>CM062817.1:1868578255-1869930755 GCA_031772625.1 Pinus tabuliformis
GATCAAGGAGGAGGACATTCACAAGACTGCTTTTAAGAAAAGATATAGGCACTATGAGTTTGTAATGGTACTCTTTGGACTTACTAATGCCCTTGCATTATTCATGTGCTTAATGAAAAATATGTTGCATCCTTATTTGGACAAGTTTGTCATTGTGTTTGTTGATGAAATATTAGTGTACTCAAAGACAATGGAAGAGCATGAAAATCATTTGGCCAGAGTTTTATAGTTATAGAGGGAGCACAAGCTCTATGGAAATCTCAACAAGTGTGACTTTTTCCAGTCACAGATACACTATTTGGGGCATATTGTCCCCAAGGAGGGGATATTAGTTGATTAAGTGAAGATCAAATCTATAATGGAGTGGCCAACACCAAAGAATGTGAATGAGTGCTCAGGTGCTCAAAAATCAAGGTGTTAGAATCGTGATAATATTAGCTTTAGATCGAAGAGCTCGTCATTCTGAATCTAATGGTGCAAACGTAACTCAAATCCGAGCTCATATGCAGAAATTAGAGAAAGTAAAAATTCAGGTTTGACTTGGACACAGGGCAGGATTGGATGGCAAGGAAAAAGTCCCAGCGAATGGGGAAGTGCCAAGTGGCAGGTTGCCACTGGGTCCCGCATATCGCATATCAGGGAAAACAGAGGACACAAGTTAAGAATCGGCCCCTAGCAACGTCGATTTGCAAGTGCAATATCACATATCGCAAATCAGAGGTGGACTAGTATTACAGAATCAACCACAACAAAGAAAAGTTACAATGCGATTTATCGCATATTGCAATTGCAGAAAATGGTTGGTGTTGCGATACGATTCTGGCAGTAATCACCGATTGCGATTTTTGATAGGCTGCCTGGACGCGATATTTTTATATGTTGCAGTTTATATCCCCGCCGGGTCTGTCGATGTCACAATCTATGGGTTTTGGTCCTTGCCGATTGAGATTTCCGAACCCGCCGGGAAGTATGGCTCCGGTGGCCGAAATGTGGCAAATTTGGCAGATTTTAGGCTGAATTTGATGGCTAGTGGCTGGAAAAGGGTACTTTTTTGAGCAAATTGTGGGAGAACTGGTAGAGGTCATAACTTCTTCAGTTATTATCCAAATTAGGTGCAAAAAGAGTCAATTCTAGTAGTTTTGGCTATTCTGAACACATTGAGACTAGTTTCAGAGGCATTTGAGCATTGTAAACACATTTGTGTTGTAATTTTGAGCATAATAGAGAGGCCCAAGCATTGGAAGCTAGATCAAGGAGACGTAGTCTAGGAGGGGTGAAATCTTCATCAAATCTCTGTGTTGTGTGTTGTATTTTGGTCTTATTTGTTGTTATTTGGCTACTATACATCATATGTTTTTATGTTAAATTGTTTATAACATTTACGTAAGAAACTCTCATGGGAATCAATTAATTAAGCAAACATGGTGAATCCTTAAGCACTTGATAAGAAAATGATAAGCATCTTGGGTTTTATTCTGAATGGGGAATTAGCACAACATTATTAATCTGCTCCATTACAAATCAATTTGGTGTCACGGCACTGGTTTTTGCTTACTAGATTTGCTTTGTGAAAGAAGGATTTAGTTGTTTGTAAGTTTATGTCATGCTTACAAGGTTAAAACTCAAAATTGGTAAAGGAAAGCTGGTTGGAAGCCCTGAAGTTGGGTCAAGGGGAAGAAGATCAGGGTTGCCAAAATCTCCAACACCAGTTCAGCCTCAAGTTGCAGTTGAGACTCTAGAGATCATGTCTCAAGAAGGAGAACCTACAAACATGACAAAAGATGAGAAGTCCTTCAAAAAGGATTTCTTTGATATGACAGATATGGTGAAGGTCCTTTATGAAGAGAGGAATAGCAGATTGCAAGGAGAGAGTTCCAAACCTCCCAAAGGAGAAGGTTCTTTAGGAGGAGTGATCTATTATTGAATTTTAGTTTTGTTGTGCTAATTTCAATTACAAATTTATAAACACATGCTTGTTCATTGCTTCATGGGCATAAGTTTCCTTAGGTTGTTTAGTGATTGAAACAGGTAAATTACATCAAGTTTTAAGTGACATTCATAAGAAAAATAGCTTAAAAGAACAATGCTGAACAACAATAGTAAAAAGTACAACAAACCATCAAATAGACACATAACACAATGTTTTGATGAAGGAGTTCACCCCTCATGGGTTACATCTCCTTGGTCTAGCTTCCATGGCTTGGGCCTCCATATTAAACTCAATATGGGAAAAATGATGTTTATAAATCTCTACTGCTCCTGATACCTACACCAATGTGTTCATAATGTTGAAATTAGCTAGGAACACCTTTTCCTGAGCTCAATTTGGTCGAAAATTGCTCCAGTTATGCCTTTGACAATTTTTTCCCTCGAAAAGCTCCTCTAAAACTAGAATGAATCCAATTAGGGCTGCTAAATTAGGAGTTGGAGCCAAAAATGTTAGAACCACGGAAACTCCACTAGTTTAAACTCAGAGTTAATTAAATATAAAACAAGTTTAATTAACTACTAATCCACAATTAGCATGCTGACTGCGAGATTAGGGCTAACTGTAACCGTCGTGAATTTGGTGTAGCGGACACATGGCACAATAAATGTTAACGGTCTCTCCGCGCTATCCGCCATTAGATAGACCATAAATGTAACTATTTGACTTAATCATTACTGTGAGCACATAGGGATGACCGTTACATTTTAGAGTCCGACGGTTAACATAACCATAACCATGTTCCATTTGTGTTGACATGTGGATTGTAACTATTGGGGTGATGGTTTATGGAGCCGTTACAATAATTGTTTTGAAATGAATGTTTGGTGTAATCGCAATTGTGTTCACATGGGGAGGGCTGGCCTGTGGTTGGCACTCCCCTAACTGCTGCCCTAAATTATAATATAGTTTAAATATTACCATTGCGCACTATATAGGTTAATTCATAACATAGGGGAGACGGTGGAGAGTCTTGGTTTGCAGGTAGGATTTCGTCAGGTCAAACCCTGGTTCCTCCATAATATTTTTATTGAACTAACCTCTACTTAGGCTGTTGGGAGGTGCCACGTGGTGGCCTCCGGGCTTGTCACATGGCATTCACTCATTGGTCCAAAACTAACCAATACAATTGTGCTACATCATCAATCTGAAATCTAATAAAAACATGCCACTTGTCAAACTATGATTGAATGTTGACCAAAGTTGACCCTGCACAGTCACCTACCACATCAGTAGTACGGAATGCTGACTATGTAGTGACTGTGTATTTTTTTTACAAATTTCGCTTGTTTAGCAAAGCGAACAAAACACAATAACTTCCTCATACGAACTCAGTTTTCAGTGAAACAAGTTGTGTTAAGATCATTTTTCCAAGACGGACGCAGTCATTCAGGGTTCAAGCCATTATGAGAACTTTTATTTTTGAGCTAAACACTGAGCGCCTGATTATTCCTCCCCACTAGAAGCCTTTTGGACCCCAAAAGACACTATCAATTGTTCAGTAGGCGAGGGTACAACTGCCTCACCTTCTCGATCTGCGACCATTTGGCTTTAGAAGGATTTTGTCCCTTGAGTCCCACTCTAAGGTATTCGACATCCCCTCTTTTTGAAGTCCTGGTTCTTCTATTAAGTATGAGATCCTGCTGAAGTTCATCAAGATATTCTGGCAAGAAATCATCTATTGATGGCAGCTAAACATGCTCTCCTTGATCATCAATCAAAGGAGGCTCAAACAATCTCAAATTCTCAACATTAACAACATAGTATGTTTGCATATAAGGAGGCACATCAAGCTTAAATGCATTGTTACCAATCTTTTCCATAATTTAAAAGGGACCATAATAGATTGGTTTAAGCTTTTTTCCTTTTCCTTGAAGTATCTCTTTGCTAATATATAACCAAACTTTGTTGCCAAATTGAAATTTGTGATCAACTCGGTGTTTGTCATGTCTTTCCTTGTAACTTCTTTGACTTTTCTCAAGCTGTTCCTGCACTATAGATGTATCAATTGAATTTGCTCTACGAAATTCCTTGCCTTATTGATGTCACTATGACCATCGATGGAAACATATTTCTCAAAGATGAAGTCCAATGGCGATCTTGGAAAGTACCCATAACATGCCTCAAATGATGATGTGTTTGTGGAAGAATGCTTTGCTTTGTTGTATGCATGCTGTATGTAATGCAACTGTTCATCCCACAAGTTGGGATGTTTGCTGCAGTATCCTCTAAGAAGATGAATGACTATTCTGTTGACCCCCTTGGTTTGTCCATCTGTTTGCGAATGAAAGGCTGTACTCTTCTTCAACTTTGTGTCCATCATGTCCCACAAATTTGACCAAAACTTCCCAACAAATCGAGAATCTCGATCACTTACAATAGAAGTAGGAAGACCAAAATGAACCAAAATGTTTTGGAAGAAAAGATGAGATGTTTGTTTAGCTATAATTTGCTTTTTACATGGTGTTAATATGCACATTTTTTTGAACTTGTCTACAACTACATACCAGTAATCATGACCTTTCCTTGAAAATGGAAGACCTCCTACAAAATCCATTGAGATACTCTCCCATGGATGTGAAGGTACCGGAAGTGGAGTGTACAATCCAAGTTTCCTATTGCTAGGCTTACTTGTTGCACACAAAGAACATCCTCTTATGAAACAAGAAACATTATCAAACATGCATGGCCAATAACAATACCTTTGGAGATTTGCTACTGTCTTGCCTACACCAAAGTGTCTAGCAATCATTGAAGTGTGCGCCTCCCTTATGATACTATTTATTTCTCCCTGTGGAACACAACTTGCCCAAATGATACAACAAACTATTATGTACATGATAATCCAACTCTTCAATTTGGTTTCCTTGACTCAATCTTGCATACACATCTTGAAAGTCACTATCATTTGCATATTTCTCAATGTAACTTTCATGTAAAACAAAATTATGCTTGAGTATAACAAATGAATTAACAATAGGCCTTGAAACAATATCAGCTACCTTATTGTAGATTCATTTTTTATACCTAATAACCAAATGAAATTGTTGTATAAAACCCATTCGTCTAAAATGTCATGACTGTTGCAAATTTGATTATGATTGTAAATACTGGAATGGTTGACGGTGTCCTTTCCCATTAAGTAGTGCTTCCATTTCTTAACACTTTGTACCAATGCGTAAAGTTCTTTGTCATAAGTGGGATAGTTAGTTACAACTCCATTAAAAATTTCAAAACAAAATGAAATGAGCTTACCATGCTGAATAAGAACTACTCCCATGGCGTAATCACTAGCATCCATTTGAATCTCAAATGGATGTCTAAGATTTGGAAGAGCCAATACCGTTGCTGAACTAATATTGTGCTTCAAAGCATCAAATTCTTTCTGTTGTACATATCCCCAATGGAATACTTTCTTGACACTTGCCAATGCATGTAATGGAGCTATAATGGAAGAAAAATTAGCAATAAACTTTCTCCAATATTGTGCTACCCAAAAAAATATTCTTACCTCTGTAACTGTATTGGGCTTGGGCCAATTCAGAATGACCTCAACTTTGGAGGGGTCTATCTTCAGCTCACCTCCTCCAACAATGTGTCCCAAATACACTAAAGAAGTCTTGCCAAATTCACACTTTGACATCTTTAAAAACAACCTTTTCTTAAGACATCAAGTACTTTGTTTACATGCATGACATGTTCATCTCTAGATTTTTTAAATATGAGTATATCATCTAAGTACACTATAAAAAAGTCATCTAGAAATGGTATCAATACATCATTTATTACTCTCATGAAAGTAGCTGGGGCATTTGTAAGACCGAAAGGCATAACAAGCCACTCAAACAATGATTGTTTAGTTTTAAATGCAGTTTTCCAAATGTCCTCTTCAACTATTTTAATTTGATGATAACCACTTCGTAAATCTAGATTAGTGAAATACTTTGCATACCTCAACTGATCAAGAAAATCATCAATTCTTGGGATTGGATAACGATTCTTTACCGTGATTTTTCTTAGTGCACAAAAATCCACACACATGCACTAAGTTCCATCCTTCTTTGGCACCAAACAGTGGGCGAACCACATGGCGAAGTAGATGGGCGTATGATACCTTTGTTCAACATTGCTTGAATTTTCTTCTTGATTTCCATTCTCTCCATAATCGACATGTGATACATGCCAATGTTTTGAAGTGGAACATCCTACTGTAGCTATATCTCATGCTGAATACCTCTCTTGGGAGGTAATCCCTTTGGTTCCTGAAACATATTTCCATGCTTACTTACCACATCAAAAAAATTAGATTTCAATTTGTCATCATAAACTTCAAAAGATTCATAATCAATATCATTCTTTTTCTTGATCATGAGAAGCAAATTTTTTTTTCTTGCATTTACTAGTCTCTTCATCTACCCTACATTAACCAAAGAAATGTTCAGCCTTTTGCGATGGTCTCTCACAATGTACTCCACCCCATTCTTGAGCAATATGTATTTGTTTTCATGGCAATAGAATACTACTTTCCTATCTTACAAATAAAGACTATCCAAAATAATTCCTGACATGTCAAGTGGAACTACATCTAACTCAACTTCATCAATGAACTTTTCAGTAATGGCGAACTTGAACAAACGCTTCCTTGTAACCTGTAAGTTTGCATTGTTAACTATCCAACGCAATGGATATGGCTTATGATGAATTATAGTTTCAAGGTTGAGACTTTTGACCAAGTCTTCTGATATTAAGTTTGATTGTGAACCACAATCGAATAATGCATTAATCTTTGTATGATTTGAAATTACCCTTACATGAAACAAATCTATTCTTGATTCTTCATTGGGAGTGTTGTTTTGACCATGTGAGGATCTAATGCTTGCAACAACTTATTTCCCTTTTGTGACCATGGTTGAAACCTTGGTCCCATCACTAGAATCTGAACCAAGGTCATGTTGTATGGTAGCGATCATCTTTTGTTTTCCCTTATTGTTTTGTTTCTTGGGCCTTAGTTTGGGATGTAATTTCCAACAATGGGCTTCATCATGCCCAATTTTGTAACAATGTTGGCATATGATTTTCTCCCCTTCTTTCTTCACACTTGCATTTTTATTTCCCTTCCATTTTCCCCCTTTCTCTTTCTTCTTACTCTTGAAAGGCTTCTTCTTACTACCCACTTCTTGAAGGTTCTTTCCTCTTGCTTCAAGGTGTGTGGCTTGCACAAAAACCTCATCCAAATTGCTTGGATTGAACATAAGGATAGTATGTTTCAAATAGGAATGTAAACTCCCAATATATTTCAACAGTGTATCTTGGGAATTCAAATTTACTCCTAACAACAAAGCCCTCTTTCTAAACTCCTGGGTATAGTCTTGGACTGTTTGGTAGGCATAGCCTCAAGAGTTGCAACCAACAATTTCCCTTCTCCTCTTTGCAACTTTAACCTTGTAAGCATCACAATTTTGCAACCATTAAAACCCTAATTGCACACAACTCAAGCAATCAAGAAAATCAACCTTTGCTTTGATACCAACTTGATTTGTTATTGAATGTTAGTTTTTCTATGCTAATTTCAATTACAGATTTATAAACACATGCTTGTTCATTGCCTCCTGTGCATAAGTTTCCTTAGGTTGTTTAGTGATTGAAATAGGTAAATTACATCAAGTTTTAAGTGACATTCATAAGAAAAATAGCTTAAAAGAACAATGCTAAACAACAACAGTAAAAAGCACAACAAACCATCAAATAGACACATAACACAG
This sequence comes from Pinus tabuliformis, assembly GCA_031772625.1. Lineage (NCBI taxonomy): Eukaryota > Viridiplantae > Streptophyta > Pinopsida > Pinales > Pinaceae > Pinus > Pinus tabuliformis. The sequence goes on from CM062817.1 coordinate 1,868,586,005, forward strand.
TGTTTTGATGAAGGAGTTCACCCCTCCTGAGCTACAACTCCTTGGTCCAGCTTCCATGGCTTGGGCCTCTATATTAACTAAATATGGAAAAAATGCTATTTACAAAGCTCTACTACTCTTGATACTTGCACCAATGTGTTCAGAATGTCGAAATTAGATAGGAACACCTTTACTTGAGCTCAATTTGGTCAAAAATTGCTCTAGTTATGCCTCTGACAGTTTTTTCCCTTGAAAAGCTCCTCCAAAACTGGAATGACTCTAGTTAGGGCTGCTAAATTAGGAGTTGGCGCCAAAAATGTTGAAACCGCCAAAACTTTGCCAGTTTAAACTCAGAGTTAATTAAATATAAAACAAGTTTAATTAACCATTAATCCTCAATTAGTGCACTAACTAAGAGATTAGGGCTAACAGTAACCATCGCGGATTTGGTGGAGCAGACACATGGAAAAATTAATGTTAACAGTTTCACCGTGCTGTCCGCCATTGGATAGACCATAACCTTAACCATTTGACTTAACCATTACTGCGAGCACATGGGGATGACTGTTATAGTTTTGGAGCCCGGCGGTTAACATAACCATAACCGTGTTCCCGTTGTGTTTACATGTGGACTATAACTGTTGGGGTGAAGGTTTATGGAGCCGTTACGTTAATTTTTTTACAATGAATGTTTGGTGTAACTACAATTGTGTTCACATGGGGAGGGATGGCCTGTGGCTAGCCCTCCCCTAACCACCGCACAAAACTATAATACCGTTTAAATATTACCATTGCACTATATAAGTAAAGTCATAACGTAGCAGAGACAATGGAGTGTCTTGGTCTGTAGGTAGGAGGTTGCAGGGTCGAACCTCGATGCCTCCATAATATTTTTATTGAAATGAACTCTGCTTAGGCCATTGGGAGGTGCCATGTGGCGGCCTCTGGGATTTCCACATGGAATTCTCTCATTGGTCCAAAACCAACCAATACAATTGTGCCACGTCATCAATCTGAAACCCAATAAGAACATGCCACTTATCAAACTATGATTGAATGTTGACCATAGTTGACCCTGCGTAGTCACCTGCCACGTCAGCATTATAGACTACTGACTGTGTATTTTTTTTTCAAATTTCGCCTGTTTAGAAAAGTGAACATAACACAATAGCCTCCTCATACAAACTTGGTTTTCGGTGAAACGAGTTGCGTTAGGATCATTTTTCTAAGACGGATGAAGTCATTCAGGTTTCAAGCCATTCTGAGAACTTTATTGTTTGAGCTAAATACTGAGCGCTTGATCAAGGAGGTAATTGAAAAGGAGGTAATGGGAATGGAGACAAACCTCCACCCTCTACACCATCTTCTTCATCTTCTTCTTCACACTCTTCCACTAATACAACCCTTACTCATACTCATCATCATTCTCCAAAAGGAGTTGGTAAATCACCTTTTATAAAACTTGATGTTAAATTCGAGTTGCCCATGTATAATGGTGAAGTGAATGCAGAGGCGCTTGATAATTGGATTCGTAAATTGGAGGTGTATTGTAGAATTCAGAACCTTCAAGAGGATGATATCAAAATTCAGTTGGCTTCATTGAGAATGGAGGGTGCAACACTCATTTGGTTGGAAGCAAGGACTCAAGAGGAGATTAAAAAACATGGTAAGATCTATATTACTTGGTCTGATTTCATTGCTACAATCAAAATACAATTATACCCTTTAGCTCATATGCAGAAATCCATCATGAATTGGAAAAATTTTAGACAGTTAAAAGGTCAAAATGTGAAAGAGTATACTTAGGAGTTTAGGAGAAGAGCTCTTATGCTAGGAGTAGACTTGCAGTCACAAGATACTTTGCTGAAACACATAGGAGGTTTGCATAGCTATATTTGGCACACCATTCTTATGTTTAATCCCATGAATATTGATGAGGTCTGTGTTCAAGCTACACAGCTCAAAGCAAGAGGGAAAAATATACAAGAAGAAGGTAAGAAGAAGCCATTCCAGAGTGGTGAAAATGGAAAGAATTCTAAAGGAAAGCAGAAGAAAAATTCTTCTGTTAAGAAAGAAGGGGAGAAACACGTGTGCAAGAATTGTTCCAAAGAGGGACATGATGAAGCAGATTGCTGGAAGCTTCATCTTGAATTAAGACCAAATAAATTTAACAATAAATGGAAACATAAGACAAACGCTACTGTACTACAAGACTTGGGTTTTGACTCAGGGGATGAAACAAAGATTGCAGCCACAATCACTAAAGGAGAAGTTGTGGCAAAAACAAGCTAAGAGGAAGTTGTGGAAAACACCAGCGTAGAAAATAACTCCAACAACACTTCAAATGAAGAAAATGGAATTGAGCTGTTCCATATCAGATTTATTTCCAAACACACCAAGATTGATACGTTGTTTGATAGTGGATCCCACACAAATTTAATTTCTATAGACTTGGTTAAGAAGTTGAATTTGGAAACCGTGCCTCATCACAAACCATATCCGTTGGTTTGGATAACTAAGGATGCAAATATTCAGGTCACAAGGAAATACGTTTTTAGGTTTTCTATTACTGCCAATTTCATTGATGAAGTCGAATTAGATGTAGCACCACTGGATAATTTTGGAATTGTGTTGGGAAGTCTGTATCTGTATGATAGGAAAGTTGTTTTCAATAGATTTGAGAAAAAATATCATTTGTTCAAAGATGGATTGGAGTACATTATGAAAGCCCATCGTAGAAAGCTTAATCTATCTTTAGCAAGCTTAGGGAAAATGAAGCATCTGGTCAATTCCAACAAAAATATTGTGCTCCTTATGATCAAGCAGAAGATTGACATGAAGCATGAATCATTTGCAGGCTATGATGTGAAGTTTAAAGCTAAATTGGTTGATGTGGTCAATCAATATGGATATGTGTTTCAATAACCAAAGGGATTTCCACCAAAAAGGGGAATTCAACACGAAATTCAGCTACAGCAAGACTGTCCACTCCCAAATATCGGTATGTATTGAATGTCAATTCTAGAAAGTTTAGAAATTAAGAAACAAGTTCAGGAATTGTTAGATAAAGGTGTAATTCGTTCCTTTACTTCGCCATGTAGTTCACCAATTGTTTTGGTACCCAAGAAAGATGGAACCTGGCGCATGTGTGTAGATTATTGAGATTTGAATAAAATTACCATAAAGAATCGATACCCACTGCCCAAAATGGATGATTTTCTAGATCAATTGAAGAATGAAAAATATTTCACTAAATTAGACTTGAGAAGTGGATATCATCAAGCTAGAATGGCTGAGGAGGATATTTGGAAGACTGCTTTTAAAACTAAACATGGATTGTTTGAGTAGCTGGTTATGCCTTTTAGTATTTGCAATGCTCTAGCTACAATCATGAGAGTTATGAATGATGTTTTAAGATCCTTTCTTGATGAGTGCGTAATTATCTATTTAGTTGATATTTTGATATTCAACAAATCATGAGAAGAGCATGTCAAACACGTGAGGAAAGTGTTGGATGTCTTGAAAAATTAACAATTATTTCTAAAGATGTCTAAATGTGAATTCAGGAAAACTTCTTTAGTGTCTTTGGGTCACATAGTTGGAGGAAGTGAGTTGAAGATTGACCCCTCTAAAGTTTCGATCATTGTGAATTGGCCAATACCCAAATCAGTCACAGAAGTAAGGAGTTTTCTGGGAGCAATGCAGTACTAGAGGAATTTCATTTCTAATTTCTCTTCCATAGTAGCTCCACTACATGCTTTGACCAACATGAAGGTTGTCTTCTAGTGGAGAGCCAAACAAAAAAAAATCATTCGATGCTTTAAAACAAAATATTAGTTCAGCCCCAGTTTTAGCATTGCCGTATTTGAAACAACCATTTGAAATACAAACAGATGCAAGTGACTACGCCATGGGTGCAGTTATTATACAACATGGTAAGCCTATTTCATTTCATTCTGAGATTTTTAATGGTGTTGTTATTAACTATCGTACATATGATAAAGAGATTTACACGTTGGTGAAAAGTGTGAAGAAATGGAAGCATTACCTAATGGGAAAATAAACCATTATTCACATCAATCATCAACCTTTGAAATATCTGCAATATCAAACAAAATTGCAACAATCAAGGCACTTTCGTTGAAGGGATTCTTGCAGCAATTACACTTGGTAATCAAGTATAAGAAAGGTATTTATAATAAAGTTGTTGATATTCTTTCTAGACTGGTTGTTAATGTAGCCATTTTACTCAAGAATAATTCTGTTTTGCCTGAAAGTTATGTTGAACAATACGCACATGATGCTGAATTCCAAGAAGTATATTCAAACTTGAGTCAAGGCCACCAAGTTGAGGAATTAGACTACCATGTACATGATAATTTGTTGTATCATTTGGGAAAACTTTGTGTTCCACAGGGAGAGAGAGTAAATGTCACAAGGGAAGCGCACACTTCTCTTATTGTTGGACATTTCAGTGTAAGTAAAACAATGGAAAATCTTTAGAGGTATTTTTACTGGCCTTGTATGCTTGAAAGTGTGTCATGTTTTATCAGAGGTTGTTCATTGTGTGCAATCAGTAAGCCTAGTAATAGGAAACTAGGATTGTACACACCACTTCCAATGCCTTCACGTCCATGGGAGAGTGTTTCTATGGATTTTGTAGGAGGTCTTCCTTTATCAAGAAAAGGTCATGATTATTTGTACGTAGTTATGGATAGGTTTAGCAAGATGTGCATATTAATTCCTTGTAAAAAAAAAATTACAACTGAAAAAACAACTCAACTTTTCTTTCAAAATGTATGAGTTCATTTTGCATTACCTAGTTCTATTGTAAGTGATCGTGATTCCTGATTTTTTGGGATTTTTTGGTGAAATTTATGGAACTTGATGGACACCAAGTTGAATAAAAGTACATCTTTCCATCTGAAAACAGATGGTCAAACTGAAGTGGTTAACAAGACAATTATTCATTTGCTAAGAGGATATTGCAGCATAGATCCTAAGTTGTGGGATGAACAGTTGCATTATATTTAGCATGCTTACAACTGAGAAAAACACTCTTTTCCTAAATCACCTTTGGATTTCATCTTTTAGAAAGATGTACCTATAGATGGACAGAGCGACATAGACATAGCAAAGCAATTCATTGAGAAAATTTAGTTGATTCACCAAATAGTTCAAGAACAACTAGAAAAGAGTCAAGGCAAGTATAAGGTAAGGCATGAAATGCATTGTGTAGATCATCAATTTCAAGTAGGTGATGAGGTCTGGCTTTACATTAGCAAGGAAAGGCTACAAATTGAAGGTAAAAAGCTGAAACCAATCCGTTATGGTCCATTTAAAATTATGGAAAATATTGGTAATAATGATTTCAAGCTTGATTTTCCTTCATATATGCAAATTTATTCCATTGTTAATGTTGAAAATTTGAGATTCTATGAACCTCCTTTGATTGAAGATCAAGGAGAAAGTGTACAGATTCCATCAATTGAATATTGTCTCCATAATTTCTTGATGAGCTTCAACAAGATACCATACTTGACAGAAAAACGAGGTCATCAAAGAGGGGAAATATTGATTATCTTCAAGTGGGTCTCAAAGGTACAAATCCATCAAAGGCCAAATGGATTGAAGAGGGGAAGGTGAGGGAACAATACCATCATCTGTTCAATAACTAAATATAATCTTTTGGGGTCCAAAAGACTTCTAGTTGGGAGGAGTGATCAAGTGCTCAAAATTATGCTCAAAAATCAAAGTGTTAGAATCTTAATAAGCTTAGCTTCAAATCTAAGACCTCGTCATTCTGAATCCAATGGTGTGAACAACACTCAAATCCGAGCTCATATGTAGAAGTTAGAGAAAGTCAAAGTTTAGGTTTGACTTGGACATGTGGCAGGATTGAATGACATGGAAAAAGTGCCAGCGAATGGGGAAGTGCCAAGTGGAAAGTTGCCAATGGGTCCCACATATCGCATATCAAGGAAAAATAGAGGATGCAGGTTAAGAATCGACCCCCAACAACGTATATTTACGATTGCAATATCACATATCGCAAATCGGAGGTGGACGAGTTTTAAAAAATTGGCCCCGATGAAGACAGGTTGCGATGCGGTTTATAACATATCGCAATTGCAGAAAATAGTTGGTGTTTGCAGTATAGTTCTAGTACTAATCATTGATTGCGATTTCCAATAGACAGTCTGGACATGATATTTTTATATGTTTCAGTTTATATCCTCATCGGGTCCATTGATGCCACAGTGTATGGTTTTGGTCCTTTCTAATTGTGATTTCCGAACCTGCTAGGAAGTATGGCTCTAGTGGCTGAAATGTGGCAAATTTGGCGGATTTTAGGCCGAATTTGATGGTTAGTGGCCGGAAAAGGGGACATTGTTGAGAAAATTGTGGGAGAACTGGGAGAGGTCATAACTTTAGTTCTTATCCAAATTAGGTGCAAAAAGAGTCAATTCTAGCAGTTTTGGCTATTCTGACCTCATTGAGACATGTTTCAGAGGCATTTGAGCATTGTAAACACACTTTTTATTTTTTATTTTTGAGCATAATATAGAGGCCCAAGCATTGGAAGCTGGACCAAGGAGACGTAGCCCAGAAGGGGTGAACTCCTCATCAAATCTTTGTGTTATGTGTTGTATTTCAATGTTCTTTGCTTTTATTTTGCTACCATTCAACATATGTTTTTATGTTAAATTGTTTATAACATTTCATAATAAAATCTCATGGGAATCAGTTAATTAAGCAAACATGGTGAATCCTTAAGCACTTGCTAAGAAAATGATAAGCATCTTGGGTTTTATTTTGAATGGGGATTAACACAACATTACTAATCTACTCCATTACAGATCAATGAGGTTAGATCAGTCATGGTATTGGTAGGTTATTACAGGATATTTATTAGAAATTTCTCCATGATAGGCCATCCTATCACAACCTTGTAGAGAAAGGGAAATAAATTTGAGTGGAAAACTCAATGTGCAACAAGCTTCGAGAAATTGAAACAGTTGCTCATGAATGCACTAGTGTTGAGGATTACAGATCCTAATAAGGATTTTGTGGTATGCATAGATGCCTACAAGGAAGGGCTCGGTGGAGTCTTGATGTAGGAAGGACATGTGGTATGTTATGAGTCAAGAAAATTGAATGAGCATGAGGTGAATTATGTGACTCATGATCTAGAGTTAGCTGCCATCATTCATGCATTGAAGATGTGGAGGAATTACCTCCTTGGAAAAAACTTTACAATTATGACTGACCATAGTGGGCTAAAGTATTTATTTGAGCAACCCAAGATAAACACAAGACAAGCTATATGGCTGGCCATACTTAGTGAGTTCAACTTTGAAATCAAATTCATCAAAGACAATGAAAACTAGGTTGTCGATGCACTTAGTAGGAGGATCCAATTGACCCACTTAACAGTGGTAAGCTCTTACAAGATGGACCTAGCAGAAGTGGTCAAGAATGTAGGACAACATGATGAAAAATATCAACAAATGAAAGAAAAGTTGCTACAAGGTGGTGGGGATGAGGAATATCGCCTCATTTATGACAACCTAATGAGGTTCAAGAACATAATATATGTGCCAAATAATGATGAGTTGAAGAGGCTCATAATGTGAGAGTTTCATGTTAAGCCATATTCAAGCCACCCAGGGTACCAAAAGACCCTCAAGACCATTAAAAAATTATACTAATAGCCAAATTTAAAGAAAGAAGTGGTTGATTTTGTGGATAAATGCATAGAATGTCTACAACTGAAGGCCGAATGAAAGCATCCAATAGGATTGTTGTAGCCCATCCCCATTCCAGAATGAAAATGGGAGGTAATCTCTATGGATTTCATCATACGTTTTCCTAGAACCTCCAGGCATCATGATTCAATCATGGTAGTTATTGGTAGATTGGGAAAGGTAGCTCACTTTGTGGTAGTCAAGTCCACTAACTTGGTTAGTGAGGTGGCAAAAATACTCATAAAGGAGATATGAGGTTGTATGGTTTTCCCAAGAAAATTATTTTAGATCGAGATGCTAAGTTCAGTTCAAGATTTTGGAAGGAATTGTTTGCAGGTTTTGGAATCGAGTTGGCATTTAGTACAACATACCACCCATAGACAGATGGGAAAACATAGAGGGAAAATAGGATCCTGGAGGACATGTTGAGGATGTATGTGATGCATCAAACCAAGAAGTAGGAGGAGTATCTTCCACTTGTAGATTTTACATATAATAATGTATACCAACAATTCATAAAAATGAGTTCATTTGAGGCATTGTATGGGAGGAGTTACAATACTCCTATCGGTTGGAGTGATCTAGTGAATAAGGTCCTTACTAGGCCTGATATGCTCAAGGAAATTGAGAAACAAATTTAAATTGTTAAACAGAATCTGAAGGTGGCACAATATAGGCATAAAAGTTATGCATATCGACATAGGGTGCATAAAGAGTTCCAAGTTGGGGAACATGTTTACTTTATAATCAAACCCAATAAGAGTTCCTTGAAAATTGGGTCATGTGCCAAGTTGACATCACGATATTATGGGTCATTTCAGATCCTTGAAAGGATTGGACTAGTGGCCTATAGGCTAGCTTTACCTCCTTTAGTTAGAGCTCATGATGTCTTGCATGTTTCTTTGCTTAAAAGGTATGTACAAGATTCTAATCACGTGATTGATTAGCTTGTGCTATAGGTGGAACGCAAGGGAGAGTTCCATCCAAAGCCATTTTTCATTCTAGACATGAGGAGTCTAATGCTCTAGAGTCTAGCCATAGAGAAAGTCAAAGTGAAATGGAAGCACTTTGGGCTAGAGGAACACCAAGGAGATGCCTGATACCATATTGAAGTCTGGTTATCCATTTTTGTTTGCTGGTTGAAGCAAATGTATAATATGATTGTAAATAATGTATAGAGATAAAAATATAAACATCTATGAAACAATATGAGTTTTATTTTGTTTCTGGTGTTGCATATGCGTAGAAGAACACCAAGGGTGGTGTTCCCTCAAGGGGGAGGGGTTTGTGACAGCCCCAACTATGGATTCCTCATGAAATTGTGATGTAAATATCTTTGCGAAATATATTAAAATGGGTTGAGTCAAAGGGACAAAGATTCCAGAGTTGAGGAGGTTGCTTGCTTGGGATGTATAATTTTTCCTTGTGCAGGAAATATGAATTGTTATAACATCCGTTAAAGGCTGGTTGGTGTGTCTTTAATAGATTGGTTTTTGAGTTTAATGGGGTTGCAAGAGGGGTACGTAGGTCCATGCTTCCTTAGAAGACATTTACAATGAAAAAAGGATAAGAATTAATGGAGTTGGGAGACTGTGAAAACAACAAAGGAAAAGGAATTTGACTCACTCAAGGGGGACTTGATCTTCATGCGGAGACAAAGAGAGAGACAGAGAAGAGGAGGAACAACAAGGAGTTTTGTAGAAGAGAAGAGAAGAGAAGAAAGTAACGTAGGTTCGGTTGGCAAGATTTGATTTGGACTCATGAAAAAATGCAAAATAATACATAGATAAACATAAACACAGAGATGCAATAGAAATAAATTCTCATTTCATTAATATCAAAGAACTGTAATACACTTACATACATAATGGAAATAAACTAGCTCAGGCGATGGTAGCTTATCTTTGAGAAGAGATGTGGTGGATATCCTATGAACAATGTTACAATGAGGCTCAAGGGCCTTTTTATTATTTAACATCAAAGGGATACCCTAAAAAACCAAAAGCCTTACCCTAGGAGATGGAACACCAAGATTTTGTGGGCCTCGTTGGGGTTAGTTGGGCAACCAACTTCTCGGGGTCATAACTTAGTCATATGGTCTTTGTTTGGAACGTATGATACCTCGTTAGAAAGGTATCTTTGAGTAATATGATATTTTTAACCACAAGCCTACTACTGAACTAAAAAAAATCCATTGAGAGGGTCGACAAAACTCTATAGGTTCAGGTCCTGAAAAAATGCTAAAAATAGTAAACTGTGCTATAAACATGGAAATTGATGAAACCGACTAGAGGTATAGGTGGAATAGGTGGGTGGCCACTGATATCCACCTGGATAAATCCTCTCCCCTTAGGAAGCAATGTTCCTTATTGCATGCAGAGCCTCCATGAGGTCAGGAAATCTCTGTTGAACTTGGCCCCTGGTGAGCCACTTGCCCTGGTGAAGGAGTTGGTCGGCTTTGATAACTCGATATAGATGGATCCTCTAGTGGCGAGTGTTCTTGATATATGTGACCATGATCCTTTCAGTTGTGTCATGTTCGATGCATCTTGGGTTGAGCTCTGTTGGTGTAAACTTCTCAACAATGTGTGACAGGTCCAACAATCGGGGAAAGTATGACTGCAACCAGTCCACATTGATTACTAGGTGTAGGCCAAGGAATGGTGGAATATTGAGCTCTAAGGAATTTTCCCCTACAACCTTAGTGATGGTGTAAGGTCCATATTAGAGCAGGTGAAGCTTGCAGTAGGCCTTAATGAAGCTCTCTTTCTACAAATGTAACCAAACTTTGTTGCCAACCTGAAACTTATGTGGCACTTGATGTTGGTCACGACTCTGTTTGTACTTAGAATTTGCTCTGTCCAATATGTCATGGAACTATTGGCATATGTGATGAATGTGCTCAATTAAGATATCTTTGTCGACTTCAGACTGGATATGAGCCAAACCTACCTTAGTAGCTACAAGTGGTACGGAAACATCAATGAGACATGGTGGTTGGAATCCCAATCCCACCTAAAAGGGGTTATGGACAATTGAGCTTTGGAGAGCTATATTATAGCTATGCTGGACATAGGGGAGAATTTCATTCCATGTGCATGGATGCTTTGATTTGTACATGCACAAGATGTGCACGATCAACTTGTTGATGACCTCTGTCTGGCCATCAGTTTGGGGGTGGAAGGCCATGGACTTAGTAAGCTTGGTATCTAACAACGACCAAAGGATTGACAAAAATGCACTTAGGAATCTGCTGTCCCGATATGAGATAATGGATTGTGTGATCCTAAAGTGTACCCACACTCATTCAAAGAAGAGTTTGTCAGTGGCTTCTGCTGTGATAGTCTTCTTGTAGGCCGCAAAAATGGCCATCTTGGAGAATCTGTCGACAACCATGAAAACATAGTCCTTGCCATGCTTGGTAGAAGGAAGGCCCAACATGTAATCCATGGAGATGGATTCCCAGGGTTGGCTAGGAGTAGGAAGAGGAGAATACAAGCCTTTCTTCTTGAATGTAGGTTTGGAAATAGCACATGCAATGCAAGATTTGATGAACTTCCCAACATCCTGTCGAAGGTTTTGCCAATAAAATACTTCTACACCACTGCACTATTTTTTTTGCCCAAAAATGTCCAATGTCTCAACTATTGTGTGCCTCCAAAATCATATTGGAATGATCTCTTGAAGGAACACAGAGGTGTCCTAGGTGGCATAATAGCATGTCCTGGAGGTGAAATTCTGGAACTTGCTTACCTTCCAGGAGCATCTGATATGTGGTACCAAATTCTGAATCACTCTTGTAAAGTTGTGACCATTCTGAAGTCTTGTGTCCACAAGAATCAAGCACAGTGGTCAGTGTAATGGCCGACGGTTAGTTGAGGCAATATACAACATTATTAGTGCTTCCCTTCTTGAAATTAATTTTCAAATGGAGGTGTTGCATGTATGTGGAGAATTTCTTATGGAAATTTTCTTGCAACTTTCCTTGTGTTTGTATGAACTGCAGGGGTTGGTGGTTTGTATGGATGATCGTTTCCTTCCCCAAAATGTAATGCTTCCACTATTGAAAAATCTGCATAATGGAATAAATCTCTTTGTCATAGGTGAGATACTTTCAGATTGTGTCTGAAAATGTCTCACTATGATATGCCACTAGATGCCCTTGCTGTGTAATAATTGTGCCAATAACATAGTCAGAGGCATTTGTCTCAATCTCAAATGGTTGTTGTAGGTCTGGTAATGTGAGCACAAGTGTAGAGCAAAGGTGATGCTTCAACTCAGAAAATGCATTTTGTTGGGATTCAAATAAAAATAACTTTTCTTTTGCTCTTCCCTTGGTGACTTGACTCAAAGGCCAAGTGATACGAGAGAAATGCAACACGAACCTGTAGTAGAAATTGGCAAGACCTAGACAACTGTGGAGAACTGTTAGAGTGGTTGGGGCTGGCCAATCCTGAATAACTTGTATCTTGGTTTGGTCGACATGCAAACCCCGCTCATTAATGATATACCCTAGATATTGAACCTAGGTCATTCCAAAAGTTCATTTCTCCAAATTGGCACATAACTTGTGTTGTTGTAGGGTTTGGAGGACCTGTCAAATATGGCGTAGGTTCTCTTCCAAAATTTGGCTGAAGATTAAGATGTCATCCAAATACACTACCATGAATGAGTTGGTGAAGTCCTGCAAGATATCATCTATCAACCTCATGAAGGTTGCAGGGGCATTCGTCAACCGGAAGGCATGATCAACCATTCGAAAAGGCCCTCTTTCGATTTGAAGGAAGTCTTCCACAAATCATAGGGTTTGATTGGTACCTAGTGATAACTAGAATTCAAGTCAATCTTCTTGAAATATTTGGCCCCTTGAGCTGGTCCAGAAGGTTATTAATCCATGGGATTATAAACCTATTCTAGATAGTGATCTTATTGAGCACTCACTAGTCAATACAAATCCTCCAGGTTCCATCCTTCTTCTATACCAACATGATCGGGCTCCCACAAGGTAATGAACTCGACCTGCTGTGCCCTTTCTACAACAACTCTTGAATCTACCTCTTGATTTCATCATTCTTTAGAACAAAGCGCTGGTAGATTGGTCCATTGGGTGGAAGTGCTCCTGGGGTTAGATCGATGGAGTGCTTGACCTAACAGTGTAAGGGTGCCCCTATGGGTGAGCTGAAGATGTCCCTATACTCCTCCATGACCTTGTCCATTTTCTGCGGTCGTGCGGAGGAGACTTGTTTGGAGGTCGTGGATGTGGCCACAATCTTCTTCCTTCCATGAGGGCAAATCATAAGGAAGAAAAATTTACCAGTCTGGGAAATGATCTTACTACATTTCTTTTTCAAGATAAAATATATGGTAGTAGGCAATGTTACCTCTAGTATCCTATACAACTTATTGGCCAAAGTAATAATGATAGTGCGAGGCCTAGAATCATACATCGCATGATGCTTCCACAAGTATGGTTGGCCCAATAATACATCACAAACAACAGGAGGATCAACATCACACAATACCTCATCTGTGAAGGGCTTGATGCTGTAAGGAAGGCAACATTACCGATTGATGCAAAGATCTCGTCCTTTATGAAGCCACCCGATGGTGTACGACTGCAGGTGTGGTGTGGTCAGTAGGCGCAACCGCTTCACAGACTCTACTGAAATGAGGTTATTTTGGCTCCCACTGTTGACAATGAACTGCATTAGAGAACCCTTCACCCACATCTATAAGTGGAAGAGATGCTCCCCCTCCTCTGGATCTTCAGGCTCAATCTGCTAGACCTTGGTGGTGGAAACGGTTGCACTGAGCCCCACATCAATAATCTACTTCCCTTTTTCATTTCCCTTGTTAGTTTCTGAATTAGAGTCAGAACATGCATCTGACTATGAAGCATTAAGCTCGACTACCTGTGACTACTTGGTCTGACACTCACTTTTGTTGTGAGTGGGGATCTTATGGAACTCACACCATTTTCCCATGTCCTTCTTTGTCTTTGTGGTGTTGTTCTTTTCTTGTGGCTTCAGCTGGTTGTCCTGGGTCACCCCACCTTAGCTTCATCCTTTGTTCTATGGTTTTGGGGCGCCTTTACCTTGCTTCGGATTCATAGATCCAAAATATCGCTTCTTCTGTTTAACTTTATGCTCAATCTTGACAACATATCGATAGGCAACGCCAAGCGAGGAGATGTCCAGGAACTCCATCTCGTCCTGGATGTACTTGTGTAGAAAACCGCGGTTCTTGAGTACCAGATTCCACTTAGAATCCTTGATACCCAACTTCGTGTGAAGGGTATGAAAAATATTTGTGAACTTCAACACATCTTGGTCCCTTCACTGCCGCAACATGGTCCAATTTATGTATTTATCTTCATAGCTCCCGACAGGGTTGTACTTCTCCTTGATGGAGTCTTAGAAAGAATTCTAGGTGGGTGCCGCTAAAAATAGTTTGGGTTCCTCCTTTTCCTTATTCTCATAGTAGGTTTCCCATCAATCCTTTTCGTGGGGGTTGGCTTTGAGGAGTGCAAAAGTAATCTTTTCCCTATTGGAAAAATCATGAACCAAAATATATCCTTCTAAAATATTTAACCATTTAAATATGACATCTGCATCTATATAGAATTCAAATATGTGGATGTTAAAGTTGACTTGCACCTTAAAGGGAGTGGCGCCTCGAGAGTGGCTACTGGATGAAGATTCGTTGCTTGTGGGTAACCGCCAAAGGATCTGGGATAAGTTGTCCATCATTGCATTCCTTTGTTGCTTGGGGGATTCTTTCAGCAATATTCTGAAAGGATTTCCTTCTCCCTTGTTTTTATTTTCTTCCTCCATGGGATACTGTCAAGGTTTATGAGATTGGTCATGCAATGATTCAACTAGTTTGAGCCCTAGCTCTTTATACCCCGACCTTGTTGGGGACATGCAAAGAAAAATAGAGAAAGAGAAGACTGCTATGATATCACTAATCTAGATTTATGTAGGAACACAACAAAATACATATATAAACATATACACAGAGATATAACATAAATAAATTCTCATTTCATTAATAACAAAGAACTGTAATATGCTTACATATAGAATGGAAATAAACTAGCTTAGGTGATGGTAGCTTATATCTGAGAAGATATGTGGTGGCTAAATGCCTCTGAACTGTGTTACAATGAGGCTCAAGGGCCTTTTTATTATTGAACATAAAAGGGAAACCCTAAAAAACCAAAAACATAACCCTAGGAGATGGAACACCAAATGTTTGTGGGCCCCATTGGGGTTAGTTGGGTAGCCAACTTTCCGGGGTCATAACTTGGCCATATGGTCTTCGTTTGGAATGTACCATACCTCATTAGAAAGATCTATTTGAGTACTAAAATATTTGTGGGAATCCACATAGGCTTGAAGCATGCCTAAAATATTCCGTTTAGGGGGTCAAAACAACTCCGGAAGTTTAGGACTTGAAAAACTGCTAAAAATAGTAAACTGTGCTATAAACAAGGAAAATGATGAAACTAACTAGAGGTATAGCTGGAATAAGCGGGTGGCCACCAATATCCACCTGGATTAGTCCTCCCCCCTTAGGAAGCAATGGTCCCCATTGTGTCTAGAGCCTCCATGAGGTGAGGAAATTTCTGTTGAACCTGGTCCCTAATGAGCCACTTTCCCTGGTGAAGGCATTGGCCAGCTTTGAAAAATCTATATAGATGGATCCTCTATTAGTGAGTGTTCTTGATATATGTGTCCATGATCCTATTATTTGTGGCATGTTCCATGCAACTTGGGTTGAGCTCTATTGGTGTCAGCTACTCAACAATGTTTGATGTGTCTAACAATGGGGGAAAGTATAGTCATAGCTGGTCCACATTGAATATTGGGTGTAAGCCAAGGAATGGTGGAATGCTGAGCTTGAAGGAATTTTCCCCTACAACCTTAGTGATGGTGTAAGTCCGATATCAGAGCGGAAAATCTTGTGGTAGGGCCTAGCGAGGCAGTCCTTCTACAAATGTAACCAAACTTTGTCGCCCACCTGACACTTATGTGGCACCTGATGCTAGCCCATGGCACCGTTTTTACTTAGATGGAGGATGTGCTGAATGTGCTCAATGAAATTGTTAGCTATGTCGGCTTCGAACTATACATGAGCCGAATCTCCCTGAGTAGCTGCAAGTGGTATGGCAACATCAATGGGACATAGTGGATGGAATCCCAGTCCCACTTGAAAGGGGTTGTGGCCAATTGAGTTGTGGAGAGATCTATTGTAGCTGTGCTAGACATAAGTGAGGCTTTTGTCCCATGCGCATTGATTCTTCGAGTTGTACATGCACAAGATTTTCACGATCATCCTACTGACGACTTCTATCTAGCCATCTGTTTGGGGGTGGAAGGTCGTGGACTTAGTGAGCTTGGTATCTAACAACGACCATAAGATTGACCAAAATTCACTTTAGAACCTGCTCTCCCAATATGAGATAATGGATTGTGGGATCCTGAAGTGTACCCACACTCGTTCAAAGAAGAGTTTGGTAGTGGATTCTATTGTGATAATCTTCTTGTAGGCAGCTAGAATGGCCATCTTGGAGAAGCTATCGACGACCACAAAAACATAGTGGTTGCCATGATTGGTGGAATGAAGGCCCGACATTTAATCCGTGGAGATGGATTCCCAACGCTTGCTAGGAGTAGGCAGAGGAGTATACATGCCTTGCTTCTTTATTGTAGGTTTGGAAATTGTGCAGACAGTGCAAGTTTTGATATACTTCCTACCATCCTATCAAAGGTTTGGAAATACAAATACTTCTGCAGCACTGCCACTGTCTTTTCTACCCCAAAATGTCCAGTGAATTGACTATAGTGTGCCTCCCAAATCATCTTGGCGCACTCGCTTGAAGGAACAAAAAGGTATCCCAAGTGGCATAATAGTGCGTCCTGGAGGTGAAAGTCTGGAACTTTCTTACCTTCTAGGATCATATGATATGTGGTGCAGAATTCTGGATCATTCTTCTAAATTTGTGGCCATTTTGAAATATCATGTCCAGAAGAGTCGAGCATAGTGGTCAACACCATGAACAATGGTTAGCTAAGGTAGTCTGAAACATTATTGGTGTTTCCATTCTTGTACTTAATGTTAAAATGGAACTATTGTAGGTATTTAGACCATTTTTGATGGCGATTTTTCTACAAATTTCCTTGTGTCTGTATGAATTGCAGGGGTTAGTGGTCTATGTGGATGACTGTTTCCTTCCCCAGAATGTAATTCTTCCACTGTCGGTAGAACTACACAATGGAATACATCTCTTTTTCATAGGTGGTCTCACTGTGATATGTCATTGGATGCCCTTGCTGAGTAAGAACTGTGCCAATAACATAGTCAGAGGCATCTTTCTCAATCTCAAATGGTTGTTGCAGGTCTAGTAATTTGAACATCGATGTAGAGCAAAGTTGATGCTTCAACTTAAAAAATGTCTTCTTTTGGGATCCATACCAAAATACCTTTGCTTTCACTCCACCCTTGGTGACTTGACTCAAAGGCCAAGTGATATGAGAGAAATCCAACATGAACCTGCGATAGAAATTGGCAAGACCCAGAAATCTATGGAGCTTTGTTATAGTGGTTGGGGCTCGAAAATCCCAAATAATTTTTATCTTGGTTAGTTTGACATGTAAACCTTGCTCATCAATGATGTAACCTATATATTGAACCTGGGCCATTCCAAAAGTTAATTTCTCCAAATTGGCACACAACTTGTATTGTTGTAGGGTTTGCAGGGCCTGCTGAATATGGTGTAGGTGCTCTTCTCATTCTAGTTGAAGATTAGGATGTCATCCAAATACATCACCACGAATGAGTTGGTGAAGTGCCGCAAGATAAGGTCCTTCAGCCTCATGAAGGTTACGGGGCATTCGTCAACTCGAAAGGCATGACCAACCACTTGAAAACGCCTTCCTTGGATTTGAAGGTAATCTTCCACACATCAGGAGGGTTCAATTGATACCTGGTGATAACCAGACTTCAATTCAATCTTGCTGAAATATTTGGGCCCCTTGAGCCAGTCTAGAAGGTCATCAATATGTGGGATTAGATACCTATTCTGGACAATGATCTTATTCAATGCTTGATAGTAAATACAAAGCCTCCAGGATCCATCATTCTTGTGTACCAACACGATCAAGCTCCCATAGGGTGATGAACTCGACCTGACATGCCATTTCTACAAAAACTCTAGAATATGCCTCTTGATTTCGTTATTCTCAGAACAGAGTGCTGGTAGATTAGTCCATTGGGTGGTGGTGAGCCCAGGTCAGATCATTGGAGTGCTTGACCTGACAGTGCAAGGGTACTCTTGTGGGTTAGGTGAAGATGTCCCTGTACTCCTCCATGGCCTTGTCCATCTACTGTTGACATGTGGAGGAGCCTTGTTTGGAGGTCATGGATGTGACCACAATATTCTTCTTTCCTTAACGACGAATCATAAGGAATGAAAATTTCCTCGTCTGGGAAATGATCTTACTACATTGCTTCGTCGAGATCAAATATATGGCGATAGGCGGTGCTACCTTTAGTATCTGCACCTACACTGCATAATTCTTCCATAAGTATGGTTGGCCCAACAATACATAAAAAAATTCAAGAGGAGTAACATAACATAGTACCTCATTTATGAAGGACTTGCTGTTTTTGGGAAGGCAAAGCTAATGATTGACGCAGAGATTTTGTCTTTGGTGAAGCCACCTGATGGTGTACAAATGTGGGTGTGGTGTGGTCGGTAGGCCTAATCGCTTCACAACCTTTGCTGAAATGAGGTTCTTTGAGCTCTCCTTGTAAAAAATGTACTGTATTGGAGAACCCTTGACCCACACATGTGAGTGGAAGAGACGCTCCCCGTCCTCCGGATCTTCAGGCTCAATATGTTGGACGTTGGTGGTGGAAATAGTGACATTGGTTTCCACATCAATAATATGCTTCCCTTTGTCATTCCCCTTATTGGGCTCTGACTCAGAGTCAGAACATGCATCTGAATTTGAAGTGTTAAGCTCCGCCATGAGTGACTTCCTGGCCCAACACTCACTTGTGTTATGAGTGGGGCTCTTATGGAATTCACACCATTTTCCTGTGTCCTTTGTCTTTGTGGTGTTGTTATTTTCCTACAGCTTCGACGGATTTTCCTGGATCACCCTGCCTTGGCCTCATCCTTTGTTATGTGGCTTGGGGGCACCTTTTCCTTTCTTTGGATTCGTAAGTGCAAAATCTTACTTCTTGTGTTTAGATTTTTGCTCAATCTTGACATCATATTGATAAGCAATGCCAAGCGAGGAGATGTCTAAGAAATCTATCTCATCCTGAATGTACTTGTGTAGATAGCCGTGGTACTTGAGTACCTGATCCTACTCATAATCCTTGATACCAAACTTCATGAGAAGGGTATGCAAAATATTTGTGAACTTCGACACGTCTTGGTCCCTACCCTATTCCAGGGTGGTCCAATTTATGTATTTTTCTTCATAGCTCCCGATAGGGTAATACTGCTCCTTAATGGCATCTTAGAAATAATTCTAAGTGGGTGTAGTTGAAAATAATGAGGGTTCCCCCTTGTCCTTCTTCTCACAGTAGATTTCCCACTAGTCCTTGATGTGGGGGAAACTTTTAGGAGTGCAAAAGTATTGGAAAAATCATGAACCAAAAAATATGCTTCTAACAAATTTAACCATTTATATACGACATTTGCATCTATCTGGCCTTCAAATATGGGGATGTCAAATTTTACTTGTACTTTAAAGGGAGTGGCACCTCCAGAGTGGCTATTGGATGAAGATGCGTCACCTGTGGGTAACCACTGAAGGATATGGGAAAATTTGTCCATCATCGCGTTCCTTTGTCACTCAAGGGCTTCTTCGAGCAATATTTTGAAATGATCTCCAAGTCCCTCATCTTTATTTTCTTCTGCCATAGGAGGCCGTCGGGGTTTGTGAGGCTGGTCTTGCAACAATTCAACTAGTTTGAGCCCTAGCTCCTTATACCTCGACCTTATTAGGAACATGCAAAGAAAAACAGAGAAAGAGTAGACCGATATGATACCACTGATCCAAACTTATGCAAGAATGCAAAAAAATTAAAGAGTAGACTGATATGATACCACTGATCCAAACTTATGCAAGAATGCAAAAAAATTAAAGAGTAGACTGATATGATACCACTGATCCAAACTTATGCAAGAATGCAAAAAAATACATATATAAACATAAACATAGATATGCAACATAAATAAATCCTCATTTCATTAATATCAAAGAATTGTAATATGCATACATACAGAATGGAAATAAACTAGCTTGGGTAATGGTAGCTAATCTATGAGAAGAGATGTGGTGGCTGCATTCCTCCGAACTGTGTTACAAGTCTCAAGTGCCTTTTTATTATTGAACATCAAAGGGAAACCATAAACAACCGAAAACCTAACCCTAGGAGATGGAACGTTAAGAGTTTGTGGGCCATATTGGATTTAGTTGGGTAGCCAACTTCTCAAGGTTGTAACTTGGTCATATGATATCCATTTGGCACGTACGATACCTCATTAGAAATATCTCTCTGAGCACTACAAGATTTGTAGCATAAACCTGCTATAGACCTAAAAAAAACACCATTTAGGGTGTCAAAAAAACTTTGGAAGTTCAAGACATGAAAAATTGCTAAAAATAGTAAACCGTACTATAAACAAGGAAACTGATGAAACTGAATAGAGTTCTAGTTGGAATAGGTGGGTGGACACTGATATGCACCTAGATCAAGATTTCCATGAAGAATATCTCTCCTTGGTGAGGAACAATAATCTGTCAATTCCCTATATTACAAAAGGGTGGAGATGAGATTACCCTAGATTCCCTTGATGGATAGGGTGGAGGGTTTTTCCTTGGATTCCTAGATGGTCGACCTCTAAAAAATTTCCTACTATTTGGTTTTGCAGTGGGTTCTCGATTCCCCAAGGTGGATGGAACCACTATTTTTTGTTCGAAGGGTGGAGACTTGTTAATCTAGACTCACTTGACATCCTTGGATGGAGGAAGCTAGCCTCGAGATTCCCTATGCATCTTTTAATTATTGAGTGGCTGGTGGGGAAAGGAAAGAAGTCCTTTGGATTCCTTGTTTCAACTGGAAGTTGATGTTTTAATCATTTAAGAAAGCCCCTCAGTCTCTGGAAACTGGTTCGAGGGTGATAGTTGCAAGTGAGCTTTAGTTGAAACTATCTATGGTTTGGTGGAGAGTCCTTGTCCCAGACTAAGATGCTCATAACAGATAAGGTAAGTGTTCCTTCTTATACCTACAAATTTAATGAATGAATGTCTCCTTTTTGGTTAAATAATGAATGCAATAGCTGAGGAATGCCTATGAACATGCTATTTACATTCCACAATAATTTGGTCTAAAAAGAGGGAACTTTGGTTAAAGACATTGATATATGTTTTTACTGTTAAATTTAAGTTGCATTGAATGGCTTGAAATGTGCATAAGGAGACCATGTTAAATGGTTCTTGTGACTATGATTTTCTCTCAACACTCTGAATGTAGGGATGCACACACACACACACACACACACACACACATACACACATACACATATTAATACTAGTGTTGGAGGCACTGAGTGTGTTTCTATTACGTTGTTGGTGTGAGTGAGCACTAGTAAGGGCATCATAACCTTCATTGTTTAACTAATACACTTAAATTAATTGACATGATGATTTAGTGTGGGAGGGACTCTGAGCATAACATGTCTATATAGGCAGAGTTTGTACTAGGCATGCCAACCAATCCTTCTATAATCATGCTCTGATCAAGAGCATATAAATATATATGTATTTATGGTGAGGCTAGGAGAGACTGGTCATGAGACCTGGAAGAAGTTTGGTGACCTTCATTTAAAAATCCAAACCATTAGAGGGACAAAAGATATTTTATTATTATTACTATTATCCCATTCTTCTAACACCACTAGAGGAGTTGGATTAGCAGTAACACCACTCCCATGGGGTAATTTGGGTGTGGTTGTTACATTTCATAACATGATCCCCTGGAACAAATCCCAATATATTGATGGAACACTAGTTGATGATAAATTCCCTATTTCTTGGATTTTTCAATTGAAAACTTGTTTAACATATGTATATACCTGGACCTCTCGGGGTGAGATGACATCAACCATCACCAAATTTCCATGTGTCACACAAATAATGGTTCCATATGTCACTTGAATTTGGCCCACTTGGCTGCCTAAAATTTCCAGATCAGCATGCCACATGTACTCTACCTAGACTCCCACATCATCTATTGATTTCAGCATACCATGTCATCCACCACTTGTGCACCATTTCATCTATCCTGCCATGTGTTGTATCCTCATTGGTCTAGTTGTTTGTTTCTTGTCCTCGTGCCATGTCATTTATATGGAGAAGGGTCTCAGGGAATTTTTTTTATATGCCATTTTGTCACATCCAATCAATGAGCCTCCTAATGGGATCATTCAACATCCGATTCCCCCTTGTCACCATCTTGTACAAATCCCCAAGCATGTTCCCTTCATCCCCTAGAGTTTCAACCCTAAACTGCATCATATGAGTCAGCTTGAGGACCAATGCTCCCTGTAAGAATACTAGGGTGCGTTCACTAGCAGGTTGCTCCATTATGGCCTGCATTGGTCACTAGCAGGTTTCTCCCCTTTGCACCTGCATTGGTTCTAAAAATCTAGGAGAATGGTCGATATTCCAGAAGCTTCCCCTCCTAGGTGTTTCCAAAAGTTGTTACAACTACTTACCTTGGATAAAACATTCAGATCCTATCCTTCCCTACATTGGAGTTTTCACCACTTATCCTTCAATCTTATTCCTCCATCAAAGGTGGATCTCCTACCCTAGATTGGTAATTGGATAAGAACTCCCAAATTATCCTACTTCTCTATATATTCCTAACCTTCTATATGGTTGGGGGTTGGATTTTGGAGAGTGATTATGCCCTTGTGCTACTGCAGTAAGTGGTCATCATCTCATGCATTTAGGATGATTAGAGGTGCATATTGTGACAAGGAAATACAAGTCAACAACTTGGAGGAGCTCTTCTACAAGATCAACAAATAATTATGGTTCGTAATCTCCTTCCATTTATAATAATGCAAAGAATTCATTATTTTCCTATATGTGATGTTGTTATTTCACTTATTTCAATATACCATGTTGATCTATTGAATGAAGCACTTAGATTATAATACATAGATCTCATAGTTTCTTGTCTTGTGTTATCTGACTGTGCAGGTTCTAATTTTGGCATTCAGAGTTGGAATCGGAGCTTCCCAGCTAAAGAATGAGCGAAGTATGCAAAGGATTCTAGGTAGGCCTCACTCCTTCATCTATTTACTTTAAGGAAAAACATTGTGTTCCTTATCTCTCTGTTGTTCTAGGTTAGCCACTGAACGAGGGGAGATACTATTGTCCACAATTGTAAATCCCACATAACAAATTGGTGACTCTGCTAGGGAGAATCTACTTGAGATATAGGTAGAGGATATTTACTTTTTGATAGGATTGTCAAAGCGAGGTGCCCACGTCTCTCTTCTAGGTGGAAGAAGTGGAAGAGAGATAGTGAAAGACTATATTTATACCTATTGCAGACCTCGAGCCATTCCTACTAGGGATGGAAAGATCAACATAAAGGATGTAACCCTATTACCTCTGAGAACGATCTTGTTCATTATTGCAAGATTGGAAGGCAACTGAACTCTACATGTAGCAAGAAAATCATATATGTAGTATACGATAGAGTTTCTAGATCCGACTATATTCAACTAGAGTGAGGGTGTCTTGGTCATTTTGAAGGAATAACTTACTAAAGCAAAGGAGGGGAAGTTAAAGAACTTCGACTATGGCACCATCTTAGTCTCTTTTTCTCTATAGCAGGTACCATTACTACAGCCTCAACAGATTGTACTTAAGCCCATTGATCCGAGGACCCCATGGATGAGGAGGCGGATAGACCATATGAGCTGATATGCAAGCCCATCATCGATAAACTTTTCACCAACCTTCTGTGGGTGGATGCATAGACATTTCATCAGTATCGATGATTATCCTTACACAGGGATGGATTTCCGTGATGATCCCAAGCTCGAGTTTCCTGAGGGTGAGCAATGGGATGCTTCATGTAAGATACTTTGACCATTAAGTTTTTTAATATTTTACGATTTTTTATGTTTTTTGATGTTCCTGAGACTAAACTATTTGATGTTTTCATGTAGATGTGGGATTTGTTCGACCAGTAGGTGCTACATATCTCCGTTGCATAGAGAGACAACCATAGGAGGAGGCAGTGAGACTAGTACATGTCACTGCGGTAGGATGAGATGTGCTACGAGATCTTGAGGTAGCTAATATCCTATCAGAGGTGGAGTGCCACATGGAAGGACTAACACATGGGATTGATGTGAACGTGGTCGGTCAACTTCCATTGTGATTTCAACGACACACAATCAGAATGCCTAGTCGTATTGGTTGATTACTACTCAAGATAGCTCGTGCAATGTCGTTTTATAATGAACACCACTGATTTATCTACTTAGTTGTTTTGCATGTAGTTTTTGTATGGGCGATGTAGCCATTTGTGTCTCAGGGCACACATTTTGTAAAACCAATATATATATATATTCAGTGTTTCCTAGTTCCTATTCTTCTTTCAATATGATGTGATGTGAACTATAAGTTATTTATGTTCTTTGAAAATGTTGAACTAAAACAAAATTATCTAGGGAATCTGCTAATGTGTTTAGATTTCTAGAAATAAGTTCATATAATATGAAATTGAAATGTCTTTCCAAAAGGCGCACTCTCAAAACCATGTGAAGGATGGCAAGATTTCTCACTGAATAGATATTAGTGAGTTGTAGCACTACGAGTTGTGAGTCAAGCTTGATGACTATAAGACGAATACCATGTGAAATAAAATTAGATAGTAGCTCAACCACTACACTATACTCAATGATGTTTTTAGTCAAGCGACCAATGCAAATCCCTTGCATACTCACTAGCTCACTATTGGAGCAAAGATAGCCCACGCAACAGAGGATAGGTTTCGAGTACTACGGCTAGCACCATTGGCATAACCAATACACAATTTGAGAGAGGTTGACATCTGCAATACAAAAGTAAATAGAATCAATAGAAACCATAGGAAACTCTGAAAATCACACTAAAATCACACTCAACACACCTATAGACAATATGTACACACTGTACTATGCATGGGATGAAGCTGAGTATTTTTTGAGGTACAACCAATTTCTAGGTTGCGTCAGTGGAACTAAATTGAGGTATACTAACTCATAATCCCATTTTTCAAGAACACGCTTGACAATGTATGGGCCCAACCACATAGGTTGTAACTTTCGTCAACTGAACTTGTCGGCCTCCTGGTCATATAAGAGAAACAAATCTCCTTCCGAGAAGACTCTAGGCTTGACACTTTTGTCATATTACACTTTGATGCATCTTTTATGTGCTTCATTGGTTAATGTGGCATCATGCTAGGTTTCATCCAAATGAGTTATATGTAAAAGGCATTCCTCCTCTGCGGATGTAGCAGGAAGACGTTCGATAGCTAGTTTCAATGATGGAATTTCTCATTTGACGGGGAGAATTGCTTCCAGACCCCACACCAACTGGAAGGGTGTGAATCCGATAGTAATCCTAATTGAGGTTCGGTATGCCCACAAGGTAGCAAAGAGAATCAAGTGCCAATTAGATTTGTGGACCCCTATCATACATTGAAGCATAGTCTTAAGAACTTTGTTAATCACCTCAATGTGTCCATTAGACTGAGGATAATAAGAAGTGGAATTTTCATGCAATAGTCACAATTTGGCAGCTAATTTGGTCATAATATGATTACAAAAGTGCTTCCCATGATCCGTTACTGTTTCTCCAAAATAAAAAGCCTAGCAATCACGTGGTTGAAGAAAAAGTAAGCAGTCGTTTCACCCGTGTTATTGAATGTATGGATTGCTGCGGCCCACTTAATGAAGTATTCAACGATGACAATACTATAGCCATGCCCCCCAGCCGAGTGAGGGTTACATGTCATAAAGTCGATACCCCATTTTGTAAAGGGGCCAACGGAGAAAACGAGATGCAACAGATTAGGAAGAGCACAGAATTTTTGATCATAGATCTGACACACATGATATTTCTGGACTGCGAGGATAAAATTGCAAAAAATAGTGGGCCAAAAGTAATCGGCGTGTAAGATCTTTTGCATAGTAGCATAACCAGATAAATGTCTACTGCATGCACTTGAGTGGCATTCATTCAAGACTTTCTCGGCCTCCTCAAGAGTGAGGCACCTACGTAAAATCGTATCGATAGCATTATGGTAAAGGGTGTCGTCGATAATCATGTAATTTTGGGCTTGGTACTAGATACATCGCTGTTTTGAGCGAGAGGAATTAGGTCAGAAAGTATGGGTCTAGATATATATCAGAAAATCTCCATACTATGGGTCAGATGAAGAGATTAGAAAAAAATGACTCATCTGGGATGGAATGTTCAGATGTAGATTCAACATCAAGGGAAGGGAGATCACACATTAGTTCAACAAAACTAAGGATTTATTTGACTTGGATTTGATGAATTCTAGGTCAAACTCTTGGAGAATAGTGATCCATGTAGAGTATTTTACCCCTAGAAATTGACATGACAATATGTATGTCATAGTGTTGCAATCCAAAATGACGTAGTTTTGCGAAGCAAGATGTAATGGCGAAATATCTGGATGGCTTGAATGACTGCCAAATCTAACTTTTCCACATGAGTATACTGGATCTCAGTATCGTTGAGGTTTCGAATCAGATAATAAATAGGATTTTCAGTCCCCAAATTTTCTTCTTGGACCAACACCATAACTATGGTCAGTCCAACATAGTTAAGGACGAACCTCCTCAGGAAATTGGCTTTCCTTTGGAGTCTTTGTAACTGAACGAAGGAGGAAGGCACAGGAAAGTCAATGACTACATGTCCTTTTAAAGGATCAATACAAATTCCTTGTTTCAAAATGATGACACCAAGGATTCGACCAAAACCAACACAAAACACACATTTGTGTGGGTTAAGCCGAAGTCTACAACGGAGAAAAATGGCCTGTAAATGCATGAGGTGATTAGCCTGATGCTTGGATTGAGTAGGGAGATCATCCAGATAGGGATGCATAATATTATTGATGTTGCGGAAAGCGTAATCCATCGCACGTTGAAACGTGGCCCCTGCGTTCTTTAAATCGAAAGGGAGATTTCTATAAGAAAAAGTACCACAGGGATAAATAAATGCGGTTTTAGGTTGGTTTGCCAGGAGAATGTTGATTTGATTATACCTTGTGAATCCATCCATAGATTAATAAATATCGTAGCTAGTGTAGTCATGAACAATCTCGTCAATAAACGAGGTTGGGTAGTTGTCCTTCGAACAAGCTCGATTTACGTCCCAATAATCGACACATACTTGGATCATGCCATGTTTCTTGATGACAGGGACAACATTCGATACCCAATTAGTTAAAGGAACAAGGTATATGAAACCAGCCTCAAGAAGCTTTTATATTTCAACTTTTATCCCAGAAGCCTTCTTGGAATGGACTATACGGAGGCACTGCCAGAGAGGTTTGGCATCAGGATACATCTTGATTTCGTGCACTACTATGTTTGGGTCTATACCTGGCATTTATTCATATGTTTAGGAAAATAAATCTCTGAACTCATAAAAAAGAGTTTGATAAATCTTGATTTCAGATGAAGAACAAGATTCTCTGATGTATAAATTTTTGACTATTCTTGGTTTAATCGAAATATCGAGAAGAATGGTTTCTTCGATATTCAAAAGGTTCTTTTCAAATTTGATCCCATGAATGGAAACAAAAATTACAAAGGGTTAGAAAAAATTAGGTAGGTATACACCATTGAGATTATCTTCAATGGTATCTAAGAAGGAGGAACAATGATGATGTTTGTTCCATGACATAGCGTTGACATCAAGATCTCCATGATGCTTTCGTTGATAGAGAATGTACGCGAGAAAGGATCAGAGGGTGTGCCATAATCTAGTGATCGATCTACCCAATTGATCGAAGAAAAGGTATGGGCTGCAAAAGACGAGTAGATGGATTCTTAATCTTGCTCAACCGGGCTAAACGAAATTCGATTGCCAAAAAATTTGAAGTCAGTTTCATTAGGTACAATCCATTGATAATCTAGGATCGTAGAGGAGGATATCATGTTGATATAAGAAACCGAAGGGGAGGAGCTGGGAAGGGGAGGGGAGGGAGTGAAAAGGTTCCCATAAGTGATGAATCCTTCAATAAACCAACTCCAACATGCTGATAGGAATGTAGGTATTTCCCTACAAGAGGGATACTTCTAGTAACATTGGAATCAAAGGAGAAAAATGTGAGTTGATCTATGGCCATGATATTTCCTTTACGAGGAAGGGTGATCATTCGGAAGTAAGTTGAAGTGGCAATAGGAATAGCATAAACCCATGTATGTCCAAACAGAATATTATAATCCAGAGGTTCGCCGATAACTTCTACTTCAACAGAGATGGATTTGCCCCCTAGTTCCACTTGGATGGAATTCAAAATACCACAAGGTTTTTATGTCCTTCCATCAAAGGTTTTTAATGTGGTGGTCGGTTGACTTAGTTGGGGTGAACCAATCGCCTTCCAACAAGACAAGGAAATGATGCAGGTAGAGGTTCCCTCGTCAACAATAGAATGATGAATTTTCTTACCATGGAAAACACCCTGAATCATAAAAACTAACTAAGCCAGAAGTCAAGGGGTATAGTTTTCATGAGAGAAAACAACTAGGTTGGAATCTGATGGATCCACACATCCGATAACTGACAACAAGGCCTTATTTTGGGTGGGGAAGTTTTTCAACACCTTAAGAGTCAACATAGCTGAAGGAGACTGAGCCAAGTCTTCAACTACATTATAATTTTGAGTGGTTCTCGAACAAGGGTTGAAAGTAGACTTATGGATAACACCTTTTAGAGGCTTGATAGTCAATTTCATAGGAACCAGAGGTGGAACAGGATCAGATGAAGGCAGTGCCGAACTGGTAGGTTGATAAATAACTTGACTATTTGGTGGATTCACATTACCATAGTCCTTATTACAAGTGGTCACCATGACATCAAATTTCAGCTTTGAGGAGGAAAGAATTAAAACTGTGTTTGAGGAAGAGGCATCCCAGGAAACCATATGAGTCTCCTGATTGGGGAAAAATTTGGTCAACATAGTGGGAGAAGTGGATGATTTAAGAAACTAATTCACTTCAGCATGGTGTAGACAATCACATGTGAAGTGATCCTCATCACAAATCAAGCATGGGTATCGAGGCTTTCGTTTCTCATCGGAAGATGGATTTTTTTTCTTATACTGCAGCGAGCAATATTTCTTCTTCTTGCCTTTACCTTTCTTCTTACTTCCAAGTTTGTTGAGACTTACCTTTATCATATGAGACGACATTTATATCGAAAGAAGAAGTTGCAGGAGGATGGGATGGAGGGTTTTGTGCAGGAGTGGTAAGAGCAATAATAGATGGTTTACTCGCCGACTGGGAATTGGAAGAACTTATAATGTCATCGACAACATGAGATTCTTTACCAGGTGGAGGAGGAACAATATTTGAGGGTATCAGAGAATTTTGTATCTTATCATAGAACATGCCCGATTGGGTATAAATCAGATCTAAATACTGAGTACAAGAAATAACTTGCTCTTCGGTCATGACTCCACCTTTGGCCACATATTTCGTTATGGGAGCTAACAGAGATTTGACAAACTATTCCACTAACAATTGATCAGGAAAAAAAAGGTCTTCACCAACTAGCAACGATGCCTCCACTCATGAATGTGATCCAAAATGTGAGTAGAGTCTGATTGTTTGAAGTTAGTAAATAGTTTTGTTCCAGTTTTGTATATGATGGGAAACTTGGAAATGTGTGAGGAAGGTAGTGGCTAAAGTGCTGAAGTTGTGAAACGACACTCTATGTAACTCAATATACCATTTAACTGCAGTACCCATAAGTGTTTTTTGGAAAAGACAGAGTTAAATGGAATCACCATTAAGTGAATTGGATGAGCACCATAGATGATACATCATAACATGCATTCACGGGTCAACAATCAATCCTAATATAAACAAGGTTGATTGGGTAAATTAGGTTTCCAAACACTGGTATTCATTCCAGGATAAGGAAGACTATAACTAGGTGGATTACCATATTAAGGTATTCCAACAACAGGTTGCCCCCCGCCATGGGAGGAGGGAATGATGGAGGAAAATGTGATCTAGATGGAGGGTACCCAACATAAGGAGGGTTGGGCTATTGAGGGTAGATTTTCCCATTGATATAAAGGCCAACCTGCTACTATATTGTAGGTGTGGATAGAGGAAGAGGAGCAGACTGTGTGGCATTCATAAGAGAAGTAATAAACATTATTCCCTAATTGGATGACACGGAAGAGGTCTAAGGACTAGAAGCCACACCAGAAAAGGTACCAGATAATGACTGATATCGAGGTAGGACAGACGGGCCACCATACAAATGAGCTTCTGGTGATGTTACAAACATAGATGAGGATGTGACACTTGATGTCTCAACCATAGTGGTGGACACAGGCTGGGAGTTTGAATCAATTCCAGTCATGGTTAACAATCCCAATGAAGATTTCCATGAGAGATCCGCAGGTAGGCCCAAAGAATCAGGCAAAGGAGATTGTGTCTGAGGTTGAGGAGACAAAAGAAGTTTGATAAGGACGAGGCTCTTCTTGAGGGATCTCTTCAATACTCAAAAGTCCATATGGAAGAGGTTCACTGTCAGGCCCAAGATATATTGGTTCTCCCTGAGACAAATGAAGAGAAGAGGAAGGTTCCAAAGACTCAGGTAAATATGGTTGAGGTTTCTCAAGTTCAATAACCTCCGGAAACAAAGTTTCTGACTAAGGGGCATTCGATTGAATGACCTTAGGTAACAAAGTTTTAGGGACTTCTGTTTCAATTGTGTCAGTGTCACTTACAGGAACACATGTAATCTCGGTTTGGAACTCAAAGGGACAGATGATTCTGGTTGATCAATATCGGGAGGAGGGAAAAAAGTGGCTCCCAATGTTCCCGATTCGGTAGTTTTCTTTTTCCTATGTATAGTATGACGGTTGATCCAAATTGGATCCTGGAACACTCTCTAAGTTTTCATGAACTCTTTAAAAATCATGCCAAAGTTTCAAAGTCTTATAAAGATCAAGCTTATCTGTGATATTCTGGTGATCAGCGCGAAGCAACGAGGACCATTGGTCAAGCGTGTAGACCAATGGCCCATGGTAATGCGCATTATCGTGAATTGGCAAAACCAGAGGACATTTTGAGAAACGGGGGTAGTTTCTGATATGCGATTAGCGACAAGTCGCTAATTGCATATTGTAGGGCAAACCCCTCAAAGAAGGAAACACTGCAAGCACCCAGACTCGAAAAATCATAAATGCAATGAATATCATTCCGATTCCATCAAAAGGGGGGTCCCACAAAAAAAAGCCTCCATGATATCGGAGGGGCTTCGAGCGGTAAGCGGTTTCAACTGAGTCCCGTCCGATGCCACACAATGGTTGCCATGGGTCTGGCTGAAGAGAGAGAAAACTGCTCACATCGAACGGGTAAACGTTATGCGACTTAGCTGCCCGATATGAACAATGATCGTAGGATTTGTGGCCCCCAGATCAACGACGGAGATGCATTCCGATGGATGATTGGATTTGATGAGGTTAACAGGCAGAGTTTCATAAGATTTGAAGTCCGATATGGACGATGCGTTGGTAGAAGGTCGTGTTTCGCGGGCATTCTTGGAGCTAATGGTAAAAACGGTCATTTCGAATATGTCCAAGAGAATTGACACTCATCCATTACGAAATAGGTGGCCACCTCCCTATGAGGCGTTATGCAGTGACTGATGATGCAGGACAGAGGTATTCCAATGGACAGAGGTAGGGGAACCGGAAAGCCGGGAAGTGGAAAAAAATAGTCAAGAAGTAGATTTGCTTTAAAGCCACAAACTGAGAGAGAAAGCAAGCAAGAGAGTAGGCAGTAAGCCGAAAGTAGAGAGAAGAAGCCGAGCTGACCAGCAGAAGCAAAGGCAACATCGAGCTAGAGTTAAGACAGAGCTAGAGAGAGTCATAGAGTCTGTGTACTCCAGAGAAGGCTTGAGTGGTTCAAGTGAACTCCTCTGTATATGCCTGTCATGTATTGAGTCTTAGATTGGACTTGTACCATTGTGACCAATAGAGGTTGAGATTCAGTAAGGAGAGTCTGTGTACTCCAGAGACTTGGGGGATCCAAGTATAGATTCGCTGATTTATATCTGTGTGTGAGACTCAAATTGAACTCACTGTTGTAAAAACTCTGCTTGAAAACATAATAGAGAGGCCACCATTGAAGGTTGGACCAAGAGACGTAGCCCAAGAGTATTGGGTGAACTCCTTATTAAACTTGTTGTGTTTATATGTGTTGCCTGTTATGTTTTTTTTACTGCTTCATTGTCTGTGTATTTCACAATCTTATCAATCCGTTGCACAAAATAACATAGGCACATCCATGCACATGAGTCTGTAATACCTTATTAATTGTCTTAGATCAATTTCAGATCAAGTGGTATCGGAGCGCTAGGTTGCTAAGGTTAGACAAGCTTGTGCTAGATTTTGTTGTTGAATGCTAACTAGATCAAAGCTTAAATTAGGAGAAGGAGAATTGGTTGAAGCTAACCCAGAAATTGGAAGAGTCTATCCTAAGAGGAAAATGGCAGAAGAAAGTCCCTTGGAATCAAACTCCTAGTTCATGGATAGTTTCATGACCATGAGAGCCATGGTAGAGGAAATGTATAGAGAATTTAAGAAAGGTAGAGATGAAGATTCATCAAACTCGAAACAAGATAAAGGAGTAGAAGGATCTCTCCTCCATGACCCTTCTAAAGGCAAAGGGGAAGAAGAAAAGCTTCCCACACCTCCTAATAGCCCTGAAAATAAAAAGAAAACATCTTTGATTAAATTAGATGTTAAATTTGATTTGCCACTATATGATGGAGAGTTGAATGCAGAGAAGCTAGATAATTGGATTAGACAGATTGATGTGTACTGCAGGGTGCAAAGCATTGATTTAGACAGAAGTAAGATTCAGTTGGCTAGTCTATGCCTTGGAGGAACTGCCTTAGTATGGTGGGAAGGTAGGACACAAGCTGTCATGAAGAAGCATGGTAAAATCCTTTTTGTCTGGAGTGAATTTGTTTCTGCGATAAAAAAGCAATTCTATCCACTAGCTTATATGCAGCAAGCTATGATGAGTTGGAAAACTCTTCGCCAATTGAAAGGGAAAAGTGTACAAAGTTACACCCAAGAATTTAGAAAAAGAGCTTTGATTCTAGGCATTTCTTTAGACTCACCTCAAACTCTGCTGAAGTATATAGGTGGTATACATAGTTATTTGAGACATACCATTCTCATGTTTAATCCTACTAGCATAGATAAGGTATCTGTTTAGGCTACACATCTAGAGGCTAGTGGCAGGAATGTGAACCCAGAAGTTGGGGGATCATCAAAACCCGCTGCGAGCAAGAACAAGGAAAAGAGAAAGCAGAAATGGAAAGAGAGGAAGGCAAATGCTGTACAAAAGACCAAACCTTCATGCACTCACTGCAAGAAGGATGGGCATGATGATGAACACTGCTGGATTCTACATCCAGAACTGAAACCCAAGAAGTACGATGGCAAAAAGAAGAAGACTCCTGCAGCTATTCAGAAGGATTTGGGGTCAGACTCAGGGGATGAAACAACAATCATAGCGATAGGTATAAAAGGTAAAAATTCTGAAGCATCACAAACTATTGATAGTGAAGAAAATGAGAGAAGAAGACATGAGCTTTTTTTATATTAGAGTTATTTCCAAGCATCAAAAGATTGATACTTTATTTTATAGTGGTTCACAAGTAAACTTAATTTCTGAAGCAACTGTAAAGAAGCTGGGATTACTAACCACACCTCACAAGAAGCCATATCCATTAGGTTGGTTATGTGATAAAGCAAAGCTACAAGTGACTAGACAATGTAAACTTAGGTTTTCTTTTGGGTCAGCATTTGTAGATGAGGTTGAGTTAGATATTGTTCCCTTAGATATATGTGGAATTGTTTTGGGAAGTCCTTACTTGTATGATAGAAAAGAAATTTTCTATAGAGCTGAAAACAAGTATCAACTCGTTAAAGATGGAATTGAATATATTGTAAGAGCTCATAAACTCAAGAATAATTATACTCTCATAAACTTAGGGCATATGAAAAGAATTGTAAATTCATGCAAACAATTTTTACTGATGGTTGTAAAGGAAAAGAAACCTGATAAAACCAATGTATTTGAAGGCTATAATGCTAAACAACAAGCTACTTTAGAAAAAGTTGTTTCAGAATATGATATACTATTTCAAAAACCTAAAGGCCTGCCACCCAAAAAAGAAATAGTACATGATATTAATTTGCAGCAAGATGCTCCATTGCCTAACATCGGAATGTACAGGTTGTCCGCTTTAGAGAATGCAGAAATCAAGAAGCAGGTACATGAGATGCTTGAGAAAGGGTTCATAAGACCTAGCACATCACCATGTGGATCTCCAATTGTCTTGGTGAGAAAGAAAGATGGCTCATGGAGAATGTGCATTGATTACCGAGCACTGAATAAGATAACGATAAAAAACCGTTATCCCCTTCCTCGCATAGATGATCTATTAGATCAGTTGAAAGAAGCTGTTTACTTTTCCAAGTTGGACTTGCATAGTGGCTACCATCAGGTCAGAGTCGTAGAGCAAGGTGCATAGAAGACTGCTTTCAAAACAAAGTAGGGACTGTATGAGTGGTTAGTTATTCCTTTTGGCTCAACTAATGCTCCTGCTACTTTCATGAGAGTAATGAATGATGTACTCAAGCATTTTATTGATGATTTTGTCATTGTATATCTAGATGAAATTCTTATATTTAGTAAAACATGGGAAGAACATTTGAAGCATGTAAAGTAGACTCTAGCTGTTTTGAAAAGAGAAAATCTCTCTGTTAAGTTAAGTGAATTTGGCAAAACATCTTTGAATTATTTGGGTCATATTGTAGGGGGTGGTGAATTGAAGATAGATCCTTCTAAGGTTGCAGTCATTGTAAACTAGCCTAAACCCAAATCTGCTACAGAAGTTAGAAGCTTCCTAGGAGTAGCACAGTATTGGAGAAAGTTTATTGCTAACTTTTCCTTGATTGAAGCTCCCTTACATGCTTTAACAGGATTGAACAATGTGTTTCAGTGGGGAGGCAAAGAGTAGAAAGCCTTCGACACCTTAAAAGAAAAGATTAGTACAACACCAGTACTAGCACTGCCTGATCTTCAAAGACCATTTGAGATTGAAACCGATGCGAGTGACTATGCCATGGGAGAAATGTTGATGCAGCACGGTAAACCCATATGTTGTCATTATGAGAAATTTAATTCTGCAGTACTTAATTATCCCACATATGATAAAGAATTGTATGCATTAGTACAGAGTGTGAAAAAGTGGAAACCTTATCTAATGGGCAAAGAGACAGTTATACATACTGATCATCAACCACTTCAATATTTACACTCACAAACTAAGTTGCAGCAATCAAGACACTATAGGTGGATGGGTTTTCTACAACAGTTTCATCTTGTCATCAAATATAAAAAGGGCATACACAATAAAGTTGCAGATATGTTTTCCAGACCAATCATAAATGCATCTACTATACTTAAGCATAATTCAGTATTGCATGAAAGCTACATTGCACAATATGCTCAAGATATAGATTTCAAAGATGTATATGCAACTTCAAGTCATGGAAAACAAGTAGAAGAATTGGATTATCATGTTAAGGACCAACTCTTGTATCATTTTGGAAAGTTATGCATTCCTCAAACTGAGAGATTAAAGATAATTCGAGAAGCACACACTTCTCTAATATCAGGTCACTTTGGTGTAAGTAAAATAGTTGCACAACTGCAAAGATTTTGTTATTGGCCAAAAATACATGAAACGGTTTCTAGATATGTAAGAGGGTGTACCATGTGTGCTAAAAGCAAGCCCAACAATAGAAAACTAGGCTTGTGCACTCCACTACCAGTTCCTTCTCATCCTTGGGAAAGTGTTTCCATGGACTTTGTTGGGGGACTGCCTAAATCTAGAAAAGGTCATGACTATTTATATGTTATTATGGATAAGTTCAACAAAATGTGTATTTTAATACCTTGTAACAAATAGAATACAGTTGAACAAACAACAAAGTTGTTCTTTCAGCATGTATGGGTTCATTTTGGATTACCCACTTCCATTGTATCTGATCGACATTCCATATTTGTTGGGAAATTTTGGTCGAGTCTGTGGGAATTGATGAACACCAGACTAAAGAAGAGCACAACCTTTCATCCAAAAATAGATGGCCAAATAGAGGTGGTCAATCAGACAATGACCCAGTTGCTCAGAGGATATTGCAGCAAGCATCCCAAGCTTTGGGATGAACATTTGTGTTATGTGCAACATGCTTACAACTCGGCTAAATATTCTTCTACATAGAGATCTCCTTTTGAGACCTGCTTTGGTTTCATACCAAGGTCTCCCTTGGATTTTGTCTTTGCTAAAGACGTAGTGGTTGATGGACACAGTGATGTGGACAAAGCAATTGAGTTCATTGAACAAATCCAAGAGATTCACCAGGTAGTACAGGAACAACTAGAAAAGAGCCAAGCCAAGTACAAGGCAAGGCATGATAAGCATCAGACTGAGCATAGTTTCCAAGTTGGTGATCAAGTTTGGTTGTATATTAGCAAAGACAGAATGCAAGGTGAAGGTAAGAAGATGAAGCCAATAAGGTATGTACCTTTCAAGATACTTGAGAAAATCAGTGAGAATGCTTTTCGCCTTGATTTGCCAGCTTACATGCACATATATTCAATAGTTAAGGCATAAAGCTTGAGACTGTTTGAATCTTCATTAATTGAAGATCTCGAAGAGCAGAGTCAATTTCCTTCTATTGATGATATGTTGCCTGAATATCTCAATGAATTACAGGAAGATACAGTTCTGGACAAGAAGGTGAGAACTACGCGCAGAGGGGATGTTGAGTACCTCAGAATTGGACTCAAGGGTTCAAAACCAGGCAGTGCAAGATGGATATAAATTGAGCAACCGAGGAATCTATATCCTCACTTGATTGATGCTTAAAAACCAACTTTTGGTGGTCGAAAAGCTTTTTCAGTGGGAAGGCCGTGATCCAAATTGGATCCTAGAAC
Organism: Pinus tabuliformis; assembly: GCA_031772625.1. Lineage (NCBI taxonomy): Eukaryota > Viridiplantae > Streptophyta > Pinopsida > Pinales > Pinaceae > Pinus > Pinus tabuliformis. The sequence goes on from CM062817.1 coordinate 1,868,623,130, forward strand.
ACTCTAAGTTTTCATGAACTCTTTAAAAATCATGCCAAAGTTTCAAAGTCTTATAAAGATCAAGCTTATCGGAGGTATCCTCGTAATAGTTGCAATTGGTGATCAGCGCGGAGCAACGAGGACCGTCGGTCAAGCGCACAGACTGACGACCCATGGTAACGCGCGCTATCGCGAATTAGCAAAACCAGAGGCCATTTTGAGAAATGGGGGTAGTTTCTGATATGCGATTAGTCACTAATCACGTATTTCAAGGCAAACCCCTCAAAGAAGGAAAGGCTGCAAGCACCCGAACCCGAAAAAACATAAAATTTAACGGATATCGTTATGATTTCATCAGTAGCAGGGTCCCACAAAAAAAACTGGCAGGATATCAGAGGGGCTTCAAGCAGTAAGCGGTTTCAACCGAGTCCCACCCGATGCCACACAATGGTTGCCATGCATCTGGTGGAAGAGAGAGAAAACCACTCACATCAGACGGGTAAACGTCATGCGACTTAGCTGCTCGATATGAACGATGACCGTAGGGTCTGGGGCCCCCAGATCAATGGCGGAGATGCGTTCCGATGGATGACCAGATTTGATGAGGTTAACAGGCAGAGTTGCATAAGATTTGAAGTCTGATATGGATGATGCATTGGCAGAAGGTCGTGTTTCGCGAGAATTATTGGAGCGAACAGTAAAAATGGTCATTTCGAATATGTCAAAGAGAACTAACACTCATCCATTACGAAATAGGTGGCCACCTCCCTATGAGGCATTATGCAGTGACTGATGATGCATGACAGAGGGATTCAAACGAACAAAGGCAGGGGAACCAAAAAGCCAGGAATCGGAAATGAACAGTCAAGAAGCAGATTGGCTTTAAAGCCACAAACTGACAGAGAGAAAGCAAGCAAGAGAGTAGGCAGTAAGCCAAAAGTAGAGAGAAGAAGCCGAGCTAACCTGTAGAAGCAAAGGCAGCATTGAGCCAGAGTTAAGATAGAGCCAGAGAGAGTCATAGAGTCTGTGTACTCCATAGAAGGCTTGAGAAGTTCAAGCGAACTCCTCTGTATATGCTTGTCATGTATTGAGTCTCAGATTGGACTCATGCCATTGTGACCAATAGAGGTCAAGATTCAGTAAGGAGAGTCTATGTACTCCAGAGACTTGGGGGATCCAAGTATAGTCTTGCTGATTTATATCTGTGTGTGAGACTCAAATTGAGCTCACTGTTGTAAAAACTCTGCTTGAAAACATAATAGAGAGGCCACCACTGAAGGCTGGACCAGGAGACGTAGCCCAGGAGTATTGGGTGAACTCCTTATTAAACTTGTTGTGTTTATATGTGTTGCCTGTTATGTTTTCTTTGACTACTTTAGTGTCTGTGTATTTCGCAATCTTATTGATCTGTTGCACAAAATAACATAGGCACATCCATGCACATGAGTATGTAAAACCTTATTAATTGTCTTAGATCAATTTCAGATCAACAGTTAGGAGTAGCCTCTAGAGAAAGTGGAGGCGTATTTTGCATTTTATGTCAACAAAGGGGAGGCGGATTTTGTTCTTTCACGTTGGACAATAAATTTTATTAACATAAAAAGAAATAAATAAAAGAGAGGGTAATCTAGGCATAAAGGATTACCAAGCAACCATGAATTACAATATACACCTTGGAAAACTAAGCACTTAATGTGTGATAGCCAATCTCCCCGAATGTTGTGTTCGGTGTATCATGGTATATAAGGCGACAAACTCAGTTACCTATGGATGGATAGAAACCTATTGGGGAATCCAAAATATACATGACAATATGTGGGAGTCAAGTCCATCGTAGTGTTGTGTAATGCATAACCGTTTGATGAGAGCATTCCCATATACTTTACGTGCGTGGAACACCACCAATATACTCGAAGGTACGTGGAGTGTGATCCTACACACTCACATACGTGGAACACGATTTCACCCCCGAGATGCAATGCTAGAAAACAACGACAACTTTTACGTTTAACAATGTCAGAACAAGTCTCTAGCCTAGACCTCTAAATGTTTGCGTTAATGTTACAAATGCTCCTTAGGTTGATTCAATAAATTTTAATGTTTATCTCTGATTATGTTTTAGTTTTGGGGCTCACCATGAATGTCACTTGAATATCCTAAAATGCAAAGCTAGCATGAGAAAATAGAAATCCTTCTCTTTCAATGAAAATCTAGCTAAGGAAGGGAAGGAACAATCAAGATGCATCACACAATATGCAGAAAACAAGATGAAAGATTCAATTTCCTTTTCGATGCAACTATTCCTATGCTAATGCACATGCAAAACCCTAAATGTCGATGCAAATTTTTTCTTTTCACCACACTTAATTTTCAAAATGAATAAAACTAAGATGCAACTGTTCAATTATTGATTCAATTACACTTTTCAGAATGAGGACTAGAACAAAAATTCATCCAAGTGACCAACAATCAAATGAAATTAGTTTTTAAGCGACCAAATGATAAGAACAAAGAAAATTCAAAACCAATTCTTACCAAAGAAAAACAACACAAATGCAAACCAAACAAAGGCTTTAAAGAGACCACAAGGCACTAAAGACTCAAGTAAGTTTAGCTGGAAGTAGGTTGACCAAAGATAGGCTCAAGATCTTGACAACATTTGAGGAAAAACTAAAAGAAAACTTAGATAAATGTGGCCAACACACCCCAACAGTGTCTACCAAAGCATTGCACCTTTGCCTAGGTTAACATAGTTTTCGACATGGGGGGTGCATTGGTCTGAGGGAATTTTTTATAAACCCTAGGGGCCTCAAAACATTAATAGTTTTGCATGAAAACACAAAAATGGACTGTCTAAATATAAATATAAATAAAGGTTTCAGTTCCTACCTGGAAGTGAAGACACTTGAAATGGTTCCCTAGATTGTCCATAAGCAGCTGAAGAAGATCGAGGGCAAAAGGGATCCAAATACTCATTGTTGAAGTTAAAATGTTGTATGGTAAAAATGACAAGTCATTTTGAATATTTATTGTCATTTTCTCATTATTTTATTCATTTTTAATGTTTTGACCTAGATATGATTCATTTTTACTATGAAACATGTATTTTTAATCCTTCTTGTGGTGTCTTGAGCAGGACGAGAGTTGTTAGCATGTTTTCATTATGTTTGAAAAAAGTTACTTTGACCACAAAGTACACTTTTATCTCTTTTTTGGGCTCTTTAAACCTACCAAAAAGGAACCCCACTGAATTCCTCTTTTAGCTCTTTTCAGACTCCCAAAATATGAAAAGATTTCCAAGCACTTTGTCTTTTAATTGAACTCATAAAAGTAAATGAAAAGACGTTTACTCAGTATAACTTTAACCCTTTTCCGGACTGAGATAGACTAGCTACGAAAAATGAATACCTTAGTTGAACATCGCTAAGAGGTTCTCTTGGGTATTGTTTTCTACTTTTTTGGACCTAAGGGACTACCTATGAAAAGGTACATTTGAAGTCTTTTTCGCCTCTTTTTCAAGCTCTCTAAACATGAAAAATAATTCTAGTTTTACCTTCACTGGACTCATTTAAACATCAAACAATGATGGAATTGTCGAACATGACAACGCGGAACCACTCCTTCTTAGGGTTTGTTAAATATACTAAGAGGGATTCATCCGAAGGATGAACTTACAGATCAAGCATATGTTATCCTTCTCAAGCTTGTTAAAAAATAAATAGGTACTGACCAGTATGGTTAGGGAAATTGGGAAAACAAGGGATTCCATTTTGCTAATGGTAAGGAGTCGCTCTTGAACAGGCCACTCTTCCACTTCATCTCCGTGGTTGTTGGGTTGGGTAATCTTCTTGTCTTGTGGTTATCATATTGTTTTCAAAGCCTCCATTTTAATTTTGGGTCAATGCTGCTAACCCCATTTAGTGTTGTCGGTGTGTTCAAGAGAATTCATTCAGTTGATCTCATATACAATACTCTTAAGCCTTCATTTCATGTCTGCCTTTCCTAATCCAGTTCCATATCAACGTCATTATGATCATTTTTCCTCAATCATGATGCATATTTCATGTTGTTGATGAGGGATACAGCAAGGCCCCCCTACAACAGGTCGCTTCCTATCGATATCAACACATCATCCAGGAAGTTGACTTAGAAACACCCCTTGGTACCTTGGTGCTTGCATACATCAATGATAATTTTCCTCGCTCTCGGTGACAAGTTTACATCATTGGCCTTTGATTGAAAGATTCTATGTGGTGTTCGACATCAACTCATTCATTCACACCATATAGATTGTACTATAATACCTTGAGAGACATTAACATCATCGATTGTTTCTCTCACATCTATTAACGACTGACATCATTGATTAGTAATCAGATGGTGTCTACCATGTTCAACTCTAGGTCATTGATTCACATGGTTAGAATTGTACATTGGTTGGTCATGTGAACGAGATAGAAGACCCTAGATCTAGTTTCATCCATTTGGGCTGCGATTTCAGGAGTTATAAAAAGATCACAATGTATGATGGCCATGATCATATAGATAATCATCTGGTCATGGGTCTACCAATTGCATATGTGGACACATATTTTGATCATTGTACATGTTCTGTTAGATTATGAGCTAAGTATGGGTATGCTTCCCTCAACAAAAAAATATGTCATGTTTTAAATGTATTGTAATAGATGAAGCTCTCCGATTGTCCTTGATCTCGACTTGTCACAAGGCAAAGCACTTCAGTCATCACCTATGATTTTGTGCTTTAGGGGTCATTATGTTATAGGCCATTTTGTCACATCCGATCAATGAGCCTCCTAATGGGATCAATCAACATACTATTCCCCCTTGTCACCATCTTGCACAAAGCCCTAAGTATGTTCCCTTAATCCCCCAGAGTTTCAGCCCTAAACTGTATCATTTGAGCCAGTTTGAGGACCAACACTCCCTATAATCCCACTAGGGTGTGTTCACTAGCAGGTTGCTCCACTATGGTCTGCGTTGGTCACCAACAGGTTGCTCCCCTTTGCACATGTGTTGGTTCTAGAAATTAAGGAGAATGATTAGGATTCAAGAAGCTTCCCCTTTTAGGAGTTTCCAGAAGTTGTTACAACTACTTACCTTGGATAAAACATTCAGATCCTATCCTTCCCTACATTGGATTTTCTCCACTTATCCTTTGATCCTAACCCTCCATCAAAGGTGGATCTCCTACCCTAGATTGGTAATTGGATAAGAACTCCCAACGTACCCTACTCATCTATATATTCCTAGCCGACTAAGTGGTTGGGGGTTGGCTTTTGGAGAGTGATTCTGTCCTTATGTTGATGTAGTAAGTGGTCATCATATCATGCATTTAGGGTGACTGGAGGCACATATTGTGACAAGGAAAGGACAAGGTAACAACTTGGAGGAGCTCTTCTACAAGATCAACTACTACTTATGGTTGTAATCTCCTTCAATTTATAGTAATGCAAATAATTCATTTTTTCCTATATGTGATGTTGTTATTTCACTTATTTGAATACCATGTTGATCTATTGAATAAAGTACTTAGATGATACTGCATAGATATGATAGTTTCTTGGCTTTTTTTATCTGACTGTGTAAGTTCTAATTTTGGCATACAAAGCTGGAATTGGAGCTTCCAAGCTAAAGGAGTGAAGTTTGCGAAGGATTCCAGGTAGGCCTCACTTCGTCATCTATTTACTTTAAGGAAACACATTGTGTTCCTTCTCTCTATGTTGTTCTAGGTTAGCCATCGACCTAGGGGAGATACTTTTGTCTGCAATCATAAATCCCACAACACTTATGTTTGGTGAACAATTCCTATGTTAATTGAAAATGGGCTATGGGTGAGATTTCAATGTTAATTTCCATTTTCAATCTCCGTCTCTGTCTCAAGGCCTCCATTAACTATGGGATTTCCGCAACACTTAAATAATAGAAGAGTATTGGGGAGAGATTAGAATTTACTTGACAATTGACAACGATATGTCTATCTCTTAGAATTTGTCTATTACGGGATTGCTTCCTCCACACACCAACCATTGGTGGGGCTTCTAGGGCGAGATTTCTATGTTAACTACATATGCCAAATCCATCTCCCTCCATCTACTATTGTGCCCTAAAAAAACCTTTTTACTTATCCATTTCTGCCATGTCACCTTTCTACTTGGAACCTTGAGGCCCATGGAACCATGCCAAACTTCATCTTGCCATAACTTTTGATCCCTTCAGAGATTTTGCAGCTAACATATACTGTTGGAAAAATATTTTCGATGCCTATCCAACTATTTGTAGGAACATCTAGGTAATTTTCTTGAGGTAAAAATGCCTACGAATCTTACACAATCCAACCATCACATTTATAATATTTTTTAGCTTCATCACTTAACCTACTACTATGATGGTTTTAAACTAGAGAATTCAACTACTAGCACACTCCCCATGATCTTGACACTGCTTGAAATTGAGTTTCTTCTGAAGGTTCCACTCTCATCAAGCTCCACAACCAAGCTTCAACTCTTGGGGTATGCAAGGCACTTCAACACTCAACTACAACATTATATTTTCTCACTCCCTTTTCAAGATATCACCAATGCCAAGTGTCATCCTAATAATGCCAACAATCTCCTCTAGAAAAATCATGTCATCCATGCACAAAGGTTGACATCATTTTATTGAGGTTGAAATAATTGCCAACACAACATTGCCAATTTTTGACAATCTCCCCCTTTAGCATTGATGGAAATTCCTGACATGCTACACCCAAAAATCATATTGGCCTATTCTCCCCCTTTGAAATCAATGGAAAAGGGCTACATCTATCTCTCCGCTGATTCTCACTCTCCTTATGATCAATCAATGTTTTCTCACTCTCCCCCCTGTGACACAATCTTTGAGCATTCATGGCAGAGGAAAACATTCATCTCTCTTTTGATGATTATTTCTCTTAGGATGCATTTGAAAGTTTCTCTTGAATCTCAACTAAAACCACAATAATTTGTAATATTATCCAATGACACCTATGAAATAAGCATTAATAAACCAACCTCTTGATATTTGATTTTATTTTCCATTCACCAAGCAGGGAAATTTTTCCCTCTTTGACATCAATGTCAAGGGATAACAATGCTTGCAATCAAGAACAAATGTCCTTGTGTCTTTTTGTAGCTACTTATCTTCTCTAGAGCGCTGGATATATATTTGATATGCTCCACCTAAACATATGCTATCTCTTTTGGATATTCATCTAGCTTTTGACACACTATGGTTGTTGAATTTGGTTTTGAGGGCCAATGGATGATCACTTTATATGTCAATGCATTTTTGTACCAATCTAAACTACAAACGGTACAACTACTACTGCTAATACCAATTTTTAATGATACAATTTTTCTCACTCTTCAACTGTTGTTTTTTCTTAAGTTACTGTTCTCACCCCTTATGTGCAGATTAGTCGTTATCTTCTCTCCCCCTGAGATCAAGCTACTTCAACTAGAGATTGATGCTTAATTAACACTAAATGTACCAATGGCTTGATACCAATTGGATAATGCTCGAGGAAAACTCCCATGGTTTCTTCTCAGAAAAGTGATTTATTAATATACAACAAGTTGCTCCAATCGAACCAAGAATTATCAAATGACATAATGATACCAATTGATAACTAAAGAACATATAAAGAAAAACAAATTGTTTAAATGGACTTATGATTGTTAGGCATAATCAAATATTATTCTTAAATGAAATAACAATATGTCGTATAAGATATGTAGACGTTTCATTCCCTAAGAAATAAACTCTCCTTGAGATCAATGGATGAAGCTTGCTACTAATGAATTTGCAGCTCACCCTGAGTCTATGGACTCTTCTTGTTGATCTCCTTCCATCAACCTTCTTTGTTACAATTGAAGGGTTGATCCTGTTGTTACACATCATTTTGTCACTATCCATGTACTCCCCGTTCCTTGGTCCTGGAGCACCTCTACAATGAACCCTACATGCTTACTCTTCATGAAGAAATTCCCATTGTGTCCCTCTTCATGAGCAGAACAATTCCATTTTCCACCATTTCCCCCAAAACTTATGTTTTGCCCAGTTTACAAGACCGACGCTAATGGTCTTTGTCCTCCTCATGCTGATATGCAGGGATTAACACTGTCCCTAATGTCGACCGGAGTGACTGATCTTTGTTCCAGTCATGTCGGTTGTGTTATGGAAAGTTTTTTAAATAAAGAGTTGAAGCTTCAAGATCTAGAAGCTTCGTAATGGAAGTCTGGTAAATGGTTTGGCCGGATGGGGTTTAGGATGTTAGTTTGGGTTCCTTTCCCCTATAATGATGGAACTACCTCAAGAGATAAGACCTTATCCCATGAGAAGAGGATCCTTCTCCCATCCATTCATCCTATATAAACCTCCATTTTTCCCAAGCACAAGCTAGTGTTGAAGTGTTAATGTTGGTGTGCTAGTTGTAATTAAATTTGGAGTAAACAACAAGCTATTCCTAGCTGTAGCTCTCTAGTTGTGTGAGGGAGAAGTGTGAATTTGGTTTAGTGTCAAGCCTAAAGGGAAGAGCCTTAAAACTATTATCGTTGAGGTCATCATGGAATGCTAGTAGAAGTGTGTGGGAACCTGGTTTTGTCAGAGGAGAACGGAAACATCAAGAAAATGGTTGTAATATCTTCTTGATTCAATATATATGCAACTATCAATTGATTTCCTACATGATTTGTCATCTTACATGTTCATGGCTTAATGTTTCTTGACTTGTTAAGTAGGTTGAATTATAATTTGTCTATTATCACGGTTGTTGTTTGCTGTTGTTTACTTGTTTCAGGTGTTTGAAGAAGGAAGCGAGAGATAGCTGGAGAGAGAAAGCAAGGACATCATCAAACAGGATAAGCATACTAAGAGGTAGACCCTCTTAATTGGTTCATGTTAAGAAATTTACTGCATAACATAGATAATTACTGAGAGGAATAAATATAAAAATAACCAACAACAACCATAAACACATAAACACAAATTTTTATCTGGGAAAACCCCAAATCCGGGGAAAAACCCAACCTAATAAGATCTTATTAGCATTGGCCAAAACCCCGACAAATCCGACCAAGTGAACCTTCACCGCTCACCTCCAGGTCTTGCATTACAATGAAGTCCTTCTAGCCTTTTATAAGCTCCATTACATATAATACCATGGGAAGAATACTATGGGTGCACAATACCATGTGCCCCAAAACCATCACTGTTTAACCTGGTCAACTTTGACTCTATCCTGATTCAAGTTTACCTAACAATTCCCCCCTTAAACTTGACTTGGGGTTCCTTGACTAACTCCAGCCAAACTTGCTAAGTAAGACAATCCCATTCACTCTAGCTCTTACCCCCCTCAGAGTTTTTACCTGGGGTATTGTTAACCCGACATCCCTCCTATCACCTAGGTATAACCCAGACTTTATCGGTGATCACCAAGGGGTACACATGCCTTACCAGGTCTTACAATAGTATGCCGATTTACATGCAATAATTTTGACTTCATTAATTTTTTTTTGTTGTTTATTTCCGGTGCGATTTTGATCCATCCTCTCTCAATTTGATTTGCTCAAAAACTTCTATCAAACCGCTCCAACTGCGAACCCCACGAGAACCTCGTAGATTCCAGCACTGGTGGCTTCACGTAGCAGAAAACGAACAATTTTCGAAGCCGCATGAAATTTTTCTTCTGCTGACCTTCTTTAAATAGCCGCATGAATCCGGAACAATTCGTCAGCATGTTCCAAACCGGTAAATATCGCAAATGAACTACGATCCCTAGCACACTATCTTCCACACATTCTCCTCGAGGTTCTTCTGCGTACAATTGTTCCACCATTATTTTCAGATTCAGATCTGTAAAAACACTGCATTGATCTCATCAAGCACTATAAATCCCTGGCATCAAAGAATCCCTTTGAAGCCAATATCTGGCTCTAATACCAGTTGTTAAAAAATTTACTGCATAACATAAATAATTACTGAGAGGAATAAATATAAAAATAACCAGCAACAACCATAAACACATAAACACAAATGTTTATCTGGGAAAACCCCAAATCCGGGGAAAAACCCAACCTAATAAGATCTTATTAGCATTGGCCAAAACCTCGGCCAATCCGACCAAGTGAACCTTCACCGCTCACCTCCAGGTCTTGCATTACAATGAAGTCTTTCTAGCCTTTTATAAGCTCCATTACATATAATACCATGGGCAGAATACTATGGGTGCACAATACCATGTGCCCCAAAACCATCACTATTTAACCTAGTCAAATTTGACTCTATCCTGATTCAAGTTTACCTAACAGTTCTAACCTAAGGAAATATTCCATATAATGTATCAGTTGTGGCTAGACCCATTATCGAGCTAGAGGAATTGTTTGTGTCCGCACTTATAATTTTACTTCACCACAAATTGGCGACCATACTGGGGAATCTAATCTTATGTTTGTCTTGTTTGAGATTTCATGATTTTTTGTGAACTTTTCTAGTTCCACTTTTCCCTTTGGTTCTGTTTCTTTTCCTTTGCTTACTGGTTTGAGTTTGAAATTCATAGTAGCACATCTAGTCCCAGCTTTTATTTTTATTTATTTTTTTTTCTTGGCTTCCTTGCTTAGCGTGCTTAATTCACTGACAGTCATGCTGATTAGCGTGATATGCTGAGAAATAGTCACGCCGACCTCCTTCTGGTGCTTGTTGTTAATTAGGCAGTCTCGCCGATGCCTGTAAGCAAAGATTAGGGTTTGCCCCAAATCTTGGCCAGTGTGTTTTGCTCTCATGATGTTAGGCCCCTATACTACTAGTGTAACCCCTTATTGTTATTAGTATAACCCACTTATTATATTGTTGTACCCATGTAGTGCCCATATTGTTACTATTGTGCCCCATAGAAGCCCACTATTGTTATTATTGTACCCTTACATTATTATTGTTATGTCGGCTCTGATTATGTTATGACCGCTTAGACTCCTATATATAGAAAGGAGGTCTTTTCATTTGTATCATCCAAGAATTGTTCATTTATGTAATGTAAAGGAGGTTGCCCCCTCGAAGAGGCTGAATTCTAAGGCGTGGATTTATCTTTTCTATCTTTTCTTGAGCTGGTTTCATAACATTTGGTATCAGAGCTTTGGATTTTAGGGTTTCGCTGCTCCAAACAGGTCATCGTGGCATTTTCGCTATAAATTTTTTTTCTGTGACGTTTCAGAAGTCGCAAAAAAACCCATTTGAGAATAAATCACGCTGAACCTTGTGTCCAAATTTCAGAGGTTTTCGCGCGATATTTACGGAGATATGATTTGAGGAAGTTGGTCTTTTTGCAGACTCCTAAATTACATTCAAAACAGGTGACCTGGGGAAAATCGTCATAACTTTCTCTCTGGGGATCGGATTGAAATTTCGTAAGAAGGTGTAGAAATAGGACGGACTGTAGTTTTTTGTATATCTTTTTCAGATCTAGAGATCAAAACAGTGACACGTGGCACTTTATACAAGTTCGCTCTTCTGGAAAGGTCTATAATAAGGTCATCTTGGGAGATTGTGCATAACTATTTCTTAGAGAATCCAATTTCGATCAGACTGGTGGCATTGGAAAGAGGACATAGAGGGCTACTACATGTCACAATTTTAGAGCTTAAAGATTGAAAGTACAGAGTTATAGTCGTTTCAAGGTCGAGCTCCTAAAATCAAGAAAAAGCAAGATGAGGAAGTTTGATGGCAAGGATCCGGTAAATTGGATACTTCAGATGGAGCAATATTTTGATCTACATGGTGTACAACTGTTACAAAAGGTATGTATTGCATCTTCATATTTAGAACCAGATCAATTTTTATGGTATGAAGGGCTTTGTTCTCGTAAAAAACTTGTTACGTGGTCAATTTTCACAGAGGAAATGATAACACATTATGAGGATACAAAGAGCAACACATTCTTTAGAGCAACACCACAACAATTGGAAAGAGTAAAAGGGCTTTGTGACATAGTGGAAAGAAAAATTATGGAAACTAGGAAGCATACCACTCACAACTATAAAGACGGAAGTGTTGTTGCCCCTAGTCTTCCACAACCTACAAGGTTGACACCACAACAATTAGAAGAAAAAAGAGCAAAAGGGCTTTGTTATAGTTGTGATAGCAAATACACAAAAGGTCATAAGTGTGCTGAGAAGAAATTATTCTACATAGATTGTGAAGAGGAAGAAGAAAAGGAGCAAGAAAGGTCAAAAGAAGAGGATATACTCCAGGAACAAAGCCTAGATGAAGAACAAATAAATCCAACCATATCTTGTAATGCATTGGCGGAAATTACCACTCCTCAAACCATCAAGATAGAAGGACATATCAAGAAGAAAAATGTTCAAGAAGTGAAAGATCACATTGAGCATCAAGAAATGAATCCGACCATATCTTGTAAAGGATTGGAAGAAATTACCACTCCTCAAACTCTAGAGATAGAAGGACATATCAAGAAGAAAAAGGTTCAAGCAGTGAAAGATCACATCGAGCATCAACAACAAGTTCTCCAACTTTTAAAGGATAACACCACTTCGGTGCAAAATCAAACGAAACAACAGGTAGATAAACATTGTAGTGAAAAATGTTATGATGTAGGTGATTGGGTATTTTTACTGCTACATCTCAAGCAAGCTATTTATGAGAAGGAAATGTTGGCAATACTACATGCACTTAAAAAATGGTGACCTTACTGAATGGGAAGACTCTTCAAGGATGAGGATGTGGAAGCATTGTTTTGTGCTATTTATATTATCCAACCAGATTGCATAAACGAAGTAAGGGATGAATGGAAGAAGGACGAAGAAGTATGGCCACTTATTCAAAAGTTGCAAAAGATCCCAATTCAAACAATATTGCCAGAAATTGAAGAGGAAGGAAAAATCATATTGGAACCTAGAGCAATCATAGAAACAAGAACCCGACAGCTACGAAATCGATCAATTTCAGAGTATCTCATCAAGTGGAAGAACTTACCCGCTGAAGATTCCACATGGGAGGACAAGAATTTTATACAGAAGCATCAAGAACTACTCAAGCGTTGAGGACAACACTTTTTGAAGGAGAGGGGCATGTTAGGCCCCTATATTACTAGTGTAACCCCTTATTGTTATTAGTATAACCCACTTATTATATTGTTGTACCCATGTAGTGCCCATATTGTTACTATTGTGCCCCATAGAAGCCCACTATTGTTATTATTGTGCCCTTACATTATTATTGTTATGTCGGCTCTGATTATGTTATGACCCCTTAGACTCCTATATATAGAAAGGAGGTCTTTTCATTTGTATGATCCAAGAATTGTTCATTTATGTAATGTAAAGGAGGTTGCCCCCTCGAAGAGGCTGAATTATAAGGCGTGGATTTATCTTTTCTTGAGCTGGTTTCATAACACATGATTTTGACCCTGTAAGCCTTTTAGACCATGTTCTCCTGACTAGAGAGCTTCATTTAGCTTGGTTTGTGTGCTTGCTTGGTTTAGCCCACCCTCTCATGTGTTAAGTTTGGTCCTATGTGAAGTTCTTTTTTATTTTTTCTTTGAATCCCTCGATCAATGTTATTTTTGGCCAAACACTCGCGCTGATCAGGCCTATCAACACTAGTTTTAGCTTGAAATTCGTTCGGTTGTGCCGATCAGTGCTAATTTTGGCCCAAAAGTTGCTTTGGTCTTTGAGTTAAAAAAATCAGAATTTCTCCCATTCCAATACAAGTGTGTCTTGACCCTCAGACTCTCTTCTTCCTCCTAGAAGTGACTAGGATTCTTTGTTTGCTTCATTTTCAATCGAATGAGTGAAAGAGTCTTGTTTGTTCTCTTATTTCGAGTGTCTCTTTTCTATTTCCAAGCATAGATTATATTGCTTGGTTTCTCGATTGAAGCATTATGTGTTTGGTTGGTTCGATTTAGGGAAGAAGTTGCTTTTAGTTTCATTTATCATGATTTGGATTTGATTGAAACTTGTTTGTTCGGAATTGTGAAAATTTTCATTAAAGTGCTTTATGTGAAAGATTTGTTTTTCATTTTATGAAAAGAAGAACATCATTCTAGTTTACTTACGTGAAAATATTGTATTAGTAGTGTCATTGAGAAGCTAGAATTGCATCATCATAAGCATTGGAAATGAAATGAAACTTCTTTTGTTGTTAAGGGAAGATTAAGTGCACTTAGGATATTTATTAGAGAAATATTTCATTCTTTGATTGTTGCATTGATTTTGTGTTCCCTATCTCTCAATTAGTGTTACCTTTCATTGAAGACAAAGATCTCTTTTCTCATATAGCTGCATGTAGGAGTTTTTCCAAATGACAACGGTAGGGCCTTGTAACTGAAACCTAATTCAAGGTAAACCGTTAAAATTTATTGAATTAACATAAGGAAGCATTGAAACTTAATGCTCACATTTAGTGGTCTAGGCTAGAGACATGTTCTGGCGTCTTTAAACCTAGCAGCTGTTGTTCGATTTGACACTAGACAATGCTAGTACGGACTTGTGCTCCCTGTACCGTCAAGTATATAAAGGGAGACCCCACTAGGATGTAATCCTTAATCCATAGGAAGCCAAGTCTACTGCCTTGTAAATGTGATACACTGAACGAAGCATTTGGGGAGATTGCCTGCCCGTACTTCTTGGTTCGCCAGGAGGTATTATGCAGTTCACGATTACCTGGTAATCCTTTTGCCTAGAATACCCTAAGTAGTCATTTTTGATCTTTACTGACTCTTTAAATTTGAAAAGATCATCGAGCACTTGTCCTTTACAGCTCGTTAACTCCGAAAGCGACTAGAGCCATATTCGTCCTTTTCTCGGCTCTTAAAACATGACAAGGTAAAGTTTTGTTTCAGTGTTATAAAATTAACTTCCCACGAAATATTCCTGGTAAAAGTTATCTTCCTTAGTAATTCTCTAGGTTCAATTCCAATGGCAACATTTCCAGAGTCCACCAGTCAAGGGTTCCCCTCAGATGGGAATCCTGGTCCTTTTCCTTCTTTTGGAAATGCTGGTGCTCCTTATATGGCAACGTTGTCCCTCCCTGGGTTAACCATTGGTTTACATGTTTGGTTATTTTCGACCTCGGTGGTCTCGAGTGTCCCAACTCCTGCATCACCATCTCCTTCATTCGAATCACGTCACGATGATTCTAAGGTTGACCCCTCACCTTCTTCCCCCATTTCTTCACCCTCCTCTTCTACTTCACTTGGTGAAAGTTTGAAATCCAGTAACTAGGAGGCTAAGAAGAAGAAGAAGAAGTCAGATAAGCGAGAGGCCAACCGTGTCACTATTACTCCAAATGCACCTCCTATAGACAAAACTTCTGATCCCCCACGGAAGGTTAGATTCCCTTGCAAGCTGTGTAAGGGTGACCATCTCCTTCGAGACTGTCCTGGCATTCCTAGAGTCTTAGAGGCATGGTTTCAAGACCTGAACCGACCATCCCTGTCGACCTCTGAAGATCATGTCGATTTTACACCTTCAGCTAATGATGGTAAGAAGAAGGGAAATATTAGATTCCCCTGTAGGTTATGTGAAGGAGAGAATATTCTTCACCTTTGTCCTCTTATGGACAAATCTTCCAAAGTTTTGGAAAACCATACAACTCCTCAACCCGAACTTCCTATTGGTTATCATATACTTTCTTCTAACTCTCTCCTAGTTGGTAAAGAGAGTGACTTGGATTTATCTCTTGCCCATCCTGCTCTTCCTAAGCAAGACTCTCTTGTGTCTGTTCCCGACCAACCATTGGTCGAAAAGAGTGTCGACTTGGTTCCGCCACCAGTTGCTCACTTTGTTCTGGGAGAGAGTGGTGATCATACTACTCATGTTCTTCTCATCTCCTCAGATTCTCATGAATCGAAGCATGACCCTCCCATCCCAGTTGTTCAGGAGAGTCCTTCTCCTATTCTTGTACAGCATGGGGGAAATCATATGATACCCCCACCAAGTAGTTTTGTTGTCTCTTTCGATTGGGGTCCATTGACTGCTTTCTGCCTCCCATCTTATGTGCCTTTCCAGATCACAGTACAAGCCTATAATATGGTAGTACATGGCACTATATTAGATGAAGGTGCATCTATTAGCATCATGTCTTCTACTACTTGGTAAGATTTGGGTTCCCCACAACTTGTGCCTATCACCCAAAATCTGATGGCTTTCAATAGAGTAACCAGTCAACCCTTGGGGGTCCTTCCAAAGTTCCCTATCACTTTGGGAGGAAATACTATCTATATAGATGTGATGGTAGTCCAAGGAACCTTAGATTTCAATCTTCTCCTTGGACGTGACTATGTTTATGTCATGGGAGCTCTTGTTTCTTCACTTTTCAGTGTGCCTTGTTTTCACATGAAGGGAGAATAGTGACCATTGATCAATTGTTGTTCATTGGTCATCAGGTGCCTCCTTTGAAACCATCATCCCCTATTGAATCTTGTTTGCAAGCAGTACATTCCCACCACAGGTCAATTATGTGGCTAACCATTCCATCTTCACATTTGCTGATGATCACATAGATGGTATAGTACATTATGTACTGGGGGCATTGGAACCCGATCTGTCTATGGTACCAATTGACTTGTATTCTTCCCTGAGCGTGGTTCTTCCATCTAGTGAAGACCTATTGAGAGCCATGTTCTCTTATGGGTCATGAAAGGAGTCATGAGGATAGTTCCTAGTCTTGTGTTAACCTCGTTAAAAAATGAAATAAGGGATGATCATAGTTCCTTGTCTTGCGCCAAGCTCGTTAAAAAATGAATCAATATGTCTAAAGATAGTTTTTTCCTGTATCAACCTTGTTAAAAATGAAAAAACTCCCTTTTCCAAATCGATTCTTTGATTCAGATCTCATAAAATCCCAATTGAGTCTTTCCCAGATCTCGAAAGTGAGCCTTCATTCCATTCACCTAGTTGAATGAAATGAAGCTTGGGGGGCATGTACCTCAATTGAGTCATTATGCCGGGGGCATGTGCACTTATGTCAAGCATAGTTTTTTGTTTCAAGCTTGTGTAAACATGAAACCAAATCCAAGCAGAGTTCTCCATGGTTCAAGCTTGTGAAAAGATGAACTCATGCCTGATTTACATATCGTGATTTCTCTTTTTATCAGCTAATTTCTGCTAGATGAGCCTTGGTTGTTTCATTCCATTGTCACCATATTTTTGGCTGATCATATGCTTTCACTTGGTTGTTTTTCCTTTCTTGAGGGACTGCAACGATGAGTGGTTTTATTAGACAACTTCTTAACCATTTCATGTTTCGAGCAATTCCACCATTGTCGGAACTAGTTGCTACCCTTTATACCATTCGTTCCTCCAGACGAGTCACCTTTAAGCTCTCTTCTGACTCATAAAAAATGAAAAGATTACGAGTATTCTTCCCTTTTTGACTCGTTAAAGAGAATAAAAATGCAGGGTCTACTTTCAAGCTCTTTTCCGACCCTTTAAAAGTGAAAAGATAACTGAGCCCTTGTCATTTCGAGCTCGTTAACGGATGCGAAAGTCATGTGCCTAGTACAAATTTACCCCTTTTTCAGGCTGGGAGGCACTATTTACGAAAAAGGTACTCCTTGACTGAAATGGTCGAGCGGTTCTCTCAAGTATTGTTTTCTACCTTTTCAGGCTCAAGAGACACAAATCTACGAAAAGGGACCATGTGGAGTTTTCTTTTCCATGTCTTTTTCAAACTCTCTAAACATGAAAAATATACCGAGTTACACCTTTGTCGGACTCATTAAAATATTAAACGACATCAGATTCGTAACCATGAAGAACATGAGCTTCTTCGCTCATTAAACTTACTAGGTCAGATTTGTCCGAAGGATGAACTTACAGTGAAAGCATATGCTATCCCCTTCAATCTTGTGATTAAAAAATAATTGGGGTACTTGCTAGAAATGGTGGGGGAAAATTTGGAAATCTAATCAGTCGTGTCAGCAGCTCGCTCTTGAACATGACACTTTCTGTTGCGTGTCGGGATGAGATATCCTCCTTTGTATCGTTGACCTCCCTAGGTTGGACCGTTCATTTTTTCCTTCCATTTGATCTCTGCCACGTCATCATAACCACCAATCCTATGGATCCAAAAGCTACCAAACTTCCAGTTGTGTCACCAATATGGTCAAGAGTTGTCCTTCTGCAGCTACACTTACCTCTGATTCTTTGTATCATCCAAAATCATTTTTCATCCTTTCATCTTGTGTCGATGATATGGGAAACATTATGGCCCTCCTTCGACATGGTCGCTTCTTGTTGACCTCAACTCATTATCCAGGAAGTTGACCGTGAGACTCCCTTCCGGTACCTTAGAGCTTGCATGCCCTAATGGAAAGTTCTTCGCACTTGACAACAAGTTCACATCATTGGCTTTTGATCGAGTGATTTCACGGGTGTTCGACTTTAGTTCCTCTATTCACATTCCATGGATTGTGTTGATAGTACCTTGAGGACCATTGTCATTGTTGGTGGTTTATCTCATGCTTGTTAAAAATTTACATCATTGACTGGTAATCAAGCGGCTTTCTAGCGTGTTCGACGTCAACACATCTATTCACATGTTAGAATTTGTACTTTGATCAGGTCATGTTGGAGCGCAAGACCCTGGGCCCAGATCACAAAAGTCTAGGTTGCAAAGTGTTGTGACATGGTTATGTTGATATGCATGTCTCTTTTAGATGGGTGGCTACGACCATACCATGAGTTATCATATGTGATACTTCTCATTATTGGATGGCTACGACCATACCTTGGTTTCATTATGATCCTCTTTAATGGATGGCTGCGCCCATACTTGGATCCATTTACATGATCATTCTCTGGATGGATGTGTCCATCCCACGATTCATGTATCATTTGACAGAGTTTTCAATTATTTATATGTATCTGTACTTGCTTGTAGGTTTTCCGAAGACAGACTATGGTTCCCTGCACTGATTCATAAAGCATTTCATCCCTCACTCTAGTTCGACCTTCACGCTTTAGGGGGCAGCTATTACACAACATTTTGTCACTGTCCCTGTACTCCCCATTCCTTGATCCTGGAGGACCTCTACAATGAACCCTACATGCTTATCATTCATGAAGACACTCCCATTGTGTCCCTCTTCATGAGAAGAACAATTCCCTTTTGCACCATTTCCCCCAAAACTTCTATTTTGCCCAGTTTACAAGACTGACACAAATGACCTTTTTCCTCCTTGCGTTGATATGCATGGATTAACATTGTCCCTAGCACCGATCGAAGCAACTGAGATTTTTTCTAGTCGTGTTGATCCTCTTATGGAAATTTTTTTGAATAAAGAGCCAAAGCTTCCAGCTCTAGAAACTTTGTAAAGGAAGTATGGTAAATGGTTTGGCTGGATGGGGTTGAGGATGTTAGTTTGGGCTCCTTTCCCCTATAATGATGGAACTACCTCAAGAGATAAGACCTTCTCCCACGAGAAGAGGATCCATCTCCCATCCACTCATCCTATATAAACCTCCATTTTTCCCAAACACAAGCTAGTGTTGAAGTGTTAATGTTGGTGTGCTAGTGCTAATTAGGTTTGGAGTAAACATCAAGCTATTCATAGTTGTAGCTCTCTAGTTGTGTGAGGGAGAAGTGTGAATTTGGTTTAGTGTCAAGCCTAAAGGGAAGAGCCTTAAAACTATTATTGTTGAGGTCATCATGGAATGCTAGCAGAAGTGTGTGGGAACCTGGTTTTGTTAGAGGAGAACGACAACGTCTAGATAATGGTTGTAATATCTTCTTGATTCAATATATATGCAACTATATATTGATTTCCTACATGATTTTTCATCTTACATGTTCATGGATTAATGTTTCTTGACTTGTTAAGTAGGTTGAGTTACAATTTGTCTATTATCATGATTGTTGTTTGCTGTTGTTTACTTGTTTCAGGTGTTTGAAGAAGGAAGCGAGAGATAGCTGGAGCGAGCAAGAAAGGGCATCATCAAATGAGATAAGCATACTAAGAGGTAGGCCCTCTTAATTGGTTCTAACCTAAGGAAATATTCCATAGAATGTATCAGTCATGGCTAGACCCATTATTGGGCTAGAGGAATTGTATAATTTTACTTCACCACACCCATGGAATTAATTTTAAATTTATGCCCTTTTTAACATACTACTCTTTTGTTAGGCTCATATTCTTCATGCAACATGAAATGTTGTTATGTACTCGCCCTTAGGCTATGCTGGCTGCATTTCTCTCTCTCCTGCAATGCTATTATATACATATAAATGAATTCCTTTCACTAACAACAAATGGACTCAATATTACCTCCAACATTTAGATGCACATCTATGTCTATTTCTTCTTGTTGCCTGCATTTGATTTCTTTGGCTTCACTTGAAGCCAACCTCTTCCTTTTAGTGAAGGGAAACCAAGGATCTACTCCCTCTAAGTATATTATCCTTCTTTTTATTCCATATCTTGGTTGGCTGAGTCCTAACAAGAGCATTACCTTCCAATGTCTTTTTCAACCTCCTCTTTGTTTCATATCAAATATTCTTCCACCCTATTAGATTGGTTTGCATTGGAAGATTAATTGGCTTCTTGCTTCTTTTTCTCACCCAATATTTATGAGCATTGTAGCTAATAGTTTTAGAAGAGTTTTCAATAGAAATAAAAATATCATACCTTTTAGTCTTTCTCTAATTTTTCTTTAGCAGAAAATCAGTTCTTTGCTAATTCCTTTCACCTCTTAGCATGCTACCTTTATATTGAGTAGTGAAAGCGAACACTGAGGGTTGCGAACAAAAGTGAGATGAGGACCTTACCTTACCATATCTACACTTTGCTGGCTTGTGCTCAAAATTTCCATAGTTTTAACATTCAACAAGGTTTAAGAAAATAACAAAGGTATTGTGATTCCTAGCATTGTTTTGACCAAATTTTCTATTGGTAGCATAATACTCATTCTTAGGCACCCTATGCAATCTAGTGTTGCAACTACCCAACATATCTTGCTTTCTTGAAGACCATATATGAATAATGGCTTTATATCCACAATTTTTGCAAGAAAATAACCATGAAATAACCTTTAATACTTGAAGGTACTTTGCCCTTGAAGGGGAAAGGACCTTTGCTAGTCCTTCATGTGTCTTCCATGAATATTTGAATTGATTCCTCTAGAAACTCCTTGTTTCCATTGCTTATTCTGGCCATTAATCTCTCTTCCTCTCTTTTTTTACTGATGTGAACCTTTGTTCATTATCTTTCTCAGAGGTTGTCATGTCTTATGGATGTCATCCATCTTCATTTGCTGTTATTTGTTATTTTGTTGCTTCTATTATTTATTCCTCTATTGTTGCTTTTGTCTAACAATTCATTTTCCTTTATTGATGTTGGATCCTTTAATAATCCCAACTTGGTTGGCTAATTCTTTCCCTTATTCTTTCCTAGAGCTTGATTCTTTTCTATATCAAAGCCCAATATTTATGAGAGGAGACCTATGGCTGACGAGGATGTCATACAATTCCTTTATAATCTTATCAATATTTTGATATTGAGACAACTCTTCAATTGCTATTTATAAGTCATGTCTCAACGAGACTACTTCAAATTCTAGTCCATCACAGTAAGAATATCATTTAGTTAACTAATTTTTGAAATGTCCATTTAATTAGTTGACTTTTTCTATCTCAACCTTTAGATCATCAAATTTTTATCTAAACCTTTAGGATTTTGATCCCTTCTTGGATCTAGAGATTCTTCTTTGGGCCTGAGAAGTATCCCTTCCTCAGCACTACTAGGGATGCTCCCATTTTCCACATTGGGTGTTCTTCCCTCTATGTGAGAGGTACCTTCATCAACTATTACTACAAGTGTGTCTTTCTTCACTACTACCAGATGTGTATCTATCTTTATTTTCAGAGGATGCACATGGACATCTAAAGAATAAATGACCCATTTCTTTTACAACAAAATAGTAGCTTACTTGTAGTTTGTATCTCCTTTGTATATTCTTCTTCATCTAGGGAGTGATGAGAAACAACTTGCACATTGGGAGGAAAATCTCCAATATTCTAAGCATCTTTCCTTTAAGATGCTTTCTTGTTCTTCTTCCTTCTCTTCTCCAACAACATCATCTATGACAAGAGGATATTCTTTAAGATTTGATTCACTGTAGGACCATCAAGGCTCTTCAATCTTATCTTTAGCCTCATGACTTTCTCCTCCATACATACAATGCATTTTTTCTAGCATGTCTTTGGCAGACTTGCAATGGATCACTTTATTTGATTCTAAATCTGATAGTCCCTTCAAGATAATATTTCTTGATTCACTATCATATTCATTCTCTATAGAGCACCATATATCAAAATCTTGAGCCATTAAATAGGATTCCATTCTTACTTTCAGAGAGCATACTTTGACCCATTAAAAAATGGTACTCCTCCTGGTGCTAGCCAATCTTGATTAGCCTGCATGTTTCCTTTTGATATACCTTCAAGCGATTAAGCTTTTCCTTAAGGAACCTACTTTTGTACCAATTGTTGGAAATAGTATTAATATTGAGAGGGGGAATGAATAAGTATTAGGCTAATTTTACAATTATTACCAATTCATAATTTTATTTTTACTTGGAAACCATTCATGTGTGAAATCAACAACATATTATGTAATAAGAAAATTAGAAAACACATCACATTAACACAATGAGGAAAAAACACATGAGACAAAAGGATTTAACATGGAAACACATAAAGGGAGAAAACCACAAATCTTGTTTTGTTATGATATGAATCAAATACTGCGACTTAGGTTACATCATGTTTCCTGAGCACCCACTCACATGAAGCACCAACTCCCTTATGTGTTTTTCTAGCATCCACTAGTAGGAAGCACCGACTCCCTCCACGATAGATATCTGATTGGATTACAAGAAGCACCAACTCCTTGATTTTGCAAGAACTCACTTGCAAGATACACAAACCCCCAAGCTATCCTTCAGAAACCCACCTAGATGGAAGCACCAACTTCCTATTGTGCAGGCACCAACCTACTATCCATAGAGAAATTATTGCTCTCTACTTTGGTTCACACTCAACCTGATTTTAGCTATGCATTAACCAATTATTGGCCCTCTGTTCTCCTCAAAAACCTTCTCTATAAAATCACACAACATATACTTGACCTTCATATAGTCTACTCAAAAATAACACTCAACTCTCTATTCTCCTCAAAGACACACTCAACAACAATCAACTCTCTTCTCCTTAGCAACACACACACAATAGCTTTGCACTCATGCGATCAACCTTCCCATTTAGTATGTGCAACAATAAATCTTAATATTCTCTTCTCCACAGACTCAAATAGCCTTTCTCAACAGCTCACTCTCACACACACTCACTCGCACACTGCTGCATTCCCCTCACACTCTATCTCTCTCTCTCTGACTGGTATTTTTCTCTATGCACATGAAACTCTCACAACACTCATCCTTTTGATTTTCAATATATTGGCCAACCTTCTCTTCAATAAGGCTGATTATTTTAGAACTATCATCTCTAGCTATGTTTTTCCCTGACTTCCATACATCACACCGGGCTCGAGGAGGAGGACTTTCATTTTATTGCACATGGCTCAACATGTTCATGAACAACATTGCATTACCGCCTACATACTAAAATAAATTCTTCATTAAATTCTTACAAAGATCGAGGAGTAAGTATGGCTTACCATTTCTATGATGAGTTATGTCCCGTCTTTCAGTCTCTGTAGTTGAATTACTCGAAGAGTGAGTTTTGGTATGGTTTGCCATGTTGAGGATTGTTGAAAATAGCAACAAGAAATGATAAAAATAGAATCCAGATATTTCAATTTTAATTTGTCCTTGAATTAAAATTGTGAATTAAAATCGAATTTAGTCTCACCAGCTGCTTGGAAATAATTAATTAATTCATTATGGATTAATTAGTTGGAGAAATTCAAGTTAGAAGTCTTTCTGAAGTCATGCAAGAGTTATTTCATAAATTAAGGAGATTATCCCATAATTAAGGAGATAAGATTGAGTTATATTTGAGTTGTAATTAGTTAGCAAGTTTAATGAGTTAAGTCCAGTTAAATTAGTTCCAACTGTTTGAGGAACTAATTGTGAGTTATCAGTCAGTTGATGCATGCGTGCACTCAACTAGTGTACTCCAGATAACTGAAGATTCCCTCATCAGAAACTCATGCATGTCTATTCTGAGAAAGACCGAGTTGAGCTAAATGTCAAGGACAATGTACTATCAGTTGCATGTTTTTTCCTATAAAGGAAACTCATGCATGCAGTCAAGGTAAGGTTCCTTGAGGATTGTGTAGTTCATACAGGGTATGAGATCAGTTTTCCACTTGGTTGGAGAAGATCATCCCAAAGGAACATCGCAAGGAAATAAGAGCTTGGAGGGTAGAGGAGAAGGCTTGTGAGAAGCTTGGATTGCCTGTGTGCATCTGTGATGATTGTACTAAGAGCTAGCTAGATGTGAGCGCTAAGGCTTTGTGTGATCTCTATGTATTTCCACCTTGTATGATAATACAGATAGAGGGGTTTTTAGCTGAGGCTTTCCCCAAAGTATTTTCATGTGTATTGTGCATTGATTCTTCTTCTTCTGGTTATATGTTTTTAGCTCGATCTTTAAGCTTCCGCAAATTGATAGTAGAAGTAGATTATAGTATTTTGGTTTGGTATATTGCATTATCGGGTTAATCTACAATCAAATTTTTTACATGGTCTTAGAACGAGATTTGTAGAGAATTTACAGAATTTCTACATGGTATCAGAGCCAATTTTGTTGGAGCTGTGAACAATATACAAAGAAGAGAATTCAAAGTTTGATGTTCATGGTTGCAGGTGCAAATCGAATTCTTATCATACTTCAAGGTTGGCCAATGGCGTTCTATGGCTTGAGATTCGAGTATGCCTTGGAAGGTAGCTCGAATTACATAGCATGGAAAGATCACATGGAGGCTGTGTTAGAAGACAATGGCTTGAAGGATTTCATTGATCAAGGAATCCTAAAGCCAGGTTCAACTAATATACAAGAGTTGGCTGAGTGGAAGAAGTGTGTGGCAAGGGCGAGAGGGATCATCCTTGAGGGAGTTTGAGACCATATTGTCTCGAGTCTCCATGGGAAGGATACTCCATAATCAATATGGAAGACATTGAAGGACCTCTATCAGAACAGTAGCAACCAAAGGAAATTGGTGCTCAAGGAGAAGCTTCGAAGAATCAAGATGGAGAAGGGCGATACTATTTCCACATATCTGAACAAGCTCACCACTCGTAGAGATGAGCTTGTCAGTGTGGGGATAACTACTACCGATGATGATATGGTTAGCCTCACTCTCCTTGGCCTTCCAAAGAGCCGGAATAGCTACCAGGACTCTGTGAATGAAAGGGAGAAACTGCTGGATTAGGAACAACTGTGGTCGGATCTGATGCAGGAGGAGATAAGGAGGAGCACACAAGATGGTTCTTCATCCAACGATGATGATGAAGAAAATTTGGCCTTAGCAAGTGAGGCAAGGAAAGGAAAGGGGAATGCTTCCCATTCCAAGTCGAATTCTTCTCATGGAGGGAAGAAGGGTGACAAGTCTAAAGTGAGATGCTTTAATTGTCACAAGATGGGACATTATGCGACTAATTGCCGATCAAAGAAGTCTAAGAAGGGATCCTCAGAAGGATCAGAAGGTGAGGCATTAACCTCTCAATTCGAAATGGACTTTACCCTCATCGCATGCACGGTGTCATTGATGATGGGTTGTGTTTGGTATCTTGATAGTGGAGCCTCATTCCACATGACCGGCGATAAAAGTTTATTCAGTACCTTGGAGGAGAAAGACCTCAAGATGCACATAGAGATGGGTGGTGACGGAAGGAATAATGTTTTAGGAGTGGGCACAATTGCTTTTCAGAGGGAGCATGGAGCTCCTATCAATTTGACAGATGTGAAGTATGTGCCTAGACTGAAGAAGAACTTGGTATTGGTCGCGATGTTGGAGGACAAAAGCTACGATGTTTTCTTCAGTAAAGGAAAGGCGTTCCTTAGACACATCACCACGAGACAAGTGAAACAGATCGGTTCACGAGTTAAGAACCTGTATGCTCTTAAGGTTCAAGATGCATGCAAAGCCTTGAGGAGCAAGGAAAATGTTAGAGACTTGGTGGTTGAGAGGGAGAGTAAATTATCTCTCAACATGCAGCCCCAGAAGAAGTCTCAGACCATTGTGGAGGAGCCACAATTGGAGAAGCAGAGAGGAGACTGAGTGAAGAGATCCACTCATGCAGATACCCCCATTAGGGGGGAATTTCGGTCCAAGTGGGAAGAGGGATCACATGCAACCATACCTCCAGGTGTGAGGTGGGGCGATGTGAAGTGATATCCCCAAGAAGGTTGAAATTGGGTAGGGTCCATTGAGAGGTTTTATCTCATGGATCGTACCTTGCTATGGGAGCCCAAAGTACATAGTAGCGGGAGGAATCAATGGGATTGATGCAGTCAGAGATCAAAGTGACAGAGGCTAGAGTAGTCAGATACTAAAGAGCGTAGAGAAGGATTGAAAATAGTGAAAAAAGGTAGAGTTAGCAGAAGCGCAAATTTTTTAGTTGACAGAGGCAATAGCAGTCAGAGACATTGATGACAGATGCATCATACTGATTCAGGTTGGATGTTTTTTTTTGTTTCTAGAGTTGCTGAAGCAAAAACACTAGAGAGAAGTGTTGCATGCATAACATTCCAAAGGTTCACGATTAGGATCGAGTTGAATTCCTTTATTGTTGAGAGGGAGTGTTGTAAATAGAAACAAGAAATGATAAAAATGGAATCCAGATATTCTAATTTTAATTTGTCCTTGAATTAAAATTGTGAATTAAAATTGAATTTAGTCTCACCAGCTTCTTGGAAATAATTAATTAATTCATTATGGATTAATTAGTTGGAGAAATTCAAGTTAGAAGTCTTTTTGAAGTCATGCAAGAGTTATCCCTTAAATTAAGGAGATTATCCCATAATTAAGGAGATAAGATTGAGTTATATTTGAGTTGTAATTAGTTAGCTCATTTTACTGAGTTAAGTCCAGTTAAATTAGTTCCAAACTCTTTGAGGAACTAATTGTGAGTTATTATTTAGTTGATGCATGCATGCACTAAACTAGTGTACTCTAGATAACTGAAGATTCCCTCATCAGAAACTCATGCATGTCTATTATGGGAAAGAACCAGTTGAGCTAAATGTTAAGGACAGTGTACTATCAGTTGCATATGTTTTCCTATAAAGGAAACTCATGCATGCAGTCAAGGTAAGGTTCCTTGAGGATTGTGCAGTTCATACAGGGTGTGAGATTAGTGTGAGAGATCAGTTTTCCACTTGGTTGGAGAAGATCATCCCAGAGTAACATCGCAAGGAAATAAGAGCTTGGAGGGCAGAGGAGAAGGCTTGTGAAAAGCCTGGATTTCCTGTGAGCATCTGTGAGGATTGTACTAAGAGCTGTCTAGCTGTGAGAGCTAAGGCTTTGTATAATCTCTATGTATTTCCACCTTGTATGATAATAGAGATAGTGGGGTTTTTAGTTGAGGCTTTCCCCAAAGTATTTTCATGTGTATTGTGCATTGATTCTTCTTCTTATGGTTATATGTGTTCAACTCTGATTCCGCTCGATCTTTAAGCTTCCGCAAATTGATAGCAGAAGTAGATTATAGTATTTTGCTTTGGTATATTGCATTATTGGGTTAATATACAGTTAGATTTTCTACATGGTCTTAGAACGATATTTGTAGAGAATTTGCAGAATTTCTACAAGGACACTGTTTGAGGAGGATTGACTGTAAATGAAACCATTACCTCCAACTAATCCATTAACTCATGTTCTAGCCTGCTCAGTGATCTCCATTAAAGCTTTGTACCATTATGTTGCAATCTAAGTACACTATGCACCCAACTGCCATTAGCTTCCATTTACCATATAGTCACCAAGTTCAAAACAATGCTGAGACTATGGGTAACTAGTTTGAAGGCACTTCACTTTACCATAGGACTAAAATCCCCACACCCTTGGGTCTTCGTGTTAACACATGCCTAAAGGACATAAGCTATGACTGAGGACTTATCTCGTTCCTGTCCATGCTAAGCTCCCACACCCTTAAATATTCATACTTAGGCATCATATGCCTGATGGTCCAGAATGGAGATCTTATTATGCTCCATTCCTTTGCTTGGTCCTTTGCAACTCAAGGTACTCTGAGACTTACAGTGCTGAAATTTTTCCATTAACTGTTGGTGATGTGAAAAGGGTTCTATCTCCTAGCTTCATTTATCGTGGGATTGCCTACTGCACTATATCTCCTAAGTTTTATCATAGTTGATTTTCTCTGAGAACTTATAACAAAGAAAATCATTCACCAACATGACCTCCTGGCATAAATCCTAATGTATTGATAGAATGCTAGTTGATAACAAATTCCCCATTTCTTGGATCTGTTAACCACGACCTTGTTTAACATATGCCTATCCTTAGACATCTTGGAGGTATATGACATCATTATTCGTCAACAGACTACCATATGTCACGCAAAGAGTGGTGCCATGTGTCACTTGAATTTGGTCCACTTGGCCACTTCAAATTGCCAAATCAGCATGCCATGTGTCCTATACTTGGACTACCATGTCATATGCTAATGTCATCCTACCATGCCATCTTCCATTTGTGCACCACGTCATCTATATTGCCATGTCATGGCACATGTTGTCTCCTCATTGGTCTAGTTGTTTTCCACTTGTCCTCATGCAATGTCATATGTATGGAGAAAGGGTCTCAAGTACTTGTGTTTTACGACTAATTCCTATGTTAATTAAAAATGAGCTAGGGGTGATATTTCAATGTTAAGTGCCATTTTACATCTTTGTCCTCGTCTCTTGACCTTTGTTAACAATGAGACTACCACACGACTTCACCTATAGAAGAGGATTGGAGTGAGGCAAGAATTTACTTAGCAAATGGAGATGATATGTCCATCTCTCGAGATTTTTCTACCACAAGACTGCTTTCTCTATGCACCAATTATCAGGCAGGCTCCCGGGGTGGGATTTCTATGTCAACTGCATATGCGGAATACGTCTCTCACTCTCCATATATTGTCATGCCCTCAACAAACCTTTTTACTTATCAATTTCCACCATGTCTCCTTTCTACTTGGAACCTTGAGGCCCATGGAACCATCATAGTTATAATATTTTTCATCTTCATCACTTAACCTACTACTATGATGGCTTTCAACTAAATACTTTAGCTACTAGAACACTCCCCTTGATCTTGAAATTGCTTGACATTGAGTTTCTAAAGGTTCCACTCTCATCATACTTCATAACCAAGCTTCATCTCTTGGGTTAGGCAAGGCACTTCAACACTCAACTGTAGCACTATATTTTCTCACTCCTTTTGCAAGATCTCTCATCAATCCCAAGTTCCATCATAATAATGCCAACAATCTCCCTTGGCATGATCATGTCATCCATACACTAAGGTTGACATCACTGCCAACATAACAATGTCAATTTCCAACATAATTATGTCTATATATATATCTAAAATTTTGAATCACCAAAAACAAATATTACAATAAAAAGCTATGCCGATTGTCATTTATGCACATTTGAAATCCTAATTTTGAGACTGTCTTGATGGGTAACCCCAATCCTAATATATCTTTAAAATTCTATAAATTCTAAATTCTAAATTTCTTCCTGTAGCGAGTTTGATATGCCTTCTCTTCAATGCCACTAAGTTTGATCAAAATGCTATTTTACAAGTAGAAGTTATAGTAATCTTCCCTTAAGTTGTTAATTATTGTCCCATTCCATATAGAGAACTTGAATGTAATGCCACATCCCAAATATTCCACATATTCTTATGAAATTTTTATTTAAAATACTATGGTCCATGTTCCTTCCAAAGGAACTAGCTGCACTCTTTCTAAGATTTGGATACGATATTTATATCAAAAATGCATATTTGAGACTAGTTTTAGAACTGATAAAATCCTAATGTTTAAAGCTTGTATTTTTGAAATTATAACATCTAAGAACCTAAATTTATATTATAGATACTTAGATTTGTATCTTTATAATAATGAAATTTCTTAGTTTGAAACTTCACCAAAACATGGCTATAATAAAAATTTTAACACGACTCATTGGAGACTAATTTCAAGACTAGCAAAAAACCCTACATTTATAACCTATATCTTATAAAGTATAATTATATAAATATTTAAATATTTAGGAAAAATAATTTTATATATGTCCTCACAATACTCAAAATTTCATAATCTAAAAGATCATTGAAAAATTATAGAAAAGAAATCCAAGATCACTTGTTTAAAACTCATTTCAAGACTAGTCATAAACCCTAATTTCTATAGGTTATATCTTAGAATATTGAATCAAATCTATAACTTTTACCATATGTATTTCAATATTTCTCCTCAATCCTCTAAAATGTTTTCTATTTGAAACTTCTTAGGAAAAAGTTATAATGAAAATTTCAAGATGTCTTTATTGAAGGAGGGAAACCTTAGGATCATTGTCTCTCATACCAAATGGTTTAAACAATCACCAAAATTTACTAAAATTAAAGAGAAGTAACTCCACACCTTTATATTTAGATATACGAATGAAATATAATCCTCTTCAAGTGAGAACCCTATTTTTATGATAGAACAAATGTTATAAATGAGATGATTTTAAAACTTGGCATGAACACACACACAATTACAATTAAAGAGTATAGCCAACAACAATTGAAATATAATAACTCAACATTTAGAGCTTTACATGTATATTAATACTTAACATGGATCCTTCTAAAAGTATAATAATATAGCTCCTTTTGATACCTAAAGTTATGTAATATCTCCATATATTTTTGATATTTATCAAATACACTCTGCATATTTTGGCACCATGCCATTATACCTTCCTTTTTTATTTCCACTCTTAGATTCTATTAGGGTTTTGAGGTGACAAATTTCAAATTACACTAATTTCCTTTAGAATTTCTATTATGACCACAATCTAGTAATGTTGTGATCACTCTACATTTATTTAAATTAGTTTGAAAGAAATTTAGAGATTGTTAAAATATACCTATTTTACAAAACATGCATGTCCATCATTAAAAAAAAATCCTAAAATGACAAATTTTAGATCAATTATATGATCATGGACTCCAATCTAAAGCAATTTTTTCTTCAAAATTAAGTGTTCTGGGAAAAGAACTCAAATCTACAATTGATTTTTTCAAATTATAAATATAAAATTAAGAATGAATTTAAATTTTTTCTATTTTCTTTTTCCCCTCAAAAAAAACTTAATTTTAAAAGAAACCTTTTTATAATATTTAACCCTCAACTTAAGTCACAAACAAGATATATAGAATCCTCAATAACAAGATATATAGAATCCTCAATACTTTATTTGTTATCAAAATATCCGTAAAATAAAGAACTATAAAACATAATCCTTTTTGGGAAGTAATCCAATTCTCTTCACTTACAAAAGCAAACTCCAACTACAATATTCTACCATATATAATTCATAAATTTTTTATCCTTAATTATAACAACTTTTTAACTACCTGGATCTTCCTTAATAAACTGCATTATATTCATTTCATACTAATTATCATAATGAACTCTATGTGATAACAATAAACATGGTGAATAAACTAAAATATTGTGATGAAGAAAGATCCCAATACGTAAAACATAAGGTTAAAAACAAAGTGAACATCTTAGTGAAAAATGCGATAAATGTATTTATTTATATGATTTACATGAATATGATGTGAAATTACACCTGTTTTCATGAAAAAGTCTGTGATCCTCATGAGAAGAAAGTAAGTATATTTATATAAAGCTACATAATAAATTTAAATTTAAATTCCTATTAAGTTAACACATGTTAATATTTAGATAAAGCTATATTGTAAATGTATTTTTCTATTAATTTAACACGTAGAATATTTAGATAAAGCTATATTGTAAATATATTTTTCTATTAATTTAACACGTAGAATAAGTAATGAAATCATTAAGCATATGTTGTATAGCTTTGTCATATTAATAATAATAGTGCTCTCCACACATTTAAGTAAATATTTTTAAGATATAAAATAATACAAATCATTAAAATCTTTATATTAATTTTTAAATTATTACATATATATAAATATTTTTAATTTATATAATTTATATAAAAATTAGTTTTATTTCTATTTTGATAAATTTTGTTGATAATGTTTTTTAGATTAATCATATTATAAAATGTTGCTAGATTTTTTAAATTATTTAATGTGGTTAATTCTCATAATAAAGATGAACAAACTAATCTATGATCTTGTTTAAATAACATAGATGCATTCGGTTCCAAAGAAAACCATCAAAAAAGTAAAATATTTTAGTTAAACTTTGGGTTAGATATATATATATATATATATATATATATATATATATATATATATACACGCGCGTCAATATATAATATTATATTATA
Source organism: Pinus tabuliformis (assembly GCA_031772625.1). Classification (NCBI taxonomy): domain Eukaryota; kingdom Viridiplantae; phylum Streptophyta; class Pinopsida; order Pinales; family Pinaceae; genus Pinus; species Pinus tabuliformis. The sequence continues at coordinate 1,868,655,692 of CM062817.1, forward strand.
AAAATCTATAAAAAAATAAAAAACAAACTCATAAAAATAAAAGAAAATAAAACTCATAAATATAAAAGAAAATAAATGGCATAGAACAACCTAGTAACAAGAAAAATGGAGGAAAAATAAAATATAATTAAATTAATTTATAATAAAATAAAAATTATATTATTTTATTATAAAATCAGTGTAAATATCATTAAAGTAATTTGTATTATTTTTTTTTAGTATATAATATTAAAATATTTATGTAGAAAATATAAATAAAAATAGAAAAATAAAATAAAGAAGAAGAAGAAATAGAGATTGAGAAACATTCACTTAATCTCAACAAGGATGATGGTTGGAAATTAAGTAGGAGTTGGATTCTTGCTCTCTCTTCTTGAGTGTCTCTTATCCCCCTTTTTTTTATGTTTTATTAATCTGTTGTCTTTGTAATTTCTTTCTTTTATTTCTTAGTTCAAGTTTCTTCTTATAAATGTTTGGGTATTGACTTTCCTCATTAGCTCAAGTGGAATTATAACATTCATAAAAGGATTATTGGAGGATAGAAAGCTTATTATGGGCTTGAAAACAATTGTAAATCAAGGGATCTTTGCATTTGGAGTAAAAAAAGATTCCTCTTTGAGACTCTCATCACCCTTGTTGTTTTATACGAATGTGAAGTTTGGGGTTGCAGTATATTCAGAGAGTCGCAGAGAAAGATTGAGATGATTCCAAAACAGTTCATAACATACAACCTCAAGATCAAGGGAAATACTCCCTATCCTATCCTCTTGATCGAAGTTGGCCTATCCCCCATTGAAAGTAAGAATATGTTTAGATATCTGATGTATAAGAAGAAGTTTTACAACAAGGAATCCATGAGGCTCCAAAAAATTTCTTCTAACTTTAGTCAAAACCCCCACCTTCACCTCAAGCGCGGGTGGCATAAGGATGCTTAGTCTTGGCTCAACCATTGGGGGATTAAGGAGGAGATCATCATGGGAAGCAAGGATAATGTCAAAGATACTATTACCTCCAATTTTAAGGACAAGCTGTGGGATACTAAGGAACTGGAGGGTAAAAGGAAGCAAAGATACTATAAGGAGGTGATCAACCCCACCCTTGATAACCGAAATTATCTCTCTGTGTTGACCATCACTAAGAAAAAAATGAACATCGGTATGATAGGAACTAATTCTCATGAGCTTCGAAGTGAAACTAGGTGGTGGTATACTCCCAAGACTCCCTGGGACTATAGAATCTGTCAGATTTGCGATACTAAGAGAGTGGAAGATCAAAAACACTTCCTTTTAGACTACCTGGCTCTTACTTACATCCACTCTCAATTCCCTAACATATGCCACACATCCAATCTTCTTGACTTATTAAGTCAACCCAACTATAACGATTTTGGAGTGCTTCTCTACCATCTTTTTTATCATAGAAGCAAGATTTTGAAGAATCTCAATTAGTTTTTTTTTTGGTCCGGTAAACTGCATTGGTCTTAGTGGACGTTAATCGTTGTCATCATCATTATTTATAATTTAATTAATTTATTCATTTTTAAATATTATTTCTAGTAGTTTATTTGTTAATATTATACCACTTATTATCAATGGTCTTTCTTGGTGTTTATTGATTTCAATATTATATAATAATAATAATAATACATATTACTTAGTGATATTTACACTGATTTTATAATAAAATAATAAAATAATAAAATTCTTATTTTATAATAAATTAATTTAATTCTATTTTATTGTTCTTCCATTTTTCTTGTTATTAGCCATTTATTTTGTTTTATTTTACGAATTTCCTTAACTAACTATTTGATTTTTTGATAATTTTTTGGATATTTTATAACATAATATTATATATTGACCTATTCTACTTATATATATATATATTCTTAATTCAATATTTCACTTTTAATTAAAATATTTTATTTTCTTAATGACTATTTTTGGAACTCGATCTCTGCTATTTAAATAAGATGACAAATTGGTTTTTTCACTTTTGTTCTAAGAATCAACCACACTAAATGATTCGAAAAATCAACCAATAACTTATGATGTGACTAATTCAAACAAATTTATCAAAATCAATATGAATCACAAAAATTTAAAATCAAATCATTTTTTTATAAATATTATATTTTTAAAAATTATAATATTATTTTATAAATATTATGATTTTAAAAAAATATTAAATTAAAATTTATTTTGAATAATAATTGTCTGCATGGGGTAGCTCAAGTGGCAATGGAACCGGAGATATTGGGTTCGATTCTTGTGCTACCCTCCCCGGAAATGGGGTGAATAACGGACACGTAAAAACTCGAAAATGAGAGGGTCCTACCGAAGCTTACAAAAAAAAAAAATAATAATAATTTTTTTAAATACATAATATAATTACTAAATTAATTTTAATATTTTTTATATCTGAAAAATCAATAATGTAATAATGAATCCAAACATTTTTAGTTAATAAAGTTTCCTTACTCTCATGAAAATGGAGGCAAAATTAATGCTTTACTTTGTGTTTGATATTAATGCTTTACTTTGCGTTTGATACCTTAAATTTATATGATGGTAGATTTTTATTCATTAAAAATTTAGTTTTTTTGAAAGCATATAATATTTGGGGTAGTTAAAATGACTATGTGTAGAAAATAAAGTATTAGTCACTGAGAGGTTTGAGGTTCAAATCAGTGGATTTACTTGTTTCTATGAAAGGGGCATACATAAGCATATGTGGATTAGAGTGGTAGTGGTTGGAATCAACCATGTCATGTGAGTACCAAACTAACCTAATTTTCTATTCCTCTAATCACAAAAAAAGAATTATTTAGAAAACATATTAATTTTTACAGTATATAAAAAATTATTTCAGACTGACTTTTTGATTCTTCAATGTGCTTGAGATGATGCGTCATTTCATTTTGGTTAAGGATAGTATTGTTGAGCATATGAAGGATTTCTTTCTTTGCCTCATGCTAGTCCATAAAGATTTTTCCTAGCAATAACTTTATTTTTTTAGTAGATATCTATGGTTAGAATATATTGGTGCTATCTTCCCCAAGTATGTCCTTGGTCAAGAACCCAATTCATGATATCTGCTAAAACCTCAAAGTCTGAGGTTCAACCCCAATCAATTACCACATCCACCTTGAGCTCACTTAGCTCCTCACGCACTATGTTAGGGGTCTTCTTAGCAAAAGCCCATGTCAAGGCTTTTGCACAAAGTTAGGCCCTAGAACTTTCCAGCCCTCGACCACTACTACCACCCCTATGAACACAAGTGTATTGTCAAACCGTAACAATAGACTCACTAACACTAGAAGTAGATGGCCAAGAGAGAAACAAAGCACTAGAGATGAAGAGAGAGGGAGAAGCTAATGACAAAAAGAGAAAACAAAGTGCCACACTCGCCAAAGAACCTTACTCCCCCAAAAAATTTAGAAATGCTTAAAAGAGACCCCTATCCTAAGAAAAGAATAAAAATGCAGAAAAAATAAATATCCACACAGATAAAATAAACCATTGAAATGTTAGTTTCAAGAGTAAAAATCGTTGTAACCTATCATGAATTTAGATAAAAACAATAATAACATTGTATGAGATTTTATAGAATTATGAATTTTGCATAAAGCCATCACATCTTACACAAAATTGTGTAAGAAACACGATAAAACACATTCTATCCCATTGAGATTTGGACATCTACCTCTCATACTACATTAAATCCATACATACACCATCTTTCTACGTGAGTTAACACCTAGAGACACATCACACATAGTTATTGTGCTAGGTGGCGGTTCTTACATAACATCCCTTCACGAGATGCGAGATTAAAAGTTTATAATATTTATATGATTAATAAATGATTTTTGAGTATGTATCTAAGTGTGTTATATGTTATAATTTGCTAATTTCTATTTAAAAAAATAAAAAAGACTAAGTTAAATTTTAAAGTTTATAATATTTAAATTTAAAATATATTTGATCAAAATTAAATTTCTAATTAAGAATTTTAATATACAAATAATAAATTAAATTTATTTATTATTAATTTATTGTAATAAAAAAATATTTAAATTTATTTATTATTAATTTATTGTAATAAAAAAAAATATTTAAAAATAATCTAATTAATAGTACCATAGAAATTAAATAGTTGCTAAATACTAATTAATATATATCTAAAAAAATATTTAAATTTATTTATTATTAATTTATTGTAATAAAAAAAAATATTTAAAAATAATCTAATTAATAGTACCATAGAAATTAAATAGTTGCTAAATACTAATTAATATATATCTATATATATATAAATAAGTTGACATTATCAATTTTATTATTATTATTATTTTTTTTAAATAATAATTTATTTTAAATTATTTTTATTAATTATTAGAAAAATTAATATATATGAGTTAAAATATATACAACAAAAAAATATCTAACAAGGTTCTTCACTCCATTTTATCTGGGACATTTTTAACATATAAATAGGATTTGTTACGATATCATGGGCCAATACCATGGCTTACTAATACCACATGCCAAAAAAACATAAATTATGTTTATATGAGACATTTCATTTGAATGTTTTTTAACTAATCAATTTAATTAAAAGGGCACAACTACTTCTTATTTCAACCCACTAGTAAGAGTGTTTTAAAATTATACCATCCATATAATAATTATTAAGCATTTCTTTTAATTTAAGTATCAATAATTATTAGGTGGATGATAGAGATTTACCCTCCATGGAATATTCTACAAGTGCCATATGAAGTGAGTTATGGTTTTTTTGGGCATGAGATATTGATAAATCATGGTATTGCAACAAAAATTGTTTACATATTAAAAATCCTCATGGTAAAGTGGATGCCAATTTCCATGGTTAAGACTTTTGTTCCATGTTTTTCTAAATCTACATACATTTAACTTATAGATTAATTATTTTTACAATAATAACCAACATAGATCCATCTTAAGCAGTGATCTAATATAAGCCTAGAGGGATCAAATTTCTTTAGGTGCAAACTTATTATAGAGTTCAAAATATAATGTGTAGTTTGTTATTATTTAAATTGTATTTTTTCAATGTTATAGAGATTACATAACATGTGCATTGAGCCATTTTTTTGTAAGCCTAGGATAACTACATCTTCATCATGTCCAATCTATCATCTCGATCGAGGTGGTGAATTGAACCGATGACTTCACATCAAAGAGTGCATTAACATGCAGGGAATTGAACCGATGACTTCACATCAAGGAGTGTCTTAACGGAGCACCTGATCACCATCTATCCAAGAACCCATGGACATTTTTTTTGTAAGCTTGGCAGGACTACATCTTCAACATGTCCAACATATCACCCCAATTGGGGTAGGGAATTGAAACTGTGACTTCACATCAAGGAGTACCTTAACAGAGCACTCGATCACCCTCTATCCAAGACCTGGTGGAGTGCATTGAACCATTTTATCAGCGTACATTAAATTGATTTTTTTCTTATGAATATATTTTTAAAGTATATGTCAATATTGATTCATGTTAAAATGTTTTATTCATAAGATATTTAAAGTTGATATCACATGTTAAAATATTTTTGAAAAGTCTAAAGTTTAAACATCTTACTCACATATTTTTTTTTTACTTCTGATTACTTTACATGAAATTATATTAGGTCATATGTACAACTAATTAAATATGCATATCATGTTTAATTCTTTCTTTCTTTTTATTATAGTTGACATACTTTTTTTTTGTTTTTTTAACTGAAACGGTTGTGTTTTATTGAATATTCCAGGTTGGGCAAAGCCTAATCAACCAAATTACAATTCATGGATTTTACATGAGCTCCTCTCCCAGTTAAGGGATGATTGCCGTTTTCAAAGCACCTGCATTTATGCTGATCATTCCACTTTGCTGAGTGCATCCTATGTTTGCCAATCTGTCCGCTTCCTTGTTTAGATCTCTGAGAATGTGAAATGTTTGCACTGAGGAGAAGTCCTTCAGGATTATGCTCACTCTTGAGAGCTGTTTGTTTAACGCTGGATCCTTAAACCTTTTCTTGCTTATTAATGACTTTATCAGCAATTCTGAATCCCCAAAAATAAGGATTTCTCTTTGGCTTTCTTTTCTGGCTAATTGGCAAGCTTTTAGGAGACTAAGAACTTCAGCCTGATTGTTGGTTTTCGTTCCTAGTCCCCAACTGAAATCTTCTTTTTCTCCGTTCGGATAGAAGATTACCCCTCCTGCTCCTGATGTGCCTGGATTGCCTTTTGAGGCACCGTCAAAGAAGATAGTGCACTTGCCCTGGGATTTCCACCACTGCTGAAATCTATCCTCGGATTCTCGAATCTGCCATCTTTCCTTATGGGTTGGCCGAGTGATTGTTGAAGGTCTGGTGTTGTAAGAGAAGTCATCCAGCCATGCCCTTTCCTCTGTTCGAAGGGAGTTGTCATTTTTGACTGAAGAATGTTTCAGGGTTTCTAAAAGGAGTTTCTTTGCCTGTTCTGCCACTTTTTCTACTGGTACTTCATTTTGGTTGAAGATGATTTAGTTTCGGGCTAGCCATAGCTTCCAGCATACATATTTTGGGGCATCAATCCAAACCTTATACCATAGAGATTTGCCAGCGATATTGTGAGAATAACTGACTTTCCAAGTGGAGAACATATCTGCAATTGTACTGTGAGTTGAGGGTCTCACATTTAGTCTGGTCAGAAAGATAGACCAAGCCTTCTTAGCGTATTCACAATTAATAAACATATGATCTGAAGTTTCCAGTGCATTTTTGCATAGAACACATCGATGGGGGCCTGCTATATTCCTCTTACACAGGTTTTCTCCGGTCAGGATTTTGTTATGGAACAGAGTCCAAAAGAAAAAATTGATCTTGGGAATGCTAAAACTGTCCCAAACCTGCTTCCACACTTCTTTCAGATGAGGCGAATCCTTTTTGCTTTGCATCTGTAGGTATCCTTGTCTTGCTGTGTATACCCCCGTCTTTCCCCATCCCCAGGTGTCTTCTTCATCTTTATGAACTGGAGCGAAGTCTGAAATTGCCTCTTTGAGGGCGTGTAGTTGAGGGATTAAATGCGCTGGTGCCTTGGGAAAAATCCAGCGTTGCCATTCTCCTTTATTATCCCAGCCAGAGATGTCTTCGATCTTTCTAATTCCTTTTGATTGTAGCCATGTTCTAATCTCTGCGATTTCACTGTTTTCTTTCAGAGGAGGGTGGCCCATGACTCTGTCTTTCCATAGCAGAGTGTTTTTGCCGTTCCCAGGAATTTTGTACAGGTGAGTTCTGAAGAAATTGATGCCTTTTCTGCATAGCTTCCAAGCTTGCATTCCTTTTGGAGCTTTCTCCGGGATGAAGGATCTGATTGACTGGTGTTTGAGGTATTTGTATTTTAATATCTGACTGACTGGGTGATTGGGCTCAGCAAGAAATTGCCACAGTAATTTACAACCCAACACTATGTTTGCTTGTAGAGGGTCTCGGATTTGGAGGCCGCCTTCCTCTATAGGTCTTTTCACTGTTTCCCATTTAATTAGATGGAACCTGTTATCATTTCCTCGCCCGCCATTCCACAGGAAATTTCGCATGAGGCTGGAGATTTGGTCTGAGATTTGCTTTGGGGCCAGCATTAAGGAGGCCTGAAACGTTGGCAATGCAGAGAGGACCGATCTAATGAGCGTGAGTTTACCTCCTGTGGTAAGCCAATAGCCCCCCCACCCTGCGATCTTTTTCTTAAATTTTGATATCACCTCTTCCCACAGTTGATTCCTGTTGGATCCCATTGTTATTGGGAGACCCAAGTATTTGAACTTGTCCCAATCTGCGTATCCGTTGAAACCCAGGTCGCTGGAAATTCTGTTGATAGCTTGCTGCTCTGTATTCCATCCATAGACAACGCTTTTCCTTTCGCTGATTAACGCTCCAGAGATGCTGCAATATTTTTTGAGTATGATTCTGAAGGAGTTCCCAATTCATGGAGATGCGCCCCCAAGCAACAGTGAGTCATCAGCAAACAGCGCGTGGTTCATTGGTTCGATTTCTTTCACAATTCTGATTCCAGGGAGGTTACCATTCTGTCTTTCCATGATCAATTTTCTGCTCAAGGAATCTGCCATCAGGATGTAAAGAAATGGAGACAGGGGGCAGCCCTGCCTCAGTCCCCTGGTGGCTAAAAAGAAATCTGCTGGTCTCCCATTTACCATTGGAGCTATCCAGATCTTCTCTAGGTAGGATTTAATTAAATTTATAAAGTCCTGATTAAATCCAAAGGCTGAAAGGACCCTGTACAGAAAGGAGCGGTTAACTCTATCAAAAGCATTACACATATCCAGTTTTATAAGCATACCTTGTTCTTTGCGTGAATGGCTCGAGTGCAGGGCTTCTTGGACTTGGATAACATTTTCCAGGATGTGTCTTCCTTTCACAAATCCCCCTTGGGCTGGAGAAATGAGCTTTTGCAGGAGAGGCTTGATTCTACTCGCCAAAAGTTTGGCCACTATCTTGTAGGACACATTGCACAGTGAGATCGGCCTGTATCTGTCCAATGATCCTGGATTTGTTTCCTTAGGTATTAGAGCGAGAAAGGTTGAGTTAATTCGCCCCCGATCTTTGCCTTTCTCATAAATCCACGTATCATTCCGAGGAGATCAGGTTTGATTAACTCCCAACATATTCTATAAAAATGGATTGAAAATCCATCAGGTCTTGGCACTTTGTCTGGCTCCATAGACCAGACAATGTTAGATACCTCCTCTTCCGTGACTGGGCTCGTAAGGTTTTCATTATCCTCCGTGCTGATTAGCTTTGGTATATTTGCGTGGAACTCTGATATATCTTCCTCGCTCCCATCCTTTTCTGCTATAAGGAGAGTCTGGAAATGTTTCACAACAGCTTCCTTGATTTGGCCAAATCCTTTGCATACTTGTCCATTAGATGTGGTGATTTCTGCTATGTGGTTTCGGGTGAGTCGAGCCCTGTACTGTTTATGGAAGTATATGGTGTTTCTGTCCCCAGCTTTAAGCCACAAGCTGCGGGACTTTAGGTGCCAATACTCTTCCTCGCTTCTGAAGGAACAATATGTTTTCCTTTGTGCAGATTTTTCTTGGTCTAAATCCATGGGGTAGATATCTTTCTCTTCCAAATCAAATTGCATTTTTTCCAGCTGGGTGATAGCCTCTTTCCTCTGGCTGGTGGGAGTTTTCATAGGTTTCTTTATCCATTCTTTTAGGGCCTTCTTTGCATTTTTCATTTTTTGCTCCCACACATAGCTTGGGGAACCTGAAACTTCTGTTCTCCATGCTGTTTGAACTGTTTCAAAGAATCCTTCTCTTTTCGCCCAGAGAGGACTGAAGCGAAAGGGGAGAGGGCCTAGGTCTTCTTCATCTTTTAGGCAGAGTAGAACAGGTTTGTGATCCGAGATGAGCTTTGGAAGAATCTTATTGATGACTATTCTTTTCCCCATCATTATAGAGCTGCTGATGAGGAATCTGTCCAGCCTTGCTGCGATATGATTTTCTCCTGTTCTGTTGTTGGTCCAAGTGTATTTTCCTTTGACTGGCTTGAAATCTACTAAATCCCTCTGTAATATCATATTCTCCACTGTGGTGAGAAAAGGGTCTCTTGAGTAAGTCCCTCCTCTCTTCTCTTTAGGATCAAGAATTATATTCAGGTCGCCTCCTATAACTATGTTCCTGGGATTGATATGATCTAGAAACTCCGAGAGTGTCTTCCAGCACTCTTTCTTTTCCTCGTAGTGAACAGGAACATACATATTAAACAAGGCTAGGTTGAGATTGCTTGCTATGTGGCGCAGTTCCGTAAATATCCAGTGCTGGGTCTCGAAGGAACTTTCTAGAGAAAAGGAGTTTTTTGCCCAGAATGTTCCTATTCCTCCAGCCGTGCCTCTTGCACTAACAACCTTTCCAGAGTCGAATTTCCATTTGGTGTTACTGGTATTTAGAAGGATCTCCCCTTCTACCTTTGTTTCTTGGAGCATGAGGATGTCTGTGGGTTCCATTTTCAACGGATCTTTTATGGCTTCTGCCTTAGTGGGATTCCCCAAACCCCTGCAGTTCCAAGAAATCAGCTGCATCATTTACCACTTGTTGGGGTAGGCCCTCCTCCCCTGGGGGCCCTTGGCCTGGTATTCCTCTCAATTGTCCTCTCTATGGTAGCTTGACTGCCAAGGGTTTTTTGCCTTTCTGACTCTTCTTCCCTGGTTTCCCTGTTTGTTCTTCTTCCGACCTTTTTTGTTGGCCTTTCAAATGTTTCATTGTTTGATGAGCCCATATTCTCTGTATTTTTCTTGTTTTGTTTGATTATATCTGCATAAGAAGGGGATGAAGTATTACTTGGGGTTGGGATTGGGTTATTACCGGGCTCTAAGGTGTCGTTGTTCTCCAGCTGAGGTGGATCTTCTCGCTCTGTCTCTGGAGGATCCTTAAGAGATTCAAAGGGGTTTTTGTCCCCCTCATTGCTAATTGTATCTCTGCTTCCAGTGTTTTGATTGCTTGCACTTTCATGTCCTACTTTATTCTCTGTCTCTTTAGCTTTATCTTTGTTGTTCTGCCTGCTGCTTGTTGTTTTCTTTGCTTGTTTCCATTGTTCGCCCTTTTCTTTCTCTGATACCTCATCATTTCTCTTTTTGCAGTATCTTGCGAAGTGCCCGTACTCGTGACAGTGTCGACACTTGAAGGGCAACTGTTCGTAGTCGAGCTCTTGGATATGTGTCCAATCCGCCACCGATAGTTTTATTGCTTCTGGTAGCCCGATTTCCAGGTCAACCTCTACACAGATTCGAGCACAGGAGAATTGATCCTTCCTCGGTGCCTGATCTATGTATCTTCCTAGGGCATTGCCGATGGATTGTAGCGAGTTCTGACTCCAGCAATGAAGGGGAAGGTGCGGGAGACGCACCCATACAGGGACTGCCTTGGGCACATCTTGTGCTGGATCGAAATCTGGGGACCATTTGTTCAAGTAGAGGCCTTGGGGACCCATGAAGTATGGCCCATTTCTGAAGATCAGGCTTCTGTCCTCTGCGTTATCAAACACGAAAACGAAGAACCCTTTGCCTACAAAGTGACTCTTTATTCCTTCATTGACCAGTGGTATCCAGTTTCTTTTAACCCATTCTTCCACTGCTTTCGGGGATGGCCACAATCCCGTAAACTGGCCGATGAGGCGCCTTTTTGCTAGTTTCAGCGCTGATCTGCAGGTTTCCTCCACAAGCACAGTCACCGTGGGTATGCTGTCGAGTTTTTTTATGAACTTTTGCTGCGAGCTTGTGGTCTGGCGTTTTCCTGTAGCGGCTACTAAAGTTCTGAAGGCTTCGAGCTCTGGAGGCAAGGGAGGAGGGGCCACAGGGCCACCTCCAAGCTCCATGGGGGAAAGATCGCACGAAGGAGTGTGGAATCAGTCGGGCGTGGCTAGGGTTGCAGCAGCGTAGCGCTAGTTGACATACTTACACAACACCTTCACGTTGGGTTGTAGAATGCGCCTATGATTGCTTACCAACTATTTAAGTTATATTGTTGCACTAGTTGATAATTAAATTAAAATTCTACACACCACAAAAACTCAACATCTCCCCTTTAACCAACCAAATTAATTAAAAAAAACATAATATTTTTTTTAATATTATTTGAACTTTAAAATTAAAAATGAATGTATGTACCATGAGCCATGTCTATTTTGGAATAGGGTTTCTAGAATTTTAACCTAATTATCAAACTTAATAGGTGGATTGTAAAGATTTATCCTCCATGGAATATTTTAAAATATTCTTATAGTATACACACATCAAGAGTTGAAATCTATCTCCAAAGTAGGTGTGTACTTTTTGTCTTTCTAATTAAATTGATTAATTAAAAAACATTCATATAAACAATGAACAAGTGTCATATAAAAAAAGTTATGCTTTTTTGGGTGTGTGGTATTTATAAACCATGATATTGACCCATAATATTATAAGAAAACTTATTTATAAATGAAAAACTTGTAATGATAAAAAAATCATATAAACATTGAACAAGTGTCATTTAAAGAAAGTTATTCTTCTTTGGGTGTGTGGTATTAATAAGCCATGATATTAACCCATATTATTATAAGCAAATTTATTTATAAATTAAAAACTAGTATTGATAAGTCATGGTATCATAAAAAACTTATTTATAAATTAAAAGATAATATTGATAAGTCATGATATTAATTCATAGTATTAATTTTTTTTTATTATAAATTAAAATTTTTAATCATAAAGTAAGATAAATCTCAATAATTAAAAATCTTATTAGATAATAATTTATTTTTTTAATATATGTGTTTAATGAATATAATATTTTAATATTTATTATATATTCATCTCATTATATGTTTAATTCATCTAATTGCACTAGTTAATCTTCATATTAAATTTATGTCAATCGGTGTAAAGGTCAAATGGTTTCCGTTGTCGAAACGCAAATATTGATTGATACGGAACCTAGATTTGTTTTGGAGTGGATCTGAAACCTAATTTTTTTGTAGTGGACCTGAAACCTATTTTTTTTTAGTGGTACAGAACCTGCAAGTAACGATAGAAAAACACCAGTATGCAATTTTTTTTGTGCCGTCGGCCGACACGGATTCTAGTAAGACAAAACAAAAGAGATCAGATCTGCAACCTTGGGCATGTCGTGTGATATAAGTATTCTATTATATGTCACAACATGTGGAATTCCTTGTATACTCGTGACTTGATACCGAGAGCCTGCTGTTGCAGTCGATCGTCATACGCATAGTCGGAATTTGGAAAGTCATATCCAGATGATGGAGTTAATGTTCGTTGGCTGTATTGTCGTATACCTGATTTCACTTAAGATCGTGTGTGGTAGCGATTCTGCCCCATTTTTGCTGTTACTACAGTCCTAGTGATGACATTTAATGCAACAACAACCAGCTTTAGAGTGGGGCCTGTTGAGCATTCATACAGATAATATAGGTGTTACAAATTTGTTTGGATTTTGCAGGAATCTGGTCATTTAAAAAAATAATTTAAAATAATGAATAGTTTTTGATAGTGGAAATGGTTAACAACTGTAACCTAGATTTAATTTTTTTTTTTAACAAAATTCTATGAACCGCTTGACGGAACAGTATTGATCTCCTTCATTCATTTACTCAAAATGTCCATTTCAACACTGTGGTATAATTTAATGAAAATACTAACCATTCAGTGATATTTAAACAAATATTGATGCCGTGGCCTGCACTTCATAAATTGGATCTGACTGTTCTAAATTGGTGATGTGCTAGGTTATACTAAATTTTGTAAATGTGTGATGAATAAAGAGTATAGATTGTCTGACGGGCTTTATCTGGACCACAGTAAGATTTAGATGGCATGTCTACATGTACACAGATCTAATGATCGGACCCAAGTAGTCTGAGATAAGGGGCACTTCAAGCACCATGCAATAATATAATTGGTGATGTGGTGATGTGGTTGGTTAGATTAAATTTTGTGAATGCGCGATGAATAAAGAGTATAGATTATCCGACGGGCTTTATCTTGATCACAGTAAGATTTAGATGGCATGTATACATGTACACAGATCTAATGATGGGACACAAGTAGTCTGAGGGCACTTTAAGCACTATGCAATAATATAATCAAAATAGATAGATTAGATAATGTGATATTTAATAGAAAGGTTGAAAGCTGCAGATCAAGGGGCATTAATTGCTTTTTTTATTAGGGAAAGTTTATTCAGTGTTGATAATTTGAGGTTGTTTGATTTTCTTTGAATAATAATGATGAGAGTTAGCTTAGTAGCTAGTGATGATTGTTCTTACTTTTGATTTGACAACTCAGTTATGATAAGTTTTTATTTTGTGTAAATTTTTTTTTTCTTAATTAAGAAACATGGCCAAGAATACATTTTGGAACACTATATAAACTTGATGGGAGACCCAAAAAGTTTTCTTCACCATTTTTTAAATAATTTTGTTGAAAATTAAATGAAAGCACCAACTCCTGCTATGATTACAGTGTCAATAAACCAAAAAATCTTATGTATCAGATAATTCTGAACCAGAAAAAGAAATCACCCTACAACAAAACATCTAACGTTAGCTATAATCCAAAAATATGGAAAGATGTAAAAAATAAAATTGAAAAATAAGTGATTTGTACAACTACACAAACCTTAAAATGCTTTAGCTAATCTTTTATTTAATTCAAAGATATGAAAAAAAGTAAAAAAAAAAAAATGGGAAAATTAAGTGATTTGTACAACTATACAAACCTTAAAGTGCTTGAGCTAGTCTTTTATTTTTTGCTCAGATACTAAGGCTTAAGATCAAAAGTGATCTTTTATCTCTAAAAAGAGATAAAAACATGCTGTACATATATCTACTGAATATAATTTTATTTCATTTCATTTTTAATAATAAAATTAATTCTCTTATTTTTTGCTCAGATATGAAGGCTTAGGATCAAAGTGATCATTTATCTATAGAATATAATTTTATTTTATTTTTAATAATAAAATGTTGTACATATAAATAAAATATAATTTTATTTTATTTTTAATAATAAAATTAATTTTTTTCCGTAGATTGGTCCGCATGGGGTAGCTCAAGTGGCAATGACCGTGGAAATGAAGTCTCTCACCGAACCGGAGATCTTGGGTTCGATTCTTGTGCTACCCTCCCTGAAAATAGGGGTGAATAACGAACATGTAAAAACTAGAAAATGAGAAAGTCCTACCTAAACTTACAATAGATTTCAAAATATATATATTTTTTTTCCATGGCAATTAGCTTTCAAAAATTATTTTCTTTCCCATGACAATTAGATTTCATGACGATTTTTACATACAATTAGATTCATTTCCATATTTAAAAATATGACAAAACATTATCATCAATTCTGAATCACCGTATTACAGCTTTAAATAAAAAACAAACAGTAACCCCATTAACCTACGCCCTTCTCTATTACGTACAGGATTTCCAAGCATTCACGTCTTTTGGAACCCGCGAAGAAATCGCAGTCAAGCAACTCTCAATCAAATTATCTTTTATTTCCTTCTAAAATAATTATAGTATAGTTTAATTTCACCTCATAAAATATTACTCAAAAAGTACTTTTTCACATGTCACACCATACGGATTTTGTGAATGAAATCCCACTATAATTTCTATCTCAACATAAATTCTGTGCGGACCATGCCAAAAAGTTTTTAGCCTGCTAATTCATTTGACAATGAAAATGTTATTGCAAGGAAATGGACGTAATTCTGTCCTCATCATGAGCTCCTCAAGACCGACTCACTTCCATATTCTTCTGAGAGGGTGACCTAGGCCTATAAATTATGTTACAACAATAACTCATAGGACGACACATGTTACATAATCTTGCACTCTGCAATGGAACACCATAATTCTACCAGGCATGAGGAGAGAAGCGATGGAACATATGGATCTGGGCACTGGGATGCTAGATCTGAATTTCTGCACTTAGTTAGTGTTGAGATTCCTGCAGCGAGATACTTTGAAGCATTGGAGGGGCCCGAGCTTGAAGTTCTAAGGGTGAGAAGACTATGGATATATGCTTCACTGTATTATTAGTAGATCAATAAATTCAAGCTATATTTGTTTGCATATGTACTTGTTTATTGATGTATAAATTATTCAGTATCTATGTTGATATGTATTTTTATTGTAGATGAAAGGTTTTTTGAATAATTATATTATTAGGATTGGGTAGACCTTTTGAACTAGTTAATGTGGTTTATTCTTAGCTAGTTCCAAACTTGAACCCAATTCTAATGATGTGATTAATCCTAAAGATTTTTATCTACAATATAGATCACAAAAATCTCAAATCTAACACATCTTTATTTTTAATTTAATTTTGATTTGTGGTATGAAATATAAAAATATTTGAAAAGAGTAATTCGCTGTGAAATATCCAGAGCCCATGAGGTATCAAATTCTTTGGAGGTATTCTATTCTTGAGAGATATCAAGTGTCCACGAGATATCAAAATCTTTGGAGGTAGTAATTATTTGTGAAATAATAGTGCTGTTGAGATATCAATTTTTTTTAGGAGGTAGTAATTGCATCAATACAATTGATAAAAGGATAGTTGAGTTTAGTTCATGCTGCAGTCTGTATGGGTTAGGTGTTCCATAAATTCTTTGCGTATTTGTTCGATGTGAGAGAAATTTATTATATTTGTCTATTGCCTACCCGGAGGTTATGAAACTTTAGGTGTATCTTTCATGTTTATACAGAGAATTAATCTTGTTGGTGTGGTTTAGTCGTTGTAGCGAGCAATTATATAAAAATATTTTATAGTTTCACGATAAGAAATTTATAGCAAAACAGATTGGGAATAAATTTTATCCTTAGTTTTCATCACATATGAAGAGGGTTGACAAAGATTGTACACTTTGCGACTGCTATCAAATAGATATAATTAAGGAAGTATACAATACTTGCAGGGAGTCTAATACAGCTTTGAAGAAACTGTGTGTATTTCAAGATCAAACAAATGACCCTCTTCAAAAATATTCTAAGTTATGAGATAACCTCCAGTTTTGAGTAAATTATGTGTATTTCAAGTTCAGACAAGTAACCCTTTTGACGGATATTGGAATTTATGAGATAACCTCCCGAAGGTGATGAGAAGGGTTTTACCGAGTCTTGGAATAGATTAGGAATTGAGGATGTTTAAGATATGATTATTATGTATATGGGAGTAGAGACAAGTAAAAATGAAATGATTATATAGATATTTCAGCAGGGTGAAATGATTATTCAGCAGGGAAGAGTTTTATTGTTTTTTTTATTATGGTGAATCAGTAATTTATGGGAGTAATTTGAATTAAATTAGTAATTTATTATAATAATCTGAATTATTTTCAAATCTATTATACCCTGAAAATTTGTATCTAAGACATTCTATAGGATAACCTAGACCTATTAATCTATATAACCTAGAGGTGAAAAATTGTATCTAAGGTAAGACATTCTATAGGATAACCTAGACCTATTAATCTATATAACCTAGAGGTATGTTGGTGGTTACATTCTGATGTTTTTTCCTTGCTTTGATTTCAGGACGGCGAGAAAGTTGCAGTTCCTCCCGTGGACAAAAAATGGCCCTTTCTTCTTAGATTTCCAAATGCATGCTTCGGAATGTGCATGGGTTTGGCCAGCCAAGCATCTTTATGGAAGGCTCTCGCCACCTCTCCTGCTGTTAAATTCCTCCATATCCCGCCGCAGATAAATTTAGCTCTCTGGTTACTTGCAGCGTGCACACTCACCCTTGTTTTCTGCATTTATTTCCTCAAATCGATTTACCATTTCGAGGCTGTCAAGAGGGAGTTTTGTCATCCAGTGAGGGTGAATTTTTTCTTTGCGCCATGGGTCGCCGCTATGACACTAGCTATAGCAGTACCTCCAGTAATAGCAGAGTCAGTTCATCCATCGGTATGGTGCATTTTCATGGCCCCTTTGGTGATTTTGGAGCTCAAGATATATGGCCAATGGTTGTCTGGAGGAGAGAAGAGATTATCAAAAGTAGCTAACCCTTGCACACACTTGTCTGTGGTAGGAAACTTTGTGGGATCTCTATTAGCGGCCCGCTTAGACTTGAAGGAGGCTGCAATATTCTTATGGGCTGTAGGGTTGGCCCATTACATAGTATTATTCGTGACACTCTACCAGAGATTGCCTACCAGTGAAACGCTGCCCAAGGAACTTCATCCTGTATTCTTTCTGTTTTTGGCTGCTCCGGCTACCGCAAGCTGGGCCTGGGAGACAATTTTCGGAGAGTTTGACACAGTTTCTCGCATCATGTATTTTGTTGCACTCTTCATCTACACATCTCTCGTAAGTATAATTAAATGGATCATTTTCGCTGCTTAAATGTGGCGTTGAGTTTATACTTCCTGAAATTTAAACCGTTTTCTCTATTTGATTATGCAGGTTGTGCGCGTGAAGTTGTTTCGAGGTTTCAGGTAATCATCTCAATTCTGCCACTAAAACGACATAAACTTTACTGAAAGGCGTTGTTTAAGGAGTACACAATTTGACTGGGAGAGGGTTTAAATAGTTTTGTTAATAAGAAAATGGATTCAGTATCATTTCAGGGCTTATACAAAATGCTGAAACTTAGACTGCTATAATCTGAAAAATTCTGACTGCTACTGAAAAATTCTGAAACTTGATAGCTATAATCTGAATTTTGAAAAATTTCCACAGAATTTCCCTAAACTTAGCCACTATAATCTGAGTTTTGAAAAATTTCCACAGAATTTTCTCAAAATCATAAAATTCCAATATGCCATGTATCCACCCAAACCAAGCTGGGTTAGAAATGTTGAGACTAAATTGGTTGTAGATGAGTGGAATCTAAGTTGGGTTAGAATTGTTGAGACTAAATTGATAATAGATGAGTTGAATTTAATGGATTGCAAATTTTTGAATATTTTAGAAATCAATAAATCTTAATGGATTAATATGAATATTTTAGAAATCAAATAAATCTATCTAAATATAGGAGTACAAAATTTGACTGTGGGAGTGTTTAAATAGCTTTGTTAATAAGGAAATGGATTTAGTATCATCAAGATTTATTTTAGCTTATATAAAATTCTGAAACTTGATATCTATAATCTAAATTTTGAAAACTTTTCACAAAATTTCCTTAAACTTGACCACTATAATATGAATTTTGAAAAATTTCCACAATTTTTTCTCAAAATCATAAAATTCCATTATATCCATGTATCCACCTAAACCAAGCTGGGTTAGAATTGTTGAGACTAAATTGGTTGTAGATGAGTTGAATCTAAGCTGGGTTAGAATTATTGAACTAAATTGGTTCTAGTTGAGTTGAATTTAATGGATTGCAAATTTATGCATATTTTAGAAATTAATAAATCTCTCTAAATATAGGAGCACACAATTTGACTGTGAGAGTGTTTAAATAACTTTGTTAATAAAGAAATGGATTCAGTATTATCAAGATTTATCTTGGCTTTATATAAAATTCTGAAACTTAATTGTTATAATCTAATTTTTGAAAACTTTTCACAAAATTTGCTTAAACTTGACCACTATAATTTGTATAATGAAAAAATTCCACAATTTTTTTTCAAAATCATAAAATTCCATTATATCCATGTATCCACCTAAACCAAGCTGGGTTAGAATTGTTGAGACTAAATTGATTCAGATGAGTTGAATCCAACCCGGGTTAGAATTGTTAAGACTAAATTGATTCTAGATGAGTTGAATTTAATAGATTGTAAATTTATGAATATTTTAGAAATCATTAAATCTATTTAAATATAGATTTCTGATTCCTAAAAAAACCTGATATAATAAATTTAACTTTAGTTTTATCAAATTAATTTACAAAATATTATGAAACCTATCATTAATATAATATGAATGAAAGTTGAATATAATAAATTTAATTGATGTATCTTGATCGAGCATCAGGAACGAAACAGGCACAATTCTGTATAGACTTTAGTGTCAGACAATGCAATTTCTTCATTTGACTCATTTTCTTAAATTATAAGGGATCGATTTTTTTAATATAGTTCTAGACATTCAATGCAATTTCTTCATTTGCCTCATTTTCTTAAATGATAAGGCATCGTTTTTCTTAATATAGTTCTCGACATTTTTAACATGTTTGATGCTATCTTCTGGTATTTTCGAATATAAAATATGGTGTGTGCTTTATCGCTACTTTACTAAATTCGACGCATCAATTATTTAATATAATTCTCCACATCTGTGTGTCATGCTTTATTCTGGTATTTTCTAAGAATAAAAATCTTGTGCTTTATCACTATCACTACTTTAGCTGGCTGCACATTACATCAGTCAGGATAGTCTTAACCTTACATTATCTTCTTAGAAGTAATAGACGTGAAAATTAATTGTCCAAAATATGTCTCTGCAAATTACATCACAGTAGTCTAACTATAGTTTTTTCTTAATTACATCACAATGCCCTAGAGTTACATCACAATGGCCTAACTCTATAGTTTTTTCTTAATTACATCACAATGGCCTAACGCTATAGTTTTATCTTAAAGTTAAGACAATGCAAAAGATAACGTACAAATTATATCTATGAAACTTTAAAACTAAGTAGAGTCTAAAGAAGAGTAAAACTTTTTCCTTAATTACATCACAATGACCTCATTTATAGTTTTCCTCAAAGTTAAGACAATGTAAAAGATTAGCGTCCAAATTATATGTACGAAGCTTTAACAGTAAGTAGAGTCGAAAGAAGAATAAATCTTAAATAAGCAAAACCCAAAAGAAGAATAAAACTGAAATAAACACAAGTCAAATAGTATGTATATAATATACTTCGATCAAAATAAAACAATGTCAAGGAGCTTGATTCCTTTGAGAACCATCTTTCATAAATGTACTTTTGACTTTTACCATCAAAATTTATACATATTGCTATCTCCCTTTTTAATGAAATTTCAGTCTTTTCAATTTCACTACATATTGTCAAATGGGTTTCATTTTCCTGAACTTCTTCAACTTAAATAAGGTTGAACTTATATCGGTTTATACATATTGCTATCTCCCTTTTTAATGAAATTTCTGTCTTTTCAATTTCTCAACATATTATCAAATGGGTTTCATTTTCCTGAACTTCTTCAACTTATATAAGGTTGAACTTATATCGGTTGATTACTTATATAGGTTGAATTTATATCAGTTGATTGGAAATATGTTCGAATCTGAGAGAGGTAGATTTTATTTTTTTTATCATCAAATTTTTTTTAAATCTACAATATCCACAATTATATATATATATATATATATATATATATATATATATATATATATATATATATATATATCAATTTAACTAAAATTAAATCTCTCGTAAATTTAGATTTACAGTTTCTACATTTCTCCACTGACTCCCTTTTATAAAATCATAATGTTCTTTCTTATATTTCTTCCAAATCTTTTTACATGTTCATTCGCTGCAAGTCCTCATAGATTCTGCAATTTTAATGTGAATACCATCATATTTAGTTGCAATTTTATTGTATGCTGCGTTGCAACACTTGTTGTGTCTGTTCATATTTCTCACTGTAACCTAATCCTATCAGGGATTGAGTCTAATGCAACTGGTGGATATAAATGAAAGCCATGGCTGCCTTTTTGCAGGTTCTCTATTTCATGGTGGGCATACACCTACCCAATGACATCGACATCAATAGCGACAATAAGATACTCAGAGCAAGTACCCCATCTTTTCACACACGTCTTGGCTGTACTTCTTTCTACAGTTGCTACTATTACAGTCTTCGGTCTCTTCGTCACAACTCTCTTGCACGCCTTCGTTTGGAAAACCCTCTTCCCCAACGACATGGCCATCGCAATTACGACGAAGCAGAGAAACAATATGACCAAGTCATCTCCCAATCCCAAATTCAAAGTCTCTGATATTGAACGACCCAATACGAAACCCAGAGGGCCAGTTCGCACCAGTTTCGAGCTGCTGAAAGCTACAGTAAGGAACCACGGACAGCGCAGAGAAACAACGGTATATCCAGAAAATAAATTAGTAGATGGTCAGTAGACGAGGGGGAAATGTTGGCCAGATCAGCTTGCCTAAAAAATGCTGGTCATAGTCCCCCGGATTAATTTTCCTTTCAGTATTTAATTTTCTCTTGTATTGTAGTACTTGATTTTCTGTTGGCTCTCTACTGTTGTTAGAACTACTATGCCCTACTATGCCATTATTGATGGAGCTATGTGCAGTAAGAGAGCTCTCTCATCACCAGCCGTGAGAATTTGTTGGATTGACAACTTTTCTTCATCTCTCATTAATTTGTTGGGTTGCCTCTTTGTTGGTGTACATGCACTTAGATTAGCTCCATTTGTTGGTGTACATGTAGTTAGACTAGCTGTGTTGGTGTACATGCACCTAGATTAGCTCCAGTTAACTTATTGCTTGCATGTGGCACATGTACACATAAAGCACACTTAGTTTTAGTTATTGCATGTACAACTAAACTTAACTTAGTTGCTTTTATGTATTTATTCTAAAAAAACTCATATTGTAGAATTAATTTACTTTCATTCTTTTCTCAATTCTTGCTCGCTTCCTTACTTCTATTGCAAGATTGTTATTGTTTTGCAGATCTAGATCTATCTGTGTTTCTAAAAAATCTTACATGGTATCAGAGCACAGGGATTTGTAATCAGTGCACAAGCAATTTTATTTGCAGGTTCAAAAGATTGAAGCAACAACAAAGAATGGAGTCTAAATTGGAGTTTCCACAATCGACAATTCTCACTCCATATAATTATTTCGAATGGAAGCCAAAGATTCAACTTCATCTCAGAAGTAGAGGCTTATTTCGAATAACCATGGAAACGGAAGTTGAACCAACATCGGCAATGGAGAAAACAAGATATTTCAATCGCATGGACGAGGCCTTCGACATCCTATGTTTATCTATTTCTCCGGAACTGCTATTTCATGTTGAATCATGTTCAACTCCAAATGAAGTATGGAAAATTTTGGAAGGATTGTTTGGAAAACAGGATGAAATGCAAGGTCACATTCTCGAAAATGAGTTAAACTCATTAGATCCGAGAAAGTTTGAGAACATTCAAGATTTTTTCACAAGGTATAAAGCCTTGTTGGTTCAGCTGAAAGGATGCAGGATCGACAAATCCAAGCAAGAAAATCAGTTGATTCTTTCCATTTTATCAAAACTTGGTCCAGAGTATGCAGTATTCGTCTCTACATTCCACACAGTCAGATCTGCAACTGGTGCAGCTTGGAAGATGCCCTCACTGGATTCTTTTATTCAGTCTTTGATGCATGAGCAAGATAAGCTCATCAAAATGGGCACACTTAAAAATTCCAAAGCGCATGCACTTACTGTGCATGCAAAAGGAAAGGCAAATTCCAAAGACCATCAGAAAGGAAAAGGGAAGAAGGATCATGATCCAAGAAAGGGAGGACATCCCAAACCCCCTGATGGATCATCTAGCTCAAAGGAAAGGAAAGGAACGAAAGGGCAATCAATGTGCAATTATTGCCACCGTGGTTTTCATCCTGAATCTGCATGCATGAAGAAGACTATAGATCTTATGGCGCAGACACTCCAGCAACACAATCTTGGAGACCACATTCCTGAGAATGCTAAGAAGAAGTCTGGAGAAAAAGCACCAGATCCAAGAGGTAACGGGCATGCTTTGATTGCTCTTCATTCTGCACCACAAGAATGGATCATCGATTCAGGAGCTTCACATCATATGGCTTCTTCAAAGGAATCCTTTTATTCTCTACATGCATACTCAGGTCCTCCCATTCTCATGGGGGATAATTCTGCAGTTGCAGCAACTGGACAAGGAAGAGTGCGATTCGAAGATGGAAGTTTTGAAAATGTCTTGCATATTCCAAGGCTTTCTGTGAATCTACTCTCAGTGTATCAGATGACACACACAGGCAGCGGAAGGAAAGTGGAATTTACCCCGGATTCCGTGAGCATTTATGACATGCAAACCAATTTGAAGATTGCATCTGGCAAGGTAAATGATCAATCTCGTCTGTATACATTTTCTGATTTTTTTCCTCAATCAGATTCTATTTTGCTACTTACGCATGCAAATGAAGAAAGTAGGATTTGGCATGAGAGATTTGGGCACTTGAATTTCAGATATATGCAACAGCTTAGTAAGCAAGGGATGGTCAAAGGATTGCCAACCATTGAATATTCAGATGGTGTTTGTAATGGATGTGCTCTTGGAAAGCATCCACAAGAAAAATTCGAGAAGGGGCATGCATGGAGAGCCTCTTCACCTTTGGAACTTGTACACAGTGATCTCATGGGTCCATTTCCGGTGCTTTCAATGAGCAAAGCAAGATATTTGTTGTCATTTATAAATGATTACATGAGATTCACTTGGGTTTACTTCTTGAAACTCAAGTCTGAAATTTTTCAACATCTAAAGATTTTCAAAGCGCATGCAGAAAATCAGTCTGGAAAACGCATCAAAATACTCCGCACAGATAATGGGACGGAATATGTCAACAAAGATATCAAGAATCTTTGTGATGAAGCAGGCATACAGTTGCAGCATACAGTTCCTTACACTCCATAACAAAATGGCGTGGCTGAAAGGAAAAATCGATCTTTGAAAGAGATGGCTAATTGCATGTTGCATGCAAGATCTCTTCTGTCGAAATTGTGGGCCGAAGCTATTAATTGTGCCTCATACATCCAGAATAGATCTCCTCATAAATCTGTTACTGGAAAAACACCTTTTGAGGCTTGGACTGGCATGCAACCTGAAGTTAGTCATTTCTGCATTTTTGGATCTCGAGCATGGGCCCGCATTCCTCCAGAAAAGAGAAAGGCTTTGGAGCCTCAAAGCAAAGCATACATGTTTGTTGGATATTCTGATGAAGTCAAAGGGTACAGATTGCTTGATATCCACACTGAAGAGATCTTTATTGAAAGGAGTGTAAAGTTTGATGAAGATATTTCGCATGCACCAGTAGATGAACTTGTTACCAAGTTTCCATCACCACTCATTGATGAGGATGTAGATGAAACTTCAGACCAGCATTCAAATGAAGATGAGTCTTTTCCTGTGACCCCTATTAGACCACCAGTTGTTGAACATCGAGATCATACTTTTGCACGTAGTTCGTAAGATTCTTGACCACCTTCAACACAAAAATGGCGCAGCATGAGTGATATCCTTGATGATCCTGCCTCTATCCCTCTGTTTGAGGAAGATCCGCAAGCACTCTTAGCTATGGAGCCATCCATGCCCATGCATGCTTATATGATGCATGGATCTGATCCACAAACTTATGCAGAAGCAAATGGGCATCCTGAATGGGAAGCCGCCATGGATGAGGAATATAACTCTCTCATTGAGAACCAGACTTGGGATTTGGTTCCGCTACCTTCAAATCGCAAACTTGTGAGATGCAACTGGGTTTACCGGACCAAGAAAGCATCAAATGGCCAAGTTAGTCGATATAAGGCACGATTGGTAGCAAAAGGTTTTCAGCAAGTACATCGTGTTGACTATGATGAGACTTTGCCCCAGTGGCAAAAATGGATTCCATTCAGCTAGCTCTCTCCATTGCAGTAGCAAGAGGATGGGAGGTGCATCATATGGATGTGAAGAATGCCTTTCTTCATGGTGATCTCGAGGAGGAAATCTACATGGAGCAGCCACCGGGATACATGCAGAATTCATCTATGGTATGAAAACTAAAGAAGTCTCTTTATGGCCTCAAGCAGGCACCTAGAGCATGGTATGCAAAGATGGATTCTTATTTGTCATCTCAAAATTTTGTACGCTGCAAATCTAATTCCAATGTTTATTTTTTGAAGAAAATTGACTCCTTGTTGATCATAGTACTCTACGTAGATGATCTTTTGATAACGGGTAGTTCAGCTTCTGTCATTACTAACATCAAAACTGCATTGCATAAGCGGTTTTCTATGACAAACATGAGCTTGCTAAATTTCTTCCTTGGACTAGAGATCCATCAGCGTGATTCTGGCATTACCATTTCTCAACCAAAATATGCCAGAGATCTTTTGGCACGATTTCACATGAGTGACTGCAAGCCAGCAGCCACACCTTTCTTATCAGGGATAAAGCTTGAGAATGGAAAAGACAGACCATTGGTTGATTGCACATTGTATCGCCAGCTTGTGGGAAGTCTTCTTTATCTCACTCACTCCCGTCCTGATCTCTCCTATGCTGTCAGAGCAGTTTCCAGATACATGCAGGAGCCACATGAGTTACATTGGAACGCTGCAAAGCGCATCCTTCGATATGTCCAGGGGACAATCACCTATGGGATTCATTATGCAGCCAATTGTTCTTTGAATCTCATCGGGTTCACAGATTCAGACTGGGCTGGCGACACCATTGATCGCAAGTCTACTTCCGGTTATGTACTTAGTTTGGGATCCGGCCCAATTTGTTGGTCAAGTAAGAAGCAGGCTGCCATTGCTTTATTATCATCAGAGGCTGAGCATAGAGGAGTAGTCAATGCCACTATTCAGGCAATTTGGCTGCAACATTTCCTATCTGAGCTTGGGATTAGTGTCCATCATCCAACTGTCATCTGGTGCGATAATCAAAGTACGCTAAAGTTTTGCAGAGATCCAGTGCAGCGGCAGCGTACCAAACACATCGAGATCCACATGCACTTCATTAGAGAACTCATTCATGATGGGATCATCGATCTTCAGTTCTGTCCTAGTTCCGAGTAGATTGTTGACATCTTCACCAAGACTTTCACTGAGCAGAAGTTTCGATTCCTACGAGATCGTCTCGGGGTGAAGGACACGACTGCCTAGTAGTTGTCTTTTCTCTACTTTTGCATTATATTTTCAGGGGGGGTTTTCTTCCCACCGGGTTT
Organism: Pinus tabuliformis; assembly: GCA_031772625.1. Lineage (NCBI taxonomy): Eukaryota > Viridiplantae > Streptophyta > Pinopsida > Pinales > Pinaceae > Pinus > Pinus tabuliformis. The sequence continues at coordinate 1,868,682,180 of CM062817.1, forward strand.
TCCCTCTTTCCTCCTTTTTATGCATTGTATATGGGTACCTAAAATGGCCGTGTTTCCGGGACTCATTCATTTTGCATCACACTCACCTAAGTTATGCTTAAGGGGGGGTGTTGGTGTACATGCACTTAGATTAGCTCCAATTGTTGGTGTACATGCACTTAGACTAGTTGTGTTGGTGTACATGCACCTAGATTAGCTCCAGTTAACTTATTGCTTGCATGTGGCACATGTACACATAAAGCATACTTAGCTTTAGTTAGCTTTAGTTATTGCATGTACAACTAAGCTTAACTTAGTTGCTTTTATGTATTTATTCTAAAAAAACTCATATTGTAGAATTAATTTACTTTCATTCTTTTCTCAATTCTTGCTCGCTTCCTTCCTTCTATTGCAAGCTTGTTATTGTTTTGGAGATCTAGATCTATCTGTGTTTCTCAAAAATCTTACACTCTTTTCTTTTTCCATTTCCCTGGAATGGTACTTGTTGGAATGCCATTTTCTCCCAGTGGGATGGGAGCTGGTTGACGTGTCAATATGTCATCGGATTCCGAATCACGGTAGGATCAGCATTAAATCAATCATCTGTACAGCGTTTTGAATAATAATCTCCCCATGAGTATGAGCATTATTTTTAATATTTCCGGTTCGCATTATTACTTATGGTTTTTGCAAAGGAGAGTGTGGGGTTATTCCTTTCTAATATTGGTCGATGTTGGCAGATGTCAAATTATATGTACACAGATGCTTTCGTTACTCCAAAATTTTTAGTTCTCGTCTTCAGACTCTCATCTATATATATATAATTCATACATTTTCAATTCGCATGATGAATAAGGGTTTTTGCAAACTATTTCTCTCCGTTGTCCATCGAGGCTACATTTTAGCCAGGACTTGCCAAATTCGGGTTGGAGTTTGGGTATTGTTTTTGAAAAATATCTAATTTTGGGAGTGTTTAAATCGTTTTTGGATAACAGAAATAGATTTATCTCAATCAAAAATCCCTTATACCCAAATAAATTCTAATGTTGATGTAATTTAAATTTTCAAAAAATTTTATTTTTCTCATGTCAAAACCAAATTGTAACTTATTTATATTAAGCAATTTATTACTATTTACAGACCTTGGCAAGTGTCAAATTATCTAATACAACATTTTTATATTTTTAAGAATAAACATGTCAACATGGATGTCATGTTAAAAAATAGAGCAGAGATATGCTCTTCTCAATATTATCAATAGTTAAATAGATTACATAGGAAACATCAACAATAAATGACTGCACTCGCACTGAAATACAACTCAATCAAACTCGACTGACTCAACTAACTATGACACTTGGATGGACGGTTATGACACCTAGCATGTGGTTGGAATTAAATTCTCCAAAGCTCCCCCTTAATTATAACCACAAAAATGAAAATGTAAACTAAGATGCATGTTGGTCTAAGTCTCATCTAAGCTTACAATTAAAAAAAAATTGACATAAGCTAGATTTCCTCTTCTTTTTGTTTTCTTCGATATTCTATATCCTCTTAATTGCTTTTGCTTTGTCTTTTTGTTGTAGGCTTCATACTGCAGTTTCTTCATTCGTTGGTGTAGTTCTTCCATTGTTCTACGTTGTCTAAGCATGTTGTGTATTTCTTTAAAAAACGAAATGCATGTGGATTGCTGCCACATGTAATCTCTTGTAGTGCATTTTTCATCATCAAACTTTTGCTGCCATAATACAATTTCATCTCTTCATGACTCCAATAAATGAAAATTTCATTAATGTTTTCATCATCCATGTGCTTCTCAACATTCATTTCTCCAACTTCTATGCAGACTTTATCAAGACATGGTGTTGCAAACCATGTTTTAAGGAACTTCATATCTTCTTCATAATCTTCATGTTTAAATGCACACTGGAAATCAATGTTAGGATTAAAAACATCTACAAAACCATATTGGTTATGTTCCTTCTGCTCTGCAATGAGAGCTATCTCTTGTTGCGCTTCCTTCTCTGCCTTTGTCGCTTCCACTTCTTTACTAACATGTGTTGCTCCAAAATAGGTTGTCTTCCACTTGGTTGTTAATCTCAAGTGGGTTTCTCTCAAAGAATAATAATTTATCAATAAGATGCTTTTGTTGCATCATATACAACCATTCATCATTACCCAACTGGTCTCGATCAAACTAAACATCAAGAAATTGAATTGCTAGATTCACTATAACACTCACTGCTTCATTGTCATCAACAAGTATTGTTGTTGGATTAATCAAATAATCATCCACTTGCAGTTGTGTGTAGTGGGATTCATGAACATGTATGTGTTAAAAATATGCAACTACAGTCAAATTCCACTTTGGAAAACTCACCTGATGGAGATAATGGTCGCATTGAATTCCACTTTTGGAGAGGACCAAAATCGACCTAAATATCACTCAAATGAGATAAGGGAAAGTGTAATTATGAAGAAAAGCCCACATGTGCACATTTGACAAGGTCGACCCTAAAGAAAAGTGGACCACCTTGAAAGGCTATAAATATAGGGACCTCTACCTCATTTAGACACAATGATGAGACACTCTTCTATCTTGGTTTTTGGCTCGCACATGTCTAAGCCTTGTCCGCGGAGGATCGGGTTCGCTTTGAGGTGAAATTACAGGGTCTGAGGCTCACATCTATGCTTTAGGGTTTTGGTCCCTAGTCATAGGCACAAAACAAGAAGGATTAAATTATAGTCGCACGCACAGAAGTCCATCTGTGCGACTGGAACCTTCCAGTTGCATGGGAAACTATGGATTTAGGGTTTCTGTAGTCCAGATTTGACCCGAGTCGCTTGCATGCCAGGCTTAAGGGAGCGACTAAAACAACTATAGTCGCTCGCATGTCACTTCCTATATGTGACCAAGACCTAAAAGATGAAATATCATGCTTTCGAATATTTTTCTCAGTGACCACACGTTTCGAAAGTTGATTGTAGATAGTGATAGTACATTACAATTTTCAAAATCAAAGTTTTGATTATATACATTGTTGGGTTCATTTCATGGATGTTGTAGTTGTTTTGCTGGTTACTTACATAGATGAAGATATGGATCATTGTACTCTCTTTTTCTAAATCAAGACCTCAAAGATGAAATCTCAAGCTTTCGAAGATTTCACTCAGTGACTACAAGTTCCGACAGTTGATTGCAGACATTATGTTGAGAAATCTAGGGTATGAATAGTTAAAAGATTTCTCTTTTTGATAATTGATTTTGATATACTTTTACTTCTTATCTTACAGTATTTTCTTCATTATGTTATTATTGTGTTCTTTTCATCAAGACAATTACTAATATGCACAATAAAAGATAAGTAACACAATGTGTAGGCTTATCGGCGAAGGCCAAAACCTCTCACCTCTTGAGAGGAAAACCAGATCAAAATTATTCTTCTAGATCTTCAATTTATGAGTATCAAGACCATGACAAAGACCCTTGACTCTAGTATCCTCCCAAGAACCTTTTCACTAACCTTGATGCTCTGCTTATTCCCTTCCTCAACTTTCTTCTTGATTTCGAACTTCTCTCCTTGGCTCCCTTTAGAGAAACTCCATCTCTATCCTTCACACTGCTTCTTCTCAGCTTCCCCTAGATAATCTTGGTCTCTAGTCTCTAGATCGGTCGCCGAGAACAAGTACCCTAGAACAACCCTTCCTTCGCTATCTCCAAAAGAAACTTCTCCTTTGTTGACCCCAGAAGAAACTCTCCTTCGCTAACCCAGAAGAATCTCTCCTTTGCTAACCCAAAAGAAACTCTCCTTCACTAACTGAGAAGAAACTCACCTTCATTATGCCGAGAATAATCCTTCCTTTGTTATCCCTTATTCGCACTCCTTCTTGGAGCCTCTCCTTCACACTTTTACTTGACCTCTTCTGTGTACTTCTTGACTGAATGCTTGTCGATTTTCTTGCCTCTAAGTGAGTTCGAGTGTGACTATATATACACCTCAACACATGCCCTTTAGGCCGACATGATCACTAGTGGTTAGGCAAACTTATTCTAGCAAGTTCTCCCATCATTGTAAGCAAACTTATTCTAGCAAGTTCTTCTATCATTGTAGGCTAACTTGGAGAGGATAAGTGACAAGGTCTTGGAGGATACTTTAAATAGACAATTTTGACCTTTTACAAAGTGTAACATGATTTCATTACATGACAATGACTCTAATATTTTATGGCTAGATGACAACTAATTCCTAAAGACTTTTAATGGGATTCTTGACTCAAAAATAAAATATCTTGCTCATGAAAACCATGAAGCAAGCAATAAAATAATTTTACGTTTTCTTCTTTACATCTCATTATATAAAATCATAATTACATGTCATTATGAAGATCGAACCTAGTTACACTTTTCAACACTCCCTCTTAACTAGGGAGGTATTCATAACGGTACTTGGTCATTCTCAATCTGAAGAATTTCTCATAAGGATAATTCAGATTGGTAACTCATTTGTATAACATCATATCAACCAACATTGTCACATAGCAAGGCCTTGACTAATAACTCCATCTCTCCACAAGATCTGAGCTCAATTCTGGTGAGACCAATTATTTATAGACACTTTCATCATTGTCTCTCTCGAAACATCCCCTACCCTAGTACTCAGGGTGTGTTCCACGAGGACTATTCTTAACTTGGACTCCCTAGCCCTCAAGGAATATCGGTCCTCCATGAATACTCTTCTATTGGATGCCCTATCTCATCATGAAAGAGTATCAAATGCCAAATAATTACCTAATCCTCCATTTTGTCTTCCCAAGCGAAGACTAGAATGATGTGTCTATCTCTCCCTCTCAGATAGGGAGGACATATTCCAATAAAGGAATGTACTCATTCCTACAAAAGGAATGTACCTAATATCCCTCTTAGCTTAGGAATTTCCAAGTTTCTTCCAACTAAGAAACTTCTTTTTAGGCTCCCTCTTAACTAGGGACCTACAATAGCTCCTCATGAGGAGATCATCGAACAACCATATGCTTGAAGATCTCCTTCCTTTGATGCCATGAATTTATTCTTTGTTACAAAGTCTTCATCTTTTGCGACTTCTTCATAGGGCACAAGCCATCCATCACTTTCATTCATGAGTCAGTCATGTCGTCATCCCTTTCATCAGAAAGTGATTCATCAGTTTTTCCATCTGGATTTGCTTCATATCATGTTTCTTTCTTCATGCCATATTTTTAGAAGGATCTTACATCCTTCTATATGGTATTCTTGGCAGTCATCCACAGATCTTCCCTTTGGCAGTCCTACATAAGCCCATCCAGATATTAGTTCAAAAATACAAAATGAACACTTAAATCATAATCACCTTTGTGGTGGTCTCTTATCATGACATATTCTTGTAGGTATCAACATCCTACATGCATGTTGACACATCTCCCAAAGATATCCATTGTCAAGGGCCTTCATCTTTTTCTGACTCTCATCAGAGTCTTCATATCTTTTTGGGAGATATTCCAGTCAACTCTTCTTGGTCTCAGATGTTGAATGCCTTCTACCTTTGTTTCATATTTTACGATCTTTTCCTTTCTTCTCACACACTTCATTCTCAGCGGCTTCCAATTAGAGTTTCTTAATTGTAGTCAACTTCCTCATGATTCATATGATAACATATTATGTTGATTTCATCTAGTGTGACTTATTCTTTTCTGCAATCTTTCGGATGAGGAGATCCCTTTATCTTTGATAATGTTTCGCAAGATGGAACTAGTGATCCATATTATCTGCAACCATATGACATGACTTTCATAATAATCTATGTAGGCATACATACCTCATCTTTCCTTTGGGTCATCCAGACTTCATGTATCAACTTCCTTTGAACAAATGAGTTTTATCCTATTTCATTGTTATGTCATCATACCATCATCCCTTGAATCCCATGAGATGGAATTCCTGATGAAACACTTGCTTTCTTTCTAGATCGGTGAATCCTATGATAAATATTACATGAGAGAAACTTGAGGATCTTTCATATCCTCACCCAACATATGTTTCTTTATTGACTATTGTATGATGATCCCAGTCGATGATGACCTCTAATTATTTCTATTGTAGGTTTTAACCCCGTACATAAATTACCTGCATACGAATTCTAAACCATAGAAAATAAACAATGCAAGAGCATAACACATAAAACACATATACACAGAGATTTTCCCCTGGATCCCAAAACTGGGACTACCAGCTTGATTTTTCATTATTTTCCTTTCAATGTTATAATACACATTTATACATGCCAAAGTATCCAATACCATGGACCGAAAACCATCACGTCCAAAAACATGTGCGAAAATCATGCACAAAACCATAGGTGGGTCCACCCAACCTAACACAGGTTCCAAAACCAAAATTTTCTGGGGTGCTGCCCTAGACCCCATAGAGTGGGGTTACCTGCACCACTCAAACCCCCTGTGACCCCCCTGCTACGCAATCAGCACAATGAAGGGGGAGATTTGCCCCCCTTCTAACTCCCTGGTTAACTATATGGGCTAGTCGTGGAAAGAATATAACACAACCCAACATTTTCCCACTTGTTGTTTTCTTTCCACAGGGGGTCAAAAGAGAGCTTAGTAATTTTTCCAGCCCTACAACACCCATTGTTTCTCTAGACCAAGAGAACTTCTCAGAGCTCACAGATTTTGTCAACGCATTGACACTATTCTTTAAAGTGTCCACCTTTACGAGCAACACCTTTTTGTCTTCTATCATATCCCTCACAAAGTGATACTGAACATCAATGTGTTTTGTCTTTGAATGATATGCAGGGTTCTTTGCCAAGAAAATTGCACTTTGGCTGTCACAGTCTATCCTTATAGCTCCCTGTACTAACCCCATACTTGAACACAATCTCTGCAGCCAAATTGCTTCCTTGATTGCATGAGTGGCTGCCATGTATTCTACCTCTATAGTTGATAATGCCACTACAGATTGTTTCTTACTCATCCAACTGAGTGCACCTCCAAATAGGTTAAACACATAGCCACTTGTAGATCTTCTCTGATCCAGATCTCCAACCCAGTTTGCATCAACAAAGCCACGAATATCCAACACTCTGTCCAATCCTGGTCTTCCTTGGTAGCACAAACCATAATCACTAGTGCCACACAAATACCTGAAAACCTGCTTCACTGTTGTCCAATGCTCCTTTCCTGGTTTTGACATAAACCCGCTCAATACTCCCACTACATGTGCAATGTATGATCTAGTACAGACCATTGCATACATTAGGCTACCGACTGCACTTGCATATGGAACATGAGACATGTCCTCTTCCTCTTGTTGTGTCTTGGGACACTATTTAGCAGATAACTTTACACCTACAAGAATAGGAACCTTCACCGGTTTACTATCCTGCATATTAAACCTCTGCAGTATTGTCTTGACATACTTCCTCTGGTTTAATCAGAGCTTCCTCTTTTCCCGATCTCTTTTAATTTCCATGCCCAAAATATAGTTTGCAGCACCAAGATCTTTCATGTCGAATTTGGAGGACAATTGGGTCTTCAAATCCTAGATAATTTTTTTGTCATTTCCAACCAGCAACATATCATCCACATACAAGACCAGATAAATAACACGGTCACCAATTAATTTAAAATACACACAGTGATCTGCTTTGCTTTTGGTGAAGCCAAGTCCTCGTATAAATGTATCAAATTTCTGATACCACATCCTTGGTGATTGTTTTAACCCATACAGAGACGTCTTTAACTTGCATACCAGTTCTTTCTTACCCTTCACCGCAAAGCCTTCAGGTTACTTCATATAGATTTCCTCTTCCAGATCCCCGTGAATAAATGTTGTCTTCACATCCATCTGTTCTACCTCAAAATCAAAAGTAGTAGCAACAAATAAAAGTAATCTAATAGAAGTTACCTTAGCAATAGGAGAAAAAATATCACCAAAATAAATTCCTAGCACTTGGGAATAACCTTTTTCTACCAATTGAGCTTTGTATTTCTCCACCTTTCCTTCTACATTTGTCTTCTTCTTAAACACCCATTTGCTGCCAATGGGTTTCCTTCCAGCCGGCAACTCTACCAAATCCCAAGCCTCATTTTTGTGCAAAGATGCCATTTCATCAACCATGGCCTCTTTCGAGATTTTTCCATCCTCTGAATCTACTGGTTCCTTCATAGTTCTGGGATCATCATCAGTAATAGATAAAGAAAAATTTGAACAGAAATCAGATGGACTATACCTTGTTAACACCCAGGTTGTTCCCTTTGACTCCTGAGGGAATACGGCCGAGCTAACCACTAACCAAGCTTTGGATTACAGGTTCTATCCAACCTGTAATCAGAGAGGGCTCTCTCTTTTAGTTTTTAACTTTGTTCTTGAGGATCTTAGGCTAGTAATGAGGTGAGGGTTTGGTTTAAAATTTTGGTTGAGTGATGTCTTTCAGTATCTAATATGAGATCTTCAGACAGTTTCAGTCCATTGGGCAATGGAGTCTGTGATTATGGGTTGTTTGAGGTATTGAGTAAGATTGCTTAGAACTGCAGGGCCATTTAGATATGTCATGAAACAAACTTAAAATTGTGATGATGAAATATAATTAGCCAGTGAAAGGAAATTAAGAGTTTTTCACTAAGCTGGTGATGTGAGAAAGAGATATATCACCCAGGAGCAGATTTGAATTCCTGAATAATAGTCACTGTGAAGTTTTAGTCTGAAGGTGAAGCAGTTAAGAATTACACTTTCATAACAGCATAGATTGAGTTCAGGGTATTTAATGAACAAATCCTGCAACTATTCTTTTTTTGTGCTATTAAACTGTGAAATATAGAGCATGAACAGATTATGAAAGAATGAAATACATAACAAAAGAGTTTAAGAAAACTTATTGTGCCATGAAATACACAGGAATCCTGTAGCAGTAAGCCATCACACCGCAACACATCAAACAACTCAGAACTTTGGAAATTCCATCAGCTCTCTGTATTAAAACTCTGAAATTTACAGCATAGGTTCTTTTGAAGAGAAAATCAACAACCCCTGCAAGCTTATGCGAGGGGAAATATATACAATCGGTTTTACAAAATATCTGAATCGCTGAGTCATTTATTCAATAACTGCGCTCACCAACTTTCAGAATAGCAGATAAGAAAGTTATTGCTATTCTAAAGATACAATGAATACCCTTTAGTTCTGTCAGAAACCTTTTTGACTTTTGGAGGCCACTGAGTCAGTTGAGCGCTCTGCATTAATTCTGAATGATATGCCTTTAATGCTCTGTCGTGCTGTAGCTTTCTCGGCTCTGTCATCTGTACCTGTCAGTGTTGCTTTAGTGGCCGAATTTGTCTGCTGAGTTGGCTCTATCCACTCTTCTCCAGTCATACTGAATGCATCAATTTTTCTGAACATGATGACTTATATTTTGATGAAAAAACTTGATGAAAACCTGTTGGCTCATAGCAATGTCTGTATCATGCTGGTCCACCATTCCTGTGCAGGCAACTGATGTCTCAAAATTGTGCCTAATGTCTCATCTACCTCAGTATATTTGAAGTAATTAGGAGGCACTTCAAATAGATGCCTGATTTCATTCATGATAAAAAACAAATTTTCTATTTTCTCATAGAGGCTCTTCCCAGATGCAGGCCCTGCTTCCTCTGGGATACTTGATCCTGCAGTGATTTGATTGGTGGAAAATGTATTTACCCTTTTTGCATAGTTCTCATGGGATAGTAGCCTTCCTGCGCTGTTCAGTAAGCTGGGAAGGCCTCTGTTATGCAATGCTGTGAATTTATCTGTGAACTTGTTTACCTCTGTTTGCATTTCCTGGCACCTTCTATCCAATGTCTGCACCAGATTTCTCAAAGTGAGGACCCTCTATATCAGTAAGATGGTGTCAGTTCTATTGGTGATTCCTATTGCTGCCAGTTGAGGGCCTGTGCGGTTATTGAAAACATTGATCATTCTATTGGCTATCTCAGGCATAGTGCCTAGAGATGCCCTTGCTCTTTGGCTTTCCTTGTGTGCCCTGCCTATGAGCTCCATGTGCTCATGAATGGTTTCTATGTACTGCCATTGATCTGTTATTGATTGGCCAATATTGGCCCATAAGACTTTCTTGATATCAGCCACAACCTTGTCAAGGGAGAGCTCTTTCTCTAATTCTTTTATCTTTTTCTCCAGAGCTCTAACTTCCCTTGTTCTTTCAGCTACAGTTTGTTTAGATTTGTCATATTTTTCATTCACTGTGGCCAATTTCTCCTTGGCTTCATTCAGCTCTGCCATCTGGGCCTCTAGAACTTGAATCTCTTTCATCATCTTCTGCATGTCAAGGCTTGGAGCCTGTTCTGATGTTGTTGCTGGTGCTGAAGTTGATGGACCTGTTTCAGCTGTCTGTCCTGTGGGAGGAGTGATACTTTGAGGGGGCTCCTCAAGGTTGATCACTGGCTGAGGGGGCTGGGATGTCTGGCCTCCTTCTTTCTGCTGCAGGGCTGCCTGTAATGCAGCCTCTGTTTCTACTAGTTTCCCTTCTGTTTGCACCAACTGTTTGTGCAGTGTTAGCAACATGGCTGCTACATCTTGGTCCTTCCTCTGTTGAGCAACCTCTTCTGTTTGAGGGTGAAGGGTTGCTGGAATTTTTACCATCTTTCTCAAAGCTGCTATATCTGCATCTCTTTCCTTTAGCAGTGCTTGTACAGCTTTGGGATCCTTTGGGTCATGCCCAAGCTCTATAATAATATCTTCCAAAGACCTGATCCTGTTGTCTTTGGCCTGAGAGGATGCCTTCTCCAACTCAAGTTGGGCAGTTGTATTATGCAGACTGTTTTGTAATTTGTGTGCAAGGAAGGTCTTGTCTGCAAGAGTTGAATAAACCATCTCACCCGTTTGCTTGTGAAGCTCTATCTGGTCCATTGGGTGGATGTCTTTTGCAAGTACTTCAAGATTAGTTCTTATATAATCTGCAGCTCACTGTGGCTGCAGCATAGTAGGCATGAAATGACTCATAGTCATTTTCCCCTCTGTTATGTCATATGCTGACATAAGCCTCTGCTGGTTTGTGGGAGCCATTTTAAGCAAGTGATTGTAGAGATGGAGCCTAACTGGCTCATTTCTCTTCTTGATGTCAATAAATTGTTGCTTTATGCCTGATTCAGCTCTCCTTTGCTAGCTTGAGGAGCTCACCTCTCCTCCAAGGGTTCTTTCTTGTTCCCGCTGGAAGGAACTGGCAGATGCTTCCATACTAGGGGGGCCCATACCCAAGGATTGCCCAATAGGCATCTCCTCTTCAGAAAGAGGATTTAATCTCTGCCTTTTCTCCCCTTGATTTTTTGATGTGGTGAGGGGAGTTTCCTTCTCTCTATCCCTCTTCCTGCATTTTTCTTCATTTAGTGGAGTTTGGAGGACCGAGGCATCCATCACTGTTTCCTGCCTCGGAGGCACACTTTCTTGAGCCTGCTGCTCTGTAGATATTGGGGCCTCAACTGTCTCTCCTTGCTGCTTGGGCTGATATTTTTGCTGTTCTGCTGTAGGGGGTGGCTGTTCCTGCTCCATCTCCTTTTCTTTACCTTTGCTGGCAGCCTGAGAAGTAGTTTGAGCTGCTTGCTGGGGGGCTGTAGAGGATGAGGCAGCTGCTCCAATCCGAATATGATAAGAAGAAGAAACCTGTTCACAATGTTCCAAGTCAGCTTCCTTCTCAAGTTTCTTTGCTTCTCTTTGTGCTATTTCTTCTCTAGTACTTGCCTCTTCTAGAGTGCCCTCTTTCCATCTTAACAGGTTTTCATATTTTTCAATATGAGCAACCTGACATGATCATAACTAGCCATCTTATATTTGACCCTTCTAATACTAATGAAGTGATTGGGGTCATAGGGTGACTAGAGGAAACTGGTTTGCAATTGGAGGCCCTCTAGGATCTTATCTGCTTCTTTCCATCCTTCTTCCCTTTTATTATAAAGAAATGGGCCTAGCTGGTTTATGATTTTGAGTTGTACCTTCTTGTTTTTTCTGTGGAAATGGACCATGTCTGCATTTCCAAATTGCCTGAAATATTCTAAGGCAAAGAGTCTCATAGGGACATATCTTGGCAGCCTATATGGGGCTAATTCACAGCCATATATTCTGATCACTGTATGGTTTTGGTAAAAGTACCAATCCCCAATGTTGTAGGCCTTTGAGAGCTGGAGAATCCTTTGCATCTCATCTGTCAATCTTGGAGGAGGGGTACCCAATAGCAAGGACATAGCTGGATGGATAAAGAGGTCTATGAATTCACAGTAGCTGTATGGTGAATAAGATGTGTGATGAAAGACTGAAGTCCAAAATACCACAGACCTTGGGTTTCCTTGAGCATCAAACTTCTTGAGAGAAATAGGGAAGCCATCAGGTTGATAAAATAGGAACAAGTGATAGATGTATGAAGTGTATCTAAACACCTTTTCCCTCTCTAGATTCATCAATTGCTCATGAATCTTATTGGAAATGTATGCAACATAATCATAGTGAACAAAAGGAGGCATTCCAGGGGAGAAGATAGACATCATTGCCAGAATGGTTTCATCAGCATTCTCAGTTGATCTGTAACCCAGGACATAACTGATCAAATCCACAAGCAACTTGCCCAACTCATTGAAATATACATTCCCTATAGGAGGGGTCCTCACAGTTTGAGAGCCTGATTCAATGAATAGCTGATTAATCTTTATGATTTGGGCACTAGACAACTTGCCTCCTTTCTTTAGCAAGTCCATCATGGAAAGAGGAGTCAATGGCTTTGTAGAGTGAAAGTGCAGCATTTGATTTATAGCCTCAGGGGTGACATGGAACAAAACTGAACTTGAGGAATTGAGGACAGCTCTTTGACATGGGTCATAGTTGGCACTGCATCTATGAATTAAATCTGGAAGGACATTGACTTGAGGAAGGTTATAAATGGGCAAATTGGAGTCCCAAATCCCTAGAACATCAGTTCCACTGAGGTGCTTAGCCTTTAGCTCATTGAGTACATGAATATTATATTTGGTGTCCATTGAGAGTGTTTCTGTCATCTGGTAATCTCTATCACCCAGGGCCTGCCATTCTAGCTCTCTGTGTGGGGCATTCAAGGGTGGAATGTTCAATGCTACTGGTGTTTCCATGGTCAATTGGTACTCTGAAATGTATTTGACCTTGTTTCCTTGGGCAAAGCAACACAGAGCGGTATTTTTTTGCAGAAGTAAGGAAATTTGTAGGGGAAGCAGGGTGAGTTGTGGTGGAAACAAAGTTCAAATTCTCCTGAAAAAGGTTCAATGAGTAAATGTTGGGACTTAAGATTTGTTTTCCCGGTGGAATTGTGTAGCAGAGCTAGTAGTTTGCGATTGCGCAAACAGATTGTATATTTGTGAAAATTCAGCGCAATGGGGACTGTTTGTGGGTAAATTCGGCCTTATAGTTGGAGATAAATGGTGGTTACCGAGATTTTGCAGGTAATCACAGTGTTGACTTCTCTTTTCTCACTTGTGTTGGTGAATTTATGCAAAAAACCAGGTGCGGAGGAGAAACTTGGATAAATACCTGGTGCAGACAGCAAATGGTGGCAATGTAGGTGAAATGAGGGCGCCCACGATCTCTAAAATCGATCTCTGTAGGTTGGCGGTGAGAACGTCGTAAATTACATGCAGAGAGCTCAATAGTTCTTTTGGTGAAAATATGAGAAAAACGCGAATTTTGGCGAAAATATGGACATTTTGGGCTTTTGGCGCGTTTTTTGGATGACGTCATCGGGTGGGGTCGGGTACGGAAAGGTGACGTGGCGGCCTGTGAGTGGTCCACGGGGACTGATGAGGTGGCGGACAGGTCAGAGCGATGGCGGGTCGGGCGCTGATGCGACGCTGACTTGGCATGACGTGGGCATGACGTGGTTGTGACGTGGGCGGGCGGTAAACCAAAGTGGTAAGCGATAATTTCGAACTGCTTATTGTACGGGGGTGGTATTGGCAGGCGGCCTCCCGATATAACCTGGGAGCGACGCGTGGCACTGCCCTGACGTCACCCTCTGACACTTTTCGGGTGCTATAGTCCGGACATCGGGGGTGGCCCGATATTTATATGAGCCGTCGGATGGAAAGCCCAGATCCAACGGGCGACGGGTTGCCAAAATGATAGGACGATACGGCGGGGAGGCGGAGAATAAAAAATTGTTTTTTATGGAAAAGCGCGCCTGGCGGGACCTTTGGAAATCAAAGAAAATATGGGTTTTTTCAATGTTTTTGGTGTTCAATGCGCATTATAACAAAACTTTGGATAGGCAGCAGCAGTGGTTTCTTACAAGGTTTTTGCAAATAATGCGGGTAAAACATTTCAAAGGGATTGTAAGGGGAAAAAGGGTAGGTCTTAGGTTATTAAACCAACCAGGGGTTAGTTTAATCCCTGACTTTAAACAACGCATCTTTGAACAAGACTTTGATTCTACATGGTTATCCAATATTTGAACATATGGCTATAATGCCCAAGGGGAGGGATATATACGTTTTGGGGAATTTTATGCACAATAGTGCTATAGTAATAGGGAAAGAGGAACATAGGGAGTTAAGTGTAGATAGAGTTAGTAGTTAGTATTGGATGGAATATATGGAGAAGAGGAAGCAAAGGCTAAGTTTTATAGGAAGCAAACTTAGTTAGGAGAGTAGATCAAAATGAAAAGAATTTTACACAGGAAATGTGGCTCTTTTATGCAACAAGAATCAATCAATGAGTTTGTTTTCTCTCATGACCAAAGGTGGTATTGGGATGTTAGCAAGGAATGTGATGGGGGATGATTGGGAAGTTAGACATGCTTCATCTTGCTGCTACAAAACTGCTGAATAGGAAGATCTGCACTGACACCATGTTTTTCCTTTGCTTAGGCCAGTGCAATGTCATAAATCATGCTTCTGCAACCCCATCTACCTACCCATTCTATTGCCTAGCATTTTTTGTTACTTCAAGGAGGGTGCACTTAGACTTGCAAACCCTCATGTGCCTTTTCTTTTCCTTTGGCTTTTCCCTTTTGATTTTCTATCTAAGGCTAGCCTTATTACTTCCAAGGCCCCAGATTAAACAGTTGGGAACCTTTATTCTCTACCTAACTACTTTATCTGCCAAGATTGAACAGTTTGGACAGATTTCTTTCTCTAATCTACAACAAAAAATTGAAACATGGCATGACCCAGCTTAGACTGTTGGATCACCCATTCAGAAGTAGGACAACATCAACCAACTGTAGATATGTGTCTTTCACAAGAATATGAGATCTTTGCATCACCAAAGTAGATCATATTGGCACTTCCCCTGCCAATCATGAAAAATGAAACCTATTGGTATAGGTAGCTAACATACCTTTTTGGCTGCCTTCTTTCTCGAACCGATCTTCTCACACCCGGAGTTTGTGGCTCTTCATCTTCTGATTCCTCCTCTACTGCAGAGTTTGATTCTTCCTCCTTTAGCTCAAAGTCTATCTTCTCAGGTTCCTTTCGTTGGACTTCATGTTTAATAACATCTTTCACCTCTCTGAACACCACATCTTGGCTACACACAACCTTCCTTGTTAATGGGTTCCAAAGCTTATAACCCTTTAAACCATCCTTATACCCAATAAAGATGCACTTTTCAGATTTACTATCCAACTTGGTTCATTTCTCCTTTGGAACATGTACATATGCGTCACATCCAAATACCCTTAGATATGAAAGAGAGGGTTTCTTACCAGTCCATATCTCTTGTGGAGTTTTATCCTCCAACGCTGATGAAGGTGATCTGTTGACCAGGTAACATGTAGTCTCCACCAGCTCTACCTAGAATTCATGTCCTAACCCGGCACCACTGAGCATGCTTCTTGCCCTTTCCATCAACGTCTTGTTCATTCTTTCTGCAACTCCATTTTGCTGAGGTGTATATGGAGTAGTCTTCTGCCGTGCTATACCACACTTCTTACAGAATTCTTCAAATTCATTACTGCAAAACTCTCCACCATTATTTTCCTCAACACCTTTATCTTATTCTCTGTCTGGTTTTCCACCAGAGCCTTAAATTCTTTAAACCTGCCAAAGACTTCAGATTTCTTCTTAAGGAAATATATCCATGTATTCCTTGAGAAGTCATCTATAAATGATACATAGTACCTAGACTTACCTAGTGATGGAACCTTCACAGGTCCAAACACATCACTTTGCATAAGCTCTAATATCTGTTTCACCCTCTTACCACTAGAGGGGAAACTCACCCGATTTTGCTTTCCATATACACAATTTTCACAAAAATCAAAATCCAGAGAGCTATTACTCATACCTTCTACCATACCTTTACCATGAAGTATTTGAAGGCCCTTCTCTCCAATATGTCCAAGCCTTTGATGCCACAACATGGTCTTCTCTCCAGAGACCGCTAGATTTTCTGCTCCACTTTAAGGAACCACAAAACTGTTGCACCCATCAACAACCGTGCTACCTTGCAACTTATATAGAGTTCCAATCCGACATCCCTACATCAATACTAGTGCTCCCCAAACCATCTTGCAGGTATCCTTCTCGAACACTATTTTTACATCTGCATCATCCAACTTGCTTACAGAAATCAGATTTCTGGCCAATGCAAGAATATGCAAAACACTCGGAAGTGTTCTAACCCTTCCACCCTCCAACTTCAACTTTACTCTTCCGCGACCAACGATTCTAGCCTTCCTATCATCCTCTAAGAAGACATCACCACCATCTTATTTCTCATACTCGTAGAACCACTTTCTATGGGGAGTGAAGTGAAAGGATGCACCTGAGTCAATCAACCATGCCTCATGATCTACATGTGTACTTGAAAAAGCCAAGTACACATCCCCACCTTCATCTGAGGTGCTTTTCGCCTCTGCAGCAAGAGCATCATCAGATCCCTTTCCTTTATCAGGAGGTTTATATTTAAAATCCCTTTTGTAGTGCCCTTCCTTTCCGCATTTTCAGCACACCACCTTTACAGGTTTTCCTGGAGATTTAGATCTCCCACTCGATAACTTATTTTTGTTTCTATTCTGGGACCGTCCTCATACAAACAAAGCATCACCATTCTGACTCTCCATATTTTTCCGTCTCATCTTGTTTGCCAGTAAGGATGAGACTATTTCATCAAAATACAAGGTAGTTGCATTGCTACCTATTGCAATAACCAGACTATCCCACAAATTTGGTAGAGAACACAACAAACTGATGCACTTAGCTTCATCTGAAATTTTAATATCAACAGATGCTAACTGACTTACCACAGTATTAAATGCGTTTAGATGCTCTGTCACTGAATCTCCATCTTTCATCCTCGGGTTATACAACTTTTTCCGTAGGAACAGTTTATTCACCAGAGACTTAGATTGGTACAAAGTCCCTAACTTGTCCCACAAAACCTTTGTCGTAGCTTCCCCTGATACATTCAAAAATACTGAATCTGAGACACACAATCGTATTGTGCTCTTTGCCTTTCGATCCAACTTCTTCCATTCTTCATCGCACACACTTGTTGGTTTAGTACCTGGATCTAATGCTATCCAATGATCTTTATCCACCAACAGATCCTCCATCTTGAGTTTCCACAACTCAAAACTCTGATCATTAAATTTCTCGATCTCTATATTTCCACTGCTCGCCATCTTCTTTCACCACCAAAATCGATCTCGCAAATCTCCCACTGAACATGGTCTACCACAGGCTCGAGCAAAACCCCTCAGCAATAAAGGCGTCCCCTTGAAGCCAAAACAACTCTAATACCAAATGTAGGTTTTAACCCCATACAGAAATTACGTGCATATGAATTCTAAACCATAGAAAATAAACAATGCGAGAGCATAACACATAAAACACATATACACATAGATTTTCCCCTAGATCCCAAAACCGGGACTACCAGCTTGATTTTTCATTATTTTCCTTTCAATGTTATAATACATATTTATACATGCCAAAGCATCCAATACCATGGACTGAAAACCATTGCGTCCAATACCATGGACCAAAAACCATCGCGTCCAAAAACATGTGTGAAAATCATGCACAAAACCATAGGTGGGTCTGCCCAACCTAACATAGGTTCCAAAACCAAAATTTTCTAGGGCACTTCCTTGGACCCCATAGAGTGGGGTTACCTGCACCATTCAAACCCCCTGTGACCCCCCTACTACGCAATCGGCACAATGAAGGGGGGGCTCCGCCCCCCTTCTAACCCCCCGGTTAACTACATGGGCTAGTCGTGGAAAGAATATAACACAACCCAACATCTATAAGTATTATTTGATATTTCAATGAGGTTTCCAAGAGCTCTTATTCTTTATAATTTATTCAAGACATTCTTTTTTCTTCCCATGTCAAGAGATCTTCCTTATAATACTTCTATCATGACGTAATTTTCTAATCTGATGCATCCTATCTTATTTACAATGTTTCCTATTTATAAATTACAAGTGGAAAATACCTTATAGTGAAGAAGATCATCTGATTCATAATAGATATCTTTTACTTCTTCCTTCGTAAGCTTCTTTGTCTTAGGTTCTTTCACTTCCTCAGTAATATGGGCTTCTTCCCTATATCTCTTATCCTTCTTATGTTTAGGACAATCTTTTCTATAGTGCCCAAGTTCCTGGCATCCATAGCATCTTACCATAACCATGTTCTTCCTTTTCTTTTGAGGACCAAACTTTCCAAATTTCCATTTTCTTTTGTCACTAATTGATCCCTTTTATTTGATCTTTTTTCACTTTCTTTCTTCAACCTGTCTTCTTTTGCCTTGAATAGAGACCATAATTTGATGAATGGATAACTTCCTCTTATTTAATAGATATGAGGTTACCTTTTTCATCAATCAATGCATTTAGAATAACAAAGATCATTTCTTTATCAGATACCATCTCTCCTAGATCTCAAAATTGACCTTTTATTTGAGATTCTTTTGAAAGGAATGAAGATATCCCTTCATCCTTTGACACCTTCAATTTATATAGATAAAATCTATGTGATATGGTCTTTTATATCGTGATTTCAGAGAAACGTTCTACCAGCTCATCATATATCTCTTTAGATGCCTCCAGTTCGGCTACACAGGAAATGAGAGGCTTTTTGATAGATTCCTTAAGAACATTTTGAGCCTTTATATCCATTTCCATGTATTCAGATAATGCTGGTTCTTCAGGTGGCTTGGAGACCTTTCCATGGACATGATCAGTGACTTCATTTACTTCAAGGACTGTGTCTATCCTTCTTTTCCACACAAGGAAGTTTGATATCCCAACCAGCTTATGTTTCTCCTTGAAACATGAAGTCATTTTTACTATATTAGATTATAAGAAAAAGGTAATTACTTGTGAAGATAGAATCTTCAACTTGATAATGATGATGAACTTGTTGCTTCATATGATCCTTTTAAGAAGGTTCTTAGTTCAACAAGGGAAGACTTCCTTCTTTAGGATGATCTTCTTCCAAATGAGATCGTTGCTTCAAAAAAGAGAAGATTGCCTTTCGATCTAACCTTCCTTAGATTTTAAGAGCTTCCACTTCTTTGATGATGTATGAGTGATGATCTCAGAAGTGTTTCTTGGGTTTCAGTCTTTCTTCCTGCTTCCTTCTTGAAGATAATTTCAAGACTCTTGTTAGAGTATATTTCTTTGATCTAGGGTTTTAGTATGATGAAGATATTTCTTTTTGTTCTTTGACCTGCTTTGATCCTTCTTTGAAGCTCGATTCTCGTGTTTCTACTTGCTTGAATGCCCATTCTTGACTTCAACACCTTAGCTTTGATACCATGTTGAGAAATCTAGGGTATGAATAGTTAAAAGATTTCTCTGCTTGATAATTGCTTCTGATATACTCTTACTTCTTAGATTATAGCATTTTCTTCAGTATGTTATTATTGCACGTTCTTTTCATAAAGGAAATTACCAATATACACAATAAAAGACAAGTGACACAATATGTAGGCTTGTCAGCCAGGGAAAAAACCTCTCACCTCTTGAGAGGAAAACCCGATCAAAATTCTTCTTCTAGATCTTCAATTGATGAGTATCAAGACCATGACAAAGACCCTTGACTCTAGTATCCCCCCAAGAACCTTGTCACTAACCTTGATGCTTTGCCTCTTCCCTTCCTCGACTTTCTTATTGATCTCGAACTACTCTCCTTAGCTTCTTCTAGAGAAACTCAGTCTCTACCCTTCACACTGCTTCTTCTCTGCTTCCCTTAGATAATCTCAGTCTCTAGTCTCTAGCTCGGTCACCTAGAACAAGTAGCCTAGAAGAACCCTTCCTTCTCTATCTCTAGAAGAAACTTCTCCTTTGTTGATCCTAAAAGAAAATCTCCTTCGCTAACCCATAAGAATCTCTCCTTCGCCGACCTAGAAGAAACTCTCCTTCGCTGACCCAGAAGAAACTCTCCTTCGTTATTCCCAGAAGAATCCTTCCTTTGTTATCCCTTCTTCACACTTCTACTTGGATCCTATTCTTCACACTTTTACTTGACCTCTTATTCATACTTATGCTTGAATGAATGCTTGTCGAGTTTCTTGCCTCTAGGTGAGGCCAGGTGTGGCTATATATACACATCAACACATGTCTTTTAGGCTGGCATGATCACTAATGGTTAGGCTGACTTCTTCTAGCTTTCTTCCATCATTGTAAGCCGACTTGAAGAGGATAAGTAACAAGTTTGACATTTTACAAAGTGTAACATGACCTCATTACATGAAAATGACTCTAATATTTTATGACTAGATGACAAATAGTTCTCAAAGACTCTCAATGGGAGTCTTGGCTCAAAAATAAAATATCTTGCTCATGAAACCCATGAAGCAAGTAATACAATAATTTATTTCTTCTTCTTTACATATCATTACATAAAATAATAATTACATGTCATTATGAAGACCAAACCTAGTTACACTTTTCAACACACTGAAATTTCATTATAGTATTCAGAATCAATGTTTTGAGTATATATAGTGTTGGGTTCATTTCATGGATTTTGTAGTTGTTTTGATGGTTAGTTACATAGATGTAGATATGGATCATTGTATTCTCTTTTTCTAAATCTTTTGATGACAATATATTAAGAAGAATTTGGAAGGGTTTTCCCCATAGTGGGATTTTCCCTGGTCTTCGACCAATCTTGGTTTCTCTATGTGTGAATGCTTTTCTTCTATTGTTCCTTTATGTTATGTTACATTAATGATGATGATATTGTTCTTTCTACATAGTTTCATATGATGGTGAATAATGTTTTAAATCTAAATAATGTTATGATGGTTTGGGGTGAACCTAACGTGTTAATGAAGAAATCAATTATCAAAGCAAAGAACAATATAACCCTATGAAAAATTAACATGATACCAGAGTTGGGCTAAAGAAAAGTCATGGAGATCAACCCCATGGAGGCACCTTTAATGGAAGCAAGAGAAGATGGAGGATACATAAAAGAATTATAGGGTTTGAAGATAAACTTAGGCAATTTGTGTATTAGGGTTTGATGGATATTATGAGGTTAGGGTTTGAGACAAACCATGGTTTATGGAAAATGTATGAGATATGAAATCTAGCATGGTCAATGTGAAGATGCTTAATCACTTGTGACAGATTTGATGAAGCCCTTGATGGGATAGTCTCTAGTAGGCTTGGTTGTTGATAAAGTTGGTTGAAATATTTAAGGCAACATTTCTATATGAACAATGGACAATGATGGCTCTTGAAGGTTGGTTCAAGAGGGAGAGGATTACCTCTCATTGAAGATAAGTATCTATTAACTTATGATGCTCCTTTATGCCTTTACTTTTGTTTAGACTTATAGATCTTATTATTGTTTTGATAATTAATTATACTTCCTACATGTATATTTGAGTATTTGGATGTTTATAACCTCCCTAATGATATGTAATAAGAGGATCATTCTTGAGGATCTTTTGAGATGCATGAAAGAAAATCTAGAGTTGGAAAAAGGTAAGGAGGCACTTGATGAAAAGAGGACAAAGTGCTACAAGATACCTACATAGATATTTGAATACTACAAGGTATGCATGGTATATTATTTCAATATTGGATGGAAAGGTAAGCCCTAAGGTATATTGAGAATATCTCCTTCTTAAATGGTTCATGCATGCATATGAAAGTGATTTGGATTCTTGGTTCCATGATAAAATGGTGCACTCGGTATTGAACAAGTATCTTACATAATTAACTTCTTGATTATATGAGGCTACTTAATATTGATCTTTGATATATTGGTGTACTTTATCATCTATCATTTTTTGGATATCTTGATTCCATAAAAGGCTAGCACCTTGATTCTAGTAGATAGTAACTTGGTACTATTGATATTGTTTGATGATAGAAGTGTAACAATAAGATTGATATTCATGATCTTTTGTTGACCATGGTTATATTTTGATGTGCTTAGTGATTGTGGCATATGGTAAAATTGAATGCCCTAACTTATTGGATTAAGTTGTGACAAAGAAGTAATGTTGTGATCATGATTATTGAAATATACTCCTATTAGCTATTTGACACTAACCTTGATGATAGATTTATGTCATGATGTAGTAGCTGATGATAACATAAGATTGCCATGATAAATATGTGATATGGTCTGACTTTATGATCTAATAGATATACTAATTCATGATATCATTATAGACATGTTGATGGAATGAATGAAGATGACTGAAGTGGATTCCCATTCAGAGGGAGAACCTCTCCATAAGATCCCTTTTCCTATTATCATTATATACTATTTACTGATAAAGTATGATTTATGGGCATGAATAAGACAAACATATGACATTGTTGATTTGCAAAAAATTTCTGATCTAAGGAGAGAGAGTTTTCCCTTGATCTAAGCCTCAGTCGCACGGAAGCAGGTTCATAGGTGCGACTGTAGCCTCTAAGCAGCATGGAAGTGAGGTCAAGGGTGCGACTAGAGTCTCCTAATTGCTTGCATAGAAGGCCTATGGGTGCGACTATGCCTGCTGGATAGAAAAATGAAGTTTTGTACATGACATCAGATGTTCACCTTAAGGATGTCAGTCCTACAAATGTGCATTAGACATCAGAAATATCTGTGAGTTGGAAAGTTTGAATGTTTTCTATAATATGAATATATATACTAAACTTGTGTTTACATGTGATCGTGACATACATACAAATATGTCATTGTGTTTAAAGTTTGTGCTACAAGAGTTTGACATGATTTTGCTGATATAAATGAGCAGTGTTTAAAGTTTTGGCATGATGCTTGATAATGACTTAGAATTTTGACGTGATGTTGAGATATGTTCTCGACTATAGATCAGACTCTCTATGATAGAAATTTTGGGATTTGACCTGATGACTAATGATTTGATTTGACGAATGATGATTTTCCTTGATGAGAATGATATATGAGCTTCCAATGACTAATATTGGTATTTGATAATGGTTTTGTATTGGCCTCCTCGTTCTTAGCACATTGGTTAAAGTATTGACAATTGTGATTCAATATGAAGCTATCTCCATGAATGCTTGGAACCTGCATGACTTATACTTGATGTATGCATTTTCATATAGTGACTTATATTATGACCATGAGGATGGCTTGATGAAATTTGGATTGATATTTCGTATGACAACTTGTTGGCATGATAATAGATGAAGTCATGACTTGATGAGAGCTCTACTTGTCACTTTGTTTAAAGAATATGATACTATGATATTGTGATGATTTTGATATTAGTTTTGATCTGGATTCTGAACTTTGATGAATATTTATTTATGTGAGGCTGAGCATATTGGTTTGGAAAAGTGTTATGTTTGCAAAGAGCTTTGAATCAAGCTAGCTCCCTGATCTAGATATGTCCACATTGAATGTTATCTCGTGAAGCAGAGATGATGTGTTGATCCAAACCTCTACTTCAGAAGTGTTCCAAGGTATGACTTTGATTTTGAATTTGGTTTTATATACTAATGGTCTACTCTTGACAACAAATGAGCCTTTGATTATCTGAGTAAGAGGGAGATGGCTTCTGAAGCTCGAAATACTGAATCATTGCATGATGAATCGACTTCTAAAGTTGGGAAAAGAAAATCTGTATTCAGAAGATATTGAAGAAGTATTGGAAAGTGGAAATACAAATCCTTGAACACTTCGATTGAATTTCAAGAAGTTGTGGAGAGATATTGTTGAACTTGAATTGGAAACCAACAATTGATTGAAGCATTGATGTTCCTTTTTTGAACACCCTTCTGTGTGTATATATATATATATATATATATATATATATATATATATATATATATATATATAGATATATATATGATGTACATAGAACCTGAATGAGTTCATGATTGGGCCGCTTCACTCACATAGAATTTCCACTGAGCATCCTTCGAGATATTTGCATGAGATGATCAATTTTTTTGGTCTGAGACATTCCTCCTATATGTGACTACTTGGATGTACTAATGATGATTATGATCATTATTGGTGACATGAGCACATTTGGATGCTACCTTAGTATGATATCTGCCATGATATATTGGAATAGATCCGTAGCACAACCGAGGTTGAATTTTGATCTGAAATTGGAATAGGTGATTTCTTCCTCTTTTCCAAAATAAAATAAAAACAAGAAATAAGACCATGTTGACACTTTGCAAGATAAAATGGGTCTTGAACAAACAATTTTTTCCAATGTCTATTCAAGTCATGAATTAGTCTTCACATGTAACTTAAAATAAGAAACATAACAACATATAAGTAATGCATGCACAAAGAAGGGATAAAAAAATATTTGTTGACTAAGTTCACCCCTCCTAGGCTACATCTACGGGCTTGACAACATAGCTAGACCACTCATATATTCAGTAGAAAAATTGGAGTATATAAATAACTAGTTGATGATAAATATGTGGCTATTACCCCTACAAGGTAATGTTCTTCTACAAAGAACTCTCACAAACAACAACAACTCAAAGCATCTCCTACAAAGATGTCATACTCCAACTGAAATGAGCTAAAATGAGCATGTGAGCACTTCAATTCCACATTGAAGCACATAACAAAACTTCCCTCAACATAATGAAAAAATGAACCTAAGATGAACCTTACAAATTATAACTTCTATAATAAACTTTTGAAGATGAGAATTCCCCTACAAGGGCTTCTCCATGCCGAAACACCTTCCAGAACTACTTCCAAACCCTAATTGATCCATACACCTTTGGTCTCAAACCTGAAAAAATATTACTTAGATATTCTCAAACAAAAAATTAGAGGTCACAAATGGATTCGAAACATCCAAAAACCCCTAAGTGGACTCTTTTTGAGTTCAATTTGGCCAAAAAATCCAAAAGCTACGACTCTACAAAGCTCCATATGAATTTAACTATTAATTGTCTTACAAATTTGACCGTATGACTAATGGTTCTACAATTATGCCCCAAATTCCGATAATCTAGCGACAAATTTTCCCTTCGCCGGTGCATTTTGTAGGATCACTAAATTGACTAATGACCCCTTAACTCCGAAAATTATGGCTATGTGGGCCACAATGGGCTGAGGGTTGGGCCTTAACGCCTGCCCCTGCTAGTTAAGCCCCTAAACACGGGGTCGTGGTCATTTGGTGCCCCACAGGGCTGAGGGACAAGCCAACGACCCGCCCTAACCATCAGAGCCCACATTCTTACCGCATGATGGGTCACATGAAAGGCCATATGACCTGGGCTGGGGCCTGACCTTTGCGCCCTACGCCGAGACCTACACCAAGGTTCTATGCAACGTTATATGACTTGGACTTGGAGCTACCACCGATCTCCCTCTTCGCTGGCGCTAAAGCACTTGGGCCTCGGTCTTGTGGTGTCCATGCGACCAGAGCCTAGGGATATGCCAAGCCCCTTCCCGCTGAGCTCCGCTCCACTCTGGTGACGATGATCATGTGGGAAAATATGTGACCAGGGGCCGGGGCTGACAACCTAACCCCTCGTCCCATTAGTGCCCATTGAAAACCTTAAGTAAAGCCCGTGCCCTTATGGGTTAAGAACCACCCCTGTGGCGTAGTGGCAATGAACTTGGACTATCGGATGTGAGGTCAGGTGTTCGAACCCTGTTGATGCTTATCCGACGATAAACAAATTTTGCATGACCCTGGGGTTACACGTGGAAGCCCATGGCTGGGCCATGTGGCGACCCATCATTGGTCCAAATGAACCTCAGTATGAACCAATCAAAATTTCCCAAAACTAGCGAACCGAAGGATGCCAAGTGTCCACTTCTGGTTGGCTCATGTCTGTACAGTCACCCTATTGACTCAACAGTATGGTCTACCTAGTCAAATGCCCTGCTCAAATTTTACCTATTTTGGAAAACAATCAGAATGCCATATCTGGAGCATACAACATCAGATTGAGGTGAAACGAACATTGTTGGATTCATAACAATGAGCACTTTGATTGGCACCAGTTTCAAGATTTTCTAGGCACTTTTAGTTTTGAGCTAAAAATTGATCACCTGATCACACCTCCCCCACTAGGAACTTTTGGACTCCAAAAGTTGACTTCCTTGGTTATTATAAGGAGGTTGAAACTCAAAAACACCCAAAAAATCAATCCAAAATGCATAATTTTCAATCGGTGCCATTCAAGCCCTAATCAAGGCACTTCACCTATCTTCTTCGTTAAGACCTACTATGATTTGGATTTAAACAGGAACGCAAAAAATTACATATATAACCATAAATACATAGATGCAACATAAATAATGCTTCATTTCATTAATGTAAAATACTGGAATATGCTTACAAACAGAAATGGAAATAAACCAGCTAGGGTGATGGTAGATTATCTCTTAGAAGAGATGTGGCAGCTACATGCCTCTAAACTGTGTTACAGTGAGGCTCGAAGGCCTATTTATTGTTGAGAAACAATGGAAAACCCTAAACATCCAAAAACCTAACCCTAGGAGATGAAACGCCAAACTATGGGCCCCGTTTGGGTAAATTGGTACGTCAACTTCCTGGGGTCATAACTTTGGCATACGATCTCAGTTTGACGCGCACAATAGCTCGTTAGAAAGATCTATCCGAGGAATATAACTTTGGGAAGTGAAACATTGGTCCATGGACCATGTTGATACTATTTTCCCCTAAAATCGTCGTTTAGGGCCTCAAAATGACTCCAGAAGTTCAGGACTCGAAAAAACTGCTAAAAATAGTAAACTGTGCTACAATTAAGGAAATTGAAAAATGAAAGAGACAGTTGTGGGGGTCCAAGTGGGATAGGTGGGTGACCACCAACATCCAATTGGATCATACTGTCTTGTTAAAAATTGAGCCAACATTCTTATTGCTAATGCAAGGATAAAACACTGATGAGTGGAATCTGAACATTCTCTTTAATCTCATCTTTACATGGCTCAAAAACAATTCATTTTGAAGTTAAAATGTCGAATACAAACTTGATTCCCTCTTGGAATTTAGAAACAACACAAAATTACTTGAATGTCTTCAAGCTGAGCTTGTACATAAGAAGTACACTGCTACAAAATTTTCCATGATATAATTGGCCTTGCCTACACAACATAGTTATCTTGAAACAAAGATTCTATTCACACAAGTTTCCTTGAAGGTCGCTTAGGATTGATGTGAGTCCTCTTTGCCACCTCTTGTTTCCCTTAAATCATGTAGCACAATCTCTTTTTTGAATGAAGCTATGGATATAACTTCCAACATCGTTCAATGTCATTTCCATGCATCTTGCAATGAGTACAAAAGAACTTCCTCTTGTTTGACGACATACAAGTTCTCTCATGCGACGGAGAGTCATTATTATTGATGCCTAGAATTTGATTCATTCTTTTTCTAGGGTTGAAACTTCGATGGAGTGGAGTGGAAAATCCCATGCAAGGTCCCTTCAAGCATGAATCTCGCTTGGGAGATGAATGAAAATTGTCACAAGGTGGTGATATCTCATTCTCAGATGGTTGATGTGCCTCAAGCCGTTTGGAGCATTCTCCAAACTCCCTTAGACCATATCCCAATCCCTGATACTTCAGTCTCTCCTCAACCATAATTGGATTGGTAATACCTTGGCCATTTATGCCGAGGCCTCCACCTTCATAACCCATCTTGGAAAAAAAATTCATACCTATGCCTTTGGTATGTTTCTCAAATGATGAAAAACAATTGTTATGCACATAAACATAAGGAATGGTACTTGAGATGCTAATTACCTCCTTAAATTTGTCATTGATATTTTCAACTTTTGATGATGACTATGATGGCCAACTTGTACATGAATCCAACCACCCACTCTTATCCACTGGCATATGGTGTGCTTCTTGAAGATGTTTGCAAAATGCACATGCATCATCTTCCACATATGATCCAAAACCACTATTTGAACCATGAGCACATACTGGCTTCATTTTGGAGGTTTCTCTTGCTGAAATAGGAGTATAACTTTCTGCAACTTGCTTTTCAAACACATGCTGCAAATAAAGTCACATGTGCCTCTTCTCCTCTTTATTTATCTCTAGCATCCTTCTAAATTCTATTTTCTCCATACAAAGAGCCAAATTTTTCTCCTCTAGCTCTTGGAGACTCCTTTTGCTTCCCATTCTTGCAACTTGGTCAATTGGTGCTCTGATACCAAACTGATCTGAAATTGGAATAGGTGATTTCTTCCTCTTTTCCAAAATAAAATAAAAACAAGAAATATGATCGTGTTGATACTTTGCAAGATAAAATGGGTCTTGAAAAAATGAGCCTTTCCAAAGTCTCTTCAAGTCATTAATTAGTCTTCACATGTAACTTAACATAAGCAACATAACAACATATAACTAATGCAGACATGATGAAGAGACAACAAAATATTTGTTGAGGAAGTTCACCCCTCTTGGGCTACATCTCCGGGCTTACCAGGATAGTTAGACCACTCATATATTCAACAGAAATATTGGAGTACATAAACAATTAGCTGATGATAAATATCTAGCTATTACCCCTACAAGGTAATGATCTTCTGCAAATAACTCTCACAAACAAATTTTAGCTCATATTTGGAGTATGACAAATAACCCTGCACGTTACAACTGTTGTAATAGACTTCTGAAGATGAGAATTCCCCTACAAGGCCTTCTCCATACCCAAACATGTTCTAGAACTACTTTCAAACCTTGATTGATCCATACACCTTTGATCTCAAACCTGCAAAAATACTACTTAGATGTTCTAAAATCATAAATTAGAGGTCACCAATGGATTCAGAACATCTAAAAACCCCTAAGTGGACTCTTTCTGAGCTCAATTTGGCCCAAAAATCTAAAAGCTATGGCTCTCCAAATCTCCATGTCAATTTAACTATTAACTGTCCTACAAATTTGACCGTCTGACTAATGGTTCTACAATTCCGCCCCAAATTCGACTAACCGAGAGACAAATTTTCCCTTCGTCGGTGCATTTTGTAGGATCATTAAATTTCCCAGTGACCCCTTAACTCCAAAAATTATTTCCATATGCACCACATATGGCTGAGGGCTGGCCCTTAACAGCCACCCTCACGAGTTAAGCCCCTAAAAATGGGGTTGTGGTCATTTTGTGCCCCACAAGGTAGAGAACTGGGCCAATGACCCACCCTAATCATCAGAACCCCTATTCTTACTGCGCGCTAGGTCACATGGAAGGCCATATGGCTTAGGCTGGGGCATAACCTTTGTGCCCCGTGCCAAGCCCTATGCCAAGGTTCTATGCAACGTTATATGACCTGGACCTCAAGCTATCACCGAGTCCACTCCCCGCTATAGCTAATGAACTTGGGCCTCGGTCTTGTGGTGTCTATGTGACCAAAGCCTAGGGATATGCCAAGTCCCTTCCCGTTGAGCTTCGCTCTACTTTGGTGTTGAAGATCATGTGGGAAAATATGTGACTAGGGGTGAGGGACCAAATCCTTTACGCGAGATTCTATGCTACTGTGGTGATTGGGTGTTCGGGATGACATCTCGGCCCCTCCTCCCATTAGCGCCCTTCGAAAACCTTAAGTAAGGCCCGCACCCTTATGGGGTAAGAACCACCGCTGTGGCGTAGTGGCAAGGTGCTTGGACTGTCAGATGTGAGGTTGGGTGTTTGAACCCTGTTGAGGCTTGTTCGACTATAATCAAATTTTGAATGACCTCGAGGTGCCACACGGCAGCCCATCACTGGGCCACGTGGTGACCCATCATTTGTCCAAATAAACCTCAGTATGAACCAATAAAAATTGTCCGAAACCAATGTACTAGAGGATTCCAAGTGTCCACTTCTAGTTGGCTCATACTTGTACGATCACCCTATTGACTTAGTAGTACGATCAACCCAGTCAACTGCCTTGCTCAAATTTTACTTGTTTGGGAAAATGATCAGAACGTGATATCTAGAGCATACAATGTCAGATTGAGGTAAAATGAACATCATTGGATTCAGAACGATAAGCACTTCGATTTGGCTCTAGTTTCAAGATTTTCTGGGCACTTTCAATTTTGAGCTAAAAATTGATCACCTGATCAAGTATGATGTTGCTAGCATGACTAGCTATGAGGCACGATGAAGAAGCTCCCTAGATATCTGCCTGAGTAGGATCTGGATATGACATGAATACATTGTGATTGGTAGAGAATCCCACATATACTTGGGACTGAGATACCTTCATATATTGAGATAGTGTTATTGTACAATTCAAGCTCAAGCTTGTGGCTGGCACCTCTTTGATAGGGAGGATGACTATGGTATCCTTTTTGTGATATATATGATTATTTTTATTTTAATATGATATTTGATTTGATGTCATGTATTAACACGAGACAACTACTATTCATACATGATGATTACCAAATATGAGCACGGTGATATTTTTTTGATCTATAGAGAGTAGGACTAATCGAGGAAATTGAGCAACTCTTCCCCCCTGTCTGAGATCCCAGGGTGAGGAATTTAAACAAAGGGCTCCTGGGGTAGAGGAACTCTAGACAATAGGGTATCACCCCTATCTGTTACCCACAGGGTTGGAGTAGTAGCTCACCCTATCTTGGTCTTTGCAGAATATACCCCAGTTGGCATCATACCCACATTAAGCATGGCTTGTTAGGATTGTCCCTCCCCATCTGGTGAACGGGTTGAGGAGGCTTGGAGGTGTGTGATCCTTACCTATTGGTATGTTGGGTATCTCGTCCAAGCTCAAATTATGATGCAAGTTTTCTACCACATGACTATTAAGGGTCATTGTTAGGAAGATTAATAGGCAGTAGGATGGGTTGAGTAGTAGCTCCCCTATATCACCTATTCCCCGATATGGGGTTGTAGTAGTGGCTCCCACATGAGATTCCGGGTAGAGATATGTTCCCCGATGTGGTTCCAAGTTGATATGTGCTCCTTGATGATATGCTCTCCGATGATGATGCGAGTCGTAGATCTGACTCCCCGCCGATATTTCTAGGTAGTAGCATGCTGAAAGAGATTTCAGGTAGTAGAACGATGAATAGAGGGTGGTAGCTTAGGCTCCCCTCTGATGAAAAATTATTCTTCTTTTAGATTCAAGAATATTCAACATATGAGCAGGGATAATAAAGAGATAAGAAAGAATGAGCAAGAGATGAATTGAGATGATCAATGATGACATGAGATGATGAGATACTTGAGATTGGATATGATTTGATGTCAGTATACATGTGACATGATGTAGGTGGAATTCTCCCTAGTTGAGAGGGAGTGTTAAAAATATGAAACTGTGGTCAGATTCCACTTTAGAAAACTCACCTGATGTAGATAATGATTGCATCAAATTCCTCTTTTCGAGAGGACCAAAATTGACCTAAAGATCACTCAAATCAGATAAGGGAAAGTGTACTTATGAAGAAAAGTCCACATGTGCACATTTGACACGGTCAGCCCTAAAGAAAAGTGGACCACCTTTAAAGGCTATAAATACAAGGGACCTCTACCTCATTTAGACACAATGATGAAACACTCTTCTATCTTGGTTTTTGGCTTGCACGAGTCTGAGGCTCGTCTG
This sequence comes from Pinus tabuliformis, assembly GCA_031772625.1. Classification (NCBI taxonomy): domain Eukaryota; kingdom Viridiplantae; phylum Streptophyta; class Pinopsida; order Pinales; family Pinaceae; genus Pinus; species Pinus tabuliformis. The sequence goes on from CM062817.1 coordinate 1,868,714,213, forward strand.
TGGAGTATTAGGTTCACTTTGAGGTGAAATTGCATGGTCCAAGGCTCGCTTCTATGATTTAGGGTTTCAGGCCCCAGTCGCAGGCACAAAACATGAAGGATTTGACTGTAGTCACAAGCACAGAAGCTCATCCATGTGACTGGAGCCTTCGATTCGCATGGACAACTCTCCATCCATGTGACTAGGGATTTAGGGTTTTCGTAGTCTAGATCTGACCCTAGTCGCTCGCATTCCAAGATTAAGGGAGCAACTGAAAAAACTATAGTTACTTGGATGTCACTTCCTCCATGTGACCGAGACTTAAAATATGAAATTTTAGGCTTCCGAAGATTTCACTCAGTGACTGCAGGGTTTGGCAGTTGAATGCAGACAATGACAATTCATTATAGTCTTCAAAATCCAAGTTTTGAGTATATACATTATTGGGTTCATTTAATGGATTTTGTAGTTGTTTTGCTGGTCAGTTACATAGATGAAGATATGAATAATTATCTCTCCTTTTCTAAATCATTTGATGACAATATAATAAGAAGAAGAATTTGAAAGGGTTTTCCCATAGTGGGTTTTGACCTGGTCTTCGACCACCTGGCTATGTATGGCTCCCATCATGTTTTTACTTGTATATTAATGAACAATGTATCTATGGCCTAATGGATGAATTATCTGAAATGAGGGTTTAACATCTTGTCATACTTACAAGAACCTCTCATTCCAAATCTTAACAATTATTTGATCTAGCTTATGTTAACAATTGCGGAATTAAGTACTTGAAACAGGTGTATGTCTTCGTTTTCTTTTAACTATTTAAGTTCTTTAAGTTGATTTTTTTATGTTGATATTAGACACACATAATAGCCATATAATGCAGCAAATAAACATCAACATATAACAACAAATTTAATCTAGGAGTTCACTCGAATATCGTGGTCCAATATCGTGGGCTACGTCTCCTTGAGCTTCTGTCAATTTGACTTGGCTCTTTGGGATTATGGTTTCAATTATTTTACAAGTTCCACACTCAACTCCAATGGTTATTGACTGAAAAAATGGGCTTAGAAAACCATCTATATCCCTATCATGGCTGTCATTATGCAAACAGATCTAAGATCCCTTAGACTTGATTCCTTCAATCAGTGCACTAAGCTTCCATGAGCTTCTTGATGGCACAAAATCCTTCAGAATTATTCAAATGTCTCTGAAACCTCTTCTACTATCTCCAGCACATATCAGACATCAACAATAGACTGTTCATTTGCTCAAAATGAGCACTGCATCCCCGATCTAAGCCTTCCTCCACGGTTGGCACTGGGCTGCCTCAAACTTCCCTGTAGCATCTCGGCCTTTAGAAGTCTTCAGATGCTTCTATAAACCCTTGCAATGGATTCATAAGGCTCATTACAGTCAGGAATGACTGTTGGTTCACTGAGAACGGATACTAGTAGCTCTTGCAACTGCCTCCAACCCCTGGTGGCCCTAAGCTCCAAAATCTCCCTGGATGAAAATCTCCTTGAAGATGGCTTCTTCAGCTTCTCTGGACTATTCCATTGGCTTTAGAAGGCCTCAATTAGCCTAGCTAGCCTCTTGGTTCACTCTCTTAGGTCGAAAATCACTTCTGGAGTGCATTTAATCAGTTTGCCCTAGAGATCCTCCACTAACTTTGGCAAACTGGCAGTTAAGGCCACCAAATCTGGCAGCAAGCCCGAAATTAGCGGAATCCGCCAACTTTAGCGCTAACTTCTAATCTTGTATTAATTAGCGATAATCATGATTTAATTATGCATAAACCACTTTAGCGCTAATCCTATGTTTTAAACAAATCCAGGATTAGTTAAGATTAATCCGTGATTAATTAAGCGCTAAGCGCTCCCACTAACCGCAACATTTACTGTTAATTTTGCAGCATCACATGGGTGGTAACACCGGTAGTTAGGGAGGAAGACCCATGTAGATTTGGCGGTCAGCGTTGGCAAAAGGCGGCATGTGAACAGTCTTTCAGGACCACTGGCGGTCCTGACCCCCAAACCGCAATCTGGTAAACCTTAAATAAAACATTTTCCTATTATGTGTTAAGAAACACAGTAGTGTAGGTGGTAGTGTGCGGTCCTATCTTGCCAGAGGTCACAAGTTTGATCCCCTGGACCCAAAACATAACTTTACAACACTATTCAAGGGCCACGTGGCGGCCTCCGGGCTTGCCACATGTCAGCTCCTAATTGGTCGGCCAAAAGGAATATTCAAAGGATTATTACTTGGAATATTTTTTTTAATATTTTCCAAAAATCAATTATTCTTGGAAATTGCAGTTTACTGGACTTTTCAAATGGCAATAACTTCTTCATACGGTGTCAATTTTCTAAACTATTCACGGTGCCAGAATCAGGAAGATGAGATCTATCCGGTCGTTCAGGTTTGACACTCTTTTGAACACTTTGAAATTTGAGCTATCATTAATGTCCTAGATCAATATCTGATCACTCCTCCCCATTGAGAATCTTTTGGACGCCAAAAGACTGATATACTGATCTGAATAATAGATGAGAGTACAATACCCTCTTCTTTCAGCCTTCATACACTTTCCTGCATGACTAGTGCCTTTAAACCAAAACTTGAAGGTAGTCGACACTTGCCTTCCTAGATGCGCTTGCCCTCCTTCCAAGCCACTTTCATGGAAACATTTGTTGCTGCGAATCTCCTTCAGCAGACGATGTCAAAATACAAGAAAACAAATTGACAACTTAAATTCTTGCTCCATCAAAAGAAACAAATTTCACATCATGTGAATCATCAATATATCTTTACATCTTGTGTACAAATGATCGACTAAGTCACAAGCCAACAAAAACATGCCCTTTCAACAATTTACCCTTTAATTCAAGCATGTACAAAAAGAATTTTAATGATTCTTTTACAAAGATGAAACACTTCATCATTATCTCCCTTTTACAATCTTGGACACCAAATCAACTTTTCCAAGTCGACATGACATTACATGAATGTTTAAACAAAACAATATGATGGTCGATTGCTTTCCATCAAATCAATTACATACATGTTCAAATACAACGAAATCATTAACATCCGTGTGTTCATACATTCCATCCTCATGCATGCATTCGATTCTTCAACTTTCTCTTAGGTACAATCATGACTACAAGATCCTCGATCACATGTACATGTACTTTCAAAGTTGAAATGAATATAATTTTTCTACAATAAAGTGAGTCTACATACTCGAATTTTTCCATCCTGCAACTTGCATTCCATTAGCAAAGAAACGCAAATAGATGTGACACATTTCTTTTCTCATCAAAAGACATGTAACTTTAATTAGATAAGAACTCTAACCATTTCTTACCAATCCACACCAAAGGTGCTTCCTTTAACTGCACATCGATATCAACATGTGGATCATCCTAAAACACATTGATTATGGAAACTTCCTTTCCATTCTTGCCATACTCTTTCTCCACTTTCTTCAAATTTCGTGGAAGCATTGTTGGATTCAGAGTCCAACACCTTTCAACAATATGTCCTTGCTTAAGAAAATAAGTACAACACATGTTCATCTTCTTGACAACATAATTTTCCTTGTCCAATGGACCTTTGGCTTCTTTCCTTCTTTCCTTCAAAAGTTTCCTGTATGTGGCCATTCTCTTCCAACATCTAGAAACACTATGGTTAACCAAACCACAAAAGGAACATGCAATTCTTTTCCAATGCTTATGTGGAAATTTATCCTGCTTAACATAATCAAAATAAGTGTGATGGAAATCAGATTTATACCTTTCTCTTTCACCTTCATTACCTTCATGAGGAGGTGAATCAAATGAAAAATTAGCTCCCTTTGGAACACCATCAATCCCTTCAATGGTTTTATAGCTTTCACAACTTTCTGGTTCAAGTGTATACTTATGTACACCTTCTTCCTGCAAGTGATATTTCAAACAATTGGATTCCCCAAGAATACAATATTTACAAACTTGAGGTAGAGAACCTGAAATGAAACTCCTTCTAGGAATTGTTTCAATTGCCTTCATGGCTGCTTTGGAACTTTCTCCATAAGATTGTCCATAGCCAAGACCCAAATACTTAGGCATTTCCTCAACCATTATTGGCTCAACAATACCATGTGCATGTTTGCCCAATCCTTTTCCTTCATAGCCTATTTTGGACATTAACTTGGACCCTATACCTCTTGTATTTTTTTCAAAAGAACCAACATAAACATTCTTAGAGGAAATTGAAGACAAACTAGAATTGTTTACCTCTTCTTCAAGCTGATACTTGACTAAATCTTCTTTGGCAGCAAGGAGCTATGTCTCCAACTCATGCATCTTTTCCAAATCCATATTTGCAATATGAAGTTGTCTCTCCATTTCCTGCAATTTTTCAGAAAGAAACTGCTTCTCTTCCTTCATGGAATTCAACTGCTCTCGAATTTTGGTGCTCATTTCTCTCACCATATCCATCATGATGAATGAATCCCGCTTCAAGTCTTCATCAAAGAATTTTGTGAAATAGGAGGATTTGGAAAACTCACTTGTAGAAGTTTTCATTTTCAAAATGAACAAAATCACTTCAACAAAATTCAAAAAGCTTTCAAAGAACTAATGATAAATTTCTGAACCAAATGGCAGTAGAATTAAGTTCTTATTCAAGCAACCTTTTGTAAAGAAACCCTCTTATGCTTCAAGGATTGTCATGAGGTCCTTTGGGTAAGGAGAATTCCTTTATCCCTTATTCTTTCTTGTCCTCTCCTGGACTTAGCTTATCAATAGCTTTCCCTTCACCTTTGTAAACTCAAACAATAGTTAGATTCCAAACAATCAAACAGTAGAATCCTTTGTACTGTTTAAACACCTATCAAGTCAAACAAGAAAATAGATTGCTATGTCAATCAAGCATCCTACTCTGATACCACCTGATCTGAAATGAGGGTTTAACATCTTGTCAGACTTACAAGAACCTCTCACTCCAAAGCTTAAAAATTATTTGATCTAGCTTATGTTGACAATTACAAAATTAAGTACTTGAAATAGGTGTATGTCTTTGTTTTATTTTAACTGTTTAAGTGCTTTAAGTTGATTTTTTTTTCTGTTGATATTAGACACACATAATAACCATATAATGCAGCAAATACACATCAACACATAACAACAAATTTAATCTAGGAGTTCACCCGAATATCATGGGCTATGTCTCCTTGAGCTTCTGTCAATTTGACTTAGCTCTTTGGGATTATGGCTTCAATTATTTTACAAGATCCACACTCAACTTCAATGGTTATTGACTGAACCAATGGGCCCAGAAAACCATCTATATCCCTGTCATGGCTGTCATCATTCTGCAAACAGATCTAAGATCCCTTAGACTTGATTCCTTCAATCAGTGCACTGAGCTTCCCTGAGATTCTTGATGGCACAAACTCCTTCAAAATTCTTCAACTATCTCTGAAACCTATTCTACTATCTCCAACACATATCAGACATCAACAATAGATTGTTCATTTTCTCAAAATGAGCACTGCATCCCCGATCTAAGCCTTCCTCCACGGTTGGCACTAGGCTGCCTGAAACTTCCCTATAGCATCTCGGCCTTTAGAAGTCTTCAGATTCTTCTGTAAACCCTTGAAATGGATTTAGAAGGCTCATTACAGTCAGGAATGACTGTTGGTTTGCTGAGAATGGATACTGGTAGCTCCTGCAACTGCCTCCAACCCCTGGTGGCCCTAAGCTCCAAAATCTCCCTGGATGAAAATCTCCTTGAAGATGGCTTCTTCAGCTTCTCTGGACTGTTCCATTGGCTTTAGAAGGCCTCAATTAGCCTAGCCAGCCTCTTGGTTCACTCTCTTAGGTCGAAAATCACTTCTAGAGTACAATTAAGGCCACCAAATCTGACAGCAGGCCCGAAATTAGCGAAATCTGCCAACTTTAGTGCTAACTGTAATCCGATATTAATTAGCGATAATTGTGATTTAATTATGAATAAACCGCTTTAGCACTAATCCTGTGTTTTAAACAAATATGGGATTAGTTAATCTTAATCCGTGATTAATTAAGCGCTAAGCGCTCCCACTAACCGCAACATTTACTGTTAATTTTGTAGCGGTCACATGGGCGGTAACACTGGCGGTTAGGGAGGAAGACCCGTGTAGATCTGGTAGTCAACGTTGGAAAACTGGCGCATGTGAACAGTCTTTCGGGACCGTTGGCGGGTAAGATTGCTGGTGGTCCTGACCCCCAAACCGCAATCCGTTAAACCTTAAATAAAACATTTGCCTGTTATGTGTTAAGAAACATGGTAGCGGATGTGGTAGTGTGTGGTCCTGTCTTGCCGGAGGTCACGGCTTCAATCCCCCTGGACCCCAATCATAATTTTACAACACCATTCCAAGGCTACATGGTGGCCTCCGGGCTTGCCACGTGTCAGCTCTTGATTGGTTGGCCAAAAGGAATATTCCAGGGAATATTCTAAGGAATATTCCTTGGAATATTATATTTTTAATATTTTCCAAAAATCAATTATTCTTGGAAATTTTAGTTTGCTGGACTTTTCAAATGGCAATAACTTCTTCATACAACGTCAGTTTTCCGAACTGTTCATGACGCCGGAATCAGGAGGAAGACAAGATCTATTCGGCCATTCAGTTTTGACACTCTTTTGAACACTTCAAAATTTGAGCTATCATGAAATTGCTGGATCAATATCTAATCAATGAAACTGGAGCTAAAGTGATAATGAAAAAATTCCTCATAGCGAATCTGAGATAAGTATGAGACCCTTATGTTTAGATCTATTGTTTACACCTGTAGATTACATATTTAGGATATGTTTGAAGAAATGCCTGTCATGGCTAGTAGGGGTCCAATTGAGGTATTATTCAGGTGATTTCATTTGTACTGTCATTTCCTTGTTAATTTAATGTGCTGAAGATGTCATTAATTTCTAAGCAGTGACTTGGGCTTCGGGCCTGATAAAGTGTCTCAAATCTCAGGGACACTGGAAAAAAATTGTGCAAAATAGTCCCTGGACGTTGGCTTATAGGTCTGTGAGAGAATCCAGAGACCCTTGGACGCTGGCATGCCCATAGCATGAGAGCCTCCAGAGGTCAACTAGTCCAAAATCTTAGTGGGACCCAAGGGCTGGTTGGAAGAAAGGTTGGATTGGCTCCTGAGGGTCCTATTGGTTATGTTGAAGGCTTGTATGGTGTCTTTCCATCGATTCCACTTCATTAACATGACTTAGGAGGTCAAATCATATAATAGTAACTTATCATCACATGTTTACCCCGGTTGGCCGGTTACTTAGGTAGATGTGGGAGGAGGGTGTTACAAACTCCAGTTGTGAGAAGATCAGTTTGAGAAAGAAGGAAGCCAAAAAGGTATAGTTCATCTACTTTCTGTTAAAAAATTTATTTATCTATTACTGATGATGATCCCAAAAATACTAGGGAGGATGTAGATTCATAGGATGGAAAACTATAGAAAGAGGCCATGGTTGACGAAATGACATCCTTAAACAAAAATGAGGCTTGGGATTTGGTGGAGTTGTCGACTGGAAGGAAAACCATTGGAAGAAAATGGCTTTTTAAGAAGAATATGATTGAAGAAGGAAAGGTGGAGAAATACAAAGCTCGGTTGGTAGAAAAAGGTTATTCCCAAGTGCCGGGAATTGATTTTGGCGAAAATTTTTCTCTTGTTGCCAAGGTAGCTTCTATTATATTACTTTTATCTGTTGCTGTTGCTTTTGATTTTGAGGTAGAATAGATGGATGTGAAGACAAAATTTCTTCATGGGGATCTGGAAGAAGAGATCCACATGAGGCAACCTGAAGGCTTTGTAGTGAAGGGAAAGAAAGAACTAATATGAAAGTTAAAAAAAGTCTCTATATGGGTTAAAACAATCACCAAGGATGTGGTATCTGAAATTTGATACATATATACGGAGACTTGGCTTCACCAGAAGCAAAGCAGATCACTATGTGTATTTTAAATTAATTGTTGACCATGTTATTTATTTGGTCTTGTATGTGGATGATATGTTGTTGATTGGAAGTGACAAAGAAATTATCTAGGATTTGAAGACCCAATTGTCCTCCAAATTTGACATGAAGGATCTTGGTGCTGCAAACTATATTTTGGGCATGCAAATTAAACGAGATTGAGCAAAGAGGAAGCTCTGGTTAAATCAGAGGAAGTATGTTGAGACAATACTAAAGAGGTTTAATATGCATGATAGTAAACTAGTGAAGGTTCCTATTCTTGTAGGTATAAAGTTATCTATTGAACAGTGTCCCAAGGTGCAAGAAGAGGAAGAGGACATGTCCCATGTTCCATATGCAAGTGCAGTCGGTAGCCTGATGTATGCAATGGTTTTTACTAGACCAAACATCGCACATGTTGTGGGAGTATTGAGCAGGTTTATGTCAAAACCAGGGAAGGAGCATTGGACAACAATGAAGCAGGTTTTCAGGTATTTACGTGGCACTAGAAATTATGGTCTATGTTACCAAGGAAGACCAGGATTGGATAGAGTTTTGTACTTTCGTGGCTTCGTTTATGTAGGCTGGGCTGGAGATCTAGATTAGAAAATATCTACAAGTGGGTATGTGTTTGACCTATTTGGAGGCGTAGTCAGTTGGATGAGAAAGAGACAATCTGTAGTGGAACTTTCAACTACAGAGGCATAATACATGGCAACCACTCATGCAAGCAAGGAAGCAGTTTGGTTGCAGAGATTGTGTTTGATCCAGGTGGATGTTGGTGGCCACCCGCCTATCCCACTTGGACACCCAAAAATGTCTCTTTCATTCTTTCAGTTTCCTTATTTGTAGCACAATCTACTATTTTTGGTAGTTTTTTGGGTTCTGAACTTCTGGAGCTGTTTTGAGGCCCTAAATGACGTTTTTTTTGGGCAAAATGGAACCAACATAGGTCATAAACCAATGTTAGTCATGAAAAAGTTGTAGTCCTCGGATAGATCTTTCTAACGAGGTATTGTGCATGTCAAATTAAGATCGTATGCCAAAGTTACGACCCTGGGAAGTTGATGTACCAATTTACCCAAACTGGGCCCATAGTTTGGCCCTTCATCTCCTAAGGTTAGGTTTTTGGATGTTTAGGGTTTTACATTGTTTCCCAATAATAAATAGGCCTTTGAGCTTCATTGTAACACATTTCAGAGGCATGTATCCACCACATATTTTCTCAGAGATAAGTTACCATCGCCCGAGCTAGTTTATTTCCATTTCTATTTGTAAGCATATTTCAGTATTTTACAATAATGAAATGAAGTATTATTTCTGCTTCATCTCTATATTTATGGTTATCTCTGTAACTTGTTGCGTTCCTATTTAAATATGGATCAATGTTATCAGAGCGGGTTACTCTTTCTCTGTTTTTCTTTGCATGTCCCCAATGAGGTCAAGATATAAGGAGTTAGGGCTTGAACTGGTCAACTCTTTGCAAGACCATCCTCGCAAATCCCAAAGGCCTCCCATGGTGGAATAAAAGAAAGACGAGGGGGTAGGAGATCCTATCAAAATCTTGCTCGAAGAAGCCCTCGAGCGACAAAGGAACACGATGATGAAAACTTTTCCTAGATCCTTTAGTGACTACCAAGGGGTGACGCATCTACTTCCAACAGCTACTCTGGAAGTGCCACGCCCTTTAAGGTACAAGTTAACTTTGACACTCCCATATTTAAGGGTTAGATAGATGCAGATGCTATAGATAAATGGTTAAATCTACTAGAAGGATATTTTTCTGTTCATGATTTTTCCAGCCAGGAAAAGATCACTTTTGCATTTCTCAAAGCATCCCCCCACGTCAAGGACTGGTGGGAAATCTACTGCGAGCAGAAGGATGAAAGTACAACCTCAATGTTTTCAGCTGCACCCACTTGGAATTCATTTTAGGACGCCATCAATGAGCAGTACTACCTTGTTGGAAGCTATGAGGATAAATACATAAAGTGGACGACGATGTGTGATGCCAACCTAAGCTATATATGCCCCAATGATGCAACCTAAGCCCCATATACCCACAATATGCAACTAATATTTCATGTCACACTATGTGTGTCCGAGGAATTCCAAACATTCCTTACTTAGTAAAACCTTCCATAAGTTAAGGTTTAATGTACCTTTAATAACTCTATGTGGAAACATTTGACTTAAGTATCCAAAGTCTAAACCTTTGATAAACCTTTAAGCGAAACCTTACACAACCCTTCATAAACTTTGGTTAATTCTTAACTTAACCTGAAATACACTAATCTCACTTATTTCTATTATAATTCTCGTATAATAGAAATATCTCATAATCCACACTTTAAACCTTACCTTTCTGCCATTCTTCAAACCTTTGCACATATATCAATGCTTTCCTTAGCACATTAAATCTCTGCCGTCGATCTCGTTCCTCGATCCGACGGTTATTGCGTCACCCGATCATCAACTAACCCGAATGATCTCTACCATTGATCTGCTCCGCCCAATCCAACGGCTGTCGCATCACTCGATCGCCAACAATATTGGATGATATTCACCGTTGATCAATCCCGCTTGATCCAACGGTTATCACGCAATCTCGTGCAGATATTTGCACGAATGATATTAGATTGATAGCACACGAGAAAAGTGGTTTTCTCTCTCCATCGTGTGCTACGTTTCAGCCGCTAAAGGTAATCACGTGAAATTTTGAAAGACTACTTAGCACCTTTAGGGCGTGCAAGAAATTGGTTACTCCTTTACAAATACCACCCACGTGCTCAATATGAAACTTAAAGAACTCAAATTAATACAGGGTTATCACTTAATCTCTGCCATTCATCTTCTTGACTTTATTTGCGTGACTTAATCTTAGCTGTCTATCTCACACAACCTCGTCTGTTGATCTGACTGATCCAACAATTTTTGTGCACCATTACGTTCTTTTGGTTCTTACTGTATAATCACCCATTCAACTTTCTTCCTGTGTATTTGTCTTCGCCTCACGATCTTCACTTGTTCTGATCTCGATCTCCGCTCGCGCCTTTATGCTTCCTTCACCTTCACTGTAACATTAAAGGATTTCTCCAATATTGTCTGTGTGTAAAACCATAACACTCCTCTCTGCACTTCTTCTCTGATTTTGCACACCTACAACCTACGTTACGCAGAATTACTCAAGTTCACACACAACTTATAATTCAAATACACATCACACAAACTCAGAATCGAGTTATCTGTATTAAAAAACAACCATTTACACATGAATTTCTTCCTCAACCCGATTTTCAATATCAGTGGCCTTTCCTTTCCTACCCATAGGCCTAAATGACTGACTCTCTGACTCCTGACTGACTGACTGACTCTCTACCTTGACTACTATGCCTTTTAGGCTTACATTTATACAAAAGGTTCTGTTTAACCATTTCTGCTTCAAATTTTAATCTGCTGAACTAAATCCTGAATATCCTCTAAGTCCACTTTTAACTCCAGTAATCCCTAAGAATACTCTCTAGTTCCACGAATCATGACACCACTTTCTACTCTAAGACTTATAATTGATTTTCAACTCTCTCGTCATCACTCATAATCACTCATGTTCTCCTACATTCGAGAGTGTTTACAAATATCCTCACAATATCTAATTAATTCCTATTCTAATCACTCAAAACATTAATAAATACATTAATTTGATACATAGGAATCCAACTTCCTTGAAAACACAAGACCCCCTAAGTTAACTAGAACATAGTGAAATTGCTGAGCTGTATGCTCCTGCATCAAACTCCCAAGGTTAAAATAATCATGGTCTCCTGATCATGTGCTTCCAACTTTTGTCTTCCTGGATCCCACACTTTGTTCTGTAATTTGTCTTTGGTTGTTGCTGTTCTCCAGGTTTCCACACTTTATGTTGCTTTTCCCCACTAGATATGCTTTCACAGTCTGCTGCCGTCTTTCTCTTTCTGTTGCTCCTTGGAATTCTTACTGTTTTTTTCTTCTGAGGTACCTTCATCATCAATCTTATTATTCCTTCAATATCTATGTCCAATTTATCTTTTGACTGATTATTACTTTGCAATTTGTTGTTGTACTCTGTCCACTCATCTTCAAACTGCTGTTTGCTATCTTCTCTTTGAAGTTGTTGGATCCTTAATACCGCCCTTTCATCCTTACCCTCTTGTTGCTATCCAAAAAACCTCTATTCAATATCTGTAAATTTACTTTGAAAAAGTAAATTGTCCTCCAATTTCCTTTGTACTTGATTCCCCTCAAATACATCACTATGTTGTTCATTGATTCCATCATATTTTCTTTCCTCTTTCTTCTTTACTTGGTTGCTCATATGTGCCAAATTTTCTCTAGCATCTGCAACAAAACCTGCACTCACAAAACAATTATTAAAATGAAAAACATAACGCCTCGGTGCCTCTTCTTCCTTTGGCAAAATTTCAGTATGCTGCTCTGATTTTTCCTCTTCTATCAGCACATCAATATGTTGATTCAACCTCTTTAAAGAATTCTCCAAAGGATTCTTGAAACTGTCAGCAAGTCTCTCTTCCACACCATCTGCTTCAATGATGTCTTTCTGCTCTTGTCCACTGTAGTGAACTCCTTCCTCTGAAATCACACTGTCATACTCTGAGTTTTCCATAAAATATTCCAGTAATTCAAGTTCTCTTTGACACTTCATAAGTACTTCATCATCACTTATAACTCCTGCATTTATGCACAATTTATCAGTTTTAAAATTACAAGGTTCAACAGTCTCAACTGTTTCTTCACATATCAGTTCTTCAGACTGAATCTCATCTCCTTCTTTCACAAGAAATTGTTCCTGTGTTGTAACAGTTTCAAACATCAATGTATTACTAAATTCTTTCTGCTGCAATAATTCACTATTTTTTCCTGATTTAAGAGACATCCTCCATCCTTCTTTACTTCAGAGTATTCATCTTTTGAAAGATACTCTTCCATACTTTTGACAGCTTCAAAAGACTTCTCATTCTCTGCAAAACCTTCCTTTGTTAGTGACCAATCATCAGATGTCCTTTCTCCCTTTGCTAAATCTTTTGCATATACTTCTTCTTTCTTAACATCTTTCAGTAGATGTCCTTCTTCTTCAATACATTTTCCTTCGCTGTCTCTCTGTAAACCTCCTTCAAGAACTATCATTGCCCCATCATCTGCATAATATTCTACGACATTTTTTCTTCATCAATAACATTAATCAAATTCATTAGATTACCTCTCTGAGACAATATTCCTTTATTCATCATCAGAATAGGATCCTAATCTTCCATCTCTATGACAACTTTAAATGACTGTCTTCTCTCATTGAGTAACTCATCCATAGACTCTTTCTGTTGTAACCAGTCAAATTCTTCATCCTCTTCTGGGAAATATTCTTTGTCACATTTCACTTCAAGATCTTCATCCATCCTGAAGACATCTTCAAAAGGTTGCTTTTCTCCTGCAATACCTGCAATCATACACAAACTATCAGTTTTAAAAACATAAGACCTTGTGGTCTCACTTGATGCTTCAGTCATCATATCTCCTTGTTGTCTTGAATTCTCACAATAATTCATAAGATCTTCCACAGATCTCCAGTCTTCATCTTTAACCAGAACTTCACCCTGTTCTATTTCACAAATGGAAACTTCCATTTCCAAATCAGCATCTCTGAGTTCTTCCACTAGCCACTTCACTTGCCTCTGCTATAGCCTTTTCTGTAACTTAGACCATTTCACTACCTTTTTCCTCAAGACCCAACCTTGTCTTTGGTTTTCCTCTAGTATCATCCTTAATACATTGAGTTGTTCTTTTAACTCTACAATCTCCTTGTCACGCTCCTCTTGACTCATTCTCTTGCCATTTGCCTTGGCATCCTCCTTCTTCACTTTTCTTCTGTTGTGGTCTTCCTTAGAACCTCTGTTATCTCTGTTATGACTATCAATAGTCATCTCCTTCTCTATCTTCATGATTTCCTCACTCACTTACTATGAGCTGTATTAAAGCCTCTGCAACAGCAAGTCCTCCCTACTGCCACTTACCTCACCAAGCTTTCCTCTGTACTTGGTCTTTTGGTAAGCACTTGGTTCTCTATTCTCTGGAACCTCTTTGAGCACTTCCCTCTGCTCCTTCTAGGCTTCAACTCATATGAACCTTTTAAGAACACAGTTGTCCTCTTGTACTTCAATCATAAATCAAATACTAGGTTTTGACCACCTCTTCTTTCACTCAAAAACTCTTACCAGCTTTCTTCATCCCTTAGCAATTCTACCCACATCCTCTGTGGAATTGCCTTTATGATCTTTCCATGAGCTGCAACAATACCTATGCAGTAACAAGTCTCCTTCTTGCTACACATGCCTCACTAAGCTTCTCTCCTCTGAGCTCAATCTTTTGGCATCTTTCTGGTTCTCTCTCCTTTGGAACAAATTGAGCACTCCTTGCTATAGTTTGGTACAATATTCTCACCTTCTTATGCTGATACCTTCAAGACCTCTGCATGATCTTGTTCTACCATTCAATTGCACTTCGAATGGATTTTTCTCTGTCTCTTTGCATATGCAAATTCTGCTACACTTTATCTCTGTGTGCCTACTGTTTGTCAGATTTAAAATCTAATCTCCTCTTGCCTGCATACACACCTTCACAACATAACTCTGTTCTAAGTTTTCTCAAAGAATTCTTACACACAGAATTTCCTTGTTCTACTCTGATACCAAATGATGCCAGCCTAAGCTGCATATGCCCCAAGGATGCAACCTAAGTCGCATATACCCACAGTATGCAATTAAGATTTCATGTCACACTATGTGTGTCCCAGGAATTCCAAACATTCCTTACTTAGTAAAACCTTCCTTAAGTCAAGGTTTAATGTTCCTTTAATAACTCTATGTGGAAACACTTGACTTAACTATCCAAAGTCTAAACCTTTGATAAACCTTTAAGTGGAACCTTACACAACCCTTCATAAACTTTGGTTAATTCTTAACTTAACCCGAAATACACTAATCTTGCTTATTTCTATTATAATTCCCGTATAATAGAAATATCTCATAAACCACACTTTAAACCTTACCTTTCCGCCATTCTTCAAACCTTTGCCCATATATCATTGCTTTCCTTAGCACGTTAAATCTCTACCGTCGATCTCGTTCCTTGATCTGATGGTTATTGCATCACCTGGTCATCAACTAACCCGGATGTTCTATACCATTGATCTGCTCCACCCAATCCAATGGCTATCGCATCACTTGATCACCAACAGGCTTGGCTAATATTCACTGTTTATCAATCCCGCTTGATCCAATGGTTATCGCGCAATATCGTGCATATATTTGCACGACCGATATCAGATTGATAGCACGCGAGAAAATTGGTTTTCTCTCTCCATCGTTTGCTACGTGTTAGCTGCTAAAGGTAATCGCGTGAAATTTTGAAAGACCACTTACCACCTTTAGGGCATGCGAGAAACTGCTTACTCCTTTACGAATACCACCCACGTGCTCAATACAAAACTTAAAGAACTCGACTTAATAAAGGGTTATCACTTAATATCCACCATTCATCTTCTCGACTTTATATGCATGACTTAATCTTAGTTGTCTATCAGACACAACCTCGTCTGTTGATCTGACTGATACAACAATTTCTGTGCACCGTTCTATTCTTTTGGTTCTTACTGTATAATCACCCATTCGCCTTTCTGCTTGTGTATTTGTCTTTGCCTCACAATCTTCACTTGTTGTCATCTCGATCTTCGCTCGCGCCTTTATGCTTCCTTCACCTTCGTTGTAACATTAAAGGATTTCTCCAATACTGTCTGTGTGTAAAACCATAACACTCCTCTCTGCACTTCTTCAATGATTCTACACACCTACAACCTATGTTATGAAAAATTACTCAAGTTCACACACAACTTATAATTCAAATACACATCACACAAACTCAGAAACGAGTTATCTATATTAAAAAACAACCATTGACATAGGAATTTATTCCTTGGTCTGATTTTCAATATCAGTGGACTTTCCTTTCTTACCCATAGGCATAAATGACTGACTCTCTGACTCCTGACTAACTGACTGACTCTCTACCTTGACTACTATGCCTTTTAGGTTTACATTTATACAAAAGGTTTTGCTTAACCAATTCTAGTTCAGATCCTTAATCTGCTAAACTTAATCCTGAATATCCTCTAAGTCCACTTTTAACTCCAGTAATCCCTAAGAATCCTCTCTAGTTCCACGAATCATGACACGACTTTCTAGTCTAAGACTTATAATTGATTTCCAACTCTCTCGTCATCACTCATCGTCCCTCATGTTCTCCTACATTTGAGAGAATTTACAAATATCCTCACAATATCTAATTAATTCCTATTCTAATCACTCAAAACATTAATAATTACATACACAGGAATCCAACTTCCTTGAAAACACAAGACACCGTAAGTTAACTAGAACATAATGAAATTGTTGAGTTGTATGCTCCTGCATCACCGCAGCAAGGATGGGACCAAGACGTGCCAGAGTTTACAAACATTTTCATACCCTTCGCACAAAGTTGGGTATCAAGGATTCTGAGCGACATTTGGTACTCAAATACCGTGGCTGCCTACATAGGTACATCCAAGATGAGATGGAGTTCCTGGACATCTCCTCGCTCAGCACGACGTACCGATACGCTGTCAAGATCGAGCAGAAGTTTAAACAGAAGAAGTGAGACTTTGGATCCGCGAATCCGAAGCAAGGGAAAGGCTTCCCCAAACCGCAGAACCAAGGACAAAGCCAAGACGGTGTGACCCAAGACAACCTGTCGAAGCCGTAAGAAAAGAACAACACCACAAAGTCAAAGAAGGACACAAGAAAGTGGTGTGAGTTCCATAAGAGCCCCACTCATAACACAAGTGAGTGTCGGGCCAAGTAGTCATTGGTGGCCAAGTTGAAGGCTTCAGAATCAGATGCATGTTCTGACCCTGAGTCAGAACCCGACAAGAGGAATGACAAAGGGAAGCAGATCAGCCCAACGCCACCATTGCCACCACCAAGATCTAGAAGAATGAGCCTGAAGATCCAAAGGTGAAGGGTTCACTGCTACAATTCATTGTTGACAGTGGCAGCCAAAAGAACCTCATTTCAGTAGAGGTCATGAAGCGTTTGGGCCTATTGACTATACCACACCCGCAACTATACAACATTAGGTGGCTTCACCAAGGACGAGATCTTCGAGTCCGCTAGTAGTGTCACCTTCCCTATAGCATCAAGACCTTCACAGATGAGGTATTTTATGATGCTGCACCTCTTGATGTTTGTGATGTATTATTAGGTCAACCATACTTGTTGAAGTGACATGCTATGTATGAGTCAAGGCCCTGCACTATTATTACTTCTTTAGGTAATTCATTATATAGGATACCGAAGGTAGCCACACCTACTGCGACCTCTTTGATGTCTGCTAAGAAATGCAGTAAGATCGTCTCCCAGACTAGGAAATTCATTTTCTTTCTGGTTCTCTCTCAAAGTAAGGGGAAGGTTGTAGCCACATCCATGGCCCCCGAGAAGGGTTCCTCCACGCAGCATAAGTAGGGTGATGCGGTCATGAAAGAATACATGAACATTTTCTCCTCACCCACAGGGGTACCCTTGCACTGTCAGGTCAAGCATTCGTTCGATCTGACTCCCGGGGCACCTCTACCCAACATGCCGATATATCACCACTCCATTGTGGAAAATTCCAAGTACAAGCATCGACATAATCAACATCGAGTGCCACATAAGTTTCAGGTGGGCGACAAAGTCTGGTTGCATCTGCAAAAAGAACACCTTACGATAGCCCATTACAACCTCAGACCACTTCGATATGGTCCATACAACATTAGAAAGGTTGTGGGAAACAATGCTTTGGAGCACAACATTCCCCCATTCCTTGGCTTGCATCAAGTGTTCAATCTGGACCACCCTCGACCATGCTTCCCACCATTACTAGACACTTTAGAGATTGCAAAACAACTCACCAGGGACCAAGTTCAACAGAAGTTTCCTCATCTTATGGAGGCACTCAACGTAATGGGGACCATTGCTTCCTAAGGGGGTAGGAATGATCCAGGTGGATGTTGGTGGCCACCTGCCTATCCCACTTGGACCCCCAAAACCGTCTCTTTCAATTTTTCAGTTTCCTTATTTGTAGCACAATTTACTATTTTTGACAGTTTTTTGGGTCCTGAACTTTCAGAGCCATTTTGAGGCCCTAAATGATGTTTTTTTTTGGAAAACTAGGACCAACATCAATTCATGCAAAAGTTGTAGTCCTCGGATAAATCTTTCTAACGAGGTATTGTGCGTTTCAAACAGAGATTGTATGCCAAAGTTATGACCCCGGGAACTTGATGTACCAATTTACCCAAACGGGGCCCATAGTTTAGTGCTTCATCTCTTAGGGTTCGGTTTATGGATGTTTAGTGTTTTCCATTGTTTCTCAATAATAAATAGGCATTTGAGCCTCATTGTAACACAGTTGAGAGGCATGTAGCTGCCACATCTCTTCTCAGAGATAAGCTACCATCGCACAAGCTAGTTTATTTCCATTTCTATTTGTAAGCATATTTAAGTCTTTTACATTAATGAAATGAAGTATTATTTCTGTTGCATCTCTGTATTTATGGTTATCTTTGTAATTTGTTGCGTTCCTATTTAAATCCGAATCAGTGTTCAAGTATGGGGTTAGTACAACGAGCTATAAGAATAGACTATGGCAGCCAAAGTAAAATTTTCTTGGCAAAGAATCCTGGTTATCATTCAAAGTCAAAGCACATTGATGTTCAGTATCACTTTGTAAGGGATATGGTTGAGGAAAAAAGGTATTTCTAGTAAATGTGGACACTTTGAAGAATGTTACAGATGTATTGAAGAAGTCTGTGAGCACTGAGAAGTTTTATTGGTGTAGAGAAATAATGGGCATTGCAGGGCTGGAGTAATGACTAAGCTCTTATGTGACTCCCTGTGTGGAAAAGAAAACAACAAGTGGGAGAATGTTGGGTGTGTGTTATATTCTTTCCATGACTAGTCTTACATGCGGGTGGGCAATAGCTCCCCCTGTTTGTTGCGTCCGGCGCAACGCCTTAGGAATTTATTTTTGGACCCTATATTAGTTGGGCAAACCCACCAATGGTTTTTTGCATGGGTTTTACACATGATTTTGGGCATGATGGTTTTTTGTTCATGGTATATTGTAGATCGGGTCAAGGGAACTATGATTATGTTCTAATCTAGGGTTAATGGATTGGGGTTTATGAATGCTTTGACATGTATATATATGTATTGTAACATTGAAATGAAAAATCAATTTGGTAGCCCAGTTTTGGGATCCAGGGGAAATCTCTATGTATTTGTTTTATATTCTTGTCATTGTTTTCTATTTTTAGAATTCATCTGCAGGTAATTTATGTACAGGGTTAAAACCTACAGAGATCATAAAGAAAAACATGCAACTGTATGTAGTAGGAACTACCAAGGAAAACATAAAGTTCTTATTATGGAATAAATCTCAATCTGGTTCCAAATCTATCTATCAGATGCTATGGAAGAAGTAGTCAGATATAAGATAAATCTTCCATCTAAGTTTTAGGACATAGCAACACAATATAAATCTTGGTACCAATATGTTACAACATAGCTACAAGAAGAAGTTGTCGAGTTAGAGTTTCCTCAAACTCAAGAATAATATAAAATTTTTGGTCTTATTAGGCTCTAGCCACATTTTTGTCCTACGTATAAATTTGTCTTTATTGTATTTAGAAAATAATAAAAGAGTAGATGTAAGTGGAAGTCCAAGAATCAAATGTGGAGTATGAAGAGTCATTAGTTAGAATAAAGGCAATAGAATCCTAAGAGTCATGAGGGAAACTCAAAGGTTACAAGGAAAGATGAAAGGTCATATAATATGTTATAAATAAACCCTCATAACTCAAGTGAGGTGGAACTTGAAATTGATAGCCTTGGCTTCTCTAGTTTAGCATAGTAGTGAGTATCTTTCTTTGGAGAAACATGTGGTAGCTTCATCTTCTGCTATTAGGGCTAGTGCCATATCATTGTATTTTACACTTGGAACTTTCACTCAATGATTAGAAGCTCTTAGAGCCAACACACTTTCATGCATGTATCGTGGATGTTGTAAGACTATTCTTTAGATTTTTACAATATATGTTAGTTCATTCATGCTAATGTCAATGAACTATTTCATTAACTTTAGTATGTTTCTTATTGGATGTGTGTTGTACTATGCTTTCACGATCATTGTTTACTTGTGAATGATTTTGTAGGCCAACTAATGATTCTTTATAAGTTTGTGTATCTCTTTTAGGATGGTACTATTACTTTTCTTCTAGAGGCTCACTTTTTCCCCCTTTGTGTGAAAGAACCTCTTGTACATTACAATGGATATTACACAAAACTTACTTACTTGTTGATACCAAATATATGTGTATGTCTTGTTATGTAAGTTTCATCCAAGGCACATCTTTAAGATCATATTTATGGAAACCGATCATATTTTGGTTGGGGCTCTCCAAATGGTGTGAGGTCTAATTGGGACTTTATATCGGGGAGACCCCATTGGTTGATGTAATTCCAACATTGTCAACAAGTACTAGGGAGGAGTAACAAATCATAACTTGTTACTTGGATGGACTCTTTGCATCCTCTATGTTCCCAGTATCATGTTGACAAGGGTTTTTGTATTGATTAATGCCTTAATAAAAAACCTTGTAACGAAATTGTAAGAAAAAACTTGCGTTATTTCTCTATAAATATGAAAGATAAAAATGGAGAGGACACTTTATTGATATCAAAAGAATCTAATGTATCAATACTTAATCATGTATAAAGATTATGAGAAGGAATGGAGAAAGGGATATGACATCCCAAACAACTTGGGTTCAAATGTTTAGGAGTGGATGCACTTGAATTTCTCAAATGACTTAATATTTAAGCGATCATTGTCTCCCTAGATACTATTTTTAATAGAACCAATTTCTCGGTGTAACCGTTAAGGGATAATGAACTCCCTGGGAAAGTTTATTTGACAAGACGTCTTTAAAACTCTTCGAAGAACTTGAAAGAAACCTAAGTAACCATTATCTCACAAGTATTATAAGGTTTCTCAAAAATACTATAAAACCATGATGAAAATGTAAATGATTATTATCTCTCATACTTGAAGTCAATTTTAAACATAAAAAATCTATAAATCCCTCAACAAAAATAGCTAATAGTGAATTCTGAATTGACTGACGACTGTGAATTGAAGGGATATGAATATAATATTAACTGGTAAATCAAAACTCCTTAAACCATTATATAATATAACCATAAAGGTTAAAATGTTGGTTTAGTGCCATAAGAATCGTTGTTTCAGAGGATAAAAAATATCCCCAAATGAATCAAGCAGTAAAATTCAATATGATAAGATATTAACAATATAAGCGTTTGAAGAGTCATAAGTTTACCTATTGATGCAGTTTGAAATGATGTGTATTAATTTATCTCACTATGAAAAACCAATGTACGAGAGGAGTAAGAGATTGTAAAATTGAAACCCTTTCCTTGCATGAAAAATATTGTATTATCAATGAAGGATTGAAATAAATTGGGTAGTTTGGAGGTATGGCCATGTTCTAGAAGCAGACCATCTGAAATCACCTCAAATTTAAAGCCCAACTGAGATTTAATAGATCCCACAAATATGAATCTAATAAGGGGCTCTTATATATATGGGGTCTTATATATATGGGGTGTTAAGGAAGGTGATATAGAGGCCTCGAGCATACAAGATCTAGGTCAACTGCATCATACCATTAATATGACTCTGAGAAGATAAAGGTTACATAACCACAATATAACTCAGGCAACCATGAGGAATTTTTTTAATTTAAGATAATTAAAAATAATCAACATAATCAAAATAATAATTTAATATAAACTAAATAGTTGAGACAAAAAACCAAATTTAAGACAAAATGATAATTTCATCTTAAACAAATGTCTTAAACACCCTTTGGTGTAATAGTATATGAACCCTTTCCTTCTTATGTATGCTCCAATGGTAGGCTTCTATGTAGCCTTATTCTTAGATTTAATATGATGTAAAATTCCATAGTTTCGATAACATTTTTAGGATTTTTTAGGAACATTTTATGTTTAATGTCTTGTTTTAATCCACTCACCTGATTTCCTAACAAATGTTCATTACTTATGTTATCCACTCTTGTGGCTAATATTTAACATTTTGAATTATAATCTTTAATATCACCTAGCTATTTGATTTTTGTTAATTAACTAACATATAATTGATCCCAAAATTTTATTTGTTGTGCTTTTATGTCTCTTATAAATAAACCCCAAGTATAATGATAAGAATTGAGCTTCCTTTATTTAAGTACCCATTGATACCATTGATAAAGTGTTATCTCAAATTTTAAATTGTTGTGTGAATCCTTTGCTTTTCATCCATAATATTATGCAATACAAAAAGTTACTCTATTTGATTCAACGAGTTAAATAATTTTCTTTTATAAAATTTCTCCAATTCAATTTCACTTCCTTTAGAAACCATCCATAAGTAAATCCACTATTGGAGTTAAATCACCATAATTTTTTTTTGTTATAAAAATGTTGTTCAATTTGAATACTACATTTAGATTATCGAGACCCTTCAAGCACACCATCAATTTTACCAAGACTCCCATTTAGGGATTCTATAATCTTATGCTCCATTTGATCCAATTTCCAATCCATCATATGTTCCATTTGTGCTAGCTTTCCATTCATCTATTGCTAAGTCTTTCCATACATCTTATGTTCCATCTATTCCAACTTCTTGCCTATATTCTATTCCATATCCCTTTTAAATTTTTGTTGGGTCTATGACAATTCAACCATTTTTAACATAGCCCCACTTATTTCTTTATCTTGAGTGTCCAAATTGGACACTGGATGTAGCATGTCTTCCATTTCTTCATGAGTCATGGTTAAGCTTTCTAGAAATTTAATTATGTCTTCCATTTCTTCATGAGTCATGGTTAAGCTTTCTAGAAATTTAATTAGGGAAGTAATTCTTGGATCTTTCTTTGTAGCCACCTGAGAAAGTAAGAATGCCTCTTTTACCTCCTTATCACAATTTAGGGTGAAATCATTGGAAAAAGTTACTAGGTCCTAATAACAATGGAGTTTCATGTGCTATAGCTCTTTGATATATGTGTAAGGTCCGACAAGTGGTATCCCTGAGGGATGTTCTTGATGTACTATAGCAACAATATGGTGAATATCTTATCTAAATATAATTTGAGGCATACCTAATAAAGATCCTATATACCCAAATGTATGTGGAAACCAAATTCTATATATAAGTACTATATGATGTAGTACTACTTGAAGGGGTACCAAGAAGGGTTACACTAGATTCCAACAAAGTGAAAACAATTATATTTGTTACTTTTATTATTTTCTAACCATATTTCTATCCACTAAATGATAGATCTTATGTTATTTAATGATGCCAGAACACATCTAAAAAAAGAAAAAAGAGCTTGCTAACCCATGAAAAACTCTTAAAATCACCTAAACTTCCAAAAGTAATATCCAACCAAATGAAAATAATAATAAATGTTAATTTTATTCTTTTCCAACCATATTTCTATCTAGTAAATGAGATAATATGTTATTTAATGATGTCAAACACATCTCAATAAAGAAAAAAGAATTTGCTAACCCTAGAAAAATCTCTTTAAAACATCTAAACTTCCAGAAGTAATATTTCATAAATTATAAGAATTTACAAGTTAAAAAACTTCCTATATGTGATTTTCTGTGTTTCCTCAATTTAGATCATGAAACATCACCAAAAAAACTCTTATAAAAAATATTCCAAAATAGCTCTTGCAGAATTGATTTTAAGACTATTCACAAACTCTATATTCTACAGAATATATCTATAAAATTATAATGAAACTTAATTTAAAATCTTAACAAAATATATTATAATATTTTTCCTTACCAAAAAATTTTCATTATTTAACGGATAAAAATATAGCAAAAATAAAAAAGATGATTCATTTGAGCTTAATTTGAGGATTGGTAATAAACCCTAACTATGAATATGTCTCCAACAATATAGTGAACAATTCACTATCTAAACTTTTATCATATCATTTGTCTACTTGGTCGTTCTTATGGCGATCCCCATGTCATTGGGGAAGAGAGTTTTCCAAACGAAGGCGTGCAATAGAGTTGCGACGAAGATACTGAAGACTGTAACAGTAGCAACTGCAGAAAGAAGTACATCCAAAATGTGTGTGAAAAGGTGGTGTACTTGCTCTGAGTATCTTATTGTCGCTATTGATGTGGATGTCATTGGGTAGGTGTATGCCCACCATGAAATAGAGAACCTGCAAAAGGAAGCCATCGCCTTCATTTATATCCACCAGTTTCATTATACTCAATCCCTGATAGAATTAGGACACAGACAGCAAGTATTGCAACGCACAATACCAGAAAATTGCAACTAAAAAGGAGGATGGTATTCACATTAAAATTGCAGAATCTACGAGGACTTGGAGCGAATGGAGATGTAAAAAGATTTGGAAGAAATGTAAGAAAGACATTAAGATTTTATAGAAGGAAGTCAGTGGAGAAATGTAGAAACCTGCGAATCTAAATTCATCAGAGATTTAGTTTTAGTTAAATGGCTTACATATATATATATATAAAAGTTCTGAAGATGTGGTTCAACTGTTACTTGATTTGATTTGGTCTGGTTTGGTTTGGTCTCTACAAGTCTTGTGATCTAATCCCAAGTAAAATTATGTATGCGTGAAAGCCAATCTTAGAGAAAGATAATGTATCTTTCAAAGACTGAAAACAACCCTAAACAAAACTAAGCTACTCCAAACATAAAAAGAATAAAAGAACTATGTATTATATCTAAAAGCTACTCCAAACATAAAAAGAATAAAAGAATCAAGTGGCTTGTCTGCCATCAAAAGTCAAAATGCATATTTAAGAAGGATGGTTCTCAAAGGAATCAAGTGGCTTGTCTGTTAACATTGGGAAAAGGATGGTTCCCAAAGGAATGAAGTGGCTTGTTTGTTAACATTGTTTTATTTTGTTTGAGTCATATTATATACCTAGTATTCGGATTGTGTTTATTTCCCTTCTATTCTTCTGTAGAGTCTACTTACTTTTAAAGTTTCATAGATACAATTTGGATGTTAAGGGTTAGGCCATTAGGATGTAATTTGCAAAGCCAGGCAAAGTAATGATAAAGCATAGACATATTTTGACCATCCATTTTCACATCGTTTAGTTCTAAGACGATAATGTAAAGTTAAAGACTATTCTGATGAATACTTACCAAATTCACAAGAGAAAATTTGATAGTTCGATTTGTACACCGAATACTTTGATGAAATTCGAAATTCGATACGATTCGCAGTACAATACCAAGTTAAAAGAAATTAATGCTGATCCTAAATGTGGAAAAGAATATTATTTTGAATCTGAAAAAAAATATTATTTTGATTACTAGGAAAGTTGAAAAAATATTATTTTGAATCTGGAAAAAGATATTATTTTGAATATCGGGAAAGTTGAAAAAACAGTGAAGAAATGAATTTGAACATCAACACTGAAAAGGGGGCAAACGGCAAATATTATAAGGAATCAATTTTCAAAATATATTTATTTGCAATAAGGATTTACATAAATTTGAATATTCATTTTTTAAATATATATCTATTAGAAAAGGATTTTAGGCTAGTTTTGAAATTAACAAGAATATTAAAAGTAAGTTTTGAAATAAAGAGAAAATTTGAATAAAAAAGAGTATGTAGGACTTATGTTTTTAATTTTTTATATTATTAGATTATTCAAATATCAAAATAAAGAAGAAAAAGAACCAAAGTTATTAATGTACTATGAAATCTTTTAGGGACTGAAATTTTGTCATCCAAATTCTTACCTTGTACTCAAATTCGAACTTTTTATCCAAATTCCTACCAGAACTTGGTAATTATGTTCTTTGGCCAGCTAAAATAGTGATAGTGATAAAGCACAAGCTTTTTATTCTTGGAAAATGTTTGGAAAATGCTCCTGGGATAAAACATCAAATATGCGGAGAATTATATTAAATAATTGAGATATCTAATTATATCAAATTAATATAATCATATTAATTGATATATCAAAAAGTTTTATTTATATATCCAGATTCTACTCAGACAGATATCTAGGGAGCTTCTTCATCATGCCTCATAGCTAACCATGCTAGCAACATCATACTTGATCAGGTGATCAATTTTTAGCTCAAAAATGAAAGTGCCCAGAAAATATTGCATTTTGATTGTTTTCCCAAACAAGTAAAATTTGAGCAGGGCAGTTGACTGGGTTGATCGTACTGCTAAGTCAATAGGGTGATCATACAAGTATGAGCCAACTAGAAGTGGACACTTGGAATCCTCCAGTTCATTGGTTTCAGACGATTTTGATTGGTTCATACTGAGGCTCATTTGGACCAATGATGGGTCACCACGTGGCCCAGTCATGGGCTGCCATGTGGCACCCCAAGGTCATGCAAAATTTGGTTATGTTCGAACAAGCCTCAACAATGTTCAAACACCCAACCTCATTTCTAATAGTCCAAGCGCCTTGCCACTATGCCACAGTGGTGGTTCTTAACCCATAAGGGTGTGGTCCTTACTTAAGGTTTTCAAAGGGCACTAATGGGAGGAAGGGCCAAGATGTCATCCCCAACCCCCAATCACCATAGTAGCATAGAACCTGGTGTAAAAGATTTGGTCCCCGACCCCTAGTCACATATTTTCCCACATGATTTTCAACACCAAAGTAGATTAAAGCTCAGCAGGAAGGGGCTTAGCATATCCCTAGGGTTTGTTCATAGGGAAACCATAGGACCGAGGCCCAAGTTCATTAGTTGCAACGGAGAGTGGTCTCGGTGGTAGCTCAAGGTCCAGGTCATATAACCTTGCACAGAACATTGGCATAGGGCTTGGCGCAAGGCACAAAGGTTATGCCCCAGCCCACGCCATATGGCCTTTCATGTGACCCAACGCGCAGTAAGAACGGTGGCTCTGATTATTAGGGTGGATCATTGGCCTGGCTCTTGGCCCTGTGGGGCACAAAATAACCACAACCCCATGTTTAGGGGCTTAACTAGCGAGGGTGGGCATTAAGGCCCAGCCCTCAACCCTATGTGGTGCATATGGAAATAATTTTTGGAGTTAAGGGGTCATTAGGCAATTTAATGATCCTACAAAATGCAATGGACAAGGGCAAATTTGTCTCTTGGTTAGTGGAATTTGGGGCGGAATTGTAGAACCGTTAGTTAAACAGTCAAATTTGTAGGATAGTTAATAGTTAAATGCATATGGAGATTTGGAGAGCCACAGATTTTGGATTTTTGTTCCAAATTGAGCTCAGAAAGAGTCCACATAGGTGTTTTTGGATGTTCTGAATTGATTAGTGACCTCTAATTTCTGATTTGAGAACCTCTAAGTAGTAGGTTTATAGGTTTGAGATCAAAGGTGTATGGATCAATCAAGGTTTGAAAGTAGTTCTAGGTGGTGTTTGGGCATGGAGAAGGCCTTGTAGGGGAATTCTCATCTTCAGAAATCTATTATAGCAGTTGTAACATGTAGGGTTCAGCTCAGGTTCATTTTTTTCATTATGTTATGTTGAGGGAAGTTTTTTTATGTGCTTCAATGTGGAATTGAAGTGCTCACATGCTCATTTTAGCTCATTTTAGTTGGAGTATGACATATTTGCAAGAGATGCTTTGAGTTGTTGTTGTTTGTGAGAGTTCTTTGTAGAAGAACAATACCTTGTAGGGTTAATAGCCAGATATTTATCATCAGCTAATTGTTTATGTACTCCAATTTTTCTATTGAATATATGAGTGGTCTAACTATGTTGGTAAGCATGGATATGTAGCCCAAGAGGGGTGAACTTCATCAACAAATATTTTGTTATCTCTTCATCATGTCTACATCAGTTACATGTTGTTATGTTTCTTACGTTAAGTTACATGTGAAGACTAATTCATGACTTGAAGAGACATTGGGAAGGCTCGTTTGTTCAAGACCCATTTTATCTTGCAAAGTATCAACACGATCATATTTATTGTTTTTATTTTATTTTGGAAAAGAGGAAGAAATCACCTATTCCAATTTCATATCAATTTGGTATTAGAGCACCAATTGACCAAGTTGGAAGAATGGGCAGCAAAAAGAGTCTCCAAGAGCTAGAGGAGCAGAATTTGGCTCTTTGTGTGGAGAACATAGAATTTAGAAGGATGCTAGATATGGATAAAGAGAAGAAGAGGCTCATGTGACTTTAGTTGTAGCATGTGTTTGAAAAACAAATTGCAGAAAGTTATACTCCTATTCCAGCAAGAGAAACCTCCAGAATGAAGCTAGTATTTGGTCATGGTTCAAATAGTGGTTTTAGACCATATGTGGAATATGATGCATGTGCATTTTATAAACATCTTCAAGAAGCGCACCATATGCCAGTGGATAAGAGTGGGTGGTTGGAGTCATGTATAAGTTGGCCATCATAGTCATCATCAAAAGTTGAAAATATCAGTGACAAGTTAAAGGAGGTAATTGACATCTCAAGTACCATTCCTTCTGTTTATGTGCATAACACTTGTTTTTCATCATTTGAGAAACATACCAAAGGCATAGGTATGAATTTGTTTTCCAAGATGGGTTATGAAGGTGGAGGCCTCAACATAAATGGCCAAGGTATTACCAATCCAATTATGGTTGAGGAGAGACTTAAGTATCAAGGATTGGGATATGGTAGAAGGGAGTTTGGAGAATGCTCCAAATGGCTTGAGGCACATCAACCATCTGAGGATGATATGTCACCACCTTGTCACAATTTTCATTCATCTCCCAAGTGAGATTCATGCTTGAAGGGACCTTTCATGGGATCATCCACTCCACTCCATCGAAGTTGCAACCCTAGAGACAGGTGTAACTCTCAAGGGTGTTTTCCAATGCATGGAAATTTTGAGTACTTGTGGAATAAGTATCCTTGTATATTTTTTGATGCATTTGACCATTACATGGATGTATGTGAGCAACGTATGATAATGGTTAAAAGAATGAATCAAATTCTAGGCATCAATAATAATGACTCTCCTTTGCATGAGAGAACTTCTATGTCAACAAACAAGAGGAAGTTCTTTTGTACTCATTGCAAGATGCATGGACATGACATTGAATGATGTTGGAAGTTTTATCTACAGCTTCATTCAAAAAAGGTAAAGATATTGTGCTACATAATTTAAGGGAAACAAGAGGTGGCAAAGAGGACTCGCATCAATCCTAAGAGACCTTCAAGGAAAGATGATGCAAGAAGAGAACCCATAAGCCTAGTACAGGGAAAGTTTGTGTAGACTTATTGTAAATTTCTTTTATAAATTTTGTTATTACTTGTTGTTGTTTACCAGTTTAAGTATTTTTTAAAGTGAACAATCATTGTCACTATGTTCAACAAGTAGATTTTTTTCATTGATGTACAAGATTGACGTTCAAAGTTGTCTACAAGTTGTCATGTATTCACTAATACAAGTATTCAAGATGAATCTTGTGTGAATAGAATCTTTGTTTCAATATGACTATGTTGTGTAGGCAAGGCCAGTTATATCAGTGAAAATTTTGCAGTAGTGTACTTCTTATGTACAAGCTCAGCTTGAAGACATTAAAGAAATTTTATGTTGTTTCTGAATTCTAAGAGGGAATCAAGTTTGTCTTCAACATTTTAACTTCAAAATGAAGTGTTTTTGAGCCATGTAAAGATGAGATTAAAGAGAATGTTTAGATTCCACTCATCAGTATTTTATTCCTGCATCAGCAATAAGAATGTTGGCTCAATTTTTAACAGGACAATATGATCTAGGTGGATGTTGGTGGCCACCCACCTATCCCACTTGGACCCCCACAATTGTCTCTTTCAGTTTTCAGTTTCCGTAATTGTAGCACAGTTTACTATTTTTAGCAATTTTTTCGGGTCGTGAACTTCTGGAGCTGTTTTGAGGCCCTATACGACGTTTTTTGGGAAAACTGGGAGAAACAGAGGTCCATGGACCAATTTTTCTCTTCCCAAAGTTATATTCCTCTGTTAGATCTTTCTAACGAGCTATTGTGCACGTCAAATGGAGATTATATGCAAAATTTACGACCCCGAGAAGTTGATGTACCAATTTACCCAAACAGGGCCCACAATTTGGCATTTCATCTCTTAGGTTAGGTTTTTCGATGTTTAGGGTTTTCCATTATTTCTCAACAATAAATAGGCCTTCGAGCCTTATTGTAACACAGTTCAGAGGCATGTTGCTGCCACATCTCTTCTCAAAGATAATATACCATCGCCCTAGCTAGTTTATTTCCATTTTTTTTTGTAAGCATATTTCAATATTTTACATTAATGAGATGAAGCATTATTTCTGTTGCATCTCTGTATTTATAGTTATATATTTAATTTGTTGCATTCCTGTTTAAATCCAGATCACAGTAGGTCTTCACGAAGAAGGTAGGTGAAGTGCCTTGAATAGGGCTTGAGTGGCACCAATTGAAAATTATGCATTTTGGATTGATTTTTTGGGTGTTTTTGAGTTTCAACATCCTTATAATAACTAGGGAAGTCAACTTTTGGAGTCCAAAAGTTCATAGTGCGGGAGGTGCAATCAAGTGACCAATTTTTAGCTCAAAACTAAAAGTGCCCAGAAAATCTTGAAACTCAGGGAAAATTTTAAGAACCCCCCTAAATTTATATGTATAATCAATGGGTGAATCTCCATGGTATATAGGAAAAATGGAAGGCGATTTTATCAATAATATACTATGTATATATAATTTTTTGGTGAATCTCTCACCAAGCATGGCGAATATTTTACTCAATTATAAAATCTTGTAAGATCTTGGCAAGTCTTTCACTAAATAATAAAACTTTGTAAAGTCCTAGTGAATCTTAACATTGTGAACTCTTAGAGAATTTTTTGAAAAAGTATAAAACCATATATGACAAGAGCCACATGGTGGTAATATCACTATTTTTTTTCACATTTCCATGACATGGAACTTGTTTATAAAATTATAAAAAAGCCAACCAAGTCCCTTATAATATGAAGGTAAGCTTATAACAGAGTCTGATACCTCTACTATGCTTGTCTTCATTCAAGTGTCATCGCTGCTATACTTAACACTATGAATCACAACTCTCTCAGAACTCAACTCTATACTGTAATTAAAACCTTTGGAAATTGAATCTGACAACTCTATAAAAAGGATTAGTGAAATAGAAGCTTTTGTGAATGAGCCCACTAACTATCACTGCTAAACAATCAATCTAAGCTATGAAGTCTTCCATCTTGATCACAATCATGCTCACGATCAAGGGAGTGTGACCACCTGGCCTGACATAATGGCCATCATAGCTTCCAATAATCAACAACCACCTTGCAAGGACATCCTAGCTCATGTCTCATGAATTTTATTCATCAATCTTAACTTATATAAATCTTATAAAGATAATATTAGAATCCTCTCCAGATTCACTGTTAATACAAGGGTAAAGGAAATTTTCTAGCTCAAGGCACTAGCCAATACCAACTTTGGTATTTGTGACCCCTTTGTGGGGATGCACCTACCATGCCCCGTTGGATTTCTGCCTTGTGACATAGTTCAAGGATCACAAGACTTTCGAATATTCCTACTCCATTAGACACACTTTATATGCTATACATAGTGAATGAAAAAGAAGCATTATAGAACACACAATTTCACAAAAGGAAGAAAAATCTTAGCCAGTTCAATATCAAAATCATAACCACTGATTAATAAAGAATAACAAGTAGTGTAATGAATTGTTATGAGTTATTTATTTACAAGCTATAAAGAATGTAGTGGAATGGAAAATATTACTTAGGAAACCCTTCAATATTTTCTATTAATATGTTTGTGCATGTACATATGAAATTAAGAGGATTGTTGAATACAATTTCCTTTTCTCTTTCCTCCATTTTGACAAATCAGTGTGAAATCAGTGTCACTTTGAATCTCCTTTCCTGTATGGATGTTTTGACAAATCAATGTGAAATCAAAGTCGCTTTGAATTTCCTTTCCTGTGAGGGATCACATCCACAGTTGATTAGTAAAAGATAATCTACTATATATTATGTTCAAGAAACTGACTGCAATCTACAGTGGAAACGAGACCTCGATTCTTATTATGAATTTGAATATCTTAGGACAACATAAGAGATAAAAATGCATATGGTCTTAGTAGCTAGAAAACAATTACCCCATCATTACAAGACCACCTAGATTTCGGCACTTAATCTAAATAATGGCACTAGTTGCAATGCTTATTTTCATTAACACCATGGAAAAGAAACAACAATGTTTCACAACACACTTACTGGAAAAGTTGTAACGTTCCGAGAATATTTAATGATAGAATCTGAACCTAGTAGCTATGTTGGGGAAACTAGGGAACCCAAATCTTGGAAGATATCTCATACCAAATATGAGAAAAAAATAAAAAAGGGAAAAAATCAAAATCTATAAATCAAGCAATGAATTGTTTACAAATCAAATACAATTCCTTTAACTAACAGTTAAATTGTGGTGAAATATTTAAATATTTAGTAAGAGGGGAACTTTAAACCATGGAATATTACCTTTGTCATTACTGTCATCCCTCAGTGACTGAGATT
The DNA here is from genome assembly GCA_031772625.1 of Pinus tabuliformis. Classification (NCBI taxonomy): domain Eukaryota; kingdom Viridiplantae; phylum Streptophyta; class Pinopsida; order Pinales; family Pinaceae; genus Pinus; species Pinus tabuliformis. The sequence continues at coordinate 1,868,747,006 of CM062817.1, forward strand.
ACAAATCAATAGCTATGGAAAGATTGTAAGAAATTCTGTGAAATAGTAAAGCATAACCTCTATTTTCAAGCAACAAAATCAAGACATTGTTACATCAAGAGCCATAATTGATACATAATCAATGAATCAAGTCCTTGTATGGCACAGGCTTGTTTCACAACCTTTATTTTCTCAATAACAAAATCAAGACATTGTATGTGGTTATTGCCAAAAGGAAACTGCATTCTAATTTGGAAGAGGATCTTATCAAAAGACATGGATTTATTCAAAGCTACAAAGCCTAATGGGTTACTGAAAAATAATTTGGAATATGGGATCATGATACTTAAATTGAAAAAATATGCTTTCCTTTTAGAAACATTACATTTATACAATGTTTTTTGAAAGAATTAGAATTTGAAATTGGGCCTTTCTATCAAGACAAATTTTCATTAACAAAATGTACTTTCCTACCTGAAACATTGTAGATATCCAAGAAAAGCTTGAAAAGCATAAGAGAACTTAGCATAATGTACTTTCTTTCCTGCCTTAACATTCTTAAAGAGTTGAGGTTCCCCAAGTCATCAGGTAACATTCGAAGGAAATGACAGTTAGTAATAGTCCAATTCACAACTGAAGATGTGTCACAAATACGAGGGGGCATCTCCTCCAAATCACAAAAGTGCTCCAGGTTAAAATCTAGAATTATTGGAAGCTTAACGCTCGACTGGGTGTTATTGAACCTAGACATTTTTCCAATCTTCAATAAAAGCTTAAGGATAGCTTCTCTAAGTTCTACATGACTTTACTATGCTCTTGAAGTGGGGGCACATGCAGCCTCTCCAAGTGAATAGTCTTAAACTAAGTGAAGATAAGGCTGATAGATGATTCGGTGTGGATCTCTTTAACCCATAATTGAATACTATGTCTCTCTTGAACCCATAATTGAATACTATTAGGAATTTCAAATTTTTCATGGAACTCAAAAATGTTGGAAGAAATTATTTTCTTCGAGAAAAGAGTAAAACTAAAGCCTCTGCTTGAGGACAATTGATGTCACACCACTAATACTTCTCCATGGAATCTGTATAGGTAAACCACACATGCAGAACTCCATTAGAATATTGTGTTTATTGAATACACAAATGAAATCATTGCATTTTTTTAAAATATATTTTGAAATCAAAATTACCGAAATTACATATCGATAACCTAGTCGGTGTAGGATAAAATTCACCCGTGTCATTCATCGAAAGCATGAGGAAAAACCTAATACTATATATAAAACCAAGAAAAATTAAAATTCATCACTTATTGGGACCTCGTAACCACCCTACCAATACACAAGTATGTTCCTGTTTGCAGTTAGAAAAATTACCTAAATTACAATCTGTTTACTCCAGCCTATGTTGGAAAGTTATAGAAGGATGACTAGTGCAATCAATCCATTCCTTTTAGCCCTGGTTTTGTTTCAGTTTAAAACAGAAGTATACAAATATACTTGTCTAATGTCTATGCTTTAACCATTCACCTTAAGATGTTTTTACAATATAATTTCCTAAGTCTATTTAATATCTTCATTATCATAAAAACCAACCTATATCCATCTTAACTCCACATCTACCACTCTTAGGGGGATGAAATCTATTTATCCCTCTGAGCACTTGGTAGACCCAGAATTAAGATGGATCTAAGATGATAGAATTGCCCCTTTAAATAGTCTTTTCTCACATGAATACCATGGTATTACCATGGGTCAATACCATGGGTTATCATAAACCTGGAGCTTAAAAATTACTATTAGTAATTTATAAAAGTTAATAAAATTAATAGTTGATTTTTATTTTATTTTTTTATTTTAACCAAGCTAAAATGTTTAACATACATTAAATTACAACATCCATTTTTACTCTTGATCCACTAAGCCCCAAGAGGGATCAAATATTTTTTCACTCTATGCTAGTTTGCATATCATGATATTTGATACCTCTCGAGGGTTAGTAGATCTAGAGTACAGATGGATCTATACTAGTTTAATTCCCCCATTTAAATAGGCTACATTCCAGGTGAATACCATGGGTCAATACCATGTGCCATTTTTATTTTTATTAATACTAATATTAGGGTTAATAATGTTTTTTTGCATAGTATTAATAATAATCTAGCCCATGGTATTTGTCCCATAGTATTTTTCCCATAGGTTTCACCTAAATATAACGCATTTTTTGAGTGTTCGTAAATATAAGGTGACTTATGGAGTAAATATAAAAAAATGTTTTATTTGTTTACCATATCTCTCGTTTATTTATATTTTTATTAATTTACATTACCTCTTTCACACATATGGTATTTGGCCCATAGGATTCACTTAAATAAAACCTCCTTTTTTAGCCTTCATAAATAGAACGAGGGTTATGGACTAAATATAAAAGGAGGTTTTATTTATTTACCATATGTCTAGTTTATTTATATTTTTATTTATTTAGTCGAGTTGTTTATATACTCCAAATTTTCTACTGAATAAATGAGTGGTCTAGCTATGTTGTCAAGCCCAGAGATGTAGCCTAGGAGGGGTGAACTTCGTCATCAAATATTTTCTTATCTCTTCTTTATGCATGCATTAGTTATGCGTTGTTATGTTTCTTATTTTAACTTACATGCGAAGACTAATTCATGACTTGAAGAGACGTTGGAAAAACTTGTTTTTTCAAGACCCATTTTATCTTACAAAGTGTCAATACGGTCCTATTTCTTGTTTTTATTTTATTTTGGAAAAGAGGAAGAAATCACCTATTCCAATTTCAGATCAATACTCAACCTCGGTCATGCTACGGATCTCTCATCCAATATACCATGGCAAATATCATACTAAGATAGAATCTAAATGTGCTCATCTCATCAATAACGATCATAATCATCATTATTACATCTAAGTAGTCACAGATAGGAGGAATGTCTCAGACCAAAAAAATTGATCATCTCATGCAAATATCATGAAGGATGCTTAGTGGAAATTATATGTGAGTGAAGCGGCTCAATCATGAACTCATTCAGGTTCTATGTACATCATATATATATATATACAGAAGGGTGTTCAAAAAAGGAACATCAATGCTTCAATCAACTATTGGTTTCCAATTCAAGTTCAACAATATCTCTTCACAATTTCTTGGCATTCAATCGAAGTGTTCAAGGATTTTCATTTCCACTTTCTAATACTTCTTCAATAGCTTTGCAATATAGATTTTCTTTTCCCAACTTCATAAATCAATTCATCATGCCATTATTCAGTATTTCGAGCTTCAAAAGTCATCTCCCTCTTACTCAGATAATCAAAGGCTCATTTCTTGTCAAGACTAGACCATTAGTATATAAAACCAAATTCAAAATCAAAGCCGTACCTTGGAACACTTCTGAAGTAGAGGTTTGGATCAACACATCATCTCTGCTTCACCATATAACATTCAATGTGGACATATCTAGATCAGGGAGCTAGCTTCATTCAAAGCTATTTTCAAACATAACACTTTTCCAAACCAATATGCTCAATCTCACATAAATAAATATTCATCAAAGTTTAGAATCTAGATCAAAACTAATATCAAAATCATCACAATATCATAGTATCATATTCTTTAGACCAAGTGACAAGTAGAGCTCTCATCAAGTCATGACTTCATCTATTATCATGCCAACAATTTGTCATAAGAAATATCAATCCAAATTTCATCAAGTCATCCTCATGATCATAATATAAGTCACTAGATGAAAATGCATACACCAAGGATAAGTCATGTAGGTTCCAACCATTCATGGAGATAGCTTCATACTGAATCACAATTGTCAATACTTCAACCAATGTGCTAAGAACGAGGAGGCCAATACAAAACCATTATCGAATACCAATATTAGTCATTGGAAGTTCATATATCATTCTCATCAAGGAAAATCATCAGTCGTCAAATCAAATCATTAGTCATCAAGTCAAATCCCAAATTTTCTATCATAGAGAGATCTATAGTCCAGAACATATCTCAACATCAACTCAAAGTTCTAAGTCATTATCAAGCAACATGTCAAAACTTTAAACACTGCTCATCTATATCAATCAGCAAAATCATGTCAAACTCTTGTAGCACAAACTTTAAACATAATGACATATTTGTATCTATGTCACGATCACATGCAAACACAAGTTCAATATATATATTCATATTATAGAAAACATTCAAACTTTCCAACTCACAGATCTTTCTGATGTCTACTCCACATTTTTAGGACTGACATCCTTCAGGTGAACATCTAATCTCATGCACAAAACTTCATTTTTGTGTCTAGCAAGCATAGTCACACCCATAGGCCTTCTCTACGAGCGGTTGGGAGACTCCAGTCACACCCTTGACCTCACTTCCATGCTGCTTGGAGGCTACAGTCGCACCTATGAACATACTTCCATGCGACTGAGGCTTAAATCAAGGGAAAACTCTCTCTCCTTAGATCAGAACTTTTTTGCAAATCAATAATGTCATATGTTTGTCTTATTCATGCCCATAAATCATACTTTATCAGTAAATAGTATATAATGATAATAGGAAAAGGGATCTTATGGAAAGGTTCTCCCTCTGAATGGGAATCCACTTCAGACATCTTCATTCATGACATCAACATGTCTATAATGATATCATGAATTAGTATATCTATTAGATCACAAAGTCAAACCATATCACATATTTATCATGGTGCTCTTATGTTATCATCAGCTACTACATAATGGCATAAATCTATCATCAATGTTAGTGTCAAATAGCTAATAGGAGTATATTTCAATAATCATGATCACAATATTAGTTCTTTGTCACATAACTTAATCTAATAAGTTAGGGCATTCAATTTTACCATATGCCACAATCACTAAGCACATCAAAATATAACCATGGTCAACAAAAGATCATGAATATCAATCTTATTGTTACACTTCTATCATCAAACAATATCAATAGTACCAAGTTACTATCTACTAGAATAAAGGTGCTAGCCTTTTATGAATTCAAGATATCCAAAAAAATGATAGATGATAAACTACGCCAATATATCAAAGATCAATATTAAGTAGCCTCATAGAATCAAGAAGTTAATTATGTAAGATACTTGTTCAATACCAAGTGCACCATTTTATCATAGAACCAAGAATCCAAATCACTTTCATATGCATGCATGAACCATTTGAGAAGGAGATATTCTCAATATACCTTAGGGCTTACCTTTCCATACAATATTGAAATAATATACCATGCATACCTTGTAGTATTCAAATATCTACGTAGGCAGCTTGTAGCACTTTGTCCTCTTTTCATCAAGTGCCTCCTTACCTTTTTCCAACTCTAGATTTTCTTTCATGCATCTCAAATGATCCTCAAGAATGATCCTCTTATTACATCTCATCAAGGAGGTTATAAACATCCAAATACTCAAATATACATGCAGGAAGTATAAGTAATGATCAAAACAATAATAATATCTATAAGTCTAAACAAAAGGAAAGACATAAAGGAGCATCATAAGTTAAGAGATGCTTATCTTCAATGAGAGGTGATCCTCTCCCTCTTGAACCAACCTTCAAGAGCCATCATTGTCCATTGTTCATATAACAATGTTGCCTTAAATATTTCAACCAAATTTACCAACAACCAATTCTACTAGAGACTATCCCATCAAGGGCTTCATCAAATCTGTCACAAGTGCTTAAGCATCTTCACATTGACCATGCTAGATTTCATATCTCATACATTTTCCATAAACCAAGGTTTGTCTCAAACCCTAACCTCATAAAATCCATCAAACCCTAATATAAAAATTGCCTAAGTTTATCTTCAAACCCTATAATTCTTTTAGGTCTGCTCCATATTCTCTTGCTTCCATTAAAGGTGTTTCATGGGGTGATCTCCATGACTTTTCTTTAGCCCAGCTCTAGTATCATGTTAATTTTTCATAGGGTTATATTGTTCTTTGCTTTGATAATTCATATCTTCATTAACACGTTAGGTTCACCCCAAACCATCATAACATTATTTAGATTTAAAACATTATTCACCATCATATGCAACTATGTAGAAAGAACAATATCATCATCATTAATGCAATAAAACATAAAGGAAAAATAGAAGAAAAGAATTCACACATAGAGAAACCAGGATTGGTCAGAGACCAGGGAAAACCCCACTATGGGGAAAACCCTTTCAAATTCTTCTTCTTATTATATTATCATCAAAAGATTTAGCAAAAGAGAGTAGAATGATCCATATCTACATATATGTAACTAACCATCAAAACAACTACAACATCCATGAAATACTGTAATGAACTTTCAGTGTGTTGAAAAGTGTAACTAGGTTTGGTCTTCATAATAACATGTAATAATTATTTTATGTAATGATATGTAAAGAAAAAATAAATTATTGTATTACTTGCTTCATGGGTTTCATGAGAAAGATATTTTATTTTTGAGTCAAGACTCCCATTGAGAGTCTTTGAGAACTATTTGTCATCTAGTCATAAAATATTAGAGTCATTTTCATGTAATGAAGTCATGTTACACTTTGTAAAAGGTCAAACTTGTCGCTTATCCTCTTCAAGTCAGCCTACAACGATTGAAGAACTTGCTAGAAGAAGTCGGCCTAACCACTAGTGATCATGTCAGCGTAAAGGACATATGTTGATGTGTATATATAGCCACACTTGGCCTCACTTAGAGGCAAGAAACTTGACAAGCATTCATTCAAGCATAAGTACAAATAATAGGTCAAGTAAAAGTGCGAAGAATAGGATCCAAGTAGAAGTGTGAAGAAGGGATAACAAAGGAAGGATTCTTCTTGGAATAATGAAGGAGAGTTTCTTCTGGGTCAGGGAAGGAGAGTTTCTTTTGGGTTGGTGAAGGAGAGATTCTTTTGGGTTAGCGAAGGAGAGTTTCTTTTGGGATCAACAAAGGAGAAGTTTCTTCTAGAGATAGAAAAGGAAGGTTTCTTCTAAGCTACTTGTTCTGGGTGACCGAGCTAGAGACTAGAGACCGAGATTATCTAAGGGAAGCAGAGAATAAGCAGTGTGAAGGGTAGAGACCGAGTTTCTCTAGAGGAAGCTAAGGAGAGTAGTTCGAGATCAATAAGAAAGTCAAGGAAGGGAAGAGGCAAAGCATCAAGGTTAGTGACAAGGTTCTTTGGGGGATACTAGAGTCAAGGGTCTTTTTCATAGCCTTGATACTCATCAATTGAAGATCTAGAAGAAGAATTTTGATCGGGTTTTCCTCTCAAGAGGCACTACAACAAAACAGGAAATTTGCGCTAGATTTAGCACAAAATTTTAGTGCATTTTTTTCTCAATTGGGATGAGTAGCCTGGCGCTAAATCTGGCTCTATTGTACAATTTTTAAAGCGTCCTTTTTTTCCCCAAATTTTGCATATTTTTTACGCCAAAGTTTCCATCATTTTTTGCATCATATTTTGCACCAAGATTTTCATTTGGTTTTACAACAGGTTTTTCTTCTAATTTTGTGCCATTTTTTGCAACTATTTTTGCATCATTTTTTGCTTCCTCTTTTGTGGTATTCTTTGCTTGTAGTTTTGTGTCATAATTTGCATCGATTTTAAACCATCTTTGGCATCTGATTTAGTGCCTTTTTTTACATCCAGTTTGTGCCAATTTTTGCATTTGGTCTTATGCCATTTTTTGCTTCTAATTTTGTACTTATTTTTACATCTATTTTTGTGCCAGTTTTTCTCCCTTTTTTTACACCATTTTTTCCATCCAATTTTGCACCATATGTTGAATCTGATTTAGTGTCAAATTTTGCATGCATTTTTGCACAATTTTTTGCATCCACTTTTGCGTTTTATTTATCTCCCTTTTTTGCATCCTATTTTGCACCATATTCTGTATTTAATTTTGCATCATTTGTTTCATCCAATTTAGCATCATTTTTAACACCATTTCTTGCATCCAATTTTGCATCCTTTTGAGCATCTAAATTTGCATCCTATGTTGAACCATATGTTGCATCCACCTTTGCATCCCATTTTGTGTCTATTGTTACGTTCAATTTTGAGCCATTTTTTTCGTCTACTTTTGCATTTGTTTTGCACCAAGTTTTGAATGATTTGTTGCACCTCATTTTACATCCAATGTTGCATCTCAATTTGCATCCAAAATTGAGCCATTTTTATGCCCATTTTTGCACCATTTTTCTTCTTTTGTGTCCAATTTTGCACCATTTTTTATGTCCAAATTTGCATCCTTTTTGGTATCTAATTTTTCATCCTTTTTGGCTTCCAAATTTGCATCCTTTTTTCTACCACATTTTGTGTCCACATTTGCATCTCATTTTGCACCTAGATTTTAGTTTGAATTTTCATCTAGTTATGCATCATTTTTGACATCCTTGGTTTCACCCTTTTTTAGTCCCATTTTGCATCTTGTTTTGTGTCTTTTCTTACATCCTTTTTTCATCCTAATTTTACACCATTCTTTGAATCCTCATTTTGGTGTCCATTTTTGCATCCTTGTTTGTGCCCAATTCGGTATCCTTTCATATGCCCTATTTTGTTCCCTTCTTTGTGTCTAGTGTTGCACCATTTTTTGATTTTACTTTAAAACCCTTTTTGTGTCATTGTTTGCATCTTGTTTTGATGGCTAGTTTAACATCCAATTCTACTCCCAATTTTGCATCCATGGTTAAATCCACTTTTGGCTTCTTGTTTAGAGTTTTACTTTTATTTCCATTTATGACCCCCTCTATGGGTTCATTTTACTAAGTTCATTTACATAGTGAAATATATTAAAGTTTCTAAATATCATTTTGCTGTAGGATTTAATGCACAGTTAGATGAAAATAAAACCCTCTTAGTTTATCCCGGAAACCTAGGACAAACCAATTAAGAGAAAGGTTGTTCTAAGGCTTAGGATTCTTAGTAGATCAAGATGTAGAGTATAGATTAAGAAAAAGAGAATGAATTCTTATGAGTCCTCGCATGAAAGTCTTCTTGGAGTTTTTAGTATAGCTAGGAAGCGCTCCTAGCTAGCTCCAAACCTTGGTCCTACACATAAGAGAGAGAATAAAGCAACCTTCACAGCATAATATCTTGATAATCGAAACTATTAGAAACATATAAATATTATTGAATAAATAAATACAAACCAAAATTCCACACATCCATTAGTTAAATAGAAGAAGTAAAGAATGAATAGAAACATATGGAAGGAAGAACAACTGATCTATATGAATAAAGGAGTTGGAGGAAAGTTACAACAATCAGATGTAGTTGCAACAACACCTCCCCCAACTCATAGTTCCAAAACTCTCCCTCTCAAGATAGATCTCAGCAGCGTGACAATACAAGAATTCCCATCATTTTTTCAATGGCCAAGCCTCCAATATATAGGAAAGTGAAGGCTATGAAGATTTCCCAAATTCCTCATTAATTCAATTTGGGAAAAATCTTTTGGGTGAATAATGTTTCCTCATATAAAAATGGCCTTTTCCACTTTTTAGATGCTTTTGTGCTTAGGAAAAAGCTTGCCAATGCTTTATGGCTCTTTCTCGCTTTTGTATGCTTTTATTTTTTAGGAAAAAGCTAAAGATGAGGATAAAGAGATCACATTCCACCATATGAGTTTCGGAAAGTGAACAAGAGTGTCAAATTCAAATTCTAGTTTGCTTATGTTTTAGGTTTTTTTAATATATATTTAGTTTTAGTATTTTTTTATTTTCTAAAAAAATATATATTTAGTTTTTGGTATTTTTTTCTATAAGAAAAATTATATTTTGTTTTTATAAAAATGGATTTTAAACATTCCATTCATGCTAAATTTGTGATTTTATGATAGGAGTTTAAATTATATATAAAAAAGTAACTCAATGCCATGTGTTGTGTCGTTGACATGGGTGTTATACATCTTTTCCTTGCTAAGTTATAGAATGTGCTTGGGTTTTCTTAATGTAATAAGACTAATTATGTTCTTCATGATATCTTGAAATGTTCATCTTGAACCAGGCTAAAAAAACAATAAAGTTAAAATAGGTTTGCCTTTGTCCTTTGTAGATATTTGTCCCCATTAATCTTGATCTTAATAGATTAATTGTCTTATGGTGGCCTTGAGTGGTCACTTCCATTAGTTGCATGCTTTATAGTTTTCTGTTAGTGACATTTTTTAGGCTTGATAATATGTTATTTAATTTATCAAAATGTGTTATTGTCCATATTATTGTTAAATATGTTGGTTTTTGAGCATGTTTTAGCAAAACGTTCCCAAAATGTTTATAGATTGTATTTTATGATGCAATGATTCATTGCTTGATGAAATTGTTTTGGATGTTTTTTTTAATGATTCATTGATTGATGAAATTGTTATGGATATTTTTTTTTAGTATATTAAATTGTATGTGATAAAGTCAAAAGTCACCTCTTTTTTAGATTTTCATTGGTCAATTTCCCTTAAGGCCATCAAGTTCATCATTTGGTCCCAGGTTAAGGAAATATAGGAGTCATGAAGTGGAATTGTCCAAGCACTTAAATCTTGAGACATGTTTTTTTTAGTCACATTATACTTCCTTTCTATGTAAATTCTTGATGAAAATAGTCTCATGGAACATGAGGGGCCTCAATAGTAAAGGAAAACAAAGACTCCTAAAAGAAAAATGGTACGCAAAGCACCCATCAATAATGTTGATATAAGAAGCAAAAATATTAAGTGAGGTTCTACCTCATATAATTAGAAAATGGGGGAGGAATTTCCAAGTAGTAGTGATTGATGCTTAGAGATACTTGGGTGGAATGGTTATTATTTGAAATGATCGAGACATCAAGGTTACCAATATGTTTATCTCTTTTCGCATTATGACAATACAGATTTAGTTAATTGACATCGAGGACTACTACCATGTATCCAATGTCTATGACTCCAATATCGCAAATGGAAAACCTCTATTTCTCAATTCTATTTCTAGCACAAGTAATTTATACTCCCCATCTCCATGGATTATTGGGAGTGACTTCAATATTATCAAGTGTCTCGAGGAAAAGAAAGGATGAATCGCAATGTTTAACAAGATATTTTGTAAGCTATACCATTAAAGCCATAAAGTAGTCTCCATTAAAGTTGTCAAGCAATGAGTCTCCAACCCACACATGTGGATCAATGAGATGTAATACATGTGTGTGTGGTGACTAACTTAATACACCACTCTAATAACTCCACAAACTTATGTATTTCACTCCGTCACATAAATTGACAGTAGTGTGACATAAGTAACCAAGAGTAGACATGAAAGCCTTAGGCAACAAACATTCCCTACATCCTCAATTAGGTGCTTAAATGATGAAGTGAAAATGCAAGGAGAAAAGAGGAATTCATGATTTAACCATCACAAACATGTGATCAAGTGTGACTAGGAGTGTATATATTCATATATTTTCCAAAGAGGGAGTTAATACATGAGTTACCATTCATTGGCCCTTATTTTTCTTTCTTTTTCATTTTCTTAAATATAGGACTTAGGGAATAAGGTTTTCATAAGTTTGGCACAACTTGTAGATATAAGATTTACATGAATTTTCACTTCAACCTTAGAGTTTAGACTTAGATAAATCAATATAGTGTATCTTTAATGATTTTGGCTTTCACTTTTTTATTTTATTTCATCACAAATGAAAAAAGGGGAAATATTTTGCCACAAATATATGAATGCTTAATCATAAAGGTGTCATGTGATGAAAACAAATTAATGATGCTATTCTCTATGAAAATGATGGGTATTCTTGAGAAAATATTATGCTTGTGGATGTATCCTCTCTGGTTGAGAGGGAGTGAGGGTAGACACCATATTATCCATGTGTCATGTACTATGGCCAGGACTAACAATCGTAAGCCTAGTAAAGACACTAGTAGGGAGAATGGTGGATTGGATAAACATCTAGGACCAATATTCTTTGAGAATTTGAACTTTGACTAGGAGTAATCGCCATAAGTCAAGTACATTAATCCAAGATAAGGATAGTCATGAGGATTGACATTTCTTGGTGTCAAATATTATGATAGTGGATTAGGAAATGATCATGTGAGGACATACCTGGTGAACATCTTGGTGGGGTAAGTTCCTAGAGAGGCAGTGGTGTCCAAATTTATGCATCCCAACATTGTGCTATGATCTAATGGAGACATAAACTTGTTAGTTAAGGCCTTACTATTTTGAAAATGTTGGCTATGATGATGTAAATCATCATTGATGATTATCAATCCAGTTCCCTTCTTATATGAATATTTCAAGTTGAGAGTACTTTTTTGTCTCATTATGAGTACCTCCCTAGTTTAGAGGGAGGGTCATCATCTTCATTATCGCCATCATCACCACCATCAATGTCATCATTATTGTCATCATTTCATTATCTTCATAATCACCATTCATGTCTTCACCATCATCATCATCATCATCATGATTATGGATATTGTCATCAATTGTTCATAATTATAGGCATCATAAGAAATATCATCAACCTAAAAAATGTTACGAGTGCTCGAAAAGGGTTGTTAGGACACATGATATATGCAAGAAAAATAACAACTTTATTTTTTAGAGATGATTGATGATCATCATCATTACTACCATTATCATCATCATTATAATTTTCATCATCCCCATCATAATAACTAATATAATTTTTTCATAACTGTTGTCATCTTCATCATGAACATCATAATCATCATTCATGCCATTATTGTTCTTGATGATGACCAAGATGAAAATAATGATAATGATGATCAGATGATGATGACTTGGAAGATGACGCCAAAGATAATTATTATGATTTTGACCATGAAAACATTTAAAAATTGGGAAGAATGGCCAAGGTCATTAGAATCATCATCATCATCATTGTCATTGTAACTCTCATCGTCTTTATCATCATTGTCATTATCATAACAATCACAATTCATGTCATCGTCATCATCTTCATTATCATCATCGTTATAATTATTGACATTGTCATCAGTTGTTCATAATTTTCAATGTCATAAGAAATATCATCAATGCAAAAAATATGATGTGTGTTGGAAAAGGGATGCAAAAGTGAACAAAAAAAATGGGGGTAAAAATAGACGTAAATTTGGATGAAGAGTGGACACAACATGAGTAGATGCAGAACAAGACAGAAAAATTGACACAAAAGTGGATGAAAAAATAGATGCAATAGTTGATGCAAACTTGAACACAAAATAGGATTCAAACATGGATGAAAAAGTGGAAGAAAACATGGGCACGATAGTAGGCATAAAACTTAGCATGAATTGTGGTGAAACAAATGTGGATACTACAATGAATGTAAAAAAAAGCAAAAAAAAAGAAGACACAAACTTGAATGCAAAAAGGAGGAAAAATTGGATGAAAAAAGGGATGTAAACATGGGCCAAACATGGGTGCAATAGTGAACACAAAATTAGTTGCAAAATTGGATGAATCAAAAGTGGATGTAAAAGTAGATTCGAAATGGGATGAAAAAAACATAAACAATATTTGATGCAAACTTGGACAAAAAAGAGGATACAAATGTGGATGCAATAGTGGAAGAAAATGTGGGTTGCAATGATAGGCATAAGATATGGCACAAATCATAGCACAAAAAAAGTGGACGAGAAAGTGGATGTAATAATAGACAAAAAAAAAGATGCAAACTTAGATGCAAGACAAGATGCTATAAGGGATGTAAAAGTGGATGCAAACACAGGTGCAACATGAGAAACAAAATTGGATGCAAAATATGGATGCAATGGAAGTACATGCAAAAGAAAATACAAAATGAGATGCAAAACCCAACACAAAAGTGGATGCAAAAATAGATGCAATGTTTTATGCAAAAGAGGATGCAAAGATGGATGCAAAATTGGAAGAAAACGTGGGTACAATAGTAAGTACAAAACATGGCACAAATTGTGTCACAACAAAAGTGGATGTAATGATAGATACAAAAAAAGAAGCAAATGAAGATGAAAATTAGGATGTAAAAAGGGATGTAAAAGTGGGCGTAAACATGGGTGCAACAATGGATGTAAAATATGATGCAATAAAATTCTATGCAAAAGTAGATGCAATACAAGACACAAAACCTGATGCAAATCTTGATACAAAAGTGGATAGAAAAAGGGATTAAAAGTAGATGTAAAATTCGATGAAAACCTAGATGTATATGAGGATGCAAATTTAGAAACAAAAAAGGGTGGAAAGGGAGGTGTCAAACTAGGTGCAAATTATGGCACAAGAAAAATGGATGCAATAGTGGACACAATAACAGATGAAAAAGAGGATGTAAATATGGATGCAAAACAAGATGAAAAAGTTAATGCAACAAAAGTAGATGCAAAAACTAGACACAAACCTCGATGCAAAACTTGGAACAAAGGGGATGCAAAAAATATGCAAAAATGGATGCAAAAAATGATTTAAAAAATGATGCAAAAGAGGATGCAAGAGATGATGCAAAAGTTGATGCAAGTGTAGGTGAAAAAAGTGGATGCAATAGAGGATGCAAAAGATGGTGAAACAAAATTAGGTGCCAAACTTGATGCAAAACATGGTGCAAAGGATGGCACAAAACTTGGCATAAAACGTGGCGTAAAACTTGGTGTAAAATCTGGTGCAAAACCTATTACAATACCTGGTGCTAAACTTGATGTAAGACTTGGTGCAAAACTCGGTGAAAAATTTGCATCAATTTTTGCACCATATTTGATAAATGGACACAAATAGCACCAAAAATGGTCTCCAGACGCAAAAAAGGAAGCAAAAAGGGATGCTAATCATAGGCTTTTGTTGTAGTGAGGTGAGAGGTTTTTCCCCTGGCTGACAAGCCTACATGTGTCACTTGTCTTTTATTGTGCATATTTGTAATTGTCTTTATGAAAAGAACACAATAATAAAATAATGAAGAAAATACTATAATCTAAGAAGTAAGAGTATATCAAAAGCAATTATCAAGCAGTGAAATCTTTTAACTATTCATACCCTAGATTTCTCAACATGGTATCAGAGCTAAGGTGTTGAAGTCAAGAATGGGCATTCAAGCAAGTAGAAACATGAGAATCAAGCTTCAAAGAAGGATCAAAGCAAGTCAAATAACAAAAATAAATATCTTCATCATAATAAAACCCTAGATCAAAGAAATATACTCTAACAATAGTCTTGAAATTATCTTCAAGAGGGAAGCGGGAAGAAAGACCGAAACCCGAGAAGCACTTCTGAGATCATCACTCATACATCATCAAAGAAGTGGAATCTCTTCAAAACTAAGGAAGGCTAGATCAAAAGGAAATCTTCTCTTTTTTGAAGCAAGGGTCTCATTTAGAAGAAGATCATCCTAAAGAAGGCAATCTTTCCTCATCGAACTAAGAACCTTCTTAAAAGGATCATATGAAGCAAAAAGTTCATCATCATTATCAAGTTTAAGATTCTATATACACAAGTAAGTACATTTTTCTTATAATCTAATATAGTAAAAATGACTTCATGTTTCAAGAAGAACCATAAGTTGGTTGGGATATCAAACTTTCTTCTATGGAAAAGTAGGATAGACACAGTCCTCGAAGTAAATGAAGTCATTGATCATGTCCATGGAAAGATCTATGAGCCATCTGAAGAACCAGCATTATCTGAATACATGGAAATGGATATACAGGCTCAAAATGTTCTTAAGGAATCTATCAAAAATCCTCTCATTTCCTATTTACCCGAGCTGGAGACATCTAAAGAGATATATGATGAGTTGGTAGAACTTTTCTCTGAAATCGCGATAGAAAAGACCATATCATGTAGATTTGATCTATATAAATTGAAGCTGTCAAATGATGAAGGGATATCTTCATGCCTTTCAAAAGCATCTCAAATAAAAGGTCAATTGCAAGATCTAGGAGAGATGGTGTCTGATAAAGAAATGATCTTTGTTATTCTAAATGCATTGACTAATGAAAAAGGTAACCTCATATCTATTAAATAAGAGGAAGTTATCCCATTCATCAAATTATGGTCTCTATTCAAGGCAGAAGAAGACAGGTTGAAGAAAGAAAGTGACAAAAGATCAGATAACAGGAATCAATTAGTGACAAAAGAAAAGGGGAATTTGGAAAGTTTGGTCCTCAAAAGAAAAGGAAGAACATCGCTAAGGTAAGATGCTATAGATGCTAGGAACTTGGGCACTACAGAAAATATTGTCCTAAACATAAGAAGGATAATAGATATAGGAAAGAAGCCCATATTACTGAGGAAGTGAAAGAACCTCAGACAAAGAAGCTTACGAAGGAAGAAGTAAAAGATCTATATTATGAATCAGATGATTTTCTTCACTATAAGGTACTTTCCACTTGTAATTTATAAATAGGAAATAGTGTAAATGAGATAAGATGCATCAAATTAGAAAATAACATCATGATAGAAGTATTATAAGGAAGATCTCTTGACATGGGAAGCAAAAAGAATGTCTTCAATAAATTCTAAAGAATAAGAGCTCTTGGAAACCTCATTGAAATCTCAAATAATACTTATATAAAGAATGAGAGGTCGTCATCGACTAGGATCATCATACAATAGTCAATAAGGAAACATATGTTATGTGAGGATATGGAAGATCCTTAAGTTTCTCTCATGGAATCTTTATCATAGGATTCATAAATCTAGAAAGAAAGCAAGTGTTTCATTAGGAATTTCATCTCATGGGATTCAAGGGATGATGGTATGATGACATAACAGTGAAATAGGATAAAACTCATTCGTTCAAAGGAAGTTGTTACAATAAGTTTGGATGACGCAAAGGAAAGATGAGGTATGTATGCCTACATAGATTATCATGAAAGTCACGTCATATGGTTGCAGATAATATGGATCACCAGTTCCATCTTGGGAAACATTATCAAAGAAAAAGGGATCTCCTCATCTGAAATATTTCAGAAAATAATAAGTCACACTAGATGAAATCAAAATAATATGTTATCATATGAATCATGAGGAAGTTGACTACAATTAAGAAACTCTGATTGAAAGCTCCTAAGAATGAAGTGTGTGAAAAGAAAGGAAGAGATTGTAAAATATGAAACAGAGGTAGAAGGCATTCAACATTTAAGACCAAGAAGAGTTGACTAGAATATCTCCCAGAAAGATATGAAGACTCTGATGAGAGTCAGAAAAAGATGAAGGCCCTTGACAATGGATATCTTTGGGAGATGTGTCAACATGCATGCAGGATGTTGATACCTATAGGAATATGTCATGATAAGAGACCACCACAAAGGTAATTTTGATTTAAGTGTTCATTTTGTATTTTTGAACTAATATCTATATGGGCTTATGTAGGACTACCAAAGGGAAGATCTGTGGATGACTTCCAAGAAGACCATATAGAAGGATGTAAGATCCTTCCAAAAATATGGCATGAAGAAAGCAACATGATATGAAGCAAAGCCAGACGGAAAAACTAATGAATCACTTTCTGATGAAAGGGATGAGGACATGACTAACTCATGAAATAAAGTGATGGATGGAATGTGCCCTATGAAGAAGTCATAAAAGATGAAGACTTCATCACGAATAATAAATTCGTGGCATCAAAGGAAGGAGCTCTTCAAGCAAATGGTTGTTCCATGATCTCCACATGAGGAGCTATTGTAGGACCCTAGTTAAGAGGGAGCCTAAAAAGAAATTTCTTAGTTGGAAGAAACTTGGAAATTCCTAAGGCAAGAGGGAGATTAGGTACATTCCTTTTGTATGAATGAGTACATTCCTTTATTGGAATATGTCCTCCCTATTTGAGAGGGAGATATAGACACATCATTCTAGTCTTCACTTGGGAAGACAGAATGGAGGATTAGGTAATTATTTGGTATCTAATACCCTTTGAGGATGAGATAGGGCATCCAATAGAAGAGTATTCGTGGAGGATCGATATTCCTTGAGAGATAGGGAGTCCAAGTTAAGAATAGTCTTCATGTAACACACCTTGCATACTCAGGTAGGGGATGTTCCGAGAGAGACAATGATGAAAGTGTCTATAAATAATTGGTCTCGCCAGCATTGAGCTCAGATCTTATGGAGAGATGGAATTGTTAGTCAAGGCCTTGCTATGTGACAATGTTGGTTGATATGACGCTATACAAATGAGTTACCAATCTGAATTATTCTTATGAGAAATTCTTTAGATTGAGAATGACCAAGTACCATTATGAATACCTCCCTAGTTAAGAGGGAGTGATGAAAAGTGTAACTAGGTTCGGTCTTCATAATGACATGTAATTATGATTTTATATAATGAGATGTAAAGAAGAAAATATAAAATTATTGTATTGCTTGCTTCATGGGTTTCATGAGCAAGATATTTTATTTTTGAGTCAAGATTCCCATTAAAAGTCTTTAGGAATTATTTTTCATCTAGTCATAAAATATTAGAGTCATTCTCATGTAATGAAATCATGTTACACTTTGTAAAAGGTCAAATTTGTCTATGTAAAGTATCCTCCAAGACCTTGTCACTTATCCTCTCCAAGTTAGCCTACAACGATGGAAGAACTTGCTATAATAAATCTGCCTAACCACTAGTGATCATGTCAACCTAAAGGGCATGT
Source organism: Pinus tabuliformis (assembly GCA_031772625.1). Lineage (NCBI taxonomy): Eukaryota > Viridiplantae > Streptophyta > Pinopsida > Pinales > Pinaceae > Pinus > Pinus tabuliformis. The sequence continues at coordinate 1,868,765,630 of CM062817.1, forward strand.
GTTGAGGTGTATATATAGTCACACTCAAACTCACTTAGAGGCAAGCAACTCGACAAGCATTCGATCAAGAAGAAGTACATAGAAGAGGTCAAGTAAAAGTGTGAAGAAGAGGTTCCAAGCAGAAGTGTGAAGAAGGGATAACAAAGGAAGGATTCTTCTGGGCATAACGAAGGAGAGTTTCTTCTCGGTCAGTGAAGGAGAGTTTCTTTTGGGTCAGCAAAGGAGAGATTCTTCTAGGTTAGCGAAGGAGAGTTTCTTCTAGGGTCAACAAAGAAGAAGTTTCTTTTGGAGATAGCAAAGGAAGGGTTCTTCTAGGGTACTTGTTTTGGGTGACCGATCTAGAGACTAGAGACCAAGATTATCTAGGGGAATCTGAGAAGAAGCAGTGTGAAGGATAGAGACCAAGTTTCTCTAGAGGAAGCCAAGGAAAGCAGTTCGAAATCAAGAAGAAAGTCAAGGAAGGGAATAGGCAAAGCATCAAGGTTAGTGACAAGGTTCTTGGGAGGATACTAGAGCCAAGGGTCTTTGTCATGGTCTTGATACTCATCAATTGAAGATCTAGAAGAATAATTTTGATCTAGTTTTCCTCTCAAGAGGTGAGAGGTTTTGGCCCTGGCTGATAAGCCTACACACTGTGTCACTTGTCTTTTATTGTGCATATTAGTAATTGTCTTGATAAAAAGAACACAATAATAACATAACGAAGAAAAGACTATAAGATAATAAGTAAAAGTATATCACAATCAATTATCAAGAAGAGAAATCTTTTAACGATTCATACCCTAGATTTCTCAACATAGTGTCTGCAATCAACTGTCGAACCCTACAATCACTGAGTGAAATCTTCGAAACCCTGAGATTTCATCTTTGAGGTCTTGATTCAGAAAAATAGAGTACAATGATCCATATCTTCATCTATGTAAGTAACCAACAAAGCAACTACAACATCCATGAAATGAACCCAATAATGTGTATAATTAAAACATTGATTTTGAAAATTGTAATGTAGTGTCACTATCTGCAATCAACTGTCTTGGTCATTGAGAAAAATATTCGGAAGCTTGATATTTCATCTTTTAGGTCTCGGTCACATATAGGAAGTGACATGCAAGTAACTATAGTTGTTTTAGTCACTCCCTTTAGCCTGGCATGCAAGCGACTTGAGTCAGATCTTGACTACGGAAACCCTAAATCCCTAGTTTCCCATGCAACTGGAAGGCTCCAGCTGCACAAATGCACTTATGTGCATGCGACTATAATTGAATCCTTCTTGTTTTGTGCCTATGACTAGGGCGCAAAACCCTAAAGCATAGATGTGAGCCTTGGACCCTGCAATTTCACCTCAAAGTGAGCCTGATCCTCCACGGACGAGGCTTAGACCTGTGCGGGCCAAAAACGAAGATAAAAGAGTGTTTCATTATTGTGTCTAATGAGGTAGAGGTCACTTATATTTATAGCCTTTCAAGGTGGTCCACTTTGCTATAGGGTTGACCTTGTCAAATGTGCACATGTGGGCTTTTCTTCATGAGTACACTTTCCCTTATCTGATTTCAGTGATATTTAGGTCGATTTTGGTCCTCTTGAAAAGAGGAATTCAATGAAATCATTATCTCCATCAGGTGAGTTTTCCAAAGTGGAATTTGACTGTAGTTTCATATTTTTAACACATACATGTTCATGAATCCCACTACACACAACTGCAAGTGGATTACTATTTGATTAATCCAAAAAAAATACTTGTTGATGACAATGAAGCATTTAGTGTTATAGTCAATCTAGCAATTCAATTTGTTGATGTTTAATTTGACCAAAACCAGTTGGGTAATGATGAATGGTTGTATGTGATGCAACAAAAGCATCTTATAAATAAATTATTATTCTGTGAGAGAAACCCACTTGAGATTGACAACCAAGTGGAAGACAACCTATTTGGAGCAACACATGTTAGTAAAGAAGTGGAAGCGATAGAGGCAGAGAAGGAAGCGCAACAAGAGATAGCTCTCATTGCAAAGCAGAAGGAACATAACCAATATGGTTTTGCAAATGTTTTTAATCCTAACATTGATTTCCAGTGTGCATTTAAACATGAAGATTATGAAGAAGATATGAAGTTCCTTAAAGCATGGTTCGCAAAACCATGTCTTGATAAAGTCCGCATAGAAGTTGGAAAAATGAATGTTGAAAAGCACATGGATGATGAAAACATTAATGAAATTTTGATGTATTGGAGTCATGAAGAGATGAAATTGTATTATGGACTTATATTGCACCAAAAGATTGATGATGAAAAGTGCACTACAAGAGATTACATGTGGTAGCAATCCACATGCATTTCGTTTTTGAAAGAAATACACGACATGCTTAAACAACCTCAAACAATGGAAGAACTACAACAACAAATGAAGAAACTACCGTTTGAAGATTACAACAAAAAGACAAAGCAGAAGCAATTAAGAGGATATAGAATATCGAAGAAAATGAAAAAGAAAAGGAAATCTAGCTTATGTCAATTTTTTTAAAATTGTAAGCCTAGATGAGACTTAGACGAATAGGCATCTTAGTTTAAATTTTCATTTTTGTGGTTGTAATTAAGGGGGAGCCTTGGAGAATTTGATTCCAACCACATGCTAGGTGTAATATCCGTCCATCCAAGTGTCATAGTTAGTTGAGTTCAGTCCACTTCATTGAGTTGTATTTCACTGTAAGTGCAGTCATTTATTGTTGATGTTTCCTATGTAATCTATTTAACTATTGATAATATTGAGAAGAGCATATCTCTGCTCTATTTTTTAACATGACATCCATGTTGACATGTTTATTCTTAAAAATATAAAAATGTTGTATTAAATAATTTGACACTTGCAAAGGTTAAATAGTAAGAAATTTCTTAGTCTAAACAAGTTACAATTTAGTTTTGACATGAGAAAAATATAATTTTTTGAAAATTTAGATTACAATTTTTGAACATCAGAATTTATTTGGATATAAGGGATTTTTGGTTGAAATAAATCTATTTCTGTCATCCATAAACAATTTAAACACTCCCAAAATTAGATATTTTTCAAAAACAATACCCAAATTCCAACCAGAACTGGACAAGTCCTGACTAAAATGTGGCCTCGGTGGACAACGCGTAGAGAAATAGTTTGCAAAAACCCTTATTCATCATGCGAACTGAAAATGTATGAATTATATATATAGATGAGAGTCTGAAGATGGGAACTGAAAATTTTGGAGCAACAAAAGCATCTGTGTACATATTATTTGACATCTGCCAACGTCGACCAATATTAGAAAGGAATAACCCCACACTCTCCTTTGCAAAAACCTTAAGTAATAATGCGAACAGGAAATATTAAAAATAATGCTCTCATACTCATGGGGAGTTTATTATTCAAAACGTTGTACAGACGATTGATTTAATGCTGATGCTACCGTGATTCGGAATCCGACGACATATTGACTCGTCAACCAGCTCCCATCCCACTGGGAGAAAATGGCATTCCAACAAGTACCATTCCAAGGAAAAGGAAAAAGAAAAGAGGCAACCCAACAAATTCTCGTTAACGTTAATGACAGATGAAGAAAAGGTGTCAATACAACAAATTCTCATTGCTGGTGATCAGAGAGCTCTCTTACTGCACATAGCTCCATCAATAATGGCATAGTAGTTCTAACAACAGTAGAGAGCCAACAGAAAATCAAGTACTACAATACAAGAGAAAATTAAATACTGAAAGGAAAATTAATCCGGGGGACTATGACCAGCATTTTTTAGGGCAGTTGTCTATAACGCGACTTTTTGAAAGCCTTTCCGGCGGGTTTTTCCGGTTGAAATCCGGAGGAATTTATTGGAATCGCAAGTTTGATAGCTAGTTTCTGCACAATGAAAGCGTCCCAGGGATTTTCCAGGGTGCTGAATCCAAATATGCAGTTAAAAAACCATTTTAACTGCAACAAATCAAGATTTAACCTCAATTTCTTCCGCCGGATTCCGTCACCGGAATCTCCAAAAAGTCGCATTATAGACACCTCTTTTTTTAGGCAAGCTGATCTGACCAACATTTCCCCCTCGTCTACTGACCATCTACTAATATATTTTCTGGATATACCGTTGTTTCTCTGCGCTGTCCGTGGTTCCTTACTGTAGCTTTCAGCAGCTCGAAACTGGTGCGAACTGGCCCTCTGGGTTTGGTATTGGGTCGTTCAATATCAGAGACTTTGAATTTGGGATTGGGAGATGACTTGGTCATATTGTTTCTCTGCTTCGTCGTAATTGCGATGGCCATGTCGCTGGGGAAGAGGGTTTTCCAAACGAAGGCGTGCAAGAGAGTTGTGACGAAGAGACCGAAGACTGTAATAGTAGCAACTGTAGAAAGAAGTACAGCCAAGACGTGTGTGAAAAGATGGGGTACTTGCTCTGAGTATCTTATTGTCGCTATTGATGTCGATGTCATTGGGTAGGTGTATGCCCACCATGAAATAGAGAACCTGCAAAAAGGAAGCCATTGCGTTCATTTATATTCACCAGTTTCATTAGTCTCAATTGCTGATAGGATTAGGTTAAATTAAGAAATATGGACACGGACAACAAGTATGCAACACACTATACATGTAAATTGCAACTAAAAAGAAGGATGGTATTCACATTAAAATTGCAGAATCTAAGAGGACTTGGAGCGAATGAAGATGTAAAAATATTGGGAAGAAAAAACATTAAGATTTTATAGAAGGGAGTCAGTGGAGAAATGTAGAAACTGCAACTCTAAACTCATGAGAGATTTTGTTGAAAATGGGTATGGTAGATTTTGAGAATATTTTAGAATAGATTTTTTTTTCGGATTTTAAGATATTCTTAAATATCTTGGAATATAGAATCTATCACATAAATTCAAGAAAATGAAAAGCATAGAAAAAAATTGCAAATACGTAGAGAAATAGGAAAGACTGAAATTTCCTTTTAAAAAAAGGGAGAAAGCAATATGTATAGATTTTGATGGCAAAAGTCTATTTAAGAAGGATGGTTCTCAAATGAATCAAGCTCCTTGACATTTTTTTATTTTGTTCGAAGTATACTATATACATACTATTTGACTTGCGCTTATTTCAGTTTTATTCTTCTTTTGGGTTTTGTTTATTTCAGATTTATTCTTCTTTCGACTCTACTTACCGTTAAAGCTTCGTACATATAATTTGGACGCTATCTTTTACATTGTCTTAACTTTAAGAAAAAACTATAAATGAGGCCATTGTGATGTAATTAAGGAAAAAGTGTTACTCTTCTTTCGAGTCTACTTACTTTTAAAGTTTCATAGATATAATTTGTACGTTATCTTTTGCATTGTCTTAACTTTAAGATAAAATTATAGCTAGACTATTGTGATGTAATGAAGAAAAAACTATAGAGTTAGGGCATTGTGATGTAATTAAGAAAAAACTATAGTTAGACTATTGTGATGTAATTTGCAGAGACATATTTTGGACAATTAATTTTCACGTCTATTACTTCTAAGAAGATAATGTAAGGTTAAGACTATCCTGACTGATGTAATGTGCAGCCAGCTAAAGTAGTGATAGTGATAAAGCACAAGCTTTTTATTCTTAGAAAATACCAGAATAAAGCATCACACACAAATGTGGAGAATTATATTAAATAATTGATACGTCGAATTTAGTAAAGTAACGATAAAGCACACACCATATTTTATATCCGAAAATACCAGAAGATAGCATCAAACACGTTAAAGATGTCGAGAACTATATTAAAAAAACGATGCCCTGTCATTTAAGAAAATGAGCCAAATGAAGAAATTGCATTGAATGTCTAGAACTATATTAAAAAAATCGATCCCTTATAATTTAAGAAAATGAGTCAAATGAAGAAATTGCATTGTGTGACACTAAAGACCATACAGAATTGTGCCTGTCTCGTTCCTATGAAGATGCATCAATTAAATTTATTATATTCAACTTCCATTCATATTTTATTATATTCAACTTTCATTCATATTATATTAATGACAGGTTTCATAATATTGTGTAAATTTGATAAAACTAAAGTTAAATTTATTATTTTATTTATCAAAATATCAGGTTTTTTTTAAGAATCATAAATCTATATTTAAATAGATTTAATGATTTTTAAAATATTCATAAATTTACAATCCATTAAATTCAACTCATCTAAAATCAATTTAGTCTTAACCATTCTAACCCCGCTTGGATTTAACTCATCTGGAATTAATTTAATCTCAACAATTCTAACCCAGCTTGATTTAGGGGGATACATGGATATAATGGAATTTTATGATTTTGTGAAAATTTTGTGGAATTTTTTCACAATACAAATTATAGTTGTCAAGTTTAAGGAAATTTTGTGAAAGGTTTTCAAAATTCAGATTATAACGTTAAGTTTCAAAATTTTGTATAACCCAAGATAAATCTTGATGATACTGAATCCATTTCCTTATTAACAAAGTTATTTAAACACTCTCACAGTCAAATTGTGTACTCCTATATTTAGATAGATTTATTGATTTCTAAAATACTCATAAATTTGCAATCCATTAAATTCAACTCAACTAGAACCAATTTAGTTCAATAATTCTAACCCAGCTTAGATTCAACTCATCTACAACCAATTTAGTCTCAACAATTCTAACCCAGCTTGGTTTAGGTGGATACATGGATATAATGGAATTTTATGATTTTGAGAAAAAATTGTGGAAATTTTTCAAAATTCATATTATAGTGGTCAAGCTTAAGGAAATTTTGTGAAAAGTTTCAAAATTTAGATTATAGCTGTCAAGTTTCAGAATTTTATATAAGCTAAAATAAATCTTGATGATACTGAATCCATTTCTTTATTAACAAAGCTATTTAAACACTCCCATAGTCAAATTTTGTACTCTTATATTTAGATAGATTTATGGATTTCTAAAATATTCATATATTTGTAATCCATTAAGATTTATTGATTTCTAAAATATTCATAAATTTGCAATCCATTAAATTCAACTCATCTATTATCAATTTAGTCTCAACAATTCTAACCCAGCTTAGATTCCACTCATCTACAACCAATTTAGTCTCAACATTTCTAACCCAACTTGGTTTGGGTGGATACATGGGCATACTGGAATTTTATGATTTTGAGAAAATTTTGTGGAAATTTTTCAAAACTCAGATTATAGTGGTTAAGTTTAAGGAAATTCTGTGGAAATTTTTCAAAATTCAGATTATAGCTATCAAGTATTGTTGGAATGATAATTTTAAACTGCCAGAAATTGATAGTTGAAATGCAGCGGCAACTTGACTTCAACGAATTTGCAGATTTTTTCCTGCGATGCGATCCCATCGCATATCGCACTTTCCCTCATCACCCTTCGCTGCATGCTTGTATTGTCTGCGATGCGATATTTGCGATGCGATCGCATATCGCAAATCGCATGATTTAAAGGTTATAGAGGCGGTGGCACATTCTCTCTTGTTGCGATGCGATGGTGTGATAAGCCATGCATTAAATTCCAGCAAGATATTTTGAGGCGTGCAATTAATGATATTTACTAGGGTTGGTAAATGTAGGTGAAATCTTAAATTTTATTATTTTTTATTTTCATGGAAGTATGCAAAAGCAACACGTATTGTAAAGATATTTTCGTGTTGTTCTAAAAAAAAAAAAAAAAAATGCAAGCAAAAGAGTGAGAAGTAGTATTAGCCAAGAAGTTCTTTTTTTCTTCTTGCAACGCACAGCAGTGCTGAAGATATAATTTTCTGAGATAGTGGAATCAGATTCTGGAACTGAAGTTCCTGTTGTAAATCCCTCAGAGTCGAGGAAGACAATTTTGTAATAGTTTTATTATTATTTTATATGACTAAGATCCTGGATAAAACCAGAGCATTGTTCTCTGTTATATTTGTTTGTTGTGTGTTTGAAATAAACAGAGATTTTCATCATGGTATCAGAGTTAGTCTAGGCACTCAGTGAGTCAAAAAAAGACAAGAGTTTGTTTTTTCACTGTAGGAGCTGTAAGAAGCTTATTGAGCAGATTTTTCCCAGCAGAGAAAGTTCTTGCTTGTTTTTTTTACAGTCAGTATCTCTTCTTTATTTTTCACAAGTTAAGATGGCAGATGCTGGAACTGGTTTGACGAATCCCCAACTGCCACAATTTAATGGAAAAAATTACAGTTATTGGTCCATAACAATGAAAGCATTGTTTGCTTTTCAAGGAATATGGGAGCTGGTTGAAACTGGCTATGCTGAACCGGCGGATGCAACAGCGTTGGCTGCTTTGACAGCAGCAGAAAGAGACCAGTTGAAGAGTGACAAGAAGAAGGATTCCAAAGCCCTCTTTTTCCTCTTCCAATCAGTACATGAAAGTGTTTTTCCACGGATTGCAGCAGCAACAAAATCTAAGGAGACATGGGATATTCTCAAAACTACCTATCAAGGCATGGAGAAGGTGAAGACTACAAAGTTGCAGATGTTGAGGAAATACTTTGAAAATCTCGGCATGAAGGAATCTGACACAATAGATTCATTCTTCACTCAAGTTATTGGCTTGATAACCCAGATAAGATCTCATGGTGAGATTCTTGAAGAAAGAAGAATTGTAGAGAAAATCTTGAGATGTTTACCCTCAAGGTTTGAATCTATTGTGGTAGCAATAGAAGAAACAAAGGATCTCTCACAGTTCACGGTAGATGAGCTGAGTGCTTCTCTTTTGTCTCATGAACACAGACTGAGTAGAGGAACAGATTCCTCTTTTGAGCAATCATTCAAGACTCAGATGTCCTTTGCCCAAAGAAGAGGTCGAGGCAGAGCAAATAACAGAGGTCGTGGAAGAAGCCAAAACAGAGGCAGAAATTATCCTGCAAGCACAAGCGAAAGGAGCTGCAATCAGAACCAAGATGAAGGTTCAAGCAAACAGCAAACTCATGGACAAAGGTATGACAAATCCCAAGTCCAATGTCATTATTGTAAGAAATATGGGCACTATGCCAATGAATGTAGGAAAAAGCAAAGTGACATGAATAATAGGCAGAATGCAAATTTTGCAAATGAAGAAGATAAGAACCCAAAGAATGTGCTGTTAACATGTAACATAGCACAAGACAAACAAGAAGATTTTTGGTTCTTAGACTCAGGTTGTAGTAATCACATGACTGGAAATATAGCAATGTTTGCCAATCTGGATGAAAATGTGAAATCTGAGGTAACAATAGGGACTGATGATAAGATAAGTGTCAAGGGTAAGGGCAGAGTCAGCATCCGAGCAAAAAATGGAGAACAGATGATTGTGCCAGATGTATACTATGTACCCGGTCTGAAATGTAATCTTTTGAGCATTGGACAACTCATTAACAAAGGTTACAATGTGTTCTTCAAAGATGATTTGTGTACAATCAGAGACATACCTCCAAGTAAGAAGATCATTGCACAGGCGTAGATGACCAGCAATAGAATGTTTCCTCTCAAACTCAGGGCAAATTTGAAGGAAGGCAGAACTATTGCGGCTGTAACACAAGAAGTATTTCAGGAACAATTGAAAGATATGAATTGGTTGTGGCATTTGAGATTTGGACATCTCAATTTCGGAGGCTTTAATATGTTGCACAGAAAGGGAATGGTAAAAGGATTACCATTGATCGAGAAACCGGACAGCCTTTGTGAAGGCTGCATCTTGGGCAAGCAACACAAAGAAAGCTTTCCAGCAGGAAAGAGTATAAGGGCAAAAACACCATTGGAAATTGTTCATTCTCATGTGTGTGGACCGATGCAAACACCATCATTTGCCGGAAATAAATATGTTTTAACTTTCATTGATGATTACACCAGAAAGAGATGGGTGTATATGTTGAAACAGAAGAGTGAAGTGTTTGAGAAATTCCGCCACTTCAAAACTCTTGTTGAGAAGCAGTGTGGGCATTATATCAAAGTGCTCAGAACAGATAGAGGAGGAGAGTACATCTCCCAAGAATTTCTGCGTTTTTGCAGAGAGAATGGCATACAAAAGCAGTTCGCCGCGAGGTATACACCTCAGCAAAACGGAGTTGCTGAAAGAAAGAATAGGACCATTCTTGACATGGTTAGAAGTATGCTAAAGGCAAAACACTTGCCGCATGAGTATTGGGCAGAAGCTGTCACTTGCGCAGTTTACATCTTGAATAGATGCCCAACTAAAGCTGTCATAAACAAAATACCAGAAGAAGCATGGAATGGTCAAAAGCAAACAGTCACTCACATGAGAGTATTCGGTTGTGTGGCATATGCACATGTACTGGATCAGCTAAGAAAGAAGCTTGATAGTAAGGGGGAGAAGTGTGTCTTTATTGGCTATTGTGATGAGTCAAAAGCATACAAACTCTATAATCCATCCACCAAGAAATTGATAGTAAGCAGAGATGTGCAGTTCATTGAAGATGAAGCTTGGGATGGAAGCTTAGAGAAGACAGTGAATGTGAAGACAATTGTGTCTCACGAAGAAGAAGAGGAAGGGACAGAAGCAAATAATCCTTCTTTTGTGGCTCCTCCTCCACCACAGCAAGTACAAAAAACCACACCACAATCTGGAATTCGAACAGCCTTAAGAAAGTGCTTCTCGAAGCACACCACAGGGATCAGAAATACCCTCAAGTTCGGATGGAACTCCAAACACACCAAGAAGACCAAGATTCAGAAATCTGAATGAGATTTATGAACAAGGAAAGGTAAGTAACAATACCGGTCTGAATTCATTATTCGCTTTGTATTGTCATGTTGATGACCCAGTCCATTTTGAAGATGTTGTAAATGAAGATAAATGGATTGAAGCAATGAATGAAGAAATTGGTGCAATTGAGAAGAGTAAAACATGGGAGTTAGTGGAACTCCCTGTAGGCAAAGCTGCCATTGGTGTTAAGTGGGTCTACAAGACCAAAAGCAATGCTGAAGGCAAGATTGACAGGCACAAAGCAAGACTTGTTGTGAAAGGCTACAAGCAGCAACAAGGCAAAGACTATGATGAAACCTTTGCACCGGTAGCAAGGATGGAAACAGTCAGAACAGTGTTGTCTATAGCAGCACAACACAGATAGAAGATTTATCAGATGGATGTTAAATCTGCATTCCTGAATGGAGTATTGAAAGAAGAGGTTTATGTTGATCAACCTCCAAGCTATGAAGTTGAAGGCCAAGAGCATAAAGTCTACAAACTGAAGAAGGCTCTTTATGGGCTGAAGCAAGCTCCAAAAGCATGGTACAGCAGAATATATGCTTATCTGATTGACAATGGGTTTGACAAGTGTGATGGTGAACCCACACTCTACATAAAGGATAATGACGGTAAGATTCTTATTGTTGTTTTATATGTAGATGATTTGATTTTTACAAGCAATGATGCTTATCTCATTGCTGATTTTAAAGCAGTCATGAAAAGTGAATTTGAAATGAATGACTTGGGCTTCTTAAGATATTTTCTTGGAATTGAAGTAGACCAAATCGAAAATGGCATTTTCATTTCTCAAGATAAATATGTAGAAGCAGTGTAGAAGAGATTTAACATGCAGAACAGCAAAGCAGTTGTGACTCCAACTGTAATGGGGTTGAAATTGACCAAAGAAGACAGCAACAAATATTTTGATCCAAAATTATACAAGAGCATAGTTGGCAGCCTTATGTACTTGACTGCAACTAGGCCGGACATTATGCATGCTGTGAGCTTAATCCCCAGATTTATGGAAAGACCGAAAGAAACTCATTGGCAGGCAGCCAAGAGGATTCTAAGGTATGTGAATGGAACGAAGGGGTTTGGTATTTTATACTCCTCTTCTGAAAGTTTCATGTTGACAGGTTACACTGACAGTGATTGGGCTGGAAGTGTTGATGATAGGAAAAGCACATCCGGATATGTGTTTCATATGGGTTAGGGAGCCATTTCATGGGCTTCCAAGAAGCAACCAGTTGTAGATTTGTCGACAGCAGAGGCAGAGTATGTGGCAGCAACAACAGCAGCATGCCAAGCAGTATGGCTGAGAAGAGTTCTCAAAGATTTGTGTCATGAACAAGGAAATGGCACAACCATTTACTGTGACAATAGCTCAGCAATAGCATTGCCTAAAAATTTTGTTTTTCATAAAAGGACAAAGCACATAGACACCAAATTCCACTTCATACGTGAATTGGTTAACAATGGTGAGATTGTTTTGCAGCACTGCAGAATAGAGGATCAGCTAGCTGATATCTTGACAAAACCATTGGCAAAGAAAAGCTTTGATCATTTCAGGAAATGCCTGGGTATGCAGAAAAACCCAGCAGTTAAAATTAAAGGGGAGTGCTAGAATGATAATTTTAAACTACCAGAAATTGATAATTGAAATGCAGCGGCAACTTGACTTCAACGAATTTGCAGATTTTTTCCTGCGATGCGATCCCATCGCATATCGCACTTTCCCTCGTCACCCTTCGCTGCATGCTTGTATTGTCTGCGATGCGATATTTGCGATGCGATCGCATATCGCAAATCACATGATTTAAAGGTTATAGAGGCTGTGGCACATTCTCTCTTGTTGCGATGCGATGGTGTGATAAGCCATGCATTAAATTCCAGCAAGATATTTTGAGGCGTGTAATTAATGATATTTACTAGGGTTGGTTATTTTGAGGCGTGTAATTAATGATATTTACTAGGGTTGGTAAATGTAGGTGAAATCTTAAATTTTATTATTTTTTATTTTCATGGAAGTATGCAAAAGCAACACGTATTGTAAAGATATTTTCGTGTTGTTCTATATATAAAAAAAAAATGCAAGCAAAAGAGTGAGAAGTAGTATTAGCCAAGAAGTTCTTTTTTTCTTCTTGCAACGCACAACAGTGCTGAAGATATAATCTTATAATCTTTTGAGATAGTGGAATCAAATTCTGGAACTGAAGTTCCTGTTGTAAATCCCTCTGAGTTGAGGAAGACAATTTTGTAATAGTTTTATTATTATTTTATATGACTAAGATCCTTGATAAAACCAGAGCGTTGTTCTCTGTTATATTTGTTTGTTGTGTGTTTGAAATAAACATAAATTTCCGTCAAGTATAAGAATTTTTCAGATTATAGCAACCAAGTTTGAGGATTCAGAATTTCTGGGAGTCAAGTTTGAGGATTTTGTATAAGACCAGAAATGATACTGAATCCATTTTGTTATTAACAAAACTATTTAAACCCTCTCCCAGTCAAATTGTGTACTCCTTAAACAACGCCTTTCAATAAAGTTTATGTCGTTTTAGTGGCAGAATTGAGATGATTACCTGAAACCTCGAAACAACTTCACGCGCACAACCTGCATAATCAAATAGTGAAAACGGTTTAAATTTCAAGAAGTATAAACTCAACGTCACATTTAAGCAGCGAAAATGATCCATCTAATTATACTTACGAGAGACATGTAGATGAAGAGTGCAACAAAATACATGATGCGAGAAACTGTGTCAAATTCTCCGAAAATTGTCTCCCAGGCCCAGCTTGCGGTAGCCGGAGCAGCCAAAAAGAGAAAGAATACAGGATGAAGTTCCTTGGGCAGCGTTTCACTGGTAGGCAATCTCTGCTAGAGTGTCACGAATAATACTATGTAATGGGCCAACCCTACAGCCCATAAGAATATTGCAGCCTCCTTCAAGTCTAAGCGGGCCGCTAATAGAGATCCCACAAAGTTTCCTACGACAGACAAGTGTGTGCAAGGGTTAGCTACTTTTGATAATCTCTTCTCTCCTCCAGACAACCATTGGCCATATATCTTGAGCTCCAAAATCAGCAAAGGGGCCATGAAAATGCACCATACCGATGGATGAACTGACTCTGCTATTACTGGAGGTACTGCTATAGCTAGTGTCATAGCGGCAACCCATGGCGCAAAGAAAAAATTCACCCTCACTGGATGGCAAAACTCCCTCTTGACAGCCTCGAAATGGTAAATCGATTTGAGGAAATAAATGCAGAAAACAAGGGTGAGTGTGCACGCTGCAAGTAACCAGAGAGCTAAATTTATCTGCGGCGGGATATGGAGGAATTTAACAGCAGGAGAGGTGGCGAGAGCCTTCCATAAAGATGCTTGGCTGGCCAAACCATGCACATTCCGAAGCATGCATTTGGAAATCTAAGAAGAAATGGCCATTTTTTGTCCACGGGAGGAACTGCAACTTACTCACAGTCCTGAAATCAAAGCAAGGAAAAAACATCAGAATGTAACCACCAACATACCTCTAGGTTATATAGATTAATAGGTCTAGGTTATCATGTCTTACCTTGGATACAATTTTTCACCTCTAGGTTATATAGATTAATAGGTCTAGGTTATCCTATAGAATGTCTTATCTTAGATACAAATTTTTAGGGTATAGTAGATTTGAAAATAATTCAGAATATTCTAATAAATTATTAATTTAATTCAAATTACTCCAATAAATTATTGATTCATCATAATAAAAAAAACAATAAAACTCTTCAAGCTGCTCAAATATCTATATAATCATTTCACCTTGCTGAAATATCTATATAATCATTTCATTTTTACTTCTCTCTACTCCCATATACATAATAATCCCATCTTAAACATCCTCAATTCCTAATCTATTGCAAGACTCGGTAAAACCCTTCTCATCACCTTCGGGAGGTTATCTCATAAATTCCAATATCCGTCAAAAGGGTTACTTGTCTGAACTTGAAATACACATAATTTACTCAAAACTGGAGGTTATCTCATAAGTTAGAATATTTTTGAAGTGGGTCATTTGTTTGATCTTGAAATGCACAGAGTTTCTTCAAAGCTGTATTAGACTCCCTGCAAGTATTGTATACTTCCTTAATTATATCTATTTGATAGCAGTCGCAAAGTGTACAATCTTTGTCAACCCTCTTCATATGTGATGAAAACAAGGATAAAATTTATTCCCAATCTGTTTTACTATAAATTTCTTATCCTGAAACTATAAAATATTTTTACATAATTGCTCGTTCCAACGACTAAACCACACCAACAAGATTAATTCTCTGTATAAACATGAAAGATACACCTAAAGTTTCATAACCTCCGGGTAGGCAATAGACAAATATAATAAATTTCTCTCACACATCGAACAAATACGCAAAGAATTTATGGAACACCTAACCCATACAGACTGCAGCATGAACTAAACTAAACTATACTAAACTAAACTATCCTTTTATCAATTGTATTGATGCAATTACTACCTCCTTAAAAAAAATTGATATCTCAACAGCACTATTATTTCACAAATAATTACTACCTCCAAAGATTTTGATATCTCGTGGACACTTGATATCTCTCAAGAATAGAATACCTCCAAAGAATTTGATATCTCATGGGCTCTGGATATTTCACAGCGAATTACTCTTTTCAAATATTTTTATATTTCACATCATAAATTAAAATAAAATAAAGATGTGTTAAATTTGAGATGTTTGTGATCTATATTGTAAATAAAAATATTTAAGATTAATCACATCATTAGAATTGGGTTCAAATTTAGAACTAACTGAGAATAAACCACATTAACTGGTTTAAAAGATCTACCCAATCTTAATAATATGATTAATCAAAAAAACTTTTAACTACACTAAAAAATACATGTCAACATAGATACTGAATAATTTATACCTCAATAAACAAGTACAAGTACATATGCAAACAAATATAGCTTGAATTTATTGATCTACTAATAATACAGTGAAGCATATATCCATAGTCTTCTCACCCTTAGAACTTCAAGCTCGGGCCCCTCCAATGCTTCAAAGTATCTCGCTGCAGGAATTTCAACACTGACTAAGTGCAGAAATTCAGATCTAGCATCCCAGTGCCCAGATCCATATGTTCCATCGCTTCTCTGCTCATGCCGGATAGAATTATGGTGTTCCATTGCAGAGTGCAAGATTATGTAACATGTGTCGTCCTATGAGTTATTGTTGTAACATAATTTATAGGCCTAGGTCACCCTCTCAGAAGAATTTGGAAGTGAGTCGGTCTTGAGGAGCTCATGATGAGGACAGAATTACGTCCATTTCCTTACAATAACATTTTCATTAACAAATGAATTAGTAGGTTAAAAACTTTTTGGCATGGTCCGCACAGAATTTATGTTGAGATAGAAATTCTAGTGGGATTTCATTCACAAAATCCGTACTTTTTGACATGTGAAAAAGTACTTTTTGAGTAATATTTTATGAGGTGAAATTAAACTATACTATAATTATTTTAAAAGGAAATAAAAATTAATTTGATTGACAGTTGTTTCACTGCGATTTCTCCGCAGGACCCAAAATACGTGAATGCTTGGAAATTCTGTACGTGATAGAGAAGGGCGTAGGTTAATGGGGTTACTGTTTGTTTTTTTATTTAAGGCTGTAATGCGGTGATTCAGAATTGATGATAATGTTTTGTCATATTTTTAAATATGGAAATGAATCTAATTGTATATAAAAATCGTCATGAAATCTAATTGTCATGGAAAAAAATAATTTTTGAAAGCTAATTGTCATGAAAAAACATAAAATTAAAATTATATTCTGTAGATATATGTACAGCATGTCTGTAGAGATAAATGATCACTTTGATCTTAAGCTTTCATATCTGAGCAAAAAATAAGAAATTTAATTTTATTATTAAAAATGAAATAAAATTATATTCAGTAGATATACGTACAGCAGGTCTTTAGAGATAAATGATCACTTTTGATCTTAAGCCTTCCTATCTGAGCAAAAAAATAAAAGACTAGCTAAAGCACTTTTGTATAATAGTACAAATCACTTATTTTTCCATTTTTTTTACTTCTTTTCATATCTTTGGAGTAAATAAAAGACTAGCTAAAGCACTTTAAGGTTTTTGTAGTTGTATAAATCACCTATTTTTCCATTTTATCTTTTTACGTCTTTCCATATCCTTGGATTATAGTTCATGTTAGATGCTTTGTTGTAGGGCGATTTATTTTTCTTATTCAGAACTATCTGTTACATTAGATTTTTTGGTTTATTGTTATTTTATTCATTGCAGGAGTTGGTGTTTTCATTTAATTTTTGACAAAATTATTTAAAAATGATGAAAAAAATTTATTTATATAGTGTTCCAAAATTATTTTTGGCCATGTTTCTTAATTAAGAAAAAGAAATTTATACAGAATAAAAACTTATCATAATTCAGTTGTCAAATAAAAAATAAGAACAATCATCACTAAGGGCTAAGATAACTCATCATTATTATTCAAAAAAAATCAAAAAGCTTCGAATTATCAACAGTTAGTTTTGAGTAAACTTTCACTAATAAAAAATGCAATTAATGCCCCTTGATGTGCAGCTTTCAACCTTTCTATTAAATATCACATTATCTAATCTATCTATTTTAATTATATTATTGCATAGTGCTGAAAGTGCCCCTTATCTCAGACTACTTGTGTCCAATCATTAGATCTGTGTACATGTATACATGCCATCTAAATCTTACTGTGGTCAAAATAAAGCCCCTCAGATAATCTATACTCTTTATTTATCGCGCATTTACAAAATTTAGTCTAACCAACCACATCACGACATCGCCGATTATATTATTGAATGGTGCTTGAAGTGCCCCTTATCTCAGACTACTTGGGTTCGATCATTAGATCTGTGTACATGTAGACATGCCATCTAAATCTTACTGTGGTCAAGATAAAGCCCGTCAGACAATCTATACTCTTTATTCATCACACATTTACAAAATTTAGTATAACCCAGCACATCACCAATTTAGAACAGTCAGATCCTATTTATTAAGTGCAGGCCACGGCATCAATATTTGTTTAAATATCACTGAATTCATTAAATTATACCACAGTGTTGAAATGGACATTTTGAGTAAATGAATGAAGGAGATCAATACTGTTCCGTCACGCGGTTCATAGAATTTTGTCAAAAAATAATAATCTAGGTTACAGTTGTTAACCATTTCCACTATCAAAAAACTATTCAATTACTTCATTATTTTAATTTTTTTTTTTAAATTAACAGATTCCTGCAAAATCCAATCAAATTTGTAACACCTATATTATCTGTATGAATGCAAAACAGGCCCCACTCTAGAGCTGGTTATTGTTGCATTAAATGTCAGCACTAGGACTGTAGTAACAGCAAAATTGGGGCAGAATCGCTACCACACACGATCTTAAGTGAAATCAGGTATACGACAATACAGCCAACGGACATTAACTCCTTCATCATCTGGATATGACTTTCCAAATTCCGATTATGCGTATGACAATCGACTGCAACAGCAGACTCTCGGTATAAGTCACGAGTATACAAGGAATTCCACATGTTATAATAGAATACTTATATCACACGAGAAGCCCAAGGTTGCAGATCTTAAACATCATGTAGACATGCCATCTAATTAGTATATAATGATAATAGGAAAAGGGATCTTATGGTAAGGTTCTCCCTCTAAATGGGAATCCACTTCAGACATCTTCATTCATGCCATCAACATGTCTATAATCATATCATGAATTAGTATATCTATTAGATCACAAAGTGAGACCATATCACATATTTATTATGGATATTATGTTATCATCAGTGACTACATCATGGCATAAATCTATCATCAAGGTTAGTGTCAAATAGCTAATAGGAGTATATTTCAATAATCATGATCACAATATTAGTTCTTTGTCACATAACTTAATCCAATAAGTTAGGGCATTCAATTTTACCATATGCCACAATCAGTAAGCACATCAAAATATAACCATGGTCAACAAAAGATCATGAATATCAACCTTATTGTTACACTTCTATCATTAAACAATATCAATAGTACCAAGTTACTATCTATTAGAATAAAGGTGCTAGCCTTTTATGAAATCAAGATATCTAAAAAATGATATATGATAAAGTACACCAATATATCAAAGATCAATATTAAGTAGCCTCATAGAATCAAGAAGTTAATTATGTAAGATACTTGTTCAATACCAAGTGCACCATTTTATCATAGAACCAAGAATCCAAATCACTTTCATATGCATGCATGAACCATTTGGGAAGGAGATTTCTCAATATACCTTAGGGCTTACCTTTCCATACAATATTAAAATAATATACCATGCATACCTTGTAGTATTCAAATATCTATGTAGGCAGCTTGTAGCACTTTGTCCTCTTTTCATCAGGTGCCTCCTTACCTTTTTCCAACTCTAGATTTTCTTTCATGCATCTCAAATGATCCTCAAGAATGATCCTCTTATTACATCTCATCAAGGAGGTTATAAACATCCAAATACTCAAATATATATGCAGGAAGTATAAGTAATGATCAAAACAATAATAATATCTATAATTCCAAACAAAAGGAAAGACATAAAGGAGCATCATAAGTTAAGAGATACTTATCTTCAATGAGAGGTGATCCTCTCCCTCTTGAACCAACCTTCAAGAGCCATCATTGTCCATTGTTCATATAACAATGTTGCCTTAAATATTTCAACCAACTTTACCAACAACCAATTCTACTAGAGACTATCCCATCAAGGGCTTCATCAAATTTGTCACAAGTGCTTAAGCATCTTCACATTGACCATGCTAGATTTCATATCTCATACATTTTCCATAAACCAGGGTTTGTCTCAAACCCTAACCTCATAAAATCCATCAAACCCTAATATACAAATTGCCTAAGTTTATCTTCAAACCCTGTAATTCTTTTAGGTCTGCTCCATCTTCTCTTGCTTCCATTAAAGGTGTCTCCATGGGGTGATCTCCATGACTTTTCTTTAGCCCAGCTCTAGTATCATGTTAATTTTTCATAGGGTTATATTGTTCTTTGCTTTGATAATTCATTTCTTCATTAACACGTTAGGTTCACCCCAAACCATCATAACATTATTTAGATTTAAAACATTATTCACCATCATATGCAACTATGTAGAAAGAACAATATCATCATCATTAATGTAACATAACATAAAGGAAAAATAGAAGAAAAGAATTCACACATAGAGAAACTAGGATTGGTCGGAGACCAGGGAAAACCCCACTATGGGGAAAACCCTTTCAAATTCTTCTTCTTATTATATTATCATCAAAAGATTTAGCAAAAGAGAGTACAAGGATCCATATCTACATATATGTAACTAACCATCAAAACAACTACAACATCCATGAAATACTGTAATGAACTTTCAGTGTGTTGAAAAGTGTAACTAGGTTTGTTCTTCATAATAACATGTAATAATTATTTTATGTAATGATATGTAAAGAAGAAAAGATACATTATTGTATTACTTGCTTCATGGGTTTCATGAGCAAGATATTTTATTTTTGAGTCAAGACTCCCATTGAGAGTCTTTGAGAAATATTTGTCATCTAGTCATAAAATATTAGAGTCATTTTCATGTAATGAAGTCATGTTACACTTTGTAAAAGGTCAAACTTGTCGCTTATCCTCTTCAAGTCAGCCTACAACGATTGAAGAACTTGCTAGAAGAAGTCGACCTAACCACTAGTGATCATGTCGGCCTAAAGAACATGCCTTGATGTGTATATATAGCGACACTTGGCCTCACTTAGAGGCAAGAAACTTGACAAGCATTAATTCAAGCATAAGTACAAATAATAGGTCAAGTAAAAGTGCGAAGAATAGGATCCAAGTAGAAGTGTGAAGAAGGGATAACAAAGGAAGGATTCTTCTGG
This sequence comes from Pinus tabuliformis, assembly GCA_031772625.1. Lineage (NCBI taxonomy): Eukaryota > Viridiplantae > Streptophyta > Pinopsida > Pinales > Pinaceae > Pinus > Pinus tabuliformis. Next base: position 1,868,786,332 of record CM062817.1, read on the forward strand.
GAATAACGAAGGAGATTTTCTTCTGGGTCAGGGAAGGAGAGTTTCTTTTGGGTCAGTGAAGGAGAGATTCTTTTGGGTTAGCGAAGGGGAGTTTCTTTTGGGATCAACAAAGGAGAAGTTTCTTCTATAGATAGAAAAGGAAGGTTTTGTTGAAATTTTGAATAATAAACACTTATTCATAGAGATTATCCTGATTATACACTATTGCAGAATACATGCATAATACATAACCTCCTCTACGTTGATCATCAATTTAGGAGCATTAAAAACAATGAAACATCAATCGCATGCACACATTAACATAGTATGTAACCCAGGGAAAGCATACAGCTGAAAACCCCACACTATATGTATATTATAATGATTTAGAACATGTAACAATACATAGTACAATACTCCTCACAAGTACTCAGTACTATCTCCACCTATCACACACAAAACTAGCTCAGATCTGAATCAGTCATAGGTTCAAATCTCCTCCGCTGCTTTGCCTGCCTCCACTATGCAATCCTGCAAGAGAATGAATCACGTGAGCACAGGCTACAATTGCCTTGATATTGGCCCACACTGCACAGTCCTCATTGGCATTACTCAATCCATGCATGTGCAAATCTCATGCACAACTGATAGTCACAACTCACCCTTTCACTTACCTCTAACACCTGTCGCTGTTGAACTGTCCATGCACTGAGTTAACTGATGTATTCTTTAGTTGCTTTATGATTTAATAATTAGTGAATTAATTAACAATCAATTCACACAACTCATCACTAGTGTATTCTTTAGTTAGACTAAATACAACTAGTTCAACTAAGTCAAACTGAACACAACTCCATCAACTCCACATCCAACTCCACAGAACTCACATGCATGAGTTCTAACTGACGTCCTCCATGCAATAGCTCAACTAACACATAAAAACCACGTGATTCCTTTTTTCAGCTGCATGTGCCACATCCGTAGCTCGAACTGAAGTGCTCCAAGAGAATAAGATAATGTTTAGAGTCCAAATATTACTAAGGGCTAATAATATTTGACTGTTTCTATTTTTAGCTTGGCAGTCTAAAAATAGACTCTGATCACTCCGCTGTGAACCAAAACAGAAGTCCATCTATTTTTCCCAACATCACCAATCATCCATAAAAAACATCCTGCAACTCATAGACCATGATCCATATGTCTAAAAATAGACATAGTATAAAAATAGACTGTGCACCAAAAATACCCTACGGGCCCACTTAGTGAAGGCGACTTCTTTCCACTAAGCTCCATCATCTTGTTGCATTCTCAACACTCCCTCTCAACAAGATATGGATTATCAGCAACCTCTATCCTGCAACTCTGGAATGTTCTGCATGTAACACATGTGCCCGGTCCATTTGCTCCAACAACACTTGGAACAAAAACACTCCCAACTGACCACTCTATTGGGCTAGGAACATACTTTGATGCTGAAGCTCTACCTGTTGTTGACAAGTGCTCCCTCTCTGACATCTGTGCTACTGTAACATCTCCATGCATCTTGCACCATTGCATACTTCTCTGTGCCACCTAGCACTGTGAAAAACACTTGTGCCTCTCGCATTGCTGCAGCCTGCTAGCTATGCATTGTCCTGGGATTCCCTACACTGTCGCTTTCTCTGCCGCTCCATTCGCATCTGTCTCTACCCAATCAGTTAGTTCCTGCTACTCCACATCGGGGCTCCCGTAGCAAAGTCTCATCCAAGAGGTTGGGTACCTCAAGGATCCTGCCCTTCCTCCTTGGGACGATCAATCCACATCACCCCACCTCCTACCTGGAGGTATGGCTGCATGTGATCGCTCTACCCACCAGGCTCGAAGTTTCCTCCTACTCGTGGTCTCTGCATGAGTAAATGTCTCTTCTTGATCTCCTCTCAGCTTCCCTTGTTGTGGCTACTCCACAACCTTCTGAAGCTGCTGCACCAAGCGTGGCTCCTCCATAATCATCTGAGACTTCTTCTGGCTTTGCATGTTGAGAGGTAATATACCCTCCCTCTCAACCACCAAGTCTCCATCAATTGCTTTGTTGCTCAAGGCTTTGCATGCATCTACATGCAACTGATAAAGGTTCCTGACTCGAACCCCTATCTTCCCGGTTTCTCCAGTTGTCTTGTTGCGCAGGAAAGCCATTCCCTCGCTGAAGACAACATCATATCCCTTGTCTTCTAACATCGCCACAGAGATAAGATTCTTCTTCAATCCCGGAACATGCATCACTTCCTTCAATCTGAAGGGTTTACCAGACTCCCTCTCAAAGGAAATGGTACTGATACCAGTTGCACTGTATCTACCATCATCGCTCATCTCGATGTGCACTCCAAGATCTTTCTCATCCAGATCAGAAAACAAATCTCGATCTCCTGTCATGTGAGAAGACGCACCATTGTCCAAGAACCATACCGATCCCATCACACTTGATACCAAGCATGTGATCAGCGAAAAATCTAGCTCAAACTGCGAGGCTAAGGCCTCTCCCGCTGCAGATCCAACAGCTTGCTTATTTTTCTTCTTCCGCAGACAATCTGTGGCATCTCCATTCTCAGATTTGATGTTTCTGAGTTTATCCTTGAGCACCATTCCACCAACTCAAAACTTAACCGCTTCTGATCTAAAATTCGTGAGAACAAAGTATTTCTTGTACAAAGATCAACTATATGGGCATTCACTGGATATCTCACCTTCCAAAAGAAGGATGAATCCAGAAGCTACCTGGCCTAATTACAGACTCTGCCTGAAGAAATAAAATTTAAACACTATTTGAATAATAGATCTAATGATCAATCTTGCTTTGATATCCTGTAGAAATTTTTCTACAAATCAACCAGCTCTGATACCGTGTAGAAACTTTTTCTACAATTATCTAGCTCTGATACCATGTAGAAATTTTGAATAATAAACACTTATTCACAGAGATTATCCCAATTATACACTATTGCAAAATACATGCATAATACATAACCTCCTCTATGTTGATCATCAATTTAGCAACATTAAAAACAATGAAACATCAACCGCATGCATACATTAGAACAATATGTAACCCGGGGAAAGCATACAGCTAAAAACCCCACACTATTTGTATATTATAATGATTGAGAACATGTAACAATACATAGTACAATACTCCTCACAAGTACTCAGTACTATCTCCACCTGTTACATAGAAAACTAGCTCAGATCTGAATTAGTCACAGGTTCCAATCTCCTCCGCTTCTTTGCCTGCCTCCACTACGCAATCCTGCAAGAGAATGAATCACGTGAGCATAGGCTACAATTGCCTTGATATTGGCCCACACTACGCAGTCATAATTGGCATTACTCAATCCATGCATGTGCAAATCTCATGCACAACTGATAGTCAAAACTCACCCTTTCACTTACCTCTAACACCTGTCTCTGTTGAAATGTCCATGCACTGAGTTAACTGATGTATTATTTAGTTGCTTTATGAGTTAATAATTAGTGAATTAATTAAAAATCAATTCACACAACTCATCACTAGTGTATTCTTTAATTAGACTAAATACAACTAGTTCAACTAAGTCAAACTGAACACAACTCCATTAACTCCACATCCAACTCCACAGAACTCACATGCATGAGTTCTAACTGAAGTCCTCCATGCAATAGCTCAACTAACACATAAGAAACCACATGATTCCTTTTGTCAGCTGCATGTGCCACATCCGTAGCTCGAACTGAAGTGCTCCAAGAGAATAAGATAATGTTTAGAGTCCAAATATTACTAAGGGCTAATAATATTTGATTGTTTCTATTTTTAGCCTGGGAGTCTAAAAATAGACTCTGATCACTCCGCTATGAACCAAAACTAGAAGTCCATCTATTTTTCCCAACATGACCAATCATCCATAAACAACATCCTGCAACTCATAGACCATGATCCATATGTCTAAAAATAGAATGTGCACCAAAAATACCCTGCGGGCCCACTTAGTGAAGGTGACTTATTTCCACTAAGCTCCATCATCTTGTTGCATTCTCAACAGATTTCTTCTAAGCTACTTGTTCTAGGTGACCGAGCCAGAGACTAGAGACCGAGATTGTCTAAGGGAAGTAGAGAATAAGCAGTGTGAAGGGCAGAGACCGAGTTTCTCTAGAGGAAGCTAAGGAGAGTAGTTCGAGATCAATAAGAAAGTCGAGGAAGGGAAGAGGCAAAGCATCAAGGTTAGTGACAAGGTTCTTGGGGGGATACTAGAGTCTAGGGTCTTTGTCATGGCCTTGATACTCATAAATTGAAGATCTAAAAGAAGAATTTTGATCGGGTTTTCCTCTCAAGAGGTGAGAGGTTTTTACCCTGGCTGACAAGCCTACATACTGTGTCACTTGTCTTTTATTGTGTATATTGGTAATTGTCTTTATGAAAATAACACAATAATAACATAATGAAGAAAATACTATAAGCTAAGAAGTAAGAGTATATCAAAATCAATTATCAAGCAAAGAAATATTTTAACTATTCATACCCTAGATTTCTCAACATGGTATCAGAGCTAAGGTGTTGAAGTCAAGAATGGGCATTCAAGTAAGTAGAAACATGAGAATCAAGCTTCAAAGAAGGATCAAAGCAAGTCAAAGAACAAAAACATATATGTTCATCATAATAAAACCCTAGATCAAAGAAATATACTCTAACAAGAGTCTTGAAATTATCTTCAAGAAGGAAGCGGGAAGAAAGACCGAAACCCAAGAAGCACTTCTGAGATCATCACTCATACATCATCAAAGAAGTGGAATCTCTTCAAAACTAAGGAAGGCTAGATCAAAATGCAATCTTCTCTTTTTTGAAGCAAGGATCTCATTTAGAGGAAGATCATCCTAAAGAAGGCAGTCTTTCCTCATTGAACTAAGGACCTTCTTAAAAGGATCATATGAAGCAAAAAGTTCATCATCATTATCAAGTTGAAGATTCTATTTTCACAAGTAAGTACATTTTTCTTATAATCTAATATAGTAAAAATGACTTCATGTCTCAAGGAGAACCATAAGTTGGTCAGGATATCAAACTTTCTTCTATGGAAAAGTAGGATACACATAGTCCTCGAAGTAAATGAAGTCATTGATCATGTCCATGGAAAGGTCTCTGAGCCATCTGAAGAACCAACATTATCTGAATACATGGAAATGGATATACAGGTTCAAAATGTTCTTAAGGAATCTATCAAAACTCCTCTCATTTCCTATTTAGCCGAGCTGGAGACATCTAAAGAGATATATGATGAGTTGGTAAAACTTTTCTCTGAAATCACGATAGAAAAGACCATATCATGTAGACTTGATCTATATAAATTGAAGGTGTCAAAGGATGAAGGGATATCTTCTTGCCTTTCAAAAGCATCTCAAATAAAAGGTCAATTGCAAGATCTAGGAGAGATGGTGTTTGATAAAGAAATGATCTTTGTTATTCTAAATGCATTGACTGATGAAAAAGGTAACCTCATATCTATTAAATAAGAGGAAGTTATCCCATTCATCAAATTATGGTCTCTATTCAAGGAAGAAGAAGACAGGTTGAAGAAAGAAAGTGACAAAAGATTAGATAATAGGATCAATCAGTGACAAAAGAAAAGGGGAATTTGGAAAGTTTGGTCCTCAAAAGAAAAGGAAGAACATGGCTAAGGTAAGATGTTATGGATGCTAGGAACTTGGGCACTACATAAAAGATTGTCCTAAACATAAGAAGGATAATAGATATAGGGAAGAAGACCATATTACTGAGGAAGTGAAATAACCTGAGACAAAGAAGCTTACGAAGGAAGAAGTAAAAGATCTATATTATTAATCAGATGATTTTCTTCACTATAAGGTACTTTCCACTTGTAATTTATAAATAGGAAACAATGTAAATAAGATAGGATGCATCAAATTAGAAAATAACATCATGATAGAAGTATTATAAGGAAGATATCTTGACATGGGAAGCAAAAATAATGTCTTGAATAAATTCTAAAGAATAAGAGCTCTTGGAAACCTCATTGAAATCTTAAATAATACTTATATAAAGAATTAGAGGTCGTCATCGACTAGGATCATCATACAATAGTCAATAAGGAAACATATGTTGGGTGAGGATATGAAAGATCCTCAAGTTTCTCTCATGGACTCTTTATCATAGGATTAATCAATCTAGAAAGAAAGCAAGTGTTTCATCAGGAATTTCATCTCATGGGATTCAAGGGATGATGGTATGATGACATAACAGTGAAATAGGATAAAACTCATTCATTCAAAGGAAGTTGCTACAGGAAGTCTGGATGACCCAAAGGAAATATGAGGTATGTATGCCTACATAAATTATTATTAAAGTCACGTCATATGGTTGCAGATAATATGGATCACCAGTTCCATCTTGGGAAACATTATCAAAGAAAAAGGGATTTCCTCATACGAAATATTTCAGAAAAGAATAAGTCACACTAGATGAAATCAACATAATATGTTATCATATGAATCATGAAGAATCTTGACTACAATTAAGAAACTCTGATTGAAAGCTCCTGAGAATGAAGTGTGTGAAAAGAAAGGAAGAGATTGTAAAATATGAAACAAAGGTAGAAGGAATTCAACATTTGAGACCAAGAAGAGTTGATTGGAATATCTCCCAGAAAGATATGAAGACTCTGATGAGAGTCAGAAAAAGATGAAGGCCCTTGACAATGGATATCTTTGGGAGATGTGTCAACATGCATGTAGGGTGTTGATACCTACAGGAATATGTCATGATAAGAGACGACCACAAAGGTAATTTTGATTTAAGTGTTCATTTTGTATTTTTGAACTAATATCTAGATGGGCTTATGTAGGACTGCCAAAGGGAAGATCTGTGGATGACTTCTAGGAAGTCCATATAAAAGGACGTAAGATCTTTCCAAAAATATGGCCTGAAGAAAGCAACATGATATGAAGCAAAGCCAGACCGAAAAACTAATGAATTGCTTTCTGATGAAAGGGATGAGGACATGACTAGCTCATGAAATAAAGTGATGGATGGAATGTGCCCTATGAAGAAGTCCTAAAAGATGAAGACTCCATAACGAATAATAAATTCGTGGCATCAAAGGAAGGAGCTCTTCAAGAAGATGGTTGTTCCATGATCTCCACATGAGGAGCTATTGTAGGACCCTAGTTAAGAGGGAGCCTAAAAAGAAGTTTCTTAGTTGGAAGAAACTTGGAAATTCCTAAGGCAAGAGGGAGATTAGGTACATTCCTTTTGTATGAATGAGTACATTCCTTTATTGGAATATGTCCTCCCTATTTGAGAGGGAGAGATAGACACATCATTCTAGTATTCACTTGGGAAGATAGAATGGAGGATTAGGTAATTATTTGGTATCTGTTACCCTTTGAGGATGAGATAGGGCATCCAATAGAAGAGTATTCGTGGAGGATCGATATTCCTTAAGGGCTAGGGAGTCCAAGTTAAGAATTGTCCTCATGGAACACACCTTGAGTACTCAGGTAGGGGATGTTCTGAGAGAGACAATGATGAAAGTGTCTATAAATAATTGGTCTCACCAGAATTGAGCTCAGATCTTATGGAGAGATGGAGTTGTTAGTCAAGGCATTTCTATGTGACAATGTTGGTTGATATGATTCTATAAAAATGAGTTACCAATCTGAATTATTCTTATGAGAAATTCTTTAGATTGAGAATGACCAATTACCATCATGAATACCTCCCTAGTTAAGAGGGAGTGTTGAAAAGTGTAACTAGGTTCGATCTTCATAATGACATGTAATTATGATTTTATATAATGAGATGTAAAGAAGAAAATATAAAATTATTGTACTGCTTGCTTCATGGGTTTCATGAGCAAGATATTTTATTTTTGAGTCAAGACTCCCATTAAAAGTCTTTAGGAATTATTTTTCATCTAGTCATAAAATATTAGAGTCATTCTCATGTAATGAAATCATGTTACACTTTGTAAAAGGTCAAAATTGTCTATGTAAAGTATCCTCCAAGACCTTGTCACTTATCCTCTTCAAGTTAGCCGACAATGATGGAAGAACTTGCTATAATAAATCTGCCTAACCACTAGTGATCATGTCAACCTAAAGGGCATGTGTTGAGGTGTATATATAGTCACACTCAAACTCACTTAGAGGCAAGCAACTCGACAAGCATTCGATCAAGAAGAAGTACACAGAAGAGGTCAAGTAAAAGTGTGAAGAAGAGGTTCCAAGCAGAAGTGTGAAGAAGGGATAACAGAGGAAGGATTCTTCTGAGCATAACGATGGAGAGTTTCTTCTCAGTCAGTGAAGGAGAGTTTCTTTTGGGTTAGCAAAGGAGAGATTCTTCTAGGTTAGCGAAGGAGAGTTTCTTCTAGGGTCAACAAAGAAGAAGTTTCTTTTGGAGATAGCAAAGGAAGGGTTCTTCTAGGGTACTTGTCTTGGGTGACCGATCTAGAGACTAGAGACCAAGGTTATCTAGGGGAAGCTGAGAAGAAGCAGTGTGAAGGATAGAGACCGAGTTTCTCTAGAGGAAGCCAAGGAAAGTAGTTCTAAATCAAGAAGAAAGTCAAGGAAGGGAATAGGCAGAGCATCAAGGTTAGTGATAAGGTTCTTGGGAGGATACTAGAGTCAAGGGTCTTTGTCATGGTCTTGATACTCATCAATTGAAGATCTAGAAGAATAATTTTGATCTAGTTTTCCTCTCAAGAGGTGAGAGGTTTTGGCCCTCACTGATAAGCCTACACACTGTGTCACTTGTCTTTTATTGTGCATATTAGTAATTGTCTTGATGAAAGGAACACAATAATAACATAACGAAGAAGAGGCTATAAGATAATAAGTAAAAGTATATCACAATCTATTATCAAGAAGAAAAATCTTTTAACTATTCATACCCTAGATTTCTCAACATAGTGTCTGCAATCAACTGTCGAACCCTGCAGTCACTGAGTGAAATCTTCAAAAGCCTGAGATTTCATCTTTGAGGTCTTGATTCAGAAAAAGAGAGTACAATGATCCATATCTTCATCTATGTAAGTAACCATCAAAACAACTACAACATCCATGAAATGAACCCAACAATGTATATAATCAAAACATTGATTTTGAAAATTGTAATGTAGTGTCACTATTTGCAATCAACTGTCTTGGTCACTGAGAAAAATATTCGGAAGCTTGATATTTCATCTTTTAGGTCTTGGTCACATATAGGAAGTGACATGCAAGTGACTATAGTTGTTTTAGTCGCTCCCTTTAGCCTAGCATGCAAGCGACTCGGGTCAGATCTCGATTACGGAAACCCTAAATCCCTAGTTTCCCATGCAACTAGAAGGCTCCAACCACACAGATGAACTTATGTGCATGCGACTATAATTGAATCCTTCTTGTTTTGTGCCTATCACTAGGGCGCAAAGCCCTAAAGCATAGATGTGAGCCTCGGACCTTGCAATTTCACCTCAAAATGAGCCTGATCCTCCACGGACAAGGCTTAGACCTGTGGGGGCCAAAAACGAAGATAAAAGAGTGTTTCATCATTGTGTCTAAATGAGGTAGAGGTGAGTTATATTTATAGCCTTTCAAGGTGGTCCACTTTGCTTTAGGGTCGACCTTGTCAAATGTGCACATGTGGGCTTTTCTTCATAAGTACACTTTCCCTTATCCGATTTGAGTGATATTTAGGTCGATTTTGGTCCTATTGAAAAGAGGAATTCAATGCAATCATTATCTCCATCAGGTGAGTTTTCCAAAGTGGAATTTGACTGTAGTTGCATATTTTTAACACATACATGTTCATGAATCCCACTACACACAACTGCAAGTGGATTACTATTTGATTAATCCAAAAAAAATACTTGTTGATGACAATGAAGCATTCAACGTTATAGTCAATCTAGAAATTCAATTTGTTGATGTTTAATTTGACCAAAACTAGTTGGGTAATGATGAATGCTTGTATATGATGCAACAAAAGCATCTTATAGATAAATTATTATTCTGTGAGAGAAACCCACTTGAGATTGACAACCAAGTGGAAGACAACCTATTTGGAGCAACACATGTTAGTAAAGAAGTGGAAGCGACAGAGGTAGAAAAGGAAGCGCAACAAGAGATAGCTCTCATTGCAAAGTAGAAGGAACATAACAAATATGGTTTTGCAGATGTTTTTAATCCTAACATTGATTTCCAGTGTGCACTTAAACATGAAGATTATGAAGAAGATATGAAGTTCCTTAAAGCATGGTTTGCAAAACCATGTCTTGATAAAGTCTACATAGAAGTTGGAAAAATGAATGTTGAAAAGCACATGGATGATGAAAACATTAATGAAATTTTGATGTATTGGAGTCATGAAGAGATGAAATTGTATTATGGACTTATATTGCACCAAAAGATTGACGATGAAAAGTGCACTACAAGAGATTACATGTGGGAGCAATCCACATGCATTCTGTTTTTTAAAGAAATACACAACATGCGTAAACAATCTCAAACAATGGAAGAAATACACCAACAAATGAAGAAACTACCATTTGAAGCTTACAACAAAAAGACAAAGCAGAAGCAATTAAGAAGATTTAGAATATCGAAGAAAATGAAAAAGAAAAGGAAATCTAGCTTATGTCAATTTTTTTTAAATAGTAAGCCTAGATGAGACTTAGACCAATAGGCATCTTAGTTTAAATTTTCATTTTTGTGGTTGTAATTAAGGGGGAGCCTTGGAGAATTTAATTCCAACCACATACTAGGTGTAATAATCGTGCATCCAAGTGTCATAGTTAGTTGAGTTCAGTCCACTTCAATTGAGTTGTATTTCACTATAAGTGCAGTCATTTATTGTTGATGTTTCCTATGTAATCTATTTAACTATTGATAATATTGAGAAGAGCATCTCTGCTCTATTTTTTAACATGACATCCATGTTAACATGTTTATTCTTAAAAATATAAAAATGTTGTATTAGATAATTTGACACTTGCAAAGGTTAAATAGTAAGAAATTGCTTAGTCTAAACAAGTTACAATTTAGTTTTGACATGAGAAAAATAGAATTTTTTGAAAATTTAAGTTACAATTGTTGAACATCAGAATTTATTTGGATATAAGGGGTTTTTGGTTGAGATAAATCTATTTCTGTCATCCATAAACAATTTAAACACTGCCATATTTTTCAAAAACAATACCCAAATTCCAACTAGAACTGGGCAAGTCCTGGCTAAAATGCGGCCCCGGTGGACAACGCGTAGAGAAATAGTTTGCAAAAACCCTTATTCATCATGCGAACTTAAAATGTATGAATTATATATATAGATGATAGTCTGAAGATGGGAACTGAAAATTTTGGAGCAACGAAAGCATCTGTGTACATATTATTTGACATCTGCCAACGTCGACCAATATTAGAAAGGAATAACCCCACACTCTCCTTTGCAAAATCCCTAAGTAATAATGCGAACAGGAAATATTAAAAATAATGCTCTCATACTCATGGGGAGTTTATTATTCAAAACGTTGTACAAATGATTGATTTAATGCTGATGCTACCGTGATTCGGAATCCGATGACATATTGACACGTCAACCAGCTCTCATCCCACTGGGAGAAAATGGCATTCCAACAAGTACCATTCCAAGGAAAAGGAAAAAGAAAAGAGGCAACCCAACAAATTCTCGTTAATGTTAATGAGAGATGAAGAAAAGGTGTCAATCCAACAAATTCTCATTGCTGGTGATCAGAGAGGTCTCTTACTGTACATAGCTCCATCAATAATGGCATAGTAGTTCTAACAACAGTAGAGAGACAACAGAAAATCAAGTACTACAATACAAGAGAAAATTAAATACTGAAAGGAAAATTAATCCCGGGGACTATGACCAGCATTTTTTAGGCAAGCTGATCTGGCCAACATTTCCCCCTCGCCTACTGGCCATCTACTAATATATTTTCTGGATATATCGTTGTTTCTCTGCGCTGTCCGTGGTTCCTTACTGTAGCTTTCAGCAGCTCGAAACTGGTGCGAACTGGCCCTCTGGGTTTGGTATTGGGTCGTTCAATATCAGAGACTTTGAATTTGGGATTGGGAGATGACTTGGTCATATTGTTTCTCTGCTTCGTTGTAATTGCGATGGCCATGTCGTTGGGGAAGAGGGTTTTCCAAACGAAGGCGTGCAAGAGAGTTGTGACGAAGAGACCAAAGATTGTAATAGTAGCAACTGTAGAAAGAAGTACAGCCAAGACGTGTGCGAAAAGATGGGGTACTTGCTCTGAGTATCTTATTGTCGCTATTGATGTCGATGTCATTGGGTAGGTGTATGCCCACCATGAAATAGAGAACCTGCAAAAAGGCAGCCATGGCTTTCATTTATATCCACCAGTTGCATTAGACTCAATCCCTGATAGGATTAGGTTACAGTAAGAAATATGGACAGACACAGCAAGTATTGCAACACACAATTGTTAAGCTCCATTAATTTAACACAAAAGCTACCTTGATTTATGGAGTTGCAGCTTTTCTTAACTTATGGAAACCAACTGCAGTAGTTTCCTTAAGTTAAGAAAATCAACTGCAATTACTAAATTAATAATTGGGAGCTACTAAAGTGGTCCATTACTTTGATCTCATCTCTACCTTGATTTGTGGTTTTTCTAACACATAGCATTTAGAAGCTTGATGGAAGCTTAGCTATATGTTCATCTGTTGGTCCCCAAGCTCATATCTCAAACCCCCTTCAGTTCTACACCATCTAGCTGAGATAGCAGAGCTCGGAAGTGCCTTCAGAATTTTGTGTTCTTTTGTCTGGACAGAAGCTGGAGTGCTGAAGGAGAAGCTTGTGGACTGTGGCCTGCTTCAATGCATCACCAATGGCTGGAGGTAACTCGTATCCCTGGGCAATAAGGTTTAATGATTCCTTGAGTTTATTCCGCATGCAGAATCATTGTTAAAATTGTAGAATATCTAACAGTTGGTATCAGAGCCCTTTTACCTCTGCCTTGGGTTTTTAAGTGCGCCGAACTCCACATTCTTTAAGTGCGCACTTTACATTTCTTTTATGCGTTTTAAGTTTTAAATTTGGTTCATCGAACGATTTTTGTTAGAAAGCGATTGATGTACCTACCAGATTATTAATAATAATCGATGCCATTCATTATAGTAAATTCTTTTCGATGCCGAAGAGTATTCGAGTCCCTTCAGACCTTGGACTTTGATATAAAGGAGTGAGAAACCTAAAAGTAGCGGACCACATCAGCTTATTTGAAAAGTGTTTTGGCCGGCACAAAACCCTGGTTAAGTCATGACCTTTTCTCCCCCAGCATGCGTATTCGTTTTCTATTTCATTTGCATGTGAAGGTTTGTAGTTTGATTAACTTGCCTGTCCTTTCCTCTGGTAGCTTTATCGTCTCAAGGCGAGGGGAGTATGATTCCCCTCTTGATTTATGCGATGGCGATGGAGTGTTTTGACTCGACAGGGCCAATCTGAATCTGTTATTTGAAAGCGGAGGGACTAAGGGTTTCATTGTCATTGGGTGTTTCCGGCTAGAGGGAGTTTTTTCTAAACATGCACACTCAAATATGAACAAACGCGAAGCTCTATCGCCCTTATCAAAGGACTTTTCCTTCTGGTGTGGGTTAAAATAGAAACATCTTCAGCTCCAAGATAAACCAGTAGAAAACATTAACCCTTTAAAGAGACGAGAAATTATAATTGATGTTTTTCTGGTAAATGTTAAAAATCATTCTTGTTCTTGCTCTGAGCACTGGTGAACTTCAACCTCGGTTCCGCCATTAGGTTTGCTAGGAGGTAGGGTTATGCCATGACAGAAAGAAATTTTATGTGGAGCCGAGTTTGCGGTCCGTCCGTCTGGGTTCTGAACTCTTGGACTCTAATTCATATATTTGTTTTAACAAATGTCGGCAGTGAGCTGAGAGCTGGAACGAATTATAATTTTATTTAATAGATTAAAAAGATATGTACCATTCGGCTTAAAATAACCTTCCTATTTCTCAGTTAATCGGACCCAGAATGCGGCATCGTTTTGTCGTGTGGCTTTTGGTGAAGAAAACCTAAAAATGGTTGAAAGGTGGGAAACCAGTTATGACGGTTGCAGTTGGTAAATATTTAACAAAAGTCCCTTTTTTAAAGTTGCATTGAGAAATATGCTCTTGACACGAGTTCCTTTGGTAAATTTATATGCCAGTTGCAGCGTCATCCCTTGTCATGTGTTTGCTGGCTACCACAATGAAAATCGAACCCTGGTAATTGGCATTGTTGATAATATACAAACACATTGCCGTCAGAAACACATTACCGTATTAGAGACAAGCGTAATGGTTGATAATGCAAAGTTTTCACTAGTGGTCGCTTTTGTATAGTTGTAACGCCTACTATGGGGTTTTCGTCAGCGGTTTTGGATGACAGATGTAAGGAATGGTCATGAATAATCGTAACATACCAATTGGTATATAGGCTGTAAACATCGAATAGGTATATATGGATGCTAATTCTGTTGACAATCTAATTAACATTGACAAACTCAGATCATTGATTTGACATTTGAAAGTGAAGGGATATGTCTTGGGAGACTGAACAGCTTAGTTGTCTTTGCAACTTAAGATTCTATAAGTCGTTTAAAGATTGAATTTCTGCAAAGAGAAGTGTTCGATTTGGATTGATGTGATTACTATTTTGAAGACGAGTGCTTTGGAATTTTGAGTCAATCCGTTTTTTAATACCATATTGTATGGTTTGTTTCGTTTGGTATATATTTTGATATATATATTTTGGTTATATATATTTGGTTATAACTTTGGTTATAATTTTGGTTATATGTATTTTGGTTACATAACTTTAGATGATTTTATAAATATATATTTAAAATAAATGGAAAGGTCATTATATGACTTGATTCATTCAAGAATGTTCATGACATAAAGGTTCTTACCAAAGTTTCGGGTATGAACGTGAAATGGTTGTGAAGTCTATTCTTTTTAATATGAGTCATGTTAAAGGAAATAGTTCATGCATTCTTAAATATTTCAATATTTCAATATTTGAAATAATTTAGTCTTTGAATATTTCAAATTTGCAGTTTTGTTTGCAAATTGTTTAGAGCCCATTTTGTAATTGATTTAAGAATTAGTCTTAAATAAATTATGGGACAGTGAGACTAAGGAATGTAAATTTGATTTTAATTCCATTTATCTTGTGAGCAAAATAGCTTGTTTGCTGGTCTATTTTGTTGTTTTATAAACTTAAGGACGGAGCCTGAAGTCAAGCCAGCTAGTCTTCGAACTGCATTTGCTATGCAAATGCAAAGTAGATCAAAGTTGATTCAATCTATCTCCGGGTTAAGTTTATAAATTGAACAATCAATTTGTAGTCATTTTCGGTAATGCTGACTGCTTTTGATTTTGCTGGAGAATTATTACACTTATATGGAGTTTATTAAAATGTCATTTTGACTTACTCCTTTCAGTAAACATTATTTTTCTCTCTGGTTAAGTTTTGTTTATGCAACAAAATTAATGTCTAGTGATCCATGTAATTTTAATTAATTAGAGAGTAGCCACAGCATCTTTAATTAAATAAAATTATATATTGATTGGCAAGATCACATAAAGATTATTTAGACATTAAATTGTAATTAATTACACTGAATATAATAAATTTTATCCCACAGGAATTTTTATTATATTTATGTGATTAATTAGGATAAAATTTCATAACCTACCCACAGGAGTTATGAATTAATAAGTTTTATCATAAAGTTTTATTGAATCTGCTTGAATTGAAAATTTAGCCCACAGGCAATTTTCATGTCATTTGATTCAATTCTTTTTAGCATGTTTTACATTGGTAAAACGTGAAAGATCATAAAGTTTTATTGAATCTGTTTGAGTTGAAAATTTAGCCCACAGGCAATTTTCATGTCATTTGATTCAATTCTTTTTAGCATGTTTTACATTGGTAAAACGTGAAAGATCATAAAGTTTTATTGAATCTGTTTGAGTTGAAAATTTAGCCCACAGGCAATTTTCATGTCATTTGATTCAATTCTTTTTACCATGTTTTACATTGGTAAAACATGAAAGTTCATAAAAGTTTTATTGAATCTGCTTGAATTGAAAATTTAGCCCACAGGCAATTTTCATGTCATTTGATTCAATTCCTTTTTAGCATGTTTTACATTGGTAAAACATGAAAGTTCATAAAAGTTTTATTGAATCTGCTTGAATTGAAAATTTAGCCCACAGGCAATTTTCATGTCATTTGATTCAATTCTTTTTAGCATGTTTTACATTGGTAAAACATGAAAGTTCATAAAGTTTTATTGAATCTGTTTGAGTTGAAAATTTAGCCCACAGGCAATTTTCATGTCATTTGATTCAATTCATTTTACCATGTTTTACATTGGTAGAACATGAAAGTTTATTAAGCCTCAACATAAGCATGTGATTCTTTATTTTGATGCAGTAGAACAACCTGCAAATTTCTCTGAGATTCGTTCTGACATTCCCGAACTTGAAGAAGTAATCTCGTTGCTTATTATGAATCTAATATGGTTAACGTTAATAGCCAGTGAGAAGTGAGCAAAGCATCTTATCAGGAAACAAGATGGGCTCGCATGTGGAAGCTATAAGAACATGTTATTTAACTTTAAGTAGTGGCTTTGTTTTGGAGTTAGAAAGGACCTTTTATGTTCCAAGTTTTTTTAGAAACTTGATTTTAGTTTCAAGGCTTGTACCTTTTGGATATTCCTTAAACTTTTCAGAAGAATCTTTCAGTCTATTCTATAAATCTGATTATGTTGGGAATGGTATTTTGTCTAATGGTCTTTACTGCAAAACAAAGTCACATATGATTCAATGCATGTTCACACTGGCACTAAAAGATTAATGATTGATAACACTTCTTCATGAATAACACATCTTCATTGATTCCCCTCTAGTCATGGTGAGCAATTGGTTTGCAAGCTCAAGAAGTCATTGTATGGTTTAAAACAAGCATCCTCCCAATGGTATTTGAGATTCCATAATGTAATTTCTTCTTTTGGTTTTGTAGAAAACATTATGGGTCAATGTATATACCTGAAGGTTAGTGGGAGTAAAATTTGTTTTCTTGTTTTATATGTGGATGACCTTTTGCTAGCAACCAATGATAAGGGTTTGCTACATGAGGTGAGACAATTCCTCTCTAAAAGTTTTGATATAAAGGATATAGGTGAGGCATCTTATGTCATTGGCATTAAGATCCATAGAGACAGATTTCGAGGCATCTTGGGTCTGTCCCAGGAAACCTATATTAATAAAATTTTAGAGAGATTTCAGATGAAGGATTGTTCACCAAGTATAGCTCCCATTGTGAAGGGTGATAGGTTCAATTTGAACCAATGCCCGAAGAACGACTCAGAAAGGAAACAAATGAAGAACATTCCATATGCTTCTGCTGTCGGAAGCCTAATGTAGGAATGTTGGGACGATGTCAGAGTGATTCAGGTTTAGACCACTGGAGAGCTGCAAAGAAAGTAATGAGGTACCTACATGCTTATGTATAGACGGACGGACAACTTGGAAGTAACTGGCTACTCAGATTCTGACTTTGCTGAATGTGTTGATTCACGCAAATCAACATCAGGATACATTTGCCAAGCAGACCTTGATTGCCACTTCCACTATGGAAGTCGAGTTCGTCTCCTGTTTTGAGGCTGCTTTACATGGTGTATGGCTTAAGAATTTCATTTCTGGGCTTAGAATTATGGATTCTATATCTAAGCCATTGAGAATATATTGTGATAATTCAGATGCTGGTTTTATGGCTAAAATAGTGGGAGTCGAAATAAACACATCGACATTAAGTTTTTAGCTATAAGGGAACGTGTTAAAGAAAATAAAGTGGTCATTGAGCACGACAGCACTGAGTTAATGATCAATGATCCTTTGACTAAGGGCATGCCACAGTTAATTTCAAGGATCATGTATTGAATATGGGACTTGGTTCCATTATGCAGTTTTTCATTGTATGGACAATGATAATGAAATTCTTAATTATTGTGATGTTTTTTCTCATATTTATGTGCACCTTAAGTTGATTTGAGAAAATTCATTTAAGAAGGACCAAGAATAAACATAGGGTTTATTCATTAAGATATTGTTACCACATAAATTATAATAAGAATAAATGCATAGTAATACATGGAAGATAATACTCGTCATAAGAGGACTTATCGCCATGATTCATGTATCTATTACTTAATAAAGATTGTCAATGGTTTTTAAGTTGAGACATTAAGTTTGGAAGTATGGACCAAGTGGGAGAATGTTAAGCTCCATTAATTTAACACAAAAGCTACCTTGATTTATGGAGTTGCAGCTTTTCTTAACTTATGGAAACCAACTGCAGTAGTTTCCTTAAGTTAAGAAAATCAACTGCAATTACTAAATTAATAATTGGGAGCTACTAAAGTGGTCCATTACTTTGATCTCATCTCTACCTTGATTTGTGGTTTTTCTAACACATAGCATTTAGAAGCTTGATGGAAGCTTAGCTATATGTTCATCTGTTGGTCCCCAAGCTCATATCTCAAACCCCCTTCAGTTCTACACCATCTAGCTGAGATAGCAGAGCTCGGAAGTGCCTTCAGAATTTTGTGTTCTTTTGTCTGGACAGAAGCTGGAGTGCTGAAGGAGAAGCTTGTGGACTGTGGCCTGCTTCAATGCATCACCAATGGCTGGAGGTAACTCGTATCCCTGGGAAGTAAGGTTTAATGATTCCTTGAGTTTATTCCGCATGCAGAATCATTGTTAAAATTGTAGAATATCTAACAACAATACGATAAAATTGCAACTAAATATGATGTATTCACATTAAAATTGCAGATTCTAAGAGGACTTGCAGCGAATGAACATGTAAAAAGATTTGGAAGAAATATAAGAAAGAACATTATGATTTTATAGAAGGGAGTCAGCGGAGAAATGTAGAAACTGTAAATCTAAATTTACGAGAGATTTAATTTTAGTTAAATTGATATTGGTATCTATATTTATATATATAATTGTTGATATTGTAGATTTAAAAAAAAAACTAAAATTTGATGATAAAAAATATAAAATCTACCTCTCTCAGATTGGAACATATTTCCAATCAACTGATATAAATTCAAGCTATATAAGTAATCAACTGATATAAGTTGAAGAAGTTCAGGAAAATGAAACCCATTTGATAATATGTTGAGAAATTGAAAAGACTAAAATTTCATTAAAAAGGGAGATAACAATATGTATAAACCGATATAAGTTCAACCTTATTTAAGTTGAAGAAGTTCAGGAAAATGAAACCCATTTGTTAAAATTTCATTAAAAAGGGAGATAGCAATATGTATAAACTGATATAAGTTCAACCTTATATAAGTTGAAGAAGTTCAGGAAAATGAAACCCATTTGATAATATGTACAGAAATTGGAAAGACTGAAACTTCATTAAAAAGGGAGATAGCAATGTGTATAAATTTTGATGGTAAATGTCAAAAAGTACATTTATAAAAGATGGTTCTCAAAGGAATTAAGCTCCTTGACATTGTTTTATTTTGATCGAAGTATATTATATACATACTATTTGACTTGTGTTTTTTTCAGTTTTATTCTTCTTTTGGGTTTTGCTTATTTCAGATTAAAATCTTCTTTCGACTCTACTTACTGTTAAACCTTCGTACATATAATTTGGACGCTATCTTTTACATTGTCTTAACCTTAAGAAAAAGCCATAAATGAGGCCATTGTGATGTAATTAAAGAAAAAGTTTTACTCTTCTTTCGACTCTACTTACTTTTGAAGTTTCATAGATATAATTTGTACGTTATCTTTTACATTGTCTTAACTTTAAGATAAAATTATAGCGTTAGGCCATTGCGATGTAATTAAGAAAAAACTATAGAGTTAGGCCATTGTGATGTAACTCTAGGGCATTGTGATGTAATTAAGAAAAAACTATAGTTAGACTATTGTGATGTAATTTGCAGAGACATATTTTGGACAACTAATTTTCACGTCTATTACTTCTAAGAAGATAATGTAAGGTTAAGACTATCTTGACTGATGTAATGTGTAGCGAGCTAAAGTAGTGATAGTGATAAAGCATAAGCTTTTTATCCTTAGAAAATACTAGAATAAAGCATCACATACAAATGTGGAGAATTATATTAAATAGTTCCTTCTTTGTAACGCACAGTAGTGCTTAAACTGTAATTTTCAGATAGTGAAAAATTGGTTTGTGGAACTGCAGCATTCCTGCTGTAATCCCTCTGCCAAGAGGAAGATACTTTTCAACGTAATATTTTGTGAAAATCCCTCTATGTGAGGAAGAAGAATTTGTATCAGTTGGTTTACTGTTTATAAATAGAAGTTTTATTTGCGTGTTGATGTTACACCGTAATCAGAAAATAGTCTTGACGTCAAAACAGAGTGTTGCTGATACACAAGTTTCAGCATTGCTAAAACACCGTTGTTGATACACTGCAAACAACAACTAACGAAACTGTGTTGCTGAAACACCAGTTCCAGCGTTGCTGAAATGCCGTATTCCACAAACGATTTTTATTTCCGTTGTGTTAAAAACAGAGTTTTGTTCTATTTTTCAGTTTTGTTTAGAATTATTAGAAATTCCAACATGGTATCAGAACTAGTCTAGGCACTCAGTAAGTCAAAAACAGAGTTTGTTTTTCACTGTAGGAGCTGTAAGAAGCTTATTG
This sequence comes from Pinus tabuliformis, assembly GCA_031772625.1. Classification (NCBI taxonomy): domain Eukaryota; kingdom Viridiplantae; phylum Streptophyta; class Pinopsida; order Pinales; family Pinaceae; genus Pinus; species Pinus tabuliformis. Next base: position 1,868,807,064 of record CM062817.1, read on the forward strand.
AGCAGATTTTCTCCAGCAGAGAACGTTTATGCTTGTTTTTATTTATACGGTCAGTATCTCTTCTTTATTTATATAGGTTAAGATAGCAGATGCTGGAATAGGTTTGATGAGTTCCCAACTGCCACAATTTAATGGGAAAAATCACAGTTATTGGTCCATAACAATGAAAGCATTGTTTGCTTCTCAAGGAATATGGGAGCTGGTTGAAACTGGCTATGTTGAACCTACAGATGCAACAGCGTTGGCTACTTTGACAGTAGCAGAAAGAGACCAGTTGAAGAGCGACAAGAAGAAGGATGCCAAAGCCCTCCTTTTTCTCTTCCAATCAGTACATGAAAGTGTTTTCCCACGGATTGCAGCAGCAAAAGAATCCAAGGAGGCATGGGATATTCTCAAAACTGCCTATCAAGGCATGGAGAAGGTGAAGACTGCAAATTTGCAGATGTTGAGGAGAGACTTTGAAACACTCAGCATGAAGGAATCTGATACAATAGATTCATTCTTCACTCACGTTATTAGGTTGATAACCCAGATAAGATATCATGGTGAGATTCTTGAAGAAAGAAGGATTGTAGAGAAGATCTTGAGAATTTTACCCTCAAGGTTTGAATCTATTGTGGTAGCAATAGAAGAAACAAAAGATCTCTCACAGTTCACAGTAGATGAACTGAGTGCTTCTCTTATGTCTCATGAACACAGATTGAGTAGAGGAACATATTCCTCTTTTGAGAAAACATTCAAGACTCAAATGTCTTTTGGCCAAGGAAAAGGTCGAGGTAGAGCAAATAACAGAGGTCGTGGAAGAAGCCAAAACAAAGGTAGAAATAATCCTGCAAGCACAAGGGGAAGGAGCTGCAATCAGAACCAAAATGAAGGTTCAAGCAAACAACAAGCTCATGGACATAGGTATGACAAATCGCAAGTCCAATGTCATTATTGTAAGAAATATGGGCACTATGCCAATGAATGTAGGAAAAAACAAAATGACATGAATAATAGGCAGAATGCTAATTTTGCAAATGAAGAAAATAAGAATCCAAAGATTGTGTTGTTAGCATGTAACATTGCACAAGAAAAACAAGAAGATGTTTGGTTCTTAGACTCAGGTTGTAGTAATCACATGACTGGAAATATTGAAATGTTTGCCAATCTATATGAAAATGTGAAATCTGAGGTAACAACAGAAACTGATAGTAAGATATCTATCAAGGGTAAGGGCAAAGTCAATATCCAAGAAAGAAATGGAGAACAAATGATTGTGCCAGAGGTATACTATGTACTTGGTCTGAAATGTAATCTTTTGAGCACAGGACAACTCATTAACAAAGGTTACAATGTGTTCTTCAAAGATGATATGTGTACAATCAGATACATACCTCCAAGTAAGAAGATCATTGCACAGGTGCAGATGACTAGCAATAGAATGTTTCCTCTCAAACTCAGGGTAGATTTGAAGGAAGAAAGAACTATTGCAGCTGTAACACAAGAAGTCTTTCAGGAACAAGTGAAAGATGAGAATTGGTTGTGGCACTTGAGATTTGGACATCTCAATTTCGGAGGCTTGAATCTGTTGCACAGAAAGGGAATGGTAAAGGGATTGTCATTGATCGAGAAACCGGACAGCCTTTGTGAAAGCTACATCTTGGGCAAGCAACACAAAGAAAGCTTTCCAGCGGGAAAGAGTATAAGGGCAAAAACACCCTTGGAAATTGTTCACTCTGACGTGTGTGGACCGATGCAAATACCATCATTTGTCGGAAATAGATATGTTTTAACTTTTATTGATGATTACACCAGAAAGACATGGTTGTATATGCTGAAATAGAAGAGTGAAGTGTTTGAGAAATTCTGCCACTTCAAAACTCTTGTTGAGAAGCAGTGTGGGCATTATATCAAAGTGCTCAGAACAGATAGAGGAGGAGAGTACATCTCCAAAGACTTTCTGCATTTTTGCAGAGAGAATGGCATACAAAAGCAGTTCACCACGAGGTATACACCTCAGCAAAATGATGTTGCCGAAAGGAAGAATAGGACCATTCTTGACATGGTCAGAAGTATGCTGAAGGCAAAACACTTGCTGCATGAGTATTGGGCAGAAGCTGTTATTTGCGTAATTTACATCTTGAATAGATGCCCAACTAAAGCTGTCATGAACAAAATACTAGAAGAAGCATGGAGTGGTCAAAAGCAAACTGTCACTCACATGAGAGTATTCGGTTGTGTAGCATATGCACATGTACCGGATCAGCTAAGGAAGAAGCTTGACAGTAAGGGGGAGAAGTGTGTCTTTATTGGCTATTGTGATGAGTCAAAAGCATACAAACTCTATAATCCATCCACCAAGAAATTAATAGTAAGCAGAGATGTGCAGTTCATTGAAGATGAAGCTTGGGATGGAAGCTTAGAGAAGACAGTGAATGTGAAGACAATTGTGTCTCACGAAGAAGAAGAGGAAGGGACAACAACAAATAATCCTTCCTTGGTGGCTCCTCCTCCACCACAGCAAGTACAACAAATCACACCACAAGCTAGAATTCAAACATCCTTGAGAAGTCAAGGAAGTGCTTTTCCAAGCACACCACAGGGATCAGAAATACCCTCAAGTTAGGATGGAACTCCAAGCACACCAAGAAGACCAAGATTCAAAAATCTGAATGAGATTTATGAACAAGGAGAGGTAAGTAACAATACCGGTCTGAATTCATTATTCGCTTTGTATTGTCATGTTGATGACCCAGTTCATTTTGAAGATGTTGTAAATGAAGATAAATGGATTGAAGCAATGAATGAAGAAATTGGTGCAATTGAGAAGAGTAAAACATGGGAGTTAGTGGACCTCCCTGAAGGCAAAGATGCCATTGGAGTTAAGTGGGTCTATAAGACCAAAAGCAATGCTGAAGGAAAGATTGACAGGCACAAAGTAAGACTTGTTGTGAAAGGCTACAAGCAGCAACAAGGCAAAGACTATAATGAAACCTTTGCACCAGTAGCAAGGATGGAAACAGTCAGAACATTGTTGTCTATTGCAGCACAACAAAAATGGAAGATTTATCAGATGGATGTTAAATCTGCGTTCCTGAATGGAGTGTTAAAAGAAGAGGTTTATGTTGAACAATCTCCAGGCTATGAAGTTGAAGGCCAAGAGCATAAAGTCTGCAAACTGAAGAAGGCTCTTTATGGGCTGAAGCAAGCTCCAAGAGCATGGTACAGCAGAATAGATGCTTATCTAATTGAGAATGGGTTTGATAAGTGTTATGGTGAACCCACACTCTACATAAATGAGAATGACGGTAAGATTCTTATTGTTGTTTTATATGTAGATGATTTGATTTTTACTAGCAATGATGCTTCTCTTATTGCTGATTTTAAAGCAGTCATGAAACATGAATTTGAAATGACTGAATTGGGCTTCTTAAGATATTTTCTTGGAATTGAAGTAGACCAAAGTGAAAATGGTATTTTCATTTCTCAATTTAAATATGTAGAAGCAGTGTTGAAGAGATTTAACATGCAGAACAACAAGACAACCATGACTCCAACTATAATGGGGTTGAAATTGACCAAAGAAGACAGCAGCAATGATTTTGATCCAAAATTGTACAAGAGCATAGTTGGCAGCCTTATGTACTTGACTGCAACTAGGCCGGACATTATGCACGTTGTGAGTTTAATCTCCAGATTTATGGAAAGACCGAAAGAGACTCATTGTCAGGCAGCCAAGAGGATTCTAAGGTATGTGAATGGAATGAAGGGGTTTGGTATTTTATACTCCTATTCTGAAAGTTTCATGTTGAGAGGTTACACTGACAGTGATTGGGCTAGAAGTGTTGATGACAGGAAAAGCACATCGGGATATGTGTTTCATATGGGATCGGGAGCCATCTCATGGGCTTCCAAGAAGCAACCAGTTATGTCTTTGTCAACAGCAGAGGCAGAGTATGTGGCAGCAACATCAACAGCATGCCAAGCAGTATGGCTGAGAAGAGTTCTCAGAGATTTGTGTCATGAATAAGAAAAGGGCACAACCATTTATTGTGACAATAGCTCAGCAATAGCATTGTCTAAAAACTCTGTTTTTCATAAAAGGACAAAGCACATAGACACCAAATTTCACTTCATACGTGAATTGGTTAATAATGATGAAATTGTTTTGTAGCACTGCAGAACAGAGGATCAGTTCGTTGACATCTTGACAAAACCATTGGGAAAGAAAAGTTTTGATCATTTCAGGAAATGTCTGGGTATGCAGAAAAACCCAGTAGTTGAAATTAAGGGGGAGTGTTGGAATTTAATTCCAACTGCAAGATAAATAGCTGGACAGAAATCTGATTTGCCGTAGATATTCCAGACTGTTGAATGCCTCAAAGTCGTGCTTGATATTTTCCACATTTATGTGCATTAAATTTTCAGCATTAAATTCCCCTGCAACAGCTGACTTCATTTCTGCAAAAGGCATCACCGCTTGCTGCATTCAATACGCAGATAAGCTTTAGAAGATATTTGTATTATTTTATTGTTTAAAGACAAATATGTTTTAACATATAAATGTAATGAACAACAGTTCTATTTTACGTTAGAGAAGAATGATAAAGAGTTCCTTCTTTGTAATGCACAACAGTGCTGAAACTGTAATTTTCAGATAGTGAAAAATCGGTTTGTGGAACTGAAGAATTCCTGCTGTAATCTCTCTGTCAAGAGGAAGATGCTCTTCAGCATAATCTTTTGTGAAAATCTCTCTATGTGAGGAAGACGAATTTGTATCAGTTGGTTTACTGTTTATAAATAGAAGTTTTATTTGCGCGTTACTGTTACACTGTAACCAGAAAATAGTCTTGACGTCAAAATAAAGTGTTGCTGATACACGAGTTTCAACATTGCTAAAACACTGTTGCTGATACACTGCAAACAGCAACTGACAAAACTGCGTTGCTGAAACACCAGTTTCAGCGTTGCTAAAACACCGTATTCCGAAAACGATTTTTATTTCCGTTGTGTTAAAAACAGAGTATTGTTCTGTTTTTCAATTTTGTTTAGAATTATAAAAAATTCCAACAACATCGAATTTAGTAAAGTAGCGATAAAGCACACGCCATATTTTATGTTCGAAAATACCAAAAGATAGCATCAAACACGTTAAAAATGCCGAGAACCATATTAAAAAAAGGACGCCTTGTCATTTAAGAAAATGAGCCAAATGAAGAAATTGCATTGAATATCTAGAACTATATTAAAAAAATCGAACCCTTATAATTTAAGAAAATGAGTCAAATGAAGAAATTGCATTGTGTGACACTAAAGTCTATACAGAATTGTGCCTGTTTCGTTCCGGATGCTCGATCAACATCAATTAAATTTATTATATTCAACTTTCATTCATATTATATTAATGATAGGTTTCATAATATTTTGTAAATGTGATAAAACTAAAGTTAAATTTAGTATTTTATTTATCAAAATATCAGGTTTTCAAAAAAAAAATCATAAATCTATATTTAAATAGATTTAATGATTTCTAAAATATTCATAAATTTACAACCTATTACATTCAACTCATCTAGAATCAATTTAGTCTTAACAATTCTAACCTGGGTTGGATTCAACTTATTTGAATCAATTGAGTCTCAACAATTCTAACCCAGTTTGGTTTAGGTGGATACATGGATATAATGGAATTTTATGATTTTGAGAAAAATTTGTGGAATTTTTTCATTATACAAATTATAGTGGTCACATTAAACTTTGTGAAAAGTTTTCAAAATTTAGATTATAACAGTTAAGTTTCAGAATTTTGTATAAGCCAAGATAAATCTTGATGATACTGAATCTATTTCTTTATTAACAAAGTTATTTAAACACTCTCACAGTGAACTTGTGTGCTCCTATATTTAGATAAATTTATTGATTTCTAAAATATTCATAAATTTGCAATCCATTAAATTCAACTCAACTAGAACCAATTTAGTTCAATAATTCTAACCCACCTTAGATTCAACTCATCTACAACCAATTTAGTCTCAACAATTCTAACCCAGCTTCAATTCTAACCCGGCTTGGTTTAGGTGGATACATGGATATAATGGAATTTTATGATTTTGAGAAACAATTGTGGAAATTTTTCAAAATTCATATTATAGTGGTCAAGTTTAAGGAAATTTTGTGAAAAGTTTTCAAAATTTAGATTATAGCTGTCAATATAAGCTAAAATAAATCTTGATGATACTGAATCCATTTCCTTATTAACAAAGCTATTTAAACACTCCCACAGTTAAATTTTGTACTAGATTTATTGATTTCTAAAATATTCATATATTTGTAATCCATTAAGATTTATTGATTTCTAAAATATTCATAAATTTGCAATCCATTAAATTCAACTCATCTATTATCAATTTAGTCTTAACAATTCTAACCCAGCTTAGATTCAATTGGAAATAATTAATTCCTACTTGTCTATGGTTGCACTTTTCTATTTGAGGAGTTTGTTCCTATGTAATAGGAATTTAGTTTCTCCTAGCTTAGTGTGTGGTTGAGAGAATCTCTCAACCACACTACTGTACGTCTAAGATAGCATTCCTATCTTGAGACTATTGATTGTATTATTATGTGTGTAATTTCCTCATTCAACAATTAATAGAATATATTTTGAGTGACTGCAATTTTATCTTGGTATCAGAGCCTGAGGGCCTAGCCCCTCGTGGGCTTGGTTACTCCTGGGTTGAAGAAGTTGATGATTAGTTTGTTTGTTTCATTTGCTGTTATTGCTAGTTTCATGTGCAACGAATTTTTTTTGGAAGGGTGTGAAGTAATGGCTATGGCGTGAAGACTGAATCTGTGTACGATTGTGTGATATTTTTTTTGTCACTGCTATGAGCGTTGGAAGATGTGCTAGCTGATGAGGAGCGCTGTCCGTTTTTCGTGGAGCCTATTGAAGAAAGCTACAAGGTGGGAGGTCTAAGTTGATACTCTGTAGAGCCGTTGTCTCACTGGAATTTTTGTCCCAGATCCGAGCATGGCTGTGGAGGCTTGTTGATGCGAGCTAGCTGATCTGCATAGGAATTTTTGGACATGAGATCGGTCAACTGTGGCAGCTGATCTGAATGGCCTGTGTATGCCTGATAGTATAGAGGTTGGACGATCGGGTCACGTGGGACTGATCGGTCCCACGACTCAAAGAGGTCCATTTGGGAATTGTTGTGGTGCCCTAGCTGAAGAATCATTGTTGACGCTGATCTCTGATGTCTGGCAGTTATTTTTTGTTGGAGCCTGTGAATGCCTATGAGACTGTTCAGTGTGGAGCGCGACAGGCTTTGAAACAAGTCTGTGCACAACAACATTCATGGTAGTTTATTCACATCATGAGCTTCTAGGATCAGTGTTAGAAAGCAAAGAAGCAGCAAAGGAGGCGATCTTCTTCTCAGACATAAGAAGCGTGAATGGTTTTGTCGCTACTCTTTAAGAAGAACATGCTCTTTCTCTTTGAAAAGATCTGCGATGTTTTTTACAGATCGGCCAATCGTGGTGTGTTTGCTACTTGGGAGAGAGATCTGATCAAGAGGCAGCAGATCGGTTAAGCCGGCGGTCCAGCATAGTCGAGCCGGCAGCGTTGGTATATGTTGTGGATGGATGGCAAGTTATGATGCCGCTTGCAGGTCGTGGGACGCCACGTGACCATCATCTGCAGATTATCAGGCCGAGACCTCTCTGCTCAAGCATTGTTTCAGTATTCAACATAATTCCAAATCTCCATAATTCCAAATCTTGGATCAGATCAGAGATCGTTGCCTGTCACAGTTATGAGGACTTGTTGAAAAACCCAGATCTGAAGCCGTTGCATGGAGCATGGAAAGGTTGCCCATGTGGCTCTTGCGTGTGAACAGAGTGTGGCTCTTCGAGCGGTCAGCTGCAGTGCCTCATGCTGGATCGGTCGTGCCTTTATTCAGCTAAACTGTGAGAGAAATGTACTCGTCCGATTGAGTATTGAGTCGAAGAAGTATACGCAGCAAACCGAGATTAGCGACCTTCATTGGCCGGATCCCTGTGCGCGTTGTATGCTTTGGTTTTGCGATAGCAATTGGCGGTGAAGGACTCATTCTTTTGGCTGCTTATCTTACCATTTTTTTTGTATTATTGCTCTGAGACAATCATCTGGTTTTATTCGTTCAGATGTGTTCTCTAGGCATGAATTGGGGGTCACTCATGTGCTAATAACAGGTGGTGCTGGTTATATTGGTTCACATGCTATTTTTCGACTTTTAAAGGATTCCTACAGAGTAACCATTATGGATAATCTTTCACGGGGAAATCTAGGGGCTGTAAAGCTTCTTAAAGAACAATTTCCAGAATCGGGAAGGCTGCAGTTTATTTGTGCTGACTTGGGTGATAGCAAAGCGGTAAATAAAATATTTGCAGAAAATGCATTTGACGCAGTAATGCACTTTGCTGTTGTGGCTTATGTGGCTAAGATCAAACCATGGGGATGGAGAATTTCTTGGGCGATAAGCAAGAAGAGGGCAAGCGGGGAAGTCCATTGGGGTATTGAAAAGGCCGAGTGGTCATGCGGTTATGGGGGTCCATCTTGTGAGGCTTTTGTGGAAATAATGGCGCCTATTTTTTCAAGAAAAGCTTGGCGTTGCATCTGGTATTTGGTGCATGGATGGGGCTTGGATTTTTCCTTGAGGAGATGTGCAGCGCTCCAGGTCGAACATCAAAGATCCGGTAATTGAGAGCTGGACGGTATCAAAATTTGTATGCTGGAAGGCCGTGAGCGGCCATGTTGGAGCTGCTAGATATATAGAGAAATTTATGCTATTGTCGAAATGTATTTTTTAATTCTCTGATGATGTTGCAATATATTGATTAACTGTCATGACAATGAAACTAGTTGTAATTTAAGTGACATTAGTATGACCAACTATTGTCACAATGCTGAGTGTGTTGGAACTGGTCATTCCAACACTAAGCAGATTTGCAGGGAATGGTGAACACATGACAGTGAAAACGACATCAATTGGAGCTACATCAGAAATTGGAGGATGATTGAGATCGTGCTGCAGATTGTTAGCGAGCATGAGGTAGTATGCTTAAAAACAGTGACTAGCCTTGATACTGTGAGTAGGGGAAGTGGCATTATGTTGCGATGCCAGGAGAATCTGATACTGAAATGCGATGGAGGATTGGACCGTGGAGTCCTGGATTACTGTTCTTGAAGGGAAAATTGTGTTCTCTTCGTGTGGCTGTGAGTGCCTATGTTCCAGTTTCTTTATCAGTGGACCCCTCACAGATGAGGTAAAGGAGCAGCGACAACGTTTATGATGGACAACAAAGTATATGTTTGTTTGACTTAGTGTGGTTTGTGGAATAGACTCCCTAGCATGTTATTGTAATAGTCATTATATGTACTCTGAAACTCCAAAATGTGAATCAGATGTAAGATTTTTAAGGGCATCTGAAAGTTCGTGGTGATCTTAAAACCACTTTGTAATGGTTTATGGTGAGCCTGAAACCATCTTTTGTCACTGTAATGTGATGGTTGGTGGTGAGCCAGAAACCATCTATATAGTCTTTGTGACTGAAGTGCCTTTGTGGCCAGCTTGCCTTTGTGGCTGAATGGTTGGTGGTGAGCCAGAAACCATCTATATAGTCTTTGTGACCGAAGTGCCTTTGTGGCTGAATCGCCTATGTGGCTTGAGGTGCCTTTGTGGCTGGTGTACACGAGAGCTTTGTGCTCAATTGAGCAGGTGGACTGCAGAACACCTGGCTCGGACTCAGATGTTTTTTTTCTGAGTAGAAGGGGATTGGCGTTTTTCGCGCTAACAGCAATGCCAGGAAGGCCAAATGGCGTGTCTGTTAGGCCATTAATCGCGCCAATGGGTGCGGGTTTTTCGTTCAGGATCGCGCCAATTCACCTTCAAGGGGATCCGTGGGATCATAGAAGTTGTGGATCTCTCTGAGGGCGGCAGATTGTGCTTTTGGAGGTTTTGTGCATACAATTCGCCTGATGGTGGTGGATTTGACTATCATGACAAGTAGTCATTAAGGGGGGGAGTTGGAAATAATTAATTCCTACTTGTCTATGGTTGCACTTTTCTATTTGAGGAGTTTGTTCCTATGTAATAGGAATTTAGTTTCTCCTAGCTTAGTGTGTGGTTGAGAGAATCTCTCAACCACACTACTGTACGTCTAAGATAGCATTCCTATCTTGAGACTATTGATTGTATAAATATGTGTGTAATTTCCTCATTCAACAATTAATAGAATATATTTTGAGTGGCTGTAATTTTATCTGATTCCACTCATCTACAACCAATTTAGTCTCAACATTTCTAACCCAGCTTGGTTTGGGTGGATACATGGGCATATTGGAATTTTATGATTTTGAGAAAATTTTGTGGAAATTTTTCAAAACTCAGATTATAGTGGTTAAGTTTAAGGAAATTCTATGGAATTTTTTCAAGATTCAGATTATAGCTATCAAGTTTTAGAATTTTTCAGATTATAACAACCAAATTTCAGGATTCAGAATTTTTGTGATTATAGCAGTCAAGTTTCAGGATTTGTTGGAATGTTAATTCCAACTGCAGGCTGCAGGCGGACGTGGGCAGCGACGGATGCCGACTCAGCAAGCACAACGACGGGAGCACAAAACCGTTCAGCAAACCCGCCTAAAATTTTTCGGACCACTTTCCGGCAAAGGCATTTTCCGGCTAATTGAACCCGATGCAATAAAATTTGGGCACGCGTCCCACCCCATACGTCAGCATACGTAATATTTCGGGACGTAAAGTTCAGTCAAGTGATGGCTCCCGATATTCTCCTCCACCGTCAGATCTGCTCCATCGATCTCCATCGTCGATTGTTCCAAGTTGCATTCGAGCCAGCATTTAATACTTGCATGGATTAAAATTTTTGAGTTTGACCGCCACTCCTGTCTGCAAAGAAATTAAGTGAAACTCTTCCAAATCGTAGAAAGTAGGTAGAAGTTTTTAAAGTTTTTTTTTACGGCACGTAAAGCATTTATTTATGTTTATTGTATGCTTTGATACATATGTTTTTGTTTTGTATTAAGTTTTTTTTCATAACGAGCCAAAAATACATATGCTCGCGCAGTTGTTCATTGTATTAGCAATGAAACACACAGCAGTGTGTAGAAAAAGAAGAACAGGGGCCGTGGGTAATTTTTCTTTGAAGTAATGTAATGAAACTGAAGTTTTTGCACAGCAGTGCATAAAGACAGAAGGAGGAGCGCATAAGTTTTCAGTAAGGTTTTAATGTGACCAGTGTATGAAGTAAAGAGCGTATGGTGTGAGTTTTTTTTTATAAGTGAATGTAATGAAATTTTTACTGTGTATGTAAAAATTTGTTTTACAGCAGTAATGTAAAAAGGGTTTTACAGCAGTAAACCCAGCTCAGTAAATTCTCAGGTGAAAACAGAGTTTTGTAGAATGAATTAATTTTGGTGAATCCCTCTCAGCAAAGAGGATGAAGTTTGTATCAGGCATTTTGTTTTAATGAATAGAAATCTTTTGTGGTGATGTAATATTCTGTTCTCAGTAAATTTAATTAAAGCTTCCATGTGCACAAAAGATCCTGTGGAGAGGAAACAGAGCATTGCCTCTGTGGAGTTTATTTTGTTTGTTTTTGGGATTTTACCAGAAAAATCCCCAACAGTGGTATCAGAGCAGGCTTAGGCTCTTTGAAAGTGTTCAAGAAGCTGAAAGGAGGAGTCTTTTGTTGCAGCAGTAAATCTTCTCCAGCAGAGTGAAGACACAGTCAACAAAAGATTCAGGTATTCCTCAAAGTTTTCTTTTTGTTACTGCTGAAGAGACAGTCAGTGTTTTAAATACACAGTCAAGGAATGGCTAGCACAAGCACTAGCATGGGTATGTTTAATACCCAGCTCCCACAGTTCAATGGGAAAAACTATGACTATTGGGCAATAACTATGAGAGCCCTGTTTGCCTCTCAAGATTTATGGGAAATAGTTGAAGATGGTTTTGAAGAACCAGCAGATGAAAATGAGTTCAATGCATTAACTCAGGGAGAGAGAGATCTACTGAAGAGCAATAGGAAGAAGGATTCAAAAGCCCGTGTGTTGTTGTATCTAGCAGTAGACCAGAGTGTGTTTCCAAGGTTAGCAGCAGCTAAGACAGCAAATGAAGCATGGCAAACCCTCAAGACAGCCTATCAAGGCATGGAGAGAGTGAAGACAACAAAACTACAATTGCTGAGAAAAGATTTTGAGAATCTGAGCATGAAGGAGTCAAATAATATTGACTCATTCTTCACACATGTGATTTGTTTGGTCAAACAGATGAGGACTCATGGAGAAACCATTGAAGAAAGGAGGATTGTGGAGAAAGTATTGAGGGTCTTACCCTCAAAGTTTGATGCGATTGTCACCACCATTGAAGAGACAAAGGATCTCTCAAACTTTTCAGTTGATGAGCTTCATGCATCACTGATAACACATGAGCAGAGGTTGAGTAGAAATGAAAACTCATCTCTAGAGCAAGCCTTCAAGACCCAGATGTACTTTGGAAGAGGAAGAGGTCAAGGTAGAGGAAGCAAGTGAGGAAGAGGCAGAAGCCAGAATAGAGGTGGAAGGAACAACCCAGCAAATGTTCAAGGAAGAGGCAGCAATCCAAATCAGAACCAAGGCCAATGCAGCAGCCAACAAAGAGGACAACATCATGCTCAAGGAAAAAGGTATGAAAAATCCAATGTCCAATGCTATTATTGTAAAAAATATGGACATTATGCCAGTGAATGTAGGAAGAAGCAGCATGATATGAGTAATAGACAAAATGCAAATGTCACTAGAGAAAACAACAGTCAAGATAATGTGTTGTTAGCTTGTAACATGGCTGAAACAAACAGTGAAGACATATGGTTTTTAGACTCAGGTTGCAGCAACCATATGACAGGAAACATAGCCCTCTTTTCTGCTCTAGATCAGAATATGAAATCAGAAGTCACACTAGGAACTGATAGTAAAATATCTGTTACGGGAAAAGGAGAGGTAAAAATATTTACAAAGCAAGGAGAAAGGAAAACCATAGCAGATGTCTACTATGTCCCCGGAATGAGATGTAACCTCTTAAGTATTGGACAACTTGTTCAAAAGGGGTACAATGTTTTCTTTGTGAATGATGTGTGCACCATCATGGATATACCACCCAGCAAACGATACATCGCTGAAGTGAAGATGACAAGGAACAGGATGTTCCCTCTTAGAATAAGGGCAGATTTGAAAAACAAAGGAGAAATTGCAGCAGTCACCCAAGAGGCTTTCCAAAGCGTGCCAAAGGATGAAAATTGGTTGTGGCACTTGAGATTTGGACATCTCAATTTTGGAGGTCTAAATTTGTTGAGTAGGAAAGGAATGGTAAGAGGACTACCATTGATAGAGAAACCGGACAGCCTTTGTGAAGGTTGCATTTTGGGAAAACAACACAGAGAAAGTTTTCCATCAGGGAAGAGCATAAGGGCAAAGGCACCCTTAGAAATCATCCACTCAGATTTATGTGGACCAATGAAAGCTCCATCATTAGCAGGCAGCCAATATTTCCTAACATTCATTGATGACTTTACAAGAAAAACTTGGGTATATTTTCTTAAAAACAAAAGTGAAGTGTTTGAAAAATTTCGAAATTTCAAAGCACTTGTGGAGAACCAAAGCGGGCTGCACATAAAAGTTTTGAGAACTGATAGAGGAGGTGAGTATATCTCCAAGGAATTCCTACGTTTTTTCAAAGAAAATGGAATTCATAAACAGTTTATAGCAAGGTACACCCCACAGCAAAATGGAGTTGCTGAAAGGAAGAACAGGACCATCATGGATATGGCGAGGAGCATGCTGAAGGCAAAGCATTTGCCAAATGATTATTGGGCTGAAGCTGTAAATTGTGCAGTGTATATTTTGAACAGGTGTCCTACAAAAGCAGTGTTGAACAAAGTGCCGGAAGAAGCATGGAGTGGGAGAAAGCAAGGAGTCACCCACATGAAAGTTTTTGGATGTGTGGCCTATGCACACATACCAGATCAGCTAAGGAGGAAGTTGGACAGCAAAGGGGAGAAATGTATCTTCATTGGATACAGTGAGGAATCCAAAGCTTACAGGTTGTATATCCCATCTACCAAGAAATTTTTTGTTAGTAGAGATGTTCAATTCATTGAAGAGGAAGCTTGGGATGGAAGCATAGAGAAGACAGTTAATGTTAAAAACTATTTGTCTCATGATGAAGATGATGAGGAGATGGCTGAAATACATCCCCAAACAGCAGCGCCAACACAAGGACAGCAAGGGACACCATTGAGGATAAATAAGAGTGCTTCTCCAAGCACACCACAAGGAGGAAATTCAAGTGCGTCTTCAAGCACTTGCACACCAAATGAAAGAGGTAAGAAGTTTAGAAATCTAAGTGACATTTATGATGAAGGAATGAATTCCTTATTTGCCTTGTATTGTCATGTTGATGATCCTATTCATTTCGAGGATGCAATTAAAGATAGGAAATGGATAGAAGCTATGGATGAGGAGATGAATGCCATAGAGAGAAACAAAACATGGGATTTGGTTGAGCTACCAAAAGGCAAAGAAGTCATTGGAGTCAAATGGGTTTACAAGACTAAGAGCAATGTTGAAGGTAAAATAGAAAGACACAAGGCAAGGCTCGTTGTCAAAGGGTACAAACAGCAGTATGGGAGAGATTATGAGGAGACTTTCGCCCCGGTTGCAAGAATGGAAACCGTGAGAGCAGTGTTGTCCATAGCAGCTCAAAACAAATGGAAAGTCTACCAAATGGACGTGAAGTCAGCATTCCTAAATGGAGTGTTAAAGGAAGAGGTTTACATTGAACAACCTCTAGGCTATGAGAAAAAAGGTGAAGAGCACAAAGTGTGCAAATTGAAGAAAGCTCTTTATGGGCTGAAGCAAGCGCCAAGAGCATGGTACAGCAGGATAGATTCCTATCTATTGGATAATGAATTTGACAAGTGTGAAGGAGAACCCACAGTCTACATCAAAGAAAAGGATGGTAAAATTTTGATTGTTGTTTTATATGTTGATGATGTTATTTTCACAGGTAATGATGATCAGCTCATTGAGAATTTTAAATCAGTCATGAAAGAAGAATTTGAAATGACTGACATGGGTTTCTTGAGATACTTCTTAGGCATAGAAGTAGATCAAAATGAAAAAGGAATTTTTATGTCACAAGCTAGATATGTAAATCAAGTGTTGCGCAGATTTAACATGCAAGAATGCAAAGCAGCGATCACTCCCACAGTAATGGGATTAAAACTCAGCAGAGAGGACAGCAGCAAGGATTTTGATCCTAGTTTGTACAAGAGTATTGTTGGCAGCCTTATGTATTTAACAGCTACTAGGCCTGACATTATGTTTGCTGTTAGTTTAATTTCCAGATTCATGGAGAGGCCAAAGGAGGCACATTGGCAGGCAGCAAAAAGAATTTTGAGGTATGTCAAAGGTACCAAAATGTTTGGAATTTTATATAATGTCTCAGAACATTCAGATTTAATTGGATACACTGATAGTGATTGGGCTGGAAGTGTAGATGATCGGAAAAGCACTTCCGGTTATGTTTTTCATATGGGTTCAGGAGCCATTTCATGGGCTTCTAAGAAGCAGTCCATTGTAGCATTGTCTACAGCAGAGGCTGAATATGTGGCAGCTACAGCAACAGCATGTCAAGCAGTTTGGATGAGAAGAATGTTGAGGAACTTAGGCCAAGAGCAGGAAAAAGCGACAGTGATTTTTTGTGACAATAGCTCAGCTATTGCATTGTCAAAGAATTCAGTATTTCATAAGAGAATGAAACACATTGATACAAGGTTTCACTACATCAGAGAATTGGTGAACAATGGAGAAATTGTCTTAGAACATTGCAGGACTCAGGAATAGGTTGCAGACATCTTGACAAAGCCATTGGATCAGAAAAGCTTTGAATTTTTGAGAAAGTGTCTAGGTATGACAGAATGCCCAGCAGTTGAAATTAAAGGGGAGTGTTGGAATGTTAATTCCAACTGCAGGCTGCAGGCGGACGTGGGCAGCGACGGATGCCGACTCAGCAAGCACAACGACGGGAGCACAAAACCGTTTAGCAAACCCGCCTGAAATTTTTCGGACCACTTTCCGGCAAAGGCATTTTCCAGCTAATTGAACCCGATGCAATAAAATTTGGGCACGCGTCCCACCCCATACGTCAACATACGTAATATTTTGGGACGTAAAGTTTAGTCAAGTGATGGCTCCCGATATTCTCATCCACTGTCAGATCTGCTCCATCGATCTCCGCCGTCGATTGTTCCAAGTTGCATTCGAGCCAGCATTTAATACTTGCGTGGATTAAAATTTTTGAGTTTGACCGCCACTCCTGTCTGCAAAGAAATTAAGTGAAACTCTTCCAAATCGTAGAAAGTAGGTAGAAGTTTTTAAAGTTTTTTTACGGCACGTAAAGCATTTATTTATGTTTATTGTATGCTTTGATACATCTGTTTTTGTTTTGTATTAAGTTTTTTTTCATAACGAGCCAAAAATACATGCCCGCGCAGTTGTTCATTGTATTAGCAATGAAACACACAGCAGTGTGTAGAAAAAGAAGAACAGGGGCCGTGGGTAATTTTTCTTTGAAGTAATGTAATGAAACTGAAGTTTTTGCACAGCAGTGGATAAAGACAGAAGGAGGAGTTTTCAGTAAGGTTTTAATGTGACTAGTGTATGAAGTAAAGAGCGTATGGTGTGAGTTTTTTTTATAAGTGAATGTAATGAAATTTTTACCGTGTATGTAAAAATTTGTTTTACAACAGTAATGTAAAAAAGGGTTTTACAGCAGTAAACCCAGCTCAGTAAATTCTCAGGTGAAACAGAGTTTTGTAGAATGAATTAATTTTGGTGAATCCCTCTCAGCAAAGAGGATGAAGTTTGTATCAGGCATTTTGTTTTAATGAATAGAAATCTTTTGTGGTGATGTAATACTCTGTTCTCACTAAATTTAATTAAAACTTCCCTGTGCACAAAAGATCCTGTGGAGAGGAAACAGAGCATTGCCTCTGTGGAGTTTATTTTGTTTGTTTTGGGGATTTTACCAGAAAAATCCCCAACAAGATTTTGTATAAGCCCAAAAATGATGCTGAATCCATTTTCTTATTAACAAAACTATTTAAACCCTCTCCCAGTCAAATTGTATACTCCTTGAACAACGCCTTTCAATAAAGTTTATGTCGTTTTAGTGGCAGAATTGAGATGATTACCTGAAACCTCGAAACAACTTCACGCGCACAACCTGCATAATCAATTAGAGAAAACAGTTTAAATTTCAAGAAGTATAAACTCAACGTCACATTTAAGCAGCGAAAATGATCCATCTAATTATACTTACGAGAGATGTGTAGATGAAGAGTGCAACAAAATACATGATGCGAGAAACTGTGTCAAATTCTCCGAAAATTGTCTCCCAGGCGCAGCTTGCGGTAGCCGGAGCAGCCAAAAACAGAAAGAATACAGGATGAAGTTCCTTGGGCAGCGTTTCACTGGTAGGCAATCTCTGGCAGAGTGTCACGAATAATACTATGTAATGGGCCAACCCTACAGCCCATAAGAATATTGCAGCCTCCTTCAAGTCTAAGCGGGCCGCTAATAGAGATACCACAAAGTTTCCTACCACAGACAAGTGTGTGCAAGGTTTAGCTACTTTTGATAATCTCTTCTCTCCTCCAGACAACCATTGGCCATATATCTTGAGCTCCAAAATCAGCAAAGGGGCCATGAAAATGCACCATACCGATGGATGAACTGACTCTGCTATTACTGGAGGTACTTCTATAGCTAGTATCATAGCGGCAACCCATGGCGCAAAGAAGAAATTCACCCTCACTGAATGGCAAAACTCCCTCTTGACAGCCTCGAAATGGTAAATCGATTTGAGGAAATAAATGCAGAAAACAAGGGTGAGTGTGCACGCTGCAAGTAACCAGAGAGCTAAATTTATCTGCGGCGAGATATGGAGGAATTTAACAGTAGGAGAGGTGGCAAGAGTCTTCCATAAAGATGCTTGGCTGGCCAAACCCATGCACATTCCGAAGCATGCATTTGGAAATCTAAGAAGAAATGGCCATTTTTTGTCCACGGGAGGAACTGCAACTTTTTCACAGTCCTGAAATCAAAGCAAGGAAAAAACATCAGAATGTAACCACCAACATACCTCTAGGTTATATAGATTGATAGGTCTAGGTTATCCTATAGAATGTCTTACCTTAGATACAATTTTTCACCTCTAGGTTATATAGATTAATAGGTCTAGGTTAGAATGTCTTATCTTGGATACAAATTTTCAGGGTATAATAGATTTGAAAATAATTCAGATTATTCTAATAAATTATTAATTTAATTCAAATTACTTCAATAAATTACTGATTCACGATAATCAAAAAAATAAAACTCTTCACGTTGCTGAAATATCTATATAATCATTTCACCAGGGTGAAATATCTATATAATCATTTCATTTTTACTTGTCTCTACTCCCATATACATAATAATCATATCTTAAACATCCTCAATTCCTAATCTGTTCCAAGACTCGGTAAAACCCTTCTCATCACCTTCGGGATGTTATCTCATAAATTCCAATATCCGTCAAAAGGGTTACTTGTCTGAACTTGAAATACACATAATTTACTCAAAACTGGAGGTTATCTCATAAGTTAGAATATTTTTGAAGTGGGTCATTTGTTTGATCTTGAAATACACACAGTTTCTTCAAGTATTGTATTAGACTCCCTGCAAGTATTGTATACTTCCTTAATTATATCTATTTGATAGCAGTCAAAGTGTACAATCTTTGTCAACCCTCTTCATATGTGAGGAAAACAAGGATAAAATTTATTCCCAATCTGTTTTGGGATAAATTTCTTATCGTGAAACTATAAAATATTTTTATATAATTGCTCGCTCCAACGACTAAACCACACCAACAAGATTAATTCTCTGTATAAACATGAAAGATACACCAAAAGTTTCATAGCCTCTGGGTAGGCAATAGACAAATATAATAAATTTCTCTCATACATCGAACAAATATGCAAAGAATTTATGGAACACCTAATGTTAGAAATCTGCAGTTTCTAAATCTTAATGTGACCCGATTAAAGCATTAAAGCGTTAAAAGCATTAAAGCATTAAAGCGTTGAATTGGTATATGATGGACGTACCAGATTTAGTGTTAAATAATATAAAAAGGATTGGGTCCTCTCTCCCCCTGCCAAGAGTCGCATTCTTCTCCATCAAGAAGCGCATAAAGAAACAGGGCTAGAAAGAGAAACCGAATTCGAGTAACCGTTTGGAGTCAAAAGTAAGAAGATGGCAGCCATTACATCTTCCGCTGTTAATCAAGGTATGTCATCTTAAACAATAGATCATATTAAGTTCTGTATGTGAAATATTCGGTATTGATGATCCTTGGGCTGTTAATCGAATTGTTCATAATTAATCGAAATAGATTTACATTTGGTATCAGAGCCACCAATCAATAACTGAATATTTCCTATGATTGCAATTGATCTGTTAATCAAATCCTCCGCATGCCCACAATTTTCTGATCAAGTGATTTGCTTTCTTCGCGTATCTGCTTTAATTGATCTACCATCCACTGCTTTATTACTGAGTAAAATAATTCTGTCATTCCGTGATAAAATATAATAACGAATATGATACCGGCGATTGCCCATATCCGATTCGTTGGTGAAATGTAGAGCTCAGGAATTTTTTCGGTGGAATTTTGATTCATAATTCGATTCATAATTCTCCACGTCTTCGCAACCTATTGCGATCAATTTAGTTTGAATATGCGGGCATGAATATTATCTCGAAAGTCTCTTTTAATAGAGGGATGAATCACTTTGTGCTTGTAGTATACCGGAATGCCGCCACTACGGTTGTGCTTGCTCCTTTCACCTTCCTCATTGAAAGGAAAGTGCGAGCGAAACTCACTTTTCCCATATTCTGCCAGATTTTTGCATTGGGTTTGTTGGGGCCTGTAATTGACCAGAATTTTTACTTCGTGGGATTGAAATTGTTTTGCATAAAGTATGTGTTATAAATCATTTATGCACATGAGATTTATGATTTTGTTAATCACCAAAGTGGTCAAAATCAGAATAGTCATTTAGTGCATAAGTGACATAATGATTATTGATAGAAATTGCCAGTTATAATAATACCAATTAACACTGGCGTCACTAATGATAGAACCTGAGAGCTTACCCAAAGGAAAGTCTTGTTCTATAACTAGTTGACATGATGAGGTTTAATAGATATTTTGATTAAATAAATATTGATCATCCAAAGATGTCAGTTCTATTTAATTGAATATATTTATTACCTACTTATGTTTTGGTATTTAATTATGTTAAGTATAAGATAGTATCTACCCAAAGGAGTGCTATATTATGCTATTATGTCTACATCTGAATCGCGTTAGTTATGAGCTTACAGTTATTTCATTTTTTTTATTTTTTTTAATTTGCAGGAGTTCCCATGAATACACATGCTTCATCTGTTACATTGTTCACTGGTGTTAATTTTTCTGAATGGAGAGAACAAGTCAATTTCCATTTAGGTGTTCAGGATCTTGACTTGGCACTCCTTGAGGATAAACCTGCTGCTCTTACAAAAGATAGTACTGAGGCAGAAAAATCACACCATAAAGCATGGGAACGCAGTAACAGATTGAGCCTTATGTTTATTAAGATGACTGTTTCTAACAACATCAAGTCAACAATTCCACAAACAGAAAGTGCTAAGGAATATATGCAGTCTGTGGAAGAGCGTTTTCGTTCAGCTGATAAGTCACTCGCTGGTACTCTTATGGCAGAACTCATGACCATGAAGTTTGATGGGTCGCGAACTATGCAAGAGCACATTATAGAGATGACTAATCTTGCAGCAAGGTTAAACTCCCTGGGACTTACAGTAGAGGATTCTTTTCTTGTCCGGTTCATCCTGAACTCGCTACCTTCTGAATATGGACCTTTTCAGATTAACTATAACACTATAAAGGATAAGTGGAATGTTAATGAATTGGAATGTTAATGAATCTTAATGAATTTGTCAGGAAGAAGGATGTTTGAAAAATCAAGTGAATCACTCAGTAAGTTTTGTGAGTAATAAAGCTGGTAAAGAAAAGAAAGGAAAATCAAGTCATTTCAAGAAGAAAAAGGCACCTGCTAAGAATGGGCAGGATAAGGAAAAGAAGGAACTAAAGGATGTTCAATGTCATTTCTGTAAAAAGAAAGGACATTATCAAAGTGACTGTCCGAAAAGGAAAGCTTGGTTCGAAAAGAAAGGTAATTATCTATCTTTCGCATGTTTTGAATCAAATTTAGTTGAAGTTCCCATTAATACATGGTGGCTTGATACTGGTGCTACAACTCATGTTTCCAATAATATGCAGGGATTTCTTATGATCCGAACCATAAATCCAAATGAAGATCGTTTTCTCTTTATGGGAAACGGAATGAAATCTTCAATTGAAGGCATTGGGACTTATCGTCTAATTCTAGAAAGTGGATATGTATTAGACTTATACAGTACCCTTTATGTACCTTCATTATCTAGAAACCTTATTTCCGTAAGTGTTAACACCCAGGTTGTTCCCTATGACTCCCAAGGGAATACGGCCGGGGTAACCACTAACCAATCTTTTGATCACTGTTTCTAGCCAAACTGTGATCAGAGAGGGCTCTCTCTTTATGATTTGTATCTGTTATGATAGTGTTTTAGGCTAGGTATTATGCACAGGTTTTGTTTATGTTTTGGTTGAAGATTTTCTTTCAGGTCTTGTGATATAATGTTCAAAGAGTCAAATATCATTGGGCAATGGAGTCTAGGGCTGTAGGTGTCTAGAAACCTTGAGGTGAATTGGTGAAACTTACAGGGCCATTTGGATACTTCATACAACAAAATTTTTGATTTATAACACAAATAGGTGAAAATAGCAGTGAAAGCAATTAAGAATTTTCACTAAAGTATTTAAGTATTTCCACCAAACTAGGTATGAGAAACGGATAGATGTCTCAGGAGCAAAACTTGAATCCCTGGGAATGTCTATCACTGTAAAAGATATAGTTTTAAAGTGCAGCAATTAAGAATTACACTTCATTCACTGTATCTGAAGAAAACATGGATAATAGCTCAGATTGAGTTCAGGGTAATCAGTGATTAAATCCTGGAACTATTCTTCTACTTTTCTATTAAGTGTAAAACATTTAAACAATAAAAGAGAACAAAAGACTCGAAAACATGTAACACAGAGATTTAAGAAAGACTTATTGTTTTATGAAACACTCTGGAATCCTGCAACATTCACCATTCATCACAATGCATCAAGGTACGCCAAGCTTCGGAAATTCCATTCACCCTTTGTATTATTTCTCTGAGAATTTTACAGCGAATGAGATGCCCAAAATGAAAATAACAACCACCCCCCAAGCTTCAGTGAGGGGCGAATATATACATACGATTTTACAAAAATATCTGAGTTCTAAGTTATCTCAGACTTAATGTTCTCACCCACTTTTGAGATATTATTATCAGAAATTCATTACAGCATTGAATACAAAATAAAGGCGTCTTGATGTTCTGTCAGAAGATATTTTGGCCTTTGGGAGCTGCTAAGTCGGTTGGGATACTTTGATCAAATGCTGGAGAACCCGACTTTATGGCTCGTGCGCTGTATTTTGGGTCTGCCACCTGTGATTGTGATTGCTGCTGTGGTGAGTAAATAGCTCTGCCGAGTTGGCTCAGCATCTGTCTTTTCCTTGTGGAGTTATCCACCAAAATTCTGCCTGTGCATGACTGTTCATAAACTGGAGAAAATTAACGCTACAGGTTCTGGCCTGATAAGATTATCTGTGTCAAATTCCTCCATACTTCCTGTGTGGGCAATTGATGATTTATGATTGCCCCCATAGTCTCATCTGCTTCTGTATACTTAAAGAAATTTGGTGGTGTATCAAACAGGTGATCAATTTCATTCATAATAAAAAACAGGTTATCCACCCTATCATACAAATTCTGTCCTGATGCTGGCCCTGTTTCTGCTGAGGTACTGGGCTGTTTCGCAATTTGGGCTGCAGCATGGGCATCAACCCTTTTGATGTAATTTTCCAGGGTAAGCAGTCTTCCTACACTGCTTAAAATGCTGGGGAGGCCTCTGTTTTGTAATGCCAGGAATCTGTCCAGGAATTTGTTGATTTCGGTCTGCATGTCCTGTGTTCTCCTCTCCAGTGTTCCAACTAGGCTTCTTAGTGTCAGGACTCTTTTAACTACTGAGATTGTTTCAGTCCTGTTAGTAATTCCCATGGTGGCCAGCTGAGAGCTTGTCTTGTTATTTAAAATATTGATCATTCTGCTGGCAGCATCTGGCATGTGGCCAAGGCTTGCTCTTGCTCTGTGTATTTCCTTGTTTTCCTTTGTGATGAGTACTATTTGCTCATCCATAGTCTCAATATACTGCCACTGATTGGTGATGGATCGACCAATGTTGCCCCAGAGGACTGCTTTTAATTCTGCTGTTACTTTTTCTAGTGCAAGCTCCTTTTCTAGTTCAGCTATTCTCTTTTTTAGAACTTTTATTTCTCTTTCCTTTGTTGCCTCATTCTGCTTGCTTTTGTCAAATCTTTCATTCACCTTAGTCAAAGACCTTTTGACTTCATCAAGCTCTTTCATTTGGGATTCAAGAACTCGGATCTCAGCTTGCAGCTTCTGCATATCCAGACTAGGAGTCTGCTCTGTTGTTGGCGTGGTTGTTGCTGTAGATGGTGCTGTAGTTCCTGTCTGCTGAGGAGGAAGAGTAGTTGTTGGAGGAGCTTCTTCAAGATTGATTACTTCCGGAGGGGGCTGGGAAGTTTGGCCCTCTTCTCTCTGTTTCAATGCTGTCTATAATGCTGCCTTTGCAGCTTCTGATTGTCCTAGCTGGTCTTGAGTCCGAACCAGCTCCTTGTATAAGGATATCATCAGATCCGTAGCATCCTTTTCTAGCCTTTGCTGAGCAACTTCATCTGTTTGAGGATGGATGGTGGCTGGGAGCTTGATTTTCTTTCTTAAGGCAGCCATGTCTTGATCCCTTATCTTCAACAGTTCTTGGATCCCTTTAACATCTTTAGGATCATGTCCTATTTCTATAATTACCTCCTCCAAGGACTTGATTCTGTTGTCCTTGGCTTGTGATGATGCTCTCTCCAATTCCAGCTAAGAGGCTGTATTATCAAGGCTGCTCTTCAATTTGTAGTTTTCCAATGTTTCATCTGCCAAGGAGGCATACACCATTTCACCAGTTTGTTTATGCAGTTCGATTTTATCCATAGGGTGTATATCTTTGGCCAGAACCTCCATGTTGGTCCTTAGGTAATCCGAGGTAGATTGGGGATGCAGAGTTGTGGGCATGAAGTGACTCATGATCATTTTGCCTTCACTTACATCAAAGGCAGACATGAGTCTTTGCTGATTGGTGGGAGCCAGGTTCAGCAAATGATTGTACAGCTGTACTTTAATAGGATCACTCCTCCTTTTAATGTCGATAAACTGCTGTTTGATGCTTACCTGTCCTTCTTTGTGCTGGCTGGAGGAGCTGACCTCCCCTCCCATAGCTCTATCATGTTCATGCTGGAAAGAACTGGCTGATACTTCTCGGCTGGGTGGGCCCATGCCCGATGCTTGTCTTATTGCCTCATCATCTTTTGGGAAGTCATTCAACCTTTGCCTTTTCTCTCCCTGATCGATGGATGAAGTGAGGGGAGTCTCTCTATCTCTTTTCCTGGTTAAGTCCTCCTTTTGTGGGGTTTGGAGGACCGATGTATCAAAAGTAGTTTCTGCCCTAGGAGGCACTATATTCTGAGCCTGTTGCTCAGTGGAACTAGGAGTGTCAATCACATTTTCTTGCTGCAAGGGTTGCTGTTCCTTAAGTGGTACTTCTTCTTGCTGCTGCCCTTGTTCCTGCTGTTCCATTTCTTCTTGCTGTTGTAGCAATGTCTCCACTTGTTCTTCTGTCAATGGAGGTGGCTGTTCCACCTGCTTTCCTTTATCTTTGCTTGCTGTCTGCGGTGCCTTCTCGGCAGTTTGCTGCTGTGTTGTTGATGATGTAGTAGCTGCTCCAGGCTGTCTTCTGTATGAATGAGGAACCTGTCCACAATTTTCCAAGTCAGCTTGCTTTTGTATATTTCTAGCTTCTCTTTCTAGAAGCTCTTCAGCAGTTATTTCTTCTTCTAAGGTACCCTCTTCCCAGCTTAAGGCATTCGCATACTGTTCAATCTCAGGTTGTCTCTTGTGTGCATAACCACCCAATTTGTATTTTATCCTCCTGAGGGAGACAAAATGATTGGGGTCATAGGGTATCCATTCAAAACTAGTTTGCAGTCTGAGGCCTTCCAGGATAGTGTTTGCCTCTTTCCATCCCTCCTCTTTTCTGTTATATAGGAAAGGACCCAGCTGGCTCCTCACCTTTAGCTGTGACTTCTTGTTCTTGCTCTGAAAATGCAGGTAGTCTGAGTTGCCAAACTGTCTGAAATATTCCAAGGCAAAAAGCCTCATGGGGACATACCTTGGCAATCTAAAAGGTGTCAACTCACAGCCATATATTCTGATGACTGTGTGGTTTTGGTAGAAGTACCAATTACCAATGCTGTAGGACTTATTCAAATGAAGAATTCTCCTCATGTCATCAGTTAGTCTAGGAGGAGGAGTACCCTGCAGTACTGTCATGGCTGGATAAATGAATAAGTCAATGAACTCAGAGTATGTGTAAGGGGATACAGATGTATGATGAAAAACAGAGGTCCAGAACACAACTGACCTTGGACTTCCCTGGGCATTGAGTTGCTTCAAAGGAAAAGAGAAGGTAGCTGGTTGATAAAACAAGAAGAGGTGGTATATGTATGAGGTATACCTGAATAGTCTTTCTCTCTTTAAGTTCATAAACTGGTCATGGATTTTATCTGCAATGTATGTAGCATAATCATAATGCACAGCTGGGGGCTTACCAGGAGAGAATAGAGACACCATTGCTATTATGGTTTCATCCACATCCTCCATTCCCTTGAATCCTAGGGCATAGCTGATCAAATCCACTAACATCCTGCCCAATTCATTCAAGTACTGATATCCAATAGGAGGAGTTCTGACAGATTCAGAGCCAGGTTTTACAAACAGCTGATTGATTTTAATGAGTTGGTCGCTTGACAGCTTGCTCCCTTTCTTTATCAAATTCTGCATGTTGAGGGGGGTCAATTGCTTGGCAGTATGGAAGTGCAGCATCTCATTAATACTCTCTGAGGTGATCTGGAACAAAACTAAGCCTGAGGGGCTAATGACAGCTCTTCGGCTTGGGTCATAGCATTCCTGGCAGCTGTATATCAACTCTGGCATAGGATTTACCTGGGGGAGGTTGTAGATTGGCAGGTTTGAGTCCCAAATCCCCAAGATGTCTGCTCCACTCAGGTGCTGGGCTTTCAACTCATTCAGCATCTGGATATTATACTTGGAGCCCATAAGAAACCAGTCCAGCATTTGGTAATCCATATCTCCCAGGGCTTTCCACTCCAATTCCTGGTGAGGGGCATTGAGGGGCTTGATGTTGAGAGCAATGGGAGTCTCCATGATCTTCTTCAAAGTTCAACAATTGTAGGTGGATGGTTTAATGAAAGCAACACAGATTAGAAGTGATTTTCTGTAAAAACAGTTTGTATCTCAGATACCAGAGGAGGAATTTACACAACAGCAGTTGAAATACTGTTTGTTTCAGGAGCAGGGCTTCTCTATGGTCTCACTATGTCCTCTTTTAGCGGGTGAATTGAGTTTAACCAGAAATTTGCCGGGAATACGTAGTGAATGATGTTTTTGAGAGAAATTACAGGTATTAAGGCTCGGCTGATGTTTTTGGACTTCACAGTTGCAAATGTGGATGTGCAGAGGGAAATGGCCGGTGAAAATATAATTTTTAAGGTCTCCTTAGCCCTCTGAGTAACTTTAATTTCAATAACAGGCGTATGGAGGGCAGCAAGCGGTAAATACCTGTTAATTGACGAACAGAGGTCGCATGGGCGTGCACTGTTGGAGCTCTGGAGGTCGCCTTGGTTAACTGAGCAGGTTGGCGAAAATTTGGACGTAAACAGCCATGCAGAGCCGAAGTAGCGACAGGAGTAAAAAGTGAGAAAAAACACGGTTTTTTGGGTTAATGTGGACCTTTTTACCATTTTTGCCCTTTTTAGTGATGACGTCAGCATGACGTCATTGGCGGGTCAAGGTCAAGTGACGTCAGCTGACGTCATTGGGTGACGTGGCGGTAAGCTATTGGTCCATGGGGGCGATGAGGTGGCAGCCATGTCATCAGCGAGGTGGGCCAATCAACGGCAAAAGGACAAGCAGAAATGACGTGGCGATATGACATAGGAGGGCAGCTGGCGGTCAGGACCGTAGCGGTTACGGTTAAGGCTTAGCCGCTACGGTCTCTCGGGGCGGTCTGGGTACGGCGCTGAAAGTGTCAGGCCCGGCTCCGAGAGCCCTTATCGTTTGACGCGTGGCCTGCCCGTGACGTGACGCAACGTCACTTTCTCGGGCGGTAAAGGACCACCATGGGGGCCGCTCCGATATTGATGTGGATCGTCGGATCCTCGGGACCTGATCCGACGGTGGGCGGAGCAACAACGTGCTCGGAGTATATGCGCGGGCGGAAAACTTTGGGTTGTGGGTTTTTTGATGTTTTTTCAATGTTTTCCATTAAAACAAACTGCGCGCTAACCTTTTGGAAATGTGCCAGAGGCGGGCCTTTTAGACTTTGGGTAATTTTTTCAAAGGATTTTAAGGGTAAAAGAGGGTTTATAAAGGTTTTTTCAATGCAAATGGCAGTTTGAGGAGCAAGTTGGCTTGTAGCAAAGGGGGAATGGGAAGTGATAGGTTCACCAAGGTGACCAGAGGTCACTTTGGTTCCTTTTGAAGAACATATGGCTATAATGCCAAGAGGAGGAGTATTTATAGAATTTGGGGCTTTATACACCATAGTGTTAATATTATTAGGGGAAGGGTAAGATAGGGGAGCTATATAGTAGAATTAGAGGTTAATATGAATGAGGGAGCAAATGAAGGGGATCTCACTGAGTTTATCTGAAATTGATTTAGTTTTGAGAGTAGATCAAAATGAAAAGATCTTAGACAAGAAATGTGGCCTTTGTATGAACAAGAACCACCATAAAACCATGATCTTTCTCCATGAATCTCAGCTGAAAAGGGAATGTTAATAATGGAGTGAAGGGGGAAAGGGAGGTTAGTCATGCTCCTTGCTGCAATTTGATGGAATTAACCACTTTGTCCATTGATAGATTTTGCCTTGGCAATACATCTTTTGACATATGTGCAATGGTGAAAATGCCCTTTCTGCAACCACAACTACTTACCCAGCTATTTTCCTAGCATTTTTTGTTTCTCCATTGGAGGGTGCACTTGGACTTGCAAACCCTTACTTGCCTTTTCTTTTCTTTGGCTTTTTCTTTATTCTTTTCTATCTACTTCTGCCCTTATCTCTTCCAAGGTCCCAGATTAGGCTGTTGGGATCCTTTTCTTCTCTACCTAAACTAGTTGTCTGCCAAGATTAAGCAGTTTGGACAGACTCCTTTCTCTATTCTACAACAGATAATTTAAACATGGCATGATCCAGATTAGACTTTTGGACCATCCATCAAAATTTGAAATAAGGTCATCAATATTTGAAACACTTTACACACCTCTTGTTCTCTAGGAAATATGGGATCTTTGTGATATCAAAGCAGAGCATATTTGGACTTTCTTTGGCCAATCATGAAATATGAAACCTATTGGTATAGGTATCCAACAGTAAGTAAGTTGGATAATTCTGGTTTTAGATGTATGATTGGATCTGGCTGTTTTGATTTATATAAGAATACTGATAATGTTGGTTCTGGTATTCTAATTGATGGTTTATATAAATTGAAACTGAATGACACTTATGCGAATTCCTTGTTGAATGTAGTAAATAATGTTGGATGTAAACGTAGCATGGTGAATGAAAATTCTGCTTTCTTGTGGCATAAAAGACTAGGTCATATATCCAAAGAAAGAATGATGAGACTAGTAAGTAATGAAATTTTGTCAAATTTGGACTTTAGTGATCTAGAATTATGTGTGGATTGTATTAAAGGTAAACAAACCAAACATAATAAGAAAGGAGCCACCAGAAGCAGCCAGCTTCTTGAAATAATACACACTGATATTTGCGGACCTATGGACACTCTAGCCTTTAATGGAGAAAAGTATTTCATCACTTTTATTGACGATTTTTCCCGTTATGGTTATG
This sequence comes from Pinus tabuliformis, assembly GCA_031772625.1. Taxonomy (NCBI): domain Eukaryota; kingdom Viridiplantae; phylum Streptophyta; class Pinopsida; order Pinales; family Pinaceae; genus Pinus; species Pinus tabuliformis. The sequence goes on from CM062817.1 coordinate 1,868,836,445, forward strand.
TCTATTTGCTTCATGAAAAATCTCAATCTGTGAATGTCCTTGAGGCGTTTGTAAAGGAAGTTGAGAGGCAATTAGATAAAAAGGTGAAAATCATAAGGTCTGATAGAGGTGGTGAATATTATGGTAAATATAATGAGTCAGGCCAGTGTCCAGGTCCATTTGCAAAATTCCTCGAAAGTCATGGCATATGTGCGCAATACACAATGCCAGGTACACCACAGCAAAATGGTGTAGCAGAAAGGCGCAATAGGACGTTAATGGATATGATTAGGAGTATGATGTCAGATTCTACACTACCTAAGAATTTGTGGTCGTATGCTCTCAAAACCGCTAATTATTTGTTGAATAGGGTTCCTAGTAAAGCTGTTCAAAAGACTCCTTTTGAGTTATGGACTAACAGGAAACCTAGCTTAAGACACCTGCATGTTTGGGGTTGTCCAGCGGAAGTGAGAATTTATAATCCACATGAAAAGAAATTAGATTCTCGAACGATCAGTGGGTATTTTTTAGGTTACCCTGAGAAATCTAAAGGGTACATGTTTTACTGTCCTAATCATAGTCCAAGAATTGTAGAAACTGGTAATGCAAGGTTCATTGAGAATGGTGAAGTCAGTGGGAGTACTCGAAGAGAAATAGTAGAAATAAAGGAAACAAGGGTAAATGTTACATTGCCTAGAATAGTTCCTCCATCTACTATTACTCCAAATGTTGTTCCAGCTGTTGTAGAACAGCATGATGATAATGAACAACATATAAATGAAGAAGTACTTCCTGAAGGAAATGACTTACATAATGCTAATATGCATGAACCACAACAAGTAGCATTAAGAAGACCTCAAAGAAATCGTAGGTCAGCTATTTCTGATGATTATGTGGTTTATATGCAAGAATCAGATTATGATATTGGAATCAATAAGGATCCAGTTTCGTTTTCACATGCTGTAGAAAGTAAAGAGTCAAAGGAATGGATTAATGCCATGAAAGAAGAACTGAAATCCATGCAACAGAATGAAGTTTGGGATCTCGTTGAGTTACCACATGGCTGTAAAAGAGTCGGATGCAAATGGGTTTTTAAAACCAAACACGACTCTAGTGGTAATATCGAACGGTATAAAGCTAGACTTGTTGCTAAGGGTTACACTCAGAAAGATGGTGTTGATTACAAGGAGACATTTTCTCATGTTTCGAAAAAGGACTCACTAAGAATAATAATGGCATTAGTAGCTCATTATGATTTGGAGTTGCATCAAATGGATGTGAAAATAGCCTTTCTGAATGGAGATCTTGATGAGGATGTTTACATGGATCAACCTGAGGGTTTTTCTATAGAAGGTAAAGAACAATTGGTGTGTAAACTTAATAAGTCAATATATGGGCTTAAACAAGCATCCCGGCAATGGTATATTAAGTTCAATACCATTATTACATCCTTTGGTTTTAAGGAAAATACGGTTGATCACTGTATATACCAAAAGATCAGTGGGAGCAAGTTTATTTATCTGGTCCTTTACGTTGATGACATCTTGCTTGCTGCAAATAATTTAAGTATATTGCATGAGACTAAGGAATTTTTCTCAACGAACTTTGAAATGAAAGATATGGGAGAGGCATCCTATGTGATTGGAATAGAAATATTTCGTGATCGATCACAAGGAATATTGGGATTGTCTCAGAAAGGATATGTCGAAAGGATTCTAGAGAGATTTGGAATGAGTAAATGTTCAACTGGGACAGTTCCTGTACAGAAAGGTGATAAATTCAGTTTCATGCAATGTCCTAAGAATGATGTTGAATGAAAGGAAATGGAATCAATTCCATATGCATCTCTTGTTGGTAGCCTGATGTATGCTCAACCCTGTACTAGACCGAATATCAGCTTTGCGGTCGGTATGTTAGGGAGGTATCAAAGTAATCCAGGAAGGGAACATTGGCAAGCTGCAAAGAAAGTTTTGAGGTACTTACAAGGCACGAAAGATTACATGCTCATGTATAGAAGATCCAATGAATCGGAGGTGATCGGATATAGCGATTCAGATTTTGCTGGATGCATCGATACTAGAAAATCGACTTTTGGTTACCTGTTTATGTTTGCTCAAGGTGCCATATCATGGAAAAGTGCGAAACAGACTATCGTTGCTTCATCCACTATGGAGGCAGAATTTGTGGCATGTTTTGAAGCCACAATTCATGCATTATGGTTGCGGAACTTTATTTCAGGACTTGCGGTTGTCGACACCACTAGCAAGCCGCTGAAAATTTATTGTGATAACTCTGCAGCAGTATTTTTCTCAAAGAACGACAAGTACTCTAAAGGTGCCAAACACATAGATCTGAAGTATCTTGTTGTGAAAGATGAGGTTCAGAAACAAAGAGTGTCAATCATGCACATCAGGACAAAACTTATGATTGCAGACCCTTTGACGAAAGGGTTACAACCAAGACAATTTAAGGAACATGTTCAAAGAATGGGTCTTGGTTGTATTAATAATAATTGATGTGTGACATTCTGAGCTCTTTTATGTGTTTCTGATATACAATTATGTGTCTCTTGTTTTAATATAGTAGTACGTATTTTATGTAATTTTAAACAAGAAAGAGTCTTATAAAGATATTATGTTTAATCATTATGATATAAGACATTATGTGGACCATTATGCTGTTTTATATAAATTATGAGTATGAATTGATGGTTTGCTGGTATTGTAGTATATGGAAGGAAATGCATTGAATTAATAGTGCACAACTGCCATAACTCTCAGCAATTTATCATAGTATGATGTTCAACACTTAATATTATGAATAGTCGGGTCAAGTGGGAGAATGTTAGAAATCTGCAGTTTCTAAATCTTAATGTGACCCGATTAAAGCATTAAAGCGTTAAAAGCATTAAAGCATTAAAGCATTAAAGCGTTGAATTGGTATATGATGGACGTACCAGATTTAGTGTTAAATAATATAAAAAGGATTGGGTCCTCTCTCCCCCTGCCAAGAGTCGCATTCTTCTCCATCAAGAAGCGCATAAAGAAAGATGGCTAGAAAGAGAAACCGAATTCGAGTAACCGTTTGGAGTCAGAAGTAAGAAGATGGCAGCCATTACATCTTCCGTTGTTAATCAAGGTATGTCATCTTAAACAATAGATCATATTAAGTTCTGTATGTGAAATATTCGGTATTGATGATCCTTGGGCTGTTAATCGAATTGTTCATAATTAATCGAAATAGATTTACACCTAACCCATACAGACTGCAGCATGAACTAAACTCAACTATCCTTTTATCAATTGTATTGATGCAATTACTACCTCCTAAAAAAAAGTTTGATATCTCAACAGCACTATTATTTCACAAATAATTACTACCTCCAAAGATTTTGATATCTCGTGGACACTTGATATCTCTCAAGAATAGAATACCTCCAAAGAATTTGATATCTCATGGACTCTGGATATTTCACAGCGAATTACTCTTTTCAAATATTTTTATATTTCATATTACAAATCAAAATTAAATTAAAAATAAAGATGTGTTAGATTTGAGATTTTTGTGATCTATATTATAGATAATTTTTTTTAAGATTAATCACATTATTAAAATTGGGTTCAAGTTTGGAATTAGCTGAGCATAAACCACATTAACTGGTTCAAAAGATCTACCCAATCCTAATAATATGATTAATCAAAAAAGCTTTCAACTACCATAAAAATACATGTCAACATAGATACTTAATAATTTATACCTCAATAAACCAGTACAAGTACATATGCAAACAAATATAGCTTGAATTTATTGATCTACTAATAATACAGTGAAGCATATATCCATAGTCTTCTCACCCTTAGAACTTCAAGCTCGGGCCCCTCCAATGCTTCAAAGTATCTCGCTGCAGGAATTTCAACACTGACTAAGTGCAGAAATTCAGATCTAGCATCCCAGTGCCCAGATCCATATGTTCCATCGCTTCTCTCCTCATGCCTGATAGAATTATGGTGTTCCATTGCAGAGTGCAAGATTATGTAACATGTGTCGTCCTATGAGTTATTGTTGTAACATAATTTATAGGCCTAGGTCACCCTCTCAGAAGAATTTGGAAGTGAGTCGGTCTTGAGGAGCTCATGATGAGGACATAATTACGTCCATTTCCTAACAAAAACATTTTCATTAACAAATGAATTAGTAGGTTAAAACCTTTTTGGCATGGTCCGCACAGAATTTAAGTTGAGATAGAAATTCTAGTGGGATTTCATTCACAAAATCCGTATGGTGTGACATGTGAAAAGGTACTTTTTGAGTAATATTTTATGAGGTGAAATTAAACTATACTATAATTATTTTAAAAGGAAATAAAAATTAATTTGATTGACAGTTGTTTCACTGCGATTTCTCCGCAGGATCCAAAATACGTGAATGCTTGGAAATTCTGTACGTGATAGAGAAGGGCGTAGGTTAATGGGGTTACTGTTTGTTTTTTATTTAAAGCTGTAATACGGTGATTCAGAATTGATGATAATGTTTTGTCATATTTTTAAATATGGAAATGAATCTTTTTAAATATGGAAATGAATCTAATTGTATATAAAAATCGTCATGAAATCTAATTGTCATGGAAAAAAATAATTTTTGAAAGCTATTTGTCATGGAAAAAAATTATATTTTGAAATCTAATTGTCAGGACAAAAATAAAATTAAAATTATATTCTGTAGATATATGTACAGCATGTCTGTAGAGATAATGATCACTTTGATCTTAAGCTTTTATATCTGAGCAAAAAATAAGAGAATTAATTTTATTATTAAAAATGAAATAAAATTATATTCCGTAGATATATGTACAGCAGGTCTTTAGAGATAAATGATCACTTTTGATCTTAAGCGTTCATATCTGAGCAAAAAATAAAAGACCAGCTAAAGCACTTTTGTATAATGGTACAAATCACTTATTTTTCCATTTTTTTTACTTCTTTCCATTTTTTTTACTTCTTTTCATATCTTTGGAGTAAATGAAAGACTAGCTAAAGCACTTTGAGGTTTGTGTAGTTTTACAAATCACCTATTTTTCCATTTTATCTTTTTAAGTCTTTCCATATCCTAGGATTATAGTTAATGCATGATGCTTTGTTGTAGCCCGATTTATTTTTGTTATTCAGAACTATCTGTGACATTAGATTTTTTGGTTTATAGTTATTTTATTCATTGCAGGAGTTGGTGTTTTCATTTAATTTTCAATAGAATTATTTAAAAATTGATGAAAAAAACTTATTAGGTCTTTTTTTTTTTTTGAGAGAAAAATCTTTATAGAATTTTATTGAGATAATATAAAGAGTACATAAGATATGACAAGGATCAGAAACCTTGCAAGTATCTAAATCAAAATCTTAAAGCCATAGGATATCACAAAGGAGATCATCACTATATCATACCAAAATCAGTGCAAAAAGGTATCCATGACAAGATCAGCAACTGTCTTAAACATATATAACACAAGGAACTATCCACAATACAGGTAAAGAGATGGATGAAAAGAGAAAAAGGTCATATTCCCGGGATGAAGAAGTCCTGGATGAAACAGGAAAAATCATCATCAGAGACCATCAAAGACCAAGAACCCAGCACCATAAACAAACCCTTCTTCGACAGATGGTTAGCTTGATCATTTAGAGAGCGAGGGATGTGGTGAATTGAGCGTTGTTTCATATTGCTCCAGAAATACATGATCCTATTTAACCACCCAGACAAATGAGGACAGTTGATGTGGCAAGCTCCCCTAACATGGTCAATCATTGATTTCGAGTCACCGAAAATTGAAATGTTCTCGATGTCAAAAAGTACACAGAAGGCAAGTAGACCAACAAGAGCCCTCGCCTCGGCCAAGCTGTTAGAGCCCCTCCCACCATTCCAAGATAGGAAATATTGCAGCTTCTCGTCGATAATAATGTGGACCCCACATCCACAAATGTTATTCTGCTCAGCTCCATCGAAGAAAGCACAGGGAGAAGCAATGGAGATAGCATCAGGCACTTTTTTGCAATCCTTTTTCATCTTGTCCTTTTTCATAGGCATCATATCTTGAAAGGCCATTATGCGCTGCAGAGATGATTTTATGGGCTCCTTTGACTCTTGGAAGATCTTAGCATTCCTCAATTTCCATAAGAACCACAAGGCAATAATAAACAAAGATCTCCAAGAGTGTTTTTGCTCGCTCCAACATTGAAAAGCATCCTGTACTGAAACAAAGACAATGTGAGGAAAACTATAAAACAGAGATAGTCATACCAGATCTGAAGTGAAGAGTTGCATTGGAAGAACATATGGAGATTAGATTCCTCCACAGCTTCGCACATAGAACATCTGCTTGGGCCATGCTAGCTTCTTTTCCTCAAATTCTCCCATGACAGATTTCTGTTGTTGAAAACTAGCCACGAGAACAAAATCACTTTGAGAGGGCATCCCGATTTCCATAAGCATGGAGGATATAAAGAACTGGAGCTTGGAGCCTTTGAAGAAATCATATCTACATAGATATCTTTAACACAAACAGGTGCCTTTGCGTTTGGAACGGTCCATATAAGATGGTCCTTGGATCCAGAACGATGGATACCCAAGCTACATAAGGCTTCTTTTACTGATTTCCATACTGGTAGCAGCGGGCCTGGCAGATGAAGATCGTGGCCATCTTTCCATAATGGGATGGGTCCGCTCCAGGAAGAGATCATTTTATCCCAAGTAAAGCAACCATTCCTGTGAAGAAAAGTTAATAGGTTTTCAGGAAAAAACACACATTCCCGACCACCCACAATGGAGTCTATACCGATTAAGATTCGGGAGCCAGAGAAGAGATTCCATCTTAAGTTCTCCAGAAAGTATTGTTGAACTTTTCTGAGACTGAGCCAGATGGCAGAGCCTTGCCTGATTCCGATAGATCCCCTTCTGTACCAAAATTCCAGATCTTTATCTTGCAGATATTTCTTTCTGATAGTAAGACTCCACAGACCATCACCAAAAATGCCTCTCCACAGCGATTTGCATAAGAGCGATCTTCCAAAAGACCGCATATCAAGCAGGCCCCAGCCACCTAGCTTCTTAGGCATAGAAATTTTGTCCAACTTCGACAAATGGATTTTGCTTTGATTGGAGTTTCCACCCCATAAAAAATTTGCAACAGTCTGTTCATTTTATTAATGATGCTTGCTGGAAGGAAGAAAATATGAGCCCAATAAACCGCTAATTGCGCTAAGACTGCCTAAGTAAGAACAAGTCTGCCTGCCAGAGAGAGAGTCTTAAACTCCCAGCCTGAGATCTTTTTATAAAATATTTCCACCAACCATTGCCAATCCGCTTTTGAGTAGCCCTTGGCCTTTAGTTGAAATCCCAAGTATTTCAACCCATCTTTAAGCGGTCTCGAAACAATACCAAGCAACTCAGCAATCCAGATCACCATTGCCATGTTTGTATCATTATGGAAAAGGGTGGATTTTCCTTTGTTGATAAATAAGCCAGTGGCTTTCTGGAATCTATCAAGAATTTCATTGAGGCAAATCCAGGAAGCTCTGCACAGCATGGCGAAGATGAGTACATCATCAACAAAGAGGTTGTGAGATAAATAGACGTCCCTGCATATCCTAACCGGCTTGCACCTCTTTTCATCTACTGCTTTGTTAATCTGAAGACTGAGAGAGTTCATCGCCAGAATAAATAAAAGAGGAGAGAGGGGGAACCCCTGACGAAGACCTCTTTCCGCTGAGAAGAAGGGAGAAGGCATTCCATTTATAATGACCGAGTAGCGAACGTTCTCTATGCAAGACATAACCCAATTGATAGATTGAGATTTTAGTCCAATCTTTGCCAGTAAACATCTCAAGAATCCCCAATCCAAGCAGTCGTAGGCCTTCTGCAAGTCAATTTTTAGAATGGCTGCATCCGTCTTTCTAGATATCATTGAGAACAGACTTTCCTGAGTAATAGCAACTGCATCCAAAATGTTGCGCCCTTTTAAGAAAGCATGTTGGTCCTTGGATAGGAAGGAGGCCAAAGTGGATTTCATTCTCTCCGCAATAATTTTGGAGATAATTTTGAACAAGATATTGCACAATGATATTGGTCTAAAATCTTGGAAGGAATCCGCCTCTGCCTTTTTTGGGATTAGAGCAATCTGAGTAGAAGAAATGATGTGGTGGATACTTCCGGACATACGAGATGCCTCTGCCATCCTCAACAGGTCATTTTTGAAAATGTCATAAAAATGAGAGAAAAACTCTATGGGCCAGCCATCCGGACCCGGGCTTTTATCTTTCTTAAAGGCTTTGATAACACTAAGAAGTTCCTCTTCTGAGATTGGCTGGAAAAAACTTTCATTCTTTGCATCATCAAACATTAATGGAGCCAATTCGATACCCCAAAGGGTATCCTGAAAATCACCTACTTCCTTCCTTTTGTATTGATTTTTAAAATATCTCACAGCTTCATTTGTGATATCCTGTTGGGAAAAATAATAGCCACCTTTTCCATTACTGATTCTCCAGATCGTATTTTTCTCTCGCCTGGCATTTGCAAAATTATGAAAAAATCTAGTGTTTCGGTCACCATCCTTTAGCCATATTGCTCTACTTTTGAGCCTCCATGAAGCCTCCTCCTGATCTAGAAGCTTTTGTTTTCTTTTTTCCAGATCTCTTATGAGGCATTTGATGTTGAGAGGAAAATCATTAGCGTCCATAACCCCTAAAATGTTGTCCATCTCTTTTTGAATGTCTTGAAGCGCCTGTCTGTCCTTTTTCCTTTTTTCGATTTGCCATTCCTTCGCCACCTTCCTCAGAGTCGCCAACTTTTCTCGAAAGGTCATGAATGGGAATAGGTCCCTCATCGAAAGATCCTTCCAAGAATTTGATATGATTTCATTGAAAGCTGGGTCCTCTAACCAAATTCTACTAAATTTGAAGGGATAACCCAATCTGAAACCTTTCTCCCTCCAGCTGAGGAAAATAGGCCTGTGATCAGATGTGAAGGCATTTCCTATGGATGATATGGGCATGCCCATTTTGTCAATGATGCTAGCATGCAAGATGAAACGATCAATCCTCTTGGCAATATATGCTTCTCCCGACCTGTTGTTATCCCATGTAGGCATCATTTTTATAGGGGCAATGTCCACAAAATTTTTATTAAGAAATTCCATCTTAATCTGGTCAGCAATCTGATCTTTTTTCCTGCATTTGCCCCAACATTCATCAGAGTTTAAAGTTAGATTTAAGTCTCCAGCTATCATCAGAGAATCAAGTTCAAATATTTCCGAGGCAAACAATTTTTCCCAGAAGGGAAGTCTGTTCTTATAGGGCGCGTAGGTGTTCAGAATGTTGATATTAAAGCTTTGACCTCTGAGAAAAGCCGAAATAAGAATCCCTGCAAAACACTTGTAGGCCTTGGCCTTGATCCATACAGGATCCCATAAGACTGCCAACCCCCCTGATAGACCTCGAGCCTCAGATGCAACCATAAACCATGTAGGGAACATTTTCCTAAAGTAAGCAATAGAGACCTGGCTATTGTGCATGGTTTCTTGGATTAGAATGATTTTTGGACGAGCTGAATGGAAGATGTCCTTTAGCGCCAGATATTTTGGGTTTGCGCCTAAACCCTTGATATTCATGGAGACAATAAAAGTCATTTGGATGGCTCACCAGCCATACTTTCTCTAAGAGGCTGAAGATCAGTCGCATCATGAATAGGAACATCAATAAGGGATAAATTCCTTACTCCAAGCTCAGAAACAATCGTTCTCCCCCTAAAATGCCGACTTCCTCCATTGTGTTTTTTCCTGACTGTAATATTCTTGGCGGAGTTTGGGCTTATGAAAGGGGAAGTAGGGCTATTAGGTTTATGAATAGTCAAAGGTTCCAGCTCAAGAGATTTTTTACTGAGCAAGAAGTCAATGTCGCTGTCATACTTGTTAATTGGGGATGACTCCGGGGAGTTGAAAGGAGTGGCTGCTACCCAAGGCTCTTTGCCTTTTGAAGATGGAAGAGGATTCTTATCAGGAGTCGGGGAGGATGATGAGATCATAATGGGATGAGAGCCAACAACAAAATCTGTTAATTGCATAGGCGGAGGAGAAGGGACAGCCTTTTCATCCGATGGTTCAGGGATAGGTGCGCAAAAAGAAGATGGGGACCTATTTATATCGAGGCAAACAGGATTTGTTGGAGAGGACTGTCTGATATCCGGCCCATATGGTAGGTCCCGGGATGAATGCCTCTGTGATAGATTAGGACCGGGATTTTTAAGAACCTGCTTTTCCATGTGGTCGACATCTGGTAAACTCAAAGAGGATGAAGAGAGTTTCTCTGAAAGGGGGAAGGAAGAGTCAGCCCGACGACTACGATGGACCAGCCTTTGTTTCGGAATAGGATGGCGCTTGCAATTTTTAATCAAGTGCCCAGTTTTGTGGCATGAGGAACACCTAAAAGGAATTCCCCAAAAATCTAACCTTTGTTTAATTCTGTGCCGACCCCATGCAATTTCAATATGGTCTGGGTATCCTCCTTTATATACCTTCTCAATGAGAATCCACGCTATCCTCTTATCTTTTTCTCCTCTGCACCATGGATCGACATAAACAAATCTGCCGATGGAGTTTCCAATTTCTGTGAGGGATTCCATGGACCACATTTCCAATGGGAGATTTGGGAGTTTCACCCAGATCAAGTTATTTGTTGGAGTATTTTTTAAAGGATCAAACCCAATATACCATCTGAAGAGAGCTAAAAAGCTCCTACCACAAACCCATGGACTCTTGAAGACAACCTCTAAATCAGAAGCCTTAAGGAAATGGAAACAATACCATTCTTTCATAAGGCGGGAAATGATGGGGGTATAACCGATCAAAGGATTCCATCGGTCATCAAGCCATTTCCTCATAGCCGCATCGTCCATTTCCGGGAAATGCCATCTGCCCACCAGGGCAAGGTTTTGAAGGCTATCGATTCTTTCTTAGAGATAAGAACTGTCCAGAGAGATTGCTTTTGGAGGGGAAGAGGTTTTGACCGGGATTCTGGATTTATTATAATGGGAAGCATGTTCATTCGGACGCACTTCCTTTGCAGAGGGCTCCCCTTTGCTAAAAGCATTCAGATATGGACGACTAGAAGAAGGTCTGTCCTTTTCTAGCCACACAGGCTTAACGATCATATCGTCCACAGTGGCTTGCCACGCAGCTGACAACTTGGACTCTTCACGTGCCTTTTCAGCCAGTATGGTGGCTTGGATCATTGCTTCCGTGGCAGATGAGTCTGACCCACCTTCCATTGAATCAAGAGAAAATCCCAACTCTGGCGAAACCCCTCCCTTAATTAATTTCCGGGATAGGATTGTACAGGGAATATCTACTCCCCAGATCCGAGACTGAACAAAACACCTGGATGGAATGAATGCCAGATGGGGGGAATTTAAGGAGGGTGGCTCAGAACAGGCATTGGAAACAGCGCGAAGAAGACTCCAGAGGGAATGTTAGGACAAACAAGGCAGGCACAAATAACCAAGGGAGACCTTTCGCTAAGGGATGACGATAGCTAACCGTCAATTTGACAAAAAGGGATGTTCCTAGATTGCAAGTACTCTTAAGTACAAGAAACACGTCATATGAAGGACAGGGGCCATAACTCTAAGGAGTTTGAAAAGCATTTCTTGGAAAGACTAACAGAATTTCCGATCCCGGAAAGAAATTACCGATTGCCTTCTCCGGCCAACCCTTAGGGAGCTATTGCAGACTTCGGAATGAGGATGCAGGGCAAGGGGAGTGAAGGCATCTAACTGGCAGAGGCTTCCTGACAATCAATACAACAACAATACATCTGGAGTATACACCACCATTCTCCAATTCTAAAACGAAAGTCAGTGCATGGTTTGTAGATTACTATAGATTTCTTCAGCTTGAGAAGAAAAGTCTTAAGCATTATGACGGTTCAAGACAGGAGAAGCTCTTAAAAGGATAAAACTAAAAACTGTTAGCAATTCAATAACAAAATGATCTGAAGAAATTCCATTTAAAAACAGTTTTCCATTGAAACCAAACAAGCTACTCTCTATATTTACCAGAATCCATTGAAGCATACCTTAGACGTGTATTCAAAAGATTGCGCAGACTTAGCTAGTAAAAAGAACAGAGATAAAATAACCTTTTGACCATACGCTTGTACCACGAGCGAGAGCGCTGAAGACCCCATGCGCGAAGCACCATCCATCCGTTAGACAATCACCAGGAAGGAGCAGAGAAAACAGTCAGAAAAAGGATAGATAGTGAAAACCTCCCCTTCGCAGAAGAGGAAGGGCGAGAGGCCAAGGAGGCCAAGGTGCCGAAAGGCCAGAAACCGCGCACAGCCGAGAAAAGATCAATTAAAAAGCATGAGGAAGGCTTCAAGAGCGTGACACAACTCAGGCTTCAAGAGCATGACACAACTCCAGACAGGCGTCAGTGAAACAAGAGGGGCATGCATGCATGAACATCCACGAGCTGACAAACGTGGAAACGGAAAGCTCAGCATGCAGGAGCTGTGGCGTGGCAGGATCCCAGCATGCCTTAGGGAATGATTACGATGTTTTGCAAAGTGGCTGAGGCTATTGGCTACTCATAACAACTAGGAAAAACGTTGGTTGGCCCCCTGAGACGGCTGAGAAAAACGATGGTTGGCTCCCTGATGGAGCTGTGAAGATGTCGGTTGGCTCCGTGAGCAGCGTGGCACTATCTTATCAAGTTTATATAGTGTTCCAAAATTATTTTTGGCCATGTTTCTTAATTAAGAAAAAGAAATTTACACGGAATAAAAACTTATCATAATTCAATTGTCAAATAAAAAATAAGAACAATCATCACTAACTGCTAAGATAAATCATCATTATTATTCAAAAAAAATCAAAGAGCCTCGAATTATCAACACTTAGTTTTGAGTAAATTTTCACTAATAAAAAATGCAATTAATGCCTCTTGATATGCAGCTTTCAACCTTTCTATTAAATATCACATTATCTAATCTATCTATTTTAATTATATTATTGCATAGTGCTGAAAGTGCCCCTTATCTCAGACTACTTGTGTCCAATCATTAGACCTGTGTACATGTATACATGCCATCTAAATCTTACTGTGGTCAAAATAAAGCCCCTCAGATAATCTATACTCTTTATTTATCGCGCATTTACAAAATTTAGTCTAACCAACCACATCACGACATCACCAATTATATTATTGAATGGTGCTTGAAGTTCCCCTTATCTCAGACTACTTGGGTTCGATCATTACATCTGTGTACATGTAGACATGCCATCTAAATCTTACTGTGGTCAAGATAAAGCCCGTCAGACAATCTATACTCTTTATTCATCACACATTTACAAAATTTAGTATAACCCAGCACATCACCAATTTAGAACAATCAGATCCTATTTATTAAGTGCAGGCCACGGCATCAATATTTGTTTAAATATCACTGAATGGTTAGTATTTTCATTAAGTTATTTTCATTAAATTATACCACAGTGTTGAATGTTGAAAATTATAATTTCAAAACTGCAGATTTTTTCCCTGCGATGCGATCCATCGCAAATCACAGATGTTACCCTTTCGCCTGCTTCCCTTGTTATATGCGATGCGATCTTACGATGCGATCACAGATCGCCATCGCGCCTTACCCTGTTGCTTCCCGATCGTGATGCGATGCAATGCGATATTGCGATACGATATTATCACAGATCACGATTTTTCACCAGTACACGTTAAACCCTCCGCGATGTTGCGATGCGACCTGAGCCATCGCAGATCGCACTCTCACCTGCATACGATCCCAGCCGTCCATCCATTTTGATCCAACGGCCATTATTTGTTCTGGCTTATTCACGCCACCGCCATTGCTGTCTTTTCACCATTTACTTATTTATGTTCCCAAAGGAAGAGGAAGATCAGATCCAGCTCCTGCACATTGAATGCTCAGCTACAGCATTTAATAAACAGCATGGCCGAGAACAAGAAGGACGCGCCACGTGCAGGTGCATTAAAAAAAAAGGATTATGGGTTTCTTACAGCAGAGCTGGCCGCAGGGCATTTATCAGCTTCCAAACAGCCGACTTCATTTTCTTCAAAAAGCATCACAGCTTGCTGCATTCAATACGCAGATAAGCTTTAGAAGATATTTTTTATTTTATTGTTTAAATGTCAAATATGTTTTTAACATATAAATGTAATGAACAACAGTTCCTCTTTTCATGTTAGAACAATGTTAGAGTTTTTTTGAACGCAAAATAGTGCTGAAACTTTAATTTTATGAGATAGTGAAATTGGTTTCTAAAACTGAAGCGTTCCTGATGTAATCCCTCTGAGTAGAGGAAGACTATTTTGTAACAGTTTTTTTTTGTTATTATTAAGATCCTCAATAGAGCACTGTTCTCTGTGCAATTTCTTTTGTGCTTGAAATTCCCAGAAATTTTCAACATTGAAATGGACATTTTGAGTAAATGAATGAAGGAGATCAATATTGTTCCGTCACGCAGTTCATAGAATTTTGTCAAAAAAAATAAAATCTATGTTACAGTTGTTAATCATTTCCACTATCAAAAACCATTCAACCACTTAATTTTTTAAAACCATTCAACCATTTAATTTTTTTTATTTTTTTTTTAAATTACCAGTTTCCTGCAAAATCCAAACAAATTTGTAACACCTATATTATCTGTATGAATGCTCAACAGGCCCCACTCTAAAGCTGGTTGTTGTTGCATTAACTGTCATCACTAGGACTGTAGTAACAGCAAAAATGGGGCAGAATCGCTACCACACAAGATCTTAAGTGAAAATCAGGTATACGACAATACAGCCAACGAACATTAACTCCTTCATCATCTGGATATGACTTTCCAAATTCCGACTATGCGTATGACGATCGACTGCAACAACAGACTCTCGGTATCAAGTCACGAGTATACAAGGAATTCCACATGTTGTGACATATAATAGAATACTTATATCACACGACAAGCCCAAGGTTGCAGATCTGATCTCTTATGTTTTGTCTTACTAGAATCCGTGTCGGCCGACGGCACAAAAAAAATTGCATACTGGTGTTTTTCTATGGTTACTTGCAGGTTCTGTACCACTCAAAAAAAAATAGGTTTCAGGTCCACTAAAAAGAAAATTAGGTTTCAGATCCACTAAAAGAAAACTAGGTTCCATATCAATCAATATTTGCGTTTCGACAATGGAAACCATTTGAGCTTTACACCGATTGACATAAATTTAATATGAAGATTAACTAGTGCAATAATATGAATTAACTGGCATTATCTCAGAGAGGTTTTGGGAGCTTTTGGATTTGATAACAGATGGATAGTATGGATAACTAGCATGATTTCTACTCCCAATTTCTCAATCTTGGTCAACGGTATCCCAACAGATCCCTTTAACGCCACCAGGGGCATTCGGCAGGGAGATCCAATCTCTCCGTTTTTATTCATCTTAGCTATGGAAGGATTAAGTCGAAAGCTCAAGATGGAAGTACGTGAAAGAAGAATCAAAGGTATTAGATTGTGGGGGGCTAATTTAGTTATCACACATCAACAGTTTGTTGATGATTTGATGCTATTCGGAGAAGCGTCGCTTAGAGAGGTGAGAAGTTTCAAGCATGTTCTAGCAGTTTTTATGAATGCTTCAGGTATGGCGATAAATAGTGATAAGTCTTGTACTTTTATTTTTAATACACCTGAAATTGTCAAAGCTCATTTAACCAGAGTATTAGGCTTTAGACAGGGTGAATTACCGACTAAATATCTGGGCATTCAATTGGATATAAACTCACACCGCATAAAGAATTGGCAGAGCTTGTTGGAAAGGATTAGAAAACGATTAGCTAATTGGTCGTTCAGGTTGTTGAATTTAGCCAGTCGTGTTGTCCTCTTAAAATCGGTTTTACTGTCTATTCCCATCTATTCATTGTCTATTATGGCTGCTCCCAAAGGTGTCCTCTCTAAATTGAGGGAACTATTTGGAAAATTCCTTTGGGGAGGTCCTCAACAACAGAAAAAATGGACTCTAGTTTCATGGAAGAAGGTAACCCAGCGAAAAGAGGAAGGAGGTTTAGGAGTTCGAGATCCGGAAGTCATCAATCAGGTTTTAGGGGCGAAATTATGGTGGCGATGGGTGCAGGGGGGTACTGATCTGTGGAAAAGAATCTGGAACCAAAAATATGACATGCCAGGTACAATTGAAGAACGCCTACGAATAGCAGAAACTCCTCGAGGATCACAAATATGGGATTTTGCAAGAAGTAATAAAGATATAGTTGGGAACCTAGCTTTTTGGGAAATCCGTGAGGGTAGTACAGCAAGATTTTGGGAAGAGGGGTGGCAGCAATGTGATAAGCTCAATGGGAACCAATCTCTTCATGAGGTTCAAGTGTCAGCGCAAAGAGCAGGAATGGAGTATGTGAGAGATTATTGGCATAGAGGGACTGTAAACGATATCTGGCAAGTGTGGAAATAGCCTCAGGAATGGGCAGATCGAATCAGCTTGGAGACAGGGCAACGATACTCCCACGAAACTGAATCGCGTAAAATTAAGATCAGAGATGGTAAGGACATTCTAAGATGGGGTAAAATGATGAAGGGAATGTTTACAGTCAAAGAAGCGTATTATTGGAAATTGAAAGAGGAAAGGGTCGATGATATAATGGACTGGAAAAAGATTTGGGAAGGAAAATGGTGGCCTAAAATAACATATTTTGCGTGGTTGGTTTGCAGAGGACGGATCTTGACTTGGGAAAATATTCAGAAACGAGGTATGCATGGACCTTCACGATGTTATTTGTGTAGTAAAGAGGCAGAGAATCAGGAGCACTTACTCAATCGATGTCTCTACGCTCAGAGTATATGGGAAGAAATTAGGGTACTCTTTGGTCAAACGAATAGGGACCCAACTAGTCTTCGGAATACCTTATTTCATTGGGGCAAGGGGAATTTTCAGAGTAAAGTTGTAAGGAGACTATGGAATTTGGTGGTTGGTTTCGCAATATGGGAAGTTTGGAAGGAGCGCAATCGAAGGATCTTTAGGGATAAAAGCTCCCAAGAATCAAGAATTTGGGAAGTAATATGTAAGTCGATAAAGGAAACGGTTTTGTCTGAAGCATGGGATGAGGATGATTGGAAACTGACCCCGGAGGAACAACGAATAGTCTCAAAGCTGAATATAGATTATACAATGATCTTCCCCAATCTTGACAGGCGTAATAGATATCATGTGCAAAGTCCAAACCACTTCAGATTTCCAGGGGATAGGCGAATTAAACTGAATTTCGATGGGGCATCAAAAGGAAATCCTGGACAAGCAGGTTGGGGAGGCATTTTTAGAGATAATACAGGGAGTACACGATGGGTGTATGCGGAATGGGGAGGAGACATGACAAATAATGAAGCGGAATTATGGGGAGTGTATAATGGACTTCGAATTGCAGTTCGAAATGGATACCGTAATCTTGAAGTTGAAGGCGACTCCAAAATTACGATTGATATGCTCCGAAAATTACGAAATGGCAAACGGTGGGATCACGTGGCGACGAGTTGGCGGACAACAGCGATCATACAAGACATAGAAGGGCTGCTTAGTAGGATAGAGTATACACTGATAAATCATGTCCTGCGGAATGGCAATTAGGCAGCGGATTTATTAGCCAATTGGGGCAGCGAAGCGTCGAACCGAGTAATCGATGGGAGCTGGGTATCATATCAGGATGACCCAAGGTGGAACGCTCTGCAAACCATACTTCGACAGGATTATGAAGAGGCGATTGCATCACACGGACATGATTAATTGCTTCCTTATTATGGATAGGAGGGGATATGACATGATAATTAATGCTGGGCAGGGGATTACGAAGCGCGTGGATGGAATTAACCTTAGGGGCGGCGAGGGTAATCAAGAAACGAGCGGAATGTTCATCCCAAGGACGAATATGGGTACACTTTCGAGAACGAGAGGTAGCTGCGTCAGAGAGATTGGGTACATCTCACATCATGACCCAGCAGATGAGGCAAGTGTTAATGAAGGCGACAGGCGGACACGAAGCATTAAGAAGAAAGGGTGGCGGATTAGGGAGTTATGATGTTTTGCATGTGATCGAGTGGAGAGAAGGGAGAGAGTCGGGGTCAATTGCTATAACCAGAGGAAGCGAGATATGAGTATGCAGCAGTCGACAATGCCAAGCAAGGCTGGGAGTCAAGAGCAGGGAGAAGGTCGCTGGACACGGAGCAAGGGGAAGCCTGTATATCAGAAAGGAAAGGGTCTGGCCGAGGCAGATATCAAGGAAAGCGTGTTGAAGAGGAATCTTTACCGCGGATTTATCTGGATATTACAGATGAATCAAAGAAGGAGTTTGATATAAGAGACTATTTGGTAGAGGAGGAACCGCGTCGGACAACAGGAGGGAAGGTAGGTAAGTGGAGGCGTCGGAGTGATGAAACGGAGGATTCAGCAGAACAGCTTGAGGAGCAAGAGGATACTAACGAGGCTGAGGGTGGAAGGCGCGGAAGAGGTCGACGAGCGAGAGGACGAGGGAAACAGTGGGGTCGAG
This sequence comes from Pinus tabuliformis, assembly GCA_031772625.1. Lineage (NCBI taxonomy): Eukaryota > Viridiplantae > Streptophyta > Pinopsida > Pinales > Pinaceae > Pinus > Pinus tabuliformis. The sequence goes on from CM062817.1 coordinate 1,868,855,038, forward strand.
GAAGGAACGGTGGAGGAGGTGGTAGAGGGAGCAGGCACCAAAGAACGGAGGACGGAGGAGCTTGTGAACGCAGAGGCAGGAAAAGAGGGAAGCGGGACATGAGGAGGAAACTTAATGAAGCAGAGGATGCATATATTCAAGAGACAAACCCTCACATTAGAAGAATTATAGATCACTTAGAAGAAGAGGCTATGCAGGCAGCTTCGGACCCGGAAATGGAGGACTGGGAGAGGTTTCTGCCCGATCCAGGACATACGAGAGGGAGAATGTCGCTGTACAAACAGTCTTTGCATGCTTACTGGGGCATGAAGCGGCTATTGGCTAAAGCCATGGAGCAGGTAGCTGTTGAAATGGTGGAATTAGCTCAAGGTTTCCCCACCTTTAAGAGGGAACTAAGGAACATCCAGATGACTCTGATTATGTAGGATAGAAAGATTGATAAAATTCTGCAGCTGTTCAAAGAAAATGGAATGGAGATCAAGACAGAAAGCGGACCCAAGCCAGACACCCTGAATAAATAGGATATGGCCACTGCTGTAAAGAGGTTTTTATCATTTTCAGTTTTGAATTTTTGTAATCCTGAATGGTAATGTCTCAAAGGCGAAACAGTTTGCTTGTAGAACAAATAGCTGGAATTTTTGTATGGTTAGATAGACTGGATATGTATTTTTTGTGGATGGCTGTTAAAAACTATCGGTGGTACCCGGTTTCCCTTAAGGGCGGGTAGTGACCTGCCTCTGTTTGTATATTCTCCATATTTGAAGTAATAGAATTTTGCCTTAGTTTACAAAAAAAATTAATATGAATTAAACATATAATGAGATGAATATATAATAAATATTAAAATATTATATTGATTAAAAACATAGGTTAAAAAAATAAATTATTATGTAATCAGATTTTTAATTATTGAGATTTATTTTACTTTATTATTAAAAAATTTAATTTATAATAAAAATTTTATAATACTATGAATTAATATCATGACTTATCAATATCATCTTTTAATTTATAAATAAGTTTTTTTTATGATACTATGACTTATCAATACTAGTTTTTAATTTATAAATAAATTTGCTTATAATAATATGGGCTAATATCATGGCTTATTAATACCACACACCAAATGAAGAATAACTTTCTTTAAATGACACTTGTTCAATGTTTATATGATTTTTTTATCATTACAAGTTTTTCATTTATAAATAGGTTTTCTTATAATATTATGGGTCAATATCATGGTTTATAAATACCACACACCCAAAAAAGCATAACTCTTTTTATATGACACTTGTTCATTGTTTATATGAATCTTTTTTAATTAATCAATTTAATTAGAAAGACAAAAAGTACACACCTACTTTGGAGATAGATTTCAACTCTTGATTTGTGTATATTATAAGAATATTTTAAAATATTCCATGGAGGATAAATCTTTACAATCCACCTATTAAGTTTGATAATTAGGTTAAAGTTCTAGAAACCCTATTCCAAAATAGAGATGGCTCATGGTACATATGTTCATTTTTAATTTTAAAGTTCAAATAATATTAAAAAAAATATTATGTTTTTTTTTAATTAATTTGGTTGGTTAAAGGGGAGATGTTGAGTTTTTGTGGTGTGTAGAATTTTAATTTAATTATCAACTAGTGCAACAATATAACTTAAATAGTTGGTAAGCAATCATAGGCTCATTCTACAACCCAACGTGAAGGTGTTGTGTAAGTATGTCAACTAGCGCTACGCTACTGCAACCCTAGCCGTGCCCGACTGATTCCACACTCCTTCGTGCAATCTTTCCCCCATGGAGCTTGGAGGTGGCCCTGCGGCCCCTCCTCCCTTGCCTCCGGAGCTCGAAGCCTTCAGAACTTTAGTAGCCGCTACAGGAAAACGCCAGACCACGAGCTCGCAGCAAAAGTTCGTAAAAAACTGGACAGCATCCCCACGGTGACCTTGCCTGTGGAGGAAACCTGCAGAACAGCGCTGAAACTAGCAGAAAGAGGCCTCATCGGCCAGTTTACGGGATTGTGGCCATCCCCGAAAGCAGTGGAAGAATGGGTTAAAAGAAACTGGATACCACTGGTCAATGAAGGAATAAAGAGTCACTTTGTAGGCAAAGGGTTCCTCATTTTCGTGTTTGATAACGTAGAGGACAGAAGCCTAATCTTCAGAAATGGGCCATACTTCATGGGTCCCCAAGGCCTCTACTTGAACAAATGGTCCCCAGATTTCGATCCAGCACAAGATGTGCCCAAGGCAGTCCTTGTATGGGTGCATCTCCCGCACCTTCCCCTTCATTGCTGGAGTCAGAACTCGCTACAATCCATCGACAATGCCCTAGAAAGATACATAGATCAGGCACCGAGGAAGGATCAATCCTCCCGTGCTCAAATCTGTGTAGAGGTTGACCTGGAAATCGGGCTACCAGAAGCAATAAGACAATCGGTGGCAGATTGAACGCATATCCAAGAGCTCGACTACGAACAATTGCCCTTCAAGTGTCGACACTGTCACGAGTACGGGCACTTTGCAAGATACTGGAAAAAGAGAAATGATGAGGTATGAGAGAAAGAAAAGGGCGAAAAATGGAAACAAGCAAAGAAAACAACAAGAAACAGGCAGAACAACAAAAATAAAGCTAAAGAGACAGAGAATAAAGTAGGACATGAAAGTGCAAGCAATCAAAACACTGGAAGCAGAGATACAATCAGCATTGAGGGGGACCAAAACCCCTTTGAATCTCTTAAGGATCCTCCAGAGACAGAGCGAGAAGATCCACCTCAGCTGGAGAACAATGACACCTTAGAACCAGGTAATAACCCAATCCCAACCCCAAGTAATACTTCCTCCCCTTCTTATGCAGATATAATCAAACAAAAGAAGAAAAATACAGAGAATATGGGCTCATCAGACGATGAAACATTTGAAAAGCCAACAAAAAAGGTCGGAAGAAGAACAAACAGGGAAACCAGGGAAGAAGAGTCAGAAAGTCAAAAAACCCTTGGCAGTCAAGCTACCATAGAGATGACAATTGGGAGGAATACCAGGCCAAGGGCCCCCAAGGGAGGAGGGCCTACCCCAACAAGTGGTAAATGATGCAGCTAATTTCTTAAAACTGTAGGGGTTTTGGGAATCCCACGAAGGCAGAAGCCATAAAAGATCTGTTGAAAATGGAACCCACGGACATCCTCATGCTCCAAGAAACAAAGTAAGAAGGGGAGATCCTTCTAAATACCAGTAACACCAAATGGAAATTCGACTTTGGAAAGGTTGTCAGTGCAAGAGGCACGGCTGGAGGAATAGGAACATTCTGGGCAAAAAACTCCTTTTCTCTAGAAAGTTCATTCGAGACCCAGCACTGGATATTTACGGAACTGTGCCACATAGCAAGCAATCTCAACCTAGCCTTGTTTAATATGTATGTTCCTATTCACTACGAGGAAAAGAAAGAGTGCTGGAAGACACTCTCGGAGTTTCTAGATCATATCAATCCCAAGAACATAGTTATAGGAAGCGACTTGAATATAATTCTTGATCCTAAAGAGAAGAGAGGAGGGACTTACTCAAGAGACCCTTTTCTCACCACAGTGGAGAATATGATATTACAGAGGGATTTAGTAGATTTTAAGCCAGTCAAAGGAAAATACACTTGGACCAACAACAAAACAGGAGAAAATCACATCGTAGCAAGGCTGGACAGATTCCTCATCAACATCTCTATAATGATGGGGAAAAGAATAGTCATCAATAAGATTCTTCCAAAGCTCATCTCGGATCACAAACCTGTTCTACTCTGCCTGAAAGATGAAGAAGACCTAGGCCCTCTCCCCTTTCGCTTTAGTCCTCTCTGGGCGAAAAGATAAGGATTCTTTGAAACAGTTCAAACATCATGGAGAACAGAAGTTTCAGGTTCCCCAAGCTATGTGTGGGAGAAAAAAATGAAAAATGCAAAGAAGGCCCTAAAAGAATGGATAAAGAAACCTATGAAAACTCCCACCAGCCAGAGGAAAGAGGCTGTCACCCAGCTGGAAGAAATGCAATTTGATTTGGAAGAGAAAGATATCTACCCCATGGATTTAGACCAAGAAAAATCTGCACAAAGGAAAACATATTGTTCCTTCAGAAGCGAGGAAGAGTATTGGCACCTAAAGTCCCGCAGCTTGTGGCTTAAAGCTGGGGACAAAAACACCACATACTTCCATAGACAGTACAGGGCTCGACTCACCCGAAACCACATAGCAGAAATCACCACATCTAATGGACAAGTATGCAAAGGATTTGGCCAAATCAAGGAAGATGTTGTGAAACATTTCCAGACTCTCCTTACAGCAAAAAAGGATGGGAGCGAGGAAGATATATCAGAGTTCCTCGCAAATATACCAAAGCTAATCAGCGCTGAGGATAATGAAAACCTTACGAGCCCAGTCACGGAAGAGGAGGTATCCAACATTTTATGGTCTATGGAGCCAGACAAAGCGCCAAGACCTGATGGATTTTCAATCCATTTTTATAGAATTTGTTGGGAGTTAATCAAACCTGATCTCCTCAGAATGATACGTGGATTTATGAGAAAGGCAAAGATCGGGGGCAGAATTAACTCAACCTTTCTTGCTCTAATACCTAAGGAATCAAATCCAGGATCTTTGGATAGATACAAGCCGATCTCACTGTGCAATGTTTCCTACAAGATAGTGGCCAAACTTCTGGCGAGCAGAATCAAGCCTCTCCTACAAAAGTTCATTTCTCCAGCCCAAGGGGGATTTGTGAAAGGAAGACACATCCTGGAAAATGTTATCCAAGTCTAAGAAGCCCTGCACTCGAGCCATTCACGCAAAGAACAAGGTATGCTTATAAAACTGGACATGTGTAATGCTTTTGATAGAGTTAACCACTCCTTTTTGTACAGGGTCCTTTCAGCCTTTGGATTTAATCAGGACTTTATAAATTTAATTAAAGCCTACCTAGAGAAGATCTGGATAGCTCCAATGGTAAATGGGAGACCAGCAGATTTTCTTTTTAGCCACCAGGGGACTGAGTAGGGCTGCTCCCTGTCTCCATTTCTTTACATCCTGATGACAGATTCCTTGAGCAGAAAATTGATCATGGAAAGGCAGAATGGTAACCTCCCTGGAATCAGAATTGTGAAAGAAATCGAACCAATGAACCACGTTTTGTTTGCTGATGACTCACCGTTGCTTGGGGGCGCATCTCCACAAATTGGGAACTCCTTCAGAATCATACTCAAAAAATGTTGCAGCATCTCTGGAGCGTTAATCAGCGAAAGTAAAAGCGCTGTCTATGGATGGAATACAGAGAAGCAAGCTATCAATATAATTGCCAGCGACTTGGGTTTCAACGGATACGCAGATTGGGACAAGTTCAAATACTTGGGTCTTCCAATAACAATGGGATCCAACAGGAATCAACTGTGGGAAGAGGTGATATCAAAATTTAAGAAAACGTTCGCAGGGTGGGGGGGCTACTAGCTTACCACAGGAGGTAAACTCATGCTCATTAGATCGGTCCTCTCTACATTGCCAACGTTTCAGGCCTCCTTAATGCTGGCCCTAAAGCAAATCTCAGATCAAATCTCCAGGCTCATGCGAAATTTCTTGTGGAATGGCAGGCGAGGAATTGATAACAGGTTCCATCTAATTAAATGGGAAACAGCGAAAAGACCTATAGAGGAAGGCGGCCTCCAAATTTGAGACCCTCTACAAGCAAACGTAGTGTTGGGTTGTAAATTACTGTGGCAATTTCTTGCTGAGCCCAATCACCCAGTCAGCCAGATATTAAAATACAAATACCTCAAACACCAGTCAATCAGATCCTTCATCCCGGAGAAAGCTCCAAAAGGAACGCAAGCCTGGAAGCTATGCAGCAAAGGCATCAATTTCTTCAAAACTCACCTGTACAAAATTCCTAGGAACGGCAAAAACACTCTACTATGGAAAGATAGAGTAATGGGCCACCCTCCTCTGAAAGAAAACAGTGAAATCGCAGAGTTTAGAACATGGCTACAATCAAAAGGAATTAGAAAGATCGAAGATATCTCTTACTGGGATAATAAAGGAGAATGGCAACGCTGGATTTTTCCCAAGGCACCAGCGCATTTAATCCCTCAACTACATGCCCTCAAAGAGGCAATTTCAGACTTCACTCCAATTCATAAAGATGAAGAAGACACCTGGGGATGGGGAAAGACGGGGGTATACACAACAAGACAAGGATACCTACAGATGCAAAGAAAAAAGGATTCGCCTCATCTGAAAGAAGTGTGGAAGCAGGTTTGGGACAATTTTCGCATTCCCAAGATTAATTTTTTTATTTTGGACTCTGTTCCATAACAAAATCCTGACCGGAGAAAACCTGTGTAAGAGGAATATAGCAAGCCCCCATCGATGTGTTCTATGCAAAAATGCACTGGAAACTTCAGTCATATGTTTATTAAATTTGAATACGCTAAGAAGGCTTGGTCTATCTTTTTGACCGGACTAAATGTGAGACCCTCAACTCACAGTACAATTGCAGATATGTTCTCCACTTGGAAAGCCAGTTATTCTCACAATATCGCTGGCAAATCTCTATGGTATAAGGTTTGGATTGCTGCCCCAAAATATGTATGTTGGAAGCTATGGCTAGCCCGGAACGAAATCATCTTCAACCAAAATGAAATACCAGTAGAAAAAGTGGCAGAACAGGCAAAGAAACTCCTTTTAGAAACCCTAAAACATTCTTCAGTAAAAAATGACAACTCCCTTCGAATAGAGGAAAGGGCATGGATGGATGACTTCTCTTACAACACCAGACCTTCAGCAATCACTCGGCCAACCCATAAGGAAAGATGGCAGATTCGAGAATCCGAGGATAGATTTCAGCAGTGGTGGAAATCCCAGGGCAAGTGCACTATCTTCTTTGACGATACCTCAAAAGGCAATCCAGGCACATTAGGAGCAGGAGGGGTAATCTTCTATCCGGACGGAGAAAAAGAAGATTTCAGTTAGGGACTAGGAACGAAAACCAACAATCAGGCTGAAGTTCTTAGTCTCCTAAAAGCTTTCCAATTATCCAGAAAAGAAAGCCAAAGAGAAATCCTTATTTTTATGGATTTAGAATTGTTGATAAAGTCATTAATAAGCAAGAAAAGGTTTAAGGATCTAGCGTTAAACAAACAGCTCTCAAGAGTGAGCATAATCCTGAAGGACTTCTCCTCAGTGCAAACATTTCACATTCTCAGAGATCTAAACAAGGAAGCGGACAGATTGGCAAACATAGGATGCACTCAGCAAAGTGGAATAATCAGCATAAACGCGGGTGCTTTGAAAATGGAAATCATCCCTTAACTGGGAGAGGAGCTCATGAAAAATCCATGAATTGTAATCTAGTTGATTAGGCTTTGCCCAACCTGGAATATTCAATAAAACACAACCGTTTCAGTTTAAAAAAAAAAAAGTATGTCAACTATAATAAAAGAAGAAAGAATTAAACATGATATGCATATTTAATTAGTTGTACATATGACCTAATATAATTTCATGTAAAGTAATGAGAAGTAAAAAAAAAAATGTGAGTAAGATGTTTAAACTTTAGACTTTTCAAAAATATTTTAACATGTGATATCAACTTTAAATATCTTATGAATAAAACATTTTAACATGAATCAATATTGACATATACTTTAAAAATATATTCATAAGAAAAAAATCAATTTAATGTACACTGATAAAATGGTTCAATGCATTCCACCAGGGCTTGGATAGAGGGTGATCGAGTGCTCTGTTAAGGCACTCCTTGATGTGAAGTCACAGTTTCAATTCCCTAGCCCAATTGGGGTGATATGTTGGACATGTTGAAGATGTAGTCTTGCCAAGCTTACAAAAAAATGTACATGGGTTCTTGGATAGATGGTGATCAAGTGCTCCGTTAAGACATTCCTTGATGTGAAGTTATCGGTTCAATTCCCCACCTCGATCGAAATGATAGATTGGACATGATGAAGATGTGGTTATCCTAGGCTTACAAAAAAATGGCTCAATGCACATGTTATGTAATCTCTATAACATTGAAAAAATACAATTTAAATAATAACAAACTACACATTATATTTTGAACTCTATAATAAGTTTGCACCTAAAGAAATTTGATCCCTCTAGGCTTATATTAGATCACTGCTTAAGATGGATCTATGTTGGTTAATATTGTAAAAATAATTAATCTATAAGTTAAATGTATGTATATTTAGAAAAACATGGAACAAAAGTCTTAACCATGGAAATTGGCATCCACTTTACCATGAGGATTTTTAATATGTAAACAATTTTTGTTGCAATACCATGACTTATCAATATCTCATGCCCAAAAAAACCATAACTCACTTCATATGGCACTTGTAGAATATTCCATGGAGGGTAAATCTCTATCATCCACCTAATAATTATTGATACTTAAATTAAAAGAAATGCCTAATAATTATTATATGGATGGTATAATTTTAAAACACTTTTACTAGTGGGTTGAAATAAGTAGTTGTGCCCTTTTAATTAAATTGATTAGTTAAAAAACATTCAAATGAAATGTCTCATATAAACATAATTTATGTTTTTTTGGCATGTGGTATTAGTAAGCCATGATATTGGCCCATGATATCATAACAAATCCTATTTATATGTTAAAAATGTCCAAGGTAAAATGAAGTGAAAAACCTTGTTAGATATTTTTTTGTTGTATATATTTTAACTCATATATATATTAATTTTTCTAATAATTAATAAAAATAATTTAAAATAACTTATTATTTATATGATTTAAAAAAAAATTGATAATGTCAACCTTTATTTTTATATATATATATATATATATTAATTAATTAGTATTTAGAAACTATTTAATTTCTACGGTACTATTAATTAAATTATTTTTAATTTTTTTTTTTTTTAATTTATTATTTGTATATTAAAATTTTTAATTAGAAATTTAATTTTGATCAAATATATTTTAAATTTAAATATTATAAACTTTAAAATTTAACTTAATCTTTTTTATTTTTTAAAATAGAAATTAGAAAATTATAACGTATAACACACTTAGATACATACTCAAAAATCATTTATTAATCATATAAATATTATAAACTTTTAATCTCGCATCTCGTGAAGGGATGTTATGTAAGAACCGCCACCTAGCACAATAACTATGTGTGATGTGTCTCTAGGTGTTAACTCACGTAGAAAGATGGTGTATGTATGGATTTAATGTAGTATGAGAGGTAGATGTCCAAATCTCAATGGGATAGAATGTGTTTTATCGTGTTTCGTACACAATTTTGTGTAAGATGTGATGGCTTTATGCAAAATTCATAATTCTTTAAAATCTCATACAATGTTACTATTGTTTTTATCTAAATTCATGATAGGTTACAACGATTTTTACTCTTGAAACTAACATATGAATGGTTTATTTTCTTTGTGTGCATATTTATTTTTTCTGCATTTGCATTTGTATTCTTTTCTTAGGATAGGGGTCTCTTTTAAGCATTTCTAAATTCTTTGGGGAGTAAGGTTTTTTTGGCGAGTGTGGCATTTTGTTTTCTCTTTTTGTCATTAGCCCCTCTCTCTCTTCATCTGTAGTGCCTTGTTTCTCTCTTGGCCATCTACTTCTAGTGTTAGTGAGTCTATTGTTACGGTTTGACAATACACTTGTGTTCATAGGGGTGGTAGTAGTGGTCGAGCGCTGGAAAGTTCTAGGGCCTAACTTTGTGCAAAAGCCTTGACATGGGCTTTTGCTAAGAAGACCCCTAACATAGTGCGTGAGGAGCTAAGTGAGCTCAAGGTGGATGTGGTAATTGATTGGGGTTGAACCTCAGAGTTTGAGGTTTTAGCAAATATCGTGAATTGGGTTATTGACCAAGGACATACTTGGGGAAGATAGCACCAATATATTCTTACCATAGATATCTACTAAAAAATAAAGTTATTGCTACGAAAAATCTTTATGGACTAGCATGAGGCAAAGAAAGAAATCCTTCATATGCTCAACACTACTATCCTTAACCAAAAGGAAATGACGCATCATCTCAAGCACATTGAAGAATCAAAAAGTCGGTCTAAAATAATTTTTTATATACTTTAAAAATTAATATGTTTTCTAAATAATTCTTTTTTTGTGATTAGAGGAATAGAAAATTAGGTTAGTTTGGTACTCACATGACACGGGATTGATTCCAACCACTACCACTCTAATCCACATATGCTTATGTATGCCCCTTTCACAGAAACAAGTAAATCCACTAATTTGAACCTCAAACCTCTCAGTGACTAATACTTTATTTTCTACACATAGTCACTTTAACTACCCCAAATATTATATGCTTTAAAAAAAACGAAATTTTAATGAATAAAAATCTACATCATATAAATTTAAGGTATCAAACACAAAGTAAAGCATAATTTTGCCTCCATTTTCATGAGAGTAAGGAAACGTTATTAACTAAAAATGTTTGGATTCATTATTACATTATTGATTTTTTAGATATAAAAAATATTAAAATTAATTTAGTAATTATATTATGTATTTAAAAAAATTATTATTCAAATTAAATTTTAATTTAATATTTTCTTAAAATCATAATATTTATAAAATAATATTATAATTTTTAAAAATATAATATTTATAAAAAAATTTATGGTTTGATTTTAAATTTTTGTGATGCATATTGATTTTGATAATATTTTTTGAATTAATCACATCATAAGTTATTGGTTGATTTTTCGAATCATTTAGTGTGGTTGATTCTTAGAACAAAAGTGAAAAAACCAATTTGTCATCTTATTTATTTAAATAGCAGAGATCGAGTTCCAAAAATAGCCATTAAGAAAATTATTATATATATATATATATATATATATATATATATATATATATATATATATAATTTATTTTTTTTCTATTTATTTATTTATTTATTTATTTATTTTTTTGAATAAAGACTAATTCTATTAAGAGAGGAAAAAATATAGTACAATCAAGCCTAGAAATAGGCAGAGCAGAGAAGCAAGGGAGCCGGAGGTGATAGGGAATCAACCTTGCTCCACAGAGACATACAAGGGAAGGGCCAAAGAAAGCATGGGAATACAAAGGAAAGTACTGAGCAAAAAGCTACCCCGAAGGGTTATTTCCTGCAAAACGACATTTTTTGCCTTTTTTCTTGCTCACTTTTATCCACCCAGTGGAGCTTGGCTGAGTCATGACAAGTTGTAGATTATTTTGTTCTGACGGCTGAGCATCCTTATCAGAGTCTGAGGACGAAGAGAAATGAGAACGTTTCTGAGAAATCTGAGGGTTAGAGGGAACCTCCGGATCAGCCGAGGGAGCGTCCATCGGAATTTCCTCATTCTGCAAATCAGCTTCAATTTCCTCATCAACCTGCACATCTGCCTCAGATTCCTCCTCCTCCGAACTCGAGAAGCCTAAATCGTCCAACGGACGGGGAGGCTCAAAAGGATTCCATCTCTTGGATTTGGGCTTACGATTCAGATTCTTCTTTTTATCTTTGAACTGGGAACATGTACTCTGAAGGTGCCCTGTTTGATGACAATGGCGACAGCGAAAGGCTGTATTCTCGTAATCCAGTGGCTGAGTCCAATGGAAATCTCCAAACTTGAGATTAATCTGATCCGACAGTCCTTTGTTGATATCTATTTCTGCACACAGTCTGCCGTAAGTGTAGAGACCATTTTCCCTCCTTGAGGTATCTGTAGCCAGGTGATGAGCCCCAAAAATGTACAATTATTTGGGCTCATTCAACCTCCTAATTTGGCTTAGTCCACCATTCTCATTAGTTTATTGCATGTTTTTGATTATATTTATGTTAATAGAGTGAATTTGGTTAGTCATTATGCCAACAAGTCTAATGGGTGCTTTGTGTAGCCTTTTTGGTCAACTTGGAGACAAAAATGAAGGTCTTAATGAGCACTTGGCAGCCAAATTCGTGGGAGAACAAGCTAGAGGATTTGTAGGAAGGTGTGTCCCCTCATTTATGGGCCCTTACCTCGAATTCTCCACCATCAGCTCGGAGTTCAAAGGCCACCAAATCAATGAGCACAAGGGCAGCCAAGCAAGTCAAGTAGGACTGTTGTTAACTACAAGTCTTGGGCAGCCAAGTCCCTAACTTTTAGGAGGACTGTTGGGTCCTCAAATTGTATAAATAAGAAGGCTTGGGGCCTCATTTTGGTTAGCTAGTGGGTAGTCATTTTGTAACTAGTTAGTCATTTCGTTTTAGCCATTAGTCAGCTAGTTTGTAGTTCGATTTTTATGCAATAGAGTAGCTTTGCTTTCAGCTCATGTTCAAGCTCTCCTTGTGGACAGTTTTGATGTAACTTTTCATTTCTTGATTAATAAAGATGGATCCAGCTTTGCACCAGCTCTAAATCGTTCTTGGGAGGCTGTAGTTCTTGGGGTTGGGCCCATCTCAAGCGCCCAGTACCTCCCTTGTTTATCTTTATGTGTTTGCTGCGTTCTTGAAATAAAATCTGCTCTTTAGACTTAATTCGTGCTTTGTTACTTAGGTTTCTTTTGATGGTTCAAGTAGCTTTTCATGTTTATAATAGATTGGTAGGAGTTTGTTATGCATTTAGACCTTTTGGCATGTTCTTGCTCACGTGATATATATGGTTCTCTTTGCAAACAAAGCTGCTGTTTATTCATTTCATTGATAGTTGGATTGAGTTAGCTAGGACTTGGTTTGTTTGCAAGAATTCATTGATTTGTTTGAATAAGCATTGTGCAGGGCATCTTCATCACCTCCTCGTTCATTTGAGCCTCGTTCAGATCAGCTCCTCCATCACCAAGTCTGTTCCCTCATCTCCCATCTTCTCTTTTGCCAAGTAACCTTACCTTCTTCCCCATTGTTGTCTCAACCACCTTCAAGCCAAGTCAGCTTTCCACATCACCTCACCACTCCATCCATCAGTTCCTGGGTCACTTCAGACCCCCATCCTACCTCCATAACCATCCATGCATCTTCCATCAACCATCCATCTTCAAACATCCCATTTCAGAACATCCTGTAGAAGAATTGCAGACCTTCCTGTAGAAATGTCTGTGTATCCTGTAGGATCCCCTGCAGACATCCTGTAGGAGGCCACTCACTCGGTTGCTAAGCTTCTGAATGCGAGGAACCTCTGTGGATGGATGCTAAGGATCCCTAGGGACCTCTCCTAGCCTCCCCAACCTGTCCCACGCTTTCCTTCCTTCTCCATTCCATCTGCACAACCAAACCCTAGTTAGCACAAAAGCACAATCATTCCATCCACTTAAAGGAAAAATACAAAAACATATCTTTCATGATGCAAGTAGTTTAGATCCATGCATTTGCACTTATTAGAGGTAACAACAGCATTGGTAGAATTTTCATTCACATTCTTTGCATTGTAGAGGTTAGACTAGTTAAATTAGGGTTTCCTAGGTTTACATGCTTTGATTTGCTTTCAGTTCATTTTGTCAAGTAGAGTAGCTTTCCTTTGAGATTAGCTTTCGTCCATCAACTAGCAAGCTTCTTCTGAGAGCCTATAGAAGTTGGCTTGAGCCCTAGCGGACTTGTGCCAGCTGACCAAGTGACAGCTGCGACAAGAGCTAGTACTTGTGCATATAGCACTGTCGCTTCCAAGTTTGTACGAACTACCGGGTTGATAAAATTAAGAGACAGGAAGCCCCAGGAGTTGTAGCATTATTGCTACAATACTGGAGCTCACCATCTTTTTGGCGCCGTTGCCGGGGAAGCGGCAGAGTATTGGTGATTGTTGCTATTCTTCTATTTTCCTTTACAACCTTCTGCTAAGTAGTTTATTTCATTTCCCTTATGCAATTTCATTTATGCAAAAGTAGATTAGCATTTCTTGCTTTCATAGATTAGTATTTCCTGCTTTCATAGATTAGCCTTTCCTGCTTTCATAGATTAGCATTTCCTGCTTTCCTAGATTAGCATTTCTTGCTTTCATAGATTAGCATTTCAATTCCGCAATTTCATTTCTGCAAGCGTAGATTAGCCTTTCAATTTCGCAAGCGTAGCCTAGCATTTCATTCCTGCAATTTCATTTGAGCAAAATAGATTAGTCCTTTCCTGCTTTCATTTCAATTCCGCATTTTCATTTCAGCAAGATAGTTAGTTGCAGTTCAATTTATTTCAATTTTGCAAGTAGAAATAGAAGAAAAGCAAAAAAGCAACCAAAAAGATTTCATTTCATGCTTTGTAGGAGTAGAGATAAGTTAGAAAAATGATTGCACAACACCCCCACTGCTTCACACAGCCAACGTTCTTCTTCGATGGCTGTGATGAAAGAACCCCTGGGTGGACATCAAGACATATCTGAAGAACCTCTAGGGGAGAAGAAGAAGAAACATTCCTCTGAAGCAAATGGCTACAAGCAGAAATATTGGGAGCATTCCCTTATCCAAAGATGAATTTGCAAATCAACTGGAAGATTTCAAGAGTGATATGAGGCAGTTTCTTGGCATGCAACTGGATACCTTGCGGATCCAAAAGAAGCAAGAAGAAGCCAAGAGGGCTTTGGTCATTTTTTGTCCTAGGTGCCTTAAAGAGCATCCTAGGAACGAATGTCCAATGCACTCCCTAGAAGTGTGTTTTGTATGTGAAGAATACCATCCTACAGATCAGTGCCCTTCCTTGCCCAGAATCAAAGCTGCATATCAAAGAGCCAAGGGAGCCACTGAATCACTCTATTATATGAACCAAAGGAGGCCACATGGACCTAGATCTTACTAGTAGGAGATGCAAGGGATACCCGAGACCTATTATGACCCTTATCAAGCCACTTTCATGCCTTCTTGGGATCCCCCTGCTCATCCTTCCTGGTCTACACCTCCTCCTTGGTCATATTCTCCTTGTTCCTTCACAGATCCATATTATGCCCAACCAGTTGCTCATTCATTTCACTCTTATGCTCAGCCACAACCTCAGTGGAATGCACCTTATCAGGAGTGGAGGCCCCAGTATAACTCTCATCCCGCTCATTTTCCTCCACCACCTGCTCATCCACAACCATCGCCTCCTCCTCCACCAAGGCAACCCCAAATGCCTACCCAACCACAATGCCATCCATCTCCATCTCAATTTCACACCTCCACTCAACTACCCGTACCATTTCTAAAGCCATACAATGGAGCAGCTCAACCCCATTGCAAATCTGAGGCACAACATGTGCAAATGACTCCTTTTGAGCTCAATGATGTTCACCAAAGCTCAGGAAGAGTGTTGCAAAAGAGAGAATCTATTGACAACATTGAAGGACCAAAAGCAAAAGAAGATTCCAAAGAGGAAATCAAAGAACCATGGGCTGCACTTGATCAAGTGAAGAGATCAGAATCAGAGATCAAGAAAGCATCCTCATGGTTACCATCAAACCCTCCATGTAGTCAAGAGAAAGATCAGCAAAAAGAGGAAGAAGAGAAAGTCATGTTAGAAGGTGACATGAAACATGATTCAGATCAGAAAAAGGACCAAGGATATCAAAGCTATATTGAGACATGGTTCCAGACAGTCACTAAGTTGCAGCAGTACTCTCTTCCTCAGCTATGTTTTGTACTTTCAAAGTCAGATCATTTTGTCTCTGAAAGTTGGATAGTTGTCAAAGCATGCATTCCGAGCCTTTACATCATCTTGTCTCTAATCTCGATGTGCACATGGCTCCATTGGAAGTATTCTTATACTTGAAAATGATTTTGTTTTTCAAGTAGGGTAGGGTAGAAAAAATAAAAAAAAAAGAAAAAAAAAGAGAAAAAAGAAAAAAGAAAAAAAATGAAAAAAGGAAAATAGAAATCTAAGGTGAAAACCTCCTCGGAGGCGCCTTAGGTTGGCTCATTGATTGAAAACGTCCATGAGGCGGTCAATGGGTTGAAAAAAAAGAGAAAAGAGAAAAAGATCTTTGGGTGAAAACCTCCCTTGGAGGCGCCCAAGGCAGGCAATTAGGGTGAAAACCTCCATGAGGCGCCCTAGTTGTTTTTCAAAAAAAAAAAAAAAGAGAAAAAGAAAAAGAAAAATAAAGCTAATCTCCATTTCATGTTGCAGCAATGACATTGCAGGTTAAAGGAGGACGTGTCATGACAGGAGGAGCACTCAGATCAAAGACAAAGGAGTTTTTGTGCCTTCTACAGGAAGTTTCGTATCTTCTACAGGAAGCTTACAAAAAATCCAAATTGATCTCCGAGGAGGACCTGAAGGCTTGGAATATGTCCATGAGGCCTACCCACATCCATGTTTCCATTCCTCACCCCTTTTCCATCATTTTTTCATGTCATTATGCTTCTTTCCTCAAAACTGTGTCTTCTACAGGAAAGCTTTGTATTTCTACAGGAAACATCCTGTAGAACCTTTGGACGAGCCAAATCCAATTTCAACAGTGAATCTGATGGTGGGAGTCTATTGGTTAGGCCTGCAAGCACTTGTGTGTCCATCCCTTGCCTTCATCCATCATTTTTTTTACCTCCTTGTGCTTCTCATTGTGCTTCTACAGGATCTTCCTGTAGAAATTGTGGGAAACTAGGCATGCATTTCAAAAAGTGGTTTGGCGAGCATGGTAGCTTCCTCAAGTGTTCAGAAGCCCTCATGCCATCTTCCAACTCCTCATCCATCATCTCCATACCTGCATCACAAACAAAATTCATTTTGTCATCCCATGCAAGCACATGCAAAAAGCCTTGAGGCAAAAATCCATAGAACCAAATTTGTTTTTGCCATAACTTGAAAACCATGCATCCATTTGACAAACCGTTTTATGGGGAATTGTACAAGGTTGCTGACAACATGCCTAAGCAGTTTCATGCAATTCCGGTGCACGGTTTCCAAGAAATCAGCCTCCATCACCATCAGCCATTTTTGCATTTTCTCCATAACCGTGCATCCGTTTCAAAACTTGTTTCATGGGGATATGCATGTGGATGATAGTAGCCTACCCAAGCAGTTTTAGCCGATTCCGATGCACGGTTTCCGAGAAATCGACCTCTGAAATATTCAGCCATTTTCCATTTTTCTCGAAATCCGTGCATCCATTGATCACGAATTTGATATGGGAGATGCATAATGATGGTGGTAACATGCTCAGCAAGTTTCAGATCGATCCGCTTTGGCGTTTGGGAGAAATGTCGAAAACAAGTTCTGGTTCGGGGAAGATGCAGCAATAGCAGCTTGAATGTGCAGATTTGAACGTGGAAACAATTGTCTGGAGCTTGGATCCGGCCAGAGGACACCTGCACATGAAAAAAGCAATCAAGGATTAGCAGCCAAGCCACATGCAATCAGAAAAACTAAGCATGCAACAGCAAAATCAGAGCAGGCAGCAGCAAAATGCTTCACAAGCAACGGTTTGACTTCAGGTACGTGACAAAACCTATTCTTCTATTGCATAGATTTAATTTGAAAACTGCATGAATTGATGGGATGGTGGAATTAAGCCACGGATTAGCGAGGCTCAACCGATTGTCTTCTCTAGCGCTCAAGGCAAAAATCACGCAGCATGATCGGCCATTCACGTGGAAGTTGAAAAACACAGTTAGTGTTAGATCAGTTGAACTCCAGTGCACAGGACGTCAAATAATTACAGATAGATGAAGACATGCAGTTCATAACATCACTGCAGTTCTAAAACGCCAGCGCACACGTTTTGCCACCTCACTCCACCAAAAATCACGCAGAATTAATGAGCGCTCAGCTGAAGTTCACGAACTACTGTTCATCTGCACTTGCCACATTGTCAACTGAAGTCTACACAATCTATCAACTTGTCATCCTCCACCAAGCTTTCTCGGCCATATTTTTTTTAAACCCACCTATGCAAGGGCGTTCTACAGGAAACGGGTGGGTCTTCTACAGGAAAGTGTAGCAGAGACTTCCAGAGCAGAGAAGCCTAAGGTTCTTCATCCAATTTGAAGCTTGAAGAAATGCAGTCAAGGTTGTTGCAAAACAACTACAGCCCAAGAACAAATGGATTGCTTCTCCGTGGCAGAGTTTGGACAGACTAAACAGGGATAGAGCGCTCCTGAATCAAAGTTGTATCTTCCAGATGTGTTCTGGTTTTTGAAGGGTTGTACATCAACGAATTAACAGATTATTCCTCCTTGAAATGAATTTAACAGAGAATAATCCAACAAAAGCAGGTGTAATGGCAGTATCTATCTCTATATTGACTCGGATCAAATATACTTAAGTGAAAAATACTACCTTCCGGCATTCTAGTCCAAAATATAGGTCCTAAGAGTTAATGTTGAAGTCTGCCAGCACTGTATTTCAGCTTTCTGCATTATCATGCCACTGCCCTATGCTTGCAATTACTTCTGTCACTTGTCAATACAGCGTATTGTCTTCAATGCCTGTGACATTTCCTATCAATGATCTTAAGGAAAGCTCTGTTTCCAGCACCTGAATTGGGGCATTTGAATTCAGAAATACATTATATTGTTTCTGCTGCCCTGTGTGATATTTTCCAACTATGATAGGAAAATACAGCGTATAGAAAAGAGAGCACTGACATTGGGCACCTGATTTCTCAGCAATACACAGCATGCTATTTGAGACATATTTCAGAAACACGGCATACTGTATTTGCTGCCTGTGATGTTTTCCGATTATGATAGTAAAAAGAGCACTGCTTCAGGCTCTAGATTTCTTAACATTATGCATACTGTTCGGGGCATCCGATTTTTCAGCATCAATTCAGGGTAGATGATTTTTCAGCAGTAAGTCATAATACATATTTCATTGCTTGTGATCTTTCCAACTATGAAAGTAAATAGAGGACAGGTCAATTTGAGGCACATGATGTCTGTTTCTACAGGAAGACAGAAAACAGTCAGCACAGGACTTTCTACATGAAGTCTAGAAACGGAGGAACAAAAAGGGAAAATCGCCTGAGATTTTGGCCAAGGAGGCAGCAGCCATGCTTGCCACCATTAGCACACCTCCAAGACCAAAAAGGAAGGGAAAGAGGCAAACCTTCATGCACTTTAAAGTGAAAAAGGAGCACATAGATAAAAGTGGGCAAACCCAAACCACTGTCAAAGGAGCAAATTGTCATTAAGGACACAAAAGCTAAACAAAAGGAGGAGCCTCCTTCAAAGATATCCATTAGCTATGAACAGGGAAGCCCAAAGACATCCACTTAGAGAGAAAGAATGAAAATGTTGGACACAAAGACTGTTCTACAGGAAGACAGAGGACTGTTTCTACAGGAAGCCAGCGAACAGTTTCTACAGGAAAGTTTGAAAAGAGGGAAGCCAAACGAGAAGTCAGCCAAGATGTTAGCCAAAGAAGCCACCAGGGCCATCAAAGACAAGGAGAGAGATTGGTTGCTCAGAGGATGAGCAACACTTTCAGTAGGGGGGTGATGATGAGCCCCAAAAATGTACAATTATTTGGGCTCATTCAACCTCCTAATTTGGCTTAGTCCACCATTCTCATTAGTTTATTGCATTTTTTTTATTATATTTATGTTAATAGAGTGAATTTGGTTAGTCATTATGCCAACAAGTCTAATGGGTGCTTTGTGTAGCCTTTTTGGTCAACTTGGAGACAAAAATGAAGGTCTTAATGAGCACTTGGCAGCCAAATTCGTGGGAGAACAAGCTAGAGGATTTGTAGGAAGGTGTCCCCCTCATTTATGGGCCCTTACCTCGAATTCTCCACCATCAGCTCGGAGTTCAAAGGCCACCAAATCAATGAGCACAAGGGCAGCCAAGCAAGTCAAGTAGGACTGTTGTTAACTACAAGTCTTGGGCAGCCAAGTCCCTAACTTTTAGGAGGACTGTTGGGTCCTCAAATTGTATAAATAAGAAGGCTTGGGGCCTCATTTTGGTTAGCTAGTGGGTAGTCATTTTGTAACTAGTTAGTCATTTCGTTTTAGCCATTAGTCAGCTAGTTTGTAGTTCGATTTTTATGCAATAGAGTAGCTTTGCTTTCAGCTCATGTTCAAGCTCTCCTTGTGGACAGTTTTGATGTAACTTTTCATTTCTTGATTAATAAAGATGGATCCAGCTTTGCACCAGCTCTAAATCGTTCTTGGGAGGCTGTAGTTCTTGGGGTTGGGCCCATCTCAAGCGCCCAGTACCTCCCTTGTTTATCTTTATGTGTTTGCTGCATTCTTGAAATAAAATCTGCTCTTTAGACTTAATTCGTGCTTTGTTACTTAGGTTTCTTTTGATGGTTCAAGTAGCTTTTCATGTTTATAATAGATTGGTAGGAGTTTGTTATGCATTTAGACCTTTTGGCATGTTCTTTCTCACGTGATATATATGGTTCTCTTTGCAAACAAAGCCGTTGTTTATTCATTTCATTGATAGTTGGATTGAGTTAGCTAGGACTTGGTTTGTTTGCAAGAATTCATTGATTTGTTTGAATAAGCATTGTGCAGGGCATCTTCATCACCTCCTCGTTCATTTGAGCCTCGTTCAGATCAGCTCCTCCATCACCAAGTCTGTTCCCTCATCTCCCATCTTCTCTTTTGCCAAGTAACCTTACCTTCTTCCCCATTGTTGTCTCAACCACCTTCAAGCCAAGTCAGCTTTCCACATCACCTCACCACTCCATCCATCAGTTCCTGGGTCACTTCAGACCCCCATCCTACCTCCATAACCATCCATGCATCTTCCATCAACCATCCATCCTCAAACATCCCATTTCAGAACATCCTGTAGAAGAATTGCAGACCTTCCTGTAGAAATCTCTGCGTATCCTGTAGGATCCCCTGCAGACATCCTGTAGGAGGCCACTCACTCGGTTGCTGAGCTTCTGAATGCGAGGAACCTCTGTGGATGGATGCTAAGGATCCCTAGGGACCTCTCCTAGCCTCCCCAACCTGTCCCACACTTTCCTTCCTTCTCCATTCCATCTGCACAACCAAACCCTAGTTAGCACAAAAGCACAATCATTCCATCCACTTAAAGGAAAAATACAAAAACATATCTTTCATGATGCAAGTAGTTTAGATCCATGCATTTGCACTTATTAGAGGTAACAGCAGCATTGGTAGAAGTTTCATTCACATTCTTTGCATTGTAGAGGTTAGACTAGTTAAATTAGGGTTTCCTAGGTTTACATGCTTTGATTTGCTTTCAGTTCATTTTGTCAAGTAGAGTAGCTTTCCTTTGAGATTAGCTTTCGTCCATCAACTAGCAAGCTTCTTCTGAGAGCCTATAGAAGTTGGCTTGAGCCCTAGCGGACTTGTGCCAGCTGACCAAGTGACAGCTGCGACAAGAGCTAGTACTTGTGCATATAGCACCGTCGCTTCCAAGTTTGTACGAACTACCGGGTTGATAAAATTAAGAGACAGGAAGCCCCAGGAGTTGTAGCATTATTGCTACAATACTGGAGCTCACCACCAGGTATCATCCTAAAGTGTTTCCAATGGCTAAGAAGATAGAGAAATCCCAAAAATGAGCCAGAAGATTCGGGAGCCTTACCCAAATGGGAAGCTTGGAGATGACTGTTGTAGAAGGGTCAAAGTCAGGAAACCAAGGGGTAAGAAAAATCCCAGCCGAACCCCAGAACCAAGGGCCTCCCGTTAAGGCTTTCTGGTAGTCTTCGTTTGAGTCAAAAACCACCAGGAAGAAACCTTTTGAACATAAGAAGATCTTGCATTTTTTAGTCCAAAAAGAATGGACCCATTGGTAAAGATTTGTTGTGCGAGGCCATAGCCCATTAAATCTGCATATGAGTGCTGATTCTGCAAAAATCTGGTAGCGGTTTTCAACCCCAGGATTAGAGAAGCTAATGGAGGGAATTTCCTCTAATTTGTCTACCAAAAATGGTTTTGGAGCGCCATTTAGCTGGGCTGCCTTTGAAGAGAACTGAGGTTGGGCAGTGTTTTTACGTACTGCATCTTTGTAAGAGAAAGATGGGGCAGAGGAGGTTTGCCCAAAGGAACCACCTCTTAAATGAAAAGAAGCCCCAATAAAAGCGTCCTTTTGAATGTTGTAAAAGGATAGAGGAAGGGGCAAGTTGCTTACCCTTATATAGAAGTCTAAGGCAAGAGGAGGGAATCCCCAGCTGACATTCGAGTTTTTGCAGAAGATCCTGCACAAGATCTGTTGCGCGAACCCATAACATTGTCGTTTTGCCTGAAAGATTGACTTGGATCTGAAATGCATGTGATTCTTTAGGCAGATCTGGCTGGTTCAAGAGAGAAAGTTGCTTCAAAGTTGAGCTCGTCTAAACTTGCCGCCTGATAGTTGCTTGCCCATAGATCTGGGTTTTTTTAAGGCCCCAGGGACTTCTAGGCTTCTGATATGATGGTTTAACTATAGATCTGAGCATCTGACTACCATCCATGGTCAGGACGCCCGATTCAGAACTGAACCTTGACCCTGCGAACACAACTTGGACTAGATAAAATGCTATTAACCTTGCCGCAGAGTCGGTATCTTGACGTCGGATCTCGTGGATTCGATGGATGCAGATCTGTAATAAATGCAGATCTGTGACCCCATTGTGTAGATCTGTGACATTGAGCCCCCCTGCTTGGATACCGCTGAAATATTTCTTCAAAAAATGCTCCCCTTCCTTTACGCGTTCAGTGTCTCGAGCGCCAGAATCGAGTTTGAAGCCTTCAATTCCTTCTGCGTTAAGGCTGATGCCAACGGTCCCCGCAGAGGCGTCTTCCTTCTTCGAGACTAAGAGTTTCACTGGCATGGAGACCAAGAAACAACAGATATCAATGAACCCCTCTGCATGCAATAAAACTTCAAGATTATTCCAGGATTTGGGTTCCATGAAATTAACCGGAAACCATTTTACGCACCCTGGGATCGACAGGTCGTTTGCGACAGAGAAATCATTCAGTGCGGTGGGCAACAGAGAGCCACAAACCATTGAAACCCTCGTCTCCATCGCTCCCGAAATATGAAAGCTTTATTAAGAAAATAAAATATTTTAATTAAAAGTGAAACATTGAATTAAGAATAAGACTATATATATATATATATATATATATATATATATATATATATATATATAAGTTGAATAGGTCAATATATAATATTATGTTATAAAATATCCAAAAAATTATCAAAAAATCAAATAGTTAGTTAAGGAAATTCGTAAAATAAAACAAAATAAATGGCTAATAACAAGAAAAATGGAAGAACAATAAAATAGAATTAAATTAATTTATTATAAAATAAGAATTTTATTATTTTATTATAAAAGCAGTCTAAATATCACTAAGTAATATGTATTATTATTATATAATATTGAAATCAATAAAAACCAAGAAAGACCATTGATAATAAGTTGTATAATATTAACAAATAAACTACTAGAAATAATATTTAAAAATGAATAAATTAATTAAATTATAAATAATGATGATGACGACGATTAACGTCCACTAAGACCAATGCAGTTTATCAGACCAAAAAAAAAAACTAATTGAGATTCTTCAAAATCTTGCTTCTATGATAAAAAAGATGGTACAGAAGCGCTCCAAAATTGTTATAGTTGGGCTGACTTAATAAGTCAAGAAGATTGGATGTGTGGGATATGTTAGGGAATTGAGAGTGGATGTAAGTAAGAGCCAGGTAGTCTAAAAGGAAGTGTTTTTGATCTTCCACTCTCTTAGTATCGCAAATCTGACAGATTCTATAGTCCCAAGGAGTCTTGGGAGTATACCACCACCTAGTTTCACTTCGAAGCTCATGAGAATTAGTTCCTATCATACCGATGTTCATTTTTTTCTTAGTGATGGTCAACACAGAGAGATAATTTCGGTTATCAAGGGTGGGGTTGATCACCTCCTTATGGTATCTTTGCTTCCTTTTACCTTCCAACTCCTTAGTATCCCACAGCTTGTCCTTAAAATTGGAGGTAATAGTATCTTTGACATTATCCTTGCTTCCCATGATGAACCCCTCCTTAATCCCCCAATGGTTGAGCAAAGACTGAGCATCCTTATGCCACCCGCGCTTGAGGTGAAGGTGGTGGTTTTGACTAAAGTTAGAAGAAATTTTTTGGAGCCTCGTGTATTACATGTTGTAAAAATTCTTCTTATACATCAGATATCTAAACATATTCTTACTTTCAACAGGGGGATAGGCCAACTTCGATCAAGAGGATAGGATAGGGAGTATTTCTCTTGATCTTGAGGTTGTAGGTTATGAACTGTTTTGGAATCATCTCAATCTTTCTCTGTGACTCTTTGAATATACTGCAACCCCAAACTTCACATTCGTATAAAACAACAAGGGTGATGAGAGTCTCAAAGAGGAATCTTTTTTTACTCCAAATGCAAAGATCCCTTGATTTACAATTGTTTTCAAGCCCATAATAAGCTTTCTAGCCTCCAATAATCCTTTTCTGAATGTTATAATTCCACTTGAGCTAATGAGGAAAGTCAATACCCAAACATTTATAAGAATAAACTTGAACAAAGAAATAAAAGAAAGAAATTACAAAGACAACAGATTAATAAAACATGAAAAAAAGGGGGATAGGAGACACTCAAGAAGAGAGAGCAAGAATCCAGCTCCTACTTAATTTCCAACCATCATCCTTGTTGAGATTAAGTGAATGTTTCTCAATCTCTATTTCTTCTTCTTCTTTATTTTATTTTTCTATTTTTATTTATATTTTCTGCATAAATATTTTAATATTATATACTAAAAAAAATAATACAAATTACTTTAATGATATTTACACTGATTTTATAATAAAATAAAATAATTTTTATTTTATTATAAATTAATTTAATTATATTTTATTTTTCTTCCATTTTTCTTGTTACTAGGTTGTTCTATGCCATTTATTTTCTTTTATATTTATGAGTTTTATTTTTATTTTTTTTTGATAGATTTTTATAATATAATATTATAATTATAATTATAATTATATATATATATATATATATATATATATATATATATATATATATATATATATATATATATTCTAACCCAAAGTTTAACTAAAATATTTTACTTTTTTTGATGGTTTTCTTTGGAAGCGAATGCATTTATGTTATTTAAACAAGATGATAGATTAGTTTGTTCATCTTTATCATGAGGATTAACCACATTAAATAATTTAAAAAGTCTACCAACATTTTATAATATGGTTAATCTAAAAACATTATCAACAAAATTTATCAAAATAGAAATAAAACTAATTTTTATATAAATTATATAAATTAAAAATATTTATATATATTTAAAAATTTAAAAATTAATATAAAGATTTTAATGATTTGTATTTTTTTTTTCACTTACTGGTTCACGGATACTCGGGTCAGTGGGTAGCCGCTACGTCCAGGGTTTTAAACACTGAGTGGACGCCACCCGAAGGGCATCAACACCCCTCGGCCTATTTACTGACCTAACCCCAAGAGCTTCTGGGATTCGACCCTATGACCTCCCATTGACAAGGCACTTGATTTGACCGATTGAGCTAACTCTTGGGGCTTTTAATGATTTGTATTATTTTATATCTTAAAAATATTTACTTAAATGTGTGGAGAGCACTATTATTATTAATATGACAAAGCTATACAACATATGCTTAATGATTTCATTACTTATTCTACGTGTTAAATTAATAGAAAAATATATTTACAATATAGCTTTATCTAAATATTAACATGTGTTAACTTAATAGGAATTTAAATTTAAATTTATTATGTAGCTTTATATAAATATACTTACTTTCTTCTCATGAGGATCACAGACTTTTTCATGAAAACAGGTGTAATTTCACATCATATTCATGTAAATCATATAAATAAATACATTTATCGCATTTTTCACTAAGATGTTCACTTTGTTTTTAACCTTATGTTTTACGTATTGGGATCTTTCTTCATCACAATATTTTAGTTTATTCAAGGTAAAGTGGAAGGTTCACCATGTTTATTGTTATCACATAGAGTTCATTATGATAATTAGTATGAAATGAATATAATGCAGTTTATTAAGGAAGATCCGTTAGGTAGTTAAAAAGTTGTTATAATTAAGGATAAAAAATTTATGAATTATATATGGTAGAATATTGTAGTTGGAGTTTGCTTTTGTAAGTGAAGAGAATTGGATTACTTCCCAAAATGGATTATGTTTTATAGTTCTTTATTTTACGGATATTTTGATAACAAATAAAGTATTGAGGATTCTATATATCTTGTTATTGAGGATTCTATTTATCTTTGTGATTTAAGTTGAGGGTTAAATATTATAAAAAGGTTTCCTTTAAAATTAAGTTTTTTGAGGGGAAAAAGAAAATAGAAAAAATTTAGATTCATTTTTAATTTTATATTTATAATTTGAAAAACTCAATTGTAGATTTGAGTTCTTTTCGAAGAACACTTAATTTTGAAGAAAAAATAGCTTTAGATTGGAGTCCATGATCATATAATTGATCTAAAATTTGTCATTTTAGGATTTTTTTAATGATGGACATACATGTTTTGTAAAATAGGTATATTTTAAAAATCTCTAAATTTCTTTCGAACTAATTTAAATAAATGTAGAGTGATCACAACATTACTAGATTGTGGTCATAATAGAAATTCTAATAAATATTAAGGAAATTAGTGTAATTTGAAATTTGTCACCTCACAGCTCTAATAGAATCAAAGAGTGGAAATAAAAAAGGAAGGTATAATGGCATGGTGCCAAAATATGCAGAGTGTATTTGATAAGTATCAAAAATATATGGAGATATTACATAACTTTAGGTATCAAAAGGAGCTATATTATTATACTTTTAGAAGGATCCATGTTAAGTATTAATATACATGTAAAGCTCTAAATGTTGAGTTATTATATTTCAATTGTTGTTGGCTATACTCTTTAATTGTAATTGTGTGTGTGTTCATGCTAAGTTTTAAAATCATCTCATTTATAACATTTGTTCTATCATAAAAATAGGGTTCTCACTTGAAGAGGATTATATTTCATTCGTATATCTCAATATAAAGGTGTGAAGTTACTTCTCTTTAATTTTAGTAAAGTTTGGTGATTGTTTAAACCATTTGGTATGAGAGACAATGATCCTAAGGTTTCCCTCCTTCAATAAAGACATCTTGAAATTTTCATTATAACTTTTTCCTAAGAAGTTTCAAATAGAAAACATTTTAGAAGATTGAGGAGAAATATTGAAATACATATGGTAAAAGTTATAGCTTTGATTCAATATTCTAAGATATAACCTATAGAAATTAGGGTTTATGCCTAGTCTTGAAATGAGTTTTAAACAAGTGATCTTGGATTTCTTTTCTATAATTTTTCAATGATCTTTTAGATTATGAAATTTTGAGTATTGTGAGGACATATATAAAATTATTTTTCCTAAATAAATATTTATATAATTATACTTTATAAGGTATAGGTTATAAATGTAGGGCTTTTTGCTAGTCTTGAAATTAGTCTCCGATGAGTCGTGTTAAATTTTTTATTAAAGCCATGTTTTGGTGAAGTTTCAAACTAAGAAATTTTATTATTATAAAGATACAAATCTAAGTATCTATAATATAAATTTAGGTTCTTAGATGTTATAATTTGAAAAATACAAGCTTTAAACATTAGGGTTTTATCAATTCTAAAACTAGTCTCAAATATGCATTTTTGATATAAATATCGTATCCAAATCTTAGAAAGAGTGCAGCTAGTTCCTTTGGAAGGAACATGGACCATAGTATTTTAAATAAAAATTTCATAAGAATATGTGGAATATTTGGGATGTGGCATTACATTCAAGTTCTCTATATTTGAATTCAAACTCGCTACAGGAAGAAATTTAGAATTTAGAATTTATAGAATTTTAAAGATATATTAGGATTGGGGTTAGCCATCAAGACAGTCTCAAAATTAGGATTTCAAATGTGCATAAATGACAATTGGCATAGCTTTTTATTGTAATATTTGTTTTTGGTGATTCAAAATTTCAAATATATATATATATATATATATATATATATATATATATATATATATATATATATATATATATATATATATATATATAGACATAATTATGTTGGAAATTGACATTGTTATGTTGGCAGTGATGTCAACCTTAGCGTATGGATGACATGATCATGCCAAGGGAGATTGTTGGCATTATTATGATGGAACTTGGGATTGATGAGAGATCTTGCAAAAGGAGTGAGAAAATATAGTGCTACAGTTGAGTGCGGAAGTGCCTTGCCTAGCCCAAGAGATGAAGCTTGGTTATGAAGTATGATGAGAGTGGAACCTTTAGAAACTCAATGTCAAGCAATTTCAAGATCAAGGAGAGTGTTCTAGTAGCTAAAGTATTTAGTTGAAAGCCATCATAGTAGCAGGTTAAGTGATGAAGATGAAAAATATTATAACTATGATGGTTCCATTGGCCTCAAGGTTCCAAGTAGAAAGGAGGCATGGTGGAAATTGATAAGTAAAAAGGTTTGTTGAGGGCATGACAATATATGGAGAGTGAGAGACATATTCCGCATATGCAGTTGACATAGAAATCTCACCCCGGGAGCCTGCCTGATGATTGGTGCATAGAGAAAGCAGTCTTGTGGTAGAAAAATCTCGAGAGATGGACATATCATCTCCATTTGCTAAATAAATCTCGCCTCACTCCAATCCTCTTCTATAGGTGAAGTCTTGTGGTAGTCTCATTGTTAACAAAGGTCAAGAGACGAGGACAAAGATGTAAAATGGCACTTAACATTGAAATATCACACCTAGCTCATTTTTAATTAACATAGGAATTAGTCGTAAAACACAAGTACTTAAGACCATTTCTCCATACATATGACATTGCATGAGGACAAGTGGAAAACAACTGGACCAATGAGGAGACAACATGTGGCATGAAATGGCAAGACAGATGACGTGGTGCACAAATGGAAGATGGCATGGTAGGATGACATTAGCATATGACATGGAAGTCCAAGTATAGGACACATGGCATGCTGATTTGGCAATTTGAAGTGGCCAAGTGGACCAAATTCAAGTGACACATGGCACCACTCTTTGTGTGACATATGGTAGTCTGTTGACGGATAATGATGTCATATACCTCCAAGATATCTAAGGATAGGCATATGTTAAACAGGGTCATGGTTAACAGATCCAAGAAATGGGGAATTTGTTATCAACTAGCATTCTATCAATACATTAGGATTTATGCCAGGAGGTCATGTTGGTGAATGATTTCCTTTGTTATAAGTTCTCAGAGAAAATCAACTATGATAAAACTTAGGAGATATAGTGCAGTAGGCAATCCCACGATAAATGAAGCTAGGAGATAGAACCCTTTTCACATCACCAACAGTTAATGGAAAATTTTCAACACTGTAAGTCTCAGAGTACCTTGAGTTGCAAAGGACCAAGCAAAGGAATGGAGCATAATAAGATCTCCATTCTGAACCATCGGGCATATGATGCCTAAGTATGAATATTTAATGGTGTGGGAGCTTAGCATGGATAGGAACGAGATAAGTCCTCAGTCATATCTTATGTCCTTTAGGCATGTGTTAACACGAAGACCCAAGGGTGTGGGGATTTTAGTCCTATGGTAAAGTGAAGTGCCTTCAAACTAGTTACCCATAGTCTCAGCATTGTTTTGAACTTGGTGACTATATGGTAAATGGAAGCTAATGGAAGTTGGGTGCATAGTGTACTTAGATTGCAACATAATGGTACAAAGCTTCAATGGAGATCACTGAGCAGGCTAGTACATGAGTTAATGGATTAGTTGGAGGCGATGGTTTCATTTACAGTCAATCCTCCTCAAACAGTGTCCTTGTAGAAATTCTGCAAATTCTCTACAAATCTTGTTCTAAGACCATGTAGAAAATCTAACTGTATATTAACCCAATAATGCAATATACCAAAATACTATAATCTACTTCTACTATCAATTTGCGGAAGCTTAAAGATCGAGCGGAATCAGAGTTGAACACATATAACCATAAGAAGAAGAATCAATGCACAATACACATGAAAATACTTTGGGGAAAGCCTCAGCTAAAAACCCCACTATCTGTATTATCATACAAGGTGGAAATACATAGAGATTATACAAAGCCTTAGCTCTCACAGCTAGCCAGCTCTCAGTACAATCCTCACCAATTCTCATAGGGAATCCAGGCTTCTCACAAACCTTCTCCTCTACCCTCCAAACTCTTATTTCCTTGCGATGTTACTCTGGGATGATCTTCTCCAACCAAGTGGAAAAATGATCTCTCACACTAATCTCACACCCTGTATGAACTGCACAATCCTCAAGGAACCTTACCTTGACTGCATGCATGAGTTTCCTTTCTAGGAAAACACATGCAACTGATAGTACATTGTCCTTGACATTTAGCTCAACTGGTTCTTTCCCATAATAGACATGCATGAGTTTCTGATGAGGGAATCTTCAGTTATCTAGAGTACACTAGTTTAGTGCATGCATGCATCAACTAACTAATAACTCACAATTAATTCCTCAAAGAGTTTGGAACTAATTTAACTGGACTTAACTCACTAAACTGAGCTAACTAATTACAACTCAAATATAACTCAATCTTATCTCCTTAATTATGGGATAATATCCTTAATTTAAGGGATAACTCTTGCATGACTTCAAAAAGACTTCTAACTTGAATTTCTCCAACTAATTAATCCATAATGAATTAATTAATTATTTCCAAGAAGCTGGTGAGACTAAATTCGATTTTAATTCAAGGACAAATTAAAATTAGAATATCTGGATTCCATTTTTATCATTTCTTGTTTCTATTTTCAACACTCCCTCTCAACAAGAAAGGAATTCAACTCGATCCTAATCGTGAACCTTTGGAATGTTATGCATGCAACGCTTCTCTCTAGTGTTTTTGCTTCAGCAACTCTAGAAACAAAAAAAAACATCCAACCTGAATCAGTATGATGCATCTGTCATCAATGTCTCTGACTGCTATTGCCTCTGTCAACTAAAAAATTTGCGCTTCAGCTAACTCTACCTTTTTGCACTATTTTCAATCCTTCTCTATGCTCTTTAGTATCTGACTGCTCTAGCCTCTGTCACTTTGATCTATGACTACATCAATCCCACTGATTCCTCCCACTACTATGTACTTTGGGCTCCCATAGCAAGGTACGATCCATGAGATAAAACCTCTCAATGGACCCTACCCAATTTCAACCTTCTTGGGGATATAACTTCACATCTCTCCACCTCACACCTGGAGGTATGGTTGCATGTGATCCCTCTTCCCACTTGGACCGAAATTCCCCCCTAATGGGGGTATCTACATGAGTGGATCTCTTCACTCAGTCTCCTCTCTGCTTCTCCAATTATGGCTCCTCCACAATGGTCTGAGACTTCTTCTAGGGCTGCATGTTGAGAGATAATTTACTCTCCCTCTCAACCACCAAGTCTC
This sequence comes from Pinus tabuliformis, assembly GCA_031772625.1. Lineage (NCBI taxonomy): Eukaryota > Viridiplantae > Streptophyta > Pinopsida > Pinales > Pinaceae > Pinus > Pinus tabuliformis. The sequence goes on from CM062817.1 coordinate 1,868,886,438, forward strand.
TAACATTTTCCTTGCTCCTCAAGGCTTTTCATGCATCTTGAACCTTAAGAGCATACAGGTTCTTAACTCGTGAACCAATCTGTTTCACTTGTCTCGTGGTGATGTGTCTAAGGAACGCCTTTCCTTTACTGAAGAAAACATCGTAGCTTTTGTCCTCCAACATCGCAACCAATACCAATTTCTTCTTCAGTCCAGGCACATACTTCATATCTGTCAAATTGATAGGAGCTCCATGCTCCCTCTGAAAAGCAACTGTGCCCACTCCTAAAACATTATTCCTTCCGTCACCACCCATCTCTATGTGCATCTTGAGGTCTTTCTCCTCCAAGGTACTGAATAAACTTTTATCGCCAGTCATGTGGAATGAGGCTCCACTATCAAGATACCAAAGACAACCCATCATCAATGACACCGTGCATGCGATGAGGGTAAAGTCCATTTCGAATTGAGAGGCTAATGCCTCACCTTCTGATCCTTCTGAGGATCCCTTCTTGGACTTCTTTGATGGTCAATTAGTCGCATAATGTCCCATCTTGTGACAATTAAAGCATCTCACTTTAGACTTGTCACCCTTCTTCCCTCCATGAGAAGAATTCGACTTGGAATGGGAAGCATTCCCCTTTCCTTTCCTTGCCTCACTTGCTAAGGCCAAATTTTCTTCATCATCATCCTTGGATGAAGAACCATCTCGTGTGCTCCTCCTTATCTCCTCCTGCATCAGATCCGACCATAGTTGTTCCTAATCTTGCAGTTTCTCCCTTCCATTCACAGAGTCCTGGTAGCTATTCGGGCTCTTTGGAAGGCCAAGGAGAGTGAGGCTCACCATTTCATCATCGGCAGTAGTTATCCCCACACTGACAAGCTCATCTCTACGAGTGGTGAGCTTGTTCAGATATGTGGAAATAGTATCACCCTTCTCCATCTTGATTCTTCGAAGCTTATCCTTGAGCGCCAATTTCCTTTGGTCGCTACTGTTCTGATATAGGTCCTTCAATGTCTTCCACATTGATTATGGAGTATCCTTCCCATGGAGACTCGAGACAATATGGTCTCAAACTCCCTCAAGGATGATCCCTCTCGCCCTTGCCACACACTTCTTCCACTCAGCCAACTCTTGTATATTAGTTGAACCTGGCTTTAGGATTCTTTGATCAATGAAATCCTTCAAGCCATTGTCTTCTAACACAGCCTCCATGCGATCTTTCCATGCTATGTAATTCGAGCTACCTTCCAAGGCATACTCGAATCTCAAGCCATAGAACGCCATTGGCCAACCTTGAAGTATGATATGAATTCGATTTGCACCTGCAACCATGAACATCAAACTTCGAATTCTCTTCTTTGTATACTATTCACAGCTCCAACAAAATTGGCTCCGATACCATGTAGAAATTCTGCAAATTCTCTACAAATCTCGTTCTAAGACCATGTATAAAATTTGATTGTAGATTAACCTGATAATGCAATATACCAAACCAAAATACTATAATCTACTTCTACTATCAATTTGCGGAAGCTTAAAGATCGAGCTAAACACATATAACTAGAAGAAGAAGAATCAATGCACAATACACATGAAAATACTTTGGGGAAAGGCTCAGCTAAAAACCCCTCTATCTATATTATCATACAAGGTGGAAATACATAGAGATCACACAAAGCCTTAGCTCTCACATCTAGCCAGCTCTTAGTACAATCATCACAGATGCACATAGGAAATCCAAGCTTCTCACAAGCCTTCTCCTCTACCCTCCAAGCTCTTATTTCCTTGCGATGTTCCTTTTGGATGATCTTCTCCAACCAAGTGGAAAACTGATCTCTCACACTAATCTCACACCCTGTATGAACTACACAATCCTCAAGGAACCTTACCTTGACTGCATGCATGAGTTTCCTTTATAGGAAAACACATGCAACTGATAGTACATTGTCCTTGACATTTAGCTCAACTGGGTCTTTCTCAGAATAGACATGCATGAATTTCTGATGAGGCAATCTTCAGTTATCCGGAGTACACTAGTTGAGTGCACGCATGCATCAACTGACTGATAACTCACAATTAGTTCCTCAAACAGTTGGAACTAATTTAACTGGATTTAACTCATTAAACTGAGCTAACTAATTACAACTCAAATATAACTCAATCTTATCTCCTTAATTATGGGATAATCTCCTTAATTTATGGAATAACTCTTGCATGACTTCAGAAAGACTTCTAACTTGAATTTCTCCAACTAATTAATCCATAATGAATTAATTAATTATTTCCAAGCAGATGGTGAGACTAAATTCAATTTTAATTCACAATTTTAATTCAAGGACAAATTAAAATTGGAATATCTGGATTCTATTTTTATCATTTCTTGTTGCTATTTTCAACAATCCTCAACATGGCAAACCATACCAAAACTCACTCTTCGAGTAATTCAACTACAGATACTAAAAGACGGGACATAACATATCAGAGAAATGGTAATCCATACTTACTCCTCGATCTTTGTAAGAATTTAATGAAGAATTTATTTTAGTATGTAGGCGGTAATGCAATGTTGTTCATGAACATGGTGAGCCACGTGAAATAAAATGAAAGTCCTCCTCCTTGAGCCCGGTGTGATGTATGGAAGTCAGGGAAAAACATAGCTAAAGATGATAGTTCTAAAATAATCAGCCTTATTGAAGAGAAAGTTGGCCAATATATTTAAAATCAAAAGGATGAGTGTTGTGAGAGTTTCATGTGCATAGAGAAAAAGACCAGTCAGAGAGAGAGAGATAGAGTGTGAGGGGAATGCAGCAGTGTGCGAGCGAGTGTGTGTGAGAGTGAGCTGTTGAGAAAGGTTATGTGAGTTTGTGGAGAAGAGAATATTAAGATTTATTGTTGCACATACTAAATGGGAAGGTTGATTGCATGAGTGCAAATCTATTGTGTGTGTGTTGCTAAGGAGAAGAGAGGTTATTGTTGTTGAGTGTGTCTTTGAGGAGAATAGAGAGTTGAGTGTTATTGTTGAGTAAACTATATGAAGGTCAAGTATATGTTGTGTGATGTTATAGAGAAGGTTTTTGAGGAGAACAAAGGGCCAATAATTGGTTAATGCATAGCTAAAATCAGGTTGAGTGTGAACCAAAGTAGAGAGCAATAATTTCTCTATGGATAGTAGGTTGGTGCCTGCACAATAGGAAGTTGGTGCTTCCATCTAAGTGGGTTTCTCAAGGATAGCTTTGGGGTTTGTGTATCTTGCAAGTGAGTTCTTGAAAAATCAAGGAGTTGGTGCTTCTTGTAATCCAATCAGATATCTACCATGGAGGGAGTCAGTGCTTCCTACTAGTGGATGCTAGAAAAACACATAAGGGAGTTGGTGCTTCATGTGAGTGGGTGCTCAGGAAACATGATGTAACCTAAGTGGCAACATTTGATTCATATCATAGCAAAACAAGATTTGCGGTTTTCTCCCTTTATGTGTTTCCATGTTAAATCCTTTTGTCTCATGTGTTTTTCTCTCATTGTGTTAATGTGATGTGTTTTCTAATTTGCTTATTACATAATATGTTGTTGATTTCACACATGAATGGTTTCCAGGTAAAAATAAAATTACGAATTGGTAATAATTGTAAAATTAGCCTAATACTTATTCATTCCCCCTCTCAATATTAATACTATTTCCAACAATTGGTACAAAAGTAGGTTCCTTAAGGAAAAGCTTAATCGCTTGAAGGTATATCAAAAGGAAACAAGCAGGCTAATCAAGATAGGCTAGCACCAGGAGGAGTACCATTTTTTAATGGGTCAAAGTATGCTCTCTGAAAGTAAGAATGGAATCCTATTTAATGGCTCAAGATTTTGATATATGGTGCTCTATAGAGAATGAATATGATAGTGAATCAAGAAATATTATCTTGAAGGGACTATCAGATTTAGAATCAAATAAAGTGATCCATTGCAAGTCTGCCAAAGACATGCTAGAAAAAATGCATTGTATATATGGAGGAGAAAGTCATGAGGCTAAAGATAAGATTAAAGAGCCTTGATGGTCCTACAGTGAATCAAATCTTAAAGAATATCCTCTTGTCATAGATGATGTTGTTGGAGAAGAGAAGGAAGAAGAACAAGAAAGCATCTTAAAGGAAAGATTCTTAGAAGATTGAAGATTTTCCTCCCAATGTGAAAGTTGTTGCTCATCACTCCCTAGATGAAGAAGAATATACAAAGGAGATACAAACTACAAGTAAGCTACTATTTTGTTGTAAAATAAATGGTTCATTTATTCTTTAGATGTCCATGTGCATCCTCTGAAAATAAAGATAGATACACATCTGGTAGTAGTGAAGAAAGACACACTTGTAGTAATAGTTGATGAAGGTACCTCTCACATAGAGGGAAGAACACCCAATGTGGAAAATGAGAATAGATCTTGTGAGTGTTCATCTATTGGAAAATGGGAGCATCCCTAGTAGTGCTAAGGAAGGGATACTTCTCAGGCCCAAAGAAGAATCTCTAGATCCAAGAAGGGATCAAAATCCTAAAGGTTTAGATAAAAAGTTGATGATCTAAAGGTTGAGATAGAAAAAGTCAACAAATTAAATGGACATTTCAAAAATTAGTTAACTGAATGATATTCTTACTGTGATGGACTAGAATTTGAAGTAGTCTCGTTGAGACATGACTTATAAATAGCAATTGAAGAGTTGTCTCAATATCAGAATATTGATAATAGTATAAAGGAATTGTATGACATCCTCGTTAGCCATAGGTCTCCTCTCATAAATATTGGGCTTTGATATAGAAAAGAATCAAGCTCTAGGAAAGAATAAGGGAAAGAATTAGCCAACCAAGTTGGGGTTGTTAAAGGATCCAACATCAATAAAGGAAAATGAATTGTTAGACAAAAGCAACAACGGAGGAATAAATAGTAGCAGCAACAAAATAACAAATAACAACAAATGAAGATGGATGGCATCCATAAGACATGACAACCTCTGAGAAAGATAATGAACAAAGTTTCATATCAGTAAAAAAAGAGAGGAAGAGAGATTAATGGCCAGAAGAAGCAATGGAAACAAGGAGTTTCTAGAGGAATCAATTCAAATATCCATGGAAGACACATGAAGGACTAGCAAAGGTCCTTTCCCCTTCAAGGACAAAGTACCTTCAAGTATTAAAGGTTATTTCATGGTTATTTTCTTGTAAAATTTGTGGATATAAAGCCATTATTCATAGATGGTCTTCAAGAAAGCAAGATTTGTTGGGTAGTTGCAACACTAGATTGCATAGGGTGCCTAAGAATGAGTATTATGCTACCAATAGAAAATTTGGTCAAAACAATGCTAGGAATCACAATACCTTTGTTATTTTCTTAAACCTTGTTGAATGTTAAAACTATGGAAATTTTGAGCACAAGCCAGCAAAGTGTAGATATGGTAAGGTAAGGTCCTCATATCACTTTTGTTCGCAACCCTCAGTGTTTGCTTTCACTGTTCAATATAAAGGTAGCATGCTGAGAGGTGAAAGGAATTAGAAGAGAACTGATTTTCTGCTAAAGAAAAATTAGAGAAAGACTAAAAGGTATGATATTTTTATTTCTATAGAAAACTCTTCTGAAACTATTAGCTACAATGCTCATAAATATTGGGTGAGAAAAAGAAGCAACAAGCCAATTAATCTTCCAATGCAAACCAATCTAATAGGGTGGAAGAATATTTGATATGAAACTAAGAGGAGGTTGAAAAAGACATTGGAAGGTAATGCTCTTGTTAGGACTCAGCCAACCAAGATATGGAATAAAAAGAAGGATAATATACTTAGAGGGAGTAGATCCTTGGTTTCCCTTCACTAAAAGGAAAAGGTTGGCTTCAAGTGAAGCCAAAGAAATCAAATGTAGGCAACAAGAAGAAATAGACATAGATGTGCATCTAAATGTTGGAGGTAATATTGAGTCCATTTGTTGTTAGTGAAAGGAATTCATTTATATGTATATAATAGCATCGCAGGAGAGAGAGAAATGCAGCCAGCATAGCCTAAGGGGGAGTACATAACAACATTTCATGTTGCATGAATAATATGAGCCTAACAAAAGAGTAGTATGTTAAAAAGGGCATAAATTTAAAATCAATTCCATGGGTGTGGTGAAGTAAAATTATACAATTCCTCTAGCCCAATAATGGGTCTAGCCACAACTAATACATTCTATGGAATATTTCCTTAGGTTAGAACCAATTAGGAGGGCCTACCTGTTAGTACGCTTATCTCATTTGATGATGCCCTTTCTTGCTCGCTCCAGCTATCTCTCGCTTCCTTCTTCAAACACCTGAAACAAGTAAACAACAGCAAACAACAACCATGATAATAGACAAATTGTAACTCAACCTACTTAACAAGTCAAGAAACATTAATCCATGAACATGTAAGATGAAAAATCATGTAGGAAATTAATATATAGTTGCATATATATTGAATCAAGAAGATATTACAACCATTATCTAGACGTTGTCGTTCTCCTCTAACAAAACCAGGTTCCCACACACTTCTGCTAGCATTCCATGATGACCTCAACAATAAGAGTTTTAAGGCTCTTCCCTTTGGGCTTGACACTAAACCAAATTCACACTTCTCCCTCATACAACTAGAGAGCTACAACTATGAATAGCTTGATGTTTACTCCAAACTTAATTAGCACTAGCACACCAACATTAACACTTCAACACTAGCTTGTGTTTGGGAAAAATGGAGGTTTATATAGGATGAATGGATGGGAGATGGATCCTCTTCTCGTGGGAGAAGGTCTTATCTCTTGAGGTAGTTCCATCATTATAGGGGAAAGGAGCTCAAACTAACATCCTCAACCCCATACAGCCAAACCATTTACCAGACTTCCTTTACGAAGTTTCTAGATCTGGAAGCTTTGGCTCTTTATTCAAAAAACTTTCCATAAGAGGATCAACGCCACTAGAAAAAATATCAATTGCTTCGATCGGTGCTAGGGACAATGTTAATCCCTGCATATCTACGTAAGGAGGAAAAAGGCCATTTGCGCCGGTCTTGTAAACTGGGAAAAATAGAAGTTTTGGGGGAAATGGTGCAAAAGGAAATTGTTCTTCTCATGAAGAGGGACACAATGGGAGTTTCTTCATGAATGGTAAGCATGTTGGGTTCACTGTAGAGGTCCTCCAGGATCAAGGAATGGGGAGTACAGGGACAGTGACAAAATGTTGTGTAACAGCTGCCCTCTAAAGCGTGAAGGTCGAACTAGAGTGAGGGATGAAATGCTTTATGAATCAGTGCAGGGAACCACAGTCTGTCTTCGGAAAACCTACAAGCAAGTACAGATACATATACATAACTGAAAACTCTGTCAAATGATACATGAATCGTGGTATGGACACATCCATCCAGAGAATGATCATGTAAATGGATCCAATTATGGGCGCAGCCATCCATTAAAGAGGATCATAATGAAACCAAGGTATGGTCGTAGCCATCCAATAATGAGAAGTATCACATATGATAACTCATGGTATGGTCGTAGCCACCCATCTAAAAGAGACATGCATATCAACGTAACCATGTCACAACACTTCGCAACCTAGACTTTTGTGATCTGAGCCCAGGGTCTTGCGCTCCAACACGACCTGATCAAAGTACAAACTCTAACATGTGAATAGATGTGTTGACGTCGAACACGCTAGAAAGCTGCTTGATTACTAGTCAATGATGTAAATTTTTAACAAGCGTGAGATAAACCACCAACAATGACAATGGTCCTCAAGGTACTATCAGCACAATCCATGGAATGTGAATAGAGGAACTAAAGTCGAACACCCGTGAAATCACTCGATCAAAAGCCAATGATGTGAACTTGTTGTCAAGTGTGAAGAACTTTCCATTAGGGCATGCAAGCTCTAAGGTATCGGAAGGGAGTCTCATGGTCAACTTCCTGGATAATGAGTTGAAGTCGACAAGAAGCGACCATGTCGAAGGAGGGCCATAATGTTTCCCACATCATCGACACAAGATGAAAGGATGAAAAATGATTTTGGATGATACAAAGAATCAGAGGTAAGTGCAACTGCAGAAGGACAACTCTTGACCATATCGGTGACACAACTGGAAGATTGGTAGCATTTGGATCCATAGGATTGGTGGTTATGATGACGTCGCAGAGATCAAATGGAAGGCAAAAATGAATGGCCCAACCTAGGGAGGTCAACGATACAAAGGAGGATATCTCATCCCGACACGCAACAGAAAGTGTCATGTTCAAGAGCGAGCTGCTGACACAACTGATTAGATTTCCAAATTTTCCCCCACCATTTCTAGCAAGTACCCCAAATATTTTTTAATCACAAGATTGAAGGGGATAGCATATGCTTTCACTGTAAGTTCATCCTTCGGACGAATCTGACCTAGTAAGTTTAACGAGCGGAGAAGCTCATGTTCTTCATGGTTACGAATCTGATGTCGTTTAATATTTTAATGAATCCGACAAAGGTGTAACTCGGTATATTTTTCATGTTTAGAGAGTTTGGAAAAGACATGGAAAAGAAAACTCCACATGGTCCCTTTTCATAGATTTGTGTCTCTCGAGCCTGAAAAGGTAGAAAACAATACTTGAGAGAACCGCTCGACCATTTCAGTCAAGGAGTACCTTTTTCGTAAATAGTGCCTCCCAGCCTGAAAAAGGGGTAAACTTATACTAGGCACATGACTTTCGCATCCGTTAACGAGCTCGAAATGACAAGGGCTCAGTTATCTTTTCACTTTTAAATGGTCGGAAAAGAGCTTGAAAGCAGACCCTCCGTTTTTATTCTCTTTAACGAGTCAAAAAGGGAAGAATACTCGGTAATCTTTTCATTTTTTACAAGTCAGAAGGGAGCTTAAAGGTGACTCGTCTGGAGGAACGAGTGGTATAAAGGGTAGCAACTAGTTCCGGCAATGGTGGAACTGCTCGAAACATGAAATGGTCAAGAAGTTGTCTAATAAAACCACTCATCATTGCAGTCCCTCAAGAAAGGAAAAACAACCAAGTGAAAGCATATGATTGGCCAAAAAGATGGTGACAATGGAATGAAACAACCAAGGCTCATCTAGCAGAAATTAGCTGATAAAAAGAGAAATCACGAGATGTAAATCAAGCATGAGTTCATCTTTTCACAAGCTTGAACCATGGAGAACTCTGCTTGGATTTGGTTTCATGTTTACACAAGCTTGAAACCAAAAACTATGCTTGACATAAGTGCACATGCCCCCGGCATAATGACTCAATTGAGGTACATGCCCCCCAAGCTTCATTTCATTCAACTAGGTGAATGGAATGAAGACTCACTTTCGAGATCTAGGAAAGACTCAATTGGGATTTTATGAGATATGAATCAAACACTCGATTTGGAAGAGGGATTTTTTTCATTTTTAACGAGGTTGATACATGAAAAAACTATCTTCAGACATCTTGATTCATTTTTTAACGAGCTTGGCACAAGACAAGGAACTATGCTCATCCCTTGTTTCATTTTTTAACGAGGTTAACACAAGACTAGGAACTATCCTCATGACCCATAAGAGAACATGGCTCTCAATAGGTCTTCACTAGATGGAAGAACCACGCTCAAGGAAGAATAAAAGTCAATTTGTAGCATAGACAGATCGGGTTTCAATGCCCCCAGTACATAATGTACTATACCATCTATGTGATCATCAACAGATGTGAAGATGGAATGGTTAGCCACATAATTGACCTGTGGCGGGGAATGTACTGCTTGCAAACAAGATTCCATAGGGGATGATGGTTGCAAAGGAGGCACCTGATGACCAATGAACAACAATTGATCAATGGTCACTATTCTCCCTTCATGTGAAAACAAACCACACTAAAAAGTGAAGAAACAAGAGCTCCCATGACATAAACATAGTCGCGTCCAAGGAGAAGATTGAAATCTAAGGGTCCTTGGACTACCATCACATCTATATAGACAGTATTTCCTCCCAAAGTGATAGGGAACTTTGGAAGGACCCCCAAGGGTTGACTGGTTACTCTATTGAAAGCCATCAGATTTTGGGTGACAGGCACAAGCTGTGGGGAACCCAAAGCTTACCAAGTAGTAGAAGACATGATGCTGACATATGCACCTTCATCTAATATAGTGCCATGTACTACCATATTATAGGCTTGTACTGTGATCTGGAAAGGCACATAAGATGGGAGGCAGAAAGCAGTCAATGGACCCCAATTGAAAGAGACAACAAAACTACTTGGTGGGGGTATCATATGATTTCCCCCATGCTGTACAAGAATAGGAGAAGGACTCTCCTGAACAACTGGCATGGGAGGGGTCATGCTTCGATTCATGAGAATCTGAGGAGATGAGAAGAACATGAGTAGCATGATCACCACTCTCTCCCATAACAGAGTGAGCAACCGGTGGTGGAACCAAGTCAACACTCTTTTCGACCAATGGTTGGTCGGGAACAGACACAAGAGATTCTTGCTTAGGAAGAGCAGGACGGGCAAGAGATAAATCCAAGTCACTCTCTTTACCAACAAGGAGAGAGTTAGAAGAAAGTCTATGATAACCAATAGGAAGTTCGGGTTGAGGAGTTGTATGGTTTTCCAAAACTTTGGAAGATTTGTCCATAAGAGGACAAAGGTGAAGAATATTCTCTCCTTCACATAACCTTTAGGGAAATCTAATATTTCCCTTCTTCTTACCATCATTAGCTGAAGGTGTAAAATCGACATGATCTTTAGAGGTCGACAGGGATGGTCGGTTCAGGTCTTGAAACCATGCCTCTAAGACTCTAGGAATGCCAGGACAATCTCGAAGGAGATGGTCACCCTTACACAGCTTCCAAGGGAATCTAACCTTCTGTGGGGGATCAGAAGTATTGTCTACAGGAGGTGCATTTGGAGTAGCAGTGGCACAGTTGGCCTCTCGCTTATCTGACTTCTTCTTCTTCTTCTTAGCCTCCTGGTTACTGGATTTCAAACTTTCACCAAGTGAAGTAGAAGAGGAGGGTGAAGAAATGGGGGAAGAAGGCGAGGGGTCAACCTTAGAATCATCGTGACGTGATTCGAATGAAGGAGATGGTGATGCAGGAGTTGGGACACTCGAGACCATTGAGGTTGAAAATAACCAAACATGTAAAACAATGGTTAACCCAGGGAGGGACAACGTTGCCATATAAGGAGCACCAACATTTCCAAAAGAAGGAAAAGGACCAGGATTCCCATCTGAGGGGAACCCTTGACTGGTGGACTCTGGAAATGTTGCCATTGGAATTGAGCCTAGATAATTACTAAGGAAGATAACTTTTACCAGGAATATTTCGTGGGAAGTTAATTTTATAACACTGAAACAAAACTTTACCTTTTCATGATTTAAGAGCCAAGAAAAGGACGAAATATGGCTCTAGTCACTTTTGGAGTTAACGAGCTCGAAAGGACAAGTGCTCGATGATCTTTTCAAATTTAAAGAGTCAGTAAAGATCAAAAATGACTACTTAGGGTATTCTAGGCAAAAGGATTACCAGGTAATCGTGAACTGCATAATACCTCCCGGCGAACCGAGAAGTACGGGCAGGCAATCTCCCTGAATGCTTCATTCAGTGTATCACATTTATAAGACAGTAGACTCGGCTTCCTATGGATAAAGGATTACATCCTAGTGGGGTCTCCCTTTATATACTTGACGGTACAGGGAGAACAAGTCCGTACTAGCATTGTCTAGTGTCAAATCGAACAACAGCTGCTAGGTTTAAAGACGCCAGAACACGTCTCTAGCCTAGACCACTAAATGTGAGCATTAAGTTTCAATGCTTCCTTAGGTTAATTCAATAAATTTTAACGGTTTACCTTGAATTAGGTTTCAATTACAAGGACCTACTGTTGTCATCTGGAAAAACTCCTACATGCAGCTATATGAGAAAAGAGATCTTTGTCTTCAATGAAAGGTAACACTAATTGAGAGATAGGGAACACAAAATCAATGCAACAACCAAAGAATGAAATATTTCTCTAATAAATCTCCTAAGTGCACTTAATCTTCCCTTAACAACAAAAGAAGTTTCATTTCATTTCCAATGCTTATGATGATGCAATTCTAGCTTCTCAATGACACTACTAATACAATATTTTCACGTAAGTAAACTAGAATGATGTTATTCTTTTCATAAAATGAAAAACAAATCTTTCACATAAAGCACTTTAATGAAAATTTTCACAATTCCGAACGAACAAGCGTCAATCAAATCCAAATCATGATAAATGAAACTAAAAGCAACTTCTTCCCTGAATTGAACCAACCAAACACATAATGCTTCAATCGAGAAACCAAGCAATATAATCTATGCTTGGAAATAGAAAAGAGACACTCGAAATAAGAGAACAAACGAGACTCTTTCACTCATTCGATTGAAAATGAAGCAAACAAAGAATCCTAGTCACTTCTGGGAGGAAGAAGAGAGTCTGAGGGTCAAGACACACTTGTATTGGAATGGGAGAAATTCTGATTTTTTTAAACTCAAAGACCGGAGCAACTTTTGGGCCAAAATTAGCACTGATCGGCACAACCGAATGACTTTCAAGCTAAAACTAGCGCTGATAGGCCTAATCAGCGCGAGTGTTTTGCCAAAAATAACATTGATCAAGGGATTCAAAGAAAAAATAAAAAATAACTTCACATAGGGCCAAACTTAACACATGAGAGGGTGGGCTAAACCAAGCAAGCACAAAAACCAAGCTAAATGAAGCTCTCTAGTCAGGGAGAACACGATCTAAAAGGTTTACAGGGTCAAAATCATGAGAGCAAAACACACTGGCCAAGATTTGGGGCAAACCCTAATCTTTGCTTATAGGCATCAGCGAGACTGCCTAATTAACAACAAGCACCAGAAGGAGGTCGGCGTGACTATTTCTCAGCATATCGCGCTGATCAGCATGACTGTCAGTGAATTAAGCACGCTAAGCAAGGAAGCCAAGAAAAAAATAAAATAAAAAATAAAAGCTGGAGATCTGCTACTATGAATTTCAAACTCGGACCAGTAAGCAAAGGAAAAGAAACAGAACCAAAGGGAAAAAGTGGAACTATAAAATTTCACACAAAATCATGAAATCTCAAACAAGAAAAACATAAGATTAGATTCCCCAGTATGGTCACCAATTTGTGGTGAAGTAAAATTATAAGTGCGGACACAAACAATTCCTCTCGCCCGATAATGGGTCTAGCCACAACTGATACATTATATGGAATATTTCCTTAGGTTAGAACCAATTAAGAGGGTCTACCTCTTAGTATGCTTATCCTATTTGATGATGTCCTTGCTTTCTCTCTCCGGCTATCTCTCGCTTCCTTCTTCAAACACATGAAACAAGTAAACAACAGCAAACAACAACCGTGATAATAGACAAATTGTAATTCAACCTACTTAACAAGTGAAGAAACATTAATCCATGAACATGTAAGATGACAAATCATGTAGGAAATCAATTGATAGTTGCATATATATTGAATCAAGAAGATATTACAACCATTGTCTTGATGTTTCCGTTCTCCTCTGACAAAACCAGGTTCCCACACACTTCTACTATCATTCCATGATGACCTCAACGATAATAGTTTTAAGGCTCTTCCCTTTAGGCTTGACACTAAACCAAATTCACACTTCTCCCTGACACAACTAGAGAGCTACAGCTAGGAATAGCTTGTTGTTTACTCCAAATTTAATTAGAACTAGCACACCAACATTAACACTTCAACACTAGCTTGTGCTTGGGAAAAATGGAGGTTTATATAGGATGAATGGATGGGAGAAGGATCCTCTTCTCATGGGATAAGGTCTTATCTCTTGAGGTAGTTCCATCATTATAAGGGAAAGGAACCCAAACTGACATCCTAAACCCCATCCGGCCAAACCATTTACCAGACTTCCGTTACGAAGCTTCTAGAGCTTGAAGCTTCAGCTCTTTATTTAAAAAACTTTCCGTAAGAGGACCGACATGACTGGAACAAAGATCAGTCACTCCGGTCGACATTAGGGACAGTGTTAATCCCTGCATATCAGCATGAGGAGGACAAAGACCATTAGCATTGGTCTTGTAAACTAGGAAAAACATAAGTTTTGGGGGAAATGGTGCAAAATGGAGTTGTTCTGCTCATGAAGAGGGACACAGTGGGAATTTCTTCATGAAGAGTAAGCATGTAGGGTTCATTTTAGAGGTGCTCCAGGACCAAGGAACGGGGAGTACATGGATAGTGACAAAATGATGTGTAACAACAGGATCAACCCTTCAATTGTAACAAAGAAGGTTGATGGAAGGAGATCAACGAGAAGAGTCCATAGACTCAGGGGGAGCTGCAAATTCATTAGTAGCAAGCTTCATCCATTGATCTCAAGGAGAGTTTATTTCTCAGGGAATGAAAGGTCTACATATCTTATACGACATATTGTTATTTCATTTAAGAATAATAGTTGATTATGCCTAACAATCATAAGTCCATTTAAATAATTTGTTTTTCTCTATATGTTCCTTACTTATCAATTGGTATCGTTATGTCAATTGATAATTCTTGGTTCAATTGGAGCAACTTGTTGTATATTAATAAATCACTTTTCTGAGAAGAAACCATGGGAGTTTTCCTCGAGCATTATCCAATTAGTATCAAGCCATTGGTACATTTAGTGTTAATTAAGCATCAATCTCTAGTTGAAGTAGCTTGATCTCAAGGGGAGAGAAGATAACGACTAATCTGCACATAAGGGGTGAGAACGGTAACTTAAGAAAAAACAACGGTTGAAGAGTGAGAAAAATTGTATCATTAAAAATTGGTATTAGCAGTAGTAGTTGTACCATTTGTAGTTTGGATTGGTACAAAAATGCATTGACATATAAAGTGATCATCCATTGGCCCTCAAAACCAAATTCAACAACTATAGTGTGTCAAAAACTAGATGAATATCCAAAAGAGATAGCATATGTTTAGGGGGAGCATATCAAATATATATCCAGCGCTCTAGAGAAGATAAGTAGCTACAAAAAGACACAAGGACATTTGTTCTTGATTGCAAGCAGTGTTATCCCTTGACATTGATGTCAAAGAGGGAAAAATTTCCCTACTTGGTGAATGGAAAATAAAATCAAATATCAAGAGGTTGGTTTACTAATGCTTATTTCGTAGGTGTCTTTGGATAATATTACAAATTATTGTGGTTTTAGTTGAGATTCAAGAGAAACTTTCAAATGCATCCTAAGAGAAATAATCATCAAAAGAGAGATGAATGTTGTCCTCTGCCATGAATGCTCAAAGATTGTTGCACAGGGGGGAGAGTGAGAAAACATTGATTGATCATAAGGAGAGTGAGCATCAGCAGAGATATAGATGTAGCCCTTTTCCATTGATTTCAAAGGGGGAGAATAGGCCAATATGATTTTTGGGTGTAGCATGTTTGGAATTTCCATCAATGCTAAAGGGGGAGATTGTCAAAAATTGGCAATGTTGTGTTGGCAATTATTTCAACCTCAATAAAATGATGCCAACCTTTGTGCATGGATGACATGATTGTTCTAGAGGAGATTGTTGGCATTATTAGGATGTCACTTTGCATTGGTGATATCTTGAAAAGGGAGTGAGAAAATATAATGTTGTAGTTGAGTGTTGAAGTGCCTTGCATACCCCAAGAGTTGAAGCTTGGTTGTGGAGCTTGATGAAAGTGGAACCTTCAGAAGAAACTCAATTTCAAGCAGTGTCAAGATCATGGGGAGTGTGCTAGTAGTTGAACTATCTAGTTTAAAACCATCATAGTAGTAGGTTAAGTGATGAAGCTAAAAAATATTATAAATGTGATGGTTGGATTGTGTAAGATTCGTAGGCATTTTTACCTCAAGAAAATTACCTAGATGTTCCTACAAATAGTTGGATAGGCATCGAAAATATTTTTCCAACAGTATATGTTAGCTGCAAAATCCCTCAAGGGATCAAAAGTTATGGCAAGATGAAGTTTGGCATGGTTCCATGGGCCTCAAGGTTCCAAGTAGAAAGGTGACATGGTAGAATGGATAAGTAAAAAGGTTTTTTTAGGGCACAATAGTAGATGGAGGGATATGGATTTGGCATATGTAGTTAACATAGAAATCTCGCCCTAGAAGCCCCACTAATGGTTGGTGTGTGGAGGAAGCAATCCCGTAATAGAAAAATTCTAAGAGATAGACATATCGTTGTCAATTGTCAAGTAAATTCTAATCTCTCCCCGATACTCTTCTATTATTTAAGTGTTGCGGAAATCCCATAGTTAATGGAGGCCTTGAGATAGAGACGGAGATTGAAAATGGAAATTAACATTGAAATCTCACCCATAGCCCATTTTCAATTAACATGGGAATTGTTCACCAAACATAAGTGTTGTGGGATTTATGATTGCAGAAAAAGGTATCTCCCCTAGGTCGATGGCTAACCTAGAACAACATAGAGAGAAGGAACACAATGTGTTTCCTTAAAGTAAATAGATGACGGAGTGAGGCCTACCTGGAATCCTTCGCACACTTCACTCCTTTAGCTTGGAAGATCCAATTCCAGCTTTGAATGCCAAAATTAGAACTTACACAGTTAGATAACAAAAGCCAAGAAACTATCATATCTATGCAGTATCATCTAAGTACTTTATTCAATAGATCAACATGGTATTCAAATAAGTGAAATAACAACATCACATATAGGAAAAAATGAATTATTTGCATTACTATAAATTGCAGGAGATTACAACCATAAGTAGTAGTTGATCTTGTAGAAGAGCTCCTCTTACCTTGTCCTTTCCTTGTCACAATATGTGCCTCCAGTCACCCTAAATGCATGATATGATGACCACTTACTACATCAACATAAGGGCAGAATCACTTTCCAAAAGCCAACCCCCAACCACTTAGTCGGCTAGGAATATATAGATGAGTAGGGTACGTTGGGAGTTCTTATCCAATTACCAATCTAGGGTAGGAGATCCACCTTTGATGGAGGGTTAGGATCAAAGGATAAGTGGAGAAAATCCAATGTAGGGAAGGATAGGATCTGAATGTTTTATCCAAGGTAAGTAGTTGTAACAACTTCTGGAAACTCCTAAAAGCGGAAGCTTCTTGAATCCTGATCATTCTCCTTGATTTCTAGAACCAACACATGTGCAAAGGGGAGCAACCTGTTGGTGACCAACGCAGACCACAGTGGAGCAACCTGCCAGTGAACACACCCTAGTGGGATTATAGGGAGTGTTGGTCCTCAAACTGGCTCAAATGATGCAGTTTAGGGCTGAAACTCTGGGGGATTAAGGGAACATACTTAGGGCTTTGTGCAAGATGGTGACAAGGGGAAATAGTATGTTGATTGATCCCATTAGGAGGCTCGTTGATCGGATGTGACAAAATGGCCTATAACAGAATGACCCCTAAAGCACAAAATCATAGGTGATGACTGAAGTGCTTTGCCTTGTGACAAGTCGAGATCAAGGACAATCGGCGAGCTTTATCTATTACAATACATTTAAAACGTGACATATTTTTTTGTTGAGGGAAGCATACCCATACTTAGCTCATAATCTAACTGAACATGTACAATGATCAAAAGACGTGTCCACATATGCAATTGGTAGACCCATTACCGGATGATTATCTATATGATCATGGCCATCATACATTGTGATCTTTTTATAACTTTTGAAATCGCACCCCAGATGGATGAAACTAGATCTAGGGTCTTCTATCTCGTTCACATGACCAACCAATGTACAATTCTAACCATGTGAATCAATGAGCTAGAGTCGAACATGGTAGACACCATCTGATTACTAATCAATGATGTTAGTCGTTAATAGATGTGAGAGAAACAATCGATGATGTTAATGTCTCTCAAGGTATTATAGTACAATCTATATAGTGTGAATGAATGAGTTGATGTCAAACACCACACAGAATCTTTCAGTCAAAGGCCAATGATGTAAACTTGTCACCGAGAGCGAGGAAAATTATCATTGATGTATGCAAGCACCAATGTGCCAAGGGGTGTTTCTAAGTCAACTTCCTGGATGATGTGTTGATATCGATAGGAAGCGACCTGTTGTAGGGGGGCCTTGTTGTATCCCTCATCAACAACATGAAATATGCATCATGATTGAGGCAAAATGATCATAATGACGTTGATATGGAACTGGATCAGGAAAGGCAGACATGAAATGAAGGCTTAAGAGTATTGTATATGAGATCAACTGAATGACTTCTCTTGAACACACCGACAACACTATATGGAGTTAGCAGCATTGACCCAAAATTAAAATGGAGGCTTTGAAAACAATATGATAACCACAAGACAAGAATATTACCCAACCCAACAACCACGGAGATGAAGTGGAAGAGTGGCCTGTTCAAGAGCGACTCCTTGCCATTAGCAAAATGGAATCCCTTTTTTTTCCCAATTTCCCTAACCATACTGGTCAGTACCTATTTATTTTTTAACAAGCTTGAGGAGGATAACATATGATTGATCTGTAAGTTCATCCTTCGGATGAATCCATCTTAGTATATTTAACAAACCCTAAGAAGGAGTGGTTTTGTGTTGTCATGTTCGACAATTCCATCATTATTTGATGTTTAAATGAGTCCAGTGAAGGTAAAACTAGAATTATTTTTCGTGTTTAGAGAGCTTGAAAAAGAGGCGAAAAAGACTTCAGATGTACCTTTTTGTAGGTACTCCCTTAGGTCCAAAAAGGTAGAAAACAATACCCAAGAGAACCTCTTAGCAATGTTCAACTAAGGTATTCATTTTTCGTAGCTAGTCTATCTCAGTCCAGAAAAGGGTTAAAGTTATACTGAGTAAACGTCTTTTCATTTACTTTTATGAGTTCAATTAAAAGAAAAAGTGCTTGGAAATCTTTTCATATTTTGGGAGTCTGAAAAGAGCTAAAAGAGGAATTCAGTGGGGTTCCTTTTTTGTAGGTTTAAAGAGCCCAAAAAAGAGATAAAAGTGTACTCTATGGTCAAAGTAACTTGTTCAAACATAATGAAAACATGCTAACAACTATCGTCCTACTCAAGACACCACAAGAAGGATTAAACATACATGTTTCATAGTAAAAATGAATCATATCTAGGTCAAAACATAAAAAATGAACAAAATAATGAGAAAATGACAATAAATATTCAAAATGACTTGTCATTTTTACCATACAACATTTTAACTTCAACAATGAGTATTTGGATCCCTTTTGCCCTCGATCTTCTTCAGCTGATTATGGACAATCTAGGGAACCATTTCAGGTGTCTTCACTTCCAGGTAGGAACTGAAACCTTTCTTTATATTTATACAGTCAATTTTTGTGTTTTCATGCAAAACTATTAATGTTTTGAGGCCCCTAGGGTTTATAAAAAATTCCCTCAGACCAACACACCCCCCCATGTCGAAAACTATGTTAACCTAGGCAAAGGTGCAATGCTTTGGTAGACATTGTTGGGGTGTGTTGGCCACATTTATCTAAGTTTTCTTTTAGTTTTTCCTCAAATGTTGTCAGGATCTTGAGCCTATCTTTGGTCAACCTACTTCCAGCTAAACTTACCTGAGTCTTCAGTGCCTTGTGGTCTCTTTAAAGCCTTTGTTTGGTTTGCATTTGTGTTTTTTTTCTTTGGTAAGAATTGGTTTTGATTTTTCTTTGTTCTTATCATTTGGTCGCTTACAAACTAATTTCATTTGATTGTTGGTCACTTGGATGAATTTTTGTTCTAGTCCTCATTCTGAAAAGTGTAATTGAATCAATAATTGAACATTTGCATCTTAGTTTTATTCATTTTGAAAATTAAGTGTGGTGAAAAGAAAAAATTTGCATCGACATTTAGGGTTTTGCATGTGCATTAGCATAGGAATAGTTGCATCGAAAAGGAAACTGAATCTTTCATCTTGTTTTCTACATATTGTGTGATGCATCTTGATTGTTCCTTCCCTTCCTTAGCTAGATTTTCATTGAAAGAGAAGGATTTCTATTTTCTCATGCTAGGTTTGCATTTTAGGATATTCAAGTGACATTCATGGTGAGCCCCAAAACTAAAACATAATCAAAGATAAACAGTAAAATTTATTGAATCAACCTAAGGAGCATTTGTAACATTAACGCAAACATTTATAGGTCTAGGCTAGAGACTTGTTCTGACATTGTTAAACGTAAAGGTTGTCGTTGTTTTCCAGCATTGCATCTCGGGGTTGAAATCGTGTTCCACGTATGTGAGTGTATAGGATCACACTCCACGTACCTTCGAGTATATTGGTGTTGTTCCATGCACGTAAAGTATATGGGAATGCTCTCATCGAACGGTTACGCATTACACAACACTACTACAGACTTGACTCCCACATATTGTCATGTATATTTTGGGTTCCCCAATAGGTTTCTATCCATCCATAGGTAACTGAGTTTGTCGCCTTATATACCATGATACACCGAACACAACATTCGGGGAGATTGGCTATCGCACGTTAAGTGCTTAGTTTTCCCAAGGTGTATATTGTAGTTCATGGTTGCTTGGTAAACCTTTATGCCTAGATTACCTCTCTTTTATAATTTCTTTTTATGTTAATAAAATTTATTGTCCAACGTGAAAGAACAAAATCTGCCTCCCCTTTGTTGACATAAAATGCAAAATAAGCCTCCACTTTCTCTAGAGGCTACTCCTAACTGTTGATCCGAAATTGATCTAAGACAATTAATAAGGTATTACATACTCATGTGCATGGATGTGCCTATGTTATTTTGTGCAACAGATCAATAAGATTGCGAAATACACAGACACTAAAGCAGTCAAAGAAAACATAACAGGCAACACATATAAACACAAGTAGTTTAATAAGGAGTTCACCCAATACTCCTGGGCTACGTCTCCTAGTCTAGCCTTCAGTGGTGGCCTCTCTATTATGTTTTCAAGCAGAGTTTTTACAACAGTGAGCTCAATTTGAGTCTCACACACAGATATAAATCAGCAAGTCTATACTTGGATCCCCCAAGTCTCTGGATTACATAGACTCTCCTTACTGAATCTTGACCTCTATTGGTCACAATGGCACGAGTCCAATCTGAGACTCAATACATGACAAGCATATACAGAGGAGTTTGATTGAACTTCTCAAGCCTTCTATGGAGTACACAGACTCTCTAACTCTCTCTGGCTCTATCTTAACTCTGGCTCAATGTTACCTTTGCTTCTACAGGTCAGCTCAGCATCTTCTCTCTACTTTCGACTTACTGTCTACTCTCTTGCTTGCTTTCTCTCTATCAGTTTGTGGCTTCAAAGCCAATCTGCTTCTTGACTGTTCATTTCCGATTCCCGGCTTTTTGGTTCCCCTGCCTTTGTTTGTTTGAATCCCTCTGTCATGCATCATCAGTCACTGCATAATGCCTCATAGGGAGGTGGCCACCTATTTCATAATGGATGAGTGTTAGTTCTCTTTGACATATTCGAAATGACCATTTTTACTATTAGCTCCAAGAATTCTGGCGAAACACGACCTTCTGCCAACGCATCGTCCATATCAGACTTCAAATCTTATGCAACTCTGCCTGTTAACCTCATCAAATCTGGTCATCCATCGGAATGCATCTCCGGCATTGATCTGGGGGCCCCTGACCCTACGGTCATCATTCATATCGAGCGGCTAAGTCGCATGACGTTTACCCATCCGATGTGAGTGGTTTTCTCTCTTTTCCACCGGATGCATGGCAACCATTGTGTGGCATCGGGTGGGACTCGATTGAAACCGCTTACCGCTTGAAGCCCCTCTGATATCTTGCCGGTTTTTTTGTGGGACCCTGCTTCTGATGAAATCGGAACGATATCCGTTAAATTTTATGATTTTTCAGGTTCGGGTACTTGTAGCCTTTCCTTCTTTGAGGGGTTTGCCCTGAAATATGCGATTAGTGACTAATCGCATATTAGAAACTGCCCCCGTTTCTCAAAATGGCCTCTGGTTTTGCTAATTCGTGATAGCGCGCGTTACCATGGGTCGTTGGTATGTGCGCTTGATCGACAGTCCTCGTTGCTCTGCGATGATCACCAATTGCAACTGTTACGAGGATACCTCTGATAAGCTTGATCTTTATAAGACTTTGAAACTTTGGCATGATTTTTAAAGAGTTCATGAAAACTTAGAGTGTTCTAGGATCCAATTTGGATCACGGCCTTCCCACTGAAAAAGCTTTTGGACCACCAAAAGTTGGTTTTTAAGCATCAATCAAGTGAGGATATATATTCCTCACTTGCTCAATTTCTATCCATCTTGCACTGCTTGGTTTTGAACCCTTGAGTCCAATTCTGAGGTACTCAACATCCCCTCTGCGCGTAGTTCTCACCTTCTTGTCCAGAACTGTATCTTCCTGTAATTCGTTGAGATATTCAGGCAACAGATCATCAATTGAAGGCAATTGACTCTGCTCTTCGAGATCTTCAATCAATGAAGGTTCAAACAGTCTCAAGCTTTATGCCTTAACTATTGAATATATGTGCATGTAAGCTAGCAAATCAAGGCGAAAAGAATTCGCACTGATTTTCTCAAGTATCTTGAAAGGTCCATACCTTATTGGCTTCAGCTTCTTACATTCACCTTGCATTTTGTCTTTGCTGATATACAACCAGACTTGATCACCAGCTTGGAAACTATGCTCAGTCTGATGCTTATCATGCCTTGCCTTGTACTTGGCTTGGCTCTTTTCTAGTTGTTCTTGTACTACCTAGTGAATCTCTTGGATTTTTTTATTGAACTTGGTTGCTTTGTCCACATCACTGTGTCCATCAACCACTACGTCTTTAGCAAAGACAAAATCCAAGGGAGACCTTGGTATGAAACCAAAACAGGTCTCAAAAGGAGATCTCTTTGTAGAAGCATATTTAGCCCGGTTGTAAGCATGTTGCACATAACACAAATGTTCATCCCAAAGCTTGGGATGCTTGCTGCAATATCCTCTGAGCAACTGGATCATTGTCCAGTTGACCACCTCTATTTGGCCATCTATTTTTGGATGAAAGGTTGTGCTCTTCTTAAGTCTGGTGTTCATCAATTCCCACAGACTCGACCAAAATTTCCCAACAAATCTGGAATATCGATAAGATACAATGGAAGTGGGTAATCCAAAATGAACCCATACATGCTGAAAGAACAACTTTGTTTTTTGTTCAACTGTAATCTATTTGTTACAAGGTATTAAAATACACATTTTGCTGAACTTATCCATAATAACATATAAATAGTCATGACCTTTTCTAGATTTAGGCAGTCCCCCAACAAAGTCCATGGAAACACTTTCCCAAGGATGAGAAGGAACTGGTAGTGGAGTGCACAAGCCTAGTTTTATATTGTTGGGCTTGCTTTTAGCACACATGGTACACCCTCTTACATATCTAGAAACCATTTCATGTATTTTTGGCCAATAACAAAATCTTTGCAGTTGTGCAATTGTTTTACGTACACCAAAGTGACCTGATATTAGAGAAGTGTGTGCTTCTTGAATTATCTTTACTCTCTCAGTTTGAGGAATGCATAACTTTCCAAAATGATACAAGAGTTGGTCCTTAACATGATAATCCAATTCTTCTACTTGTTTGCCATGACTTGAAGTTTCATATACATCTTTGAAATCTATATCTTGAGCATATTGTTTAATGTAGCTTTCATGCAATACTAAATTATGCTTAAGTATAGTAGATGCATTTATTATTGGTCTGGACAACATATCTGCAACTTTATTGTGTATGCCCTTTTTATATTTGATGACAAGATGAAACTGTTGTAGAAAACCCATCCACGTATAGTGTCCTGATTGCTACAACTTAGTTTGTGAGTGTAAATATTGAAGTGGTTGATGATCGGTATGTATAACTGTCTCTTTGCCCATTAGATAATGTTTCCACTTTTTCACAATATGTACTAATGCATACAATTCTTTATCATATGTGGGATAATTAAGTACTGCAAAATTAAATTTCTCATAATGACAACATATGGGTTTACCGTGCTGCATCAACATTGCTCCCATGGCATAGTCACGAGCATCGGTTTCAATCTCAAATGGTCTTTGAAGATCAGGCAGTGCTAGTACTAGTGTTGTACTAATCTTTTCTTTTAAGGTGTCGAAGGCTTTCTACTCTTTGCCTCCCCACTGAAACACATTGTTCAATCCTGTTAAAGCATATAAGGGAGCTTCAATCAAGGAAAAGTTAGCAATAAACTTTCTCCAATACTGTGCTACTCCTAGGAAGCTTCTAACTTCTGTAGCAGATTTGGGTTTAGGCTAGTTTACAATGACTGCAACCTTAGAAGGATCTATCTTCAATTCACCACCCCCTACAATATGACCCAAATAATTCAAAGATGTTTTGCCAAATTCACATTTTGATAGCTTAACAAAGAGATTTTCTCTTTTCAAAACAGCTAAAGTCTGCTTTACATGCTTCAAATGTTCTTCCCATGTTTTACTAAATATAAGAATTTCATCTAGATATACAATGACAAAATCATCAATAAAATGCTTGAGTACATCATTCATTACTCTCATGAAAGTAGCAGGAGCGTTAGTTGAGCCAAAAGGAATAACTAACCACTCATACAGTCCCTACTTTGTTTTGAAAGAAGTCTTCCATGCATCTTGCTCTGCGACTCTGACCCGATGGTAGCCACTATGCAAGTCCAACTTGGAAAAGTAAACAGCTTATTTCAACTGATCTAATAGATCATCTATGCGAGGAAGGGGATAACGGTTTTTTATCGTTATCTTATTCAGTGCTCAGTAATCAATGCACATTCTCCATGAGCCACCTTTCTTTCTTATGAACCCTTTCTCAAGTGGCTCATGTACCTGCTTCTTGATTTCTGCATTCTCTAAAGCAGACAACCTGTACATTTCGATGTTAGGCAATGGAGCATCTTGCTGCAAATTAATATCATGTACTATTTCTTTTTTGGTGGCAGGCCTTTAGGTTCTTGAAATAGTATATCATATTATGAAACAATTTTTTCTAAAGCAGCTTGTTGTTTAGCATTATAGCCTTCAAATACATTGGTTTTATCAGGTTTTTTTTCCTTTACAACCATCAGTAAAAATTGTTTGCATGAATTTACAATTCTTTTCATATGCCCTGAGTTTATGAGAGTATAATTATTCTTGAGTTTATGAGCTCTTACAATATATTCAATTCCATCTTTAACGAGTTGATACTTGTTTTCAGCTCTATAGAAAATTTCTTTTCTATCATACAAGTAAGGACTTCCCAAAACAATTCCACATATATCTAAGGGAACAATATCTAACTCAACCTCATCCACAAATGCTGACCCAAAAGAAAACCTAAGTTTACATTGTCTAGTTACTTGTAGCTTTGCTTTATCACATAACCAACCTAATGGATATGGCTTCTTGTGAGGTGTGGTTAGTAATCCCAGCTTCTTTACAGTTGCTTCAGAAATTAAGTTTACTTGTGAACCACTATAAAATAAAGTATCAATCTTTTGATGCTTGGAAATAACTCTAATATGAAAAAGCTCATGTCTTCTTCTCTCATTTTCTTCACTATCAATAGTTTGTGATGTTTCAGAATTTTTACCTTTTATACCTATCGCTGTGATTGTTGTTTCATCCCCTGAGTCTGACCCCAAATCCTTTTGAATAGCTGCAGGAGTCTTCTTCTTTTTGCCATCGTACTTCTTTGGTTTCAGTTCTGGATGCAGAATCCAGCAGTGTTCATCATCATGCCCATCCTTCTTGCAGTGAGTGCACGAAGGTTTGGTATTTTGTACATCATTTGCCTTCCTCTCTTTCCATTTCTGCTTTCTCTTTTCCTTGTTCTTGCTCGCAACGGGTTTTGATGATCCCCCAACTTTTGGGTGCACATTCCTGCCACTAGCCTCTAGATGTGTAGCCTGAACATATACCTTATCTATGCTAGTAGGATTAAACATGAGAATGGTATGTCTCAAATAACTATGTATACCACCTATATACTTCAGCAGAGTTTCAGGTGAGTCTAAAGAAATTCCTAGAATCAAAGCTCTTTTTCTAAATTCTTGGGTGTAACTTTGTACACTTTTCCCTTTCAATTGGCGAAGAGTTTTCCAACTCATCATAGCTTGCTGCATATAAGCTAGTGGATAGAATTGTTTTTTAATTGCAGAAAAAAATTCACTCCAGACAAAAAGGAGTTTACCATGCTTCTTCATGACAGCTTGTGTCCTACCTTCCCATCATACCAAGGCAGTTCCTCCAAGGCATAGACTAGCCAACTGAATCTTACTTCTATCTAAATCAATGCTCTGCACCCTGCAATACACATCAATCTATCTAATCCAATTATCTAGCTTCTCTGCATTCAACTCTCCATCATATAGTGGCAAATCAAATTTAACATCTAATTTAATCAAAGATGTTTTCTTTTTATTTTCAAGGCTATTAGGAGGTGTGGGAAGCTTTTCTTCTTCCCCTTTGCCTTTAGAAGGGTCATGGAGGAGAGATCCTTCTACTCCTTTATCTTGTTTCGAGTTTGATGAATCTTCATCTCTACCTTTCTTAAATTCTCTATACATTTCCTCTACCATGGCTCTCATGGTCATGAAACTATCCATGAACTGGGTGTTTGATTCCAAGGGACTTTCTTCTGCCATTTTCCTCTTAGGATAGACTCTTCCAATTTCTAGGTTAGCTTCAACCAATTCTCCTTCTCCTAATTTAAGCTTTGATCTAGTTAGCATTCAACAACAAAATCTAGCACAAGCTTGTCTAACCTTAGCAACCTAGCGCTCCGATACCACTTGATCCGAAATTGATCTAAAACAATTAATAAGGTATTACAGACTCATGTGCATGGATGTGCCTATGTTATTTTGTGCAATGGATTGATAATATTGTGAAATACACAGACAATGAAGCAGTGAAAGAAAACATAACAGGCAACACATATAAACACAACAAGTTTAATAAGGAGTTCACCCAATACTCTTGGGCTACGTCACTTGGTCCAACCTTCAATGGTGGCCTCTCTATTATGTTTTCAAGCAGAGTTTTTACAACAGTGAGTTCAATTTGAGTCTCACACACAGATATAAATCAACGAGTCTATACTTGGAATCCCCAAGTCTTTGGAGTACACAGAATCTCCTTACTGAATCTCGACCCCTATTGGTCACAATGGTTTAAGTCCAATCTAAGACTCAATACATGACAGGCATATACAGAGGAGTTCACTTGAACCACTCAAGCCTTCTCTGGAGTATGCAGACTCTCTGACTCTCTCTAGCTCTGTCTTAACTCTGGCTCGATGTTGCCTTTGCTTCTGCAGGTCAGCTAGGCTTCTTCTCTCTGCTTTCGGCTTACTGCCTACTCTCTTGCTTGCTTTCTCTCTGTCAGTTTGTGGCTTTAAAGCAAATCTACTTCTTGACTATTTGTTTCCACTTACCGGCTTTCTGGTTCCCCTACCTCTGTCCATTTGAATCCCTCTGTCCTGCATCATCAGTCACTGCATAACGCCTCACAGGGAGGTGGCCACCTATTTCGTAATGGATGAGTGTCAGTTCTCTTGGACATACTCAAAATGACCGTTTTTACCGTTAGCTCCAAGAATGCCCGTGAAACACGACCTTCTACCAACGCATCGTCCATATCGGACTTCAAATCTTATACAACTCTGCCTGTTAACCTCATCAAATCCAATCATCCATCGGAACGCATCTCCCCCATTGATCTGGGGGCCACAGATCCTACGATCATTTTTCATATCGGGCAGCTGAGTCGCATAACGTTTACCCGTTCAATGTGAGCGGTTTTCTCTCTCTTCAGCTAGACGCGTGGCAACCATTGTGTGGCATCGGGCGTGACTCAGTTGAAACTGCTTACTGCTCGAAGCCCCTCCGATATCATGGAGGTTTTTTTTTGTGGGACCCCCCTTCTGATGGAATCGGAATGATATTCGTTGCATTTTATGATTTTTCGAGTCTGGGTGCTTGCAGTGTTTCCTTCTTTGAGGGGTTTTCCCTGCAATATGCGATTAGTGACTTGTCGCTACAAGTCGCTAATCGCATATCAGAAACTACCCCCGTTTCTCAAAATGTCCTCTGGTTTTGCTAATTCACGATAATGCGCATTACATGGGCCGTTGGTCTACACGCTTGACCAATGGTCCTCGTTGCTTCTCGCTGATCACCAATTGCAACTGTTATGAGAATACCAAAGATAAGCTTGATCTTTATAAGACTTTGAAACTTTGGCATGATTTTTAAAGAGTTCATGAAAACTTAGAGAGTGTTCTAGGATCCAATTTGGATCAACTGTCATACTATACATAGGAAAAAGAAAACTACCGAATCGGGAACATTGGGAACCACTTTTGGCCCTCCTCCCGATATTGATCAACCAGAATCATCTGTCCCTTTGAGTTCCAAACCGAGATTACATGTGTTCCTGTAAGTGACACTAACACAATTGAAACAGAAGTCCCTAAAACTTTGTTACCTAAGGTCATTCAGTCGAATGTCCCTTAGTCAGAAACTTTGTTTCTGGAGGTTATTGAACTTGAGAAACCTCAACCATATTTACCTGAGTCTTTGGAACCTTCCTCTTCTCTTCATTTGTCTTAGGGAGAACCAATATATCTTGGGCCTGACGGTGAACCTCTTCCATATGGACTTTTGAGTATTGAAGAGATCCCTCAAGAAGAGCCTCGTCCTTATCAAACTTCTTTTGTCTCCTCAACCTCAGACACAATCTCCTTTGCCTGATTCTTTCGGCCTACCTGCGGATCTCTCAAGGCAATCTTCATTGGGATTGTTAACCATGACTGGAATTGATTCAAACTCCCAACCTGTGTCCACCACGATGGTGGAGACATCAAGTGTCACATCCTCATCTATTTTTATAACATCACCAGAAGCTCATTTGTATGGTGGCCCGTCTATCCTACCTCGATATTAGTCATTATCTGGTACCTTTTCTGGTGTGACTTCTAGTCCTTAGACCTCTCCCATGTCGTCCAATTAGGGAATAATGTTTAGTACTTCTCTTATGAATGCCACACAGTTTGCTCCTCTTCCTCTATCCACACCTACAATATAGTAGCATGTTTACCTTTATATCAATGGGAAAATCTACCCTCAATAGTCCAACCCTCCTTATGTTGGGTACCCTCCATCTAGATCGCATTTTCCTCCATCATTCCCTCCTCCCATGGCAGGGGGGGAACCTGTTGTTGGTATACCTTAATATGGTAATCTGCCTAGTTATAGTCTTCCTTATCCTAGAATGACTACCAGTGTTTGGAAACCTAATTTACCCAATCAACCTTGTTTATATTAGGATTGATTGTTGACCCCTGAATGCATGTTACGATGTATCATCTATGGTGCTCATCCAATTCACTTAATGGTGATTCCATTTAACTCTGTCTTTTCCAACAAACACTTATGCGTACTGCAGTTAAATGGTATATTGAGTTACATAGAGTGTCGTTTCACAACTTCAGCACTTTAACCACTACCTTCCTCACACATTTCCAAGTTTCCCATCATATACAAAACTGGAACAAAACTATTGACTAACTTCAAACAATCGGACTCTACTCACATTTTGGATCACATTCATGAGTGGAGGCATCATTGCTAGTTGGTGAAGACCTTTTTTTCCTCATCAGTTGATAGTGGAATAGTTTGTCAAATCTTTGTTAGCTCCCATAACAGAATATGTGGCCAGAGGTGGAGTCATGACCGAAGAGCAAGTTATTTCTTGTACTCAATATTTAGATCTGATTTATACCCAATCGGGCATGTTCTATGATAAGATACAAAATTCTCTGATACCCTCAAATATTGTTCCTCCTCCACCTGGTAAAGAATCTCATGTTGTCGATGACATTATAATTTCTTCCAATTCCCAGTCGACGAGTAAACCATCTAGTATTGCTCTTACCACTCCTGCACAAAACCCTCCATCCCATCCTCCTGCAACTTCTTCTTTCGATATAAATGTCGTCTCATATGATAAAGGTAAGTCTCAACAACAACTTGGAAGTAAGAAGAAAGGTAAAGGCAAGAAGAAGAAATATTTCTCGCTGCAGTATAAGAAAAAAAATCCATCTTCCGATGAGAAACGAAAGCCTCGATACCCATGCTTGATTTGTGATGAGGATCACTTCACATGTGATTTTCTACACCATTCTGAAGTGAATTAGTTTCTTAAATCATCCACTTCTCCCACTATGTTGACCAACTTTTTTCCCAATCAGGAGACTCATATGGTTTCCTGGGATGCCTCTTCCTTAAACACAGTTTTAATTCTTTCCTCCTCAAAGCTGAAATTTGATGTCATGGTCACCACTTGTAATAAGGACTATGGTAATGTGAATCCACCAAATAGTCAAGCTATTTATCAACCTACCAGTTCAGCACTACCTTCATCTGATCTTGTTCCACCTCTGGTTCCTATGAAATTGACTATCAAGCCTCTAAAAGGTGTTATCCATAAGTCTACTTTCAACCCTTGTTCGAGAACCACTCAAAATTATAATGTAGTTGAAGACTTGGCTCAGTCTCCTTCGGCTATGTTGACTCTTAAGGTGTTGAAAAACTTCCCCACCCAAAATAAGGCCTTGTTGTCAGTTATCGGATGTGTGGATCCATCAGATTCCAACCTAGTTGTTTTCTCTCATGAAAACTATACCCCTCGACTTCTGGCTTAGTTAGCTTTTATGATTCATGGTGTTTTCCATGGTAAGAACATTCATCATTCTATTGTTGACGAGGGAACCTCTACCTGCATCATTTCGTTGTCTTGTTGGAAGGCGATTGGTTCACCCTAACTAAGTCAACTGACCACCACATTAAAAACCATTGATGGAAGGACATAAAAACCTTGTGGTATTTTGAATTCCATCCAAGTGGAACTAGGGGGCAAATCCATCTCTGTTGAAGTAGAAGTTATCGGCGAACCTCTGGATTATAATATTCTGTATGGACATACATGGGTTTATGCTATGCCTATTGCCACTTCAAATTACTTCCGAATGATCACCCTTCCTCGTAAACGAAATATCATGGCCATAGATCAACTCACATTTTTCTCCTTTGATTCCAATGTTACTAGAAGTATCCCTCTTGTAGGGAAATACCTACATTCCTATTAGCATGTTGGAGTTGGTTTATTGAAGGATTCATCACTTATGGGATCCTTTTCACTCCCTCCCCTCCCCTTCCCAGCTCCTCCCCTTCAGTTTCTTATATCAACATGATATCCTCCTCTACGATCCTAGATTATCAATGGATTGTACCTAATGAAACTGACTTCAAATTTTTTGGCAATCGAATTTCGTTTAGCCCGGTTGAGCAAGATTAAGAATCCATCTACTCATCTTCTGCAGCCCATACTTTTTCTTCAATAAATTGGGTAGATCGATCACTTGATTATGGCACACCCTCTGATCCTTTC
Organism: Pinus tabuliformis; assembly: GCA_031772625.1. Lineage (NCBI taxonomy): Eukaryota > Viridiplantae > Streptophyta > Pinopsida > Pinales > Pinaceae > Pinus > Pinus tabuliformis. The sequence continues at coordinate 1,868,917,891 of CM062817.1, forward strand.
TTGCATACATTCGCTATCAACGAAAGCATCATGGAGATCATGATGTCAACACTGTGTCGTGGAACAAACATCATCATTGTTCCTCCTTAGATACCATTGAAGATAATCTCAATGGTGTATACCTACCTCATTTTTTCGAACCCTTTGTAATTTTTGTTTCCATTCATGGGATCAAATTTGAAAATAACCTTTCGAATATCGAAGAAACCATTCTTCTCGATATTTCGATTAAACCAGGAATAGTCAAAAATTTATACATCAGAGAATCTTGTTCTTCATCTGAAATCAAGATTTATCAAACTCTTTTTTATGAGTTCAGAGATTTATTTTCCTAAACATATGAAGAAATGCCAGGTATAGACCCAAACATAGTAGTGCATGAAATCAAGATGTATCCTGATGCCAAACCTCTCTGGCAGTGCCTCCATCCAGTCCATTCCAAGAAGGCTTCTGGGATAAAAGTTGAAATATAAAAGCTTCTTGAGGCTGGTTTCATATACCTTGTTCCTTTAACTAATTGGGTATCGAATGTTGTCCCTGTCATCAAGAAAAAGGGCATGATCCAAGTATGTGTCGATTATCGGGACGTAAATCGAGCTTGTTCGAAGGACAACTATCCAACCTCATTTATTGACGAGATTGTTCATGACTACACTAGCTACGATATTTATTAATCTATGGATGGATTCACAAGGTATAATCAAATCAACATTCTCCTGGCAAACCAACCTAAAACCGCATTTATTTATCCCTGTGGTACTTTTTCTTATAGAAATCTCCCTTTCGATTTAAAGAACACAGGGGCCACGTTTCAACGTGCGATGGATTACGCTTTCCACAACATCAATAATATTATGCATCCCTATCTGGATGATCTCCCTACTCAATCCAAGCATCATGCTAATCACCTCATGCATTTAAGGGCCATTTTTCTCCGTTGTAGACTTCGGCTTAACCTGCACAAATGTGTGTTTTGTGTTGGTTTTGGTCAAATCCTTGGTGTCATCATTTTGAAACAAGGAATTTGTATTGATCCTTTAAAAGTACATGTAATCATTGAATTTCCTGTGCCTTACTCCTTCATTCAGTTACAAAGACTCCAAAGGAAAGCCAACTTCCTAAGGAGTTTCGTCCTTAACTATGTTGGACTGACCATATGGTGTTGGTCCAAGAAGAAAATATGGGGACTGAAAATCCTATTTATTATCTGATTTGAAACCTCAATGATATTGAGATCCAGTATACTCGTGGAAAAGTTAGATTTGGCAGTCATTCAAGCCGTCTAGATATTTCGCGATTACATCTTTCTTCGCAAAACTACATCATTTTGGATTGCAACACTATGACATACATATTGTCATGTCAATTTCTAGGGGTAAAATACTCTACATGGATCACTATTCTCCAAGAGTTTGACCTAGAATTCATCAAATCCAAGTCAAATAAATCCTTAGTTTTGTTGAAATAATGTGTGACCTCCCTTCCCTTGATGTTGAATCTACATCTGAACATTCCATCCCAGATGAGTCATTTTTTCTGATCCCTTCATCTGGCGCATAGTATGGAGATTTTCTGATATATATCTAGACCCATACTTTCTGACCTAATTCGTCTCGCTCAAAACAGCGACGTATGTAGTACCAAGCCCAAAATTACATGATTATCGATGACACCCTTTACCATAATGCTATCGATACGATTTTACGTAGGTGCCTCACTCTTGAGGAGGCCGAGAAAGTCTTGAATGAATGCCACTCAGGTGCATGCAGTAGACATTTATCTGGTTATGCTACCATGCAAAAGATCTTACACGCCGATTACTTTTGGCCCACTATTTTTCGCAATTTTATCCTCGTAGTCCAGAAATATCATGTGTGTCAGATCTATGATAAAAAAATTTGTGCTCTTCCTAATCTGTTGCATCTCATTTTCTCCGTTGGCCCCTTTACGAAATGGGGTATCGACTTTATGACATGTAACCTTCACTCGGCTGGGGGGCATGGCTATAGTATTTTCATCGTTGAATACTTCATTAAGTGGGCCGCAGCAATCCATACATTCAATAATACAGGTGAAACGACTACATACTTTTTCTTCAACCACGTGATTGCTAGGCTTTTTATTTTGGAGAAACAGTAACAGATCACGGGAAGCACTTTTGTAATCATATGATGACCAAATTAGCTGCCAAATTGTGACTATTGCATGAAAATTATACTTCTTATTATCCTCAGTCTAATGGACACATTGAGGTGATTAGCAAAGTTCTTAAGACTATGCTTCAATGTATGATAGGGGTCCACAAATCTAATTGGCACTTGATTCTCTTTGCTACCTTTTGGGCATACTGAACCTCAATTAGGATTACTATCGGATTCACACCCTTCCAGTTGGTGTAGAGTCTGGAAGCAATTTTCCCCGTCAAATGAGAAATTCCATCATTGAAACTAGCTATCGAACTTCTTCCTGCTACATCCGCAGAGGAGGAATGCCTTTTACATATAACTCATTTGGATGAAACCTAGCATGATGCCACATTAGCCAATGAAGCACATAAAATATGCATCAAAGTGTAATATGACAAAAGTGTCAAGCCTAGAGTCTTCTCGGAAGGACATTTGTTTCTCTTATATGACTAGGAGGCCGACAAGTTCAGTTGAGGAAAGTTACAACCTATGGGGTTTGGCCCATACATTGTCAAGCATGTCCTTGAAAAATGGGATTATGAGTTAGTATACCTCAATTTAGTTCCACTGACGCAACCTAGAAATGGGTTGTACCTCAAAAAATACTCAGCTTCATCCCATGCATAGTACAGTGTGTACATATTGTCTATAGGTGTGCTGAGTGTGATTTTAGTGTGATTTTCAAAGTTTCCTGTGGTTTCTATTGATTCTATTTACTTTTATATTGCAGATGTAAACCTCTCTCAAACTGTGTATTGGTTATGCCAATGGTGCTAGCCGTAGTACTCGAAACCTATCCTCTGTTGCGTGGGCTATCTTTGCTCCAATAGTGAGCTAGTGAGTATGCAAGGGATTTGCATTGGTCGCTTGACTAAAAACATCATTGATTATAGTGTAGTGGTTGAGCTACTATCTAATTTTATTTCACATGGTATTCGTCTTATAGTCATCAAGCTTGACTCACAACTCGTAGTGCTACAACTCGCTAATATCTATTCAGTGAGAAATCTTGCCATCCTTCACATGGTTTTGAGAGTGCGCCTTTTGGAAAGACATTTCGATTTCATATTATATGAACTTATTTCTAGAAATCTAAACACATTAGCAGATTCCCTAGATAATTTTGTTTTAGTTTGACATTTTCAAAGAACATAAATAACTTTCAATTCACATCACATCATATTGAAAGAAGAATAGGAACTAGGAAACACTGAATATATATATATATATATATATATATATATATTAAGTTTGGTTTTACAAAATGTGTGCCCTGAGACACATATGGCTACATCGCCCATATAAAAACTACATGCAAAACATCTAAGTAGATAAATCAGTGGTGTTCATTATAAAACGACATTGCATGAGCTATCTTTAGTAGTAATCAACCAATACGACTAGGCATTCTGATTTTGTGTCATTGAAATCACAATGGAAGTTGATCGACCACGGTCTCATCAATCCCATGTGTTAGTCCTTCCATGTGGTGCTCCACCTCTGATAGGATATTAGTTACCTCAAGATCTCGTAGCACATCTCATCCTACTACAGTGACATGTACTAGTCTCACTGCCTCCTCCTATGGTTGTCTCTCTATGCAACAGAGATATGTAGCACCTATTGGTCGAACAAATCCCACATCTACATGAAAACATCAAATAGTTTAGTCTCAGAAACATCAAAAAACATAAAAAATCATAAAACATTAAAAAACTTAATGGTCAAAGTATCTTACATGAAGCATCCCATTTCTCACCCTTAGGAAACTCGAGCTTGGGATCATCACGGAAATCCATCCCTGTGTAAGGATAATCATCGATACTGATGAAATGTCTATGCATCCACCCACAGAAGGTTGGTGAAAATTTTATCGATGATGGGCTTGTATATCAGCTCATATGGTCTATCCGCCTCCTCATCCATGGGGTCCTCGGATCAATGGGCTTAAGTACAATCTGTTGAGGCTGTAGTAATGGTACCTGCTCTAGAGAAAAAGAGACTAAGATCGTGCCATAGTCGAAGTTCTTCAACTTCCCCTCCTTTGCTTTAGTAAGTTATTCCTTCAAATTGACCAAGACACCCTCACTCTAGTTGAATATAGTCGGATCTAGACACTCTATCGTATACTACATATATGATTTTCTTGCTACATGTAGTGTTCAGTTGCCTTCCAATCTTGCAATAATGAACAAGATCGTTCTCAGAGGTAATAGGGTTACATCCTTTATGTTGATATTTCCATCCCTAGTAGGAATGGCTCGAGGTCTGCAATAGGTATAAATATAGTGTTTCACTATCTCTCTTCCACTTCTTCCACCTAGAAGAGAGACGTGGGCACCTCGCTTTGAAAATCCTATCAAAAAGTAGATATCCTCTACCTATATCTCAAGTAGATTCTCCCCAGCGGAGTCACCAATTTGTTATGTGGGATTTATAATTGTGGACAATAGTATCTCCCCTAGTTCGGTGGCTAACCTAGAACAACAGAGAGATAAGGAACACAATGTTTTTCCTTAAAGTAAATAGATGAAGGAGTGAGGCCTACCTAGAATCCTTTGCATACTTCGCTCATTCTTTAGCTGGGAAGCTCCGATTCCAACTCTGAATGCCAAAATTAGAACATGCACAGTCAGATAACACAAGACAAGAAACTATGAGATGTATGTATTATAATCTAAGTACTTCATTCAATGGATCAACATGGTATATTGAAATAAGTGAAATAACAACATCACATATAGGAAAATAATGAATTCTTTGCATTATTATAAATGGAAGGAGATTACAAACCGTAATTATTTGTTGATCTTGTAGAAGAGCTCCTCCAAGTGTTGACTTGTCTTTCCTTGTCACAATATGCACCTCTAATCATCCTAAATGCATGAGATGATGACCACTTACTACAGTAGCACAAGGGTAGAATCACTCTCCAAAATCCAACCCCCAACCATATAGAAGGTTAGGAATATATAGAGAAGTAGGATAATTTTGGAGTTCTTATCCAATTATCATTCTCGAGTAGGAGATCCACCTTTGATGGAGGAATAAGATTAAAGGATAAGTGGTGAAAACTCCAATGTAGGTAAGGGTAGGATCTGAATGTTTTATCCAAGGTAAGTAGTTGTAACAACTTCTGGAAACACCTAGGAGGGGAAGCTTCTGGAATATCGACCATTCTCCTGGATTTTTAGAACCAATGCAGGTGCAAAGGGGAGAAACCTGCTAGTGACCAATGCAGGCCATAATGGAGCAACCTGCTAGTGAACACACCCCAGTATTCTTACAGGGAGCATTGGTCCTCAAGTTGACTCAGATAATGCAGTTTAGGGCTTTAACTCTAGGGGATGAAGGGAACATGCTTGGAAATTTGTACAAGATGGTGACAAGGGGGAATCGGATGTTGATTGATCCCATTAGGAGGCTCACTGATTGTATGTGACAAAATGGCATATAAAAAAAATTCCCTGAGACCCTTCTCCATATAAATGACATGGCACGAGGACAAGAAACAAACAACTAGACCAATGAGGAGACAACACATGGCAGGATAGATAAAATGGTGCACAAGTGGTGGATGACATGGTATGCTAAAATCAATAGATGATGTGGGAGTCTAGGTAGAGTACATGTGGCATGCTGATATGGAAATTTTAGGCAGCCAAGTGGGCCAAATTCAAGTGATACATGGAACCATTATTTGTGTGACACATGGAAATTTGGTGATGGTTGATGTAATCTCACCCCGAGAGGTCCAGGTATAGACATATGTTAAACAAGTTTTCAATTGAAAAATCCAAGAAATAGGGAATTTGTCAACAACTGGTGTTCCATCAATATATTGGGATTTTTTCTAGGGGATCATGTTATGAAATGTAACAACCGCACCCAAATTACCCCATGGGAGTGGTGTTATTGCTAATCCAACTCCTCTAGTGGTGTTAGAAGAATGGGCTAATAATAATAATAATAAAATATCTTTTGTCCCTCCAAGGGTTTGGATTTTTAAATGAAGGTCACCAAACTTCTTCCAGGTCTCATGACCAGTCTCTCCTAACCTCACCATAAATACATATATATTTATATGCTCTTGATCAGAGCATGATTATAGAAGGATTGGTTGGTATGCCTAGTACAAACTCTGCCTCTATAGACATGTTATGCTTAGAGTCCCTCCCACACTAAATCATCCTGTCAATTAATTTAAGTGTATTAGTTAAACAATCAAGGTTATGATGCCCTTACTAGTGCTCACTCACACCAACAACGTAATAGAAATACACTCAGTGCCTCCAACACTAGTATTAATATGTGTGTGTGTGTGTGTGTGTGTGTGTGTGCGTGTGTGTGCATCCCTACATTCAGAGTGTTGAGAGAAAATCATAGTCACAAGAACCATTTAACATGGTCTCCTTATGCACATTTCAAGCCATTCAATGCAACTTAAATTTAACAGTAAAAACATATATCAATGTCTTTAACCAAAGTTCCCTCTTTTTAGACCAAATTATTGTGGAATGTAAATAGAATGTTCATAGGAATTCCTCAGCTATTGCATCCATTATTTAACCAAAAAGGAGACATTCATTCATTAAATTTGTAAGTATAAGAAGGAACACTTACCTTATCTGTTATGAGCATCTTAGTCTGGGACAAGGACTCTCCACCAAACCATAGATAGTTTCAACTAAAGCTCACTTGCAACTATCACCCTCGAACCAGATTCCAGAGACTGAGGGGTTTTCTTAAATGATTAAAACATCAACTTCCAGTTGAAACAAGGAATCCAAAGGACTTCCTTCCCCCACCAGTCGCTCAATAATTAAAAGATGCATAGGGAATCTGGAGGCTAGCTTCCTCCATCCAAGGATGTCACGAGAGTCCAGATTAACAAATCTCCACCCTTTGACCAAAAAATAGTGGTTCCATCCACCTTGGGGAATCCAGAACCCACTGCAAAACCAAACATTAGGAAATTTTTTAGAGGTCATCCATCTAGGAATCCAAGGAAAAACCCTCCACCCTATCCATCAAGGGAATCTAGGGTAATCTCATCTCCACCCTTTTGTTATATAAGGAATTGACAAATTATTGTTCCTCACCAAGGAGAGATATTCTTCATAATCTTGATATAGGTGCATATCAATGTCCACCCACCTATTCGAACTAGACCTCTATTCAGTTTCATCAGTTTCCTTGTTTATAGTACGGTTTACTATTTTTAGCAATTTTTCATGTCTTGAACTTCCAAAGTTTTTTTGACACCCTAAATGGTGTTTTTTTTAGGTCTATAGCAGGTTTATGCTACAAATCTTGTAGTGCTCAGAGAGATATTTCTAATGAGGTATCGTACGCACCAAATGGAGATCATATGACCAAGTTACAACCTTGAGAAGTTGGCTACCCAACTAAATCCAATAGGGCCCACAAACTCTTAACATTCCATCTCCTAGGGTTAGGTTTTCGGTTGTTTATGGTTTCCCTTTGATGTTCAATAATAAAAAGGCACTTGAGACTTGTAACACAGTTCAGAGGAATGCAACCACCACATCTCTTCTCATAGATAAGCTACCATCACCCAAGCTAGTTTATTTCCATTCTGTATGTATGCATATTACAGTTCTTTGATATTAATGAAATGAGGATTTATTTATGTTGCATATCTATGTTTATGTTTATATATGTATTTTTTTGCATTCTTGCATAATTTTGGATCAGTGGTATCATATTGGTCTACTCTTTAATTTTTTTGCATTCTTGCATAAGTTTGGATCAATGGTATCATATCGATCTACTCTTTCTCTGTTTTTCTTTGCATGTTCCCAATAAGGTCGAGGTATAAGGAGCTAGGGCTCAAACTGGTTGAACCGTTGCAAGACCAGCCTCACAAACCCCGACGGCCTCCTATGGCAGAAGAAAATAAAGATGAGGGACTTGGAGATCATTTCAAAATATTGCTCGAAGAAGCCCTCGAGTGACAAAGGAACGCAATGATGGACAAATTTTCCCATATCCTTCAATGGTTACCCACAGGTGATGCATCTTCATCCAATATCCACTCTGGAGGTGCCACTCCCTTTAAAGTACAAGTAAACTTTGACATCCCCATATTTGAAGGCCAGATAGATGCAAATGTCGTATATAAATGGTTAAATTTGTTAGAAGTATTTTTTTTGGTTCATGATTTTTCCAATACTTTTGCACTCCTAAAATTTTCCCCCACATCAAGGACTGGTGGGAAATCTACTGTGAGAAGAAGGACGAGGGGGAACCCTCATTATTTTCAACTGCACCCACTTTGAATTATTTCTAAGATGCCATCAAGGAGCAGTATTACCCTATCGGGAGCTATGAAGATAAATACATAAATTGGACCACCCTGCAACAGGGTAGGGACCAAGATGTGTCGAAGTTCACAAATATTTTGCATACCCTTCTCATGAAGTTTGGTATCAAGGATTATGAGTAGGATCAGGTACTCAAGTACCACGACTATCTACAGAAGTACATTCAGGATGAGATAGATTTCTTAGACATCTCCTCGCTTGGCATTGCTTATCAATACGATGTCAAGATTGAGCAAAAATCTAAACACAAGAAGTGAGATTTTGGACTTACGAATCCAAAGAAAGGAAAAGGTGCCCCCAAGCCACAGAACAAAGGATGAGGCCAAGGCAGGGTGATCTAGGAAAATCTGTCGAAGCTGTAGGAAAATAACAACACCACAAAGACAAAGGACACAGGAAAATGGTGTAAATTCCATTAGAGCCCCACTCATAACACAAGTGATTGTTGGGCCAGGAAGTCACTCATGGCGGAGCTTAACACTTCAAAGTCAGGTACTATGTTCTGTTACTCCTCTTGAATTTTTTGATGTATTGTTGGGCCAACCATACTTATGGAAGAATTATGCGGTGTAGGTGCAGATACTAAAGGTAACACCGCCTACCGCCATATATTTGATCTCAATGAAGCAATGTAGTAAGATCGTTTCCCAGATGAGGAAATTTGCATTCCTTATGATTCGTCGTTAGGGAAAGAAGAATATTGTGGTCACATCCATGACCTCCAAACAAGGCTCCTTCGCATGGCAATAGTAGATGGACAAGGCCATGGAGGAGTACAGGGACATCTTCACCTCACCCACAAGAGTACCCTTGCACTATCAGGTCAAGCACTCCATTGATCTGACCCGAGCTCACCACCACCCAATGGACTGATCTACCAGCACTCCGTTCTGGAGAATAACGAAATCAAGAGGCATATTCTAGAGTTTTTGTAGAAATGGCATGTCAGGTCGAGTTCATCACCCTATGGGAGCTTGATCATGTTGGTACACAAGAATGATGGATCCTGGAGGCTTTGTATTGACTATCAAGCATTGAATAAGATCACTGTCTAGAATAGGTATCTAATCCCACATATTGATGACCTTCTAGAATGGCTCAAGGGGCCCAAATATTTCAGCAAGATTGAATTGAAGTCTGGTTATCACCAGGTATCAATTGAACACTCCTGATGTGTGGAAGATTGCCTTCAAATACAAGGAAGGCGTTTTCAAGTGGTTGGTCATGCCTTTCGAGTTGATGAGTGCCCCCGTAACCTTCATGAGGCTGAAGGACCTCATCTTGCGGCACTTCACCAACTCATTCGTGGTGATGTATTTTGATGACATCCTAATCTTAAACTAGAATGGGAAGAGCACCTACACCATATTCAACAGGTCTTGCAAACCCTACAACAATACAAGTTGTGTGCCAATTTGGAGAAATTAACTTTTGGAATGGCCCAGGTTCAATATATAGGTTACATCATTGATGAGCAGGGTTTACATGTCAACCTAACCAAGATAAAGATTATTTGGGATTTTCCAGCCCCAACCACTATAATAGAGCTTCGTAGCTTTCTGGGTCTTGCCAATTTCTATCGCAGGTTCGTGTTGGATTTCTCTCATATCACTTGGCCTTTGAGTCAAGTCACCAAGGGCGGAGTGAAAGCAAAGGTATTTTGGTCTGGATCCCAAAAGAAGACGTTTTTTGAGTTGAAGCATCAACTTTACTCTACACTGATGCTCAAATTACTAGACCTGCAACAACCATTTGAGATTGAGAAAGATGCCTCTGACTATGTTATTGGCGCAGTTCTTACTCGGCAAGGGCATCCAATGACATATCATAGTGAGACCACCTATGAAAAAGAGATGTATTCCATTGTGTAGTTCTACCGACAATGGAAGCATTACATTCTGGGGAAGGAAACAGTCATCCACATAGACCACTAACCCCTGCAGTTCATACAGACACAAGGAAAGTTGTAGAAAAAAACGCCATCAAAAATGGTCTAAATACCTACAATAGTTCCATTTTAACATTAAGTACAAGAAGGGAAACACCAATAACGTTTCAGACTACCTTAGCTAACCGTCGTTCATGGTGCTGACCACTGTGCTCGACTCTTCTGGACATGATATTTTAGAATGGCCACAAATTTAGAAGAATGATCCAGAATTCTGCACCACATATCATATGATCCTAGAAGGTAAGAAAGTTCCAGACTTTCACCTCCAGGACGCACTATTATGCCACTTGGGATACCTTTTTGTTCCTTCAAGCGAGTGCGCCAAGATGATTTGGGAGGCACACTACAGTCAATTCGCTGGACATTTTGGGGTAGAAAAGACAGTGGCAGTGCTGCAGAAGTATTTTTATTGGCCAAACCTTTGATAGGATGGTAGGAAGTATATCAAAACTTACACTGTCTGCACAATTTCCAAACCTACAATAAAGAAGCAAGGCATGTAAACTCCTCTGCCTACTCCTAGCAAGCGCTGGGAATCCATCTCCACGGATTAAATGTCGGGCCTTCATTCCACCAATCATGGCAACCACTATGTTTTTGTGGTCGTCGATAGCTTCTCCAAGATGGCCATTCTAGCTGCCTACAAGAAGATTATCACAATATAATCCACTACCAAACTCTTCTTTGAACAAGTGTGGGTACACTTTAGGATCCCACAATCCATTATCTCATATTGGGAGAGCAGGTTCTAAAGTGAATTTTGGTCAATCTTATGGTCGTTGTTAGATACCAAGCTCACTAAGTCCATGAGCTTCCACCCCCAAACAGATGGCTAGATAGAAGTCGTCAGTAGGATGATCGTGAACATCCTATGCATGTACAACTCGAAGAATCAATGTGCATGGGACAAAAGCCTCACTTATGTCTAGCACAGCTACAATAGATCTCTCCACAACTCAATTGGCCGTAGCCCCTTTCAAGTGGGACTGGGATTCCATCCACTATGTCCCATTGATGTTGCCATACCACTTGTAGCTACTCAGGGAGATTCGGCTCATGTATAGTTCGAAGCTGACATAGCTAAAAATTTCATTGAGCACATCCTCCATCTAAGTAAAAACAGTGCCATGGGCTAGCATCAGGTGCCACACAAGTGTCAGGTGGGCGACAAAGTTTGGTTACATTTGCAGAAGGACTGCCTCGCTAGGCCCTAGCACAAGATTTTACGCAATGATATCAGACTTAAATAATATCATGAGATTTGCTCGATTCATACCCAGCAGCGCACACTTGTCCCCTCTGGTATCCATTTGCCGTAAGGATCTTGATTATCAGATCTGGGTCATCACCCTTAGTTCCAATGGGTAATAGCGTCACTATTTTATGTTCGGCTCTTGTTCGCACAACCGTTTCCAACCAAATCGTTGTTTCCCTATCTTTAAACGCAATTAAACGTTCGAAATCAGGGTAGAGATGGGTTTTTGCTTGTAGATCTGGTCGATGGTGGGCTGCATCGTCCGTGCCATGTCCTGTTACATTGGATTCAAGCGGCACCCAGTGAAAGAAACCCTGAGACAGGTAAGGAGAGTACGCTTGTGTCCTAAGCAAAGATCGATCTACCGCAGGGGACTGATCAGCCGTGAGGGTTTTGTTGGTTGGCTCACTGCGGAGGCAAATCCTTGGTAGTGCGTTCGATTCAGTTAATCCTTCGACCGATTTCCTGCAGGGGCTTCCTGCTATCGCTCCCCCATTGCTGATCTGTAGTGTGACGGCGGCGCTGAGGAGATCAGTAACCCTAGCCATCGTGCTCCCCTCATTATGATTATTATTATTATTACTTGATTGTAATATTTTTTTAATATTATTTTTATTATTTTATAATTAATTAATATTATTATTAAATAATTAATTTATATTACATATTTTGAAAGTAAATAATAATAAACAATTGTTAATATTAAATAATAATTAATATAAATTAATAATTATAATGATAATAATAAATTTTTTATTGCAATAATTTTTGTATTGTTCTATATTTATCAATAATAAAGACATGAATACATTATGATTGGTAGAGAATCCCACATATACTTGGGAATGAGATACCTTCATATATTGAGATAGTGCTATTGTACAATTCAAGCTCAAGCTTGTGGCTGGCACCTCCTTGATAGGGAGGATGGCTATGGTATCTTTTTTGTGATATATATGATTATTTTTATTCTAATATGATATTTGATTTGAGGTCACATATAAACATGAGACAACTACTATTGATACATGATGATTACCAAATATGAGCATGATGATATTTTTGTGATCTACATAGAATAAGACTAATCGAGGAAACTGAGTGAACTATTCGTCCCTGTCTGAGATCCCAAGGTGAGGAATTTAAATAAAGGGTTCCTAGGGTAGAGGAACTCTAAACAATAGGGTATCACCCCTATCTATTACCCACAGGGTTGGAGTAGTATCTCACCCTATCTTGGTCTTTGTAGAGTATATCCCAGTTGGCATCATACCCACATTAAGCATGGCTTGTTAGGATTGTCCCTCCCCATCTGGTTAATGGGTTGAGGAGGCTTGGAGGTGTGTGATCCTTACCTATTGGTATGTTGGGTATCTCATCCAAGCTTAGATTATGATGCAAGTTTTCTACCACATGACTATTTAGGGTCATTGTTGGGAAGATTAGTAGGCAATAAGAAGGGTTGAGTAGTAGCTCCCCTATATCACCTATTCCTTGATATGGGGTTGTAGTAGTAGCTCCCCCATGAGATTCCAGGTTGAGATATGTTCCCCGATGTGGTTCCAAGTTGATATGTGCTCCTTGATGATATGCTCTTCGATGATGATGCGAGTCAGAGATCTGTCTCCTCGCCGATATTTCCAGGTAGTAGCCCATTGAAAGAGATTTTAGGTAGTAACCTGATGAATATAAGGTGGTAACTTAGGCTCCCCTCTGATCACAAATTCTTCTTCTTTTAGATTCAAGAATATTCAACATATGAGCAGGGATAATAAAGAGATAAGAAAGAACGAGCAAGAGATGAATTGAGATGATCAATGATGACACGAGATGATGAGATACTTGAGATTGGATATGATTTGATGTCAGTATACATGTGACATGATGTAGGTGGAATTCTCCCTAGTTGAGAGGGAGTGTTAAAAATATACAACTACGGTAAGATTCCACTTTAGAAAACTCACTTGATGGAGATAATGATTGCATCAAATTCCTCTTTTTGAGAGGACCAAAATCGACCTAAAGATCGCTCAAATCAGATAAGGGAAAGTGTACTTATGAAGAAAAGTCCACATGTGCACATTTGATAAGGTCAACCCTAAAGAAAAGTGGACCACCTTGAAAGGCTATAAATACAAGGGACCTCTACCTCATTTAGACACAATGATGAAACACTCTTCTATCTTGGTTTTTGGCTTGCACACGTCTGAGGCTCGTCTGTGGAGTATTAGGTTCACTCTAAGGTGAAATTGCAGGGTTTGAGGCTCACATCTATGATTTATGGTCTTAGGCCCCAGTCGCAGGCACAAAACAAGAAGGATTTGACTGTATTCTCATGCAAAAAATCTCATACATGTGACTGGATCCTTCTATTCGCATGGACAACTCTCCATCCATGTGACTGGTGTTTAGAGTTTTCACAGTCTAGATCTGACCCCAATTGCTCGCATGCCAGGATTAAGGGAGCGACTGAAACAACTATAGTTACTTGGATGTCTCTTCCTCTATGTGATCGAGACTTAAAAGATGAAATTTTAGGCTTCCAATGATTTCACTCAGTGACTGCAGGGTTTGGCAGTTGATTGCAGACAATGAAAATTCATTATAGTCTTCAAAATCCAAGTTTTGAGTATATACATTGTTGGGTTCATTTCATGAATGTTGTAGTTGTTTTGCTGGTTAGTTACATAGATGAAGATATGAATCATTATACTCTCTTTTTCTAAATCATTTGATGACAATATAATAAGAAGAAGAATATAAAAGGGTTTTTCGCATAGTGGGTTTTGACTTGGTCTCCGACCATCCTAGCTATGTATGCCTCCCATCATATTTTTACTTGTATATGAATGAACAATGTATCTATGGCCTAATGGATGAAACTGTAGCTAGAGTGATAAGGAAAAAATTCCTCATAGTGAATCTCAGATAAGTATGAGACCCCTATGTTTAGATCTATTGTTTACACTTGTAGATTACATATTTGGGATATGTTTGACGAAATTCCCGTCATGGCAAGTAGGGGTATAGTTAAGGTATTATTCAGGTGATTTCATTTGTACTATCATTTCCTTGTTAATTTAATGTGCTGAAGATGTCATTAATTTCTAGGCAGTGACCTAGGCTCCGGGCCTGAAAAAGTGGCTTAAATCTCGGGGACACTGGAACAACACTGTGCAAAATAGTCCCTGGATGTTGGCTTATAGGCCTATGAGAGAATCCAGAGGCCCTTGGACGTTGGCATGCCCATAGCATGAGTGTCCAGAGGTCAACTGGTCCAAAATCTTAGCGGGACCCAGGGGTTGGTTGGAAGAAAGGTTGGATTGGCTCCTGAGTGTCCTATTGGTTATGTTGAAGGCTTTTATGGTGTGTTTCTATCGGTTCCACTACATTAACGTGATTTAGGAGGTCAAATCATATCATAGTAACTTATCGTCACATGTTACATCTGGTTGGCCGTTTACTTAGGTAGATGTGGGAGGAGGGTGTTACAAACTCTAGTTGTGAGAAGATCAGTTCGAGAAAGAAGGAAGCCACAGAGGTATAGTCCATATGCTTTATGTTCAAAATTTTCTTTATCTTTTATTGATGATGATCCCAAAACTTCCAGGGAGGGGAGGATGGAAAACTATGGAAAGAGGCCATGGTTGACGAAATGACATACTTAGACAAAAATGAGGCTTGGGATCTAGTGGAGTTGTTGACTGGAAGGAAAACCATTGGAAAAAATGGATTTTTAAGAAGAAGATGATTGAAGAAGGAAAGGTGGAGAAATACAAAGCTCGGTTGGTAGAAAAAGGTTATTCCTAGGTGTCGGGAATTGATTTTGGTGAAAATTTTTCTCCTGTTGCCCAGGTAGCTTCTATTAGATTACTTTTATCTGTTGTTGTTGCATTTGATTTTGAGGTAGAATAGATGGATGTGAAGACAAAATTTCTTCATGGGGATCTAGAAGAAGAGATCCACATGAAGCAACTTGAAGGCTTTGTAGTGAAGGGAAAGAAAGAACTAATATGAAAGTTAAGAAATTCTCTATATGGGTTAAAACAGTCACCAATGATGTGGTATCTGAAATTTGATACATATATATGGGGACTTGGCTTCACCAGAAGCAAAGAAGATCACTGTGTGTATTTTAAATTAATTGTTGACCATGTTATTTATCTATTCTTGTATGTGGATGATATGTTTTTGATTGGAAGTGACAAAGAAATTATCTAGGATTTGAAGACCCAATTGTCCTCCAAATTTGACATCAAGGATCTTGGTGCTGCAAACTATATTTTGGGCATGCAAATTAAAAAAGATCGAGCAAAGAGGAAGCTCTGGTTAAACCATAGGAAGTATGTTGAGACAATACTAAATAGGTTTAATATGCATGATAGTAAACGAGTGAAGGTTCCTATTCCTGTAGGTATAAAGTTATCTGTTGAACAGTGTCCTAAGGCACAATAAGAGGAAGAGAACATGTCCCATGTTCCATATGCAAGTGCAGTCGGTAGCTTGATATATACAATGGTTTTTACTAGACCAAACATCGCACATGTTGGGGGAGTATTGAGCAGGTTTATGTCAAAACTAAGGAAGGAGCATTGGACAACAGTGAAGCAAGTTTTCAGGTATTTGCATGGCACTAGCAATTATGGTCTATGTTACCAAGGAAGACCACGATTGGAAAATTTTTGGACTTCTATGGCTTCGTTGATGCAGAATAGGCTGGAGATTTGGATCAGAGAATATCTACAAGT
This sequence comes from Pinus tabuliformis, assembly GCA_031772625.1. NCBI lineage: Eukaryota > Viridiplantae > Streptophyta > Pinopsida > Pinales > Pinaceae > Pinus > Pinus tabuliformis. The sequence goes on from CM062817.1 coordinate 1,868,934,378, forward strand.
GGGTATGTGTTTAACCTATTTGTAGGTGCAGTCAGTTGGATGAGAAAGAGACAATCTGTAGTGGCACTTTCAACTACAGAAGCATAATACATGGCAACCACTCATGCAAGCAAGGAAGCGGCTTGGTTGCAGAGGTTATGTTTGATCCAGGTGGATGTTGGTGGCCACCCAACTATCCCAATTGGACCCCCACAACCATCTCTTTTAGTTTTTTAGTTTCCTTATTTGTAGCACAATCTACTACTTTTTATAATTTTTCGAGTCCCGAACTTTAGAGCCGTTTTGAGACCCTAAATGATGTTTTTTTTTTGGGAAAAGTAGGACCAACATGGGTCATAAACCAATGTTGGTCATGAAAAAGCTGTAGTCCTTGGATAGATCCTTCTAACGAGGTATTGTGCGTGTCAAACAGAGATCGTATTCCAAAGTTACGACCCCTAGAAGTTGATGTACCAATTTACCCAAATCTGGCCCATAGTTTGGCGCTTCATCTCCTAAGGTTAGGTTTTTGGATGTTTAGGGTTTTCCATTGTTTCTCAATAATAAAAATGCCTTTGAGCCTCATTGTTACACAGCTTAGAGGCATGTAGCCACCACATCTTTTCTCAAATATAAGCTACCGTTGCCCGAGCTAGTTTATTTCCATTTCTATTTGTAAGAATATTTCAGTATTTTACATTAATGAAATGAAGTATTATTTCTGCTTCATCTCTATATTTATGGTTATCTCTGTAATTTGTTTTGTTCCTATTTAAATCCGTATCAGTGTTATCAGAGCGCGCTACTCTTTCTATGTTTTTCTTTGCATGTCCCCAACAAGGTCGAGATATAAGGAGTTAGGGCTTGATTTAGTCGAACGTTTGCAAGACCAGCCTTGCAAATCCCGAATGCCTCCCATGGTGGAAGAAAAGAAAGGCGAGGGGGTAGGAGATCCTAACAAAATCTTAATTGAAGAAGCCCTTGAGCGACAAAGGAATGCAATGATGGAAAACATTGCCCAGATCCTTCAGCGACTACCAAGGGGCGATGCATCTACTTCCGACGGCTACTCTGGAAGTGCCACATCCTTTAAGGTACAAGTTAACTTTGAAATTCCCATATTTAAGGGTCAGATAGATGCAGACGCTATAGATAAATGGTTTAATCTGCTAGAAGGATTTTTTTCGTTCATGATTTTTCCAGCCAGGAAAAGATCACTTTTGCACTTCTCAAAGTAGCCCCCCACGTTAAGGACTGGTGGGAAACCTACTACAAGCATAAGGATGAAAGTACGACTTCACTGTTTTCAGTTGCACCCACTTGGAATTCATTTCGTGATGTCATCAAGAAGCAGTGCTACCCTATCGGAAGCTGTGAGGATAAACACATAAAGTGGACCACACGGCGGCAAGGAAGGGACCAAGATGTGTTAAAGTTTACCAACATTTTCATACCCTTCACACAAAGTTGGGTATCAAGGATTCTGAGTGACATTTGGTACTCAAATATTGCGGCTACCTACATAGGTACATCCAAGATGAGATGGAGTTCCCAGACATCTCCTTGCTCAGAACGACGTACCGATATGCTGTCAAGATCGAGCAGAATTTTAAACAGAATAAGTGAGACATTGGATCCATGAATCCAAAGCAAGGGAAGGGCTTCCCCAAACTGCAGAACCAAGGACAAAGCTAAGACGGTGTGACCCAAGACAACCCATCAAAGCGATAAGAAAATAAAAACACCATGAAGTCAAAGAAGGACACATGAAAGTGGTGTGAGTTTCATAAGAGCCCCACTCATAACACAAGTGAGTGTCGAGTTAAGCAGTCGTTGGTGGCCAAGTTGAAGGCTTTAGAATCAGATGCATGTTCTGACCCTGAATCAGAACCTGATAAGAGGAATGAGAAAGGGAAGTAGATCATTGATGTAGAGCCCAACGCCACCATTGCCACCACCAAGATCCAGAAGAATGAACTTGAAGATCCAGAGGAGGGGGATCATATTTTCCAATCACAAATGTGAGTTAAGGTTTCGCTGCTACAATTCATTGTCAAGAGTGGCAGCCGAAGGAGCCTCATTTCAGCAGAGGTTGTGAAGCATTTGGGCCTAATGACTATACCACACCTACAACTATACAACATCAGGTGGCTTCACCAAGGACGAGATCTCTGTGTCCTCCAGTAGTGTCACCTTCCCTATAGCATCAAGACCTTCACAGATGAGGTATTGTGTGATGTTGCACCTCTTGATGTTTGTGATGTATTATTAGGTCAACCATACTTGTGGAAGTGACATGATTTGTATGATTGAAGGCCTCGCGCTGTTATTATTTCTTTGGGTAATTCATTATACAAGATATTGAAGGTAGCCCCACCTACCACAACCTCTTTGATCTCTACTAAGAAATGCAGTAAGATTGTCTCCCAGAGTAGGAAATTCATTTTCTTTCTGGTTCTCTCTCAAAGTAAGGGGAAGATCGTAGCCACATCCATGGCCCCCGAGAAGGGTTCCTCCACGCATTAGAAGCATGGGGATGCGATCATGAAAGAATACATGAACATCTTCTCCTCACCCACAGGGGTACCCTTGCATTATCAGGTCAAGCATTCGTTCGATCTTACTCCCAGAGTACCTCTACCCAACATGCCGACATATCACCACTCCATTGTGGAAAATGCCAAGTACAAGTACTGACATGATCAACATCGGGTGCCACGTAAGTTTCAGGTGGGCGACAAAGTCTAGTTGCATCTGCAGAAATAACACCTTACAATAGCCCATTAGAAGCTTAGACCACTTCGATATGGTCCTTACATCATTACCAAGGCTGTGAGAAACAATGCTTTGGAGCACAACATTCCCCAATTCCTTGGTTTGCACCAAGTGTTCAATGTGAACTGCCCTCGACCATGCTTCCCACCATTACTGGACATATCAGAGAATGCAAAACAACTCACCAAGGACCAAGTTCAGCACAAGTTTCCTCATATTATGGAGACACTCAACGAAATGGGGACCATTACTTCCTAAGGGGGCAGGAATGATCCAGGTGGATGTTGGTGGCCACTCACCTATCCCACTTGGACCCCCAAAAATGTCTCTTTCAATCTTTCAGTTTCCTTATTTGTAGCACAATTTACTATTTTTGACAGTTTTTTGGGAAAACTAGGACCAACATTAAATATTGACTGATGTTGGTCATGCAAAAGTTGTAGTCCTCGGATAAATATTTTTAACGAGGTATTGTGCACGTCAAACGAAGATCGTATGCCAAAGTTTTGACCCAGGGAACTTGATGTACCAATTTACCCAAATGGAGCCCATAGTTTGGTGCTTCATCTCCTAGGGTTAGGTTTTTGGATGTTTAGGGTTTTCCATTGTTTCTCAATAATAAATAGGCTTTTGAGCCTCATTGTAACACATTTGAGAGGCATGTAGCTGCCACATCTCTTCTCAGAGATAAGCTACCATCGCCCAAGCTAGTTTGTTTCCATTTCTATTTGTAAGCATATTTAAGTCTTTTACATTATTGAAATGAAGTATTATTTCTGCTGCATTTCTGTATTTATGGTTATCTTTGTAATTTGTTATGTTCCTATTTAAATCCGGATTAGTGTTCAAGTATGGGGTTAGTACAACGAGCTATAAGAGTAGACTATGACAACCAAAGTGAAATTTTCTTAGCAAAGAATCCTCCTTATCATTCAAAGACAAAGCACATTAATGTTCAGTATCACTTTGTGAGGGATATGGTTGAGGACAAAAAGGTATTGCTGGTCAAGGTGGACACTTTGAAGAATGTTATAGGTAGATTAATGAAGTCTGTGAGCACTGAGAATTTTTCTTAGTGTAGAGAAATAATGGGCATTGCAGGGCTGGAGTAATGACTAAGCTCTTTTGTGACCCCCTGTGTGGAAAAGAAAACAACAAGTAGGAGAATGTTGGGTGTGTGTTATATTCTTTCCATGACTAGTCTTACGCGCGGGGGGTCAATAGCTCCCCCTGTTCATTGCGTCCGGCGCAACGCCTTAGGAATTTATTTTTGGACCCTATATTAGTTGGGCGGACCTATCAATGGTTTTGTGCATGGGTTTTGCACATGATTTTGGGCATGATGGTTTTCTGTCCATGGTATATTGTAGATCGGGTCCAGGGAACTATGATTATGTTCTAATCCAGGGTTAATGGATTGGGGTTTATGAATTCTTTGATATATATATATATATATATATATATATATATATATATATATATATATATAGATATATATTGTAACATTGAAAGGAACATAATGAAAAATGGTAGCCCAGTTTTGGGATCTAGGGGAAATCTCTATGTATTTGTTTTATATTCTCATCATTGTTTTCTGTTTTTAGAATTTGTCTACAGGTAATTTATGTATAGGGTTAAAAAATACAAATATCACAAGAAAAAACATGCAACTGCATGTAGTAGGAACTACCAAGGAAAACATAAAGTTCTTATTATGGAATGAAGCTCAATCTGGTTACAAATTTATCTATCTGGATGCTATGGAAGAAGTATCAGATATAAGCCAACTCTTCCATCTATGTTTTAGGACATAGAAACACAATATAAACCTTGGTACCAATATATTACAACATAGCTACAAGTAGAAGTTGTCGAGCTAGAGTTTCCTCAAAATCAAGCATAATATATAAAATTTTGTCTTATTAGGCGCAAGCCACATTTTTGTTCTATATATAAATTTGTCCTTATTTTATTTAGAAAATAATAAAAGAGTAGATATAAGTGGAAGTCCAAGAATAAAATGTGGAGTATGAAGAGTCATTAGTTAGAATAAAGCCAAAAGAATCCTAAGAGTCATGAGGGAAACTCAAAGGTCACAAGGGGAGATGCAAGGTCATCTAATATGTTATAGATAAACCCTCAAAACTCAAGTCAGGTGGAACTTGAAATTGATAGCTTGGATTCTCTAATTTAGCATAGGAGTGAGTATCTTTCTTTGAAGAAACATGTGGTAGCTTCATCTTCCACTATTAGGGCTAGTGACATATCATTGTATTTTACACTTGGAACTCTCACTCAATGATCAGAAGCTCTTAGATCCAACACACTTTCATGCATGTATCGTGGATGTTGTAAGACTATTCTTTAGATTTTTACAATATATGTTAGTTTATTCATGCTAATGTCAATGAACTATTTCATTAACTTTAGTATGTTTCTTGTTGGACATGTGTTGTACTATGCTTTCACGATCATTGTTTACTTGTGAATGGTTTTGCAGGCCAACTAATGATTCTTTATAAGTCTGTGCATCTCTTTTAGGATGGTACTATTACTTTTATTCTAGAGGCTCACTTTTTCCCCCTTTGTGTGAAAGAACCTCTTGTACATTACAATGGATATTACACAAAGCTTACTTACCTGTTGATACCAAATATATGTGTATGTCTTGTTATTTAAGTTTCATACAAGGCACATCTTTAAGATCATAATTATGGCAACCGATCATATTTCGGTTGGGGCTCCTACTCTAAATGGTGTGAGGTCTAATTAGGACTTTATATCAGGGAGACCCCCTTGGTTGATGGATTTCCAACACTATCAACAAGTACTAGGGAGGAGTAGAAAATCATAACTTGTTGCTTGGATGGAATCTTTTCATCCTTTATCTTCCCACTATCATGTTGAAAAGGGTTTTTGTATTGATAAATGCCTTAATAAAAAACCCTGTAACGAAATTGTAAGAAAACACTTGCATTATTTCTCTATAAATATGAAAGATAAAAATGGAGAGGACACTTTACTGATATCAAAAGAATCTAATGTATCAATAATTAATCGTGTATATGGATTATGAGAAGAAATGGAGAAAGGGATATGACATCCCAAAAAACTTGGGTTCAAATGTTTAGGAGTGGATGCACTCTCAATTTCTCAAATGACTGAATATTTAAACAATCATTGTCTCCCTAGATACTATTTTTAATAGAACCAATTTTTGGGTGTAACAGTTAAGGGATAATGTTCTTGAGATACTTCCCTCACAAACCAATGAAGCTTTGTGAACTCCCGTGAAATTTTATTTGACAAGACGTCTTTCAAGCTCTTCGAAGAACTTGAAAGAAACCTAAGTAACCATTATCTCACAAATATTATAAGGTTTCTCAAAAATACTGTAAAACCATGATGAAAATGTAAATGATTGTTATATCTCATACTTGAAGTCAAGTTTAAACATTAAAAATCTATAAATCTGATCCAGGTGGATCTTCAGATACATGGCATGGAAACGCTCAAAAATCAAAGTGATTAGAATGATGTCGAACCAGGACCAGAGTGTAGATCTTGTCTTCTTGATCGTGGAGGTGTGAACGGTTCGTCAATCCGAGTTTGGATGATGAAGTAATCGCGAAAAGTGTTAGCCTTAAGTTCCTTTGAAAAAGGAGGTTTTTTCATAGAAATTGGACTTTAAGCCTTAAGAGGAAAATCGCAATCGGCATAGTCCAAAGGGCGGACTTAAGGTGGGCCTTTAGAACCCCCGATCAGTGATCTCTGATATTGGAGTTGAGGGTATGCAATTGACGATGTCGGAGAGTTGCCTATGTGATTGGTGATCATCGTCGGCGAAACCCAAAGGCCGAGGATCAGGACTTTAGACCCTACGATTAGCGATCACCAATATCGGCGATCGGCATCACCATATACCATGTATCGATGAAGGACACTGGGCTGTAGCGATAGCGGTATGGTGACGCAGTCTCAGCCATTGGATCTAGAAACCAATCAATGACCTAGATTTAATCAGCGACATCAGCAACCAATGATCGGCGACTTGTGATATATCCCAGATCCGATAAGTTTATAGGCTCGATTTTATAAATTTTGAAATCCGAACTGTTGGATTTTTCAATGATTTTCAGTGTTTTTCTGGGTTTTTGTCATATCGTTGTAAAACGATAAAAGGTTTTTTTTTTTAAGGTTTTTGCTCCTGCCAATTTTTCTATACAAATGACTTCTATTATTATGCAACAAGCCTCTGATTTCAAAGTGCTCTTGTCCCCAAACATGTTATAAAACACGATGGGTGACAGAGAGCTAGGGAGAAGAAGGAGGGAGTTAGAGCCTGCATGCCAGAGCGTGATTGAGGGCTTGAAAGCCCATGCCAGAGTGCCGAGAACATGGTGCAGAGAGCAGAGAGTGTTGAAAGGCTACAAAACAGAAGGTGAGGGTAGTAAAACAAAGAACCTGAGAGGTTGCGTGACAGAGGACAGAGAAGTTGTACTAAAGTGCCCGAGACCCTATGTTAGAGAGCCCCAAGAGCCTGAAGTGCTAGAGAGCCATAAGGAGGCTACACCTGATTAATAGTTGCAAAATGAGGCTATGCAGAGATAGCTAGATTGTGCTGCAAATTATGCAAGGAAACTTGAAGCCAGAGCTGCGCTTGAGATGCGTAGAGCCACAGAGCTTGAACTTTAGGTAGATTATAGAGCTGCAGTGACAGAGCCATATAGCCAGTAAGCTATAGAGCCGAGAGTTCAGATCGGTTATTCTTATGATCTATTCCTTTAAGCAATTCTTCTTTGATTGATTCTTCTTGTGATTGATTTTGGACTGATTCTTCTTGTAATCGATGCTGTGAATTCGATATTCAGCAAGCTTTAGCCATTTATTGAACAACTATGTGTCAGATGTCCATTTTCTTGTGCAAGCAGCCATATTCGTGAGGATTGATGCTTTGAGAGCAATGGTTTAGGCAGCTTCAGCCGTGACATCCGCTTCTTCATATGGCCATTAGTAATGAGGCCATAACAAATTGGTAGCAGACTGTGCCTGCGCATTGATAATGTGAACAAATGTTCACTATGGATTGTTTTATCCACTTCTTCATTGACATCATCAGATGGCCTGTGGTTGGTGTGAAATATATGATTTCTTCATATATTTCTTCTTTTACATTATGATGCAGATCCTAGATTGATATTGATGCAGGATCTTCTTTATTTCTTATTGTCATGATTCCTTGCTTCATGTCATGAGGAATCTTCATATGATGCAATTTATGCTTTGAGATCCCTTATTGTATGTTTCTAGGATACTCTTGTTGTCGTTGTGCATGTGTTTTTCTTTGACATCCCTTTTGTGCCTTGCTGGCAGGATGCGCACCATGCATGTTTTGTGTCATACTGATAAGAGTTTTGACTGAGAGTTCTAGTTGTGGAATATCTCTTAGAGCCACTCCTGCATGAGGGCCTTCTTCCTTGTATGATCGAGACATCATCTCTTGTGTACATCACTTCTTTTGACAACACCTAATGCAGCAGCCTACACCACCTTGACTGGGGCCCAGAGACATAGTCCCTCCTGGACAAACTCTATTAACAATGGCTTATGTTTCCATGTGCTGATGATTATGTTGTTCCTCTTCTTTTCCACATGCACTTGTATTCCTTAATGTTCTTTTGAAAAGAAATTTTAACACATCACGAAAGTAAAAGGTCTTGGTAAGGTCCTTCTTCACACCCAGACCTGGATCAAGTGGTATCAGAGCAGGTCTTAACGTTGATGTGAATTGCAGCGTGAAAAATGGAACGTGCAATGATAGAGGATGAAAGAGCCATGTGCGAGACCATGCTTAACATTTCCAAGAAAGTGGAAATTGTGTATGAAACTCTATAGAAAGAAACATAAGAAAAGGAGCGGTTACAACTTTAGTTGAAATCCATAGAAGAGGCCATGGAGGAACTGAGGCAAAACAAACATAATCTTCAAATAGAGAATGATGAATTGAAGATGTGTCTACATGAAGAGAAAGAGGAGAAGCAGAGTTTGCTACTATAGTTGCAAGCAAAGGATGAGGCCTTGGAAAAGCTGCAGTGAGACCCATGTGAGGTAAAAAGTAGTTCTCCATCTTCATGTATGTTTCATGATGATGATTTCGCTATGTTTGAAAATCATACCACAGGAATTGGCTCCAAAATACTGAAGACAATGGGATATGAAGGAAAAGGCTTGGGCGGTAATGGCCAAGGCATTGTTGATCCCATCAAAGTAGAGAAATTACCCCATTAGGTAGGACTTGGGTATGTCAGGAAAGAAGTTGGGGGATGCGATCCACCAACAACAAATGATGAGCAACCCTCATCAGTTCTTTCCAAATCAAAAGAGAGGGTAAACGATGTTGATTTCCTTTCGATTTCCTCTACTGGTACTATGATGTCTGTTGGAGACTTGGAGATCCCAATTACAAGGACGAATATGAGGCTCCTTACAAATACAAGACACGAAGAGAAAGAACTTGGTGTTAATAACCAAGGCATAGATTAACCTTTGGAGGTTATGCATGAACCTCGATTTGCAGGCTCAAGGTACACCAAAGGAGAGTGCTTAAAGGTGTCAGAGTTGTCTGAGACTATTAATTTTATGTATGTTCTATGCTAAAGAAATTTATTTCAATTTCTTTTCTACATTAGCAATCACATCAGCATAAAGTAAACTATAGATAAATTGCAGAAGACAAGCCAAGACAAGAGGACACAAGATGTGGCCCTAGCTAGGGACAAACCCTAATGTGGGGAAACCCTTGATCAATTCTTCTTTTATGTTCTTCAAAGTTCAACAGAGAAAGAGAGAGAGAGAGAGAGTACATTTACAATAGAAGTCAACTCTTTGACTTTTGATATCAGCAGAGATTAGTTGAAGGCATGTTGCTTCAACTGATTCCCTAAGGTGATTCCTCCACCCATCGTAGTGTTGCATCTCGTCCATTTGCTACACCTTACCGTGTAGTACCATCATGCTGCTCATGATCTCATACATCATTGAGCTTCCCATACATCATGCTGCCCATGCATCATGTTGCCCATGATCTCATCTATCATGTTGTCCATGATCTACTCACTATGCTGTGCATACATCATATCATCATGCTACTTATTATGCTGCCCATGATCTCATACATCATGCTTCCTTCCTTCAGAGACAGATGCTCCATCTGTTTTGGTAGTTCCTAGTGGTTCCAACTTTTCCAGCAGTTCCGCAATTCCAACTTTTCCGGCTTTTTCGGCAGTTCTGGAAGTTCCAACTTTTCCGGCAGTTCCGGCTTTTCCGGCAGTTCCAGATTTTCTGGCTTTTCGGCAGTTCCGACTTTTCCGGCTTTTCTTGTAGTTCCAGCTTTTTCGGTAGTTCCGGCTTTTCTGAATTTTCCGTCTTTTTGGGTAATTCTGGCTTTTCCGGCTTTTCCGGCTTTTCCAGCTTTTCCAGCGTTTCTGGTGTTTTTGGCTTTTCTGACTTTTCTGGTAGTTCCAGTTTTTCCGGCTTTTTTGGATTTTCCTTAGGATCTCTCCTCCTACTAAAACCCAAAGACAAGTAGAGAGAGGAAGAGATCCAAGTGTGTGTAGAAATGACTTGAAGTCCTTTTCTATTTATACTAAAACATAGAGGTTGAATAGACATGATTGTTGGGCTTCTGAGCTTACCCAAGTTGTTGGTCGGCTTGATAATAATTCGATAATCAAAATAAATTCATATCTCCATAAATACTTATCAGAATCAGATGATATTTAGATCAATCCTACATCTCTTGACGAGAGGGATCCAATAAAAATATCAGATGCCATAAATAAGCTGACCCACATGGATTTTAGCCCTAGTTGCCAATTTTAACACTCCCTCTCAACTAGGGAGAACTCCATCCATTGATCCATATGTCCGATTGTATCATCTCTGTCATCAATTCCTTGCACTTTTCTGCTTAGCTTTGCTAGCTCTGCTGGCTCTGCTCTGCTCTGCTCAGCTCTGCTGGCTTTGCTCTGTTCTACTCAGCTCTGCTATGCTCTGCTGTTTCTGCTCTACTCTGCTTAACTCTGCTCAGCTCTGCTGACTCTGCTTAGCTCTGCTGACTCTGCTCAGATCTACTGGCTCTGCTCTGCTCTGTTTAGCTCTGCTGGCTTTGCTCATCTCTGCTGGCTATGCTATGCTATGCTTAGCTCTACTCAGCTATGCTGGCTCTACTCTACTTAACTTTGTTGGCTCTGATCTACTTTGCTCTGCTTAGCTCTACTAGCTCTGCTCAGCTCTATTGGCTCTGATTTGCTCTACTTAGCTTTGTTGGCTCTACTTAGCTCCGCTAGCTCTACTCTGCTCTACTTAGCTCTGCTGGACCATGAAGAAGAAGAATTGATCGAGAATGCCTCATACCATTCTCCACTGACCTGAAGTTAGTCTCAGAGTGCGTACCACTAGTCCCAGACCAGACTCAACTGACCCAAAGTCAGCATCATAGTGGGTACCACTCCTACCACTAGTCCCAGACTAGCATCATTAGTCTCAGAGTGCATACTAATGGTTCCAGACCAGTCTCAATTGACCCGAAGTCAGTGTCATAGTATGTACTACTCTCACTGGTCCTAGACCAGTCCTCCACTGACCCGAAGTCAGTCTTAGAGTATGTACCACTGGTCCCAGACCAGTCCTCAAACGACCCGAAGTCAGTGTCATATTAGGTACAACTCCTACCACTGTTCCCAGACTAGTACTCTAGTAACTTAAAGTCAGTCTCAGAGTATGTACCACTGGTCCCAAACTAGTCCTCAACCGACTCGAAGTCAGTGTCATAGGGGTACAACTCCTACCACTGCTCCCAGACTAGTATCATTGATCCCAGATCAATGAAGGTCATCCTAGCATAGGGAGTATGGTAGATACAGTGATGCATCCATCGGTACTACTATGGTCTCTATCCTCATTTCCATACTCATTGATCAGACAAGAGGTACTTCCCATGAGTCCCAGACTGCATGGGTAGGATGCCTCTACAGGAGAACTTAATCAATGCTGTCCTCATAGGAGAACTAATCATCCTGCTACACAATCACCATGGAGAACACATCATCCAGGCATCATAGGAGAGCTAGTCATCTTGCTACATAATCTTCATGGAGAACACATCATCCAGAACTCACAGGCAAAATAATCATCCTACTACATAGTCGTCATGGAGAACACATCATCCAGACCTCACGGGAGAACTAATCATCCTACTACATAATCGTCATGGAGAACACATCATCTAGACCTCACAGGAGAACTAATCATCGTGCTACATAATCGTCATGGAGAACACATTATCCAGACCTCACAGGAGAACTAATCATCCTGCTACATAGGAGAGCGAATCATCTTGTCCCACAAGAGAGCGAATAATCTTGTCCATAGGAGTGCGAATCATCTTGTTCATAGGAGAGCGAATCATCCTGTCCATAGGAGAGTGAAGCATCTTGTCCCATAAGAGAGCGAATCATCTTGTCCCGCAAGAGAGCGAATCATATTGTCCACAGGAGAGCGAATCATCTTGTCCATAGGAGAGCGAATCATCCAGTCCCAGTGCGCACCACCAGGGGAGGGTGAGTCACCCTGTGGTCTTATGTTGCTCCAATAAGAACCGCAAGCCCCTAGAGCTCCTAGAGCTCAATTTATGCAACATGCAGGACCATTTTACAAGGGTCTCTCGACGACTCCAAGTCATTCGGGAAAATCACAAATTTAATCTTTCCCTGGGGCTCTGATAAAGTGTAGCAACCTGTACATCATCTCAGTGCGATGGAGCCTCCTTGCTCATCGACTTACTATATCCCAGATAAGGCAGTATCTGATGTCTATCTGCTGGAGAAATCATTGAATATGGGATTCCTCAATAATAGAATCCCACCTCTGGTTGTCACAGAGAATCATAGTGGTATTCATCATGTGTACTCACTGAAGAGTTTCCACAACCAGGCAACTTCATACGAGGTCATACTCGTAGTTATGTATCCGGTCTTGGTGGTACTTATAACAATCGATTTCTGCTTCCTGCTTATCCATGATATCGAAGCAGAATCCAAAGAGAACCAGCATTGAGAATTTTTCTAGTGATCCTCCACACTGCTTACCCAGTTAGCATTTGAATAATCATGTAGTTTTCATATTTCCGGCAGTGTATCTTAATCCATGAGAGATTGTGCCCCGAAGATATCTTAGAGGATTCTTGGCACCAATCTAGTGAGGCTCAACCAAATATGAGTGTACCATGCTAACTGCAAAACATATGTCTGGACAGAAGTTCACCAATAGCATCAACGTGATTGAGTTTATGAAACTCAGAGGCATTTCCCAAATCTGGTCTGACATCACTACCATATAACTTCTAAAAGTTAATATCCTCGAGGTAGTCACAGGCTTGCAATTTATCATTCCACATTCTGAATCCAACTCCCTCTTACTTCTACAAATGAGAGGGTCTGTACCTGTCAGAAATAGGTCATCCTTATGAGGTGCCAGTATGAGAGCTCTATCATCCACAACCTTCAGGTAATGGTTTGGATTGGTTTCACTCCTAGTGAATCTCAGCTTCATCAAAAAGCTACCAATCATCTCATACTACGCCTGGTGTGTTTTGCTTCAAGCCATAGAGGGCTTTCTTCCACCTACATACATGAGATTCCCATTCATGAATCTCAAACTCCACAGGTTGTTCCAAACTTGTGGACCTGCTGCATGAGGGGAATGGTCCCCTTGTAGGATTTTCCTTCGATACATCTCAGACATGTACCTTCATGCTCTTTTTGAATTTAGGCATCCCAATCACCATCTTTCCATCGATGAGTGCCACCTTGAAACCTTAAACTTCGATTTTCGAGATGGACTCCAAGTTCTTCTTGCGATCAGGTACATAAAAGAGATTCTGGGGTTCCTTGCTTTCTTTGAAGAGTCAACCATTTCCTTGATGACCTTCATTACCAGTCATTCCTTTGATCATTGAAGATGTCCCTGGAATTATTGTTATCTTCATCAAGAGATGTGTCTCTACCATTTGGACACTCCTTCGCATAACGGCCAAACTTTTTGCAACCAAGGCATCTGCCTTTCCTTCCACCCTTAGATCCGAACTTCCCAATGAAGTGATCTTTAGATGGGCCATCAGAAACTTCCGCTACACCATTATGATAATATGCTCTACTTCAACTTCACCCTTTGTGAACTTAGAAGAGAGATGTTGTTTCTGGGAAAACTAGTGTCTTTTCGAACGACTAGCCTTCTAGGTTTGGCAGCTACCCTAGAAACAATAGTTTAAAGCAATTCATTGATTTCTTCTATGTATAATAGATAAGAGAAAGATAATGGAGCCAACTTGGGACTTCTGCTTAATCCTTTTCTTGATCTCTCTCCTCCTTGACAGAGCTTGCAACTCCTCCCCGTACTTATCCCGCTTGGAGAGTACCTGTAGAAACACAGTAACAAAGAGCTATCAAAGCATCTTGATCTATTATAAAATAAGCATTACAGAATTAGATATATAATGAACATACAATAACATTCATAAATGATAACATTCACAATTGCACAATCATATGGAATAAAACTTGAAGAACTTTATTAAATAGAAGGGAGAATTACAACCCATTTGTCTGATCCAGTATCATCCTCCCATCATCAATCCCTCTTCACCTCATGAAATATCAAGATCACACCAACAATACAATGCTCCTTCCTCAATTACAAACTATCAACATTTCCTTGCAATGCACAATATTCCAGCTTCTGGATCTCTTAGATGAGGGATCCATTTATAGATGTGTGCAAGGGTGTGAGTCATCTCTGGGTTTTGATTAGCGTCATTCCACTTGTTACAATTGGTTCCATTTGGAGATTTCTTGGATCTCTTACTCATCCCTAGGCGAATTCAAAGAGGCAAGTGTCATAGGAGAAGTTTCTAGAATATTCCATGAGAAACCACCTAGCAAACTGTCTCGGACATTTGTCCATCCTTGCCTATCACACCTTATAGAAGGCCTAAACAGTATGCATCACACCTGGGTAGTGTAACACTTAGTATGCATCACACCTTGCTAGTGGAGCAGTCAGTATGGTTCAGTTTAGGCCATTTCTGGATGGTTTCTTAGGTGGAACTTTTGGGGAATGATGTAATCAGATGACCATGTTCTTTTAGGGTATAAAACAACTCTTTTAGGGGTTGAAGAGCCCTAGTTTATTGACATATAAGTTTGGGGTTGAAGTGCCCAAATATGTCTATAACAGTTTCCCCCTAAAGCATGAAGTCGTAAATCTTGATGTCGGGTGAAATGCTTTATCATGAGGATCCGAGGTTTCGAACTGGAAGGTGACCTGCATAAGTTACAATACAATACATCATCATAATATAATTTTCATGATCTAGCTGAGGTAGGCATTCCCATGCTCAGCTTTATAAATTCATTTCATGTACATAGATCAGATAGTTGTCTACAGATGCAGACTGTTGATTCTTCATACGTAGAGTCATCATCCTTGGTTTGGATGACCATCTGTGTAGTGTCTTTGTACATTTGATGTTTTTATATCCCTGAATATATCACAGCCCGGATGGATGAGACTAGATCTGGGGTCTTCAAACTCATTCAATCTTCACCCGATGTACAAGTCAATCCATGTGAAGAGATGTTCTGAAGTCAAACATGGAGAGACATCGCCTAATTACTAGCCAATAATGTGAGATGTTAACAGGTGCGAGAGGAATCACCAATAATGATAATGACCCTCAAGGTACTACAGTACAATTCACGTGGTGTGAATATATGATCCGATGTCGAACACCACACAAAACTTTTTGGTCGAAGGCCATTGATGTCAACCTATCGTCGGAAGCTAGAAACTTGCCATTGAGGCATGCAAGCTTCAAAGCACTAAAAGGGGTGTTTCTAAGTCAACTTCTTCGATAATGAGCTGATGTCGACAAGAAGCGAATTGTCATAGGAGGACCTTGATGTATCCCACATTGATGACATGAAATGAAGCAAAATATTTCTGGAGGTGAAAACGATTTGACAACACAAGGTTCAGGAATGGCAGTCATGAAAAAATGAAGGTTGGAGGTATTGCAGTGGATGAGGCATTAACTAGATTGTGGTTTCTCAAATGAATGACTTCTCTTGAACATGTTGGCGACACTGAGATGGATTGTTAGTGTTAACCCCAAAAGATGGTTGGTGCGAAAGACCAATGGTGAGATGACCGGTGAACGGAATACCCAACTCGACTCAATAATGGTGATTGAGTGAAAGTGTCATGTTCAAGAGTGACCTGCTACCATAAGTTCTTCAAGTTTCTCCCCTTCTTCCCCAGTCATTGCTAACCAGTACCTCTTTATTTTTTTCAAGCTTGAGGAGAATAACATATGCTTGCTCTATAATTTGCCCTTTGGGTAAACCTGTCGCTATGTTTTAACGAGTCTAGCGACAGTGAAACTCAATCTTGTCTAGAATGGACCAGTTTCTCGCAATTGTTTTAACGAGTTTAATGAAAAGGATAACTCAGTCCTTTTCATGTTTAGAGAGTTTGAAAAGGGACGAAAATAAAACTCCAGAAGTTATTTTTCGTAAAATAATCCCTTAGGTCCGAAAAGGGATAAAATAATACCAAAGGGATGACTTTTCCGATCACTTTAACGAGCCGAAAAAGACAAGTGCTCACACTTTTTCATAGGATAATCCCTCGGGTCCGAAAAGTTTAAAATTATACAGGAGGGATGACATTTCAAAGCACTTTAACGAGCTAGAAATGCCAATTTCTTGACAATATTTTCATATTTAATGAGTTTGAAAAGGGTTTAAAGGAGACTCGATTTGAGGAATGAGTGGTGTCTAGGGTAGCAACTGGTTCCGGGTAATCTTGGAACTTCTCAAAACATGGTGAATTCTGTGAAGAGGCTGGCTAATAAGACCACTCATCGCAACTGTTCCTCAAAAAGGGGTAAAACAACCAAGTGAGAGCGTATGATTGGCCAAAGGGATGGAGGTGATGAGAGGTACACAACCAAGGCTCAAAAGGCTGATAGAATGGAAATCACAAAGGTTATTTAGGTGGTGGGTTCATTTTTTGACAAGCTTGAACCATGGGGGAACTATGCTTGGAGTCAATTTCATTTTTACACAAGCTTGAAATGACAAAATTTTGCTTGAATCAGTGGTCAAAGATGTTCACTTCACTGTTTAGCACATCAAATTCTTTCATTGGTCATTCAACCTACTCAATCACTCCATCAAATTGATTAGAAATACATATATATGTATGAAAAATGAACTAAAACTAACATTTTACTTGAAGTACGTGAATAGTAAATATAAAAAGTAGTTTTACCTTTCACTTTCATCATTTCATTTCAAATTTGGGGTTTTGGAGCTTTGGAGTGGTTTTCCCCCTCAAATTTCGCCAGTCAATTTTGGGAGATCTTGTGGACCATTTTCCCTGCTATTAGGGCTAGGTAGGAGCTAACCCTGAGCTCTTCATTTCCATTCCATCTTTTCTTGATTCTGAGCTAGTTTTTCCACTTTTCTCGGCCTTTGGGGTTTGAAGAATTCATTCCCCAACCATCGCACTTAGCCTATATTGAAAGGTGCAATGAATACTGAGCTGTACATTGGCCAGTCAGTATGCATCTCACTTTGCACAAAGGCAGGGTGCGATGGGCGTAGAAAGGCAACTTTACACAGTGTTTTTTCATCAAATTTTTGCTTGCTTTTGCTCAAATTTGGATCCTAACTCATCTTTTGTCTGCATTTCAAATATTTGTTGTATCAATATGGTTGTCACATGGCGTGAATGAGAACATGAAGAGGAGGACATGATTGCTTTACACGACCAGGGCACAGTTGATGCTTTAAGAAGTTGTGGTTTGCTAAAGTTCTTTTGCATATCCAGCATAAGGCAACATATTAGTTTGTTGCAGTATTTTCTCGATGCTTGGGATCCGATTGACCAGGTATTCCAGATCAGAGGTAAATCTATTCCATTGATGGTCGAGGACATTTACTTCCTGACGGGATTGTCGAGGCGTGGTGCCCCTCTTTCACTATCAGGATTCGCTCGTGGGGGTGAATCCGTGAAAGATTACATTCGTCAGTTCTGCAGGGATGGATCTCAGCCCAGCAGAGATGGTAAGATTAACATCTAGGATGTCACTGATCGACCATTGAGGACCATTTTATTTACCTTTGCTAGATTGGCTGGCAGCGCAGCCTTACATTTGGCAAACAGATCTTACATGCAGTATGCCCTGGAATGCCTAGAACCGAAGGTGTTCAACTGGTGTGAGGCAATACTTCCTGTTATAAAAGAACAACTCTCCAAAGTAAAGAATGGAAGAACCAAGAATTTTGGCTACAGATCCATATTGACTGCTTTTTCTTTGGAGAGTATTCCATTGATGCTGCCTCAGAACATTTCACTGGGATTGCTAGCACCAAGGGAACGATAGAAGTAGAGATGGGTTGATCTTATGGCCAGACATGCCAACCAGTCACAGATTTCCTTCTCTGATGCCTTTTTTGAGTGGTTCAACTGCCAGGAGATGGTATTTGCGGAGTTTCCATATGTCGGGATGGATTTCTGAGGTGACCCGGATTTGGCGTTACCAGTTGGCGAGCAGTGGAGTTCTATAGGTAAAATTATTTGACCACATCTTTGTTTTTCAGTTTTATAATGTTTTTGTGTTTTTTATGTTACCAAGACTAAACAAACTTATATGTGTGTGCAGATATTGGACCGATGCGACTAGTGGCATGCCCATGGACGGCAGATGACACTTCAGCAAGAGAGGCTGTAGGGAGGGTTGTCCTTCAGGATATGGACATATTGGAGACCCTGGCAGTGTTGCAGGATTAGATCGAGGGCCTCACTCTTGGCATTCAAGATGTTAGGACTGATGAGTTACCTTTGAGGTTACAGCGCCATACTACTGGCATACCAAGTCGCTGGACTAGGCTCTTGTGCATGATAGCACATGCGGTGACATGTTATCACCAACATCACTAGTCTAGGATGCTTTTCTGCATTCATTTTGAGTTTCTTGGTCAGATGACCAATTTTTCCTTGGACACAAAACATTTTGTAAAAACTATAAAAAGCTATCTATTCTTGATTTTCGGAGTTTTATTTTGGTTAAGCTATGCAATCCTGATGCAAATGTTGATGTGAAATGCTTTCTTTACAAATGCTGCAAATGTCTATTTAACACATAGTTTTCTAATGAATCAGTCAATGTGTTTAAGTTTCTGGAAATGTGTTGATATTGAATGGAATCAAAATGTATTTCCAAAATCCTAACTCTTAAGAACATGTGATAAATCAGAAATAGAGTCTCATCCACGATTGATTATTTGGATGTTAAATCGTTGGATGACGAGGGAAGGTCACAAAGTAACTCTGCAAAGATGAGAGATTTCTTTGATTTGGATTTGGCGAATTCCGGATAAAACTCTTGCAAAATGGCTATCCATTTGGAATATTTTCCCCCCAGTAATTGACGCGATAGAATGTAGGTCATAGGGTTGCAATCTGACATAATGGTAGTTTTGCGAAAGAGAACATAGTGTCGAAATATTTGTACTGCTTGAACCGCTGCTAAAGCCAATTTTTCAACATAAGAGTACTTGCTTTCTATATCATTAATATTGTGACTTAAATAATATATAGGATGTTCAATTCCATTATCTTTTTGCATTAAAACCATGGAGATGGTTATATCTGCAATGATGAGATGCATGTTAAAGTCTTTTTTATAGTCAAGAGTGTACATTAATGATGCTTTTATCAGGGAATCTTTGAAAGCATCAAAGGAAGCTTGTGCAACCTGATCCCAATGGAAGGGTACTCCCTTTTTCAAAAGACATGTATAACCTTTAGTGAGCTCAACATAATGTGGAATGAACCTCCTCAGAAAGTTAGCTTTCCCTTGGAGTCTCTAAATCTGAAGCAAATTTGAAGGTGGAGGCATGTCAAGGATTGCCTGAACCTTAAATGGGTCGAGTCAAATTTCGTCCTTAGAAACTACAAAACCAAGAAATTGACCAGAACCAATAAAAAACACACATTTGTGTGGATTGAGTCATATCTTGTAGTGTCGGCAACATAGAAATATGGCTCTCAAATGCTGTGGATGATCAGCCCGTTTTCGCGAATGAGCCGGCAGATTGTCGCGATATGGTTGAACGATTTGTTTGATGTCATGGAAGGCGTAATTCATTACCCTCTGAAAGGTTGCCCCTGTGTTCTTCAAACTGAAAGGTAATTTACAATATGCGAATGTGCCCCACAGACATATGAATGCAGTCTTTGACTTGTCCTGTGGGCGGATATTAATTTGATTGTATTTGGAAAATTCATCCATGAATGAAAAGATTTCGCATCCAGCACATTCATCAATAATTTGGTCAATAAAGGGTGTAGGATAACTGTCCTTTGGACACACTTGATTTACATCCCTATAATCGACGCACACTCTAATCGTTCCTTGTTTTTCATTACAAGAACAATATTCAATACCCGATCAGTGAGAGGAACAGGGTAAATGAAGCCAGCTCACAAAAGTTTTTCAACTTCTACTTTAATGGAAAAAACTTTCTTCAGATGGACAGGTCGAAGCCGTTGTAGCACTGGTTTGACATCTAGATACATCTTGATTTCATGTTCAACAATTCTTAAATCAATGCTTGGCATTTCTTCATATGATCAGGCAAAGACATCTCTGAATTCGCGAAAGAGAGCATAGTAAATCTCTAGTTCTGATGGAGAACAAGATTTTCCAACGTGAATATTCTCTACAACATTAGGTTTGGTTGAGATATTAATGGCAATAGTTTCTTCAATGTTGGACAAATTTCACTTGGAATATACTGTATTTACAATATTTAATAAAAAATAAAAAATTGAAGGATGATTGAGGTTGCTTGAATATTATTCATTCTCATCTCGAAGGTGGGAACGATGGTGGTAATATTCCCACGACATCTCTCCTATCATCATTGATTGGATGATTCCTTCATCTGTAGAATGTATACGAGACCAAGGATTGGAAGAGGTACCATATTCTAAAGACCTATCTATCCAAACACTCGTCGAGTGTTGTTTCGGGTTTGCCATCCAAGCCCAGAAAATTGATTACTGCAGAGATTTGATGGGGCTTGGTGGCAATGCCTCATGATGATCCTCACTATCAAAATGGTCGAATTTCTTCTTAAACTCAGATGATGTAGAAGAGATCATATGATAGGTTTCCACTATGGCCACTTCCGCGAGACCATATGGAGGTGGGAGGGAAAAAGTACCCATTAAGGAAGGGTCTTTTAGGAGACATACTCTGACATTTTCAAGTGATTGTGAACTTCCATGGATCAATGGAATGCTTCCAGTAGCTTGTGAACTATTAGGAAAAAAGGCTAGTTGGTCAATGATTGTAATTCCACCTTGGAAGGGAAATGCAATCTTTCTAAAATATGTAGACACAATGACAACCACAGCATAAATCCAGGGTCTTCCCAGTAAGATATTGTAATCAAGGTTTCCATTAATGACCTCGACTTCAATCTCTATTGTCTTGCCCCCCAGTTCGACTTGCAAGTTACTTAAAATCCCATACAGAGTGTATGTTCCTCCATCAAACTCTTTTAATGTTGTTGATGATCACGACAAGGGTGGTGAACCAAGAGTTTTCTAGCAACTCATTGACATAATATAGGTAGATGCCCCCTCATCGATGATGGTTCGATGAACATTTTTACTGAGGGATTTTACCTGTATAAGGAAAGCGAGTTGGGCTGGTAACTGAGGTGTATATCCTTTATGATTAAAGGCCACTAGATTGGAATTCGCTGGATCAATCCCACCTATTACTGATAACGAAGCCTGCTTTTGGGAGGGACAATTTTGCAATACCTCAAGTTTCAACATAGCGGATGGTGATTGAGCCAAATCCTCCACTATATTATAATTCTGAGCAGCTGGAGCACAAGGATTAAATGTCGATTTATGTACGACTCCCTTTGGCGGCTTTATAGTTAATTTAGGAATAATGGGTGGAACAACTTCTAGCGAAGTTGTTGTCGAACCACTAGGTTGATCTGTAGCCTAGTTGTTTGATGACAGTGGATTCCCATAATCTTCATTCCTTGTCGATATCAAAGCATTATTTTTCTTGTTTGAGATGGATAGCATAAGCACTTGGGATGTGGAAGCATGATCGATAGCGACCAGATTTGTTTCTGGGTTTGGAAACGGATCAGTCAACACTACTAAGGTATTTGAAGCCTTCAAAAATTTTGCAACCTCAGTTCTATGTGGACATTCTTTCATATAATGATCCTTGTTACATATCAAACATGTAAAACGAGGAGGTTTCTTTGGCCCAGTAGGGTTCTCAAATGATTTTTCAAGAGTTGAATTTGTTAGTGTCAGTCTTTCCAACCTTCCTCCAGTGATCAAATATTCTCTTACAAAGTGGTCTCAGAGTGTCAAGGTCAAATTTTGTCATTTCAGTGAGTCTTTAAGCAAAATTTGGTCACTAGGCATTAGGTCTAGGGTTTGCTTTTACTCCTTCTAAAATTGCCCAAATGCCAATCTATGTCACTATTCAGCTGAGTCTATCATCATTCATAGGGTTGTCATTATCATGTCAGTGTCTAATGAGTCATTTTACACCTTGTTCATGCTTCAGTTGCGCCCAGGCAAGGTCATTTCCCTCTCCTAGGGTTTTGAAGCCAATTTCTCTTCGACGGTCAAATCATCGGGAAAACTTGTATCCTGATGTTCATACACCTTCCCCTATCCTTAAAGTACCTTATCAAATGCTTCCCATCACTGAGATCCCCCAAAATCCTCATTTTCGCACAAACCCTAGTTTCTTGCTACAACCTGGCAATCTTCTAGGTTTGGCCTATGTTTTGCCCTTTTGGACCCCTTCCCCTCACTCGATCTCTGCGATTCCACTTTCCCCTACTTCCTAACATCCCTCCATACTTCCAAAAATTTCCCCAAGAATTTAGAAGCCCCTTATCCCCTTCATTTCGCTTCATTTCGGCAAAATCCCTTGTTCCACACATCGGGATAAGTTTCACTCAAAAGATGTTTCAGATAAATCAAAGATGAATTTGGGAAAACTGAGAGAGGTTTTTGTCCAAAACATGCCAAAGAAGCAAAACCTCCTTCGCTTTTTTCACAGGTGTTATGGTTTTAGAGAAATATCAAAATTACAATCGCCGGATCCAAGGAGGTTGGCCAAGGCACTAAAACGACGGAAAAGGCCTGATCCACTCCAAATTTTGGCCAAATCCTCCTTGACTGAGAATGGTACTTGATTGGGGACGGAGAAAATTTTGTCAATTGTGAATTTTTTGTGCCACACACAGGTTTTCTTCACCAAAACGTCGCACGCCGCGCGCGACCTTTTCGATGGGCAACTCCATTTCGGGAAAACTCAGTGTTTTCAGATTTTTTATGCAAAGATACACATGTTCAGCAATTACCAAGAGATTTCATCAAATTTTGAGCCTCCAGAAGGTCAAAAAACAAGCAAAAAATGACTTTCTGCCACCTTTTTGACACACAGGAAGCAATCTTGGGAGATTGCAATTTTGGAGGGGCAAATGGCCACCAAATTCAGAAATTCCACTTGGGTTGGAAAGTAGAGATTCAAACCTTTCCAACAAGCCCACTTTTGCCTCATTTGGACACCTGGAAGTGCCTCAAAAGAAGCTCCAAAGGCGCGCGACGTGTTCAAGATCAGGGCGCGACGTGTTGGGCAGTTTTCACAGAAATTCACCTACAGCTCAGCAAAACGCAGTTTTGACTGGATTTGACTTTTTGGAGTAGATTTTGATCCTCCTTGTTGTAAGTGATGTAATTTTATGATATTTTGACACTTATTTATCTCTTCTAGAAGATTCATTCATGAGATAGGAAAAAATTTAATGAATGAATTGGTTCCCTAGCTTATAGAGGCAAGTTGTTTTGACTGCCTAGTTTTTAGTGCTCAGTTTAGAATTGGTTGAAACAGCTCCTAGGATAGTGAGCTCGACCCCTAGAGGAAAGGAAAGATGTTATATTGCCTATATTATGTACTTTCTTGGTCATTTTCATGTTGGACTCTTGAGGGAGAAGCTTCTATTGTATTACTCATTGTATCTCTGCAATTTTGGCAAAGGAAGAAAGACCAGGGTTTTGCAGTCGTTTTTGGGATTCCTGTGGTTACATGTTATGAAACCAGCTCACAAAAAGATAGAAAAGAGAGATCCACGCCTTAGAATTCAGCCTCTTCGAGGGGGCAACCTCCTTTACATTACATAAATGAACAATTCTTGGATGATACAAATGAAAATACCTCCTTTCTATATATAGGAGTCTAAGTGGTCCCAATACAATCAAAGCCTACATAACAATAATATTGTAGGGCACAACAGTAACAATGGTGGGCTTCTATGTGGCATAATAGTAACAATATGGGCACTACATGGGTACATCAATATAATAAGTGGGTTATACTAATAACAATAAGGGGTTACACTAGTAGTATAGGGGCCTAACATGCCCCTCTCCTTCAAAAAGCGTTGTCCTCAACGCTTGAGTAGTTCTTGATGCTTCTATATAAAATTCTTGTCCTCCCATGTGGAATATTCAGCGGGTAAGTTCTTCCACTTGATGAGATACTCTGAAATTGATCGATTTCATAGCTGTCGGGTTCTTGTTTCTGTGACTGCTCCAGGTTCCAATATGCTTTTTCCTTCCTCTTCAATTTCGGGCAATATTGCTTGAATTGGGATCTTTTGCAACTTTTGAATAAGTGGCCATACTTCTTCGTTCTTCTTCCATTCATCCGTTGCTTCGTTTATCCAATTTGGTTGGATAATATAAATAGCACAAAACAATGCTTCCACATCCTCATCCTTGAAGCGTCTTTCCATTCGGTAAGGTCGCCATTTTTTAAGTGCATGTAGTATTGCCAACATTTCCTTCTCATAAATAGCTTGCTTGAGATGTAGCAGTAAAAATACCCCATCACTCACATCAAAACATTTTTCACTACGATGTTGATCTACATGTTGTTTCATTTGATTTTGTACCGAAGTGGCGTTATCCTTTAAAAGTTGGAGAACTTGTTGTTGATGCTCGATATGATCTTTCTCTACTTGAACCTTTTTCTTCTTGATATGTCCTTCTATCTTTTGAGGAGTGGTAATTTCTTCCAGTCCTTTACAAGATATGGTCGGATTCATTTCTTGATGCTCGATGTGATCTTTCACTTCTTGAACATTTTTCTTCTTGATGTGTCCTTCTATCTTGATAGTTTGAGGAGTGGTAATTTCATCCATTGAATTACAAGATATGGTTGGATTCATTTCTTCTTTCTCGATGTGATCTTTCACTTCTTGCACCTTTTTCTTCTTGATATGTCCTTCTATCTTGAGAGTTTGAGGAGTGGTAATTCTTGCCAATGCTTTACAAGATATGGTCTGATTCATTTCTTCTTTCTCTGGGGTGGTGTCCTGACGTATATCCTCTTCTTTTGATGTTTCTTGATCCTTTTCTTCCTCCTCTTCATATTCTATGTAAAATAATTTCTTCTCAGCACACCTATGACCTTTAGTGCATTTGCTATCACAATTGTAACAAAGCCCTTTTTCTCTTTTTTCTTCCAATTGTTGTGGTGTAACCCTTGTAGGTTGTGGAAGGCTGGGAGAAACAACACTTCCATCTTTATAATTGTGAGGGGTATGCTTCCTGGTTTCCATAATTTTGCTTTCCATTATGTCACAAATCCCTTTTACTCTTTCCAATTGTTGTGGTGTTGTTCTAAAGAAGGTGTTGCTCTTTATATCCTCATAATGTGCTATCATTTCCTCCGTGAAAATTGACCACGTAACAAGTTTTTTACGAGAACAAAGCCCTTTGTACCATAAAAATTGATCTGGTTCTAAATATGAAGATGAAATACATACCTTTTGTAACAGTTGTACACCATGTATATCAAAATATTGCTCCATCTGAAGTATCCAATTTACCGGATCCTTGCCATCAAACTTCCTCATCTTGCTTTTTCTTGATTTTAGGAGATCTACCTTGAAACGACTGTAACTCTGTACTTTCAGATCTTTAAGTTCTGAACTTGTGACCTGTAGTAGCCCTCTTTGTCCTCTTTCCAATGCCACAAGTCTGATCCAAATTGGATTCTCCAAGAAAAAGTTATGCACAATCTCCCGCAGTGACCTGATTATAGACTAGTTCAGTAGAGCGAACTTGTATGACGTGCCACGTATCACTGTTTCAACCTTTGACTTTGAAAAATATATAAACAGAAACTACAGTCCGTCCTCTTTCTGTACCTTCTTACGAAATTTCAATCCGATGCCCAGAAAGAAAGTTATGACGCTTTTCCCCAGGTCACCTGTTTTGAGTGTAATTCAGGAGTCTGCAAAAAGACCAACTTCCGCAGATCATATCTCCGAAAATAACGCGCGAAAAGATCTGAAATTCGGACCCAAGGTTCAGCGCCAAGTCTTCTCAAATGCGTTTTTTTTTAGACTTTTGAAACGTCACAGAAAAAAAGTTATAGCGAAAATGCCACGATGACCTGTTTGGAGCAGCGAAACCCTAGAATCCAAAGCTCTAATACCAAATGTTATGAAACCAGCTCACAAAAAGATAGAAAAGAGAGATCCACGCCTTAGAATTCAGCCTCTTCGAGGGGGAAACCTCCTTTACATTACATAAATGAACAATTCTTGGATGATACAAATGAAAATACCTCCTTTCTATATATAGGAGTCTAAGTGGTCCCAATACAATCAAAGCCTACATAACAATAATATTGTAGGGCACAACAGTAACAATGGTGGGCTTCTATGTGGCATAATAGTAACAATATGGGCACTACATGGGTACATCAATATAATAAGTGGGTTATACTAATAACAATAAGGGGTTACACTAGTAGTATAGGGGCCTAACATTACATGTATTGATGGTGTGTTTCTCTTTGTACTTGTAAGTTTGTTATGTGATTCATCTTCTTACTTTTCCTTCTGCAAGTTAGGCAAATGAAGTGTTAAAGTAGAATTCATGATTGTCATGCTCTGCTTTTAAGTTTGCTTAATATTTATGTTTTCATCTGTCTAAAGAGAACTCTTGAAGGTTTCTTGCTCTCTTTAGCTCCTCACTGGTCATTCCTATCCATTCACTTAATTCAAAGGCATCAATACAGTCTCCTACCTTGCCCCAAAGAACCCCCTGCAAAAACTGTGTCCAATCCCCGCACCCAAAATTGCCTTTTCCCGATTTTCCACCAAAACCCTAAAAATCCCAAATCAAACCTTTTTTTCAATTTACTAGCCTAAAATTAGTGTTCTTTATTGGTTATCTCTGCCCGTTGAAGATCTTTGCTGAGATAGACCGGAGAGAGCCCTCTCCTGCCCCGTAGGGCTAGCTACGAGGCTAAGTGGTTTGCTGTTGCCTTGGAGTTTACCTTTCTCAGCCTGAGGTGAAATTTCAAGCGCTAACAAAATTTTCCTATTTCTTCTTGTTATTTTTCCCTTTCTTCTTGCCCCCTGGTTGCTTTGGATTCTTGCCTTTGACATATGAAACAACATTAATATCTGAGGCAAAAGGTCTGTCATTTGCATTTTGACTAGAAACTGCAAGAGCTTTACCAGATGGAGCCCTTGCAGTTTGCGTGCTTGAGGCACCGATCACGTCGTCACCAGCATGAGAGTCCCTATTCGATTTAGGAGGAGGTGGAACAGAAAATTCTAGTCTAGGAGCATCAGGAATTTTGTTGAAGAGAGTGCCAGACTGAGTATAGATGAAGTCTAAATATTGGTCACGACCAATGACTTGCTCTTCCGTGACAACTCCTCCTTTTTCCACGTCCTTACTGATAGATGGCAATAAGGACTTAATAAACCACTCAGCTAAAAGCTAATTAGGAACATACATTTTTACCATTCGACGACAACGTCGCCACTCATGAATATGATCAGATATGTGAGTGGCTGTGGTCTATTTAAAGTTTGTAAGGAGTTCTGTTCCCATTTCGTACTTGATGGGTAACTAAAAGTGGGTTAGAAAAGTAGTGGCGAGGATGCTGAAGTTATCAAACGAAGCTCTAGGCAATTCAATATACCATTTCGCTGCTAGACCAATGAGTGTTCTCTGAAAAAGGTGAAGCCTAATCGAATCATCATTCAGGGTGTTAGATGAGCACCACAAATGAAAAGTCATTACATGATTCGATGGATCTTCTCCTGGATTTCCATTGAATTTAGGAATATCGGAGGGAAGTTTATGAGGAATCGCTGGCCACCAAGGGGCATATGCAATTGGATCATTTG
This sequence comes from Pinus tabuliformis, assembly GCA_031772625.1. NCBI lineage: Eukaryota > Viridiplantae > Streptophyta > Pinopsida > Pinales > Pinaceae > Pinus > Pinus tabuliformis. The sequence continues at coordinate 1,868,962,538 of CM062817.1, forward strand.
TTAGCCGATTCAAATGTGGTAATTCTAGAGTTGCTACAAAAGGGAATTGTTGATTCAGATTAGGTGGAGCATACCTAAGATAAGATGGAATCGCCTGAGGAGTAGGTCTGTGCATACCAGCGTAATGTATTTGATGCTGGTAACATTGATAAGGTTGTTGGACATAACCAATATAGTGTGGTTGTTGATAACTGTTTTGAAAATGCGGTTGTCCATTACCTACAAAGCCTTGTTGCTCAAGTCCTCGGTAGGCTTGATATTGACCAAATCCAGTTTGAGCTTGTAAACCAAGCCCAAAATGAGGTTGGGTTTACTAGAATTGTGGTTGTTGGTACTGTAACAGCCATGGTTGTTGGACCATTTGCTGTTGCCCAATACTGGAAGATTGACCAAGATGCGGATTGACAATACCTGTTTGTGCCTGAGTCGTTCCAGATAAGGAAGCACTAACCTGAGGTTGCGATTGAGCCGTAGAGACAAGTGGTTGTTGTATCGCAACCTGAGAGACTTGAGGTTGAGACACAACAGGTAGTGCTTGTACTTGCGACACAGTCATAATAGCAGGTGTAGTGGGAATATTCGACACAGGTTGGATCGATTGCATTGAATATACAACCCTTGGTTGTTGTAGCAGTATTGGTACCCAACCACTGGATGTAATTCCATTTTGACCTGAAGTTTGTTGGAAACTATCACATGGTTGTTCTAGAGGAGGGAACAATGAAAAAGCATACTGCCCTCCATATGGCGACAGTCCCATGTTCAAAGGATATATCGGTCTTTGAAGACTGGTTTTCCCAAATTGATACTGGCATGTAGGATCGAATTGTTGAGTTTCAACATAAGAAATACTAGATGGGACTCCGGATGAATAAATAGGAGCAGACCATGTTGCCGAAGCAGCCCCTGAGTGGACTCCAGTTAGTGATTAATAACTAGCCAGAACAGATGGTATTCCAGCAAACATTGTAGGAATGGTAGCAGGAAGTTTTTCTATAGCTGTATCAAATGACACACTCCTAGATGTTGATGGTTGCTTAGACATGTTTAGTCTATCCAAAATATTTCCTAGTGATTCGACAAGAACTTGCGATGAAGGATGATTAAAAGAACTAAATTTAGGAGTAGAAGGATACAAATGAATCCTAGTTCCAAAATGTAATGGGGTACTAGATGGAGGATCCTCTGCTATCTCCTCTATAGCAATCAGACCAAGTGGAAGAGGTAGACCATTAGGTCCGTAAAAGATTTATGGAGCCGAAGAAGGTATAGCTTCTGCAGTGACAAATACTGGAGGGGTGACACCTTTTGAATTCTGAAACTCAACTTCCATATGTTCAGGTAAGTGAACTTCAGTCTCAAAGGGAGGTTCTTGAACAACTACTGGTTCAGATGTAGCCTTAGTTTGAACTGAGATGGGTTCTGGATCAACTGTATATGGAGTTGTTTCAGGTATAGAAGTGCCTACCGATACACTAGGATCAATTCTAATGTCTTCTCGTAGCTGTGTAACTTCTTCTCTAAAGGCTGATGTACCATAAATGATCGGAGTAACTGTAGTCTCTGACAATGTTGAAGCAAAAGTTTCAAATAAACCAGATGAATTGGACGCAGTTAAACGAGACCGCTTTGTCCGGATTGGCTTAATTTATGGAGTCAAAGACGGTTGACTCGTTAGTCTCCGCGAACGATGGGGTTTTGATTGACTTTCTTCCATAATTGTGGATTACTTGATTAACTCAAAATTAAGGGGAAAATTGATGTTATTCCGAATTCAATTAATTTTAAAGATGCTTTGACACAACTTTTCTTTTTCAATTTTTAACAGTCGAGTAAAAGCTAAAGATGACTCTAGTCTCCTTTGATTTTTAATGAGCCTGAAGTGACATGTGATCAGATGGACCTCTTCTTTTAAAGAGTGGAAAAGGAATGAAAGTGACTACTTTGGAAAATCTAGATAGAGGGATTACCAAACCAATCGAAAAACTGCAATATACACCTTGGTGATAAATTAAAGAGAAATTACCAAGGACTTATGTACAACAGTCAATCTTCCCAAATGCTGTGTTCAGTGCATTGCGATCAATAAGGTGGCAGACTTGGCTTCCTATGGATAAAGGATATAAGCCTATTGTGGTCTCCCAATATATACTCGACGTTACGGGGAGCACAAGTCCGTGCTAGCACTTGTCATATCAAGGAGTAAGAATCACCCAACCTTCAATGAAAACGATAGTTACTAGTTTTTGCGACACCGGAACACGTCTCTAGCCTAAACCTCTGGATGTGTTGCGTTAAGTTCTAAAGCATTGTTAGATTCATTGAAATTTATTTTAGACTTGATCATGTTTAAAGTTTGCCTTTTAGTGGTTCACTGCGTGATGTTGATTTGAGATTCCTAAAATTCAATCTACAATGATAAACAATCTTTGTTTATTTTGAGCAATGAAAATCCTAGCTACTAGGGAAAGAAGATTACAATTCTTTCAAACAAAGAGCAAAGAGCACACACTAGTGCATCTCCCTAAATCATTTTCTGCACACAAACTAAATGCAAATGCAAATTCATGTATTTGTTTTTCATTTTCCTTAATGTGAAAAATGCTAAAAAGGAAAACTAAATGCAGTAAAGATCTGAAATATTTCTTTCAAAATGACATTTTCGAAATTTCTTCTTCAAAAGAGAAAGGAAAACTAAACGACACTTTTCAATTTTGAATAAAAAAATGCTTTCGACACTTCAAATAAAAAAAAATCAAATCAAATACATGATGAAAAGTTCAATCGACTATCCAGGGAAGGAAGAATCCATGACACTTCTCTTTTCGACACAAAACGACAATTATGACACTTTTTGTACCAAAGCGACAGATCGATTTAAGCAACTTTTCGACAAAGGATTGTAAATGATGAACAAATACATAAAAACATTTACTAATCCTAATCTAATGGAGGCTGATCTATGTGATGCAAGTAGGCTTCAGTAAGGAGGCACTGTTCATAAGCAGCAAAACAACTAAACAAAACTGAAAACAAGGTCAAAAACCCCCAATTTCTAGAATGGAAATAGGTTCAGTTAGTCATTGCACCTGGGCTTCACAGAAATAGGGATGCATCACACTTTACACACTCGAGAGGTGCAATGCATACTAGGTTACAGTGATAGACAGTGCGATGGGCCAGGGAGTGCAACTGAAATCGCTTTTCGCTCAGATGTGTAGCTGTTTTCAGTGAGATAAGTTGAGCTATGATGGACGGTAAGGAGCAAAGTACAGAGGAATGACTTGATAGGTTACTAAGCTACCAAAAGGGCATATAGATGTGCTTCAAAGTCAAATGTCTAATTCATAAACTAAACCAGAGATTGATTGAAGCAGCATTCATCTACTATGCAATTGTAGAGCAAGAGTAGTTCGAAGGCTACCTGGCTAACTTCAAGATCTGTCTATAGTTTATAAAACAAACAATAACAACAAACAAACATCTATTCGATCCCCAATGGAGTCGCCAATTTGTTTCTGGGAAAACTAGTGTCTTTTCAAACGACTAGCCATCTAGGTTTGGGAGCTACCCTAGAGACAACAGTTTAAAGCAATTCAACGATTTCTTCTATGTATAATAGATAAGAGAAAGATAATGGAACCAACTTGGGACTTCTGCTTAATCCTTTTCTTGATCTATCTCCCCCTTGACAGAGCTTGCAACTCCTCCCCGTACTTATCCCGCTTGGAGAGTACTTGTAGAAAAACAGTAACAAAGAACCGTCAAAGCATCTTGATCTATTATAACATAAAAATTACAAAATCAGATATATAATGAACATATAATAGCATTAATAAATGATAACATTCACGATTGCACAATCATATGGAAGAAAAATTGAAGAACTTTATTAAATAGAAGGGAGAATTACAACCCAGTTGTCTGATCCAGCATCAATCCCTCTTCGCCTCATGAAATAGCAAGATCACACCAAAAATACAATGCTCCTTCCTCAATTACAAACTATCAGCACTTCCTTGCAATTCACAATATTCTAGCCTCTGAATCTCTTAGATGAGGGGTCCATTTATAGATGTGTGCAAGGGTGTGAGTCATCTCTGGGTTTTGATTAGTGTCATTCCACTTGTTACAACTAGTTCCATTTGGAGATTTCTTGGATCTCTTACTCATCCTTGGGTGAATTCAAAGCGGCAAGTGTCATAGGAGAAGTTTCTAGAAGATTCCATGAGCAACCACCTAGAAAAATGTCTCGGACATTTGTCCATCCTCGCCCATCACACCCTATAGAAGGCCTAAATAATATGCATCACACCTGAGAAGTGTAACACTCAGTATGCATCGCACCTTGCCAATGGAGCAGTCAGTATGGTTCAGTTTAGGCCATTTCTGGATGGTTTCTCAGGTGAAACTTTTGGGGAATGATGTAATTATATGACCATGTTTGTTTAGGGTATAAAACAACTCTTTTAGGGGTTGCATAGCCCTAGTTTATCGACATATAAGTTTGGGGTTGAAGTGCTCAAATATGTCTATAACAGATGTGGAACCCATTAATCCTTTTGTCTTGTCCCTGGTACCTTTGGTGATTGCTCTTTCACTCTTGCTTGGACATTGTCTTCACCTCAGCTATGATTCCATGTTAATTTTAGGTATGTTCTATGCTAGAGCAATTTATTTCAATTTCTTTTCCACATTAGCAATCACATTAGCATAAAATAAACTGCAGATAGAACATAAATATAAATTGCATAAGACAAGCCAATACAAGAGGACACAAGATGTGGCGCTAGCTAGCGACAAACCCCAATGTGGGGAAACCCTTGATCAATTCTTCTTTTATGTTCTTCAAAGTTCAGCAGAGAAAGAGAGAGAGAGAGAGTACATTTACAATAGAAGTCAACTCTTTGACTTTTGATATTGGTAGATATTATTTGAAGACATATTACTTCAACTGATTATCTAAGGTGATTCCTTCACCCACCATAGTGCTGCATCTCGTCCATTTGTTGCACCTTACCGTGTAGTACCATCATGTTGCATCATGCATCATCATGCTGCTCATGATCTCATACGTCACTGAGTTGCCCATACATCATGCTGCCCATGCATCATGTTGCCCATGATCTCATCTATCATGCTGTCCACGATCTACTCACTATGCTACCCATACATCATATCATCATGCTACTTATTATGCTGCCCATGATCTCATACATCATGCTTCCTTCCTTTGGAGACAGATGCTTCGGCTATTTCCGTAGTTCCTGGTAGTTCTGGCTTTTTTGGTAGTTTCGACAGTTCTGCAATTCCAGCTTTTCTGGATTTTCCGGCTTTTCCGGCTTTTCCAGCATTTCCGGCTTTTCTGGCAGTTTCGGTAGTTCCGGCTTTTCTAGCAGTTCTAGCTTTTCTAGCTTTTCTGGCAGTTCTAGCTTTTTTGGCTTTTCCGACATTTCCAGCTTTTCTAGATTTTCCGGCTGTTTCGGTTTTTTTGGCTTTTCCGGTGTTTCTGACTTTTTCAGCTTTTCCAGCAGTTCTGGCTTTTCCGGCTTTTCCTTAGGATCTCTCCTCCAACTAAAACCCAAAGACAAGTAGAGAGAGGAAGAGATCCAAGTGTGTGTAGAAATGACTTGAAGTCCTCTTCTATTTATACTAAAATGTAGAGGTTGAATAGACATGACTGTTGGGCTTCTGAGCCTACCCAAGTTGCTAGTCGGCTTGATAATAATTCCACAATCAAAATAAATTCATATCTCCATAAATACTTATCGGAATCGGATGACCTTTAGATCAATCCTACACCTCTCGATGAGAGGGATCCAATAAAAATTTCAGCTGCCATAAATAAGCTGACACACATTGAGTTTGGCCTAGTTGCCAATTTTAACAGAGACTTTGTCGAGGAAAGAGTGTGATGGGAAAACATCCCCATCATCCCATGGCAGTTTCCATTGCAGGGAGAGTGCTGGGGCAAGCTCTCATTGCCATACCAACATCAAAAACAACAAATGAAGGTATAATCACTTTCGATCTTTGGATTTTCATTATGATCATATTGTCAATAATGAACAAAGACAAAGGCATCGAAAAACATGCAATTTTTGTGGTTTACCTAACCATACCTTTTCCAAGTGTTGGAAAATAATAACAGCACTCATGAGGCATGAAAAACCCTCTCAACCACATAAAAGGAAATAGGTTAAGCAGGTATGGAGGAAGAAAACATACTGCATTCATTGCGACAGAAATGGCCATTAGAGAGCCACTTGCTAGAAGCTCCATCCAGAGCAGCGCCTTAAAGACAAAGCATCGGTGCGTGAACCAGGTAAAGCAGTTGTTCGACAAGAAAAACCACCTCAAGGAGGTGAGCCATTCACATTTATTAGTGAGAAATGGTTTCTAGACATATTGTCGTTTCATGGTCATTCTTTTGTAAATCATTTGTTTTATTTTAAAATGTAAATGTGATGATGTGTTTCCATCACGTAGTCAACAACAATGATGTTTGGTCATGTTTTGAGTCATATTTTGAGTTGCATGTTAAAACTATGAAAGTGATGTCTTGTTTCTGTCACATGTCGAAACAATAGTGTTTGGCCTTATGAATGTAAACCATGCATTGCAGTGATCATGTGTTTTCTGTCAATTTTTGAAGCAACCATGATAGGTTGGCCTTGTTGTCATATATGGAGTATTACGTCTATCTTATTGTAAACTTGACCACCGAGTATGAGTTATAAACTCATGGCAAGTGTGGGTCTTAGTTGGTCATGTCAATTAAGCATGTAATTTGCAAATCCATGTACTATAGGTTGCAGATGTAGCAGGTGTCAGCTCGTCACTTAAGGCTCAGAAGAACAAAGGTGAAGGAGATGGAAGCAAGACCTTTTAAGGACATTTGTGATGCAAACAGGGTATAGAGAAAGATGCAGATTACTTTTTATGCTTTTGGAGGACCAAAAGCTCCTCAGTGGGGAGGATTGATCTAAGTGGATCTTCAGATACATGGTGTGGAAACACTCAAAAATCAAAGTGATCAGAATGATGTCGAACCAGGACCAAAGTGTAGATCTTGTCTTCCTGATCGTGGAGGTGTGAACGATTCATCAATCCGAGTCTGGATGACGAATTAATTGCGAAAATTGTTAGCCTTAAGTTCCTTTGAAAAAGGATTTTTTTTCATAGAAATTGGACTTTAATCCTTAAGAGGCAAATCACAATTGACATAGTCCAAAGGGTGGACTTAAGGCGGGCTTTTAGGACCCCCGACTAGCGATCTGCGATATTGGAGTTGGGGGTAGGCAATCAGCGATGTCAGAGAGTTGTCTATGCAATCAACGATCAAATCGGCGATTGGCGTCGGCGAAACCCAAAGGCCGAGGATTGGGACTTTAGACCCTATGATTAGTGATCACTAATATCAGCGATCCAAATGATCGGTGTCGGCATATACCACGTATCGGCGAAGGACCCCGGGCCGCAGAGATAGCGATATAGCGATGCAATCTCAGCTTTCAGATCTGGAAACTGATCAATGGCTCAGATCTAATCATCGACATCGACAATCAGCGAATTGCGATCTCGACTTGTGATATATCCCGGACCTGATAAGTTTATAGGCTCGATTTTATAAATTTTGAAATCCAAATTATTGGATTTTTCAATGATTTTCAATGTTTTTCTAGGTTTTTGTCATATCATTGTAAAACGATAAAAGGTTGTTGCACCCACCGAGTGTTCTATACAAACGACTTCTATTATTAAGCAACAGGTCTCTGATTTCGAAGCGCTCTTGTCCCAAACATGTTATAAAACACGATGGGTGATAGAGAGCCGGGGAGAAGAAGGAGGGAGTTAGAGCCTACATGCCAGAGTGTGCTTGAGGGCCTGAAAGCCTGTGCTAGAGTGCCAAGAACATGGTGCAGAGAGCAGAGAGCGGCAAAAGGCTGCATAACAGAGGGCGAGGGTAGTAAAACATAGAACTTGAGAGGCTGCATGACAGAGGATAGAGAGCTTGTACTAAAGTGCCCGAGAGCCTGTGTTAGAGAGCCCCGAGAGCCTGAAGTGCTAGAGAGCCATAAGGAGGTTGTACCCGATGAATAGTCGCAGAATGAGGCTATGTAGAGATAGCTAGACTGTGCTGCGAATTATGCAGGGAAACTTGAAGCTAGAGATGCACTTGAGATGCGTAGAGCCACAGAGCTTGAACTTTAGGTAGATCGTAGAGCTGCAATGATAGAGCCAGATAGCCAGTAAGCCACAGAGACGAGAGTTCAGAGCAATTCTTCTTATGATTGATTCCTTTAAGCAATTCTTCTTTGATTGATTCTTCTTGTGATCGATTTTGGATCGATTCTTCTTGTAATCGATGTTGTGAATTCGATATTCAACAAGCTTCATCCATTTCTTGAACAACTATATGTCAGATGTCTATTTTCTTGTGCAAGCAACCATCTTCATGAGGATCGATGCTTTGAGAGTAATGGTTTGGGCAGCTTCATCCATGACATCCGCTTCTTCATATGGCCATTCGTAATGAGGCCATAATAGATTGGTAGCGACTGTGCCCGTGCATTTATAATGTGAATAGACATTCACCGTGGATTGTTTTATCCACTTCTTCATTCACATCTTCAGATGGCCTGTGGTTGGTGTGAGGTATATGATTTATTCATATATTTATTCTTTTACATTATGCTATAGATCCTAGATTGATATTGATGCAGGATCTTCTTTATTTCTTGTTGTCATGATTCCTTTCTTCATGTCATGAGGAATCTTCATATGATGTACTTTATGCTTTGAGATCCTTTATTGTATGTTTCTGGGATACTCTTGTTGTCATCATGCATGTCTTTTTCTTTGACATCCCTTTTGTGCCTTGTTGGCAGGATGCACACCATGCATGTTTTGTGTCATACTGATAGGAGTTTTGATTGAGAGTTCTAGTTGTGGGATATCTCTTAGAGCCACTCCTGCTTGAGGGCCTTCTTCATTGTATGATCGATACATCATCTCTTGTGTACATCACTTCTTTTGACAAAAACTAATGCAGTGGCCTACACCACCTTGACTGGGGCCTGGAGACGTAGTCCCTCCTAGACAAACTCCGTTAACAATGACCTATGTTTCCATGTGCTGATGATTATGTTGTTCCTCTCCTTTTCCACATGCACTTTTATTCCTTAATGTTCTTTTGAAAAGAAATTTTAACGCATCACGAAAGTAAAAGCTCTTGGTAAGGTCCTTCACACTTGGACCTGGATCAAAATCCCTTAACAAAAATAGCTAATAGTGAAGTCTGAATTGAGTGATGAATATGAATCGAAGGGATATGAATATAATATTAATTGGTAAATCAAAACTCCTTAAAACATTAGATAATATAACCATAAAGGTCAAAATGTTGGTTTATCGCCATAAGAACTGTTGTTTTAGAGGATCAAAATTATGCCCAAATGAATCAAACAGTAAAATTCAATATGATAAGATATTAACAATATAAGCATTTGAAGAGTCATAAGTTTACCTATCGATGCAGTTTGAAATGATGTGTATTAATTTATCTCACTATGAAAAAACAATGTACGAGAGGAGTAAAAGATTGTAAAATTGAAACCCTTTCCTTGCATGAAAAAAATTGTATTATCAATGAAGGATTGAAATAACTTGGGTAGTTTGGAGATATGGCCATGTTCTGGATGCAAATCATCTGAAATCACCTCAAATCTAAAGCCCAACTGAGATTTAATAGATTCCAAAAATATGAATATAATGAGGGGCTCTTATATATATTTGGTGTTAATGAAGGTGATATAGAAGCCTCGAGAATTAAATATCTAGGCCAACTGCATCATACCATTAATATGAATTTGAGAAGATAAAGGTTACATAACTATAATATAACTCAAGCAACCGTGAGGAAATTTTTTAATTTAAGATAATTAAAAATAATCAAAGTAATCAAAATAATAAATTAATATAAACTAAATAGTGGAGACAAAATAACAAATGTAAGAAGAAATGATAATTTCATCTTAAACAAATGTTTTAAACACCCCTTTGGTGTAATAATATATGAAACCTTTCCTTCTTATGTATGCTCCAATGGTAGGCTTCTATATAGCCTTATTCTGATATTTAATATGATGTAAAATTCCATAGTTTCGATAACATTTTTAGGATTTTTTAGGAACATTTTATGTTTAATGTCTTTTTTTAATCCATTCACCTGATATCCTAACAAATGTTCATTACTTATGTTATCCACTCTTGTGGCTAATATTTAACATTTTGCATTATAATCTTTAATATCACCTAGCTATTTGGTTTTTGTTAATTAACTAACATATAATTGATCCCAAAAGTTTATTTATTGTGATTTTATGTCTCTTATAAATAAACCCCAAGTATAATGATAAGAATGGAGCTTCCTTTATTTAAGCACCCATTGATACCATTGATAAAGTGTTATCTCAAATTCTAAAATTGTTGTGTGAATCCTTTGCTTTTCATCCATAATATTATGCAATACAAAAAGTTACTCTATTTGATTCAATGAGTCAAATAATTTTATTTTATAAAAATTCTTCAATTCAATTTCACTTCCTTTGGAAACCATCCATAAGTAAATCCACTATTGGATTAAAATCACCATAATTTTTTTTTGTTATAAAAATGTTGTTCAATTTGAATACTACATTTAGATTATCGAGACCCTTCAAGCACACCATCAATCTTAAGAAGACTCCCATTTAGGGATTCTATAATCTTATGCTCCATTTGATCCAATTTCCAATCCATCTTATGTTCCATCTGTGCTAGCTTTCCATTCATATATTGCTATGTCTTTCCATACATCTTATGTTCCATCTATTCCAACTTCTCGCCTATCTTCTATTCCATATCCCTTTTAAATTTTTGTTGGGTCTATGACAATTCAACCATTTTTAACATAGGCCCACTTATTTCCTTATCTTGAGTGTCCAAATTGGATAATGGATGTAGCATGTCTTCCATTTCTTCATGAGTCAGGGTTAAGCTTTCAAGAAATTTAATTATGTCTCCCATTTCTTCACGAGTCATGGTTAAGCTTTCTAGAAATTTAATTAGTGAAGCAATTCTTGGATATTTCTTTGTAGCCATGTGAGAAAGTAAGAATGCTCCTCTTTTACCTCCTTATCACAATTTAGGGTGAAATCATTGGAAAAAGATACAAGGTCCTAATGACAATGGACTTTCATGTGCTATTGCTCTTTGATATATGTGTAAGGTCCAACAAGAGGGATGTTCTTTATGTACTATAGCAATAATATGGTGAATATCTTATCTAAATCTAATTTAAGGCACACCTAATAAAGATCCTATATACTCAAATGTACGTGGAAACAAAATTCTATATATAAGAACTATATGATGTAGTACTACTAGAATGGGTACCAAGAAGGGTTACACTAGATTCTAACAAAGTGAAAACAATTATATTTATTACTTTTATTATTTTCTAACCATGTTTTTATCCACTAAATGATAGATCTTATGTTATTTAATGATGCTAGAACACATCTCAAAAAAGAAAAAATAGCTTGCTAACCCTAGAAAAACTCTTAAAATCACCTAAACTTCCAAAAGTAATATCCAACCAAATGAAAATAATTATATTAGTTAATTTTATTCTTTTCCAACCATATTTCTATCTAGTAAATGAGATCCTATGTTATTGAATGATGTCAAACACATTTCAAAAAAGAAAAAAGAGTTTGTTAACCCTAGAAAAATCCCTTAAAAACATCTAAACTTCTAAAAGTAATATTTCATAAATTATAAAAATTTACAAGTTAAAAGACTTTCTATACGTGTTTACTTGATTTAGATCATGAAACATCACAAAAACACTCTTATAGAAAATATTCCAAAATGGATCTTTTAGAATTGATTTTAAGATTATTCACAAACTCTATATTCTATAGAATATATCTCTAAAATTATAATGAAACTTAATTTAAAATGTTAACAAAATATATTATAATATTTTTCCTTACCAAAAAAAATCATTATTTTACGGATAAAAATATAGCAAAAATAAAAAAAGATGATTCATTCGAGCTTGATTTGAGGATTGGTAATGAACCCTAACTATGGATATATCTCCAACAATATAGTGAACAATTCCTATCTAAACTTTTATCATATCATTTGTCTACTTGGTCGTTCTTATGGCAATGGGCCATGTCAAACGAAGGCGTGCAATGGAGTTGCTGAAGACTGTAATAGTAGCAACTGCAGAAAGAAGTACAGCCAAAATGTGTGTGAAAAGGTGGCATACTTGCTCTGAGTATCTTATTGTCGCTATTGATGTGGATATCATTGGGTAGGTGTATGCCCACCATGAAATAGAGAACCTGCAAAAGGAAGCCATGATGTTCATTTATATCCACCAGTTTCATTATACTCAATCCCTGATAGAATTAGGTTACAGTAAGAAATATATATGGACACAGACAGCAAGTATTGCAACGCACCATACCAGAAAATTGCAACTGAAAAGAAGAATGGTTTTGAAGAATCTATGAGGACTTGGAGCGAATGAAGATGTAAAAAGATTTGGAAGAACTATAAGAAAGACATTAAGATTTTATAGAAGGAAGTCAGAGGAGAAATGTAAAAACCTGCAAATCTAATTCATCAGAGATTTAGTTTATATATATAAATTTTGAGGATATGTTTAACTATTACCTAGTGTGGTCTAGTTTCTATAAATCTTGTGATCTAATCCCAAGTAAAATTATGTATGCCTGAGAACTAATCTCTAAGAGCGATTATGTATGCTAAGAGAGTGAAAACCAATCTAAAACAAAACTATGTATATCTAAAAGCTACTCCAAACATAAAAAGAATCAAAGAATCAAGTGGCTTGTCTTCCATCAAAAGTCAAAATGCATATTTAAGAAGGATGGTTCTCAAAGCAATCAAGTGGCTTGTCTGTGACATTGTTTTATTTTACTCTAATCATACTACTTGGGAAAAGGATGGTTCCCAAAGGAATGAAGTGGCTTGTTTGTTAATGTTTTATTTTGTTCCAGAGGAATTCCCTGGAAAGTTATAGAAATTCTAGTCATATTTGGAGAAAATCCGGCAAGGATTTTTGTAAATTCAAATTATAGTTGTTAAATTTCAAAATTTTAGGTGTCCTAAACATTTTTTATGGTGTTGAATCCATTTCCACCATCAAAAACACGATTCAAATACCGTCTCTACAAAAAAATTTGAAGTTCTTTTACCCGAATTCTAGCCACTTTTGACCATCCGGACAATTCCTCCCCCTCGGTAGATGAATCCCATATTATATACCTAGTATTCAGATTGTGCTTATTTCCCTTTTATTCTTGTCAGACCAGGCAGTAACTCTCCAAATGCAGTAAAATTGATTCGTCTATTATTCCATAGGTAGGTTATTGTTATATACAACAGGAGTGATTGTTCAGTTCATCTCCCGATGACTATTCACATTCCTAATTTATTTATTTACAAATTCCCCCAATCATGAAGATTAGGTGTCAACATTCCCCCCCTTAATCTGAATGGATGTTGGCGAGTCCAAGCATCATTCTGAATCGTTCAAGCTTTTCCTTTCCAAGGGCTTTGGTGAAGATGTCTGCAATTTTCTCATTTGTGGAACAATGATGGAGATGGATTGTTTTGGCATCAACATGATGTCGAATGAGATGATATTCACTATTGATATGCTTTGTTCGATCATGGAACTTTGGGTTCTTGGCCAACTTTATTGCAGAGGTGTTATCAATCATGAGTGGAGTTGATTGTACTTGTTTTACCTGCAAATCTTCAAGAATTTTCCTGAGCCACACAATTTCTTTCGTTGCTTCAACTGCTGCCATGTATTCTGCTTCTGTTGTGGAATTTGCTGGAACTGATTGTTTGCGTGGTCTCCAAGAGAGAGCTCCTGTTCCAAGACTCATAGCATATCCTGAAGTAGATACCCCAGTTTCTTTGTCTCCATCGAAGTCTGAATCAGAGTATCCATTCAAGCTGAAGTCGTCCACCTGTGTATACTTGATTCCAAGGTCTTGAGTTCCCTTCAAGTACCTTAGAACTCTTTTTGCAGTAGACCAATGTCCCTCACAAGGCTTTTGCATAAACCTGGAGAGGATTCCAACAGTGAATGAAATGTCTGGTCTGGTAGTAGTGAGGTAGATGAGACTTCCTACAAGCTTTCTATACTTTGTTGCATCCTCAAATTCCTTTCCTTCAATAGATGTGAGCTTTAAGTTTTGTTCCATTGGAGTAGAAAGAGGATTGCACTCTGTCATGCCAAATCTGTTTAAAAAATCTCCAATGTATTTCTTTTGAGAAAGAAATATGGATTTTGGATGTTGGGTTACTTCAATGCCAAGATAGTAATGAACATAGCCCAAATCAGTCATTTCAAAACTTTTCCCCAATTCCTTCTTTATGGATGCAATGTAGCTTTCATTGTTCCCTGTCATTAAAAGATCATCTACATATACCACAAGATACACAACTGTTTTGCCAACTTTCTTGACAAATAAAGTTGCATCATCAAGATCAAAATGATTGAAGTTGAGTTTTAGAAGATGCTCAGTTAGTTTTTCATACCAGGCTCGTGGTGCTTGTTTGAGGCCATACAAGGACTTCACAAGTTTGTATACTTTATGTTCATGTCCTTTCACAGCAAATCCTTCAGGTTGGGACATAAAAACATTCTCTTTTAGATCTCCATTCAAGAATGCAGTTTTTACATCCATTTGATGGACTTTCCAATCGTTCTGAGCTGCTAGTGCAAAGAGTGTCTGGATGGTGGCCCATTTTGCTGTGGGGGCAAAAGTTTCCTCATAATCGACCCCTTCCTTCTATGCAAAACCTTTTGCCACGAGCCTAGCTTTGTGCTTGTCAAGTGAGCTGTCAGCTTTGTACTTGTTCTTGTAGACCCACTTGCAGCCTATTGGTTTGGTTCCAAATGGAGGATCAACCAGCTTCCAAGTGCCATTCTTTATGAGGGCATCATACTCCTTTTGCATTGCTTCTTTCCATTCATCATGAGAAGCAGCTTCTTTGAAGGAAGTTGGTTCAAAATCTGTAGACAAGTTCAATTCACAATCATAAGTAACATCCATATCAACAGGTGAATTAGAGTCATCTACATCACCTCCATTTTGTCGATTTGAATTTCTGGTTCCTGTTTTTCCAATTTCATCAGGATGAACACTTTCAAGTGTCTTTGTCAGCCACTTTGGGGGACCTTTCTGAGATGGTCCAGGCTGCTCTGTTGATTGAGTTGGGATTGAATCAAGATTGAGTCTCCCAATTCTATCAATTACATCACTTAAAGCATCATCCGTTGTTGGAGTTTCAGTCGGGGGAGAGTGTTCTTCAGAAGAAGATTCCACATGTTGATCTAGTATAGGAATCCCCCCTTCAAGATGTGGAATCTGATTATCAAATTCTTGAAATGATTTCATTTTTGCGAATCTATCCAAGCGATCAAGTTGCCGCTCAACAACATTGTCAGGTTTGGATGATTCAAGAAAAATTACATCTCTAGATACAACAAACTTTTTATTTACTTCGTCATAGAGGCGGTATGCTTTGGAGGTGTTTGAATACCCCCGGAAGATACACTTACTACTTCTAGTACCAAGTTTGTTTCTATGTACCTTTGGTATCAAAGCATAACAGGTGGAACCAAAGATCCTGAGATGTTTTACCGAAGGCACATGTCCATACCACAATTCATAAGGAGTCTTGTTTCTTATAGCAATAGATGGACATCTATTCTTTATATATGCAGCACATAGAATAGCATCAGCCCAAAACATTATCTTTACATTTTTGAAGAAAAGCATGGATCGTACCATATTCAAGATTGTTCTATTCATTCTTTCAGCTACACCATTCTATTGGGGATTATAAGGCACAGTTGTTTGATGTTTGATCCCATGTTGGCGAAGATAGTGTTCAAATTCATTTGATGTATATTCTTTTCCATTATCAGTGCGAATAGACCCAATATGAGGTTTTGCATCATTTTGAATCCATTTATGAAAATTCTTGAATGTTTGAAAAGCATCAAATTTGTTCTTCAAAAAATAAACCCAACGCATTCTGGTGTAATCATCAATAAATGTCATGATATATTTATTTCCATTTGCAGAAGGAACAGCCATTGGACCACATAAATCTGAATGATTGAGTTCAAGCTTCCTATGTGCTCTTGAATGTGAATCATGAAAAGACTGTTTGCTATGCTTTCCTAGAATGCAAGCATCACATTGCTTATGTTTCCTAGGAATTGTAGGCAAACCAACAACACTATTTTTCTTCAATAAGCGGAGACTGTCATAGTTTAAATGTCCAAATCTAGCATGCCATAATAAACTTGATGGAAGTGTACCTTCTGATGAGAAATATATGAGAAATGTTGTGCATGAGCAGAGGTTCCTTGCAGTTTGAGAAGCCTTTCTTCTTCTATTCCCCTCATGACAAGTGAGTGGTCAGATGCTTTTCTTACCTCAAGCTTGCCATCAAACATATGAATGGAGTGACCTTGCTGGCAGATGTGAACCAAGGACAGCAAGTTTCTCTTGAGCTGTGGGAGATATAGAACATGATCCAGAAGAAAGTCTGGAAGACCATGCAGTTTAAGCCTGATTGTGCCAAGCCCTGATGGCTTGATTTTTGACTGATCTGCAAACTATATTGCTCCATCAACATTGTCAGTGAAATCTTCAAAACAATATTTTCTATGAGTCATGTGACGGGTTGCTCCTGAATCAAGCAACCAATCATTTTTCGAAGAAGCAAGTGAAGCATTAAACAAATCTTCATTTACTCCAATGTTACATTGTGCCTCAATATAGTGAGCGGATTCAGGTGCTTTACCTTTGTCTGTATCATCAATTTTACCTTTCTGTTGGTTTCTTTTCTGCTCAATTTTATCCCATGGTAGCTTTCATGTAGAGGCATCATGTGATACATTTCTTTTGCAGCGAATGCAATGTAAGTCTACCTTTTCTCCTTGAGAATGTCTGCCCCCCTGCCTCTGAAGTATCTTCCTCTTCCTCTTCGTCCACCTCTTCCTCTTGTAGAATCTTGAGCAGGATGCTTTTCTTTATAAGCAAGGCACACAATCTCTTCAGAAGATTCATGGGCTGTCTTCTTTCCAAAGGCTTTCTCTCTTTCAGCAAGCTTTTTCACAAGAGAGTCAAAGCTTATATCTTTAAGATTTCCATTTTCTTGTAAAGATTCAAGATAATTGGAGTAAGTAGGATAGAGTGCCTTGAGAAAAGCAATAATAAGGATATCCAGCTCAACCTTAGTGGATTTGATATCATGCATTATAGATTTTACTTCAGATGCAAGAGCAAGAGGATCATTATTTTTCAGTTCAAGAGTGAAGAGTTTAATCATGAGCTGAACAACTTCAAGTGCAGAATGTGAGTCATAGAGTTCTTTCAGCTTTTGTAAGGCTTCAAAGGCAGTTGAATATGATGAAATATGGCGACTCACCTCTTCATTCATAGATGTTGCGATTAATGCATAGGCTTTGCTGTTTTTGTTTTCCCAAATGACAAGATCTTTGTCTGAGGTAGGCTGTACTGGGTCATTGTCTCCTTCTCCGACACACACTCCTTTCCACAACTCATTGAAGATGAGGGTGTGTTTTATCATCCGGGACCATTCAGGATAGTTCTCCTTGCCAGTGAGAACTATTCCTACCATAGAGATGATTGAATGCATTCTGTAAAAAAAAATACTTCTGCTGATATACAGTGAAATTGTTCTCAAAACTTTCTGTGGGAAATGATTTTGGTTGTTTAATTCATATCACAGTCAATAATCAATCATTCACTGCGAGCTCTACAAAGTTGGAGCAGCAATGGCATCAACCGCGAGCTCTACAAAGTTGGAGCAGCAACAACATTACAATTTCAACCTCTGATGGCAGACATCTCATGTAATCTGAGAATGTTTTAAAAAAAAATTAAACATCTATATTCTATAGTTGTTGCTTAGGCCACGCAGCAAGACTTCCTTCCAAAGTGCTTGACAGCGTTAGAACATATGGCAGCTTTAAAAAATATGGAACAACCTTAAAAACTTATGGGACAACATTAAAAATACATATGGTATTAATCATATCAGCGTTCCAACATAGCATTAATATAATCAGCGTAAATACCACACCAAACAGCCTTATTAAAACTGCGTAAATATGTGAACAGCTTCTAGACTTTTGCATCTTCAAAACCTTCTTGACAATCTTCTATTCTTCGACTAAAAATGCTCTAATAATTCGGTCACGTACAGCTGAACCAGATAAAATGCCTCCATAGGCTCTATTAACAATGGAAAAATCTTCTCACGATCAATAAGGCACTGGTTATGAAAAGGAAGCAGCTCCGGGCAAGCCAATCTTACGGCCTGCGCTAAGAGAAGAAGTTCGAAAGCATGTATGTTGGAGACATGGGAGTATTCAATGCAGGACGGGCAGTAAGCTTCAACACGCAAAGGAAAAGAAAATGCCCTCGGATGTTTGACGTCCCTTACTCCGAGAGTATTCCAGTGGTGGGTATCGAAGACCTCGATGGCCCTAATCAGAAGACTCCGAGAGTATTCTAGATCATCTGCTCAAGCACATGGCAGACATCGTCATAATGTGTTTCAGGCACCGTCATAATGTCGAAGGGGCCATGGAATACTGGCTTGAGCCGGCAGGGATTATGGAGATAAGAAAGCAGGCCGATACCACAACGCGGGGCAAAGAAAAAAATGGTAAGACAGAGGCGAGGTGAATCCGACTAACTGCTCCAATACCTCCAAACGTTGTCACAACATTTATGATACAGAGCAACTATGAAAGCATCAGCGGATATGAAAAAATCTCAAGAGTAAGAAGATGAAGTTGCAAAAGAAACATTTCAGAGTCGAATGGGCGACTCCTGCTCCACTTCTGGAAGACTGAGAGACGTTACAATCATGCAAAAAATCGTGCGAACTGTTAGAGGGCGGACTGGGCGGACTGGTCTATGTGCAGCGTTTAGACAGTGGCAGTCACTGTGGAGGGAACAGAGGGACAGAGAGCCCAGCAGTGGACAGACTACATGAAACTAGCAGAAGGGAGTTACAAGACTATGCCAAAAATGGAGCTGGCTCTGATACCATGTCAGACCAGGCAGTAACTCTCCAAATGCAGTAAAACTAATTCGTCTATTATTCCATAGGTAGGTTATTGTTATATACAATAGGAGTAATTGTTCAGTTCATCTCTCGATGACTGTTCACATTCCTAATTTATTTATTTACAAATTCCCCCAATCATGAAGATTAGGTGTCAACAATTCTTCTTTAGATTTTACTTACTTTTAAATTTTCAGAGATACAATTTGGATGTTAAGAGTTAGGCCATTAGGATGTAATTTTCAGAGCCAAGGCAAATTAATAATAAAGCATAGACATATTTTGACCATCCATTTTCACATCGTTTAGTTCTAAGACGATAATGTAAAGTTAAAGACTATTATGATGAATAGTTACCAAATTCACAAGAGAAATTTGACAGTTCGATTTGTACACCGAATACTTTGATGAAATTTGAAATTTGATACGATTGGCAGGTTAAAAGAAAATAATGTTGATAATAAATTTGGAAAAGAAGTACAGTGATGTGTGGTTTGACGGTAAGTTTATTTGGGTTGAAGGAATAGATTTACTAACTTCTTGTGGTGGTAGTTAAAGAAATAGATTCCCCACCTTGGCCTTGGCTGCAAGTTGAGTCTGTGCCTGCTAAAATCATAGGATCTTAGTATATGCAAGTCATTATAGGATCTTAGTATATCCGACTTGCAGGTAGTTGGATGTACTTTTGGTGTTATAGAGTGGTGTTATAGAGACAGCTACGAGGATTGATCCTGGGTCTCCCATAGATTAAGCCTAGCAATTATAGATTCACCATGTGTCAAAAAATATTATTTTGATTACTAAAAAAGTTGAAAAAATATTATTTTGAATCTGGAAAATCATATTATTTTGAATACCAGGAAAGTTGAAAAAACAGTGAAGAAACGAATTTTAACATCAACACTGAAAAAGGGGCAAACGGCAAATATTATAAGGAATCAATTTTCTAAATATATTTATTTTCAATAAGGATTTACATAAATAAATTTGAATATTTATTTTTAAAATATATGTTTATTAGAAAAAGATTTTAGGTTAGTTTTGAAAACAAGAAGAAGTAAGTTTTGAAATAAAAAGAAAATTGGAATAAAAAAGAGTAAGTATGAGTTTTTTTTATTGTGTTTCAAATTTTTTATATTATTAGATTATTTAAATATCAAAATAAAGAAGAAAAAAAACCAAAACTATTAATGTATTTTTAGGGACTAAAATTTTGTCATCCAAATTCTTACCTTGTACTCAAATTCGAACTTTTCATCCAAATTCCTACCAGAACTTGGTAACTATGTTCTCTGTGGCCAGCTAAAAGCGATAGTGATAAAGCACAAGTTTTTTATTCTTGGAAAATGTTTGGAAAATTCTCTTAGGATAAAACATCAAATATGCTAAGAATTATATTAAATAATTGATATATCTAATTACATTATATATCATATTAATTGATATATTAGAAAGTTTTATTTGTATTTATTATTAATAAATATATAACCATACAAATAATAATATAAAAAAATATTGTAATAAAAATATTATTATTATTAATAATTATTATTTAATATTAATGATTACTTATTATTAATAAATTTTAAAATATGTAATATAAATTAATTATTTAATAATAATATAAATTATTATTTATTTTTTTATTTATTTTTTTTTATTTTTTTTTAACTTGAAGATGGAAAGGCGTAGGGTTCGATCCTGGAACCCTAGGCTGATGGCCTAGGTGGAGCAGATAGCCCAAGTCAAGGACACGCAGGTACGGGCTGGGCTTAATGGCGGATCCTCCGAGGCAAGGAGTTTTGAGGCGGCCTAGAAAGAGACAGCTGGGCGGTTTTGCAATCGACTTCTCTCTCGGTTAGGGTTCGGGGTTAACAGTTGACAGGTTGCGTTGGTGGATCCCCACTGTGGAGGTTTCAGCGGAGAAAACTCTTAGGCGGTTTCGGAGCAGCGAATACCCGAGGAACAAAACGCTTATCGTCCCCAGGCGGTTTCAGGAGCGTTTTCAGGTAACGGTTTTTTTGAGGTGTCAGTTTTACTGCAGCTTGTTACTATGGTGAACCAAAACGAGGCGGTGGATCTAGACCCAGCACCGGAAGACATTCTATCGGTCTGGGGGAAGGAGGTCAATGAACAGAACATCGATAAGTTTTTTGGGCAAGTAGGCAGCCATGCATCCGCCACTTTCTCTGTGGGAGGTTCGTGGAGTAACAAAACACCTAAGGGTTTACTGGAGGAAAGTCTGGAACTGGCTGGTGCGTTCGGCAAAGGCGGCAGGGACATTGGAGAGACAGGCTCTCAGGCGGAGGAATGTGTACTGAAAGAGAATAACTACGGCTCCCTTGATAGTAAGGCGCTATCCCCCTCGAAGGTTTTCTGTCCGTCTGGTGGACTCGAGGACATCATAAATTTCAATTCAAACCAAGGAATATGGAGATCTGTAGGGGGTTTTCAAATTTCAGATAAGGAAGCTCAGGCTAGAAGCAGTCATCTGGCAGTTAACAGGCACCTCTTAACAAAAGGCTCTCCTCAAGCTGGCTCGGGTGTGGAGAGGGTTATCTCAGGACTCGGCAAGGTTTCCAATCAGGGGAAGGAAGATCAAACCCTAGTTCCTGGAAGGGCGGAAGAGGGTGGAAGTCTGGTTGTAGGTAAAAAAGGAAACATCGTAGGAGTACCGCATACAACCATCTCAGGAAAGGAAGTAAACCCCACTGCAGAGAATGAGACTGGTACTCAAAGGGTATCAGACAAAACAGTCTTGGAATCTATAGATAGAGAAGTGGAACCGGAACGGGAAAGGGCCGGGGATAAGCGAAAAAAGGCGAAGCCCTTTAAGAAGAAACGGATTGCAGGAAATTTGGTTTTAGGAATGGATGTTCAGGTTGAGGATGCTCTGGAAGTGGCGGAGTGTACGCTAGTGGGCAGAGCAAGAGGGAGGTTTGTCTCAGGCAAGTTTTTAAAGCAGTGGGCGGAGCGTCAATGGAAGGAGACCCCGGCAAAGTCTTTTAAAACTGCTACGCTGGTTAAGGGATGGTTTATGATCAGATTCGACAACAAGGAAGCAATGGAATGGGTTGAAGGGAGAAACTGGGCTTTCGGGAATCGCCCAGTTTTCTTCAAAAGGTGGTCTCCTTTATTCGATGCATCCAAGGAGAAGGTCGAGGAATTCCCAGTCTGGGTCAGGGCTCCTGGTCTGCCTCCCTTCCTTTGGGTTGATTCCGTATCTTGGAAGCGGACAAGTCCTTCCTCCATTCCCACGAAAGAGCAGTGGCCAGGATCTTAGTGCGGCTAAATCCAAAAGAAGGACTAGCGGAATCTATAAACTTGCAGTACAAGGATTATGTTTTTGAACAGCCTCTGGACTACGAACTTTTACCTTTTCGGTGCCACAGATGCCATGAGTATGGGCATCTGGCAAGGGAATGCCCACTGGGGAAGCGCAGAAGGAGGACACAGAAAATAGATGAGCAGTGGGAGGATATTATGAGGAAAGAAGAGGAACCGGCGGAGGAGATTATTTCAAAAGCAAAGCCTATGGAAGGGATCCAAATTCAGAAAGAAGAAGGCTTAACTCAGGATGGAGGGGAACCGGAACAAGTAAAAGAAGCTCCGAGTTGCACTGAAAAGATCTCAGTCGGAAATGCTGATATCCCTGTTAGTGAACCACCCGGTATGCAGTTAGACCCAATAAATTCTTCTTTTATTTCTGAATCTAAAGTTGTCTTCTCGTCTATGGGAACTCCTATGATAAATAGATGCAATGATGATTTTGTAAACATTGATAACATCACTGCCGCTATCCCCTCCATTGATCTGAACTGTGAAGATGGTTCCCATGTAAGTCTGGACTCTGGTTTTTCCCCTCCTGCTCGCCATTATAACCTTAGATCTCTCAGCAAAAAACCTGATAGCAGTCTCGAAATCCTGGATCCGGTGGGTGGGCTAGGCACATCGTCGTCTAGAAGCTTCAAAAAAAGGTTAGAGGTAGGAAATCAAATCTGTCAAAAGCTCAAGTCAAAGCAAAATTTGATGTGGCCGATGGCAAACAAATGTCGATCCCTGGGGCACTTAGAGCAGCAATTACCCCTGAGGCTGTTATAAAATGATTTGCTTTTCATGGAATTGCAGGGGTTTAACCAGTAAACCCAAAAAACTGGCTTTGAAGGAACTAATCTCGCACTATAATCCGGACATTGTCTTTCTTCAAGAGACCTTAGGTAGAAGTGTTGACATAGAATCAGCCCTCAGATCTTCCTTTCCGGGGTGGGCTTTCGTAGCTTTAGACGCAGCGGGACATTCGGGTGGCCTTGCTATCGGTTTCAGGGAGGGCAGATTGAAGATCTTAAATCACTGGGGTATGCCTCATGTTCTGGGAATGGAGATTTTTTCCCCCGAATTCGATTTCCCTTTTTTGATTATCAATATATATGGGCCTTGTCAGGGAAGGGTATCCTTCTGGAATGATCTCCTGTCTAAAGATCTGCTGAAAGATAAAAATCTGATAATAGGAGGAGACCTAAATTTTTCTTTAGGAAATGCGGAAGCTTGGGGCCCCTCAGCCAGGGAAGACCCTCTATCAGACTTCTTTGCAAATGCACTCCTATCTCATAAACTGATAGATGTAAATATTATAAAAGCTAAACCTACTTGGAGGAATAGGAGAACAGGGGAGGAGAGAATAGCAAAGAGGCTGGATCGTTTTCTAATCAGCGATATGCTGGCGTCCAATATTCCAATGTTCAGGCAATGGGTGGGTGACGGGGGGAATTCGGATCACTTCCCCATTCTTTTAGAACTATCCAAACCCCCCCCCAAAACCTGCTGCACCTTTCAAATTTAATGCCTCTTGGCTGCAAGAGGATTCATTTAATCAGCTTTTCAGGAATACTTGGAGACATCCGGGTAGAAGCTCTTTGGAGAACAAAGGGGCTCTTTTTATGGAAAACTTAAAAAGACTTAAGAAAGCAACCATAGAATGGGCCTCAGACAGAAGGAAAAAGCAAAATGAGGAATTGGCCAAAATTGATGCTGAACTTCGAGAACTAGAAGAACCTGAGGCAGATGCTTATGCTACTCAGGAGTCAAAAGAAAGAATTTTGGCCCTTGAAAAGAGTAGAGCAAAGATTTTACTTGACAGAGAAGAGGAATGGAGGCTAAAAAGCAGGGCAATCTGGCTGAGAGCGGGGGATGAAAACACAAAAAATTTTCACAACTATGCAAAAGGCCGGAAAAATGCAAATACAATTTGGAAGCTGAAGGATCCTGAAGGTAGAGAAGCCTCATCTTTTGAGGCCCTATCAAATATGGGAAAGGCTCATTTTCAATCCCTGTTTTCTGACCCAGGCGGGGCTTCTATAGCTGAAGTAATTAGAACAGCCCAAGCATTCCCCCGTTTTGTGGAGGGGGAGGAAGCTGAAAATCTTTTTAGAGAGGTGACAAAGGAGGAAGTGGAAAGTATAGTAAAATCAATGGCAAAAGATAAAAGTCTGGGGCCGGATGGATGGACAATTGAGCTCTTTATCCATTTTTTTGAATCGATTGGAGCTGAGCTAACAGAAGTGGTGGAGGAATCAAGGAGGAAAGGAGAGATTTATTCCCCTTTTAATGCAACTTTCATTGCTCTTATTCCTAAAAAAGAGGATCCGGAAACTTTCGAAGATTTCAGGCCAATTTCACTGTGCAACTGTATTTATAAAATTATTGCAAAAATCATTGCGGTCCGCCTGAAACCGATATTATCAAATTGCATCTCCAATGAACAATTTGGGTTTTTAGACGGTCGTCAAATACATGAAGCTATAGGGGTGGCCCAGGAAACCATTCACAATATCAGACAATCAAACAAGAAAGGGGTTGTGTTAAAAATTGATCTGTCCAAAGCTTATGACAGAATCAGCTGGATTTATCTTAGGATGTTGCTGACTCACCTGGGCTTCAAGGTGGAGTTTATAAGCTGGATCATGGGGTGCATTACAAGTGCAAGCTTTGCAGTTTTAATAAATGGGGCTGCTTCTCAATTCTTCAAAGGACAAAGGGGGCTGAGGCAAGGATGTCCTCTTTCTCCATTGCTCTTCCTCCTAGCAGCAGAAGGACTCAGTAGACTGATATCAAATGCCAGAAGAACAGGTTTGGTAAAAGGTTTGGAAGTTGCTGTAAATTTGTTCATTACACATCTCCTGTTTGTAGATGATATTTTATTATTTACAAATGGGAGTTTAAATGAAATCAAAGAACTTAAAAGTATTCTTGATCTGTTCTTGAAAGCTACAGGGCTACAAATAAACTCTAGGAAGTCCCAGCTAATTTTGGAAGGTTTCAATAGACAAGAGGAGCTCCTGATTTCATCTTATCTGCCTTTTGAGATCTGTAATATGGTAAGTCCGTTCAAATACCTTGGTTTTTGGCTGAAGCCATCCTCATACAAAAAGCAGGACTGGAACTGGCTGGTGGCCAAAATTGAGCAAAAAATTTCCCACTGGAGCTTCAAGTGGTTATCACGGGCTGGTAGGCTGACTCTAGTGAACTCAGTTTTGCAGGCCATGCCTGTGTTTTGGGCAGCCCTGACCTGGATCCCAAAAGGGATTCTCCATAAGATTAAACAGATATGCAGCAGATTCCTTTGGTCAGGGACAAAGGAGGACTCAGTACTTCCATGGGTGGCATGGGACAAAATTGCAAGGCCAAAAGATTGGGGTGGATGGGGTATAAAAAACCTTTTTGACTTCAGCATTTCTCTGGCAGCAAAATCTGGATGGCGAATAATCAATTCTGAGAATCTATGGACCAGAGTGGTAAAGCGTAAATATATTGATCCTATTCCTCTAGAAGATTGGATAAGAAATCCAAATAAAAAAGGCAGGAATTTTTCTGTGATTTGGAAAGCCACTACAGAGGCTTTTAAAGTCATAGAACAAGGCTTGGCTTGGCAGGTAGGAAATGGTGAAAACCTGAGGATAGGCAGGGACCCTTGGGTGGGATGCAATGAATCTTTTGCTTTATCCCCAGGCCTGATCGCCCATTTGGAATCAAAAGGAATTACATGTCTAAATCAGATAGCAAACATAGGGCAGTCTTCCATTTGGGGACAAGCTTGGAAATCAGGAGAAGAACTAGAAATAGACCCCATCTGGAGAATCGAGTGGCAGATGTTTCTTCAGGAGCTCAAAAGATCCAATGTTAGAATAAAGGACAGGCCAGACCTATTGGTTTGGGCACATGCTGAGTCGGGAACCTACTCCCCAAAGGCTGGGTACAAGTTTTTAATGAAGAAAAAGGGGTGGGAAGTTCCAGAATGGTGGGTAAAACCTTTGCTTAAATTAAAATGCCCAAAAAAAGCTAGATTGTTCTTTTGGTGTGTGTTAAAAAAAAGAATACCTACATGGGATATTCTTCAATCTAGATTCAAACAGGGCCCAGGAAGATGTCCCTTGTGCTTTTCAGACTCAGAATCCATTTCCCATTTGTTCATAGCCTGTCCATATGCAAGAAAAGTATGGGAAGAGACGCAAAAATTATTAAGTAAGAATGTAAGATGGGAGGGGGAAACCATTCAAACAGCATGGGAATACTGGTGGAATCATTATTTAGAGAGGAATTTGAGGAACCTTCCCCCCATTATATGCTGGGGTATATGGATAGCAAGAAATAGAAGCATCTTCAGAGACAAATCCACTCCAGCGGAAGTAATTGCTATCCAAAGCTCAGCCATACTGTCTAGCATTCCGGAGCCTGAAGAAACTCGGACATCATCTCATAGTAGGGAAGAACAGATCAGAGATGGGATTCCATGGGCCTATTTCGATGGGGCAGCTCAGAATAACAAAACTGGAGCTGGGATTATCATCCATTTAAGCACTTCTCATTCATTAAAAGCCTCAGTGGGCCTTGGGACCGGATCAAATAATTATGCCGAACTTTCTGCCTTAAAACTCCTTTTATGTTGGCTTATACACAGGAATATCTTCACAGTTCAGATCTTTGGGGATTCATTGAATGTAATTAACTGGGTCAATGGAAAACATAGATGTCAGAATTATCTGCTGAGGCCGCTCTTTGAAGAGATCCAAAATTTAAAGCTCTATTTTAATGTGTTCTCTATTGATCATATTTACAGGGACCGAAATGAAGCAGCAGACAGGCTTTCTAAAGAAGGTCTGCAGCAAGCTGTGGACTCGTGGAGAATAACTGAACAGATCCAGGATCAGATCCGTGTGTCGGATCTCCCACCATACTCTTAACTTTCAATATCAGCTGTGTTAGTTTTTTTCTTGACAGTTTTTCCTTATCTGAAATCGGAAGTTTATGTAATCTTTGACGCTTTTTTCTGATATGTTCTATTTTGGACAAGAGCATATGGAGATCTTGGTGGTTTCCTGTGGGTTGTTTTCCTCTGAAAGGAGACCCACGATATTGGATATGGACATGTTTCTACTATGACTAGGCTGTTTGGGATAGGTAAAGGTCCTGTGCTGGTTGTAGGTGAAAAATGTTTTTGGTTTATATGCCTGCTGGTGATACTCAGAGAAGATGGTTCTCTCTTCTTGGGACTGATGTAGGTCTCAATACCACAGTTGTTTTCGGAATGTTTACTCATATGCTTGTAACTTTTTTATTGCTTATAAAAAAGTTTGCTTTTTTTCCTCGGAAGAAAAAATATAAATTAATTATATAATAATAAAAAAATATTACAATTAAATAATAATAATAATAATAATCATATTATTATTTTAAATAATTATTATTATTACTAACTAATGATAATAATTATTAAGATTATTAATTAAAATTGTTACTATTATTAACTAATAGTAGTTATGAATGTGGGATGCTACAGAGCTAGAGGGTAAAAGGAAGCTAAGGTACTATAAGGAGGTGATCAACCCCACCCTTGATAACCATAATTATTTCTCTATGTTGACTAGCACTAAGAAGAAAATGAACATCGCTAGGATTAGAACTAACTCTCATGAGCTTCGGAGTGAGACTGGGTGGTGGTCTACTCCCAAGGCTCCTTGGGACGATAGAATTTGTGAGATTTGTGATACTAAGAAGGTGGAAAATGAAAAACACTTTTAGACTGCCCAACTCTTACCTACATCTGCTTTCATTTTCCTATCATTATCCACATATTAAATCTTCTTGAATTACTAAGCCAACCCAACTATAGCGATTTTGGAATGCTCATTTATGTGCTCTTTGATCACAGAAACAAGATTTTGAAGAATGACAATTAGACTCTTTTTTCTTGAAGTCCGATAGACCACATTGGTTTTATTGGACGTTAATCATCATCATCATCATTAAATAATTAAATAATAATAATAATAATAATTTAAATTTAAATTGAACAATAATAAATTTTAAATAATTAATTAATAATTTAAATAAATATTAATAATAATTAATGAATAATAACTTATTTATTTGTTTATATTAAAAAATAAACATATTAATAAACCTCAGGCAATATTATAAATCTCAAGGAATAATAAACCGAAGGGATTAACACTAAAAACACAAGAAATTATAAACTCAAGGGAGTAATAGTAAACTCAAGGGAGTAAACCAAGAGATTAATATTATAAACCCTAGGTATATGATCATAAAATAAATACTATAAACCCTAAAATTAACATGGTTGGCCATGTTTTTCCATGGTTTATTTTCATATTGAGACAATCTTTGTCAACATTTGACCATGGCTGACCATGGTTGATTTTCATATTAAGACAATCTTTGTCACAATGTGACATTGGACAATGCTTGTGCATGGTTAACCATGATTAAAAACCCAAGGGATTTATATTAAACCCCAGGATTAATATTATAAACCTAATGAATAATATTATATCCTAAGAATATGAACCCTTAGATTAATAAACCCAATGGATTGATATTATAAACCAGAGAGATTAATTCTAAAACCACAAGGTATTATAAACTCGAGCATATAATATTAAACCTAAGGGATTAATATTATAAAACTAAGGTATATAACCCCTAAGATAAATATTATAAACCCAAGGGATTATAAATCCAAGAGAATAATATTAAACCCAAGGGATAAATATTATAAACCCTAAAATAAACATCCTTGACCATGGTTGATTTTCATATTGATACAATCTTTGTCACAATGCAATGTTGAACTATGGTTGACCATGATTGATTTTCATATTGAGACAACCTTTGTCACAATGCTACAGTGGAAAATCGTTGACTATGGTTGATTTTCATATTGAGAAAATTTTGTCACAATGTGGCATTGGACCATGGTTGTCACAATTTGACGTTCAACCAAGAGACAATTTTTGTCACAATCTGACCATGATTGAATATTGTTGACCATGGTTGATTATCATGTAGAGACAATCTTTGTCACAATACGAATTTTGAACATGGTTGAGTTTCATATTAAAACAACCACATTAATAAATATAATTGATATATGCAGAAGTATGATTTGTATCTATGACACAAGCTATTAATAAATATATATAATAAAAATAAAAATATTTAATTAATTAAATAAATAGTTATAATTATAATTGCTTTCTTATAATAAAGATAATAATAATTAAAATAATTAATTAATTAATATATATATTTTATAATTAAAAAATTATAAATTTGGGAAAAAATATTGTTTTGAATTTCTAAAAAATATATTATTTTGAATACCCAGAAAGTTGAAAAAACAGTGAAGAAACTAATTTGAACATCAACACTGAAAAAAAGGATAAATGGCAAATACTATAAGGAATCAATTTTCTAAATATATTTATTTTCAAGGATTTTCATAAATAAATTTGAATATGTATTTATTAGGAAAATATTTTAAGTAAGTTAGGAAATTAAAAAAATATTAAAATCAAGTTTTGAAATGAAGAGAAAATTTAAATAAGATAGAATAGTGTAATTTATTTTAAATTTTTATTGTGTTTAATTTTTTATATTATTAAATTATTTCAATATTAAAATAAAGAAGAAAATGAACAGAGTTATTAATGTACTATAAATTTTAAAATGAACAGAATTATTAATGCATTATAATTGTTTTTTTTGTTATTGGATGGGCTATTAGATATTTGAATGAAAAGTTCAATAGTGATAGTGATAAAGATAGTACACAAGCATTTAATTTTGGGAAAATGTACTCCGGATAAAGCATGAAACATAAATGTGGAGAATTATATTAAATAAATGATGCATCGAATTTAGTGAATTAGTGATAAAGCACCAGTCATATAAAAAAAAAAAAAATCATTTAAAATCCACTATACCAAAACTATATTAAAAAAATCGATGCCTTGTAACTTAAGAAAACGATCGGTGTTACCCTCGTGCCTATTCAGAATTGTGCCTGTTTTGTTCTTCTGGATGTAAAAATGTGCGAGAACTGTATTAAAATAAAATAATATTAGCTGCCTTAATAATTTAAGAAAATGAAGAAATTGCGTTGCGTTACCCTAAAGTTTATGGAGAATTGTGCCTGATGCTCGATCAAGTTCCATCAATTAAATTTATTATATTACTTTAATTTAATTTATATATTATATTAATGATAGATTTTAGAATATTTTGTAATTGCGATCCGACTAAAGTTGAATTTACTATTCTATTTACCTAACCAGTCAAGTTTTTGGAGAATTGTCCGTGATGCTCGATCAAGTTCCATCAATTAAATTTATTATATTCAACTTTAATTCATATATATTGTATTAATGATATATTTTAAAATATTTTGTAAATGCTACCAAACTAAAGTTGAATTTACTAAAAGCTTCTGTGCTTTTCTTTTTAATATTTATAAAATTACATTTAAATAAATTTAAGGATTTTTGATTATAAGTTTTAGATAAAAAATGATTGGATGGGCTATTAAGACACTTTTAGATATTAATGTATTATTGAATTGTTATTCTTAAATAAGATTATAATAATATAATCTCACCACTGCTAAACTATATATATATATATATATATTTGAATTTATTAAAAGTTTTTTAAAAATATTTATAAAATTACATTTAAATAAATTTAAAGATTTTTGGTCTATAAGTCTTCCATAAAAAGTGAATGAATGCGTTGTAAAGACACTTTTAGATATTAAATAGCTATTGAATTTCTCACCCCATTTTAATGTTATTCTTAAATATGATTATAATAATATAACCTCTCCACTTCTAAACTATATATATATATATATATATATATATATATATATATATTCAATTTATAATACATAAAGGATCGGTAAACATTTGCATGTCCATTAAAAGTAATATAGAGCCCAATATTGGAGAGATGTTGTAATGTCGGTAAAAAGTTAAAATAATAAAATTCAATTTGTTACATTGTAATTTTATTTTTATTAATAAAATTATGAATATTCTTTTAGATAAAAATAAGTCATAATATATTAAAATATATAACTTATAAGTAACAACAATAAGTTAAGATCCATTTTACCTTATGAAATAGAATAATGATTCGAAAACCATATTTAAATTTAATTAATAAACACATCAAAACTTTAATACTTACAATAAACTTATAATATAACTATATGTTTGTCATAGATATTATTAACTTGTAAATATACTTTGTTACAATACCATGGCTTCTCAATTCAATATGCCCATAACCCAGCCTAGATCCATCTTAAATCCGGATCTATCAAGTGCCTAGAGGGATCAACTCTCTCAAGGTGCAAACCTCTTTTTTATAGCAAAACTTGAAGAAAGGCTTGCACTTCAAGAGATTTGATCTCTCTCCGAGTTTGATAGACTCTCTCGAAGTGCAAACCTCTTTTTTATAGCAAAAATTGAAGAAATGTTTGCACTTCAAGAGATTTGGTCTCTCTCCAAGGTTGATAGATCAAGCTTTAAGATGAATAGGGGCTCGTTTAATTATTAATTTTTTTTCTTTAATTTTTATTTTTATATAAATGTAATTTCACTTAGTCAAAATGTTTTAATTAATAATTTTTTTATTTTTTTATATAATTTGATTGGAACAAAATGTTTAGATAACATAATATAACAGGACATTACAACATCTCTTCCATACTGGGATGGAGAGTGTCTGCAGCCCGAACATGTAATAAAATAAAACTAAAAAAATGTACATATTTACAAAATATTTTGATTGCAAAATGAGAGGTGGTTTTTTGGCATGTGGTATCGATGAGCCATGGTATTGGCCCATGGTATGGTATGGTTAATAATATCCATGGTAAAGTGGGGTGAATATCCATGGTTAAAAATCTTGTTACATAAGTATTATTTTGATTGTGAAATAAGAAATAGTGTTGATGAGCCATCATATTGACCTATGGTATGGTATGGTTAATACTATCCATAATAAAGTGGGGGTGAATATCCACGGTTAAGAATCTTGTCATATTTTAAGTATTAAGTTTTTATGTGCTTATTAATGAAATTTAAATATAGTTAAAAAATTATTATTTTAATTCATATGGTAAAATGGATCTTAATTTACAGCTGCTATTTATATATGATATATTTTGATATGATAGAGGTGTAGATATATCTCAAAAGTAATTATATATTTTTTATATTTAATAAAAAATATGTTATAAAATTAAATTTAAATAAAATATTTATAAAATATTTTGATTGTGAAAAGAAAGATGGTTTATGGGCATATTGTATTGATGAGCCATGGTATTGTAACCCAACTCTACAAAAAAACTACTTGGGATTGATTAAATTCAAGGTATCTACAACCAATCTCCCGTCAACAACTCTAACCCTATTTCATTTTGGTGGATGTATGGACATACTTGAATAAAGTTTTGATGGATGCATGGACATGCTCTAATAAAGTTTATTTCATTTAATTAGTATGGGTGTTTTTTTCTAGAGTCTACAATTTAGCCTCCACTTTTTTTTTCAAAAAATTGACTATTAGAGTGTTTGAAGGTTTTTTTAGTTAGTGGAAATAGATTCATCACCATAAAAAAATCCTACAATGGAAATGTTTGAATGTTTTTATAGATAGTGGAAATGGATTCTGCACCATCAAAAACTAATTATGTGTTGTGAATTTCTGATAATTCCAAACAAAACAGAACAATACTCTATTTTAACACATCGGAAATAAAAATCGCTTTGCTGAAACACCAACGCAGTTTCGTCAGTTGCTGATTGTAGTGTTTCAGCAACGGTGTTTCAGCAACACTCTGTTTTGACGTCAAGACTATTTTCTGCTTACGGCGTAACAACAACACTCTGTTTTAACGTCAAGACTATTTTCTGCTTACGGTGTAACAACAACACACAAAAACAAATTCTATTATAAACATTAAACCAACTGATATAAATTCGTCTTCCTCACATAGACGGATTTTCACAATTGCTATTACAAAACATCTTCCTCTTAACAGAGGGATTCACCAATTTATGCTGAAGAGCATCTTCCTCTTAATAAAGGGATTCACTAATGACTATGCTAAAAAACATCTTCCTCTTGACAGAGAGATTCACTAATTTATGTTGAAGAGCATCTTCCTCTTAACAGAGGGATTCACCAATTTATGCTGAAGAGCATCTTCCTCTTAACAGAGGGATTCACCAATGACTATGCTGAAAAACATCTTCCTCTTGACAAAGGGATTCACCAAGGAACGCTTTAGTTCCACACAAATAGCATCCTCCTTCTAACAGAGGGATTCTCCAACATACCTTCTTCAGAGGCACTTCAATCTGTGTGTTACATTCATTTAGCACATACGCGCTATAGCATATTGCCTTTTGTTTTCTCAACAGAACAACTACAGATATTTCATGTTGCTGTGTTTTCTACCCTCTCTCACAGCAAACAATCACAAAACAAATTACATTCAAATCTGCACTGCTGTGCATTTCACTATTCTAGAAGCATTTTTCTTCATGCTGCTGCCTGCTCTCCTCTGCTTTCTATATCATCTACACTGCTGTGTCTACACATATATAGTGCAATAGGGGTCATAACAGTCCATCAACCGCTTCAACTCTCTGACAGAGTATCTGTTGCAATTTGCTGCTCATAATGAACGAAATATGATCTTTCTGACATTCTGCTGTGCTTCTTAAGTTGGTTGTGTGGAAACCCATAGCTGATAAATGCTGCAGCTGGCTCGAGGCTGGTTCTTTTCACTTTCGGCCATTTTGCTCTTTAATGCGGTTGTTGAGAAGTAATGGCATAGCGGTGGATCTGATCTTCCTCCTTCGGGAACACAAAAACAATTAAAAGGTGAAAAGACGGTAATAGCGGTGGCTTAAAAGAATGGGAATAAATGTGGGGTGTCGGATGAGGACAAATAAGTAAAATAATTGCTGCTTTCAACTGTTCACTGCAGTTGAAATTACAATTTCAACATTATGGAAGTGTTTGAATACTTATATACATAATGGATATGAATTCAGAGCCATCAACAACTTCTTGTCAAAATGATAAGATAATTTCTACTGCTTTCCATTGGAGTCTCCTTAAACTATCCCATTAATATAGGTTTTGTCTACCAAAACTACAATTTCACCAAAAATAGCTATTTCTGACTAAAATTCGGCCTTTTCTGTATAAAGAAGAGGAAAACATCTGAGCTCTTATTAAGAAAAACCCAAGTGTTTGAATAATCTTTTCGTTTTTAGTGGCAGAATTGAGATGATATGCATGGACACATTGAAATAAAGTTTATTTCAGTTAATTAGTATCACGTTTTAGTGGCAGAATTGAGATGATTACCTGAACCCACGGAACAACTTAATGCGCACAACCTGCATCATAAGAGAGAGAAGGTGGTTTACAGTTCATGAAGTACAGGCTCAGCGCCTAATTTAAGCAGCGAAAATGATCCATGTAATTATACTTACGAGACATGTGTAGATGAAGAGTGGAATAAAATTCATGATGCGAGAAACTGTATCAAATTCTCCGAAAATTATTTCCCTGGCCCAACTTGCAGGGGAAGGAGCAGCCAAAAATAGAAAAAATACTGGATGGAGTTCCTTAGGCAGCGTTTCACTGGTAGGCAATCTCTGGTAGAGTGTCACGAATAATACTATGTAATCGGCCAACCCTACAGCCCATAAGAATTTTGCAGGTTCCTTCCAGTCCACGCTAGTCGCTAGTAGAGATCCTACAAAGTTTCCTACCACAGACAAGTGTGTGGAAGGGTTAGCTACTTTTGATAATCTCTTCTCTCTCTAGACAGCCATTGTCCATATATCTTCAGCTCCAACATCATCAAAGGAGCCATGGAAATGCACCACACCGATGGATGAACCGACTGTGCTATTACCGGAGGCACTCCCATAGCTAGTGACTTAGCGGCAACCCATGGCGCAAAGAAGAAATTCACCCTCACTGGATGACAAAACTCCGTCTTGACAGCCTCGAAATGGAAAATCGCTTTGAGGCAATAAATGCAGAAAACAAGGATGAGCGTGCACGCTGCAAGTAACCAGAGAGCTAAATTTATCTGCGGCGGTATGTGGAGGAATTTAACAGCAGAAGAGGTGGAGAGTGCCTTCCATAAAGATGCTTGGCTTGCCAACCCCATGCACATTCCTAAACACGCATTTGGAAATCTCAGAAGGAACGGCCATTATTTATCCCCGGGAGAAACTGGACCCTCAAATTCCTGAAATCAAAGCAAGGAAAAACATCAGAAACTAAGCACCAACATACCTCTAGGTTATATAGATTAGTAGGTAGGTCATCCTATCGAATGTCAAACTGAACATGGAAACAGAACTCCTCAGCGCTTAATAGATTGAGTTGAAATTTTTCAACTCACCTGGAATTTGAACTTTGAATCTAATCGTTTATATATTAAAGATTACTAATAGTTTGTATAATAAGTATTTTGAATTTAATAATTTATATAATAAAAATTACTAATAATTTATATAATAATTTGAATTTAATAATTTATATAATAAAAGCTAACAATAAAACTTTGAATCTAATCTTCTATATAATAAGTTTACTAATAGTTTATATAGTAAGAATTATCTAATAAGTTTACTAATAGTTTATATAAGAATTTTGAATCTAATAGCTTATTATAAATCTAATCTTCTATATAATAAGTTTACTAATAGTTTATATAGTAAGAATTTTGAATCTAATAGCTTATATAATAAGAATTTTGAATCTAATAGTCTATATAAGAAAGATTACCAATAATTTATATAATAAAAAATTTGAATTTAATAATTTATATAATAAAGATTACCAATAATTTATATAATAAAAATTTCCCATAATTTACATAATAAAAATTTTGAATCTAATAATTTATATAATCATTTTGAATTTAATTATTTATATAATAAAAATTTCCCATAATTTACATAATAAAAATTTTGAATCTAATAATTTATATAATAAAAATTTGAATCTACTAATTTATATAATAAAGATTACACGTAATTTATATAATAAAAATTAACAATAAAGATTATCAATAGAATATATAATAAGAATTAACCATAAAGATTACCAATAATTTATATAATAAAAATTTTGAATCTAATCCTTATTATTTATATAATAACGATTACCAATAGTTTATATAATAAGAATTAACAATTTAGCTGAGGCCCTTCGTTATAAAAAAGTATAATATCTGTCAAAAGAATTACTTTTGTGTGAACTTGAAATACACATAATATATTGAAACCTGGAGTTTATCTCATAAGTTACAATATTTTTGAAGTGGGTTATTTGTTTGATCTTGAAATAAACAGAATTTCTTCAAAGCTGTATTAGACTCCCTGCAAGTATTGTGTGCTTCCTTAATTCTATATATTTGATAGTAATCGCAAAGTGTACAATATGAAAAAGGCCATAATTTTTATTCCCAAAATCTGTAATATTTTATCATAAAATTATAAAATATTTATATAATTGCTCCCTAAACGACTAAACCACACCGACAAGATTAATTCTCTGTATAAAAATGGGAGATGCATCCTAAAGCTTCATAACATCCGATAGACAAATACAATAAATTTCTCTCACACACATATTGAACAAATATGCAAAGAATTTATGGAACACCTAACTCATACAAACGATAGTCTGAACTAAACTTTTATCAGTTGTATTGATGCAACTATTATTTCGTGGAATTTTGATATCTCAATAGCACTATTGGCCTATGCTTTTGGAACCAACAAGTGTAGTTCATCCTCATGACTAGATGAAAAGGCAGAGTATGGCAAAGGCTTAAATAAAAAGCAATATAGAGATATTATGTTTCTACATTGCTCTCAATTTAAGCCTTTACCATGATCTGCCTCTTTATCTGGTCCTATGATGAACCATACTTGTTCTTTCAAAACCAATTGACGAAAATTTTTATATCTGAAAATCTCACAAAAAAATTATTCCATTCAAATAATTTAATATTTCACACTATTAATAAAATTCAAAATAAAAATAAAAATAACCATAAACATAAATACTGAATACTTTATACATCAATAAACAAGTACATATGCAAACAAATATAGGTTGAGTCAGTGTTGTGAAAATCGCGATCAAATCGCCATTTAATGAAAAATCGCGATTTTTATTTTTTGTCGATCAAATCGCGATTTTTATACGAAAAAAATCCTGGTAATTTTTTTTTGCCGATTTTTTCAGAAAAATGGCGATTTTTTGAAAAAATCGTGATAAAAACGAAAAAATGGCGACTTTTAAAGAAAAAATCGTGGGGGGTCGGAACAACACGATTTTATAATTTTTTTTTTTATTTTTCATTTGCTCATTTGGACAGTGGCGTGCGCGGAGGGAGGATGAGCTGTTGGAGACAAGCTGAAGAGGGTTTTCAGCTGAATCTAAGTGCTTAGAGGAGAAAATCAAGAGGAGACCTCCATAGAAATGGTATGAGGATTTTTTTTTTGTTTTCATTGTTTAAAAACATTGTTTTTGTATGTTTTTCATTGTTTTTGGTTGGGAAATTTGGTATGGGCACCATTTTTCTTTTGTTTTCATTGTTTCTAAAGAATTTTTTGTATTTCTTCATTGTTTTAGGTTGGGTAACTTGGTATGACTATGGGAACCAATTTTTTTTTTTTTTTTTTTTTTTTTTTTAAAACATTGTTTATGTTTTTTAATTTTTCATTGTTTTTGCCATTTGGTTGGGTAACTTGGGTTTGGAATGGTTGGGTAATTTGTGTTTGAAACTTTAAACTTTGGAATGGTTGTTTTAGGTTGGGTTATGGGTAACTTTAATTTTCATTCAATCATCAATGTAAAAATTAAAAATTAAAATACTAAATTGTAATTTGTAAATTTGTAACTTGTAATTTTGTAAATGCTAAATTGTAATCCTAATCCTTATTAAGTTATTTTCCCATAGGTTCACAACTGCATCAAAACGCCATTCAAGACTTCAAGTTTGCAACTTCAAAGTTCAAAAACAAACATGCCAAGTAAATTGGATCCTTTCTGGGAATATGCTGTACCTCGTGCTCCGAATGATAGACAAAACTTGAGTTGCAAGTTGTGTGGAAAGGAGATGTACGGGGGGGTGTACAGGTTGAAGTTTCACCTTGCACAAATCCCTGGACATGATGTGGGGCCATGTATAAATACAAATGCTGAACTTATCCAAAAAGCCATGAGAGCATTAGAAGAATTAAATTAGACTAGAGAGGCCAAAAAAGAACTCAAAAGGAAACTAAAAAGGTCAGGTGAAGGAAGTGGGCCAAGTGGCATTCGTTCTACTGCAGCATCAGTCAATCCGGTAGTTGCATCATCATTTTTTGTTCCTCGAACCACACCTGGTTTACAGCCATCTATCGGTTCAATGCTAAAAAGAATTGATAAAGAACAAGCTAACAGGTTGATGGCAAAATTTCTCCTCTGGAGTGATATTCCTTTCAGCATTGTAAGGAATAATCCATTTTTCCAACCTACTGTTGATGCTATTGCCAGTGTTGGCCCGAAGTACAAAATCCCTTCTTATCATGATTTCAGAGGCCAAATTCTTCAAAATGAAAAGCGTGACTGCACCCAAATATTGGAGGATTTTAGGGCATCATGGGCACAAACAGGATGCACTGTTATGTCAGATGGTTGGACTGACCAAAAGGGGAGAACCCTTATAAACTTCTTGGTTAGTTGTCCCAAGGGGACTACGTTTATCAAATCTGTTGATGCATCTGCACAAATCAAAGATGCAAGAACTTTATGTTATTTGCTGGATGTGTTTATTTTGGAGGTGGGTAAACAACATGTTGTCCAAGTCATAACGGACAATGATGCAAATTATGTTGCTGCTGGTAGAATGCTTATGGAGAGGCATCCTACTTTATTTTGGACACCTTGTGCTGCCCATTGTATTGATTTGATGTTAGAGGACATAGGGAAAATTCCCTTTTTCAAAGATATTGTTGATTCATCAAAAAGCATTACAAAATTTATATATAATCATACATCTGTGCTTAGCTTGATGAGAAGATTCACCAACAACAAAGAGTTGGTGCGCCCCGCCATTACACGGTTTGCCACGAGTTTCATATCTCTTCAATCCCTTTTGAATTCTATGTGGGATGTGAAGAGAATGTTTCTTTCAGAGGAGTGGTGTGCTTTGTCAATGAGCCGCAAACTAGAAGGAGAGGTTGTATGCAGATTAGTTTCATACCAGGAAGACTTCTGGGTGGGAGTGCAGGAGGTGTGCGTCATTACTGAACCTTTGGTAAAGGTTCTTCGGTTGGTTGATGGTGAGAAGCCCGCAATGGGCTATTTGTATGAAGCCATGGATAGGGCCAAAGAAGCCATTCAGGCCTACTATGATGATAAGGGAGATGATGGGTTTCAGAAACAACTCCTTCTATGGGGAGTGATTGATGAGCGATGGAACAACACACTCCATCGTCCCATTCATGTTGCTGGGCTTTTCATGAACTCTGCATTTTCTTATGCATGTGGGTTTGATTTTGATGCTGAGATCATGGATGGATTCTTATCCTGTATCCAGAAGATGGTGCGATCTCTAAAACAACATATAGAGATCTCTAAACAAATTGAGACATATAATATGGCAGGTGGCACATTTGGCTTTGAGATGGCTGTCACTGATAGGATGATTAAAATGCCAGGTATTTTTTAGTTTGTAACTTTGTTTCAAATTTCATTGTCTCTTCAAATCCCATTTTTTCCTTATGTTTATTTAAAATTTTATTTGTAATTTTGTTGTAGATGCATGGTGGAAAATGTATGGTGGTAGGGTACCCCTTCTGCAAAAGTTTTCCATTCGCATCCTCAACCAAACATGCAGCTCCTCAGGATGTGAGTGCAACTGGAGTGTATTTGAAAAAATACACAACAAGAAGCGCAACGGGTTAACACTTCAACATTTAAAATATTGCAAATTTCCAAATAAATATTGAATTCATTAAACAATATTTTTTTTATAATTACTAATTACTATTTCATGATCTTTGTACAGGTTGGAGTCCCAGCAACTTAATGACATGGTCTACGTCTACTACAATCTTCGATTGTGGGTGAGGCAACCTGAGAGGACACCTGATGTGGATGCCATCTCATTGGATGGGATTGACACCACTGCTGCATGGAGGGTTGAGGTCGAGAGGCCTCTCATGGATTCTGCTGATGATTGGTTAGTGCAGGATGTAGTGGAGGGGGAGGAGGAGGAGGAGGTGACACTGCCTGCCTGGGCTACCACTGCCACCAGTAGAGGACGTGGTCTACCTCCTATAGCTCCTACTTCTAGTTCTTCAGCTTCTAGAGCACATGAGACTCCACTGCCATTTTGTTGTAGGGAAAAGTATCCGATTTGGATGACCCTATCCCACTCTAAGGGTGATAGTACCTCAGCAACAACTGTAAAGAAAACTACTTAAGGTTTACTTCTTTATGAAAGCAAGAGAGAATGAAGAAATGCACTAACCGTTGCCTTGCGCTTAATGTTGAATCCAAACTCTTCTCTTTGCTTGCTTGCTCCCAGCTCCTTGCTCTTTTGCTGGCCCAGCTACAATGAGATCCTGCAAAATAACAAAGAAGGAAACTACAAGAAGCATGCAATCATAACTGATTCAAGGATTAGCATAAATCATATATACAATTATCACAATATATCATTGAAACAAGTGCATATAGAAGAACCTCAATAGCTTTTATTAATGGAAGAAGTAAAGTTCTGAGAGTGTTACAACCATTGAAGGCCCCAATCCAGCAACACCTCCCAGTAGAAAGAATTTCTCATCTTCACCTCCTTCAAGCAATCACCGAATAGCTCTATAGTGAAACCAACAGCATATCATTACTTTGCACAAAATTCCAGCCTCCTGAGCTCATAGGAGAGAGCTCAATATATAGATGAATTGAGAAAGGATGAGTCAGCTTGCAACTGATGTGTAGCTGCCTTGTGTCCTCTCCCTCTTCAGTTGATCTTCAGTTCTTGAGTCCACTTGGAGAACCTTGCTTCCACTTGGAGAAACAGAGCCTCTGACTCATCACAAGGCGAAATCCCTGATCCAAGTGTCATTTTTGGAAGATTCCAGAGCAATGACTCAGTGTGCCACTTGTCCCATCTCGCTCAGCGCAGGTGGCCTTTGTTCTACCTGCTTTGCAACGCAGGTACACCATGGAGGAGTTGAGTTTCAGCGCAGAAGCCTAGTGGAGCACCTGCTTTGATTTCAGGATTGCTTGTTTTTGAGTGTTTTCAGGTGGAGAACTGATCTGAGAGCTGTTGGTTTGCTGACCTTGTTCCCCTAGGGGTAGGAACATCATGTTTAGGGACTTTGGATCCCTTGGATTATTGACAATTCATGCCTGATACTGTAAGGCACAAAATTGTCTATAACAGATGCCCCCTAAAGTATGAGGTCGTTTATCGGGTGAAATGCTTTATTAGGAGGATCCGAAGTTCATTCAATCTGTTGAGAAGTGTCCTGCAATAAGATACAATACAATACATTATTTTTCATACTTTTTCATGATCTAGCTGAGGCGGGCATTCCCATGCTCAGCTTTATAAATTCATTTTGGTACATAGAACAGACGATCGTCTGATGTTAGACTGATAATTCTCTGCTGAAATTATCATCCTTTGAGAAGGATGATCATCTGCTGCAATGATGTACACATCAAATGTCTTTATATCCTGAATATATATCGCAGCCCGGATGGATGAAACTAGATCCGGGGTCTTCAATCTCTTCCGATCTTCACTCGATGTACAAGTCGATCCATGTGAGAATTTCTTGAAGTCGAACATGGAAAGACATCGCTTGATTACCGGTCAATAATGTAAACCGTTAACAAGCGCGAGAGGAATCACCGATAAGGATGATGACCCTCAAGGTACAGCAGTACAATTCACATGGTGGGAATAAAGGACTTGGCGTCGACCACCATGCAAAATCTTCTGGTCGAAGGTCATTGATGTATACCTGTCGCCGGAAGTGAGAAACTTGCCATTGAGGCATGCAAGCTTCAAAGTACTGAAGGGGTTGTTCCTAGATCAACTCCTTGGATAATGAGCTGATGTCGACAAGGAGCGATCCGTCAAAGGAGGGCCTTAATGAATCCCACATCAGTGACACGGAACGGAGCTAATGATTGTGATGAGGTGAAAACAAACTGTGATGTATGATTCAGGGTGGCGGTCATGAAATGGATGAAGGACAATGTATGGCAGTGGATGGGACACGGTTGACTCTTTGCAGAACAACATCTCTTGAACATATAACGACACTGATGTGATGGATCGGTAGCATTACCCCAAATGTGGATGGTGTGGC
Organism: Pinus tabuliformis; assembly: GCA_031772625.1. Lineage (NCBI taxonomy): Eukaryota > Viridiplantae > Streptophyta > Pinopsida > Pinales > Pinaceae > Pinus > Pinus tabuliformis. Next base: position 1,869,005,548 of record CM062817.1, read on the forward strand.
GAGGACCATGGTGATGAGACCAGTGAATGAAACAACCCAACCCGATGTGATACGGAGGACAAAGTGTCATGTTCAAGAGCGACTTGCTACCATTAAAGCTGTGAGGTTCTCCCAATTTTTCCCCAGTCATTGCTGACCAGTACCTCTTTATTTTTGTCAAGCTTGAGGAGGATAACATATGCTTGTTCTATAACCTGCCCTTCGGGCAAGCCCATCGCTATGTTTTAACGAGCCTAGCGATAGGGAAACTCGTTCTCGTCTAAAGACAAGTTTGTCGCTATTTAATGAATTTAACGAGTCTAACGACAAGGATAACTCGGTCCTTTTCATTTTTAGAGAGTCTGAAAAGGTACATAAAGTCAACTCCAGAATTCATTTTTCGTCATCTAATCCCTTAAGTCCGAAAAAGTATAAAACAATACAGAAGGGATGAGTTTTCGGTACTTTTAACGAGCCGAACAAAACAAGCGCTCGATCTTTTTGTGCAATAACCCCTCAGGTCCAAAAAGATTAAAATCTAGAGGAGGGATAGCTCTTCCGGTCGTTTAACGAGCTGGAAGGCCAAAACTCGGCAAACTTTTCATATTTTACGAGTCAGTGAAAAGAGCTCAAAGAAGACTCGTCTTTTGAGGAATGAGTGATGAACAGGGTAGCAGCAGATTCCAGGTACAGGTTGGAATATTCCAATCACGGCAGTGTCATAAGGATGGCTTAGTGAAATCACTCTTCGCAGCTGTTCCTCAAAAGAAGGTAAACAATCATATGGAGATGAACGATTGGCCAAATGAATGGATGGAGGTGATGGCATATAAACACGACCAAGGGCTTTTAATATGGCAGTCAAAGGTTACATTTACCAAGGTTATTTACCGGTTCATTTTTCTGGGTGAGCTTGAACTCTAGGGGAAGATTGCTCACAACTTATGTTTATTTTTTAACGAGCATGAACTATGTGCTAAAACTTCTCGGATCTTGCGTTTATTTTTTAACGAGCATGAACATTGCTAAAACTGCTCGATGATGGCTTCATTTTTTAACGAGCTTGAAAGCGATCAAACCTTGCTCAATTATACCAGTCATAATACAAGAAACGCCTCAGGTGAGATAGCTATTTTTTAAGGAGCTTTATCTCACGAAGCTATGCTCCTATTTGGCAAGTTTTAACTTTTTCCCCTCATCCTTTCTTTATGCAAGCTGGAAACGGCTAATCCTACGAGTTTAACGGGTTAGACCTACAGGTTTAAAGGGAGGACCTAAAAATTTAAAAAATAAATAGTCGTCCCGTGCTTGCATTCCAAAAGGTTTGCATGCCCCCAGGTATAAAGTATAATTTCAAGGCTACCCCTCCTCTGTCCCACCTCTGTTTTTCTACTTGTCGTCTTGCTATATTTTTAACGATACTTGTCTTCTCGTTATTTTTCGGTGCCGACGGTACTTGTCTTCCCATCAGTTCACCTTTTGATTTTTGCAAGATCACAATAGATAAAACATTGGTGTTACAGAGGGAGGTTTGACTTTTACTTATTATCCGAAAAATGGTTTTATTTGCTGCCGCAAACTAAACTCTCTTTCCGGCGATGTCTAACATTAGGTTGCTAAGGATGGTGACTACTTGTTGCAGCAATTTCATCTCTTTCTTTGGAGGCTGCCCCTACTTATCCTTCAAAACATATGTTTTAAAGGGTGAGGCTTGCCTTCAAAGATGGTGGCTACTTGCTACCGCAAATGGCCCCCTTCCTCGGTATCCTGATTATCTAGACAAGGGGAGCGAGAAACAGATTATCTCACTCACATAACTTTGACAAAAGAATCTTATTCTAGAACAACCCTCTATTCCTTCTTTCGGACAGGGTACGGACTAGTCATATTCTTCTGCGGAAATCAACTTTATACCCAAGGTTTCCTTTGCCCAAGGCAGGCCAGGGTGCATGCCCCCTGGGTCCCAGTTCTTTCTTCCGAATCACTCGCATTCATCGGGAAGTAGAACCGGGGGTGGAGGCATTCCTTGAGTGAATAAACCGTTAAGGGATGGTATTTGACTATTTGCGATGCGTGATCCTGGAAATGAAAGTTGGTCTACGAGCTTGACCATTCTTCCTTCGTGCGGAAAACACATAACTCTGAAGAGTGAGGACACTATTGCCTCCATGCAATATATATAGTCTCGTCCAAGGAGTAAGTTATAAACCAAGGGTCCCTGGACGACCATGACATTCATATGAACTGTCTTCCCCTTCAATGTAATGGGAACATTGGGGAGAATCCCTAACGGGCGACTGGTTCCTTTATCAAAACCTGATAGATTTCTCATCTCAGGTAAGAGCGCTGGGGAACCCAGTGCTTTCCAAGCAATAGAGGAAAGGATACTCACAGATGCCCCTTCATTAATGATAGTTCCAGCCATCACCATTCTATAGATTTGGACAATGATTCTGAATGGTATACTGGCTGGTAACCGGGGTCTGCCTAGTTGATTCCAATCAAAGGATACAACTAGGTTGCTTGGTGGTGGGACCGAATACACGGCCGGATACGACCCTGACGATGTTCCTTCCTGCGATAAAGGAATGGGCGCATTGCCCTGATGCTCATCAGAGTCTGTGTTGATGAAAAGAATATGGATGGTGTCATCCTTATCCTCTTCAGTGAGGGTGTCATTTGAAGATGGATCTTCAACGACGATGTCATTTGAGGATGAAACCTCTGAAGGAAGAACCGGGTCAACTGCCGTATCGACCTTTAGACTTTCGTCTGGTCTGGATTCAGTTGGTTCATTCTCAATGACCGACACTTCAGCTGACCACTTGAGCGGGCCAGCTGGATTTTCAACTACCGAGGGATTAGGCGCGAGTTTTTGATATCCAGGAGGAAGTCGTAATGGTGATACCGGACGATCTTCCAAAACTCTCTTTGCCTCATCTAAGAATGGACATCGGTGGATGGCGTGATCGCCTTCACACAGCATGCAGGGTGATCTTGGTCTCCCTTTTCGTCCTTCACTCTCGCTAGTTGATGGACTGCAATCAACATGACTACCAGAGGTTGATGCTACCGGATTGTGCAACCTGGGGGACCAGTCCCTTAGTATCCGGGGAATACAAGGACAATCACGGTGGAAGTGGGTCCCTTTGCAAATGACACATGGCGATTTAGGCCCGGTCGGTGCAGTGTGTGGATTTTTGTCAGATGTCTTTTGCTTGCCCCCAGTCGCCTTCGCCATAGGCCCCTTCTGCTTCTTTTCTCTCTTCTTCTTTTCCTTCTTCTCCATGGGAGGCTGACTTTTGCCGGCTCTACCCTGCGAAGATGAAGGATCAGAGGAAGAATTGTAAGAGGTAGAAGGCTGGTGGGTAGCTCTAGACTGGTCTGACTGTTGATTCGACTGCTCAGGATTAGTGGCGATTTGAACTACATTAGTTGAAAAGAGCCATACAGGTAGGCCAATTGTCAATCCTGGAAGTGACAATGTGGCCATATGAGGCGCACCAACATCTCCCCAAGAGGAGAAGGGATTGGGACTTCCACCAAGGTGACTTCCTTGGTTGGTGGGCTCCATACTTTTCAACTGAAAGATCAACGTGGGAATAACAGGTGATTATGTTCCGATTAAAATAAATTTTATTAACGACGCTTTAGACACAACTTTGCTTTTTCATGTTTTAAGAGTCGAGAAAAAGCTAAAGATGACTCTAGTCTCCTTCGATGTTTTAATGAGCCCGAAGTGACAAATGCTCGGATGGACTTTTTCAGTTATAGAGTTTGAAAAAGGCCAAAAGAAACTGCTCTGGAGTTCTAGGCAGAGGGTGTGCCAAACCTTTCGCAAAACCACGGAATACGTTTTACGGTACGTGTGGTCAATCTTCGTGAATGTTGTGTTCACTGCATTGCGATCAGTAGGGCGGCCGACACGGCTTCCTATGGATAAAGGCTTTGTTCCTATAGGGGTCTCCCAATATATACGCGACGGTACGTGGGAGCACAAGTCCGTATTAGCGCCACCGACTCTCAGGAGGAATCACCCACCTTCGTAGAGATCGACAGTCACTAAGTTTAACGACGCCGGAACACGTCTCTACCTAGACCTCTATGTGTTTGCGTTATGTTACAAAGCGTTGTTATGTAAATTGAATTTATTTTAATGTTGATCTTGCTTAGCAGTTTGCCTTTAAGGATCACCACGAGATGTATGTAACAAATTCCTGAATGCAGTCTAAGATGAGAAGCAAACTTTTCAATCTTTCAACTTTGAAAATCTTAACTACTGAGGAGAAGAAAGGCAAATCTTTTCACACAGATCATAGAGCACACACTAATGAAAAATTTCCTAAATCGTCATGCAAGCAGTCAAATGCAAAATGCACAATGCATGTATTTTCTTTTCCCTTTCTTAATGTTGATGTATTACAAAAAGAAAGTTGTTATATAACTTTGATTTCGATTTAAAGCGAAAGTAAACAAGCTAGTCCAAAATCAAAAGACACCTTAAGATTCACTTGTTTAATCACTGGAAATACCTGAAATCAAACCATAATGACGAAAGTAAAAAGACTAATCAGCTATGGACAGCAAACAAGCTAACTCTTTAGACCAGCAAAATGCCTAACACAGGTTCAGATCTAAGAGGCCAAAGCAAGACTAGTTCACTTTCGTTATGGGAAATTGTAAATGATGTAAGAAATACAAAAGAATAAGTACAAATTCGTTATATAACAAAGGCGGAATGATGGCAAGTAAGGTTGGTTTCAGAATAGGTACTAAGACTGACAACTGACTGCAAAACTATAGTGAAAACAGGCAGGAAAAAGGGAGGAAACCCCAACTGCACAAGGCAAAATTGGGCCAACGCAGGTGCTGCACAGCCAGTCTGGCTCTCAGCGCAGGTAGCCCCTTCGGGACATGCGTTGCAAAGCAGGTAGCCTGTGTACTACCTGCTTTGGAAAACGAAAGTTTCGTTTTCACAGTTTCCGGGTCACAATTTTCTCAAAAATTCACAGTTTTTGCTCAAATCAGAAGCTATCAGTCAAGCACACACTAAGGGATGACAAGGAAGATGAAAAGCTATCACTAAGAGCTTACAAGGATCCTTGTAGATCAGCTCTTCAAATCATGAACATGCTCAGAAATGAGCTAGAGTAGCTGCCCTCTACTTCGCTTTTGATATAGTCAAAAGCTTTTCGATTTGGTACTCTTTTGTTCAGGAAATGAATAGCAAAATACTACAACCAATCAAACAGATACGATCCCTAGCGGAGTCGCCAGTTTGTTGTAGGGAAAAGTATCCGATTCGGATGACCCTATCCCACTCTAAGGGTGATAGTACCTCAGCAACAACTGTAAAGAAAACTACTTAAGGTTTACTTCTTTATGAAAGCAAGAGAGAATGAAGAAATGCACTAACCGTTGCCTTGCGCTTAATGTCGAATCCAAACTCTTCTCTTTGCTTGCTTGCTCCTAGCTCCTTGCTCTTTTGCTGGCCCAGCTACAATGAGATCCTGCAAAATAACAAAGAAGGAAACTACAAGAAGCATGCAATTATAACTGATTCAAGGATTAGCATAAATCAAATATACAATTATCACAATATATCATTGAAACAAGTGCATATAGAAGAACCTCAATAGCTTTTATTAATGGAAGAAGTAAAGTTCTGAGAGTGTTACAACCATTGAAGGCCCCAATCCAGCAACACCTCCCAGCAGAAAGAATTTCTCCTCTTCACCTCCTTCAAGCAATCACCCAATAGCTCTATAGTGAAACCAACAGCATATCATTACTTTGCACAAAATTCCAGCCTCTTGAGCTCATAGGAGAGAGCTCAATATATAGATGAATTGAGAAAGGATGAGTCAGCTTGCAACTGATGTGTAGCTGCTTTGTGTCCTCTCCCTCTTCAGTTGATCTTCAGTTCTTGAGTCCACTTGGAGAACCTTGCTTCCACTTGGAGAAACAGAGCCTCTGACTCATCACAAGGCGAAATCCCTGATCCAAGTGTCATTTTTGGAAGATTCCAGAGCAATGACTCAGTGTGCCACTTGTCCCATCTCGCTCAGCGCAGGTGGCCTTTGTTCTACCTGCTTTGCAACGCAGGTACACCATGGAGGAGTTGAGTTTCAGCGCAGAAGCCTAGTGGAGCACCTGCTTTGATTTCAGGATTGCTTGTTTTTGAGTGTTTTCAGGTGGAGAACTGATCTGAGAGCTGTTGGTTTGCTGACCTTGTTCCCCTAGGGGTAGGAACATCATGTTTAGGGACTTTGGATCCCTTGGATTATTGACAATTCATGCCTGATACTGTAAGGCACAAAATTGTCTATAACACATTTCCACCAGCACGGGCACCAGCATCTACATCTAGAGAGAAAGGGAAAGCTGTGGCATTTTCTCGCAAGAGGGGCAAAGAAAATCAATAGGATTAGACTTTTATTTTATTGTATATGACATTATGACATGATGAGATACATTATCATATTTTTTGTTAATATTTTGAGGCTGAGTTGGGACTCAGGAGTCAGGACTTACTATTCAAGACATGATTCAATGTTATGTGTGATTTTAGCACTAGAAATGATATTAAACATCTTATATATTAGTTTTTTTATCATATTTATGTGTCAATGTGTTTATTTTATGTTGTAGATGGTTTATATATTAAAAAATGAAAAAAAATGAATATTTTTGTACCAAACGATTTTTTCCCGATTTTTTCCGATTCGTCCCGCGCCGATTTAATCCCGATCGCGATTTTCACAACATTGGGTTGAATTGATTGATCTACTAATAATACAGTGAAGCATATATCCATAGTCTTCTCACCCTTAGAACTTCAAGCTCGGGCCCCTCCATGGTTCAAAGTATCTCTTTGTAGAAATTTCAACACTGACTGATTGCAGAAATTCGCAGCGCCCAGATCTATGTGTTCCATGGTTAATGTCAAAATTTTTGAAGTGTTTTATTACGCCAAAAATAAATAACATGTATTAATAAATTTTTAAATTATTATTATTATTTTTTTAAGTAGTTAATGGTCATTAGTTCATATGATAGATTTTCAAAAAAGTAAATGTGAAAATCCAACTATAGATCCTAGGGAAAATAAAAAATTACATAACAATTAATTTATATAATTAATTCCCAATAAAATGAATATGAAAATCCAACCAAATCCATTAACCACTTAAAAACAATTTGACAAGTTTGGCAGAGAATCTAGTTCACATCGAACTTCTAGAATTCCTTTCGAAAAAATCCGTGTAGCGTGATATGTGAAAAAGTACTTTTTGAGTAATATTTTAAGAGGTGAAATTCAACCAGACTATAATTATATTAAAATGAAATAAAAAATAATTTGATTGAGAGTTGCTTGATTGCGATTTCTCCACGGGATCCAAAAGACTTAAATGTTGGGAAATCATGTACGTGGTAGGGAAGGGCGTAGGTTAATGGGGTTACTGTTTGTTTTTTAAGGCTGTAATATGGTGATTCAGAATTGATGGTAATGTTTTGTCATATTTTTGAATATAGAAATTAGTTTAGCTGTATGCAAATGGTCATTTATATGGTATAGATTTAATATTTCAAGATCGGGAAATTTTTTTTTCATTTATTTTTTTTAAGATTATTAAAAATATCTGGTTTACAACCCACCAACACTTATCTTAAGGGGGACAGGATCTGCACCCTGTGCAAAATAATAGTTTATAATGGTGAAGAAAACTTTTTGGGCTGTTCCAAAAAGTATTCTTTGTCATGTCTTTTTAAGTCTGATTTTTTAAAAATTTATTATTATTAATTGTAAAACTTATAGTGGAGAGTACTTATTAGTGGTTGTTATTTATTAGTATAGATTTATTTTTTAAATACTGATTTAACTTGAGTGGACAGGATCTAATTTTTTCATGTGTAAATTTTTTTATGATCTTATATTATTTTGAATGTTTGGTATAATTATTTATTTATTTTTTTTATTTTTAGATTTTTTAAAATTTTTATTTGGATAGACATGAGCAAAATTTCAACTTTGATGTCGTTCCAAGGTTACACATCAGACTAGGTTGTAGAATGAGCCTCTAGACTCAACCAGACTCATTTTTAAGAAAAACCATTTCACTTTTATTTTTCTATGATCTAGAGTAAACTTTCATTCTTGTCAAATACAATTAGATCTACAATTAAATCTTAAACCTCAGCCTATTTCCTTGAATCTGTTGTGGCCACAACTACCACCCTATTGAAACTGGCCTTGGTAGCAATTCTAAATGGGTCCACTAAAATTTGGCCTTCTACCTCTCCGAATGACCTATTTAGTCCCAGAGACTTTAACTCGTTGTCGAGCCAAATTTTTTGTTCTTAGTGGTCAAGCTCCCCCCTTTTTCGCTACTGCACGGTCCATTCATCACCCGCCCTAGGCCTCCATTCATTCCCCCATCGGAACCTTTTAAGCCCTCAAAACCTTCTATTGCATCATTTTCCCATTATAACCCTTTTACAAAGGAAATACTCCAAAATATGCATAAATCACCCCTTTTTTGGCCTATCGTAATTAACATTACTTATTACTCCATTCCGGGCCCGGCGACATTATCAAACCAAATACATATATCTTGGGTCCTTAAACCATATCGCATGTCACAATCGGCGGGGTCCGGGGCCTATATATAAGGCACATCGTTATACCCCGGACCCGCCGATGATTATAGAGCCCGACATATAACATTTCAAATCCAGCCTAACGGCGGACGTTGGTTTTCCCGTATATCCTTATGTGTTCCCTCGGGGTTTTTCAAAGGGAGCCTTACATTGCGGACCCGCTGTGTTATTAAATATAACATATATGTATATCGGGTCCGGCCTAATCGCATATTGCAATCAACAGAGCCCTAGACCTGTGCATATTGCGATATGGGATATGACGGACCCACCAATCTAATTAAACATAATATATATGCTATCGGGTCCGCCCTTCCCCCATCACAGATCGCTATCGGTGGGGTCTAGCGCTCATGCATAAGGGGCAACACCATACGGTGGACCCACCGATGATTATAGGCTCCGATATATAATTTTTGAAATCCATTGTACGGCCGAACGCGGGTTTTTCCCATATTTTCCTATGTATTCGATAAAATTCCATAATCACGATTTTTCAAAGGGAAAGCCCATTAAAGTGATGCGATGCGATACGGTGGACCCGATAGGGTATAGGTTCCCGCCTATAGTATTTCAAGTCCAGGTTTTGCATTTCGCTATGTGTTTTGCGAGGATTTTCCATGTAAATCGGATTTACATTCATGGGACTTAATCAGTGCATAAATTAAAAAGAAGGGGGGATTCTTTCACATTCAATGATATAAATGCAAGATTCATTTTTGCAAGCATGTTTACCATATTTCTCACAGTCATAGTTGATATAAATTATTTTTGCAAGCAAATCCGAGCACACCTGGTAATGGATAAATGTGAGTTATGTTAAGATGACACCTCTGCTCCACCAGTGTTAGTATTGCAAAACACACTCTGCGAAAGGGAAGATGGACCGCCTTAGTGCATGATGGAGGCACTCCTTCAGTTCAGTGGAAGCATTCATGACTGCACCGATCCATCAAGATGTCATCACTGCCAAATACATCACAAAGCATGCCAGATGTGGGATGAGGAGCGCAACATCTTCGGTTTCCTTCAGGAAATGACAGAGAATGATAGCCATTCCACACAAGTGCAAAGAAATGATACGCAGTCCTTCTCTGTTCCCAAAGGCATCCATTCGTTCCCCCATGAAGTAGAACGCTCCACCAAAGGTGACCTCGGCTTGTCAGCAGTTTCATCAACCATTCTCGTCTATATATGCTGATCTGTGTAATGAACAGAGAGGAAATGAAAGGTCAGGAAAGACGTAGGGTCATTCAGGACTACATAAGTAGTACCTCTGGATAGGAGAGTGGGGCTTTTTGGTTTTGAGAAGGACAACTTTGATTATTGTGAATAAAGAGAGACTGTTTAGCTCAATAAGGAGCCTATGTTTTAGATTGATTTTCCTCTTTTATCATGTGTTTTGATCAGAATGTTGTCGCTGGTATAAATGCAAATGTATATTTGTTTTGTGCATATTGATGACTTTCAGTTCATGGTTATGCCTGGTTATTTGAATATGATTCAATATCATGGTTAAATCATGAAAGGTTGCTGACTCAAAACTCTGTTGGACATCAGTTGCAAGCTTCTCTTCCATAAAATGGAATGTGTATTCCTGTATGAATGATTGGATTGTAATTAAGTATTAATGCAACCTTGTTCTTATATGAACCAGTAATTGATTCATTTAGACTTGGAATTCATATATGATGTTTAACCTCTCTTTGTCATGCTCCTACAGGATAGATTAGGATAATTAGGACTATATTAGAGTGGTTAGAAGTAGTGTAGATAGGATTTAATACATAGTGGTTAACTGTTTTATTTTGTTGATTTAATTGAAGTCTTCTTCCCAGAAGCAATATTTCAACACCTATTAAAGTTCATGGGGTCCCTTAAAACCCGTTGGAACTAGCCATGCCAAATGAAAACAAGCCTAATTGGGGTCTGTGATCAGGTTAGATCCCCTTTGTTGGTATAGCCAAAATTCACCATGTCAACAAATTGGTGCTAGAAGGAGGGCCCAAACCACCATCCATGACTTTTCAAGATTTCATCTATAAGTGCCAGTCATGGATTCAAAAAGATTAATACATGGATTGTGAAGGTTGAAAGGACCCTTCCTCTCATTCAGAAAACCCTCATTTCGAAGAAGAGACACTGTGGGAGTATCCTGTTACTCAAGAACAACCAGTTAGAAGACTTATTCGGGTTTACGCTCGTTCCCTATCATAGCTCCCCATCTTTCAATCTTTACCTCTGACAACAAAAAGAAAACCAAGGGTCTACCACATAAATGAAGAGACATCTGCAGCCCCTTCTTTTGAAGATATTGTGCTTGATTCTTTGCATAATATCGACTCTCCTTGGGAAGAAATTCTTGAGGATTCCCCTTTTGAAGGCAATCCATGGCCTGATTTGGTAAATCCCAACGAAGAAACACTTAACAAAAACATCCCTAACCTCAGTATGGCTAAAATTACTCAACCGGGTGGAAACCAACTCCCACCTCCTCCGGGAGCACTACCTGCCTGGCTCACTCAAGATGCCATGGCAATACCTGGGTAGCAGCATCCATTACCCAAGAATGCAGAAAAAGTACTGCCTAAATTCGACCCTGAGCGGGGAGACACCGCTGAAAACCATATCAATTCGTTCTTCCTAGTTGTGCGCATGCTGGGGGTAGCTGATGAAGATATAGTTTGTTGCCTATTCCCTTTTACCTTGATTGGTGCAGCTTCCACATGGTACTTTAGCTTGAGAACAGGATCAATCACTTCATGGGCTGCCTTCCAACAGGTCTTTTTAGACAAATATGGCGATGACAAAACCCCTGCGGCCTTAGTTCTAGAACTATCCTGTTTGAAAATGGAAACCAAAGAAAAGGTCAAGGATTTTAACATCTGGTTCAACACCTTGTTCAACAGAATCCTAGCCACCGCTAGACCTACTGAGGAGGTGCTCATGGAATTCTACATCACTGCTCTCCTTGTCCCTACTGCAATGTGGGTCAAGAGGAGTAACGCACAAACCTTACAAGGTGCTATCAATGAAGCAATAAAAGTCGAGAATGAAATGCTCAGTCTCACAACATGCCACCCTACAACCAGAGAAAAGAAAGCCTCTCAAGCATCCACGAAGAATAATGTGAGTGATAACAAAGGGGCTGAAACCAAATAAAATGATACCACAAATGTAGAAGGTCTACATCGGATCATTAAGAAGTTGACAAATACAGTCATCGATATGAAAAGGAATTCTAGAGAGAGTACAAGTGGGAGTGGAGGAGAGTATAACAACATAAAACCTTTCAAACCTTTCTATCGTAAGAAGGCAGAAGGTGGTCATGGTCCACTTGCACTGCCTGCTCCACCCAATGAAGGGAATTTAAATACAGAAGAGCTGGCTCTTATTAGATCGCTCCTTAACCAGGAAGAACCTATAGTGGAGCTAGAGCCAGAACAAGAAGATGAGGAAGAATACCAAGTAGAGGAGCCCTTGGAAGAAGAATCTCAAATCAATGTACTGTGGGATTTCTATACAAACGAGAACGATGATGACCAAGGAGACAGTATGGCAGAGATCCACACTAATGAAATCCACACACGAAGCAAGGGGCCACTTATGGGTGTGATGAAGCCTGTAGATCAGACCAAGAAAGATGTCCACCCTGTGAAGGCACCCGCTCCCAAAGTCCCTGTTGAGAAGGGTAGATCTAGTGGTCAGTCCAAGAATACCCCAGTAGCAAACCATCTAGAGAAAGAAAATGCATCTCCCACTGCAATAAAGGTGACTCAAAATGGTAAGCTCCCTCCTAAGAATGGAAAAACCGGTATGTTCACTCTGCCCTATCCTATTTATAACATTGATTACAATATTGTGGATGATCTTAAGAAATCTAGGGCTAATATCACATACTTTGATTTGTTAAAATTAATGCAGCAAAGAGATTTTCTCTTGAAAGCCTTGAATGAGCGGAACTGCAAAACTCCCACCATGCCAAGCATCCAAACCCAAAAGTCAATCTCTAGACCTGTTAGTACTCCCAGCACAACCCAAAAGCCAGCATCCATGGAAGCCACCCTATAAAAAATGAATCGAAACCCCCAAGATGTCAGTGCAGCCATGATAGGGAGAAAATCAAAATCCATGACCCCACCTTTCCTTATCACATTTGAAATCCTCAACATGAACGTACACAATTGCTTGGTAGATTCTGGTGCCTCATCCACTGTGATGCCTTATGCTGTTGCTAAAAGACTACATGCAATACCTGAGAAAACTGGGACTCGAATTATGCAATTGGATAAGACAAATGTGAAAATAATTGGAGAATTGAAGGATGTGTTCATTCAGATGGCTGCTAAACCACAGTACACACAAGTCATTGATATAGTGGTAGTCGATATACCCGAGGCCTATGGAATGCTGCTTAGTAGGGATTGGTCAGCAAAACTCAATGGATATTTCTCAATTGATTGGTCCCATCTCCTGCTACCTCAGAAGGGAAAAGGTGATATGCTGAGAGTTGATCGAAAAAGATACATGAAGTATGTGGTAACGGAACTAAATGGTCCCAATGAGCCTATAATGTTTACCAATTCCATCCTTGGGAAGTATAGTTTCAATGTTTGTGCCATAGAAACCTATTTTGGAGAATTCCATGCAGAAATAGTCGAAGAAACTTTGACATACACACAGTTGGAAATTCCCTCCCATAATCCAACTGATGAAATATCCTGTATTATAGTAGATGATAGGACTAATTTCTTAGATAGTAGTTCAATGGATGTAACATTAGATTTTATATTTTGGACACTCTATTTTGATGGCTCTATCTTCCTTGAAGGTGCAGGTGTTGGGAATATTCTCATTGACCCACAAGGGAACCAACATTTGATGGCCAATTGGTTGGAGTTTGCATGCACCAACAACACAGCAGAATATGAAGGCTTGCTTCAGGGCTTGAAGAAAGCCATTGATATGGAGGTGAAAAATCTTAAAGTTTTTGGTGACTCACAGGTAATTGTGGATAAAGTAAGGAAAAGGATACATTGCAATTCACCACATATAGTAAGGTACCAGCATGAGGTACAGAGCTTGATTGACAGTTTTGATTCCTTTAATATCACATACATACCTCAGGCAAAACCAAGATGCTGATCTGATGGCTAAGATAGCTGTTAAAATTTTTCCTAATTTCAGATTAAAGAAGAAAAAATGTTATGTTGAATTGATTTTTAGACCATCTGTGCCTAATAACATCTCAAATTGGTAGGTGTTCGAAGATGATGAACAAATCCTTGAGTTCTTGCATTGCGAGGAGACATTCAAGAATGTAGTCATTGACGAAAGAGAACACGACATGCTTATGAACGAGAGGGAAGATGAGGAAAAGGATCAGCCCAATGTGATTCCCAAATCAGTTGTTAAGATGGAATACTTGTATGACTTGCATGATAAATTCAAGAAGCCGACTAACTGAAAAATGCATAGCTCATCCATGAAGTATGAACCGGTCAACCTTGGGACCAAAGAAGACCCAAAAAATGTCAATCTGGGCCTTGGGTGCTCTCCACAAGAAATGCTACATTCGTCAAGCTATTTAAAGACTACAAGGATGTCTTTGTGTGGACATATGAAGACCTAAAGAACTTTGATACCAGTGTTATGCAGCATGTAATCCCTTTGGAAAAGGAGGCTAGGCCCTACCAGCAAAAGTTGCGTAAGATGCATCCAACCTTAGAACCATTGGTGAAGAAAGAATTAAACAAAATGTTAGATGCTAAAACCATCTTCCTAGTCAGACACACCCGCTGGGTAGCTAATCTCGTGCCAGTAAGAAAGAAAAATGGAGACATCAGGCTGTGTATTGATTTCAGAAACTTGAACAAAGAATCTCAAAAGGATAAGTATCCTGTCCCTTCTATGGAACACATCCTTCAGTGCATTTCTAGGTCTGAAATGTTGTCCCTATTAGATGGGTTTTCAGGATATAATCAAGTATTGGTATCTCATGGGGATCAGCTTAAGACAACCTTCAACACTAAATGGGGCACCTACGCATATCGTAAAATGCCTTTTGGACTCATTAATGCGAGCGCCACATTCCAGAGAGCTATGGACATAGCTTTCCAAGGGTTGATTAACAGATCAGTAGTGGTTTACATGGATGACATCACTGTGTATTCATATCACAGAAGGGATCATATTTATCACCTGAGACAAATTTTCGAAAGATGCCGAAGGTATGGAATTTCATTGAATCCCAAGAAGAGCATCTTTGTAGTCACAGAGGGGAAACTACTGGGTCATATCCTCTCTAAAGAAGGGATTGTTATTGATCCTGAAAGAATAGAGACCATCATGAGAATACAACCCCCTGCCAATAAGAAAGCCATGCAATCTTTCTTTGGGAGGATTAATTTCATTAGAAAATTTGTCTCAGGCTTCACAGAAATAGTGTGCCCCATGCAGCTGATGATGAAGAAGGACGTTGTGTATAAATGGAGCGATGAAGCCAAGAAAGCATTTCGGCGAATCAAGGAAGCCATCGCTGAAGCTCCTGCATTGGTCAACCCCGATTTCGGCAAGGAATTCTTCTTGTACACTTTTTCTTCTGATGTTTCATATGCCGCAATACTCACTCAGAAAAATAACAAAGGCAACGAAGTCCCTATTTCTTATATGAGCTCTAATCTCCAAGGGGCAGAACTCAACTACCCAAACGTGGAGAAACAAGGCTATGCAGTTTTCAAGGCCGTAAAACATTTCCGCCCTTATTTACTGAAGGCCAGGACCAAAGTAATCGTCCCCCATCCTGCTGTAAGAGCCCTCTTCGTGCAGAAGGAAATGGGTGAACGAAGAGGGAATTGGATAACCGCCCTTCAAGAGTTTGACCTTGAGATAAAGCCGGCACAGATAGTTCGAGGGCAAGGACTTTGTAGGCTAGCAACAGAAGCCTTGGCGGACAAAGAAGGGGCGTCTGAAGAACCATAAATGTTGAGCATGCAATATGCACAAATGGAACTCAGGGAGGAGCCCTTATGGATTAACGAAGCGCTGATGTATGAGCGAGAAATGTCAGAAGCCTTTTTGGACCCTGAGTCGTGGTACTACGACATATGCTTCTATCTAGTATGGGGATCGTGTCCTGAACACATGGATGCATCACAGAGGAGAGCACTCAGATTGAAATCCAATCAGTATCATTTGCCAAATATGTCTTATATAGAAAAAATCATGATGGAATCTGGCTGAGGTGTTTGGAGAAGGATGATGTCGACCATGTATTGAAAGAAATGCACGAAGAGGGCTCAACACTACATACTAAAAAAAAAACCTCATTCTGTATGACACTTGAACAAGGTTTATATGAATTTTCTTAATTAATCAATTTAATTAAAATGACAAAAATGACTAACTACTTTGGAGATAGCTTTCAACTCTAGATTTGTGTATACTATAAGTAGAATATTCCATAGAAAATAAATCACTATAATCCATCTAATAAGTATTGATAATTAAGGTAAAATTTTGGAAGCCCTATTCTAAAATAGACACTCCTCAATGTAAATACATTCATTTTTTATTTTTAAAATTTAAACAATATTAAAAAATATTATGTTTTTTTTAATTAATTTAGTAGATTAAAAATGGGATGTTGAGTTTGTGTCGTGTGTATATTTGAATTTTAATTTAATTATTAACTAGTGGGACAATATTAATTAAATGGATGGTAAACATCCATATATACCAATCCATAAACATTTCTAATACATCTTATTTTGTCAAAACTAAAAATATTACAAAAACTAACTAAATTATCTTTTTTATTTCAAATTATTATTATTACCAGCCTAGATGGCTTTTGATAGTAAAAGAGGTTTGTATCTTGAGATTTAATCCCTTTTGGGGCTTGATAGATCCAGGGTTAAGATGAATCTAGGTAGGTATTAATATTAATATTTTAATATAAATATTAAAGGTTTTTTTACATGGCATGAGATCAAAATAAATATTTTCAAATATTGCAGCGTTGACATGGAAATATTTATGTCATTAAAGAGTTTGTATAGTTTTTCTTTTAAAGATTCATTTTACAAAGATTTAATTAAAAGAAATATTAATTTTTTTTTGGAGAATGACATTCTATATTTTATGTTGAATTGTATTGCATTATTTTATCTATATGGTTATTTTCTTTTTTGTTTTGGGTGGGCATTATTTATTTATTTATTTTAATTATTTTATTGGAAAGGTGACATACTTACACATCGCCTACATACTAGGTTGCAGAATGCACCTCTGGGCGGATTTATTGAACATAGTTACACATGGCCTACATACTGGGTTGTAGAATGCAAAAAAAAATATACAAGTTAAACCATTTATTAAAAAAAATAATATATAGTCTTAATCATGGAAACCATGAAGATTCTTAATTTGTTAATGATTCGTCTTACAATATCATGACTTATCAATACCACATATCAAAAAAAATCCATAACTAGCTTCATATGAGACTTGTTAATATGATATTATATAGGACTAAATATATTCTAGAATATTTCATGGAGATTAAATCCCTATCATCCACTTTAGTTATTGATAATTAAATTAAAATAAGAGTAATAGCTGAAATGCAACATAGTCTCAACCTATACCAATGCCTTCAGTTAATTAATTCCGTCTCCCCACATGCTTCCTTGGCATAGTCATTTCCGCACTACTTCCTCCACACATCCGCCTCCTCACAACTTCCTCCGCCGCACCTTGTTTAGCAACTCACATTTCACTAGAACTCATTCCATTATGTTTGTGCTTGCTTCATTCTTTGTTTTTCCCTCAAATCCATCTAAATTAAATATTTGTGTCTTCGTGATAAGTATGAACATTTTTTTAAATAATAATATTTGTGTTTTCTTTGTGCTGAAGCTTGAACTTTTTTGTTTAATAATAATATTTGTATTTTAATTATGGAATTTTTTATTAACAATAATGCTGAATTTGTTTAATAATAATATTTGTGTGTTTTTATTGTGCCAAAATGTGAATATTTTTGTTTAATAATATTTATGTTTTTGTCGTGCTAAAATGTGAACATGAAACCTTGCCAAAAAAATATCAAAAACCAAAGAAACACTGGTAATCACAACTCAAAAGGAAATGCAAAAGGTTTTTGTGGGTAAAGTATGTTTCTCTTCATATGTACAATATATGTACAAGAGCAACCAAGTTGCGTTTTACCTGTATACCGAAACACTGGGCTACAAAACTCACGATATTGAGGCTAAGTACTATGTTGATGTGTAGGACGCCTATGATATGCCCAAACAACTGAGTGAAGTGTAATGGTAAGCACCAACATTATCATCATCAACGTTTTAGAGTGTTCTAGGGCGTAGATGGTGGCGATGGGAAATTGCAATTCGCTGCTGATAAAAAGAGCAAGGAATGAACCTGAATTGGAAGGGAAGCTGTTGATATTTGCAGCCTTCTCGACCGCTTTTGTTGCGGTTAGCACATTGAACTCTTTTGGAGCAGATGTTTCACCTGCAAATTGGTCTTCAAGGGTTGCATATTTCTTCCTATTATTGCTACTAGAATTCATTGCCTGCTGCAAAATCGCGTTGAATTTTTTTTAGATAGTTTTCTTCCCAATGATGATAGTTTATTCATAATTTTTATCCTGCTATTTTTATTTTATTGTAGGAAAACCATTCAGTTATCTTCAAAAAATAATTCTCTTATTTTTTGGCTACTGGGATTCATTGCTTTCTTTGAAACATATAAAATCGCTAATCAGGTTGGTTTCTTGCCTGAAAGTCATGCTTTGTTCTAGTGATGGCAGAGCATGTTTTCTTTTGCCTTGTTTTATTTTTTCTTGAAAATGTTGCTTTGATTAGTCATAAATATTATTACCATAACAAAGTATAATCCTAGAGTAAAACATGGTAACCTCTTGTTCAAAATATAGTTTGCTTTTCTTTTGGAGCGATTTTGTTTTCTTTGCAGTTTTTCAGCATAACTATTGAAGTATGCATTTGGCCGTAACTAATGACCTGAAATTTAATTTGAAAGCAAAGTGTGAAAGCAAAGTGTGATTCATGTAGTATTTTTCTCCAATGTGGAATAATTGCACTATGGACATAGTTCCCATAAAACTCAATGCTGGGATGATATAAAATTAGCATTGAAAGGTTTTGCAGAACATTTAACCGCATCGGAAATGCATTTTCCTTGTTAATATATCATCATATAACTGACGTGGAGCTAAGTTAATTGTGCAGAGCTCCACACAATGAGCTAAGTTAATTGTGCAGAGCTCTGCACAATAACTTTGCTAGGATGTATTGCTGGACCCATGCAGCATGACGGTGACGGTAGAGACACTTCTATAATTTGTTTCGCTTAACCTTGAGTGTAACCTAATTGCCGACTATATCTCCACATTTTCTGTTTCATCACTACAACTTGCAATTCAGAATTTCAAAAATGAAAATTAGACATGATTCATCATTTCCGTATCTATTTAAATTACTAGAGTTACATTTGTAATAATGGATTAATGTGATTGTAATATTTTTCGTTTGGCTAATTTTGACCAACAAAAAATATTAGTAGTTACATAGTCTTACACCTCCTTACTTCCCCCACTATGTATTTAATTGTTCGAATAGCATAGAAGTAGGAAATAATGAAACATATAGTGATAAATTGGCGATATTGAGTAGAAGGGACTTTTTTCCCATATTTTTATGGAAATTGGCTCACTACCACTGGAAGCTGACTATGAGTAAAGTCCTCAGCAATGTACACATATAAATTGACTTACTAACACTGGAAACTAGCTTTGAGTTATGTTCCCAACGAAATACACAACGAGAGGGAAAGCTCTTCATGCTCAAGTTTGCGATAGCGACCGTGGTGCACTGCGATATATGCTTTACTACCAGGTCTGGAATTCGATGTTCCACACTATGTTTTATTTTATTTTTAAATGTATTTGGCAGTTATACAAATTTTGAAATGTCTGTATTATTAGTCCCTAACTAATTAATTATTAGCTCCTAACTAATTAATTCTTAGTTCCTACTGACATAGCTGATTAGAAAATGAAGTTAGCTTCTCACAATCCAACATTTAATCAATAATCAAGAGTTCGCTGCACATGTCCACATAACTCGGTACAAGTTCGACCGGTTGAAATTAGAAGACAACAATTCCTCTTCAGTTGGATTGAGATCTTATTATTCAGCTTGCCGTGGTAACAAGACAGCCTTAGTTAGAATATGGATAGGAATGCTTTTAATGAATTCAGTTTTGTTTTGTTTGTTTAAATGCTATAAATCTATGTGTGCCCATAGAGGGTAATGATTTGAGAGAGTTCAGTGGAACCAGTGTGCTGATTGTAATCTCCATATTTTGCTGATCGTAATCTCCATATTTTGAATAATAAGAGAACCGAAACCATTGCTCCGTGGATGTTTCCCTCATGAGGTGAATGAGGGTTTTACCACGTAAATCTTTGTATATATAATTTTGTTTATTTTGCCATTGTTTTTCTCACTGGTATTTTATATATTTTCCACTGTGTGGTTGTAAGGATTGCAACAAGTGGTATCAGAGTGGTTGGAGGCCGCCTAAGGGGTTTACGGGACGTGTGGTAGAGGTTCTAAAGAGTTTTGGCAGTGATGGCGAAGACACAGTGTTCGAAATTCGAGATCGAGAAATTTGATGGGAGCAATAACTTCGCGTTATGGAAGGTCAAGATGCTGGATATATTGTGTGTGCAGAGTGTTGTAAGGAACTCGCGAGAAAGGAAAAGAAACCCACAAGTATGGATGATGATGACTGGGAGGAAATGGAAATTCGAGCTCTCAGTGCTATTCGTCTGTGCTTGGCTAACGATGTATTATTCAACATCATGTCTGAAACAACAGCGACAGGGCTCTGGACAAAACTAGAGAGCCTGTACATGACTAAATCCTTGACGAACAGAATCCTCCTGAATTTTCATCTGTTTACCTTGTGTATGAAGGAAGGTATGACAATATCAGAACATTTAAATACTTTTAATACTCTTATTTGTAAATTGGAAAGCACGGGTGACAAAATTTCCAATGAAGATAAGACGGTTATACTATTAAGTTCTTTCTCTAAATCTTGGGATTATTTTGTAACCTCTATTAGTTTTAGTTCTAACGAGGCTATTAGCTTTGATGATATTGTTGGAGCTATGATTTCTGAGGAGACTCGAAAGCGATCTTTTCTAGAAACTTCAACATCGGAAGTTATGATGGCCAGAGGTAGAACTACTGAAAGGGGACAACATTCGAAGGGCACAGCTAGATCCAAGTCGAAGGGCAAAAAGAACAAATTGAAGTGTTGGTTCTGCAACAAATCAGGACACCTCAAGATAGATTGTTGGAAACGTAAAGAAGCATCTAAGGAGGACGACTCTACAGAGGAGGCTAACATAGCCAAGAAGGATTCAGGTATGGTTGATGAGGTATTATCTACGTCTATTGTCTCACAGTACCATTATGACTAGTTAATTGATTCTGGGACATCCCATCACATGTGTCTACATAGGAATTGGTATTCTACGTATCAATCTATTGATGACGAGGTAGTTTACATGGGTAACGATGTTACATGTAAAACTGTTGGGATAGGGAGTATCAGAATTAATATGTATGATGGGATTGTTAGAACACTGACAGATGTGAGACATGTGCCTGACCTTAGAAAGAATTTGATATCTTTGGGAGTTCTGGATTCTAATGGATATAAGGGTTCAGTTCAAGGTGGAATTTTGAAGATATCAAGAGGTATCTTGATTGTCATGAAAGCTAACAGAGTCGGGAACCTGTATAAACTTGAAGGGAGAACATAAATCAATCATGCAACAGTCACATTAGAGAATGCAGGAGAATTCACTCGCTTAAGGCATCAACGGTTGGGTCATATCAGTGAGAAAGGAATGAAGGTACTTGCTGATCGTAAACTATTTCCTAGTTTAAAAACTGTAGATTTGAAGTTCTGTGAGCATTGTATTTATGGGAAACAAGCTAGACAGAAATTTAAACCTGGAAAGCATACAAGTAAAGGTATCCTTGACTATATTCATTCTGACCTTTGGGGTCCATCTCCAAAACTCTCATTCAGAGGATCATCATATTTTGTAAGTTTTATAGATGATTACTTGAGAAAAGTTTGGATCTATTTGCTAAAGAGAAAAGCTAATGTTTTTAACACTTTTAAGCAGTTTAGAGCTTTGGTTGAAAAGAGCACTGGCAAATCCATTAAATGTCTTAGAACAGATAATGGAGGAGAATTTAACTCTAAGGAATTTGATAATTACTGCAAGAATGAAGGGATCGAAAGGCATAGAACTATTGTTTACACTCCGCAACATAATGGTGTTGCTGAACGCATGAACAAGACTCTTCTCGAGAGAGGAAGAAGCATGCTCAGAAATGAAAAGTTGCAGCATGAATTATGGGGAGAAGCTTTGCTTACATCTTGTTACTTGGTTAATTGATCACCATCGACAGCAATTGACTGCAAAATTCCGAAAGAGGCATGGACAAGACAACCATGTAATTATTCTAATCTTAGAGTTTTTGGTTGTGATGCCTACGCACTTATTCCGAAGAGTCAACGTTCCAAGTTAGATCCCAAATCACAGAAATTGGTTTTTGTTGGATATGGTGATGGTATTACGGGGTATAGATTATGGAATCCTACTGCCCATAAGATCATCATAAACATAGATGTAATATTTGATGAAATTTCACTCATGAAATCAGATGAAAAGAATGCCATGAAACAGGTTAATGTTGCATAGTTACAGCAAATTCAATTTGATATACATTCATCCATGGGTAAAAGTCATCAAGATGTATGTGAGCAGGATATTCATGAGGAAATCATTCAGGAGGATGAGTAGACTGAAACACCTCATGAAATTGAGGTAATACCACAACAAGCTCTAAGAAGATCTACACGGGTCAGATTGATTCCACATAGGTATGATTATTTTGTCACTTTTGTTGCTCTAATTTCTAACGAAGGCGAACCAAGTTGTTATAAAGAAG
Source organism: Pinus tabuliformis (assembly GCA_031772625.1). Taxonomy (NCBI): domain Eukaryota; kingdom Viridiplantae; phylum Streptophyta; class Pinopsida; order Pinales; family Pinaceae; genus Pinus; species Pinus tabuliformis. The sequence continues at coordinate 1,869,028,275 of CM062817.1, forward strand.
CAATAGAGGTTTTAGATAGTGACAAATGGAAACATGCCATGAAAGAGTAAATTGATGATTTGATTAAAAACAAAACATGGGATCTGGTGGAACTTCCAGAGAGCATGAGAGTAGTTGGTTGTAAGTGGGTGTACAAGTTGAAGAAAGGAACTGATGATACTATTTCGAAATACAAGGCAAGGCTGGTTGAAAAAGGGTTTTCTCAGAAAGCAGGTATTGACTTTCATGAGTTTTTTTCACCAATTGTAAAAATGATTTCTATTCGTATGGTGTTAGCACTAGTTGCATTGCTAGATTTAGAGTTGGAGCAGTTAGATGTTAAAACTGCATTTCTACATGGAGATTTAGATGAGGAAATTTACATGGAACAACCAGAGGGGTTCGTTCAAAATTGCAACAAGAGGTTTGTTTGCAAACTCAAGAAATCAGTGTATGGCTTGAAGCAGTCTTCAAGGCAATAGTACAAGAAGTTTGATTCCTTCATGGGGAGCCAAAATTTTTCCAGAAGTGAATATGATCATTATGTTTACTTTAAAAAGTTGGATAATTGCATGTTCATTATATTGGTGTTATATGTTGATGATATGCTTGTAGCAAGCAAAAGCATTTTTGAAATCAGCAGGTTAAAGGCTCAGTTGGCTAGGGCATTTGATATGAAGGATCTAGGAGGAGCATGACAGATCTTGGGCATGGAGATACACAGAGACAGGACAAAAGGCAAGCTATGGTTATCACAAGAGAAGTATGTGGAGAAAATACTTCATAAATTCGGTATGGACAAGGTGAAACCAGTTAATATCCCTTTAGCTTCACATTTTAAACTTTCTTTAGGTTTATGTCCTAGTAATGATGAAGAAAGGGACTATATGTCTCGTGTACCGTATGCTAATGCAGTAGGAAGTTTGATGTATGCGATGGTTAGTACTAGACCAGATATTTCACGTGCAATTGGTGTTGTCAGTAGTTACATGGCAAATCCAGGGAAAGAACATTGGGCAACAATGAAATGGGTGCTTCGGTATCTTAGTGTTGAAAATAGAAACAAGAAATGCTAAAAATAGAAATGCTATAAATAACATTGCTATAGATAGAATTTCAGGATATATTCCAATTGTAATTTGTCCTTGAATTATAATTGAGAATTAAAATTAGAATTTAGTCTCACCAGTTGTTTGAAAAATAATTAATTAATTTATCTTGAGTTAATTAGTTGGAGAAATTCAAACATGAAGTCTTTGTGAAGACATGTAACAATTATCCCTTTGATAGAGGAAGTTATCCTTTAATTAAGGAGATAAGGATGAGTTGTATTTGAGTTATAATTAATTAGCTCTGTTGACTGAGTTAAGACCAGTTAAATTAGTTCCAAACAATTTGTGGAACTAATTGTGAGTTCCGCCAGTTAATGCATGCATGCATGCAACTAGTGTTCTCCAGATAACTGAATATTATCTCATAAATAACTCATACATGCCAGTTCAGAAAAAGACCCAGTTGAGATTAAAGGTAGGGACAATGTACTATCAGTTGCAAGAATATTCCCATCAGGAAATCTCTTGCATGCAAAAGGAATTCATTCCTTGAGGATTGCGTAGTTTCTACAGAGGTCATAGCAGTGTGTGAGGTGAGAATCACACAGGTTACAGCTAGATCACCCAGGAGAAATAGCGCAAGGAAATAGGAGGCTTGGAGGACAGAGGAGAAGGCATATGTGTTATCTATTTTGTCTATGAGCAACAGTGAGGGATTGTACTGAGAGCTGGATAGCTTGAGAGCTAAAGCTTTGAGTAATCCTGAGATATTTCCACTTGTATGTAATACAAATAGCAGGATTTTTAGCTGAGGCTTTCCCCAAAGTATTCTTCTATGTTTCATGTGTGATTGAATCTTCTTCTCTCTTATATGTGTTATGTTTGATCTTTCTAAAAATCGATTAAGCTTCCGCAAGTTTGATTGTAGAAGTAGATTAAGTATTATGATTTAGTACATTACATAATCAGTTTAATCTATAGTGAGAATTTCTACATGGTATCAGAGCAAAGGTGATCAGAGTTATGAACAACATATTGAGAAGGGAAAAGTTCAAAGCTTGAAGTTCTTGATTGCAGGTACAAAATCAATTTCTTATCACATCTCAAAGTTCAGCAATGGTGTTCAATGGCTTGAGACTCGATTATGCCCTGGATGGCAACTCGAATTACATAACATGGAAGGATCGCATGGAAGCGGTATTAGAAGACAATGGTTTGAAGGATTTCATTGATCAAGAAGTCCCCAAGCCTACAACAGCTAATGCCCAAGAATTGGTAGAATGGAAGAAGTGTGTGGCGAGAGCGAGGAGGATTCTTCTGGAAGGAGTTTGAGACCATATTGTCTCGAGTCTCCATGGGAAGGAGACTCTATTTTCAATGTGAAAGACATTGAAGGACCTATATCAGAACAAAAACGACCAAATGAAGTTGGTGCTCAAGGACAAGCTTCGGAAAATCAAGTGTGAAAAGGGCGACACGATTTCTACATATCTAAACAAGCTCACCACCTGAAGAGATGAGATTGGAAGTGTAGGAATCACGAAAACCAATGATGATATGGTGAGTCTTTCTCTCCTCGGTCTTCCTAAGAGCTGGCATAGCTACCAGGACTTAGTGAATGGAAGAGAGAAACTGCCGGATTGGGAACGACTGTGGTCGGATCTGATGCAAGAGGAGATCAGGAGGAGCACCAGAGATGGTTCTTCATCTAAGCATGATGATGAAGAAAATCTAGTCTTAGTAAGTAAGGTGAGGAAAGGGAACGGGAAGGCTTCCCATTCCAAATCGAGTTCTTCTCATAGAGGGAAGAATATTGACAAATCTAAAGTGAGATGCTTTAATTTTCATGAGGTGGGCCATTATGCAACTAATTTTCCATTGAATAAATCCAAGAAGGGATCCTCGAAAGGATCAGAAGGTGAGGCACTGGCCTCTCAGTTCGAATTGGATTTTACCCTCATCACATGCATGGTTTCATCAATGGTGGGTTGTGTTTGGTACTTGGACAGTGGAGCCTCATGCCACATGACTGACGATAAGAGTTTATTCAATACCTTGGAGGTTAAAGACCTCAAGATGCGCATAGAGATGGGTGATGATGGAAAGTACCATGTTTTAGGTGAAGGTACGGTTGTGTTTCATAGGGAGCATGGAGCTACTCTCACCCTAACTGATGTAAAGTATGTGCCTGGACTAAAGAAAAACTTGTTATCGAGCGCGATGTTGGAAGACAAAGGCCATGATGTAGTCTTCAGTAAAGGAAAAGCGTTCCTGAGACACAGCCACGGGTCAGACCAAGAGGATTGGGATTCGAGTGAAGAATCTCTACAAGCTGGAGGTAGATGACTATGTTGAATTGAGTTCCAAATCAGAATTGGTGCAAAGCCAAGATATTGGTGAGTTATGGCATAGACAGTTGGGCCACTTGCATCATGGGGCCTTGAAGATGATGTAGCAGATTTCTACCAGACTTCCCAAAGGTAAACTTGAGCAAGTGGACACATGCAAAGGTTGTACCTTGGGTAAGGATGCAGGATCTTCCTTTCATGATCGAGACAATGGAGCTGAAGCAATATTGGAGTGAGTTCATACAGATGTGTTTGGACCATTATCGACAGCCTCCACTGCTAAAAAAAGGTATTATGTGATTTTCATTGATGATTTTTCTCGTAAATGCTGGATCTATTTCATGTAGAAGAAGGATTAAACCTTCTCAAAGTTTTGTGAGTTAAAACCTTTGGTTGAGAAAGAATCAGGGAAGAAGACCACGGCCTTGAGAAGCGACAATGGTGGAGAGTACGTTTCTCAAGAGTTTAAGGACTTCTGTGAAGCAAAAGGGATTAAATGGGATTTGACAACACCTCATAATCCACAGCAGAATGGGGTGGCTGAGAGGAAGAACAAAATGATTGTGGGGGCAACTCGGGCGATGCTGCATGACCAAGGCTTACCACTTCATTTGTGGGCTGAGGCATGCAACACAACAATCTATTTTTAGAATAGAAGCTCGCATCATATTCTTGGGATGAAGACACCAAAGGAAGATTTCTCCAGGAAGAGACCAGATGTGGGTCACTTCAGGATCTTTGGCTCATCAATTTATTGCCATGTGACCAATGATGCTCGGAAGAAACTTGAGCCGACAGCTGAGTTGGGGATACTTGTGGGGTACACTCATACACCCCACAACTATTGGGTGTATTTTCCTACCAATCGAAGGATAGTGGTTCGCAGAGATCTTAAGTTTGATGAGTAGAAGGCCATGCGAGTTTCCCTTGAGAGGGAGCTCCAACTACAGCTTGTGGAGGAACTTTTGGTTCCTAAGGAGGAGGAGCCTCAGACTGATGCAGAGCAGATGCATACAGAGGTTCCAAGAGTGGAGACATCCATTCAAGCAGAGTCTTCCAGATATGGGCAGAAGCACACGAGAGAAGCTGACAGATTGTTGTCGGATGCGAGAGAGAATGTGGGAGAACCATATTCTTAGCGCAGACAGAGGAGGTCACCTGATAGGTACACTGGATACATGGCCCTTGTTGGGGAATGTGTTGAGACTGAGCCATCTTCCTTTGAGGAAGCAGTGTAGTAGCCAATTTGGGTTGATGCTATGGTGGAGGAGTATGACTCCATAGTTCGGAACAGTGTTTGGGATGTGGTTCCAAGACTGGAGAACAAGTCAGTTGTGAGTTCCCATTGGCTTTACAAGGTAAAGCAAGCTACTGATGGTAGTGTGGAGAAACATAAGGCAAGGTTTGTTGCCCGTGGTTTCTCACAGGTCAAGGGGATCGACTATGATGAGACTTTTTCTCCTGTAGCAAGGTACTCATCTATCAGATCGATGTTGGCACTATCAGCACAGATGGGTTGGAAGATCCATCATATGGATGTGAAGACTACATTCCTCAATGGCAAGATTGAGGAAGAGGTGTACATAGAGAAGCCAGAAGGATTTGAGACCTTTGATTGTGAGTCGCATGTGTGCTGACTCAAGAGAGCTTTGTACGGGCTGAAGCAAGCACCTTGTGCTTGGTACACCAGGTTCGACAACTACTTCACTAGGTTGGGCTTCACAAAGAGTGAAGCGGATGCGAACTTGTACCACATCATGGTGGAAGGTAAGAAGTTGATCATTTTTCTTTATGTTGATGATATGATATTGACAGGTGATGATCAGTTGATCATGTCTTGCAAGGAGCACCTTGCAAGAGAGTTTGAGATGAAAGACATGGGTCTCATGCACTACTTTCTAGGCATGGAAGTGTGGCAGAAGGATGGGGAAGTGTTTGTGTCTCAAGGCAAATATACCAATAAGATACTCAGGAGATTCCACATGGAGAAGTGCAAGCCCACACAGACTCCTCTAGCAGGTAATTGGAGGAAGGAGGATGCTACTTTAGGAGAAGTAGTAGAAGCTACTGTGTATAGGTAGCTTGTGGGTTCACTGATGTACTTAGTGAACACATGACCAGATTTGTGCTATGCGGTGAACCATCTGAGTTAAGCTATGGTTCATCCTACCAAGATATTTTGGAAGGCAGCTAAGCATGTTTTGAGATACCTCATAGGCACATCTCAGTATGGATTATGGTATAGACAGTCAGAGGGAGTGAAGCTACAGGGTTTCACAGATGCAGATTAGGTAGGGAGTCCTTCAGATTGAAAGAGCACATCAGGAGAAATTTTCAACCTTGGTTCAGTTGCAGTTTCTTGGTACAACAGGAAACAGAGGTCAGTTGCACTCAACTCAATAGAGGCTAAATACATCGCTGCAAGTCAGGCATCATGTGAGGCCATTTGGATGTGGAAAATTCTAGTTGGTTTGTTTGATCAGATGATGGATCCAACTGTGATCTATTGTGATAATCAGAGTTGTATCAAACTCTTTGAGAATCTAGTATTTCATGACAGGTCCAAGCATATCGACATTCGGTATCATCATCTCAGAGACTGTGTGGCGAGGAGGATCATGTTGTTGTAGTATATTTTGACCGAGGAGAAAGATGCTAACATTTTGACTAAGGCATTGTCAAAGTGTAAATTCGAGTTCCATAGAGACAGGATTGGGGTGGCAGATAATTCCTTTCTTGTTGAGAGGGAGTGTTGAAAATAACAACAAGAAATACAAAAAATAGAAATTCTATAAATAGCATTGCTATAGATAGCATTTCAGTATATATTCCAATTTTAAATTGTCCTTGAATTATAATTGAGAATTAAAATTCGAATTTAGTCTCACCACCTGTTTGAAAAATAATTAATTAATTCATATTGAGTTAATTAGTTAGATAAATTCAAACATGAAGTCTTTGTGAAGACATGCAACAGTTATCCCTTTGATTGAGGAAGTTATCCCTTAATTAAGGAGATAAGGATGAGTTTTACTTGAGCTGTAATTAGTTAGCTCAGTTAACCGAGTTAAGTTCAGTTAAATTAGTTCCAAACAGTTTGTGGAACTAATTGTGAGTTCAGTAAGTTAATGCATGCATGCATGCAACTAGTCTTCTCCAAATAACTAAATATTCTCTCATAAATAACTCATGCATGTCAGTTCAGAAAAAGACCCAGTTGAGATTAAAGGCAGGGATAGTGTACTATCAGTTGCAAGAATATTCCCATGAGGAAATCTCTTGCATGTAGAAGGAATTCATTCCTTGAGGATTGCGCAGTTTCTACAAAGGCCAGAGTAGTGTGTGAGGTGAGAATCACACAGGTTACAGCTGGATCACCCAGGAGAAATGATGCAAGGAAATAGGAGGCTTGGAGGACAGAGGAGAAGGCATATGTGTTATCTATTTTGTCTATGAGTAGCAGTGAGGGATTGTACTGAGAGCTGGATAGCTTGAGAGCTAAAGCTTTGTGTAATCCTGAGATATTTCCACTTGTATGATAATACAGATAGCGGGGTTTTTAGCTGAGGCTTTCCCCAGAGTATTCTTTTTTGTTTCATGTGCGATTGAATCTTCCTCTTTGTTATATGTGTTTTGTTTGATCTTGCTCAAAATTGATTAAGCTTCTACAAGTTTGATTGTAGAAGTAGATTAAGTACTTTGCTTTAGTACATTGCATAATCAATTTAATCTACAGTGAGAATTTCTACACTTAGAGGAACAACCAGTTATTGTATCACTTTTGATGGTTGCAGTGATAAGGTTTGCAGTTATGTTGATTCAGATTTGGCAGGTGATTTGGACAAAAAGGAGATCTACTTCACGTTATGTCTTTACTCTTGTTGGTGGTCCTATTAGTTGGATATCAAAGCTTCAAATCGTTGTTGCTTTATCCACTACTGAGGGAGAGTATGTATCTGCTTCACATGCTTGCAAAGAGGCAGTATGGTTAAAAGGTTTATTGGGTGAGTTGGGACAGTTTTAGAAAAGCGTAAAAAAATTCTGTGATAGTCAAAGTGCAATTTATTTGGCTAAGAATCCAACTTACCACAGTAATTCGAAACATATTCTAGTTAAATACCATTATGTAAGACATGTTATTGATGAAGGATAGATGATTCTTGATAAGGTCCACACTCAAAAAAAATGTGCAGACATGCTCACGAAACCGGTTATATTATAGAATTTGCGGTGGTGCTTGGCTTCTCTTGGCTTGCAGAAAAGGTGATAAGCAATGAGCAAGGTATCAGGTTAATTGTTGTCAAGGTGGAGATTGTTGAAATTAGATGACAATGAATTCCTCTTCAGTTGGATTGAGATCCTATTATTCAGCTTGCGGTCGTAACAAGACAACCTTAGTTAGAATATGGATAGGAATGCATTTAATGAATTCAGTTTTGTTTGTTTAAATGCTATAAATCCATGTGTGCCCATAGAGGCTGATGACTTGAGAGAGTTCAGAGGAATGATTGTGTTGATTTTAATCTCCATATTTTGCTGATTGTAATCTCCATATTTTGAATAATAAGAGAACCGATACCATTGCTCCGTGGATGTTTCCCTCATGAGGTGAAGGAGGGTTTTACCACGTAAATCTGTGTGTATATAATTTTGTCTATTTTGCCATTGTTTTTCTTACTAGTATTTTATATATTTTCCGCTGTGTGGCTATAAGGATTGCAACATGAACAAATTTAACCAATAAAAGAAAGCAAAATCAATTTTCCGATTACAATTTGTATTAACTTAATTAATAATTTAAACATTGAGTTAGTATATAATATGCCAATGTTTTAAAGTTTTAATTATTATTGATAATCTAAATATAGATTACTAATTTAACATGTAAGTTGACCTTTTTCTGTTATAGTCCAGGTGGTTGGGAGGGTTTAATGATAACCTCCCCACCCGGGTTTCAGTGGCATGACATGACTATGTTGTATATCTTGAAAAAAGGTACTATGTATCGCTTTCATAAATGAGTTTCCTCATTACTAAAAAAAATAAAACGTTTATAAAATATTAATGTCAAGGTAAACATTATATTTATAAAAATAAATATGAGATAGCTTAGAAATGCGTTTTTTTTCATTGTGTGGAGCTAAGTTCATTGTGCAGAGCTTCCACACAATGAACTTAGTTCCCCAGAATAAAAAATAAACACACAATAAAATGAACTTAGTTCCATAGAATAAAAAGAAACACACAATAATCTTAGCTCTGCACAACAACATTGCATGGAGCTCTGCAGAATAAGAGGAAGAGTAGGAAGTCATGTTTTTATTGGAGAAATCCAAGAATAAGAGGAAGAGTAGGAAGGCATATTTTTGTTGGGGAAATCCAAGAAGATACTAACAGGGGAAGTTATCCTGCAAAGTAGGAAAATATGTTCCATGAAATTGCCTCATGTTCTTCACATAGTCTTCATTAGCATGGAACCCAAATCATTCTTTGTGTGACAATATCTTGATACTGATTAGGTGTTCTATGTACTGAAAGGTATTTAGTTTCTTCATCAGTCCAAATGATTTTTCTGCAATTTTTAGGCATCTGATTTAGCTTTTTACCCTTTTGTATTTCCCAGATTGTCGAGCTTTGCTAAGGTTTGATGCATTCATCCATGCACTCCATGTGGATGCCAAAATTGCATTGGGGCAACACTTAGACCTTTTCTTCTTCCCCAATTTCAGCCTAGCAGATGGAGAAATTAGTGCCCAAGCCCGATGGCAGCACAAAGGTAGATGTGTAAAAAACAATGGGCATTACTTTCATGGTTGCTTCCTTCACTCCAATGTTAGCAAGCCAAATAGTTCTATTATAGGAGGAATGGCACAACCAAGTGCCAAATTGAGGCCAAGGACATAGATGAGAGTGCATATCATAGCTGTGAGAGCGACTACTAGATCAGACTCCTACTCCTACCAATGTATTTGCAAGAGTGCATTCGAAGCCTAAGCTCGGGAAGTTTTCAGGTTTCTCAGTCCTAAACTTTCCTTCGCTTAACTTATGGAAATTTCATTGTTTTGGTTAAAACTACCCATTATTATTTTGGTACTGGTGAGATCAACAGCCATGTGGATGGCCAACAAATGGCCAACAAAAAGCAATAAGCACCCATAAGTGATTGATACACTGGAATATACAATATAGTATATATATTGTTAGATATAACAACAAGTATCTAATGTATTTTTTTGTATATACAATCATATGTATACAATATAGTGATGCACGAGCCCCAATGGTTAGCGCAACTGGTCAAATAAGTGCCTCACCGTTCAGGAGGTCACATGGTCAATTCTCCCTGAAGCCCTTGGGGTTAGGCCTAGCTATTGGTCGTGGGGCTTGATACCCTTGATCAAGCTCAGATATTTTAGTGGACGTAGTGCCACCCAGTGACTGCGGGTGTCCATGAACCACACGTGAAATATAAATATAAATATATATATATATATATATATAGATATATATATATATATATACATATATAGTGATGCACTAGTGTACCATACTAACTATTGTGAGAGTATATATATACAGTATTGTAAATCACTCTTTGTTGGATCCATAAGGTTGGTTTGGCTAGTTATGTACACTTAAACTTATTAGCAAACCTCCGCACAACCATGCTTTTAAACAATTATGTTAACGGTAAGATTTTTTTTTTTTTTTTGTGGAATAGTGGTGATGAATATTAAGCTTCCTCCGCACAATTTTGTAGCCCATGAACCCTCACCTATGTAAGGGACCTGCAACATTGGGCAAAGCAGCAACAATGTCAGGCATAGCAGGATCAGGAATAACAATGTCAGTCTCAAGCACTCACTAATGAAATAGCCACTCAAAAAATTAGTTTTTTTTTAAATGAATTGTGAGGACTGACAAACACCAAAAATAAAACTCTTCCACCAGGTGATCTAGGGGATAAAAAAGTATGCTCAAAATAACTCGAAACTAGTTCCAAATGGTAGAGCTTGTTGTTCTTATTCCAACGACGCTTGAATCGCCTCAATCTAACACCGAATGTGAACGTTTTCACGTTATGAAGTTTTTGGCAAATAACTAAAAAGTCAACTTGTAAGGCTGATTGGGCTGTTGACTATTTAGGCCATATGATGATGTCAAAAAATGGTTGTGCAGGTATGGTGTGCAGTACGGGCCAATCCCATGATGACATGTGGCAGGCTCATACAGGTCCATGTGTTAGATTTTGATTGGTTGATGATTTTTGGTGTGGACCAATTACAAGGTGCCACATGGCCCTTAGTTTCTGTGCAAAAGATTATTTTGTCTGTCGATCAACCCATCCAGATTGGACCTCACAACCTCACTTCCATAAACCACATTCCTTACTGTTACGCCATTTCATTGGCGTTTAATTGTATGGGCCGACCAATTCATTTAACATTAACTAATCGATGGTATGGGGGGAGGCGTGGGACACGTGGCCACAACCCTAGGTTCCATGGAGTCCACATGACTCTGTGCGTGCCCGGTCTCATTGATTACCATATGAACAAAACCAAAGAAGAGGGTGCAAAGCCAAAGTGGTGGGAACATGGCCCAACCCCTCACCATATGGCGCCACGCGACTGAGAGCGAAGCTGGAAGATAAGCGCTAAAGCCTTATTGGAGTGTTTAAAGAGGAAACAAAATGCACCCTTTTCAACAAGATATCTATTGTTCCTGCGCTAATTTGTCACTCAACGGTCTATCAAAAGAATGGATTCATTGCTTGGTCAGCATTTTTGTCATTTTGCAGGACAGATAACAAAGAAATGGAGAGGGTTTGGTCTTTTTAAGCCCAAGAAGAGCCTAAACAAAGGTGTTTGGGTGTTCTGGACACAATGACACCATTATTTCTGTGATTTGAGAATGCTATGTTGATGCAATTTACATTTTGAGCATATAATAGAAAGGGACAACATTGGAAGCTGGACCCAGAGACGTAGCCCAGGAGGGGTGAACTCCTTCATCAAATTGCTATTTGTGTGATGATATTGTTTATTTTTCTCTCGTTATTTCTACAAAATTTAACTAAAAAACACTAATTTTATGTGCCTTTGCAAATTGATCCATTGTCGACAAGACATAAACTAGCTTGCAAAATTTGTCAAGAGACCTTCAAGTTTTTAATTTTAGATCAGTTTGGTATCAGAGAATGGTTTTTTGAAGGTTTGACTATGTTTGCAAGTGTTTCTTGATGCTTACAAGGTCTAAATTGAAGAGAGGATAAGGAGTGCTTCAAGAACCAAACCCTCAAATTGGTTCAAGGAGATCACAAACTCCTCAAGCTCCACTTGTCATGGCACATGAAGAAGGACAAGAGCATATGTTTGAGGATGAGAAAGCTTTTAGAAAGGCCTTTTATGATATGACTTAGATCATGGCAAAAGTCTTGTACAATGAAAGGACAAAAAGGTTGCAAGGAGAGAGTTCAAATCAACAAAAAGGTCATGGTGGCGATGGGAGCAAGTGTCCACCACCACCTCCTCCTTCACCTCCTTCAACACCTACACATACTCCCCCTATATCTCCAAAATGACATTATAAGTCTCCTTTGCTTAAGCTTGATGTCAAGTTTGAATTGCATATTTACAATGGAGAAGTAAATGATGAAAATTTGGATAATTGGGTTAATTGAAGTCTATTGCAGGATTCAAAGGATTAAGGTCGATGTGACCAAGATCTTGTTTCTTCTCTTTGTTTGGAAAGTGTATCTCTTATTTAGTGGGAGGCCAGAACTCAAGAATATTTGAAGAAAAATGGTAAAATCATCTCTTATTTGAATGATTTTGTAGCTGCATTAAGAAGAAAATTTTATCCATTAGCTTACATGCAAAAAGAAATTATGGATTGGAAAATTTTTTAGACAAGCTAAAGGTCAGGGTGTTCACAGTTACACACAAGAATTTAGAATAAGAGCTTTAATATTGGGTGTAGATTTGTCTTCACAAGACAATTTGCTTAAATACATAGGTGGATTACATAGTTATTTGAGACATACTATACTTGTGTTTAATCCCACCAATCTAGACGAAGAATGTGTTTAGGAAACTCATTTAGAAGCAAGAGGCAAGAATGTTCCTCAAGATACTAGCAAGAAACTATCCAAATCTGGAGACAAAGGAAAGGGGAAGTTTAAAGGCAAAGGCAAAAAGAATGCTATAGACAAGAAAGATGAGCTTACCTGTAAACATTGTTCAAAAGAAGGCCACGATGAAGACCATTGTTGGAAACTACATCCATAAATAAGACCAAAGAAGTTCAATAAGAAGGGGAAACAAAAGACTCCTGCAACAATTGAACAAGATCTGGGACTTGATTCAGGCAAATGAAACCAAAATCACAGCCATGGGAATGAAAGGTAAATCTTCTATTGCAAATACTAGTTCTTCTAGTAAGCCTATTGAGTCTCAAAATGATAAAGAAAGAATTGAACTTTTCCATATCAGGATCATTACAAAACTTACCAAAGTTGATACCTTGTTTGATAGTGGATCCCAAGTTAACCTTATTTTTGAAGCAATTGTCAAGAAACTAAACTTAGAAACTACATTCATCCTATATCTTACCCTTTGGGTTGGGTATGTGAAAATTCCAAATTGCAAGTGACTGTTATGAACTAGCTCACAAAAAGATAGAAAAGATAGATCAATGCCTTAAAAATAAGCCTCTTCAAGGGGGCAACCTCCTTTACATTACACAAATGAAAAATTCTTCGATGATACAAATGACAAGACCTCCTTTCTATATATAGGAGTCTAAGGGGTCATAATATAATCAGAGCCGACATAACAATAATAATGTAAGGGCACAATAATAACAATAGTGGGCTTCTATGGGGCACAATAGTAACAATATGGGGACTACATGGGTACAACAATATAATAAGGGGGTTGTACTAATAACAATAAGGGGTTACACTAGTAGTATAGGGGCCTAACATGCCCCTCTCCTTCAAAAAGTGTTGTCCTCAATGCTTGAGTAGTTCTTGATGGTTCTGTATAAAATTCTTGTCCTCCCATGTGGAATCTTCAGCGGGTAAGTTCTTCCACTTGATGAGATACTCTGAAATTGATCGATTTCATAGCTGTCGAGTTCTTGTTTCAGTGAATGCTCCAGGTTCCAATATGATTTTTCCTTCCTCTTCAAGTTCTGGCAATATTATTTGAATTGGGATATTCTGCAAATTTTGAATGAGTGGCCACACTTCTTTGTCCTTCTTCCATTCATCCCTAGCTTCGTTTATCCAATCTGGTTGGATAATAGAAATATCACAAAACAATGCTTCCACATCCTCATTCCTTCTTGAGAGTGCATCTACAACAAAAATTTTCTTCCCTTTTTTGTAGATGATTTCAAAGTCATAACCCAACATATTTGTGAACAATTTTTTATGTTCTTCTAAAGATAATATTTTTTCTAAAAAGTATTTAAGACTATCATGATCCATTTCTACCTTGAAGTGTCTTCCCATTGGGTAAGGTCGCCATTTCTTAAGTGCATGTAGTATTGCCAACATTTCCTTCTCATAAATAGCTTGCTTGAGATGTAGCCGTAAAAATACCCAATCACCTACATCAAAACTTTTTTCACTACGATGCTGATCTACCTGTTGTTTCATTCGATTCTGCACCAAAGTTGCGTTATCCTTTAAAAGTTGGAGAACTTGTTGTTGATGCTCAATGTGATCTTTCATGGCTTGAACCTTTTTCTTCTTGATATGTCCTTCTATCTTAAGAGTTTGAGGAGTGGTAATTTCTTCCAATGCTTTACAAGATATGGTCGGATTCATTTCTTGATGCTTGATGTGATCTTTCACTTCTTGAACATTTTTCTTCTGGATATGTCCTTCTATATTGATAGTTTGAGGAGTGGTAATTCTAACCAATGCATTACAAGATATGGTTGCATTCATTTCTTCTTTCTCTATATGATCTTTCACTTCTTGAACCTTTTTCTTCTTGATATGTCCTTCTATCTTGAGAGTTTGAGGAGTGGTAATTCTTGTCAATGCTTTACAAGATATGGTCGGATTCATTTCTTCTTTCTCTGGGGTTTGTTCCTAGTGTATATCCTCTTCTTTCGATGTCTCTTGATCCTTTTCTTCCTCCTCTTCATAATCTATGTAAAATAATTTCTTCTCAACACACTTATGGCCTTTAGTGCATTTGCTATCACAATTGTAACAAAGCCCTTTTTCTCTTTTTTCTTCCAATTGTCATGGTGTCACCCTTGTAGGTTGTGGAAGGCTAGGAGAAACAACACTTCCATGTTTATAGTTGTAAGGGGTAGAATTCATTGTTTCCATAATTTTGCTTTCCACTTTTCTTGCCAACCTGAATGCCTTCTCTAATGAATCAGGTTCCCAAAGACGAACCTCATTTTGAATGTTATCCTTTAAAGTCCCTATGGAGACATCAATCCTTTGTTTCTCTAGAATATCATTTTCCTTTATATTCAATTTTTGAAAGTCCTCAATGTGATCTTCCATTAAACACTTTTGTTTGAGATTTATCAATTGGCTAAAGAAGGTGTTTCTCTTTGTATCCTCATAATGTGCTATCATTTCCTCCGTGAAAATTGACCACGTGATAAGTGGTTTACGAGAACAAAGCCCTTTATACCATAAAAATTGATTTGGTTCTAAATAATTAGATGCAATACATACCTTTTGTAACAGTGGTACACCATGTAGATCAAAATATTTCTCCATCTGTAGTATCCAATTTACCGGATCCTTGCCATCAAACTTCCTCATCTCGCTTTTTCTTGATTTTAGGAGCTC
This sequence comes from Pinus tabuliformis, assembly GCA_031772625.1. Taxonomy (NCBI): domain Eukaryota; kingdom Viridiplantae; phylum Streptophyta; class Pinopsida; order Pinales; family Pinaceae; genus Pinus; species Pinus tabuliformis. The sequence goes on from CM062817.1 coordinate 1,869,043,484, forward strand.
GATCTTGAAACGATTGTAACTATGTAATTTCGGATCTTCCAGTTCTGAAATCACGACTTGCAGTATTCCTCTACGTCCTCTTTCCAATACCAACAGTCTAATCCAAATTGGATTCTCCAAGGAAGAGTGATGCCAAATCTCCCACGGTGACATGATTATAGACTATTTCAGTAGAGCAAACTTGTACGACATGCCACGTGTCACTATTTCAACCTTTGGATCTGAAAAATATATACAAGAAACTACAATCTGTCCTCTTTCTGTAACTTCTTACGAAATTACAATCCGATGCCCAAAGAGACAGTTATGTCGATTTTCCCCAGGTGACTTGTTTGGAATGTAATTTGGGTGTCTGCAAAAAGGCCAATTTCCTCAGATCATATCTCCGCAAATATAGCGCAAAAATCTCTGAAATTCGGACCCAAGGTTCAGAACGATTTCAACCCAAATGGGTGTTTTTTTAGCATATGAAACGTTGCAAAAAAAAGTTATAGTACAAATGCCACGATGACCTATTTGGAGCAGCGAAACCCTAGAATCCAAAGCTCTGATACCAAATGTTATGAAACTAGTTCACAAAAAGATAGAAAAGATAGATCAATGCCTTAGAAATAAGCCTCTTCGAGGGGGAAGCCTCCTTTACATTACACAAATGAACAATTCTTCGATGATACAAATGACAAGACCTCCTTTCTATATATAGGATTCTAAGGGGTCATAATATAATCAAAGCCGACATAACAATAATAATGTAAGGGCACAATAATAACAATAGTGGGCTTCTATGGGGCACAATAGTAACAATATGGGGACTACATGGGTACAACAATATAATAAGGGGGTTGTACTAATAACACTAAGGGGTTACATTAGTAGTATAGGGGCCTAACAATGACAAGAAAATGTAAACTTAAATTCGCCATCACTGCAAACTTTATAGATGAGGTAGAGCCTGATGTTGTACCACTTAACATATGTGGAATTGTTTTAGGGAGTCCATACTTGTATGACTAAAAAGCCATATTCTATCATCATGAGAACAAATATCACCTTTTAAAGATGGAATTGAGTATATTAGAGCACATCACAAGAATATGAACTTGTCTCTTGTAAGTGTTGGTCAAATGAAAAGGCTTGTAAATATTAGTAAGGATTTTGTGTTTTTGATAATCAAACCTAAAGATACTGCTGAATATGAAGCTTTTCAAGGATGTGATTCAAAACTCAAACATGATTTGGTTGAATTTGTTAACACATATGACAAGATGTTTCAGGAACCTGATGGGTTTCCTCCTAAAAGAGGAATCCAACATGAGATTCAATTGCAACAAGATGCACCTGTTCCAAAATTGGCATGTATAAAATGTTAGTTTTGGATAATGTAGAAATCAAAAACAAAATTCAAGAGATGATTGAAAAAGGGGTCATCAGGCCTAGTAAATTTCCTTGTGGGTCTATTATTGTCTTGGTTCCAAAGAAGGATGGTACATGGGGCATGTGTGTGGATTTTAGAGCTTTGAAGAAAATCACGACAAATAATTGTTATCCTCTTCCTCACCTTGATGAATCGATAGATCATTTAAAGGATGTTATTTATTTCACTAAGTTGGATTTGAGAAGCGGTTATCATTAGATCATGAATTTTGAAGGTGACATTTGGAAAACTGCTTTCAAGACAAAAAAAGGTTTGTTTGAATGGTTAGTTATGTCATTTGGGCTTTGCAATGCACCTCCAACATTTATGAGAGTTATGAATGATGTGTTGAGACCATTCCGTGATGATTTTTTCATGGTCTACTCAGATTATATTTTTATTTTCAGTATGCCTTGTGAAGAGCATGTCAAACATGTAAAACAAGTTTAAGATGTATTGAAGAAAGAGAAATTGTATTTGAAGATGACTACTTGTGAATTTGGGAAAACCACTTTGGTTTATTTGAGTCATATTGTAGGAGGGGGTGAATTGAAGATTGATCCCTGAAAAATTGAGTCATTGTGAATTGGCCTAAAGCCAACAATGTAACATAAGTTATGATTTTTTTAGGAGTAGACCAATATTGGAGAAAATTTATAGCTGACTTCTCACTCATTGTAGCACCATTACATACTTTGACAAGTGTGAAACAAGTCTTTCAGTGGGGAGGCAAGAAACATAAAGCATTTGACACATTGAAAGAGAAAATCAATACAACACCAGTTCTAGCACTTCTAGATCTTAAGCAACCATTTGAGATTCAAATTGATATAAGTGATTATGCCATGGGAGTAGTTTTGATGCAACATGGTAAGCCTATTTGTTATCATTCTGAAACCTTTACCAATGTAGTAAATAACTATCCAAATTATGATAAAGAGTTGTATGATTTGGTACAAAGTGTGAATAAATGGAAGCATTATTTGATGGGTAAAGAAATGATTATTCATACTGACCATCAACCTTTTAATATTTACAATCGCTAACCAAGTTACAACAAGTTTTACATTTTGGGTGGATGGGATTCCTACAATAATTTCATTTGGTAATCAAGTACAAGAAAGGTATATACAACAAAGTTGCTAACATGTTATCAAGGACTATTTTTAATGAACTTTTAATTCTTAAGCATATTATATCAATCATGGATGAAAGTTATGTTGAACAGTATGCACAAGATGACGATTTTAAAGATGTGTATGCAACTTTGGTTCAAGGTAATCATGTTGAAGAGTTGGATTATCATGTTCATAACAAGTTATTGTATCATTTTGGCAAGTTATGTGTTCCACAAGGTGAAATAGTCAATGTCATAAGGGAAGCCCACACTTATCTTATTATTGGTCACTTTTATGTAGGCAAAACAATTGCACAAATTTAGATGTATTGTTATTGTCCTTGCATGAATGAAAGAGTTTCAATATGTGTAAAAGGATGTTCCATGTGTGCTACTAGCAAGCCTAGCAATAAGAAATTTGGTTTGTACACTCCACTTCCTTTTCCTTCTTGTCCCTGGGAAAGTATTTTTATGGATTTTGTAGGAGGACTACCAAAGTCAAATGAAGGTCATGATTATATTTATGTTGTTATGGATCATTTCAGCAAAATGTGTGTGTTGATGCCATGTAAGAAACAAGTTAAAGTTGAATAGATTGAAAAGATGTTCTTCCAAAATGTATGGGTTCACTTTGGGTTACCCACTTCTATTATTTCTGATCGAGATTCTTGGTTTGTCGGGAAGTTTTAGTAGAGTTTATGGAAGTCATTGACACCAAGTTGAAGATGAGAACAACATTTCATCCACAAACCGATGGCCAGACAGAAGTGGGAAACATAACAATAGTGCATCTCCTTCATGGATATTGTGGTAAGGATACTAAACTTTGGGATTAACACTTGCATTACATTCAACATGCCTACAATTGTGCCAAGCACTCATCCACACAAGTATCCTCATTTGAAGCCTATTTGGGTTATTTGCCAAAGTCTCCTTTAGATTTCATCTTTGGTAAAGATATTGCAGTAGATGGAAATAATGATGTGGAAAAAGACAAGAATTTCATTGAACAAATTCATTTAGTGCATTAAAGAGTACAAGAGCAACTTGAGGAAAACAAAGCAAAGTATAAAGCAGGGCATGAAAAGCATTGAGTTGATCATGATTTCCATGTGGGAGACTAAGTTATGTTGTATATTAGCAAGGAAATACTTCAAGGTGAAGGTAAAAAGATTAAGAAAAATTAGATATTGTCCTATCAAAATTTTGGAGAAGATTGGTAACAATGCTTTCCGATTATATTTTCCACCTTATATGAAAATTTATTCTGTTGTGAATGTGGAAAAGTTGAGATTGTATGAGCCTCCAATGATCGATGATCATGATGAGAATGTTTAGATTCCATCTATTGAAGAATTTTCTCTTGAATATTTATATGAGTTGCAGGAAGACACAATTCTTGACAGGAGAATCAAGACTTCACGCAGAGGTAATGTGGAGTATATTTGAGTGGGGCTCAAAGGTACCATTCCAGGTAAAGTAAAGTGGATTGAAATTGGAAAAGTGAGAGAGTTGTACCCTCACTTACTTGCTGAATAAAAACATAATTTTGGTGGTCCAAAAGCTTATAGTGGGGAGGAATGATCTAGGGGATAAAATATATCCTCAAAAATAAATGTGCTCAAAATTTCTTGAAACCGAAGCAAAATTGTAGAGCTCATTTTTGTGAGTCCAACAACGTTTGAATTGCCTCAATCCGACACCGTATGTGAAATTTGTCGCATTTTGAAGTTTTTAGCAAACAACTAAAAAGTCAACTTGCAGGGTTGACTAAGATATTGACTATGTAGGCCATATGATGATGTCAAAAAATGATTGTGCAGGTATAGTGTGCAGTATGGGCCAATCCTGTGCTGACAGATGGCAGACTTGTACAGGTCGATGTGTCAGATTTTGATTGGTTGATGAGTTGTGGGACAATTATGAGACACCACATGGCCCAATGGGAGGGCACCATAGGGCCCTCAATTTCTATGCATAAACTTGTTTTGTCGGTCGACTGACTCCGCGGGGTTCAACCCCATGACCTGATCTAGGGGATCAATACAGTGCTCAAAATTCAAAGTGTCCAAAAGTGTTTGAAACTTGTACCTGCGCGTAGATCTCGACGACCTAAATCCAATGCATCCTGAATTGTTCAAACTGATATCGTATTCTCTTGATATCACATTGTGATCGAATTCCCAAACAGGTAAAAATTTGTAGTTTGACAAGCTGACTGTACATTTTTGGGACAATGGAAGGTTGCCACTTGGCCACTCCAGATTAGTCCAAAAATTATGAAATTTGATTGGTTCAAATGTTATATTATTATTTTAATGACTCACTGGGTTTTTAAGGTCCAATGGTTGAAGGCCATGTGGACCAATGAATGGCTTCCATGTGGCCTCCTCGTGGCATGTTAAAACTTTGTTAAGGGCCAAATGGGACCACACTGGATTAGAACACACAACCTATGAAAAAGCAACAAGGCACCTTACCACTCTACCACCATGGTCTGACTTAACCATATAAGACCCACGTTATATTTAAAATGGTGCACATTTCATATTTGGGATTAGGTGAGGGCTAAGCCCTAACCCTAGTCCCCATGCCCACAGAACCTTGGGGTGGGACCAAGGGCCGAGCTTAGCTCTAACCCCAAGTCACAACCCTTACACCATGTAACCATGGTGGGAGGCGTAGCGGAGGGGGCCAACTCCAGGCCACATGGTTGCAATGTGACTGAGACCTCCGCTCTATTGGTGCGCGTGTGGATTTGTAGCAGTAGACTGGGTTTTATGTGCATAATATAACCAAGTTCCAAGTTTGTTCGGGGCCCAACCAATGGGGTGGGAAGTTATCCCCAGCCCCTGGGCACGTGCTCCCCATAAAACTGTGATTTTTAGAAAATGGGGGTTTGGAGGACATTTAAAGTGTGAGACAGTTTTCACTGTCGAGCGTGATTGTGGGCGGAAATTGTGCTTCGGTCCCGAGTTTTGTGTGAATTGTAGGATGGTTAGCTATGGAAAATTTAAAAAACCCCTGGAAGAAGCATAACTTTCTCAGTTTTTGGCTAAATTCGGTGTAGAAAGAGCCTAGATGGGGGTTTTTGATAGTTCTAAATGCATTGGAGACATAATATTTACATTTTAAGCTCTATAAATCTATGTAAAAACAAATTTGAGCACTTAATGAAAGAGGTCCACCACTGGAAGCTGGACCAGGAGATGTAGCCTAGGAGAGGGTTGAACTCCTTTATCATTTTTGTTGTTATGCGTTTATGATATGGTCTATTGTCTTTGTTTTATGCTGTAAACTAACTTTAAAAACCATAATTTTATATGTTTTTTCAAAGTGATCCATTTCCTACAATACATAAAAATCTTACTTGCAATTTTAACATCACCTTTAAGTTTGCATTACAAATCATTTTGGTATCAAATCTCAAGGTTATTGTGAAGGTTTGATTTTGTTTGCAAGTGTTTTTCTGATTCTTACAAGGTTGAAGCTTAAAAGAGGAGAAGGAGAACTTGTGGAGCCAAGATCTCAAATTGTTTCAAGGAGAAAAAACACACCTCAAGCTTCAATAGTCACGACACATGAAGAAGGTCATGAAGGGATATCGCAAGATGAAAGAAATTTTAGAAAGGATTTCTTTCAGATGTTTGAAATGGTAAATGTTCTTTATGAAGAGAGGAATTCAAGGTTGTATGGAGAGAGCTCAAAACCTCCAAAAGGAGATGGAGGAAAAGGAGTTTGACCATGCCCTCATCTTCATGTTCATCTTATTCTACTTCTTCAACCCTTTCATAAACACCTCCAAATGATCCAAAAGGACATGGTAAAACTCTTTTGTTAAAGCTTGACATTAAGTTTGAATTACATATATATGATGGAGAGGTAAATGCTGAGAAATTAGATAATTTGATTCGTCAAATTGAAGTGTATTGCAGGATAAAAAGAATCATGGATGGTGAGACCAAAATTCAGCTTGCTTCTCTTAGGTTGGAAGGTGAAACCCTTATTTGGTGGTAGGCCAAAACTCAAGAGGACATGAGGATACATGGTAAGGTTTTATCCTCTTGGAATGATTTTTTTGTTGCAATAAGAAGGCAAATTTATCCATTAGCATACATGCGAAAGGCAATAATGGATTGGAAAAACTTTAGGCAATCGAAGGGACAAGATGTGCAAAGGTATACTCAAGAATTTAGGAAAAGAGCTTTGATTTTGGGTATAGATTTGTCCTCCCAAGATAATATACTCAAATACATTGGAGGTTTACATAGTTATTTAAGACACACTATTCTCATGTTTAATCCTACAAAACTAGATGAAGTTTGTGTATAAGAAACTCATTTAGAAGCAAGAGGGAAAAATGTTTCTGAAGAAACTAGTGAGAAGTCATTCAAGTTTGGAGAAAAAGGAAAAGGGAAGTTCAAAGGCAAGGATAAAAAGAATGCTTCAGTCAAGAAAGAGGGAGAAAAACTCACATGTAAACATTGTTCTAAAGAAGGCCATGATGAAGACCATTGTTGGAAACTTCATCTTGAGATGAGACCCAAAAAGTTTAATAACAAGGAGAAAGAAAAGATTGTTGCAACTACACAACAAGATTTAGGATTTGATTCCAGAGATCAAACAAAAATCATAGCCATGGGATTGAAAGGTAAATATTCAATGCAAGTACTAGTTCTTCTAGCAAAACCAATGAAACTCAAAATGAAAGAGAAAGAATAGATTTGTTCCATATTAGAGTCATCACAAAACATAACAAGGTAGATACTTTGTTTGATAGTGGTTCACAAGAAAACCTCATTTCAGAAGACATCATCAAGAAACTAAATTTGGAAACCATTCCTCACCTTAAACCTTATCCTTTGGATTGGGTATGTGATAATGCCAAGTTGGAAGTGACAAGAAAATGCATACTTAGATTTGCCATCACTGCAAATTTCATTGATGAGGTAGAACTTGATGTGGTACCACTTGACATTTGTGGGATTGTTTTGGGAAGCCCATACTTATATGATAGGAAATCCATATTTCATCGCCATGAGAACAAGTATCACTTGTTTAAAGATGGGATTGAGTACATTGTTAGAGCACATAGAAAAAGGTTGAATTTGTCTCTTGTGAATGCTAGATAAATGAAGAGGTTTCTAAATGTTGGACACCTAATCCTCAATGGGTTAGTGTGGAAGCTGAATAGACTAAGTAGTCCAAGAGACCTTATATGTGAAACCCAAGAGTCACATAATGTACTATAAATGTATATCTCTTGTTAATAAAAATTGTACTCACATGATTTATCTTTCCTATTTTATGTTTCCCATGTGTGTCTAACATGGTATCAAAGCTAGCGATCTCCTGCCCTGCTCAAATATGAGCCACTTGTTTTTCGTGGCCTTTCTTACATGCCAGTCCTGTACATTCATATAATTGTTAGTGCTGCTATTATGGAGGTAACGTACATTCCAGCAATCTGAAAATAGAGGCCTGGCTATTTTAAGAGTCTGTCAACTCTGCAAAACTTGCCTGCCATTCTCAGTCTAACGCTCAGCCTATCGCTCTACCTGTTTAGCTTGAACTTCTCCTTAAATAAGCCTTGCTATGAAGCTTCCTGCACTCTAGCTATATTAGGAGGTGCCTGACAGTCCCTGCGATTCTTGACCTACCACTCTGCTGTTTACCAAATATGCATCTGTTAGCGTGCATGCAATTCTGAAATTAGTCAGAAATTTGTGGCGACCACAGTGCGTTTAAATACTATACCACTGCATATCACTCTGTTAGTCCACAATGTTGCGTTAAATGATACCAGAAATTTTCGGTTGTGATTGTCACAGTCCCTGACAAACACCATTAGGGATCATCATTACATTTCATTTCTTAGAACGCCCACATCTGAACCCGTTGATGGACAGAGCAGCGCTGAGAGCAGCAGTATCAGTTCAGTAACCTTCGCTGTACAGCCATTATGGTGATTCAAATGAAATGAAAGGCTTACTGAAGTAGTCGTACCAGGCCAACTGTTAACTTGTTCTCCAGTGGTCTGAGCTTCATATTTTGAGGTCTCTTAATCATAGTGAACAACCATTCTCATCTTTTTCTAGTTTGGTTTCCTCATGAGAAGGTGAAGGCGACTTGGCATCCACATTGTCTTCTGACTAAATTTTAGAAGGATTTTCACATGAAATGTGTTTAGTATGTACGGTGTCGAGGATTTTCGCTCCACGGAATTTTGGTTACGAACCAGAGAATATATTCAAAATTGTTGTGTTTCCATGTCAACATGAGTGTGGTGTGATGTGCTTGAATAGTCGTGCCTACACCTTTCCTACTGTGGAGTCGACCTCAACTTTAAGAAGGAAGTAACCTCAAAAGTGTTTATAAGAAGTATTCATATCCAATTTTTGGCTCTGTTGCTTTTTTAAGCCCTGCCAAGATACCTGCGGGAACAGTTGCAGCTCCGGCAATTGATAAATGTGCACACCAGATTTACTTGAGGAACCTTCGTTGAAGGTTGCCCATTCTTCCGATCGGTTGAAAACCTATCTCTGGTGGTGCTGCTAAGAGAATGTTTTCGGTTGTGTGTATGTAAAATTGTAGATAGCCCTTGAACAAGACATGTAAATTTATGGTTGATTATTTTTCATACATTGAGATTCTCTCTTCTTTAATGTGTTTCCCATTTAAAGATTTCGGGTTAACTGGTCGAAAGGCGCCGGCGTTGTTGAGATAGAAGGGAAAAGATTCACACTGCGTCAAAGCCATTGGCACACCCCGGCCGAGCACACTATTGATAAAAAAAAGGCATCCCTTGGAAATCCATATCGTGCACCAAGCGCAGGACGGTGAAAATATTTGTTATTTCCTACTTCCTGTAGATGTTGGTTTGCTGGCATGATGATAACGAGGAAGTTTACAGGCCTGAAAGGTAATATAAGAATTAGGTATGCCTGTTAAAAAAAAAAATTGATTGCATTCAGTACGCTCTTGTCAAAATTATTCTGTCTTTGAGCCTGCAAAGCGCTCCGCGGGATTCGAACTTTTCAGCTACCGTGGCATAGGTTCTATAGTACTAGCACTGGACTGAAGTGGTTCAGCTGGTTCAGCTTACTACAGGCGTACTTGGGTTATTTTTCCCATGTACACTGGGAAGCTGCTACTCGCAATGCAACAGAGAACTTTGTGATTGTAGATTTTGCACTACTGTGTTGCCACTTTAGATCTGCCCATAAGATGTAACGAGATTCACTGTTTGTTAGAGTGTGTTCTGTATGTCGGTAGTAGCCTTGTAAATCACCGATGCACATTCATGATTTGGGTATAGAGAATGTGCTTATTTATTGCAGTATTCTTACAGATCACCAACGCACATTTATGATTTGGGTATAGTTTTTACTGGTGTGAAGAATGTTGTGTGCCTGAGATTTTAAAAATTGATTGGCGCAGGTCGACATCCATGGATCGATTAAATAAATAGTGATTTTGCTGTAATCGATGTAAGAGCCTGAGTTCCTGCGTCCCTGCAAGGCCATCATGCGACCGGAGGTACCGAAATCAAGCAGCAGAGAAACACGACCTTTCTTCAGCCTGGACGTTCATGATTTAACACTCCAGTGAGGCGTTGTCTTGTGTGTCAAATTACACACTTCAGAAAAAGTGTTGGAAAATAGCAATTCGAATTGCATCAAGGAAGTAGTTTTGACCACTGGACTGTGCATTATATTTGGATGGCATTATGGATGAGGTGTTTTACATAAGTCTGTATATTGGGCTGATATAGTTTTTATGGCCGTGTGTTGTTTCCTTTTTTGATATGTTTTAATGGTGCGTTGATTGTCATTTTGAGCTCTAACCTATAGAGACAACACAGAAACCCTAACAAGTGACATCACTTTGACATTGCTTGATATCTGATATTTACCTTCCAGCACGTGTTTCTCTATCCCATCGATTTGTTATTAGCAGTCGGAGGAGTCAAGTTTCCAACATTAGTGAAAGAGGATGGGATAGCTTGAAGCTGGTAGAATAAGGTGATTATTTGAGACAATGGACAAATGAACATTATCTGAACTGTATTGTCAGCTTGAACTCTTCCAATGTACTTATTGTTTGTTGGCATACAATAGAGGAATTTATTTGACAGCCAGACATAAAGGAGAATCAATTTTCAAGGAAATATTTATTTCTTGCAAAGGATTATCAATTGAGTAGATTTCCCTCTTATCATCGGGCACATTTAATTTTGAAGAATATTGCATTATTAGCAATTTGCCTTTACAAGTACATTTGTGATCATTTGTTGACTTGAGTTGTTTAAATAATGACAAAAATTCATCGATTATTGGAGTTATTGAGAACTCTAATCGTATCAACTGCTGACAACACAGTGCAAATCAGGAAAGACACTCTCTATGACATTCAGACATGCCTGCATAATGTACAGGAAAATATTGAGTTTTTGCAGCTTGAGACAAAGCTACAGCAGGAAGAATTACAGCAGTTGAGTCATCATTCTGAACCTATTTCTGTTCAGAAGATTGAAACAGACTCCCATAAACAGCAAGTCAATAATGTTACAGCTGGTTCAGATTTAGTACCCAATAAAGCAACAGTTGTACATGCAGATGCAGAAACTCAGTCTGCACTTCCCAAGCCCATCATCAGACCTTGGGAACAGCTTGTCCACAACAAGCACAGAACTGGTCTTGGATATGACAAGGACTTGTCCTTTCATATTCCAGACTACGCCAAGCCCATTCAATTTCAGAGTGCTGGATTCACCTGCTCCTCATGACAGTTTAGCTTCAGCTGTTCCAGATTCTGCCCCTCTTCCACAGCAACAACAACAAAAAGAACAACAGATCGTGAAATGCCAACACTGTGACCGAGTTGGCCATTTGAAAGATCACTGTTTTGATCTTCATCCATGTAAGCACTATCATAAAACTAGCCATTCTTCACATAGATGCTTCAAAAACAAACGTCCTGCAAGAACAAAGATTCATCTTGGATGGATCGCTTCTTGGAAATGGGCATCAACAGCCAAGAAGATATTCTAAACACATGTCAGAACTTGTTCCAGAGTATTAAACAATCTTGCAGTTGAGTTTTCTCCATCATCTCACCTTGTATCTGACAAGGGGGGAAATGATGGTCATCTACAAGCGTCAAAGTCACATCAAGCGAGCCTGAGCCACAACCCGACACACCAGTTTCAGAGTTGTAGCCAGAGCCAAAGATGCCCGTGAACATGCCTTCAGTTGGCAATCTGGGACACTTCCTCTAGCAGAAGACTTCAACTTCTTGCCAACTTTGGAAGAATTCCAGGAACAAAATTGGGGATACTTCCTCTAGCAGAAGACTTCAGCTTCTTTCCAGTTTTGGAAGAGTTCCAGGAATTGCATTAAGCATTCCAGAGTTGTTGGTTATCCTTAAACCATCACAGGTTGAGACTTCCCTTTTCAGGTTGAAGTTTTACCTTTTTGGGGTGAGACCTCCCTTTTATGGTTGAAGGTTTCCCTCTTTAAAACAATAGGATCACTTGCAGAAAACTTCAGTTTCTTGCCAGTTTTGGAAGAGTTCCGGGAACTGCACTAAGCATTCCAGTGTTGGTGGTCATCCTTAAACCACTGCCCTTTATACCAACATTTCAGAGAGCACATTCAGCCTAGTGCTGCCATGCATTTTTGCACATTTTGTATTACAGCTCTCTTCTTGGACTCATACATAACCCTTCGGATTAAGGGGGGGAATGTTGGACACCTAATCCTCAATGGGTTAGTGTGGAAGCTGAATAGACTAAGTAGTCCAAGAGACCTTGGGATGTGAAACCCAAGAGTCACATAATGTACTATAAATGTATATCTCTTGTTAATAAAAATTGTACTCACATGATTTATCTTTCCTATTTTATGTTTCCCATGTGTGTCTAACACTAAATGCTAGTCAGAATTTTGCATTGTTGATGATTAAACATAAATATATTGAAGAATATGAAGCCTTCCAAGAATGTGATGCAACATTAAAATCTGATTCAGTTGAAGTTATTAACACGTGTGATAAGATGTTTCCGGAATCTAATTTGTTGCCTCCTAAAAGAGGAAAACAACATGAAGTTCATTTGTAGCAGGATGGTTTAATTTTGAACATTGGTCTGAACAAAATGCTAGTTTTAGAGAATGTAGGAGTCAAGAAGCAGATGCACGAGCTACTTGACAAAGGGAACATTAGTTCTAATACATCTTCTAGTGGGCCGCCTAATGTTTTGGCTTTGAAGAAGAATGGTGCATGGAGATGGAGTTCAAATTTGGTGAAGAGTTGAGCCAAAAACAAGGCTGAACATGATCAACACCATGTTGGCGACAATTTTCAAGTTGGAGATGAAGTAAGAAATTGCATCAACAAAGAAAAAATTCAAGGTGAAAAGAACTTGAAAATGGATAAGCCTCATTTGATTGAAGACATAGGAGAGAATGTTTAGATTTCTTTAACAAAAGTTTTCTCTTCTAAATATCTTGAAGAATTGTTGTTGGGTTGTGTTATATTCTTTACACGACTAGCCCACTTAGTGCACTGGGGGGTTAGGGGGGGTGGATCCCCCCCCTTCATTGCTCCAATTGCATAGCGGGGGGGGTCACAAGGGAGGCGGGAGTCCCCCCTATCTGGGGGGTAGGTAGCCCCCCTCTAAGGGGTCCAGGGTAGCGCCCCAGGAATTTTTTTTTTAGACCCTATATTAGGTTGGGCGAACCTACCTATGGTTTTTGGTCCATGGTTTTGGACACGATGATTTTTGGTCCATGGTTTTGGGTGCGATGGTTTTCGATACATGGTATTGGATGCTTCGGCATGTATAAATATGTATTGTAACATTGAAAGGAATATAATGAAAAATAAAGCTGATAGTCCCGGTTTTGGGATCCATGGGAAAATCTCTGTGTATATGTGTTTTATGTGTTATGCTCTCGCATTTTTTATTTTCTGTGTTTTAGAATTCGTATGTAGGTAGTTTCTGTACGGGGTTAAAAGGTACATTTTGTATCAGATTTGTTTTGGCTTCAAGGGGACGCCTTTGTTGCTGAGGGGTTTTGCTCAGGCCTGTGGTAGACCCTATTCAATGGGGGAACTGCAGGATCGATTTTCGTGGTGAAAGAAGATGGCGAGCAGTGGAAAGATAGAGATCGATAAATTTAATGTTCAGAGTTTTGAGTTATGGAAACTCAAGATGGAGGATTTGTTGGTGGATAAAGATCAGTGGATAGTGGTAGATCCAGGTAGTAAACCAATGGGAGTGTCCAATGCATAATGGAAGAAGTTGGATCGAAAGGCAAAGAGCACAATATGATTGTGTGTCTCAGATTGAGTATTGTTGAATGTATTAGGGGAAGCTACGGTGAAGGCTTTGTGGGTCAAGTTAGGGACTTTGTACCAATCTAAGTCTCTGGTGAATAAACTATTCCTACGAAAAAAGTTGTATAACCTGAGGATGAAAGATGGAGACTCGGTGATAAAGCATCTGAATTCATTTAATACTGTGGTAAGTCAGTTATTATCTGTTGATATTAAAATTTCATATGAAGATAAGTGCATCAGTTTGTTGTGTTCTCTACCAGATTCGTGGGATAATCTGGTTATTGCAATAGGTAGCAATGCAATTGCCTTCCAGTTTGATGACATAGTCTCATCCTCGCTGACAGAGGAGATGAGATGGAAAAATATGGAGAGCTAGAATGGTGATGCATTGTCTATATGAGGACGATCCCAGAACAGAAATAAAAATAAGTTATCGAGTGGGAGATCTAAATCTCCAGGAAAACCTGTAAAGGTGGTATGTTGGAAATGCAGAAAGGAAGGGCACTACAAAAGGGACTGTAAATCTAAAGCTCCTGAAAAAGGAAAGGGATCTGATGATGCTTCTTCTGCAGAGGCGAAAACCACCTCAAATGAAGGTGGGGTTGTGTACTTAGCTTCTTCAAATATACATGTAGATCATGAGGCATGGTTGATCGAATCAGGTGCATCCTTTCACTTCACTCCCCATAGAGAGTGGTTCTGCGAGTATGATAAATACGATGGTGGTGATGTCTTCTTAGGGGATTATAGGAAGGCTAGAATCATTGGTCGTGGAAAAGTAAAGTTGAAGTTGCAAGGTGGAAGGGTTAGAACACTTTTGGGTGTTCTGCATATTCCTACATTAGCCAGAAATTTGATTTCTGTAAGCAAGATGGATGACGCAGGTGTAAAAATAGTGTTCGAGAAAGATACTTGCAAGATCGTTCGGGGAGCATTGGTATTGATGCGGGGAGTTTGGACTAGAACTCTGTACAAGCTGCAAGGTAGCACTGTTCTTGATGGGTGCAATAGTTCTTTGGTTCCTGAAAGTGGAGCAGAAAACCTAGTGGTCTCTGGAGAGAAGACCATGTTGTGGCATCAAAGGCTTGGACATATTGGAGAGAAGGGCCTTCGGATACTTCATGGTAAAGGTATGGTAGAAGGTATGAGTAATAGCTCTCTAGATTTTGATTTATGCGAAAATTGTGTATATGGGAAGCAGAATCGTGTGAGTTTCCCCTCTGGTGGTAAGAGGGAAAAACAGATTTTAGAGCTTGTGCACAGTGATGTGTTTGGACCTGTGAAGGTTCCATCACTGGGTAAGTCTGTGTACTATGTATCATTTATAGATGACTTCTCAAGGAATACATGGATATGTTTCCTTAATAAGAAATCTGAAGTCTTTGACAGGTTTAAAGAATTTAAGCCTCTAGTGGAAAACCAGACACAGAAGAAGATAAAGGTGTTGAGGATAGATAATGGAGGAGAGTTTTACAGTAAGGAATTTGAAGAATTCTGCAAGAAGTGTGGTATAGCACAGCAGAAGACTACTCCATATACACCTCAGCAAAATGGACTTGCAGAAAGAATGAACAAGACATTGATGGAAAGGGCAAGAAGCATGCTCAGTGGTGTCGGGTTAGGACAAGAATTCTGGGTAGAAGCGGTGGAGACAACATGTTACCTGGTCAACAGATCACCTTCATCAGCGTTGGAGGATCAGACTCCACAAGAGGTATGGACTAGTAAGAAACCCTCTCTTTCACATCTAAGGGTATTTGGATGTGATGCATATGTACATGTTCCAAAGGAGAAACGAACCAAGTTGGATAGTATATCCGAAAAGTGCATCTTTAATGGGTATAAGGATGGTTTAAAGGGTTATAAGCTTTGGAACCTAGCAACAAGGAAGGTTGTGTACAGC
Source organism: Pinus tabuliformis (assembly GCA_031772625.1). NCBI lineage: Eukaryota > Viridiplantae > Streptophyta > Pinopsida > Pinales > Pinaceae > Pinus > Pinus tabuliformis. The sequence goes on from CM062817.1 coordinate 1,869,059,261, forward strand.
CGAGATGTGGTGTTCAGAAAGGTGAAAGATGTTATTAAACATGAAGTCCAACCAAAGGAACCTGAGAAGATAGAGTTTGAGCTAAAGGAGCAAGAATCAAGCTCTACAGCAGAGGAGGAATTAGAAGATGAAGAGCCACAAACTCCGGGTGTAAGAAGATCAGTTCAAGAAAGAAGGCAGCCAGAAAGGTATAGTCCATCTGCTTTCTGTTCAAATTTTTCTTTATCTATTACTGATGATGATCCCAGAACTGTGCAGGACGCAGTAGATCCAAAGGATGGAAAACTCTGGAAAGAGGCCATGGTTGATGAAATGGCATCTTTGCACAAAAATGAGGCTTGGGATCTGGTGGAGTTTCCAGCTGGAATAAAACCCATTGGCAACAAATGGGTGTTCAAGAAGAAGACAAATGCAGAAGGAAAGGTGGAGAAATACAAAGCTCGATTGGTAGCAAAAGGTTATTCCCAAGTGCCAGGAATTGATTTTGGTGATATTTTTTCTCCTAGTTCCAAGGTAACTTCTATTAGATTACTTTTATCTGTTGCTGCTGCTTTTGATTTTGAGGTAGAACAGATGGATGTGAAGACAACATTTCTTCACGTGGGATCTGGAAGAGGAGATCTACATGAAGCAACCTGAAGGTTTGCGGTGAAGGGTAAGAAAGAATTGGTATGCAAGTTAAAGAAGTCTCTGTATGGGTTAAAACAGTCACTAAGGATGTGGTATCAAAAATTTGATACATTTGTACGGGGACTTGGCTTAACCAGAAGCAAAGAATATCACTGTGTGTATTTTAAATTAATTGGTGACCATGTTATTTATCTGGTCTTGTATGTGGATGATATGTTGTTGGTTGGAAATGACAAAGAAATTATCTAGGATTTGAAGACCTAATTGTCCTCCAAATTCGACATGAAATATCTTGGTGCTGCAAACTATATTTTGGGCATGGAAATTAAAAGAGATCGAGCGAAGAGGAAGCTCTGGTTAAACCAGAGGAAGTGTGTCGAGACAATACTGCAGAGGTTTAATATGAAAGATAGTAAACCGGTGAAGGTTCCTATTCCTGTAGGTGTAAAGTTATCTACTGAATAATGTCCCAAGACACAAGAAGAGGAAGATGATATGTCCTGTGTTCCATATGCAAGTGTAGTCGGTAGCCTGATGTATGCAATGGTTTGTACTAGACCAGACATTGCACATGCAGTGGGAGTATTGAGCAGGTTTATGTCAAAACCAGGGAAGGAGCATTGGATAGCAGTGAAGTGGGTTTTCAAGTATTTACGTGGCACTAATGATTATGGTTTGTGCTACCAAGGAAGACCAGGATTGGACAGAGTTTTGGATATCTATGGCTTTGTTGATGCAGTCTGAGCCAGAGATTTGGATCAGAGAAGATCTACAAGTGGGTATGTGTTTAACCTATTTGGAGGTGCAGTCAGTTGGATGAGTAAGAAACAATCTATAGTGGCACTATCAATTATAGAGGCAGAATACATGGCAGCCACTCATGCAAGCAAGGAAGAAGTTTGGTTGCAGAGATTGTGTTCAAGTATGGGGTTAGTACAGGGAGTTATAAGGATAGACTGTGACAGCCAAAGTGCAATTTTCTTGGCAAAGAACCCTGCTTATCATTCAAAGACAAAGCACATTGATGTTCAGTATCACTTTGTGAGGGATATGATAGAAGACAAAAAGGTGTCACTGGTAAAGGTGGACACTTTGAAGAATACTACATATGCATTGACAAAATTTGTGAGCTCTGAGAAGTTCTCTTGGTGTAGAGAAACAATGTGTGTTTTAGGGCTGGATAAATGACTAAGCTCTCCTGTGGCCCCCTGTGGAAAGAAAACAACAAGTGGGAGAATGTTGGGTTGTGTTATATTCTTTCCACGACTAGCCCACGTAGTGAGCTGGGGGGTTAGAGGGGGGGAGGAGCCTCCCCTTCGTTGCACCAATTTCGCAGCAGGGGGGGGGGGGGGGGGGGGTCACAGGGGGGGCAGCAGCCCCCCTTGTCCGGGGGGTTTGAGGGGGGCGGGCAGCACCCCGGGAAATTTTTTTTTGGACCCTATATTAGGTTGGGCGGACCTATCTATGGTTTTCGGTCCATGGTTTTGGACGCGATGGTTTTTGGTCCATGGTTTTGGACGGAATGATTTTCGGTCCATGGTATTGGATGCTTCAGCATGTATACATACGTATTGCAACATTGAAAGGAATATAATGAAAAATCAAGCTGGTAGTTCCGGTTTTGGATCCAGGGAAAAATCTCTATGTATATGTGTTTTATGTGTTATGCTCTCACATTGTTTATTTTATGTGTTTTAGAATTCGTATGCAAGTAATTTCTGTACGGGGTTAAAACCTACAATTGCAGCAATATCCTATCCTTGATAGAGAAACAAGAACTTCTAGAAGAAGGAACGAGAAACGCCTTCATATGTGGTTCAAAGGTACAAAACTAGGAAAAACCAAATGGATTCAAAAGGGAAGGGTGAGGGAAATGTATCCTCATCTGTTTGTTGACTAAAAATTGTAGGATTTAATCTTATACAGAAATTACCTACATACAAATTCTAAAAACAAAAAATAAAAAATGGTAAGAGAATAAAACATAAAACATATATACACATATATTTTCCCCTCGATCCCAATACAGGAGCTACCAAATTGATTTGTCATTATATTCCTTTCAATATTACAATATATATATATATATATATATATATATATATATATATATATGTCAAATCATCCACAAACCCAAATTCATTAACCCTGGATTAGAACATAACCATAGTTCCCCTGACCTGATCTACAAAATACCATGTGCGAAAATCACACACAAAACCATAGGTAGGTACGCCCACCTAATATAGGGTCCAATTTTTTCTTTCCCTAGGGCGCTATATAACACACACTCATCCAACTAACTGCACCTCCAAATAGGTTAAACACATACCCACTTGTAGACCTTCTCTGATCCAGATCTCGAGCCTAATCTACATCAACAAAGCCATGGTTGTCCAAAACTCTGTCCAACCCTAGTCTTCCTTGGTAGTACACACCATAATCACTAGTGCCACACAAATAGCTGAAAACCCGCTTCACTGTTTTCCAATGCTCATTCCCTGATTTTGACATAAACTTGCTCAATACTCCCACTGCATGTGTAATGTATGGTGTAGTACAAACCATTGCATACATCAGGCTACCAACTGCACTTGCATATGGAACAAAAGACATGTCCTCTTCCCCTTCTTGTGTCTTGGGACACTGTTCAACAAATAACTTTACACATATAGCAATAGGAACCTTCACTGGTTTACTATCCTGCATATTAAACCTCTGCAGTATTGTCTCAACATACTTCCTCTGGTTTAACCAGAGCTTCCTCTTTGCCCAATCTCATTTAATTTCCATGCCCAAAATATAGTTTTCAGCACCAAGATATTTCATGTCGAAGCTGGAAGATAATTGAGTCTTCAATTCCTGGATAATTTCTTTGTTATTTCTAATCATCAACATATCATCCACATACAAGACCAAATAAATAACATGGTCACCAATTAATTTAAAATACACACAATGATCTTCTTTGCTTCTGGTGAATCCAAGTCCTCGTATATATGTATCAAATTTTTGATACCACATCCTTGGTGATTGTTTTAACCCATACAGAGACTTTTTTAGCCTACATACCAGTTCTTTCTTACCCTTTACCGCAAACCCTTCAGGTTGTTTCATGCAGATCTCTTCTTTTAGATCCCCATGAAGAAATGTTGTCTTCGCATCCATCTGTTCTACCTCACAATCAAAATCAACAACAACAAATAAAAGTAATCTAATAGAAGCTATCTTGGCAACAAGAGAAATAATATCACCAAAATCAATTCCCGACACCTGGGAATAATCTTTTGCTACCAACCGAGATTTGTATTTCTCCACCTTGACTTCTACATTCATCTTCTTCTTAAACACCCATTCCTTCCAATGGGTTTCCTTCCAACCGACAACTCCACCAGATCCCAAGCCTCATTTTTGTGTAAAGATGCCATTTCATCAACCATGGCCTCTTTCCAGAGTTTTCCATCCTCTAAATCTACCACTTCCCAGATAGTTCTGGGATCATGATAAGTAATAGATAAATAAAAATTTGAAAATAAATCAGTTGGACTATACCTTTCTAACCACCTTCTTTCTCGAACTGATCTTCTCACTGCTGTAGTCTCTGGCTCTTCATCTTCTGATTCCTCTTCTACTCTAGAGTATGATTCCTCCTCCTTTAGCTCAAACTCTATCTTCTTAGGTTCCTTTGGTAGGACTTCATGTTTAATAACATCTTTCACCTCTCTAAACACCACGTCTCGGCTATACATAAGTTTCCTTGTTTCTAGGTTCCAAAGCTTATAACCTTTTAAACCATCCTTATACCCAATAAAGATTCACATTTCAGATTTTCTATCCAACTTTTTTCTTTTCTCCTTTGGAACATGTACATATGCATCACATCCAAATACCCTTATATGTGAAATATAGGGTTTCTTACCAGTTCATACCTCTTGTGGAGTCTTATCCTCCAACGTTGATGAATATGATCTATTGACCAGGTAACATGCAGTCTCCACCGCCTCTGCCCAAAATTCCTATCCTAACCCAGCACCACTAAGCATGCTTCTTGCCTCTTCCATCAATGTCATGTTCATTCTTTCTACAACTCCATTTTTTTGAGGTGTGTATGGAGTATTCTTCTATCGTGATATACCACACTTCTCACATAACTCTTCAAATTCCTTCTTGCAATACTCTCCACTGTTATTAGTCCTCAACACCTTTATCTTCTTCTTTGTCTGGATTTCCACCAGAGCCTTAAATTCTTTAAACTAGTCAAAGACTTCAGATTTCTTCCTGAGGAAATATATCCATGTATTCCTTGAGAAGTCATCTATAAATGATACATAGTACACAGACTTACCTAGTGATGGAACCGACATAGGTCCAAACACATCACTGTGCACAAGCTCTAATATTTGTTTTTCCCTCTTAGCACCAGAGGGGAAACTCACCCGATTTTGCTTCCCATATACACAATTTTCATAGAAATCAAAATCCAGAGAACAATTAGACATACCTTCTACCATACCATTACCATGAAGTATTCGAAGGCCATTCTCTCCAATATGTTCAAGCCTTTGATGCCATAACATGGTCTTTTCTCCAAAGACCACTGGATTTTCTTCCGCTTTCAGGAACCACATGAACTATTGCACCTGTTAATAATAGTACTTCCCTGAAGCTTGTACAAATTTCCAATCTAAATTCCATTCATCAATACCAGTGCTCCCCGAACCATCTTGCAGCTATCTTTCTTGAACATTGTTTTTACACCTGCATCATCCAACTTGCTTATAGAAATCAGATTTCTAGCGACTGAAGGAATATGAAGAATGCCTGAAAGTGTTCTAATCCTTCCACCTTGCAACGTCAACTTGAATTTTCTGCAACTGACGATTCTAGCCTTCCTGTCATCCCCTAGTAAGACATCACCAAAATCATATTTATCATACTCGCAAAACCACACCCTATGGGGAGTGAAGTGAAAGGATGCACTTGAGTCAATCAACCATAACTCATGATATACATGTGTACTTGAAGAAGAAGCCAATTACACATCCCTACTTTCATCTGAGGTGGTTTTCACCTCTGCAAAAGGAGCGTCATCAAATCCCTTTCCTTTCTCATGAGATTTAGATCTACAATCCTTTTTGAAGTGCCCTTCCTTTCCACATTTCCAGCACACCTTTACAAGATTTCCTAGATATTTGAATCTCCCTCTAGATTTAGATCTCCCACTCGAGGATTTATTTTTATTTTTGTTTCTGTTCTGGGACCATCCTCGTACATACAAGGCATCACCATTCTGGCCCTCCGTATTTTTCCGTCTCATCTCCTCCGACAACGAGGATGAAACTATTTCATCAAACTGCAAGTTAGTCGCATTGCTACCTATTGCAATAACCAGAATATCCCACAAATCTAGTAGAGAACACATCATACTAATGCACTTATCTTCATCTGGAATTTTTATATCAACAGACAACAACTGGCTTACCACAATATTAAAGGTGTTCAAATGCTCTGTCACCAAGTCTCCATCCTTCATTCTCAAGTTATACAACTTTTTGCGTAGAAACAATTTATTCACCAAAGACTTAGATTGGTACAAAGTCCCTAACTTGTCCCACATAGCCTTTGCTGAAGCTTCCCATGATACATTCAATAATAATGAATCTGAGATGCAAAACTGTATTGTTCTTTTTCCTTCCGATTCAACTTCGCCCAGTCTTCAACTATTGTCGTTGGTTTAATACACGAATCAACCGCGATCCACTGATCTTTATCAACAAGTAGATCCTCCATCTTGAGTTTCCACAACTCAAAACTATAATCATTAAATTTCTTGATCTCTATCTTTCCACTGCCTGCCATCTTCTTTCACCACAAGAATAGATCCTGTAGATCTGCCACTAAACAGGGCCTACCACAGGCCCAAGAAAAACCCTTCAGTAGTAAAGGTGTCCCCTTGAAGCCAAAAACACTATAATATAAAATGTAGCTTTTAACCCTGTACAAAAATTATCTGCATATGAATCTAATAACAGAAAATAAACAATGATGATAACATAAAACATAAAACAAATATACATATAAATTTTCCCCTCGATCCCAAAACCGAAACTACGAGATTGATTTTTCATTATAGTACTTTCAATGTTACAATAGATATATATATATATATCTATATATATATATATATATCTATATATATATATATATATATATATATATATATATATATATATATATATATATATATATATACATGCCGAAGCATCCACAAACCCCAATCCATTAGCCCTAGATTAGAAAATAGCCATAGTTCTTGATTGGATCTACAAAATACCATGGGAATAAAACTATCATGCCGAAAACCATGTGTGAAAATCACACATAAAATGATAGGTAGGTATGCCTACCTAATATAGGGTCCAAAATTTTTTCCATGGGACACTGCCCTAGACCCTGTAAACGGGGGCTACCACCCCCGTTAAACCCCTCGACAGGGGGGCTTCCACCCCCCCTGTGATCCCCCTCCTACGCCGGACGCAATGAACAGGGGAGGCTCTCACACCCACCCCCAGCGTGTGGGGCTAGTCATGGAAATAATATAACACACACCCAACAAAAATAGTCTTTTGGAGATCCAAAAGCTTCCAGGCGGGAGGAGTGATCTAGACCAGTAAAGTGATCCAAATTCAAAGTGTCCAAAATTTCTCTAAACTTGTATCAGTGTGTATATATCAACGACCTGAATTCAGTGCAACTTGAATCATTCAAAACCGATATCGTATGCTCCTATATCGTGTTTTGATTGAATTCCCAAACATGTAAAAATTTGCATTTTGACGGGCTAACTGTACATTTTTGGGCCAATGGCAGGATGCCACTTGGGCACTCCAGATTGGTCCAAAAATTATGAAATTTGGTTGGTTCAAATTTATATTATTATTTTAATGGTTGACTTGGTCTTTAAGGTCCAATGTTTGAAGGCCACATGGGCCAATGAATGGTTGCCATGTGGCCTTCTCGTGGCATGCTAAAATTTTGTTAAGGGCCAAAGGGTACCGCACCGGATTCGAACACACAACCTATGACCAAGCAACAAGGCACCTTACCACTCTACCACCGCGGTGTGACTTAACTTTATAAGACTCACATTATATTTAAAATGTTGCACATTTCATATTTGGGATTGGGTCGGGACTAAGCCCCAACTCTGGTACCCTCGCACACAAAACCTTGGGGTAGGACGAAGGGTCGGGGCTTAACCCCATCACCAAGTCACAGCCCTTACACCATGTAACCATGGTGGGAGGCATAGGGGAGGGGGCCAACCCCTAGGGCACGGAGAGGGGGCCAACCCCAGGGCACATGGCTGCAATGTGACCAAGACCTCCACTCTATTTGTGTGCGCGCAGATTTGTAGCACCAACTCGGCTTTTATGCGCCCAATATAACCAAGTTCCAAGTTTGTTGTGGGCCCAACCGATGGGAGTAGGTTGTTAATCCCAGCCCCTGGGCACGTGACCCCATACAACTGTGGTTTTCAGAAAATGGGGGTTTGGAGGGCATTTAAAGCATCCAATAATTTGCACCATTGGGTGTGATTGTGGGTGGAAATTTTTCACAGGTTTTGAGTTTTGGGTGCTTAAGTGAGGTTTAGGGTGAATTGTAGGATGGTTAGCTGTGGAAAATTAAAAAAAAAATTGTAGGATGGTTAGTTGTGGAAAATTAAAAAAAAAAACTTGTAAGAAGCATAACTTTCTTAGTTTTTGGCCAAATGATGTGTAGAAAGATCCTAGATGCAACTTTTGACAGTTCTGAATCCATTGAAGACATATTATTTACATTTTGAGTACTGTAAATCTATGTAATTACAAATTTAAGCACTTAATAAAAGAGGCCCACCATTGAAAGCTGGACCGGGAGATGTAGCCCAGGAGAGGGGTAAAATCATTTATCATTTTTCTATTATGTGTTTATGATATGGTCTATTTTCTTTATTTTATGTTGTTAACTAAGTTTAAAAACCATAATTTTATGTGTTTTTCAAAGTGATCCATTGCCTACAATACATAAAAAATTTAATTGCAATGTTACCATCACCTTCAAGCTTGCATTATAGATCACGACCTCACCACAATAAATCACATGCCCTAACGTTATGTCATTTTGTTGGTGCTTAACCATATGGGTTGGTGGTTTCATTTAACGTCAACCATCATTGGTATGGGGGGCAGAGCCTAAGGGTTTTGTTGTCAAAGGAAAATAAAATTAGGCATGCAAATTTGTCAAGGCATGATATGGACTGAAGCAAGCTTCCCATGCTTGGTACGAAAGATTAACTAAACACTTCAAGTTGAATTACAATTTTTTTTACCTATATGATGCAACTTTAATTGTCAAAAGGATTGGAAAAATTGTTGTATATCTAGTTGTCTAAGTTGATGTTTTGTAGATTACAGGGAATAATGATAATTATATAACATCTGTTAAAAGGGTGCTATAGAAAATTTTTGACATGAAAAATTTGTGTTTGTTGTATTATTATTTAGGAATTGAAGTTAATCAACAACCCAAACATATTTTTATTTCTTAGAAGAGGTATGTTGGACAACTATTTAATATATTTGGAATGCATGACTGTAACCTTATTTTTACTCCTACGTAGCAGACTTTGAAACTTACTTCCATTGAAGGAAGTACATTTTATGATCCAACAAAGTATAGGCAACATGTTGGAAGTTTAACTTTTTTAACCACTACTAGACCTAGCATTACCTTTGTTGTAGGGACACTTTCCAAGTTCATGCATGAGCCTTGTGAAGGTCATTGGAATGCAACAAAGGAGTGTTGAGATACTTGAAGGGCACCCAAACATTTGGCATCAAATACTCCAAAGTTGCAGATTTCCATCTCACTCAGTATTTAGACTCTAACTTTGATGGTGATGAAGAGAATGAGGTCTCTACTTTTGGTTATTTTATGAATCTTGGATCAACAGCCATTAGTTGGAGGTCACACAAGAAATTTGTACCTATTGATTCTACCATCGAAGCCGAATATGTTGCAGCAACTCAAGCCACAAAATAAATCATCTGGCTTCGCAAGATACTTGAAGAATTGTAGGAGAAGTAGAAAGATTCAACACCTTTATTTGTCAATAGTTCTTCTGCAATTCAGTTGGCCAAGAATCAAAAGTTTCATGATCGAAGAAGAAATAATATTAACACAAAGTATCACTTTATTCGACATTATATAGAGGCCAAAGTTATTCATCTGACACATTGTCCTACTTCAAAACATATAGCAGATATATTCACCAAAGCACTAGGATGAGAAAAGTTTGAAAACTTTAGCATGTTACTCAGCATGTGAGACATCCCCTCGGATTAAGGGGGGAATGTTAACTAATCTTTCAGGATATTGTACATTATTAGTTTAGTTATCTTTGTTTCTAGTTAGCAAAACTACCAGTCAGCCAGTTGTGATGTGCTAACCAACCTTTATTTGTATAAATGTTGAATGATTTAAAATTAATGATATAACGATTCATTGTGGAGTTCAATGGGCTTGTAGCAATCTCATTGTGAAAAAAAATGCACCAGAATAATAAAAAATTGTAAAACCGAAACCCTTTCCTAACATGACAAAAATTCTATTATCAGTGAAGGATGAAATAGCCCTGCTAGTTTGCTGGTTAGGTAGGCCATCTCAAATTGCCTCAAATCTAAATTGTAATTGAGATTTAATAGATTCCAAAGATTTGTATCTAATGAAGTGCTCTTGTATATATTGGGTGTTAAGGAAGGTGATGTAGAAGCCTCGAGCATACAAGATTTGGGCCACCTGCATCATACCATTAATATGACCTTGAGCAGGAAAAAGTAATATGAAAAGTAACATAACCTCAATATAACTTAGGTAGTTGAAAGGAAATTTTTACTTTAAAATAATCAAAATAATAATCTAATATAAAATAAATAGTTGAGACAAAATAACAATTTTAAGACTAAATGATAATTTCATCTTAAATAATGTCTTAAATACTTCTTTGGTGTAATAGTTTATGAACCCTAAAAATATCTTTGTTGCTTATTTATGTTCCAATGGTAGGCTTCTATGTAGCCTTATTTTTGGCTTCAATATGATGGTAAAATTTCATAGTTTTGATAACATTTTTAAGAATTTTTAGGAAATTTTCATGTTTAACATCTTCTTTTAATCCACCCACTCTTAACAAATGTTCATCCCTTATGTTATCCACCTTTGTGGCCAATATCTAACATTTTGAATTATAATATTTAATATTACCTAGTTGTTTTATTCTTGTTAATTGACCAACATATTATTGTTCCCAAAATTTTCCTTATTGTGTTTCCATGTCTCTTATAAATAAACCCCAAGTATAATGATAAGAATGGAACTTCCTTTTTTTAACTGCCCATTGATACCATTGATAAGTTGCTATCTCAAATTTTAAAGTTGTTGTATGAATCCCTTGCTTGTCATCCATAATATTATGAAATACAAAATGTTACACTATTTGATTCACTAAGTAAAATGATTTTGTTTTATAAAACTTCTTCAATTCAACCTTGCGAAAGTTCACATCCTTTGGAAACCATCCATAAGTAAATCCACTATTGGAGTTAAAACACCCTAAAAATTTATTGTTATAGGAATGTTCAATTTGAATACTACCTTAGATTATCAAGACCCTTCAAGCACATCATCAATTTTAAGAAGACTCCCATTTAAGGATTCTATAATCTTAAGTTCTATTTGATCCAACTTCCCATCCATCTTATGTTCCATTTGTTCTAGATTTCCATCCTTCTATTACTAAGTCTTTCCATACATCTTATGTTCCATCTATTCCAACTTCCCACCTATCATCTATTCCATATCCCTTTTAAATTTTTCTTGGGTCTATGACAATTCAACCATTTTTAACATAGCCAATTGTTCAAATTGGATACTCTATGCCCCATGTATTCTATTTCTTCATGAGTCATGGTTGAGCTTTCTAGAGATTTAATCATTGAAGTAATCCTTGGAACTTTCTTTGAAGCCATGCGAGAAAGTAAGAATGCTTCTATTTTACATCCTTATCACAATTTAGGGTGAAATCATTTGGGAAAGGTTACTAGGTTCTAAGGACAATGGAGTCTCAAGTGTTATAGCTCTTTGATACATGTGTAGGGTCCAACAATAATACTTGGCTCAATATGTCAAGGAAAGAGCTAAAGAGGTTCAACCATGCCCTTAGTTGTACTATCCAAATATCTAAGTACTAGAGAGTGGTATCCCTGGTGTTGTGCTTAATGTACTATAACAACAATTTATCGGTGGATATCTTATCTAATTCTAGTTTAAAGCATACCTAATAAAATTCCTATATACCCAAAGGTATGTGGAATTCAAATTCTATATATAAGTACTATATGATGTAGAGAAGTACCCAGAAGGGTTACACTAGATTCCAAGAAGGTAAAAACAATTATATGTATTACTTCTATTTTTTCCAACTATATTTTTATCATTTAAATTATAGATCCTATGTTACTTAATGATGCTAAAACATATCTCAAAAAAAAAAGAAAAAACAATTAGCTAACCCTAGAAAACAATTATATTTGTTACTTTTATCCTTTTCCAACCATATTTTTATCCATTCAATGATAGATCCTATGTTATTTAATGACGGTAGAAAAGAAAAAACAACTTGCTAACCCTATAAAAAGCTCTTAAAATCATTTAAATCTCCATAAGTAATATGTCATAAATTATAAGGATTTACAATCTAAATTTTTTCTAGATATCATTTTTTGTTTCCTCAAGGTTCAAAAATTTCAGATCATGGAACATCGCCCAAAAAAGAAAATAGAAAATGACTCATTTAGAATTGATTTTAAGATTATTTAGAAACTCTATCTTATATAGAATATATCACTAAAATTATAATAAAACTTAATTTGAAATCTTGATAAGATATAATATGATATTATTACTTACTAAAAAAAATCAATATTCTAAAAATAAAAAAGTATAACTAAAATAAAAAAATATGAATCATTTAAGATTAATTTGAGGATGGGTCATACATCTTAAATTTTCAGAGAACATATTTCCCAAATTATAATGAACTAGAACATAAAATTTCATATCTAAAACTTCCCATATCATTTGTCTATTTGGTAATTATTGCTAATGTCTGGGATATCATAGTGAACTGAACTACAGAATTTCTACCCTATACCTTCTTTAATCAACCTATATCTTCTCAAAATTTCACTATATAAAACTTCCCTCCCATATCATTTGTCTACTTGGTCGTTGTTATTGCAATGGCCATGTCATTGGGGAAGAGAGTTTTCCAAACGAAGGCGTGCAAGATAGTTGTGACGAAGATACTGAAGACTGTAATAGTGGCAACTGTAGAAAGAAGTACAGCCAAGAAGTGTGTGAAAATATGGGGCACTTGCTCTGAGTATCTTATTGTCGCTATCGATGTCGATGTCATTGGGTAGGTGTATGCCCACCATGAAATAGAGAACCTGCAAAAGGCAGCCATGGCGTTCATTTATATCCACCAGTTTCGTTATACTCAATCCCTGATAGGATTACGTTACAGCAAAGAAATATGAACACAGACAGCGAGTATTGCAACGCACCATACAAGAAAATTGCAACTGGAAAGGTATGGTATTCATATCAAAATTGCCGAATGTAAGATGACTTGAAGCAGATGAAAATAAAAAAAGATTTGGAAGAAATATAAGATAGAACAATTAAGATTTTATTGAAGGGAGTGACTGGAGAAATGTAGAAACTGCAAATTTAAATTCATCAGAGATTTAACTTTAGTTAGATTGTATAGAAATTGGTATATATATAACCGGGAAAAGGAAGACATCAAAAAGTTTTGCAGATATGTAAAGGAATGGGAATGATTTAAATTAAAAAGAAGAAAAAGGAGATAGCAATATGTATAAAAAAAAATTTGTAAGTTTGGTAGTATTTTTTTATTTTTGAGTTTTATATGTGTAATTCAGTAGGAAAAAGATAACTCGACTTCATTCCATGGCCATCACTATTTGGAACTACACCAAAATCATATATGGCTCAACCAACGCCCCCCACAGTAAATTGAATTTCTAGGGTATGTAAGCACGCTCGACTAATAAGGAGAGGTGCTCGACCATAAAAATGCTCGACCATAAAAATGCATAACCAGACTCGACTGTTAAGCAGAGAACCTTTGCATGCTCCACTGTTAAGGATGTTTTAATATAACAAAACTCAAAAATATATATAAAAAAGATGGCTCTCAAAGGAATCAAGTGGCTTGTTTGTTGACATCGTTTTATTTTGTTCGTAACATAATATCTACATACTATTTGGGTTGTGTTTATTTCAGTTTTTTTCTTCGTTCGATTTTTCTTACTTTTAAAGTTTCATAGATATTGTCGTAACTTTGAGAAAAAACTAATAGAGTTAGGCCAATGATAAAGCATAGACATATTTCAAGGCCAAATAATTTTCACATCGGTTACTCCTAAGAAGATATGTACATTGTAAAGTTAAAACTATTCTGATGCAATGTGCAGCCAGCTAAAATAGTGATAGTAATAAAGCACAGGATTTTTATTCTTGGAAAATACAGAATAAAGTATCAACCACAAAAAAAAAATGTGCAGAATTATACTAAATAATTGATACATCGAATTTAATAAAGTATCGATAAAGCACGCGCCATCTTTTATATTCGAAAATACCAGAAGATAGCATCAAACAAGTTAAAAATGTCGAGAACTATATTAAAATAATCGATGCCTTCTAACTTAAGAAAATGAGTGAAATGAAGAAATTGCGTTGTGTTACCCTAAAGTCTATACAGAATTGTGCTTGTTTGGATCTTGATGCTCAATCAAGATGTATAAATTAAATTTATTATATCCATCTTTCATTCAATTTATATTATATTAATGACAGATTTCAGAATATTTTGTAAATTTAATGACAGTAAAGTTAAATTTATTATTTTATTTACCAAATATCAGGGTTTTTCTGAAATATTTATAAATTTAATTTTGATAAATTTAAAATTTTTGAAATATTCATAAATCTGTAATCATCCTACAAATCAAGAGATCCATGATTCAATCGATTACAAATCAAGAGATCCATGATTCAATCCTTGGTGGTGATCTAATTTCAAGAAATAAACAGTTAATAAACCCTAAAATTAGAGTGGTAGCTGGCAGAAACAATTTGCTAGTAACAGATTGACCCAGTTGCTGAATAAAATAAAATCTAACCATCCTCTCAACAATTCTAAGCCAAATTAGCTTCGGTGAATGCATGAACATATTAGAATAAAGTATTTCATTTAATTAGTATGTAGTTTTAGAATTTGTGCATATAAACTTTCAGCTTGTGAGTCAGTTTCAGTACTTGAGATCATGTCTATTTTATGGGTATAAAAACCTAAAGAAATATCGCTCTCTTCTTATCTATATCTTTTGGATTTTTTTTTATTATTATTATACAGAAAACGGCTTCTGTTAATGTGGATGTTATTAAAACAGTGGTTTATTTCAATGAAATTGTACTGGTAAAGAGGCTGAAAAAAAAGGCAGATTAGAATAAAAGACATATAGAAGGTTTTCTCAGTGCAGTCTGTTAGTGTGGATATTATTAAAACAGTGGTTTATTTCAATGAAATTGTACTAGTAAAGAGGCTGGAAAAAAAGGCAGATTAGAATAAGATTAGAATAAAAGACCTATAGAAGGTTTTCTCAGTGGAGTTTTTAGACCGGGCATGTGAGAAGAGAAGATGAGGATGTGGAGTTTTCATAATAAACCAACCATGTTACTATTATTACTTCTGATGGGAAGTAGGAATCAGCACTAACAATAGAGCTGAGATTATAAGGTTGTGAGGAGTTCCATCTGCTGCAAAGTGGATAGGGATTAAGAAGTTGTAGGTATATGGTGATGCTAAGGGTATCATTGAATGGATAGAAAAGTACAAGCAATTTAATCAGCCCATTTTAGATAAGCAATTTAATCAGCCCATTTTAGATAATTGGATGAATTCCATAAAAAATTTGGTAAGCTCTTTTCAACACATCCAATCTGATCATGTCTACAGAGAACAAAACATAACTGCAAATCTTATGTCCAAAAGCAGTATAAAAAAGGCTCCTGGTAAGATCTATTATGCAGCTTTTGAAAAAGATATCAAAGTCGCAGCTTTTGAAAAAGATATCACAGTCAAGGTTGACAATATCATTTTCTTATAAAAGGTTTCTGTGTTTTTTTGTTTTATATTTTTGAGATATGATAGAGAAGGGAGTTCCAAATTTTTGAGCTGGGAAGGAAAAGGAAAGATATAAAAGATCGATCAAATAGTATAAATCAGAAACACAAGGATTTCCAAATTACTTGTGTAATAATTTTTCCTTCGGGAGAACAATGGGAAGCATGCAGGTCATCACAGACGATGTAAGGGTATTAGATAGGCTAAATAGACAGGTAAATATGGTTGTTTTACGTATATGATTGAGATAGAAAAATACTATGGGTGTATGGAACTATGAAAATGTACTTCCTTTTTATTTTTATAACGAAAAGAAGAGTTTTTTTTCTTCTGATAAAATTTTTTTTTAAGAGATGATGATACATGGAAATATTGAAATAAAGTTTATTTCAATTAATAATTAATTAGTATCTGGTGGCAGAATTGAGATAATTACCTGAACCCTCGGAAAAACTTCATGCGCACAATCTGCACCGTCAAAGAGAAGATGGTTTACCGTTCAAGCAGTATATGCTCAGCGTGTAATTTAAATAGCGAAAATGATCCATCTAACTACACTTACGAGAGATGTGTAGAGGAAGAGTGCAACAAAATACATGATGCGAGAAACTATGTCAAATTCCCCGAAAATTGTCTCCCAGGCCCAGCTTGCAGTGGCCGGAGCAGCCAAAAATAGAAAAAATACAGGATGGAGTTCCTTGGGCAGCGTTTCACTGGTAGGCAATCTCTGGTAGAGTGTCACGAATAATACTAAGTAATGGGCCAACCCTACAGCCCATAAGAATTTTGCAGGTTCCTTCAAGTCTAAGCGAGCCGCTAATAGAGATCCTACAAAATTTCCTACCACAGACAAGTGCGTGGAAGGGTTAGCTACTTTTGATAATCTCTTCTCTCCTCCAGACAGCCATTGGCCATATATCTTCAGCTCCAAAATCAGCAAAGGAGCCATGAAAATGCACCACACCGATGGATGAACTGACTCTGCTATTACGGGAGGTACCGCTATAGCTAGTGTCATAGCGGCAACCCATGGAGCAAAGAAGAAATTCACCCTCACTGGATGGCAAAACTCCCTCTTGACAGCCTCGAAATGGTAAATTGTTTTGAGCAAATAAGTGCAGAAAACAAGGATGAGTATGCACACTGCAAGTAACCAGAGAGATAAATTTATCTGCGGCGGGATATGGAGGAATTTAACAGCAGGAGAGGTGGAAAGAGCCTTCCATAAAGATGCTTGGCTTGCCAACCCCATGCACATTCCGAAGCATGCATTTGGAAATCTAAGAAGAAATGGCCATATTTTGTCCACGGGAGGAACTGCAACTTTCTCACAGTCCTGAAATCAAAGCAAGGAAAAAACATCAGAATCTCATCACCTTCAGGAGGCTATCTCATAAATTCCAATATCAGTCAAAAGGGTTACTTGTGTGAACTTGAAATGCACATAATTTATTCAAACCTGGAGGCTATCTCATAAGTTACAATATTTTTGAAGTGGATTGTTTGTGTGATGTTGAAATACAGAGTTTCTTCAAAGCTGTATTAGATTCCCTGCAAGTATTGTGTACTTCCTTAATTCTATCTATTGGATAGCAGTCTTAAAGTGTACAATCTTTCTCAACCCTCTTCATATGTGATAAAAACAAGTATTGTGTACTTCCTTAATTCTATCTATTGGATAGCAGTCTTAAAGTGTACAATCTTTCTCAACCCTCTTCATATGTAATGAAAACAAGGCTAAATTTTTTTATTCCCAATCTGCTTTTCTATAAATTTCATATCATGAAACTACAAAATATTTATATAATGGCTCCCTATCCATCGACTGAACCACACCAACAAGATTAATTCCCAAAGTTTCATAACCTTTAAATTTAGGCAAATACAATACAACAAATTTCTCTCACAAATTGAACGAATATGCAAAGAATTTATGGCACACCTAGTCTATACAGACTGCAGCATGAACTAAACTTTTATCAATTGTATTGATGCAATTACTACCTCCTAAAATTTTCATATCTCGGCAGCACTATTATCTCACAAATAATTACTACCTCCAAAGATATTGATATCTCGTGAACACTTGATTTATGTAAAGAAAAAACTACCTCCAAAGAATTTGATATCTCATTGGAATAATTTTATATTTCACATCACAAATCAAAATTAAATTAAAAATCTAGATAAATATCAACATGGATACTGAATAATTTATGCATCAATACACAAGCACATATGAAAAAAAATATAGCCTGAATTTATTGATCTACTCCATATATCCATAGTCTTCTCACCCTTAGAACTTCAAGCTCGGGCCCCTCCAATGCTTCAAAGTATCTCTCTGCAGGAATTTCAACACTGACTAAGTGCAGAAATTCAGGCCCAGATATATATGTTCCATCGCTTCTCTCCTCATGCCTGACAGGGTTATGGTTTTCCATTGCAGTGTGTGAATAGATTATGTAACATATGTCGTCCTATGAGTCGTTGCTGTCTCTACAAACCCATAATTTATAGGCCTCGGTTATCCTCTCCAGAAGAATTTGGAAGGGACTCAGGTCTTGAGGAGCTCTTGATGAGGACAGAGTTACTTCCATTTCCTTTCAGTAACACTTTCATTGCCAAATCAATTAACAGCTTGGAAACAATTTGGCATGGTCATCAGAGAATCTAGTTCACATAGAACTTCTAGTGTGGCATGACATGTGAAAAAAGTACTTTTTGAGTAATATTTTAAGAGGTGAAATTCAACTAGACTATAATTATTTTAAAATGAAATAAAAAATAATTTGATTGAGAGTTGCTTGACTGCGATTTCTCCGCGGGATCCAAAAGACGTAAATGTTGGGAAATCCTGTACGTGATAGGGGGGCGTAGGTATATGCTTGATGTGCAAGCATGGAGATGAAGATGCGGATCATCTTATGTTTAGCTGTCCATTTGCTGCTGCAGTTTGGGAAGGGTTTGTGGATGCAATTGGCACTGCACCTAATGGGACACATCGCACATTGAAATTATGCTTGTGTTTTTGGATCAATTCTAGTTCTCAATATTGTTCCTTACTTTTTACTTTTTTCCCCAATATGGTTCAGTTGGAGATGTGGGAATGCACTTATCTTTGACCATAAATTTGTTGTGGTTAAAAAAGTTATAATATAATATGTGGACTATTTTGTCTAATTTTGGATGACAAAAAGAAAGAAGTTATAGAAAGATTAGATTTGGGTACATGGAAAGGTCTTTCTTGTGGGCTTTTGTGGAATTTTTTTTATGGGGGCTTGCCCCCACATGAAGTGTGGATGAGGGGCAGCCATTGTTTTGGAAGCAGGAAAATATTTTCATTTGTGGTGGGGGTTAAAGGACAAATAGTAGAGCTGAAATTATTGCTCTTTGGGATGTCTTCATAGGTGCAAAATGACTAGGCCTCGAGGAATTTCTCGTTTATGGGGTCCTCCCATCTCATCTAACTGGATGAGGAGCATCATCCATTGGGTTAAGGACTACACACTATTTAATCCTCCCATTTTATCTAACTGGACCTGTAAGCACTTTACAACATATTGAATTTGGTCATATATACGGAGAGCAGAATTAGACTGAGGACCTCCTCTCAAAAAGAAGAATCTCAAGGAAACCCTATAAGATACATTTTGCTGTTTATGAAAAGGATGTAATGACAAACCCTGGATGCATCAATCACACTTAGGAGTTGATGGAAGAAAAGATTAGACATCTTAGATGGCGGTATGATATTTTGGGCAAAATTTAGCTGTAATTTTGTTTGTTAAATGTTTTTTGTATAGGCAATATGCAATGTTAAGTGGTTAATAAATGAATATAGGAAAAATTCAGACAATTTTGTAAGATAAAATACATATATATATATATATATATGAATGAGAGAGATATAGGAAAACCCATAGAAATTTACGGAACATCTCATGAATATGTAATGTTTGTTTTTAGCTGTAATATGGTAATTCAGAACTGATGATGATGTTTTGTCATATTTTTATATATAGAAATGAAATTAGCTGTATGCAAAATGATCATTTATATGGCATACACTTAACAATTCAAAATTAAAATTTTTCAATTTCTCATTTAATTTTCTATAAAATTATCAAACATATCTGGTTTAAAAGAAACCAAAACTTACCCTAAAAGGACATCAAAATTACTTGACTCTTTAACTTATTTTCTTATTTCATTTTAAAAAATAATTCTTAAAAAACAATTTTAAACACATACTCTTAAAAACACCTACCATTGTCCATAATTTTAATTAAAATAGAGCAGAATCGCCAAATATGAAAATACAGCCCACGAACATAAATTCCTTCATCATCTCTGGATCTCGACATGACTTCCAAATTTCGACTATACGTATGTTGATCGACTGTTAACAGCTTACTCTTGGTATCAAGTCACTAGTATACAAGGAATTCCACATGTTGTAACATATAATAGAATTTTAAGGTTACTGTGTTTTTCTAGAGTTACTTTTAAGGTTTTGTACCACTCAAAATTGGCCGTATTCAGTATTAGCTTTCACATCAATCAAGATTTGCCTTTCCATTTGCCATATTCAGTATTAGATATGAATCAAAATATGCCAAGGCATGGAACTTTGTTTCTCCCTGATTAATATAATTTTAAATTAATTAGTTCAATTATATAAATTATATGATTAATATTAAAACATTAATGTATAATTAATATATATATATATATATAAAATAAAATTCTTGAATAAGTATACATTAACTAATATATATAGATATATATAAAAAGATAAATATATATTTAATAAAAATTTGAATGAGTAGATTTATTTATAATTGAAGTTTTTAATTTATAATTAATATCATGGATCAATATTAATGCCAAAAATACATTATTTTATTTATTTATTTATTTATTTATTTATTTTATTTTTTTTTCAAAAGGTGGAAAAAACTATCAAACTCAGTTTGTCAAACCAACAGTGAGGACAGCCATCTCTGGCTGCTATCCGCGAATGTCAGTTGACACATCACTGTTATCAAGGAAAACCACGCCACCTGAAATAACCCGCTGGTGGTCCGTAAGGGAGCACGCTTTCACTCCTGCCAGATGCCTCTGGGTCTTGGGCCGTTAACCTGTTTCCTTACGTCGATACTAATTGAATTTTTATAAGAATTTTCTTAATTAATAAATTTAGTTAAAAGAACAAAAAAATACATAACTACTTTGGATATAGATTTCAACACTTGATTTGTATATACTATAAAAATATCTTAAAGTATTCTATGGAGGATAAATCCTTATAATCCACCTAATAAATATTGATAATTAAGTTAATGTTCTTCAAGGGCTATTCCAAAATAGACACTCTAATAAGTATTGATAATTAACTTAAAGTTATGGAAGCCTTAATCCACAATAGACAGGCTTCAAATATATACATTTACTTTTAATTTTTAAAATCTAGATAATATTAAGAAAATATTATGTTTTTTTTTTTAATTAGCTTAGTTGAATAAGAGTGGGATATTGAGTTTATGTGGTGTGTATGTTGGAATTTTAGTTTAATTATTAACTAGTGCAACAATATAAATTAAACGAGGTTTATATATATATATATATATAAACACTTCTAATACATCTTACTTTGATAAAGTAAAAAAATTATTAGAACTAAATAAATTATATTTATATTATTATAATAAAAAAAATTAATATATAATTTAAACATATATAGATTTAGAAAACATGGAAAAATAGTGTTAATCATGGAAATTAATGTTGACTTGACCATCACGATTCTTAATCTTTAAACAATACTATAACTTATGAATACCAGATACCCAACAAAACTACAACTCACACCATATGAAACTTGTTAATATGGTAAAACATTTTACTTAATCAATTTAATTAAAAAGAAAAAAAAAATCATAATTACTTTCAAATAAACAGTAAACCTTAACTCTCTTAAGAATAAATCCAGAGTAAGCCACTCTGTTCAAAGCAGTGGATCTTAAACCAGGGATTTATTCTAAAAAATACAACTGTTTCGGGAACAGCAGATTCCCCAGAATATGTGTAATGTAATAGCCTTGCACTCTTGAAAGAAGTTTGTTCAATTAATGAGACATGCAATAATAGAAGTTCTGTCCACCTGTGGAATAATAGTAAGGGAAGCAGATACCTTCTCTCAAATGGAGACGGTGAATGGGCGGCTCAAGAAAAGGTGCAGAGCATCCTCAAATGTTGATCTACAAAGAAAACATATACTCAGTCCCAACAATCCCCCTTGACCAGATTATCCTAGGTAAGAATCCTATAATGAAAATCCAACGAGGTGAAACATTTTTAACTTTGTTGTAACCTCCCACCTCCGCATACGGGCTAACGAATCTGTGGCTTTGTCCTACCGATTCTTCATGGTAACGCATGAATAAATCTCTTTGGTAGAGATATTGTCTTCGTAAGCACGTCCATCCCCTGTGAGCCTGTTTACCTTCTCAGACAAAACTATCCCCAAATCGCATAAATTGGATTTCTGCATCTTGCGAATATGTACTAAAGTAATGTGCCCACGCCTATGTAGATAATGAATAATGGGAGTGGAGAGAATATGTCCCCAACCAATCCAATAATGGCATCTAAAGTTTAAACCCATATGAATTTTATTTACACAACCTACTTCCCATTTGAGATTGCCACACAACCATTGCTTTGATTTCATCAAGTTGCACCATATAAAAGATGCCTTGTTCTTTTCCAGAGCCTTAGCTAAGACCCATTATTCCAAATTAGAGTGATTAAGGTACTTCTCACTAATAATATCCTGCCAGATACCAGACACCTCAAAAGTCCTCCCCATCTACAATGGGCCTGCAAATAAAGTCTACTTTAGATAAATGAAACTTCCTTTTGTTTCTGCTGCTGACCCAAAGTAAATCAACAATGAGAGAGTCAACTATTTGGATGACTGACATCGCTAAATGGAACAAGTGCGTCCAATAGACCGAGATGCCTTGTAGGATTGCCTTAATCATAATCATTCTGCCACCCAAAGAAATCCATTTGTTTTCCCATAAGGACAATTTCTTTTCAAATTTTTGGATTAGCTATCTCCAATCCCGTTTCTCGTAATTATTAGGCTTCAAATGAAATGCTGAGTACTTGAATCCTCCAGATTGATTTCTGCCCTTGATCCCATAGATATCAATAATTGTTTAGTAACCTCCTCCTCAATACTATCAGAGATATTTTCTGATTTATCTTCCTTCCTCAATACTATCAGAGATGTTCTGATTTATACTTGTTTAGGATGAGGCCAGAAGAATTCCCAGATTTAGTTATAATTTGATGACAATTCTTCCATAAGAATTCCCAAATTTAGTTATAATTTGATGAAAATTCGTCCATTCCGAGAGCTTCGCCTCACCAAGTCCAAGAAAATCATCTACGAACATTAAATGGGATAGATGAACGTTGTTAGTGACCCTGCACCCAGAAATCCTTCCTGCCTCCTTAGCTTCTCTCAATCCTCTGCTAAGCCCATCCATAACCAAAATGAATAATACTGGAGAGAGTGCATAACCTTGCCTTAGTCCTTAGTCCTCTGGAAATGTGGAAAAATTCTTTTGGCTGTCCATTGATCAACACTGCTAAATTTGTTGTCGAGACACAGGCCATGATCCAGTTAATATGTCTACAAGGGAAGTCGATTCTATGTATGATACCCTGTCATAGGATTTTATAAGGTCAATCTTTATGAGGCAGGCTTTCAGTTTACAGGATTTAATAGAGTGAATACACTCTTGTGTGATTCTAACAACGCCCTGTATTCTTCTTTCTGCAAGAAAACCAAACTTCTCCAGAGTAATATTGCAAACTTCTCCAGAGTAATACGTTCTGACAATATCTGCTTAATTATGTTAGTAGTTAATTAAGAGCTCATCTTCTATAACATTACAGAGAGAGATTGGTTTACAATAAAAAAACATGAAGAATTATCTTTTTAGGTATAAGAGTGAGAAAGGTGGAATTGATAGCACCTGGAGTGTGCCCCTGAAGGTTGGACTCCTCCACCATATCAATGAGCTCTGATCCCATCAAATCAAAGAAAAATGTGAATAGTTCCATCAACCATCCGTCTGGACCTGGGATTTTATCCTTGGCAAGTTATTTCAACACACCATGCTGCTCATCAAAACAGATAGGTCTATCCATGTGCTCAATATCTTCATCTTTTACCGTGCAGGGGAATAAGTTGACCAATTCCAATTGATCCTCAATGTGAGATACATTTGAAGCAGTGAATTGTTTACTGTAAAGATTGACAACTTCTTATTGGATGTCATTCAAGGACGTGAGCAATCTATCTTCTGCATTACGAATATACTATATTGTATTCATGCTTTTCCTGTTGGATGTTGCCTTATGAAAAAATTGGGTGTTCTTATTGCCACCCTGAATCTAGGCCAATCTGCTTATGAGCCCCCATTCGTCTTCCTAGAATTTTAGAATATTATGCTTCCAGATAATAAGCTCCAAGACTATCTTCTTAATATGATCAGAGAAAAATTCAGGGAGAGTGGGATCCATCAGAAACTCAATTTCATTTTCCATAACTGAAAACTCCTGATGGAGTTCCTTTTTTCGCTTGCAGACCCATGATTTGACCTCTGATTTCAACCTGCACAGTTTATGAGAGACGATATCCATCTTATTGGTATGATTTATCTCCAATGGCCACTGCCAAGAGTGTATGATCAGGTTCACTAGTTCCTTTTCTTGAAGCCATTAGTGGTTAAATTTAAATGGCAACACATTGACATCATGCTCTCCCTTCTATTCCAGAAAAATAACATCATGATCAGAGATTCCAGAAAATAAGGACCATGTAGTTAGTTGCTTTAATCTTGCATACAAAAAAGTATGAACTAGGAATCTGTCAAGTATTTTCGCAATGCCCTCTGCAACAGAATTCCCATTCCTCCAGGTAGGGCATATGGGACGAGGGGTAATATCCTTAAGCATTATGCGGTCAAATAGCTCATTGAAAAATCCTGTTAATGGCCCTGATTTACATTTCTTTTCCCATATCTCCCGTGTTCATTGTGAGATTTAGATCTCTAGCGATTATGAGAGACCTAATATCTAATAGTCCATAGGCATCTAGTATTCCCTAAAATTATTTTTCGTTGTTATACGGAGCATATAAATTCAGAATGAGCATATATGGATCCAAAAGATGTAAATGTTGGGAAAGGCGCCAATATCACTTGTTAAATAGATCACAAGATTCGATTAGAGAGGCATTTTTAAATTAATAATGGTGTCAATGTCTATTTATCACTTGTATATATGCTTATTAGAAATTCTCTTTTAATTATTAGATTATCAAATTAAGACGAGATAACTACAAGATTGCAAGAGCATAACTACAAGGAATTAGACAAAGAGAAAAAATACAAGGAATTAGACAAATGAGATGCAACAGAGAATATTTTATTTTGTTTTTGCCTCAAGACGTGTTTTAAGGCTCGAGATATTGTATTTGAATCCACCTCACTCTCCTTATGTCAAGCGATCTATTCCTTCCTTGACGATATGGGTCTGTTGTAACTACCATTTGTTCAAGCTCGTTACTCAATACAATGAGTTTGTTCGAACCCCAATCCATTCAGAGTCTAATAACCTTGTGTCAGTCTCTATCTATTAGATATGAACTTGCTTTAAGGTTGGATTACATATATATATAAAAGATAGCATCCAAAGACTCTAGAGGACCACTTAAATCATTCTCAAGATGCAAATAACCATACCTTCCAGTTTATTAACCAATTTCAATGCCATTGTAACCTAAAATCGTTACTCAATACAATGAGTCTATTTGAACCCCAATCCATTCAGAGTCTAATAACCTTGTGTCAGTCTCTATCTATTAGATATGAACTTGCTTTAAGGCTGGATTACAGATATATAAAAGATAACATCTAGAGACTCTAGAGGACCACTGAGCAGTAAGACGCAAATGAGAGATGTAATGAGGTAGTTAGTATCCAAGAAGGCTATCTTATCCTTGACTAGGCTAGGAAGAAAAGCCAACAACAATGCCAATATGCTAACTCAAGAAATTATTAGTCCTTCAATGTACCATTGTCAATGAAACATGGATTTTTGTAGCTTACTGGCAAGTATATATCAGTCAATTAAATGATTAGATCAACCCTTAAATCATTCTCAAGATGAAAATAACCCTACCTCTAGTTTAGTAAGCAATTTCAATGCCATTGTAACCTCAAATCCGACCTCTACAATTTAATATCAGACTACTATAACAATGATACTAGTCCATTGTCAACAAGATTGGTTGAGCAAGATTAGAGGATAGAACACTTAGTAACCTTTGTGATTACAGATCTATAAAAGATAGCATCTAGAGAATCTAGATGACCACTAAGTAGTAAGATGCATATGAGAGATGAAATGAGGTAGTTAGTATCCAAGAAGGCTATCCTATCCTTGACTAGGCTAGGGAGAAAAGCCAACAACAATGCCAATATGCTAACTCAAGAAAGTACTAGTCCTTCAATGTACCATTGTCAATGAAACATGGACTGTTGTAGCTTACTGGAAAGTATATATCAGTCAATTAAATGATGAGATCAACCCTTAAATCATTCTCAAGATGAAAATAACCATACCTTCCAGTTTAGTAACCAATTTCAATGCCACTGTAACCTCAAATATGACCCCTACAATTTAATATCATACTACTATAATAGCAATGCTTCAAAACTGATATTTTTTTACAGACTACAATAGGTCAATATTGAGGATAAGTAAGCTTACAAGTGATTGAAAAGATGCACTCCAATCATCAATAACATGCAACAGACCTTAGAAGGTCTTCACAACCTAGACAAATAAATAAAATAAAGCCCACAACCATCTAAGAGAAAGCTAGAAACAAATTTTATGTGTGAGTCCAGTTTAGTAACCAATTTCAATGCCACTGTAACCTCAAATCTGGCCCTACAATTTAATATCAGAATAATATAATAGCAATGCTTCAAACCTGATATTTTTCGACAGTTTGCAATAAGTCACTATTGAGGAGAGGTAAGCTTACAAGTGATTGAAAAAATACACTCTGGTCATTAATAACATGCAACAGACCTTAGAAGATCCTCACAGCCTAGACAAATCAATCAAATAAAGCCCACAACCATGCAAGAGAAAGCTAGAAAGAAATTTTATGTGTGAATCCAGTTTAGTAACCAATTTCAATGCCACTGTAACCTCAAATCTGACCCCTACAATTTAATATCAAACTACTATAATAGCAATGCTTCAGACCTGATATTTTTCGACAATCTGCAATAGGTCATTGTTGAGGAGAAGTAAGCTTACAAGTGATTGAAAAAATACACTCCAATCATCAATAACATCAAACAGAACTTAGAAGATCCTCACAACCTAGACAAATCAATCAAATAAAGCCCACAACCATGCAAGAGAAAGATAGAAAGAAATTTTATGTGTGAATCCTCACTATTTCGTTTTAGATATCTTGTTTCTTTGTGTGAATTTAATTATTCCAATCCTTTTGTAATGTGAAATTTTGCGTCGCTTATAAAAGGTAGGAAGCATGATGTTGTTCAACCCCTAAAGGGCTTCTACTATCAATTGCCATATCTCTCTCATGATATCATTATTGTAAGGAAGTAGTGGTGATGTTAAAGCTACAATCATGCTAAGACAATAAGTAATTGTGAGCCTGACCTCTTCACAAGGATGCTCCCAGAGTTTGGGTTATATTAATGTGAGCATGGATGGCTTGAGAGCTCAACTGAGTTTCTTCCATTCTAGTTGCCCCACCCTGAACACACATGTATCTAACTCCTCCAAATTATGAAGGTCTATGTCTAACTTTGTTTGTTGTAATTCAGATCCAAGTGTGAAGAGCTTAGCCCCTCTTCCTTGTCCTTCCTTCACTTCCCATGGATGCTTCGACTATAGCATGACATGGACTCTTTTCAAGAATGGTTTGCTTATTTGACCATAATTTTGGTCTAAGGAAGTATTGGTGCGTAAAGGACCATATATTTTGACTAGTTCATCAAGAAGTTTCTGGGTGTTTTCCAAGGTCTCTTCAAGACAGTCCATCTTCTCTCATACCAAAGTAAACAAAATATGGAGGAATACACTAATTCTTCGTAGAGAGATTATGTCAATCATGCCTACCAAAATATTAAGTTTATCTTCAAACAAATTTGACCCAAATGTACTATAACCACAAACTTCAAAATGATTTTCCCTTCACTTTTTTATTTAAAAAAAAGAAAAGAATCCTTATGTCTTCAAATAATTATTCATCCCAAAAGGAATAAAATCCTTATGTCTCCAAACTCCAACAAAAACTATATTCCAAATATAAGCAACTCATATAAGTAATATCCAAAAACCATTTTATTCTCCCTAATGCAGATCACACAAATTATTAAATTATTGTCCAAAACCACTGTAAATATCCCTCTTAGACTAGTGGTATTCATGAAGTAATCGGTGATCCCCTGCTAGATTCCGCAGTGACAGAGAAACACTCATGCTTAAACTCGACAAACCCAAGGTCTCTAGAGATTGATTCCTTACTGCATAGTTCTTTGGACTCGTCACAGATGCTCGAATGTATGGCGATCCACGCTCACTCTAAGATATATGGCTTCCTCAACCCAACTCTTAGCTTCGTTATATGGATGCTTCACACCTTCTGGATGAAGGTATATAATTGGCTGACAGCGTATATGTTAAATTTGGGCAACAATGGTATGTTCTATGCTTTAGAGCAATTTTACTTCAATTTATAAATTAGCCCAATATCAATATCGAGTTTAGCAATCACATCAACATGATAGTAAAATGCAGATAGAACATAAACCTAAATAGTAGAAGACAAGCCAAGACAAGAGGACACAAGATATTTCACCAGCCAGGGACAAAACCCAATGTGGGGAAACCCTTGATCAATTCTTCTTATAGTCTTCAATAGTTTAGTAGAGAGAGATAGTAAAATTTACAAATTTAATAATTTATAATAGCAGCAAAAGAGCCCTAAGCAGAAAAGTCAACGCTAGTCAACAGGGAATATTTGACCCTCAGCAAATCGGTCAACTTCAACCTCCAAACAGCAAGATAAAACAACCCTCAAAACAGTTAAATTCAGCCCATTCGAAGTCTGGTCAAACAACTCACCTGTGGTTAGACCTAGCTATAGTCAATGCTGCTCAACAGTCAATGTTTAGGCTTGATTTTTGTGCCCAAAAATGCAGCCTGCCCAAATAGAGATAGCCATCACAAAAACGCAGTCAAAGGAGGTCAATGCATGTTGGTCAATGCTTGGTCAAACTATCTAGAAATTCGATCTTTTGAAATTTCGCTCTCTTGAAATTTCAGACACGTGGAGAGAGAGAGGCCTAGAAATCTGTACCCAATCAATGAGGAGAAAGAGAGAGAAGTGTGAAGATGAGTGTGTCCAAATGAGGCTATTACATCATGTATTTATAGAAAACGTTGAGGATGAATAGACGTGACTATTCAGCTTCTAAGCCTACATAAGTTTGCTAGTCGACCTTGACAATTTGTCCATAATCAAAATAAATTCATAACTTCATTTGTACATGTCAGAATTGGATGATATTTAGATCAATCCTACACCTCTTGGAGAAAGGAATCGAAGAAAAATATAAATTGTCATAAATAAGATAACCCATGTGGAGTTTGGCCCTAGTTGCCAATTTTAACACTCCCTCTCAACTAAGGAGAACTCCATCTGCTAATCCATCTGCCAATCTATACTATCTCTGCCATGAATGCATTGTTCTTCTCTATTGAACTATAAATAAGAAGAAGTGATCGAGAATGTATCATACCATTCTCTACTGAACTGAAGTCAGTCCCAAATAAAAGAGAGTGTCTTATACCACTCTTACTGACCCGAAGTCAGTTCCAATCAAAAGAGAGTGTGTCATACCACTCTTACTAACCCAAAGTCAGTTCAAATCAAAAGAGAGTGTGTCATACCACTCTTACTGACCCGAAGTCAGTTCACATTGATCCCAGATCAATATCAATCATCCTAGCATAGGGAGTACAGTAGTACACGATGTGTCCATCGGTAGTACTATGGTCCCTATCCTCATTTCCCTACTCATTGACCAGATGAGAGGTACTTCCCATGAGTCCCAAATTACATGGGTAGGATGTCTCACTAGGAGAATGATGAACCTCTCATCTTTCCTACATGTCACCAAGGGGTATCATAGGGGAAGGTTGAAACACTCACCCTGTGTATGCTCATCGCTGCAAGAAGTACCCTAAGCCCCTCGGAGCTCCCAGAGCTCAATGTCCATCTCATATAGGACCCTTATAAGATGGTCTCTCCATGACTCCAAGTCGTTCTTAGAAGACCAAGAATTTGACCTTCCCTAGGGGATTTTTCAAAATATCAGCGGCTTGCTCATTAGTCCCAATGTGATGGAGCCTTATTGCTCCTCGTTGTACCATATCCCAAATAAAGTGGTACCTAATATCTATATACTTAGAGAAATCATGAAACACGAGATTCTCTAATAGTCAGATCCTGCTCTGGTTGTCGCAGAGGATCATGGTGGTATCCATAACATGTCCAAACAACTCACTAAAGAGCTTCCTCAACCAGACAGCTTCACAAGAGGCCATACTAGCAAATATGTATTCAACCTCGGTGGTGCTCAAGGAAACTGATTTCTGCATCCTTCTCATCTAGGATATCGAGGCAGAACCTAAAGAAAAACATCATCTAGAAGTGCTCTTGAAATCCACCAAACGGCCAGCCCAATTAGCATCAGAATAACCATGCAACCTCACATTTCTGGTAGTGTATCTCATTCCATGAGTTCTTGTGCCTTGAAGATATCTTAGAAGATTCTTGGCACCAATCCAATGTATATGATGAGGTTCAACCATATATTGGCTCAATTTGTTAACTACAAAACATATGTCCGAGCGAGAGTTCACCAAGAACATCAGTGCTCCTATGAGTTGAAGATACTCAGAAGAATTTCTCAATTCAGGTCTAGCAGCAATACCTCATAACTTCTTAAAGTTAAGTTCCATCGGAGTAGTCACAGGCTTGCAGTCCACCATCCCACATATTTCTAATATCTTCACAACATATTTTCCTTGAGAGTGGAAAATTTCACCTTGCTTTTGCCAGACCTCCAACCCTAAGAAATATTGCATCGGTCCTAGGTCCTTCATCTCCAATTTAGAAGCCAACTCCCTCTTACATTTGTGAATGAGAGGGTCTGCACTTCCATCAGCTCCATGATTGATTTTGTAAAGCCACTTAGAGGTGACAACCAATTTGTCTTGGGTTCTAGGGACCACATCCCAGACATCTTTCTTCATAATTGACTCATATTATTCATTCATAGTATCCTTCCATACTTGATGCTTCACAACTTCTTCGAATAATGAAGCCTCATTTTGAATGATAGTGCTCATGGCGATCAAATATCCTTGATACCTGTTCGACTTCTTTCTTTCATGGAAAGTCCTGCTAGGTGTGACGTGTCTCTTGGCATCTTTGAGG
The DNA here is from genome assembly GCA_031772625.1 of Pinus tabuliformis. Lineage (NCBI taxonomy): Eukaryota > Viridiplantae > Streptophyta > Pinopsida > Pinales > Pinaceae > Pinus > Pinus tabuliformis. Next base: position 1,869,090,850 of record CM062817.1, read on the forward strand.
GTCTCCCTAAGCCATGAGGGTCTCCTCTTGGAGGAGGAAGGCTCATGAGGAGGAGGATCTATAGGATCCATAGGTTCATCAACATCAGACATCGTTTCATCCTTTTTTTCACCCTGATTTCTGGTGTCAGTTTCATTGTCCTTCCTTAGGATAGGAAGGTTCTTGATCTTCTTGAGGGCCATATCTTCGTCGAAGGTGACATCATGACTTATCTCAACTTCCTTTAGATCATCCACATAAATTCTATATCCCGTAGAATTTTCACTATAGCCCACAAAGATTCATTTCTTCCCAGATGCACCAAATTTTCTTCCTTTCTCTTTCAGCACATGAAAATATACGGGACTTCCAAAAATTCTAAAATGAGAGACATTAGGTTTCTTAACAGTGAAAATTTCTTCAGGAGTCTTTGAGTCCAATGCTTGATGAGGGCATCAGTTTTTAACATACACAATGGTATTTGCAGCTTCAACCCATAGGAACTTCGGAAGGCCTTGATCATGAATCATGGCATGAACTACTTCTACAATAGAGTGATTCTTCCTTTCAGCCACACCATTCTGCTCAGGAGTGTATGGCGTTGTAGTCTCCCTCTTAATGTCAGCTTCTCTACAATAATCTTGAAATTCATTGGATTCATACTCAGTCCCATTATCAGTCCTTAATATATTGATTTTCTTCTCAGAATTGTTTTCGATCAAGGCTTTGAAGTGTTGGAACTAGGTGAACACTTCATCCTTATTCTTTAAGAAGTAGATCTAGGTTTTTCAAGAATAATTATCCGTAAAGCTAAGATAATATAAGTATCCTCCCAAAGAGTTTATGGGCATCATACCATATATGTCGGAGTGGATCAATTGCAATATATCTATGGTATTGTTATTACTTGAACGAAATGGTTCCCTGCTAATTTTTCCTTCGGCACATCCTTGACATACACCTTCATGCTCTACTTTGAACTTGAGAATACCTATCACCATCTGTCTCACATCGAGTAGGGTCTTGTAATGAAGATGGGCAAACCTTCGGTGCCATAGTTCAGATTGTAGAGATGTGTCGCAAGACATGGCTCCCAATGGACTTCCTCCAACTTGATACAAAGTGTTAACCCTGAACCCAAGAGTAAAAGCATCTTTAAAAATTATTTTCTAAACACGTACCTTTCCATCGATGAATGCCACCTTGAATCCTTTGTCCGCCATGGCTGAAATGGACACCAGGTTCTTCTTGAGATCATGCACATATAGTACTTCTTGCAAATGAATAGTGTTACCTTGATTCAATTGAAGGGTAACATTCCCTACTCCCTTCATGGGATATGTGTATCATCTCCAAGGATGATCTCCAAGTTTGTATCCTTTTCTATCAGATTAGAGAGGGCTTCCTTGTATTCGACGAAGTGCCTTGAGGCACCACTATCAGTCAGCGAATTTCCCAAAGTGTTCGGAGGAGAGTCAGTGGAGAGGGCCAATATAAGAGAGTACTCTTTTTTATTATTGTTAATAGCATTTGATTATTCATACCTAGAGTTCCTTGATTTCTTGGAGGGTCAACCATTTCCTTGATGTCCACATTCATTTTTCCTTTTCCATTGGACATGTAATTCTTTTGATCATTGTTGTTGAATTTTCCCATGGAATGATTGTGATCATCATCATGCAATGTGTCCATTCTATTTGGACACTCCCTTGCATAGTGAACAAACTTATTGCAAACAAAAAACCTGCACTTCCTTCCTCCCTTAGATCTAGACTCTCCATGGAAATGACCTTTAGACCCTGCATTATTTCTCCTTTTGGCATGAGTGGGGAATGCAGTGGGGTTTCTTCTATTAGAAGGCATTTCTTGCTCCACCATTCTTGTTTCTTCTTGAATGTATCTTGACATCAATTCTTCAAACCCTAGAATTCGATCATTGTTGAGGACGGTGATTCTAAATACATACCACTCAGGTGGGAGTCCTCCAAGGGTGGTGAAAGTAAGTTCCTTGTAAGGAATGACTTCTCCAATCAAGAGTAGATCATTCTTGATCTCAGTAATCCTCAAGAAAGGATTGAATATCCTTGTCCTTGCCCTTCTTAATATCCTTCAACTTATTCTTGAGAAATAGAATTTGATTAACATTAATAACTTTGAACATGTTTACCAACCTATCATAGATCTCCTTGGAGGTCTTCGATTTGGAGATGTAGGCCACCAAATGCTGTCAGTGGAATCCCTAATAATCTTCTTTGCTTTGACTTCAGCCTTATTGTACTTAGTCTTCGTAGCAGCTAGTGCATTTGAAGGAGGTCTAGAGATTTTACCTTGTATATAGTCCATCACTTCTTTTTATTCCAAGGTCAAATCAAGAGACAGCTTCCATCCATGATAGTCAAATTTATCATGGAGCTTGTCTTCAGCCGGGAAGTAAGATGACGAACCAATTGAACATTCTTTCCTTGTCCAACTGTCTTTGGTGATTGCTCTTTCACTCTCGGTTGGTCTTTGTCTTCACCTCACCTTTGATACCATGTCAATTTTAGGAAGCAATGGTATGTTCTATGTTTTAGAGAAATTTTACTTCAATTTCTTAATTAGCCCAATATCAATATACAGTTTAGCAATCACATCAACATGATAGTAAAATGCAGATAGAACATAAACATAAACAATAGAAGGCAAGCCAAGACAAGAGGACAGAAGATATGGCACCATCCAAGGACAAACCCCAATGTGGGGAAACCCTTGATCAATTCTTCTTGTAGTCTTCAATAGTTTAGCAGAGAGAGATAATACGATTTACAAATCCGATAATTTATAATAGCAACAAAAGATCCCTAACTAGAAAAGTCAATGTTGATCAACAAAGCAGATTTTACCCTAAACAAATCTGTCAACTTTAGTCAAATTGGGCATCTAAACAACAATATAAAACAACTTTCAAAAAATTCAAATTCATTCCAATCAAAGTCTAGTCAAACATCCCACCTGTGGTCAGCCCTAGCTGTAGTCAACACTGGTCAATAATCAACATTTAGCCTTGATTTATGTGCCTCGAAATGCAACCTTCCCAAACAAAGATATCCCTCACAAAAATGCAGTCAAAGGAGGTCAACACATGTTGGTCAATGCTTGGTTAAACTATCCAGAAATTCGGTCTCCTAAATTTTAGCTCTCCTGAAATTTCAGACGTGTGGAGAGAGAGAGAGAGGTCCAGAAATCCATACCCAATCAATGAGGAGAGAGAGAGAGAGAAGTGTAGGAAAGAGAGAGGTGTGAAGATGATTTTTTCCAAATGAGGCTAAGGCATCATGTATTTATAGCAAACGTTGAGGATGAATAGACGTGACTATTGGGCTTCTGAGCCTACATAAATTTGTTACTCGACCTTGACAATATGTCCATAATAAAAATAAATTGATAACTTCATTTGTACATGTTAGAATGAGATATCTTTATATCAATCCTATATCTTTAAGAGAGATAAATCCAAAAAAATATCAACGATAATCCATGTGGAGTTTGGCCTTAGTTTCCAATTTTAATAGTATAACTTGCAACCTTAACATAGAGATATCGACATTTGCTCAGACCCCCTACGTGGCATGTTGTCCTTTGACCTCTAAAACCACGAACACAATGACTTATGACATCTTACATTGTCGTAGTTTCATACTTCTTGTTGACCACCCATTCCTATCATTGATTTAAATCACCTGTTGAAATGATATTTTGACATCCTTTTGATTATGCAGTTGTGCTATTGCATTTAATTAGAAGAAACATGATAATTCAGAGCACATGCTAATCATCCAATTGGATGGCTCATATAAACTATAAAATGAAGGAATGATCTGTTGCAATAATTTCTCATTCTCATTATGTGGCTATTGGGTAAGAGATGCAGGTCTTTTGGACATATTAATCAAACAACAAAATGGTTGAGCTTACAAGTCTCACTAATCATGGCTTTCCCTCAAAAATGAAACAATATGCCTTCTGCAATGTTATGTGCCCTTTGATACTGGTGCATTGATCGAATGGCACATGGTCTTCACTGCTCCTACGCAAATGGTCTTGTCCAATCTCTATGCACTTGGTTGTTTGGCCCTTCCGCCCTGTGCATTGACTGTATGGTACCCCAAATTCTAAATCAATATCAGATATGCTAATGATCACTAATGTGATGGCCGCCGACATAGAATTTCACATGGCCTCTTCATCCTTCGACAGGCTGAATCTTCCTTCAATTGATCTCAACCCTTAAACTTGGTTGTTGATGCAGCATACCTGTCGTAATTTACATTTTTCGCAAAATTGTTGGAAATATTAATCCCAACCACCACATTAAACACCCTGATATAAGCCATACTCTTCAAAAGTATTTTTGCAGGTTGCGTCTGTTGGGCATGGAATCCCCCCCAAGGCATGTTTTGGGGATTAAAGCCCAAGTTTTGACCAAGTCGATTGTAAAGACTCCGCGATTTGTGGGCGCGGAGCACGAATTCATAATCGATTCACAGGGTTGTCCGCCCTTGGTTTTGTAATGTAATGTCGGCTTGAAAGATCCACCCATGGTCCGCGGACCATGGGATGGTATAAATAGAGCGAGGCTCTCAGTGTATAAGATAGCATATAGCGAAGTGGAAGAATAGAAGCATGATGAGTCTAAGAGATTGAGTCGAAGTGTAAAGTGAGTCTGTGGGTCGTGGAGTAGGAGAAGGCTCTGTAGCTGAGTGCGTTGAGGCCTAGTAGTCTGCAGCTGAGTGCATGGACCCCTGCAACTGAGTGCGCAGGGCAGTTTGCGTCAGCAACTGTTGGAAGAATTAATAAAGAGAAGTTTACCATATTTTTGTGTATCTTTTCCTGTTTAATGTATTATTGGGTATAAATTGCAAGTGTACTATTTAATTGCTGTGCAAACTTATATGTGTGTGATGTATAAATAAATATAGCACAAGGCTTTTATTTACATGAAGATAACTAAGTAGTGAAGGAATATAGGTAAGATCTCAAGTGAAACTTAGGGAAATAGTGCAGAGCGTTGCTCTAGCAGGGTGAAAGCCCCACAACCCCTGTTTAGGGTTGCGCGAAGGCAAGCATATCAAGGTGTGAAGGCCAGGGAAGGGCGCGAAGTAACATGCACAAAGGGACTAACAGCTGGACCAAATCAAACCCTCAAACATCTCAAGGGTGTGGAAACCTAGTTCCAGCACCCCCCCATACTACTTTGGGTGAGACCTCAGTCCGCACTCTGCGGACTGTTGCTGAAAGGGCCAGTAGTATAGGGATTTTTTTGGCTAATTAACTCCAAACCTAGGTCAGGCCCCAACAAGACAACAAATGGTTCCATTGCTGAGACCGGGATCTGCATAGAGATGTTTGATGTCGTATCACTGGAATTTGACAAAGAAAGGAATTGAAGATTGGTTGGATAGGAAGATTCATGAGTTCGCGGTGCAGGAGAATAAGAACCTGCGACTATCAAAGGAAGAGTGGTTAGAATGCTACTTATACACAGAGATCCATGAAATTTTCTTCGCATCTTTCCCTACTGAGCTATACAAGTGGATCGCAAAGCTAGCAGATAGCCAAGGAAGGTGTAAGCTCGACATACCTATTGTGTGGACTCCATAATTGGTGCACAGATTGGAAGCATCAAAGGATAAGATCGTGTGCATTATTGATCACTTGCTCAATTGAATTATAGGAGGATTCATCACTGAGTTCGCGGTAGACACTTCAGTCAGCTATAGTGAGGTAGAACGACGCTTCCTCAAAGGGCCGCAAGGTAAGTACGTTAAATCTTTGAACACTTGGATTAAAATGATACTGTGTGAAAAATGGGTTATGCGAATAAATTGATGTTTGGGGCTACGCGAAGTGGGAGAATCTACAGAAACGAAGGTAGTACAAAACTAGAAACTAGCCCCTTGATTTCACCTCCATGAGGGGGTGAGGAAGAGCTCGCGAAGGTCTCACAAAGAAGTGCGATCAATTTGATAAGTCAGAGGATTCTACGCATACCACCCCCACTCACACCGCCACCAGTTTCACCATCTTCACCCCCATTTTCACCCGTACCACCTCCGCCACCACCGTGAATCAATATGGCGAGCACGATAAAGTTGTCAGTGTTCAAAGGAGTAGGGAAATGAAGATCCAGACTAGTTTTGGTTTGTGATAAAATTTGTATGGGAAGTGCAGGGAGTCATGGATGATAATATAAAGAAAGCGAAGTTGGTCAGCGCTCTGTAGGATCACGCACTGACCTGGTACATTAAGCATTCCAACGAAAATTCGAATGCAGGGATCGTAGATATTCAAACTGCGCTAAATAAAGAATTTAGCAGGCCGAAGTTAGAGGCGCAGTCAATCATTGGGTTCAAGGAAATAACAATGCTACCAGGCGAGACCCCTTGGGAGTTGGATCAAAGACTGAAGTGCACAATTCGCGAAGCTAACATGACGTTGACGGATGGACAACACCACGAATGGTTTGTAGCATCGTTAAGATCGCATCTAAGGAACGCATTGTCATAATAGAGGCTAACAACTCAAGCCGAGGCCTTAGAGGTCGCGATGAGACTGCACGAGACCCCGATATAGGATCCCAACCTGGGAGTTCAGCAAATTCACACGCAGTTGAAAAACTTGTGCCTTGAGATGCAGAGTTTGAAACAAGACAGGACAACTCGCCTAGAAGTGCGCGATGAGGTATGGTGCGTAAAGTGAAAGGGTTAGGGACATGACAAGGACTACTTCCCGATGTTCGCAAATTACCTCATGGGAGGAGGACCAATTCCATTGAGACTGGAGGCGCAAGCAAGATCAAATGCAGCACCTGCATTATGGTGCACAATTTGTCAAATAGGAGGAAAGAATGCTAAATATAATTGCCATTTATTGCAGAAGTACACACAGAATTCACAGCAATTGTTTTGTAATTTCTGTAGTGGGACATGATGAGCGCACCTATATAAGTTATGAGCTGATCATGGATCGTACTCCTACCTATAGAGTTCAAGCTGAAACACGAGCCCTTGACCAGAATGCAGGGATGGCGCGAACTGAATTTCATGAGCGCGGACGAGGCCGGGTGGAGGAGGACCAAGAAGGGGTTGCGGACCACTGATATGTTACAATTGCGGAGGGCCAAGACATTATGCTCGCGATTGTACAAATCCAACGCGACCATCATGCTTGTATTGTACATTATTTGATCATGAGACGGGGGATTGTCCCACACTAATAGCGAGGTTGTGCGATAAAGGAGCACTCCAACCTCGACTCAGAACCTGCAAATGATGAGGTCGCGAGGAAGACCCTAATGTAAATATTGTGCTCTGAAGTGGAATTACAATAGGGGATGACAAAGGCAAGCAGCCTGAAGAGAGTACTTGGGTTCGCAAGGCTCCAACGAAAGAACCATAGTTTGATTTGGAGCGCGCTAAGGAAACCTTCATGGAAGCCAAGAAGAGCTTCACTGATGCCTCCACTTCAGGAAGTAAAGACAGACCGGAGCCGGAAATGGACCCATCGATGCTCACAACATTCCTGGAAACATGCATGAAGCTGTTGCACGACAGCAAGGCTGTAAAGGGGCTGTAGGAACTCATAAATAGATGTGTTGGGACTGCACTAGGAGAACCGCGTATAATCTTGAAGCTCGGAAAGCACACGACGCGAACGAGAAGGGAGATAAGATTGACTGCACAGATTGGAGAATATGAGATGGACCAAGTTATTTTGGATCTAGGGTCAGACGCGAATGTCCTACCGAAGTAGACCTGGGAGCGCATGGGAAGGCCTACGCTGAGATAAGATTGACTGCACAGATTGGAGAATATGAGATGGACCAAGTTATATTGGATCTAGGGTCAGACGCGAATGTCCTACCGAAGTAGACCTGGGAGCGCATGGGAAGGCCTACACTGCAATGCTCTCCTATCCAACTGTGAATGGCGAACCAACAAAAGATCCTACCTATGGGGAGATTGTTGGGAATCACAGTAGATATTGAAAGAGCAAGCACACTAGCATATTTCAAAGTGATAGAGATTGTTGATGACAACAATCCCTACCCCACGCTATTAGGAATAGATTGGTCCACTAATATGAATGGGGTGATAAATCTGAAGAAGCACAAGATGATTCTTGAGAAAAAGTCTCTGCGCGTAGTTGTACCTTTCGACCTGGTAGAAGGATCACGCTACATGGAGCTAGTGCGCGACTACGACATCGACGACGACTTGGACTGCATCTACAAGATAACCGCGCGTGAGCAAGACTGGGTGAATCTGACCGCAGATGGATGAATCTCATGGGAGCGCGAAAGATCTTGCACCTTGGATTTGGATGAGGAAATAGAACGATGGCAGAACTGGTTACATGAGGTAACCACACTAAACTGTAACATGATGAGGAGATTGCTGCACTGTGTCTCGACGAAAGTAAGGGATCTGCCTACATATGATGGGTTAAGTGAGGTAGATGACTTCCTGAACAGATTTGAAAGTGAGGTGCTAGAACAACAATGTTTCGAAGCTTTGAAATGGGTACTGCGCGCTACACCCGTAAGGTGGTGGGGTATGCAGCAAAGAGGCTTTGAGGATTGGCGTGGATGCAAGAGGATGATGTGCATACGGTTTGGGAAGCCTTAGATATGATTAACAAACAATATTTCTGAACGAGACGGTCTGCGTGCCCACTTGTCTAGATGGATGCAGGCATATGGTACGAAACCTGCGTGGATGCACTCAGTATTTGCGTTAGGAGACACAGTCAGTAAGTAGGTGCGGGCGAGGCAATGGTGCAAACAACCCCTCTGGTTGGAACCACGGAGTATGGAAAGACCAAGTGCGCAAAAGGTTATCCACGCAGAAGCCTTTAATGAAGTATGTGAAGCACTGAACAAGGTCCACAATGTGCAGCGGACTGACTAGGACCTGCACATACCAACGGTTCTATGGGCTTATAGGACCACGTGCAAGAAACTGACGGCGCAGGCACCTCCGAGGCTGGAGTATGGTGCAAACACTGTAATCCCTATAGAGCATAAAATGCCTAGTCCACGCATGGCAGCACCGGTAGATACGATGGTTCGCGGAACCTTGGAAGAAGGGATCGCACAACTGAATGAAGTAGAACACTTGGGACCTAATGAAGAAATCCAACAGGGCAATTTTAGGCTCCAATAAATTGGGAAAGAAAAGGTTCAGTTAAGGGAGAAAAGTGCTCTGGTAGAAGTGGAAGTCAAGAAGCTAGAAGACGAGATAAAGGAAGATTTCTCGATAAGAAGACCAGGGTGATAAAACAAAGTGCGCACGATCATGCTGACAAGTTTGAGGACTATCGTTGCGAATAGATTAGTTTGATGCCCTCGCTTGGACCGCATATTACTAAGCGGATCAACTAGGGTGGCGCGATGTAGATGATAAAGTTCGCGATGCCGCCAGTAACAATAAAAGGTCGGTATTTTCCAGGAAGAGTGATGTGTGACCGGGGGAGATCATATACAAGTGGTGTAGCCACCTGACTAGCCGAGGGAAGTACAGTCTTAGCACTATAGGTAGTTGAAAGGAGGTGCGGGACTATAAACTATTTTGCCTGAGAGCTACGCGATGTTGGAGTTGCACGCAGGAGTAAAGTGTCACAAGGTCCGCGACTGCGCAAGGGGGGCTGTGTTGCTATGCATGTTGGCTGAAAAGTGACCATTGGAGTCACTATTCACCATGTGCTCCTCGACTTGAGACCAAATGGAGTGGGCGGCAGGCATTTAAGATGCGATTTATGGGCAAGATTTGGGAAAATCTGCCGCCAAGGGAGCATTAATGAACTAGATTTGGGGGGAGCGATCGAATTCAAATTCAAAAGGCGCTATAAATTACAAAGAGCTACCCAGCAAACAACACTTGGTCATTTATGAATTAAGTTGTTGTATACCCCGTGTAGCCTGAGCAGAGCCCTGTTTGACCTATGCAGAATGTTGATTAAGCCCTTGAGTACGCGAGCGATAGATTTCTAGTCGGACACGATGGCAGCATATAAGGAAGTAATGGAAATTGCAAAAATGACCACTGCAGAGGCCGCACAGGCCAAAACTGTGGGGATGCCCCTGAAGGCGCTAGGATTATGGCGGAAATCCATAAATCACCGTGCACGCCAAAGCCAAAGAAAGATAAATAGTCGATGGTTCCCGTATGTATGTCCCCGCGAAACCCGTTGCACACCAGGTTGACGATGTAGGAAAAGGGGAACGCCGTTAATGTAGAAACCGACGAGGAGGAGGAAGAATTGGAGGACATTATCATCAAAGAAGACGAGGACGAAGGAATGGAGGAAGAAACTGAGTCTACGCACCCTCCAACAAAGCTACCTACCTATATCCCCCCACGAAAGGGGAAGGCTAAAGTACCCAAGGATCTTGATGAGAGCAAGAGCTCTCTCTAGACCCCGCTCCTCTTAGATGACATCATTTTTGAAGGCACGCACCTGGGATGGGTGCCTAGCTTGAAATTTAAAGATTTGGATCTCACTGACCACGAGAAGTTCCCTCACCTAGAGACCGCACAACTCATGAAGCCTAAGAATAACACCACAGTGGCGGTTACCAAAATAGAGTCGCGAAAGTGGTTGCGCGGAGTGGAAAAGGCAAGGCTACTAAACCTGCTCTAGGTGCCGCATTTCCACCATGCCCCAATAATAATTTTCGTCATCAGGCAGTTGCTCTGCCTGGTGCATGGTGGGTGTTTGTGGCTGGAGGAGCCCATCCCCATCACGGACCACTTGATTCACCGCATTACCCGGCTTCCATGCAAAGGAGAGGACCCCGCAGATATCTCGGAGGGGAAGAGCAGTGACTTGGCCATCGCAGAGGCCATGAAGAAGAAATATAAACTGGAGAAGAAGAAAAGGGGCTATGAAATATCCAACATCAACAACAAAGTAGTTAAGGTGGTGACTTAGATATTGGCAAGTAAGGTTATGTGCAAGTGTCGCACAAACGAGGTACGCACGTCAGTGATGGCACTTGCTGAGAAATGCGCGGAGGGGGTCCAGTTTAACTGTTCTGAGTTCCTCTACAAGTAATTCTTGGATAATTTCCACAAGGCCCAAGAACAAGTCAAAATGTTCCACCATGCATGGCTTTTGATGTCCATAGTTCTCGTGGTACGGAAATTGTTGGAGGACAATTAGTTCCCCACAATTGATAGAGATTTGCCAGAGGCCGCGAAGTATGCTTCGCTCTAGGCCACGAAGCACACAAACCGGATCCGTGACAACAAGATATTCTGGGTGTTCATGGAAATGAACCTTAGGATGGGGATTAACTGCAAGCTGCGGTTATCATCCACTGTCTATAATAGCCTGGAAAGTTTTGCAAAGTTTAAAGTGGACCTCCACAACATATACATCAGAGTGCGCAACGACCCGGCCAAGTAATGGAGAGAGCTACCGTTTGTAGCCACGGACGACGTAATCTTTGACGTACTGGAGACATGGCCACCAGAGTGGCACACTCCATACATCACGACAATGGAGAAGTCTACGGCATAGAGGAAGAAAGAGCAGGCCAAACTGCGCATGGTGCAGTTGGCAAAGAAGAGAAGGGAGGAGGCAGCGACAACAGAGGTGTAGGAGATGCGGGATGTTGCATAGACAATAGCAGAACAGGAAAAGGCCGCAGTAGCAGCAACAGCGCAGGAGGCAGTTGAGAAGGTGCACGAGAGCCAAAATTCTCCTTCGCATGGGAAAGAAGAAGAGGAAGAGGAGGGGGGCGCGAACCCACAAACTGTGTCAACACAGCTGAAGCTCCAACGCCTGAGCACCCAAGCGAGTGAACGAGGCTGCGCAAGAAGGTCAAGGCATCAAAGTTGTCTATTGACTAGGTCACCCTTACCGAGGGTGATCTACACGACATCAGCAAGACACTGCGCGATGTCACCTTTGAGGCCCTCCAGAATTTTGCGCAAGAGAAGCATATTGTGTTGGGGGTCCTCATAGAGAAGCTACAATAGTTGTAGGTGTGCACTCCTCAAGCTAGTACCCTTTTGACCAGCCTCGCAGTAGAGACAACTACAGTAGAGCAAATGTTGCACGCTTGGACGACAAATAAAATAGTGCTGCCGGAAGGGGCACTGGTGACAACAAATGAGGCTAACATGCCTATGATTAACGCACTGAAGGGTATCGGGATCAACATGGCTGCACTCCCGTGGGAGACATTATACGTTCTGCAGGATGGGATTGCTGTAGAATTGCAGTCTAGGGAGAGCCGCACGCTGCAAGTACTAAGCAAGCAAAAAATCAACATGGAGTAGTTGAGCTTGCAGCACAACGAAGTGGTGTCGCAGAATCAGCAGCTGGTACAAGTACTGGAAGAAACTTGTCAAAGCATTCCTGAGCTAGCCATCCTAGCAGACACACAAGCAGAGGCGCACATCCACAAGCTAGCAGTAGGGGTGCATGAGGCACGAGAAGAAATGACTAAGGTTCAGTTGGAGTTGAACTTGCAAATCGCAAAGCTGCAGTTGAAGGCGTAGCCATCCACCCCTTTGGAAGTAAGAGAACAACGTACTAACGCTATTACAATAGGACTGGACGAGATCGGCAGTGCAGTAAGGGACTACACCAGAATGTTGGAGGATTCATTTGAGGTCCTCACAAATCTATAGGAGGACCCCAACATCCAGGACTTAGAGACAGAGGCGTGTAAGCTCTAGCAACAGTATGACAGCGTCAAAGGAACTTCGCAGATGGCGGCCCTCACCCAGAGGCTCACACGGATGCAACAAGCCAAAGCACTGAAAGAATAGGTGGACGTGGCATGGCACAAAGAAGCAGTGCTGAAAGCGCGGGTTCAGCCTTGGATCGACAAGGCCTTCACCATCACTGCAGTAATTGAAGGCAAGCTCGCACAAATGTAGGGGACGCAAGAACAGTCCAGGGAAGCAGTTCTGACACTGCAGTCTCATAACAACGTGTACAGGAGATCTAGTAGGTAGTTGCTCAGTGCGTTGCCAACCTTACAATGGTTCGAGCAGAGTTGGAGGGACTCCAACGAAGATCTCCGCGCTGACAGAGTGACTCGAGGGAGAGTCATGATGTTTGTGTTGAGGGCCCGTTGGGCATGGAATCCCCCCAAGGCATGTTTTGGGGCTTAAAGCCCAAGTTTTGACCAAGTCCATTGTAAAGACTCCTTGATTTTTGGGCACGGAGCGCGAAGTCATAATAGAGTCACAGGGTTATACGCCCTTGGTTTTGTAATGCAATTTTGGCTTGAAAGATCCACCCATGGTCCACGGACCATGGGATGGTATAAATAGAGCAAGGATCTAAGTGTAGAAGATATCATATAGTGATGTGGAAGAATAGAAGCATGATGAGTCTAAGAGATTGAGTCGAAGTGTAAAGTGTGTCTGTGGATTGTAGAGTAGGAGAAGGTTCTGCAGCTGAGTGCGCAGAGGCCTAGTAATATGCAGCTGAGTGTGTAGACCCCTAGAGTTGAGTGCGCAGGGCAAATCGAGTATGTAACCATTTGAAGAATTAATAAAGAGAAGTTTACCATATTTTTGTGTATATTTTCCTGTTTAATGTATTATTGGGTATAAATTGCAAGTGTACTATTTAATTGTTGTGTGAACTTATATTTGTGTGCTATATAAATAAATATAACACAAGGCTTTTATTTACACGAAGATAACTAACTAGTGAAGGAAGATAGGTAAGATCTCAGGTGCAACTTAGGGAAATAGTGCAGAGCACTGCTCCAGCAGCGTGGAAGCCCCAAAACCCATGTTTAGGGTTGCGTGAAGGCAAGCATATTAGGGTTCGAAGGCCAGGGAAGGGTGCGAAGTAACCTGCGTGAAGGGACTAACTATTAGACTAAATCAAACCCTCAGATATCTCAAGGGTGTAGAAACCTGATTCCAGCACCCCCCCATACTACTTTGGGTGAGACCTCAATCCGCACTCTGCGGGTTGTTGCCGAAAGGGCCAGTAGTACAGGGATTTATTTGGGTAATTAACTCCAAACCTGGGTAAGGCTCCAACAAGCCAACATCGTCTCTGTTTGAAGATGGAAGAACTGAAGCCAGAACAAAGTACCATGCAAATCATTCCTCAACATAGCAAATAATTTAAGGCGTTTAATGTATTTTGATAATTATATATGGGCAAGCATTCATTCTGCGACTATTGCCCACACTCCACAAACACTTGTGTGATGCTGATCACACTCAACAACAACAATGTATTAATTATTTTCTCTATCATGCACTAATGTAAAAATTGTATGTTGAGATAAAGAAGCATGTAAAAGTCATTTTTTGTGAGTAAGAGAAAAAAAGGAGTGAGGGCCTCTGAGGAGAAAAGTGTGGAGAAAATTTTGGTGGGCACGTGAAAACAACAGTTACTGTGTTTCAATGTGTTATTTCGCGTGAAGTGAAAATCTCTGTAAACCTTATTTTTACTTGGTGAATGAGACATAGTCTCATATGAATGTATTTTTCATGAATCAGAAGTTAATGTCATAGAGTTGCGCGAAATCAGATTCGTGAAAGTCATATAGCTGTGCGAAATCAGCTTCGCGAAGGTCACACCCCTCTGCCTCTTTGCATAAATAATTTTTCAACATGGTATCAGAGTGAGTTAAACTCTGTTGGTGTAAAAACAAGTGTTTTTACTAGCAGTTAAAATTGTTTTGAGGGAAGATTGCTTTTTTCATATTTATCAACAGGTAGATTTTTTTTTTTTTTTTACGCTCAGAAATGGAAACATCGAGCGCAAGCTTGACTAATCCTCAAATACCTCAGTTTAATGTCAAAAATTATGACTATTGGGATATTACAATAAAGGCCCTATTTTCTTCTCAAGACATTTGGGATTTGGTGGAGAATGGTTTTCAAGAACCAGCAGATGCAGTAGCATACAATGCCTTATCTCAAGCAGAAAGAGATTTGTTAAGGGACAACAGGAAGAAGGATTCAAAAGCCCTGTTTTATATTTTCCAAGCAGTTCATGAAATTATTTTCCCAAGGGTTGCAGCAGCAACGAAGTCCAAGCAAGCATGGGACACCCTCCAGACAGCCTACCAAGCCATGGAAAAGGTCAAGATAGCAAAGCTGCAAATGTTGATAAGAGACTTTGAAACACTTTGCATGAAAGAGTCTGAGAATGTAGACTCGTTTTTTACAAATGTAAGTGGATTGGTTACTTAAATCAGGTCTCATGGTGAGACACTTGAGGAAAGAAGAATAGTTGAGAAAGTTTTGAGAAGCTTTCCAACAAGGTGTGATGCCATTGTTGTGGCCATAGAAGAGACAAAGGATCTCTCACAGTTCTCAGTGGATGAGCTTAATGCATCATTGATTTCTCATGAACATAGACTGAATAGAGCAACAAGATCCTCATTGGAGCATTCCTTCAAGACACAAGTATCATTTGGTCAAGGTCGAGGCAGAGGAAGATCATATGCTAGAGGAAGAGGAAGAAACTCACATAGAAGTGGAAGAGGCAACCCTTCAAGCTCAAGTGGAAGAGGTAGAAATCAAAATCCAAGTCAAAGCTCAAGCCAAAATCAAGTACCAGGTCAGAGGTATGATAAATCTCAAGTTCAATGTGATTACTGTAAGAAGTAGGGTCATTGTGAAAATGAATGTAGAAAAAAGCAATATGACATTAGTAAAAAACCAAGTGTAAATTTCACAAATGAAAATTAGAACCATGATAGCATGTTTTTAGCTTGTAATGTAGCACAAGAAAAACAAAGTGATATATGGTATCTAGATTTAGGGTGTAGCAACCACATGTGAGGAAACATAGAAATGTTTTCCAATCTTGATGAAAGTGTGAAATCTGAAGTCACATTAGGGACTGATAGAAAAGTCTGTGTCATGGGAAAAGGTAGAGTTAATATACTAACAAAGAAGGGGGAGAAGAAGTACATCTCAGATGTTTACTTTGTCCCCGGTCTAAAGCATAACCTCATAAGAATTGGACAGCTCATGCAAATGGGCTACAATGTCTTCTTCAAAAATGATGTGTGCATAATTTTGGATAGTCTTCTAAGCAGACAGCTGATTGCAGAGGTTCAGATGACAAACAATAGAATGTTTCCCCTAAAATTAAAATCAGATTTGCAGAAAGAAGGTGCACAAGCACAACTCTCAATGAACTCATAGGAGAATTGAAGGAAAGAGGCAGCTGTCACACAGATAAACTTTCAAACAGAGGTAAAAGATGAAAACTAGTTATGGCATTTGAGATTTGGTCATCTCAACTTCAGAGGTTTGAATTTGCTGCATAAGATAGGTATGGTGAATGGACTACCACTCATAGAAAAATGGAAAGCCCATGTGAAGGATGTATCTTGGGCAAGCAACATAGAGAGACATTTCTAGCAGGAAACTCAGTAAGGGCAAAGGCACCTTTGGAGATTGTCCACTCAGATTTGTGTGGACTAATGCAAACACCATCAATTGGTGGCAACCATTATGTATTGACCTTCATAGATGACTACACAAGGAAGACATGGGTCTATATCCTAAAACAAAAAATTGAAGTGTTTGAGCGCTTTCACCAATACAAAGCTCTTGTTGAAAAGCAAAGTGGGCACTACATCAAAGTCCTCAGGACTAACAAAGGTGGATAATACATCTCAAATGTCTTCCTTCGATTTTGCAGGGAGCATGGAATTCACAAGAAATTTACAACAAGGTATACACCTCAGCAAAATGGTGTGGTAGAAAGGAAGAATAGGACCATTATGGATATGGAAAGGAGTATGATGAAGGCAAAGCATTTGGCAAATGATTATTGGGCTGAAGTTGTCGCTTGTGCAGCATATATCTTGAATAGATGTCCAACCAAAAGCATCCAGAACATAGTTCCTAAAGAGGCATGGAGTGGAAGAAAACATAGTGTCATTCACATGAGAGTTTTTGGATGTGTGGCGTATGCACATGTCCCAGATGAGTTGAGGAAGAAGTTGGAGAGCAAGGGGGAGAAATGTATATTTGTTGGATACAGTGATGAATCCAATGCATAAAAACTCTACAATCCATTAACCAAGAAGGTCATAAGCAGTAGAGATGTGTAGTTTATAGAAGAGGAAGCATGGGATGGAAGTTTAGAAAAGACAGTCAATGTCAAATCATGTATACCACATGAGGACAAAGAGGAATTAACAACAACAAGTAATTCCTCAACAATGACTTCTTCTACACCTATTCAAGCGCAACAAAGCAGGCACCAAGCAACACCATCAACAAATAATATGATAGTTTCATGCAACCAAGCAAGTGTTTCTCCAAACACATCACAAAGCACAACACCAAGTGACATGTCAAGCCCATCTTCAGCAAGCACAAGAAGACCAAAATTCAAAAATTTAAATGAAATTTATGAGCAAGAAGAAGTTGATAGCAGCGCTGATTTGAATTCCTTATTTGCATTATTTTGTCATGTAAATGACCCAATCCATTTTGAAGATATAGTCAAAGAAGAAAAATGAGTTGCAACAATGGAGGAAGAAATAGAAGCAATAGAAAGGAATGACACATGGGAGTTAGTGAGCCTTCCAAAAGGAAAACATGTCATTGGGGTGAAGTGGGTCTATAAGACGAAAAGCAACATTAAGGGAAAGATTGAAAGGCACAAAGCAAGGCTAGTCATCAAAGGATACAAGCAGCATCATGGCAGAGATTACACGGAGACGTTCGCGCCAGTGGCGAGGATGGAGACTGTGCACGCAGTTGTGGCGATTTCCGCGCAACATAAATGGAGAGGGTATCAAATGAACATAAAATCAACGTTCTTAAATGGGGTGCTAAAAGAAGAAGTGTATGTTGTGCAATCGTAGGGTTATGAGGTAGAAGGACAAGAAGACAAAGTGTATTGGTTGAGGAAAGCTCTCTATGGGTTGAAGCAAGCATCGCGTGCATGGTACAACAGGATAGATGCCTACTTGTTGGAAAATGGTTTCGACAAATGTGATGGTGAGCCTACTCTCTACATCAAAGAGAGCGAAGGAAAGATTCTCATTGTCATCTTATATGTAGATGATTTGATTTTTATAGGCAGTGATGATTTCCTCATCGCTGATTTCAAACAAGTCATAAAGAGTGAATTTGAAGTGACTGACTTGGGATTGTTATGATATTGTTTGGGCATAGAAGTGAAGCAAACAGAAAATGGCATTTTTATCTCTCAAGCGAAGTATGTGGTAGGGATTTTGGAGAGGTTTAAAATGCAGAACAGCAAGCCCGCACCAACTCCAAGTGTCATGGTGTTGAAGTTGAGCAAAGAAGATTGTAGCAGCAATGTCAATCCGACATTATACAAAAGCATGATATGCAGCTTGATGTATTTGATCGCCACTAGGCCAGATATAATGTATGCAGTAAGTTTGGTGTTGAGGTTTATGGAGACACTCGAGGAGACACATTGGCAAGTGACGAAAATGATTCTAAAGTATGTCAATGGGACAAAACAGTATGGTGTTTTGTACATAGCAACAAGTGATTTCAGGCTGGTTGGTTACACTAATAGTGATTTGGTAGGAAGTGTCGATGACAAAAAGAGCACGTCAGGATATGTTTTTCATTTGGGTTCTGGAGCCATTTCATGGGCCTCCAAGAAGCAATTAATAGTGTCACTATCAATAGCATAAGCTGAATATGTGGCAACACCAGCAACAACATGTTAGGCAATTTGGATGAGAAGGATGTTGAGGGATCTTCGTCATGACCAAGAGGGAATGCCAACTATTTTCTGCGACAACACCTCAGCAATTGCATTGTCAAAAAATTATGTCTTTCATAAGAGGACCAAGCATATTGATGCTAAATATCATTTTATCAGAGAGTTGATTAACAATGATGAAATTTTGTTGCAGCATTGCAGGTCACAAGAACAATTTGCTGATATCTTCACAAAGTCATTGGCACGTGAAAGTTTTGTTTATCTCAGAAACTGTTTGAGAATTATCAATGGCAGCAATTGTGATTAAGAGGGAGTGTTGGAAATATTAATCCCAACCACCATGTTAAACACCCTGACAGCAGCCATACTTGTGCGAAATATTTTTGTAGGTTGCATCTCTGTTTGAAGATGAAGCACTGAAGCCAGAACAAAGTGCCGCATGAACCATTGCTCAACACAACAAAGAATTTAAGACATTTAATGTATTTGATAATTAGATATGGGAAAGCATTCATTCTGCGACTATTTCCCACACTCCACAAACACCTGCGCGATTCTGATCACACTCAACAACAACAATGTATTAATTATTTTCTTTGTCATGCATTAATGTAAAAATTGTATGTTGAGATAAAGAAGCATGTAAAAGTCATTTTTTGTGAATAAGAAAAAGAAAAGAGTGAGGATCTCTGAGGATAAAATTGTGGAGCAAATTTTGGTGGGTGCGTGAAAACAAAAGTTACTGTGTTTCACTGTGTTATTTAGCGTGAAGTGAAAATATCTATAAACCTTATTTCTACTTGGTGAATGAGCCGCAGTCTCATATGAATGTATTTTTCAAGAATTAGAAGTTAATCCTAAGTTTTATAGTTGCTCCAAACTTGCTGTGTTTCACTGTGTCTTTTGGTGTGAGTGAACACTATGTTTTTTTTTTAAGTCTTTCTAGTAGCTACGCGAAATCAAGTTGCACGAAATTAGCGTCATGAATATCACAGAGCTGAAGGAAATTAGATTCACGAAATTCATAGAGCTGCGCGAAATTCACACCCCTCTGCCTCTTCGCGTAAATAATTTTTCAACGGTCCATCGACCCTTTCCCTCGATGCTTTGCGGATCAACCCACTAAAACAACCCTTTATTTATACATGAACTATGTTCATCCCTCACACCATCAATGCTGCGGATCAATCTAATGTTAGCGTTGGCACATCTTTTTCCATTTGGAGATTGAATGGATAGATTTCCTCTGATAACTCGACCTACAAAATTCACTATGACAACACAACACTTGAACCTAATCAATTCTGCAATAGTGTAATTAGCCTAGCCTCTAGAAAATTCAGATATGATGAATACTTTGACTATTGGTAAAAATTTGGTCCTTTGAAGAATGAATAACACAACCACAAATAGATGAATGCTACTTTATAGTTTGACAACCAATAAGAATAATTTGGACCCTAGACTATTGACTTTGATGACCACCAAGCCCTCGGCTCCTGCAAACACACTTCACTTCGATCTCTTGTGGTGCGTAACAGAGACGGTTTGTTGATATCGAAAATAGTAGTGCTGCGACCCCAAATAAAAGCCTTACTTTTCGCTATTGCGACCAGACGATAGGCCTTCAAACAACCTCTGAGGATTACATCCTTACTCCTTCCATTCAGAGCCTCAATTTCCTCTGTGGAATCGTGAGGCCCTTTGTCCCAGGCAAATTATCTTCAACAAATTTTGTGGTATCTTTGGCCAAGTCGGCGTCTGTGCTAGATCTCTCAAATGATCCTCGATTCATCAAGGGATCAGCCTGAGCGATCTGTGTGACATCTCAGCCCTTAGAGTGGCTAACAAGTATGTCCGTGCAAATAATAATAATAATAATAATAGTTATTATTATTTAAATGTAATCAATTTTCTCTACTACATTAATGTAGCAGATCTCGACTTCTTGAGAAGATTAGTCTCTGTTTTCTCCCATAGGAAAGGTTAATCCCAACAAACAAATTCCCTGTAGATAAAATTATTCAGCCAATTAGGATAGTTACAGAAAACCACAGAAATTGGATGCTTTACTAGCTAGGGTGATTATGGAGAATCACCAAAGACTAGTTTCTCTTGACACTCTATCTACAATAAAAACACTTTTGATTTGCAATAAAAACACCCTCAGGCTAGCAGGATGGATAGCTCTGATACCACTGTACGATCCCTAACAACAAAATTTTAATAAACGTGGCACACTTGAGTGTTCTAATTAAAAATTCATCCAACAAAACACTGAACACAAAGGGATCTAGAAATAAAATGCACTTGCTTATTTAATTAACTACTACAAATAATGCATGCCACATTGATAACATAGAAACCCTGGCTAATGGCATACAAGGTTGCCCATCAAAAAAGAAGTCATGACACTGAAGCATAATCATGGATCCTTAATGGATCCACTAGACAAATCACACCCACAGGGTTTGAAGCACAATCGTGGATCCAAAAAGTTCTCAACAAAACACAATTAGATAGATGCACTGAGGATCTCCCAAATTCCTAACTCCTATCCCCTTTTATAGGCTTGATAGACTCTCTAGAAACTTTATTTTAATGTTTTCCCTTGAAAAACCAAGGCAAATACCATGGGAAATTACCATGGTAAATACCATGGGCATATATTGTCCATTTTGACCATAACAAAAAGGGGGAATATTACATAATCCTCCCATCTTATCTATCTTGATGAGGAGAATCCTGCATAGAGTGAGCACTTTACATTATATTGAATTTGGTCATATATACGGAGAGCAGAATTAGAGTCCCAACCTCCTCTCAAAAAGAGGAATCTCAAAGAAACCATGTAAGATACATTTTGTTGCTTATGAACAGGATGTAATGACAAATGTTGGATGGATCAATCACACTTGGGAGTTGATGGAAGAAAAGATTTGACATTTTAGGCGAAAGTATGATATTTTGGGAAAAATATAACTGTAATTTTGTTTGCTAAATATTTTTTTTTATGGACAATATGCAATGTTAAGTAGTTAATAGATAAATATAGGGAAAACTCAGACAATTTTGTAACAGATGGGATTTAGATATGAGATATACAAGAGAACTGATAGAAGTTTACAGAACAACTCATGAAGATGTATTCTCTTTTTGTTTCTAATAGAAAGATAACTATTTTTTCTTTTGAAAAAAAAAGTTAATGAGATTACTAATTGTTTTTTAAAACTGTAATATGGTAATTCATAATTAATAGTAATGTTTTATCATATTTTTATACATAAAATGAATTTAGCTATATACAAAATGATCATTTATATTGTATAGACTTAACTATTCAAAATTACAATTTTTCAATTTCTCATTTAATATTTTATAAAATTATTGAACATATCTGGTTTAAAACAAACCAAAATGTACCCTAAAAGTGCAGGATCTGCACTAGTGCAAAAGAATAGTCTATAATGATAAAGAAAAAAATTGTGGGCGTTCCATCAAGATTACATAGTGTTTTAAAAAATATTTTTTGTTATATATATTTTTAACTTATCATTATTCACTTGTAAACTTAGTAGTGAGTAGTTATAAATAATTTTTATTTATGAAATTTATTTTAAGAAAAAATATGTCAAAAATTTATTGGTTTACAAATAAACTTTCAATCTTATTAAATTATTTTCTTAAATTTTTAATTTTTTTCCATCGTAAAAAATAAACTAAAAAAACATTTTCCTTATTTTATAAAAAAAATAAACTCCAAAAAACAATTTTAAAAAACATACTAGAGACGCCCACTACCCATTAAAAATCCATAATTTTAATTAAAATAAAACAGAATCACCAAATACGAAAATACAACCAACGAACATTAATTCCTTCATCATCATCATCTCTCTTCTCGTTATGACTTTCCAAATTCCGACTATACGTATGATGATCGACTCTAACAACACACTCTTCGTATGCAAGGAATTCCGCATGTTGTGACATATAATAGAATTTTCATATCATACGACGGCACGAAGGTTGCTGATATGACCTCTTTTATTTGCATGTGGTATTTTTCTATGGTTACTTTTAAGGTTCTGTACAACTCAAAATTTGCCATATTCAGTGTCAAGTTTCATATCAATCAAGAATTTCTGGATTTTTTTTCTTTAATGACATAATTTTAGATTAACTAGTCTAATTATATAAATTAAATTAAATAATTGAGAGGTATAATATATATAAGAGAAAAAAACAAGCATTTAATTTTTTAATTAAATAGATTCATCCCATATATTAGTGAAGTTTTTAATTTATAAATAATATCATCGGTCAATATTAATGCCAAAAAGATATTATTCTTTTTATATGACAGTTGTTGAATGTTTATATGAATTTTTTTAATTAATCAATTTAGTTAAAAAACAAAAAAGACATAACTAATTTAGATATAGATTTCAATCATTGATTTATATATACCATACAAATATCTTAGAGTATCTCATGGAGGATAAATCCTTATAATCCACCTAATAAGTTTTGATAATTAAGTTAAAGTTTTTTAAGGGCTATTCTAAAATAGACACCCTAGCAAGTACGGATAATTAAGTTAAAGTTATGGAAGCCCTAATCCACAAAAGACATCCCTCAAATAAACACATTCACTTTTAATTTTTAAAATTTAAATAATATTAAGAAAATATTATGTTTTGTTTTTAATTAGCTTAGTTGATTAAAAGTGGGATGTTGAGTTTGTATGGTGTGTATGTTGGAAGTTTAGTTTAATTATTAACTAGTGCAACAATATAAATTAAATGGGGTTTATATATATATATATCTATATATATATATATATATATATATATATAATATTCATCTAAACACTTCTAATACATTTTACTTTGATAAATAAAAAAATTATTAAAACTAAATAAATTATATTATTATTATTATTATTATTATAAAAGAATTAATATATAATATAAACATAAAACATGGAAAAATATGTTAATCATGGAAATTGATGTTGACCTAACCATAAAGATTCTTAATGTGTAAACAATATTATGACGTCAATACCAGATACCCATAAAAAACACAACTCATACCATATAAAACTTGTTAATAAAAAAGGAAAAAAAATCATAATTACTCTAAAATAAATAATGAATCTTAACTCCCCTAAAAAGAAATCGAGAATAAGCCACTATGTTCAAAGTAGTGGATCTTAACTCAGGGATTTATTCTAAAAAATATAACTGTTTCTGGAACACCAGATTCCCCAGAATCTGTGTAATGTAATAGCCTTGCACTCTTGAAAGAAGTTTCTTCTTTGTTCAATTAATGAGACATGCAACAATAGTAGTTCTGTCTACTTGTGGAATAATATTAAGGGAAGCAGATACCTTCTCTCACATGGAGACGGTGAATGGGCGGAAGGTGCAGAGCATCCTCAAATGTTGATCTACAAAAAAAAACATATACTCAGTCTCAACATCCCCCTTGACCAGATTATCCTAGGTAAGAATCTTATAATGAAAATCTTATAATGAAAATCTTATAATGAAAATCTAACGAGGTGAACATTTTTAACTTTGTTGCAACCTCCCACCTCCACATACTGGCTAACGAATCTGTGGCGTGGTCCTACCGATTCTTCATGGTAACGCATGAATAAATCTCTTTGGTAGAGATATTGTCTTCGTAAGCACGTCCATCCCATGTGAGCCTGTTTACCTTCTCAGACAAAACTATCCCCAAATCGCATAAATTGGATTTCCGCATCTTGCGAATATGTGCTAAAGTAATGTGCCCACGCCTATGCAGATAATGAATAATAGGAGGGGAGAGAATATGTTCCCCAACTAATCCAATAATGGCATCTAAACCTATATGAATTTTATTTACACAACCTACTTCCCCTTTGAGATTGCCACACAACCATTGCTTTGATTTCATCAAGTTGCGCCACATAAAAGATGCCTTGTTCTTTTCCAGAGCCTTAGCTAAGACCCATTCTTCCAAATGAGAGTGATTAAGGTACTTCTCACTAATAATATCCTGCCAGATACCAGAAACCTTAAAAGTCCTCCATAGATTCTTGGAAAGTAGAGGAAGATTGAAGTGCTTGGTGCCTTTAATTCCCCAACCCCCATCTACAATGGGCCTGCAAATAGTCTACTTTAGATAGATGAAACTTCCTTTTGTTTCTGCTGCTGACCCAAAGTACATCAACAATGAGAGAGTCAACTATTTGGATGATTGACATCACTAAATGGAACAAGTGCATCCAATAGACCGAGATGCCTTGTAGGATTGCCTTAATCATAATCATTCTGCCACCCAAAGAAATCCATTTGTTTTCCCATAAGGACAATTTCTTTTCAAATTTTTGGATTAGCTATCTCCAATCCTGTTTCTCGTAATTATTAGGCTTCAAATGAAATGCTGAGTACTTGAATCCTCCAGATAGATTTCTTCCCTCGATCCCATAGATATCAATAATTGTTTAGTAACCTCCTCCTCAATATTATCAGAGATATTTTCTGATTTATCCTTCTTCCTCAATACTATCAGAGATATGTTCTGATTTATACTTCTTTAGGATGAGGCCAGAAGAATTCCCAAATTTAGTTATAATTTGATGACAATTCTTCCATAAGAATTCCCAAATTTAGTTATAATTTGATGAAAATTCTTCCATTCCGAGAGCTTCGCCTCACCAAGTCCAAGAAAATCATCTACGAACATTAAATGGGATAGATGAATGTTGTTAGTGACCCTGCACCCAGAAATCCTTCTTGCCTCCTTAGCTTCTCTCAGTCCTCTGCTAAGCCCATCCATAACCAAAATGAATAATAGTGGAGAGAGTGCATAACCTTGCCTTAGTCCTTAGTCCTCTGGAAATGTGGAAAAATTCTTTTGGCTGTCCATTGATCAACACTGCTAAATTTGTTGTCGAGACACAGGCCATGATCCAGTTAATATGTCTACAAGGGAAGCCGATTCTATGTAGGATACCCTGTCATAGGATTTTATAAGGTCAATCTTTATGAGGCAGGCTTTCAGTTTACAGGATTTAATAGAGTGAATACATTCTTGTGTGATTCTAACAACGCCCTGTATTCTTCTTTCTGCAAGAAAACCAAACTTCTCTAGAGTAATATTGCAAACTTCTCCAGAGTAATGTGTTCTGACAATACCTGCTTAATTATGTTAGTAATTAATTTAGAGCTCATCTTATATAACATTACAGAGAGAGATTGGTTTACAATAAAAAAACATGAAGAATTATCTTTTTTTTAGGTATAAGAGTGAGAAAGGTGGAATTGATAGCACCTGGAATGTGCCCCTGAAGGTGAGACTCCTCCACCGTATCAATGAGCTCTGATCCCATCAAATCAAAGAAAAATGTGAATAGTTCCATCAACCATCCGTCTGGACCTCGGATTTTATCCTTGGCAAGTTATTTCAACACGCCATGCTGCTCATCAGAAGAGATAGGTCTATCCATGTGCTCAATATCTTCATCTTTTACCGTGCAGGGGAATAAGTTGACCAATTCCAATTGATCCTCAATGTGAGATACATTTGAAGCAGTGAATTGTTTACTGTAAAAATTGACAACTTCTTATTGGATGTCATTCAACGACGTGAGCAATCTATCTTCTGCATTACGAATATACTAAATTGTATTCATGCTTTTCCTGTTGGATGTTGCCTTATGAAAAAATTGGGTGTTCTTATTGCCACCCTGAATCTAGGCCAATCTGCTTATGAGCCTCCATTCGTCTTCCTAGAATTTTAGAATATTATTCTTCCGGATAGTAAGCTTCAAGACTATCTTCTTAATATGATCAGAGAAAAATTCAGGGAGAGTGGGATCCATCAGAAACTCAATTTCATTTTCCATAACTGAAAACTCCTGATGGAGTTCCTTTTTTCCGCTTGCAGACCCATGATTTGACCTCTGATTTCAACCTGCACAGTTTATGAGAGACGATATCCATCTTATTGGTATGATTTATCTCCAATGGCCGCTGCCAAGAGTGTATGATCAGGTTCACTAGTTCCTTTTCTTGAAGTCATTAGTGGTTAAATTTAAATGGCAACACATTGACATCATGCTCTCCCTTCTATTCCAGAAAAATAACATCATGATCAGAGATTCCAGAAAATAAGGACCATGTGATTAGTTGCTTTAATCTTGCATACAACAAAGCATGAACTAGGAATCTGTCAAGTATTTTCGCAATGCCCTCTGCAACAGAATTCCCATTCCTCCAGGTAGGGCACATGGGACGAGGGGTAATGTCCTTAAGCATTAGGCGGTCAAATAGCTCATTGAAAAATCCTGCTAATGGCGCTGATTTACATTTCTCTTCCCATATCTCCCCTGTGTTCATTATGAGATTTAGATCTCTAGCGATTATGAGAGACCTAATATCTAATAGTCCATAGGCATCTAGTATTCCCTAAAATTATTTTTCGTTGTTATATGGAGCATATAAATTCAGAATGAGCATATATGGATCCAAATGTTGGGAAAGGCGCGTAGGTTAATGAGGTTACTGTTTGTTTTTTAAAGCTCTAATATGGTGATTCACAATTGATGGTAATGTTTTGTCATATTTTTATATATAGAAATGAATTTAGCTGTATGCAAAATGGTCATTTATGTTGTATAGACTTCACTATTCAAAATTACTATTCAATTTTTCATTTAATTTCTTATAAAATTATTAAACATATCTGGTTTAAAACAAACCAAAACGTGCTCAATATATATCCCATTTTTTCCTTAATATATATCCCCCTATATGAATGCACACCCCAATATGAATCCGCGTGGTGTAGTAATGCTTTCCCATTTTTTCCTCAATATATATCCCCCCATTTTTTCCTCAATATATATCCCCCCATATGAATGCACACCCCAATATGAATCCACGTGGTATAGTAATGCTCTCCCATTTTTTCCTCAATATATATCCCCCCATATGAATGCACGTGGTATAGTATTTCTCTCTTAGTGAATCCCCATGATATGTGGTTTTATAAATTTGGGCTACATCCTCGGAGAAACAACTAATACTTGCTTTTATTTCTTCCAACAAGATAAAGTGATACAACTTGTAACACATCTAATACAACTGCCTCTTTACTCTCTCACATTTTTCTCTATCAGTTACAATGCTCTCTCAATAATACACAATCCCAATACAATACTATCATAAAAATAATAATTTCTTTCTTAAAAAACCCAACATATAACTTGTACTATCTAATCTATAACACAATAATAAATCATCTAAATTAACTACAAAATTATAATATTTGACAAATTCAGAATGTCGCAATCCCTTGGATGCAGTGGACACACTTCCATCAAATATCACAGTTAGAAACAAAACATAGGATAATGAGTATGACTCCACAACCAACCAAGCACAGATGTTGAACTCATCAAATTCGTCGAAGCGTCATATTCTTTTGTTCAAAATAAGCTTGACTGGTTGTCATGCCTACATGCTTTGTCTGTTGTACCTTTTTTATTAGTAGCGATATCACTCACATGGGCAACATGTGAGAGCAGGCACCTTGACAAGTCCATAGTGGTTACTTTCAAAGGTTTACTTAGAGATGGCTCAACAAACCATTGTTGTTCAGGGGAGGAAAAAAGGAAAGAATGAGATATCTTTAGATCAATCCTACCTCTAAGAGAGAGAAATCCAAAAGAAATATCAGCGATAATCCATGTGGAGTTTGGCCCCAGTTGCTAATTTTAACAGTATAACGTGCAACCTTAACAGAGATATCGACATTCACTCGGACCTCCTACGTGGCATGTCATCCTTTGACCCCTACAACCATGACCACAATGACTTATGACATCTTACACTGTCGGATTTTCATACTTCCTGTTGACCACCCGTTCCTATCATTGATTTAAATCACCCCACCATAACCTTTGACGTTGAATTGAGATTTTGACATCCTTTTGATTATGCAGTTGTGCTATTGCATTTAATTAGAAGAAACATGATAATTCAGAGCACATGCTAATCATCCCAATTGGATGGCTCATATAAATTATAAAATGAAGGAATGATCTGTTACAATAATTTCTCATTCTCGTTATGCGGCTACTGGGTAAGAGATGCGGGTCTTTTGGACATATTAATCAAACAACAAAATAGTCGAGCTTACAAGTCTCGCTAATCATGGCTTTCCCTCATAAATGAAACAATGTGCCCTCCGCAATGTTATGCGCCCTTTGATACTGGTGCATTGATCGAATGGCACATGGTCTTTACTACTCCTACGCAAATGGTCTTGTCCAATCTCTGTGCACTTGGTTGTTTGACCCTTCCGCCCTATGCATTGACTGTATGGTGCCCCAAATTCTAAATCAATATCAAATATGCTAATGATCACTAATGTGATGGCCGCCGACATAGAATTTCACATGGACTCTTTGGCCTTCGACAGGCTGAATCTTCCTTCAATTGATCTCAACCCCTGAACTTGGTTGTGGATGCAGCATACCTGTCGTCATTTACCTTTTTCACAAAATTGTTGGAAATATTAATCCCAACCACCGCGTTAAACACCCTGATAGAAGCCATACTTGTCAAAAGTATTTTTGCAGGTTGCGTCTGTTGGGCATGGAATCCCCCCAAGGCATGTTTTGGGGCTTAAAGCCCAAGTTTTGACCAAGTCCATTGTAAAGACTCCGCGATTTGTGGGCGCAGAGCGTGAAGTCATAATAGAGTCACAGGGTTGTCCGCCCTTGGTTTTGTAATGTAATGTTGGCTTGAAAGATCCACCCATGGTCCGCGGACCATGGGATGGTATAAATAGAGCGAGGCTTTAAGTGTATAAGATAGCATATAGCGAAGTGGAAGAATAGAAGCATGATGAGTCTAAGAGATTGAGTCGAAGTGTAAAGTGTGTTTGTGGGTCGTAGAGTAGGAGAAGGCTCTACAGCTGAGTGCGTAGAGGCCTAGTAGTCTGCAGCTGAGTGTGCGAACCCCTGCAACTGAGTGCGCAGGGCAAGTTGCGTCAGTAACCGTTGAAAGAATTAATAAAGAGAAGTTTACCATATTTCTGTGTATCTTTTCCTGTTTAATGTATTATTGGGTATAAATTGCAAGTGTACTATTTAATTGCTGCACGAACTTATATGTGTGTGATGTATAAATAAATATAACACAAGGCTTTTATTTACGTGAAGATAACTAACTAGTGAAGGAAGATAGATAAGATCTCAGGTGAAACTTAGTGAAATAGTGCAGAGCGTTGCTCCAGCAGGGCGGAAGCCCCACAACCCCTGTTTAGGGTTGCGCAAAGGCAATCATATCAAGGCGTGAGGGCCAGGGAAGGGCGCGAAGGCCAGCGAAGGGCACGAAGTAACATGCGCAAAGGGACTAACAGTTGGACCGAATCAAACCCTCAAACATCTCAAGGGTGCGAAACCCTGGTTCCAACACCCCCCCATACTACTTCGGGTGAGACCTTAGTCTGCGCTCTACGGGTTGTTGCCGAAAGGGCCAGTAGTATAGGGATTTGTTTGGCTAATTAACTCTGAACCTGGGTCAGGCCCCAACAAGCCAACAAATGGTTCCATTGTCGGGACCGGGATCTGCATAGAGATGTCTGATGTCGTATCACTGGAATTCGACAAAGAAAGGAATTGAATATTGGTTGGATAGGAAGATTCATGAGTTCGCGGCGCAGGAGAATAGGAACCTGCGACTATCAAAAGAAGAGTGGTTAGACTGCTACTTATACACAGAGATCCACGAAATTTTCTTCGCATCTTTCCCTACTGAGCTATACGAGTGGATCACGAAGCTAGCAGATAGCCAAGGAAGGTGTAAGCTCGACAGACCTATTGTGTGGACTCCAGAATTGGTGCGTAGATTGGAAGCATCAGAGGATAAGATCGTGTGTGTTGTTGATCACTGGCTCGATCGAATTATAGGAGGATTCATCATCGAGTTCGCGGTAGATACTTCAGTTAGCTATAGTGAGGTAGAACAACGCTTCCTCAAAGGGCCGCAAGGTAAGTACGTTAAATCTTTGAACACTTGGATTAAAATGATACTATGTGAAAAATGGGTTATGCAAATAAATTGATGTTTGGGGCTACACGAAGTGGGAGAATCTACAGAAATGAAGGTAGTACAGAACTAGAAACTAGCCCCTTGATTTCACCTCCATGAGGGGGTGAGGAAGAGCTCGCGAAGGTCTCACCAAGAAGTGCGATCAATTTGATAAGGCAGAGGATTCTGCGCATACCACCCCCACCCACACCACCACCAGTTTCACCGTCTTCACCCCCATCTTCGCCCATACCACCTCCGCCACCACCGCGAATCAATATGGCAAGTGCGATAAAGTTGCTAGTGTTCAAGGGAGTAGGGAAATGAAGATCCGGACCAGTTTTGGTTTGTGATAAAAGCTGTATGGGAAGCGCAGGGAGTCACGGATGATAATATAAAGAAAGCGACATTGGTCAGTGCTCTGCAGGATCGCGCACTAACCTGGTACATTAAGCATTCCAATGACAATCCGAATGCAGGGATCGTAGATATTCAAACTGCGCTAAACAAAGAATTTAGCAGGCCAAAGTCAGAGGCGCAGTCGATCATTGGGTTCAAGGAAATCACAATGCTACCAGGCGAGACCCCTTGGGAGTTGGATCAGAGATTGAAGTGCACAATTCGCGAAGCTAACATGACGTTGACAGATGGACAACACCGCGAATGGTTTGTAGCATCATTAACACCGCATCTAAGGAACGCGTTGTCACAACAAAGGCTAACAACTCAAGCTGAGGCCTTAGAGGTCGCAATGAGACTGCACGAGACCCCAATATAGGATCCCAACCTGGGAGTTCAGAAAATTCACACGCAGTTGAAAAACTTGTGCCTTGAGATGCAGAGTTTGAAACAAGACAACACAACTCGCCTAGAAGTGCACGATGAGGTATGATGCGTAAAGTGAAAGGGTCAGGGACATGACAAGGACTACTGCCCGGTGTTCGCGAATTACCTCGTGGGAGGAGGACCAATGCCATTGAGACCGGAGGCCCAAGCAGGATCAAATGCGGCACCTGCATTATGGTGCATGATTTGTGAGACAGGGGGAAAGCATGCTACAGATATATTACCATTTATTGCAGAAGTACACGGCAGAATTCACAACAATTGTTCTGTAATTTCTGTAGATCAGTGGGACATGATGAGCGCACCTATATAAGTTATGAGCTGATGATGGATCGTACTCCTACCTACAGAGTTAAAGCTGAAACACGGGCCCTTAACCAGAATGCAGGGATGGCGCGAATCGGATTTCACGGGCGCGGACGAGGCCGAGGTGGAGGAGGACCAGGAAGAGGTCACGGACAGCTGATATGTTACAATTGTGGAGGGCCAGGACATTATGCCCACGATTGTACGAATCCAACGTGACCATCATGCTTGTATTGTACATTATTTGATCATGAGACGGAGGATTGTCCCACACTGATAGCGAGGTTGTGTGATAAAGGAGCACTCCAACCTCCCTCGACTCAGAACATGCAAATGATGAGGTCACAAGGAAGACCCTAATGTAAATATTTTGCTCTGAAGTGGAATTACGATAGGGGATGACAAAGGAAAGCAACCTGAAGAGAGTACTTGGGTTCGCAAGGCTCCAACGAAGGAACCATAGTTTGATTTGGACCGCGCTAAGTAAACCTTCATGGAAGCCAAGAAGAGCTTCAATGATGCCTCCACTTCAGGAAGTAAAGACATACCGGAGCCGGAAATGGACCCATCGATGCTCACAACGTTCTTGGAAGCATGCATGAAGTTGTTGCATGACAACAAGGTTGTAAAGGGGTTGCAAGAACTCATAAATAGATGTGCTAGGACCGCGTTAGGAGAACCGCACGTAGTCCTGAAGCTCGGAAAGCACACGACGCGAACATGAAGGGAGATAAGATTGACCGCACAGATTGGAGAATATGAGATGGACCAAGTTATTTTGGTTTTAGGGTCGGACGTGAACGTCCTGCTGAAACAGACTTGGGAGCGCATGGGAAGGCCTATGCTGCAATGGTCTCCTATCCAACTGTGAATGGCGAACCAACAAAAGATCCTACCTATGGGGAGATTGCTGGGAATCACAGTAGATATTGAAAGAGCAAGCGTGCTAGCATATTTCGAAGTGATAGAGATTGTTGATGACAATAATCCCTACCCCGCACTATTAGGAATAGATTGGTCCACTAACATGAATGGGGTGATAAATCTGAAGAAGCGCAAGATGATTTGTCTCTGCGCTACATGGAGCTGGTGCGCGACTACGACATTGACGACGACTTGGACTACATCTACAAGATAACCATGTGAGAGCGAGACTGGGTGAATCCAACCGCAGATGGACGAATCTCATGGGAGCGCGAAAGCTCCTGCGCCTTGGATTCGTATGAGGAAATAGAACGATGGCAGAACCGGTTACACGAGGTAACCACGCTGAACTATAACATGATGAGGAGATTGTTGTGCTGCGTCTCGACGAAAGTAAGGGATCTGCCTACCTATGATGGGTTAAGTGAGGTAGATGACTTCCTGAACAGATTTGAAAGTGAGGTGCTAGAACAACAACATTTCGAAGCTTTGAAATGGGTACTGCGCACTACACCTACAAGGTGGTGGGGTACGCACCAAAGAGGCTTTGAGGATTGGCACGAATGTAGGAGGATGATGTGCATACGGTTTGGGAAGCCTCAGATGCAATTAACAGACAAGATTGCTGAACGAGACAGTCCGCGCACCCACTTGTCCAGATGGATGCAGGCATATGGTACAAAACCTACGTGGATGCACTCAGTCTTCGCGTTAGGAGACACAGTCAGTAAGCAGGTGCGAGCGAGGCAATGGCGCGAACGACCCCTCTAGTTGGAACCATGGAGTATGGAAAGACCAAGTGCGCAGAAGGTTATCCACGCAGAAGCCTTTAACGAAGTATGTGAAGCACTGAACAAGGTCCACAATGCGCAACGGACTGACTGGGACCTGCACGTACCAGCAATTCTATGGGCTTATAGGACCACGTGCAAGAAACTAACGGCGCAGGCACCTCCAAGGCTAGAGTATGGTGCGAACACTGTAATCCCTATAGAGCATAAAATGCCTAGTCCGCGCATGGCAGCACCGGTAGATACGATGGTTCGCAGAACCTTGGAAGAAGGGATCGCACAACTGCATGAAGTAGAACGCTTGGGACCTAATGAAGAAATCCAATAGGGCAATTTTCGGCTCCAATAAATTGGGAAAGAAAGGGTTCGATTAAGGTAGAAAAGCGCTCTATTAGAAGCGGAAGTCAAGAAGCTGGAAGACGAGATAAAGGAAGATTTTCTCGATAGGAAGACCAGGGTGATAAAACAAGGTGCGCATGATCACGCTGACAAGTTTGAGGACTATCGTCACGAATTGATTAGTCTGATGCCCTCGTTTGGACCACATATTACTAAGCGGATCAACCAGGGTGGCGTGATGTAGATGATAAAGTGTGCGACGCCGCCAGTAATTATAAAAGGTCGTTATTTTCTAGGAAAGTGTGGGTGACCGGGGGAAATCATATACAAGTGGTGCAGCGACCTGACTAGCCGAGGGAAGTACAATCTTAGTGCTCCAGGCAGTTGAAAGGAGGCGCGGGACTATAAACTATTATGCCCGGGAGCTACACGATGTTGGAGCTGCGCCCAGGAGTAAAGTGTCACAAGGTCCGCGACTGCACAAGGGGGGCTGCGTTGCCACGCAGGTTGGCCGAAAAGTGACCATTAGATTCACTATTCACTATGTGATCCTCGACTTGAGACCAAATGGAGCGGGCGGAAGGCATTTAAGATGCGATTTATGGGCAAGATTTGGGAAAACCTGCTGCCAAGGGAGTATTAATGAACTAGATTTGGGGGGAACGATCGAATTCAAATTCAAAAGGCGCTATAAATTACGTAGAGCTACCAAGCAAACAACACTTGGTCATTTATGAATTGAGTTGTTGTATACCCCGCGTAGCCTGAGCAGAGCCCTGTTTGACCTATGCAGAACGTTGATTGAGCCCCTGAGTACGCGAGTGATAGATTTCTAGTCGGACACGATGGCAGCATATGAGGAAGTTATGGAAATTGCAAAAATGACCATCGCAGAGGCCGCGCAGGCCTTAACTGTGGGGGATGCCCCTGAAAGCACCAGGATTGTGGCGGAAATCCCTAAATCACCGCGCACACCAAGGCCAAAGAAAGATAAATAGTCGATGGTTCCCGTACGTATGTCCCCGTGAAAACCATTGCGCACCAGGTTGACGATGGAGGAAAAGGGGAAAGTCATTAATGTAGAAACCGACGAGGAGGAGGAAGAATTGGAGGACCTTATCATCGAAGAAGACGAGGATGAAGGCATGGATGAATAAACTGAGTCTACGCACCCTCCAACAAAGCTACCCGCCTATATCCCCCCACGAAAGGGGAAGGCTAAAGTACCCAAGGATCTTGATGAGAACAAGAGCTCTCTCAAGACCTCGCTCCTCTCAGATGACATCATTTTTTAAGGCACGCACCTAGGATGGTGCCTAGCTTGAAATTTGGAGACTGGGATCTCACTAACCATGAGAAGTTCCCTCACCTAGAGACCGCGCAACTCATGAAGCCAAAGCAGAGCACCACTGTTATGAAACCAACTCAAGAAAAGATAGAAAAGATAGATCAACGCCTTAGAATTCAGCCTCTTCGAGGGGGCAACCTCCTTTACATTACATAAATGAACAATTCTTTGATGATTCAAATGACAAAACCTCCTTTCTATATATAGGAGTCTAAGGAGTCACAATATAATCCAGCCGACCTAACAATAATAATATAAAGCCACAAAAATAACAATAGAGGGATTCTATGGGGCACATAAATAACAATATGGGGGTAATAGGGACACAACAATATAAATAAGGGGTATAACTACAATAGTAATGGGGTAATCACTAGTATTATAGGGACCCAACATGCCCCTCTCCTTCAAAAAAGTGTTGTCCTCAACGCTTGAGTAGTTCTGGATACTTCTGCATAAAATTCTCATCCTCCCATGTGGAATCTTCAGCGGATAAGTTCTTCCACTTGATAAGATACTCTGAAATTGATCGATTTCGTAGCTGTCGAGTTCTTGTTTCTGTGACTGCTTCCGGTTCCAATATAATTTTTCCTTCCTCATCAAGTTCTGGCAATATTGTTTGAATTGGGAGCTTGTCGCCTATAACCTTCTTTAAACATGAAACATGGAAAACTGGGTGCAATCGAGAAGCTGCAGGAAGCTCCAATTTGTATGCCATAGTACCAATCTTTTGCAACACCTTGTATGGACCATAATACTTTGGTGATAATTTATTATCCTTCTTAGCTTGCTTTAGGGACATTTGCTTATATGGTTGTAGCCGTAGGAATACCCAATCACCTACATCAAAACTTCTTTCACTGCGATGTTGATCTGCCTGTTGTTTCATTCTATTTTGTGCCAACACGAGGTTATCCTTTAAGAGTTGGAGGACTTGTTGTTGATGTTCGATGTGATGTTCCACTGCCTGAACCTTAGAATTTTCTCTTAAATATGATGTGATGGATGGTGGTTGATACCCATAAAGTGCCATAAATGGGGTCATTTTTGTTGTTGTATGGAAGGAAGTGTTATACCACCATTCAGCCAGAGGCAACCATTTGACCCATTGTGTCTGTTTATCAGATACAAAGCAACGAAGATATCCTTCCAAACATTTGTTTACTATCTCTTTCCCATCAGATTGAGGATGATAAGATGAGCTATGAGCTAACTGAGTACCAAGACAAGAAAATAATTCTGTCCAAAAATTTCCAGTGAAAATGGGATCTCTGTCACTTACAATAATCTTTGGGTTTCCATGTAGCTTTTGAATTGTTTCCATAAATGCAGTAGAAACTGTACTGGCTTTAAATGGATGTGATAATGCACAAAAGTGTGCATACTTGGTAAGTCTGTCAACTACCACCATGATGACACTCTTTCCCTCAGACTTGGGTAAACCTGTGATAAAATCCATTGAAACCTCCTCCCAACGTTGGCTTGGAATGGATAAAGGTTGTAATAGACCCGGTGTCTTAATTGTTTCAACTTTATTTTGTTGGCAAACCAAACATTCCACCACAAACTTTTGAATATCTGATTTAAGGCCATCCCAAAAAAATTCCTTCTTAACCCTGTGGTAAGTTTTTAAAAATCCTGAGTGCCCTCCTAAGGGAGAAGTGTGCAATTCCATAAGAATCTTTTGTTTTAGCTGGGAATTCTTACAGAGGTATAAGCGATCTTTGTACCATAACGAATCATTTTGCCAGCTAAATGTATCAGACGTACTGGAATCTTGTTGTAGCTTTCGAATAAGTGCCCACACTTCTTCGTCATTCTTCCATTCCTCCCTTGCTTCATTTATCCAATCTGGTTGGATAATAGAAATGGCGCACAACAATGCTTCCACATCCTCATCCTTTCTTGAGAGTGCATCTGCCACCACATTTTGCTTCCCTTTTTTGTAGATGATTTCAAAGTCATAACCCAACATCTTTGTGACCCACTTTTGTTGCTCTTCAGAGGATAATCTTTGTTCTAAAAAGTATTTAAGGCTATCATGATCCGTTTTTACCTTGAAGTGTCTTCCCATTAGGTAGGGTCGCCATTTCTTAAGTGCATGGAGTATTGCCAACATTTCCTTCTCATAAATAGCTTTTCTTAAAAACTTTCCCTTGATTGGACGACTTTCAAAAGCAATGGGTCTTTCATCTTGCATTAGAACAGCACCAATTCCATTTCCTGAAGCATCACATTCCACAATAAAGGTTTTTGTGAAGTCCGGTGTAGCTAAGACCGGTGCTTGGCACATTGCCTCTTTAAGATGTTCAAAGGCCTTTGTTGCTTCCGGAGTCCATGAAAATGCATCTTTCTTCAATAATGTTGTTAGAGGTGCTGCTATTCTCCCATAATTCTTAACAAACTTGCGATAATACCCTGTCAACCCAAGAAATCCTCGCAGATGCTTTATGGATGTGGGGATTTTCCATTCCTTAATGGCTTTAATTTTGCTAGGGTCTACCTTAACTCCTTCATGAGATACAATATGACCCAAATATTCCACCTCTTGGACTCCAAAGAAACATTTGGATCTTTTTGCATATAATTGTTTCTCCTCCAATAGTTGTAGCACCCTGTCAACATGTTCAACATGATCCTTCCAAGACTTGTTGTAGATTAGTATATCATCAAAAAATACTAACACAAATTTTCTAAGGAATGGTTTGAAAATTGAATTCATCAAACCTTGAAATGTTGAAGGTGCATTGGTAAGGCCAAAAGGCATGACCAAAAATTCATAATGACCCTCATGAGTTCTAAATGCTGTTTTCGGAATGTCTTCAATCTTCATTCTGATTTGATGATATCCCGAACGAAGATCCAACTTGGTGAAGTAAATTGATCCATGCAATTCATCCAGTAATTCATCAATGACAGGAATGGGGAACTTATCTTTAATAGTGAGCTTGTTGAGCTCCCTATAATTCAGACACATGCGCCATGATCCATCCTTCTTGTGCACCAATACTACTGGAGCAGAGAAAGAACTTTGACTCGGTTGAATTATACCAGCCTCTAGCATTTCTGCAACCATACGTTCAATTTCACCTTTTTGGACATAGGGATATCTGTACGGCCTGATGTTTGGAGGAACACTTCCTGGAATCAGATGAATAGCATGATCATGATCACGCATAGGTGGGAGACCTTTGGGAGTCTCAAATACCTTGGAATGATTGTCCAGGACTTTTTGGAGATCTGGAGAAATAGATGATTCCGATGTGGAAACATCTAGCGAACATAATTGTGCAATTACACCTCTTTGCTCCTTTTTTAGAAGCTTTGTCATACCATTAGAGCTGATTATCTTTCCTGGTTTCCCTGCAATACCCCTTAATTCAACTTCCTTTCCTTCCGTAGAAAATTTGATGAAAAGTTCTTGAAAATTAAAAGCTATTGTACCCAAGGATTGTAGCCATTGGACTCCTAGTACAACATCAGCACCTCCCATTGGAATGGAAAGCATTGGGCTAGTCAATACATATTCTCCCATGGATAGCTTGATATTATGGCACTTTCCAGAGCAATTTATTGTTTCCTCCATTTGCAATCATCACTTGACACTCTGGTGCTGGATATAGGAAGCAATTCAATTCTTTTGCTACCCTACAATGAATAAAATTGTGGGTGCTTCCTGAATCAATCAACACTATTACTTTTTCTTCTTGATTTGTCCTTCTATCTTGATGGTTTGAGGAGTGGTAATTCCCGCCAATGCATTACAAGATATGGTCGGATTTATTTGTTCTTCATCTAGGCTTTGTTCCTGGAGTATATCCTCTTCTTTTGACCTTTCTTGCTCCTTTTCTTCTTCCTCTTCACAATCTATGTAGAATAATTTCTTCTCAGCACACTTATGACCTTTAGTGTATTTGCTATCACAACTGTAACAAAGCCCTTTTGCTCTTTTTTCTTCCAATTGTTGTGGTGTCAACCTTATAGGTTGTGGAAGACTAGGGGCAACAACACTTCCATCTTTATAGTTGTGAGTGGTATGCTTCCTGGTTGCCATAATTTTGCTTTCCATTTTTCTTGCTAACCTGAATGCCTTCTCTAATGAATCAGGTTCCCAAAGGCGAACATCATGTTGGATATTATCCTTTAAAGACCCTATGAACACATCAATCCTATGCTCCTCTGGAATATCTTTTACCCTTATGTTCAATTTTTGGAACTCCTCAATGTGCTCCATTATTGAACCCTTTTGTTTGAGACTTATCAATTGGCTAAAAAAAGTGTTGCTTTTTGTATCCTCATAATGTGCTATCAATTCTTCCGAAAAATTTCCCAAGTGATAAATTGTTTACGAGAGAAAAGCCATTGATACCATACAAACTGATTTGGTTCCAAATATACAATTGCCATACGTACCTTTTGTGTGTTTTGCACATTATTGAGATCAAAGAATTGCTCCATCTGTAATATCCATGTGGCAGGATCCTTGCCATCAAACTTCCTCATATCGATTTTTGGAATATGGTGAGTCTTCGATCCAACATTAGCATCTATGGAATCATGATTAACATTTCTTTTATTCTCATCATGAGTTTCCTTTAGTACCCTTTCATCCTTAGTTCCCATTTCTTGTAGCAACTTATTCATATTTATCTTCAATTCGTCCATGTCTGTCTTCAAATCTGTCTTCAAATCTGCCATGTCTCTCTTCAAATCTGTGTTTCAATCATCCATATTAGCTTCCATGCCCTTTATCTTAGATTCCACGCCATTTATCTTAGCTTCTGTTAGCTTTTGTGAGCGTGACATTTGTTGCACTTGTTCTTGTAATTTTGATATATCATGTAGCATTTCTTCCTCTTCTTCATGAGTCATGCTAGAGCTTTCAGGTTCCTTACTCGGTGTTTGCATTTTTTTTCCTCGGGGCATCAGTTATCGATAATAATGCTTTACTATGCCCTTTGAATTCCTTCAAACCAAGCTTACGCAAAAATTTAAAAAAAAACTACACACCTTTTTTTTCATTTGTAGAAGCATGATATTGAATCTGATGTATCTCTGTAATTTGGATCATCCAGTTTTGAAATTGCAACCTGTAGTAGCCTTCTGCGTCCTCTTTCCAATGCCACAAGTCTGACCCAAATTGGATTCTCCAAGAAAGAGTTATGCACAATCTCCCAAGATGACCTGATTATAGACTAGTTCAGTAGAGCGAACTTGTACGACGTGCCACGAGTCACTGTTTCAACCTTTGGATCTGAAAAATGCATACAAGAAACTACAGTATGTCCTCTTTCTGTACCTTCTTACAAAATTTTAATCCTATCCCCAGAAAGAAAGTTATGACGATTTTCCCCAGGTCACCTGTTTTGAATGTAATTCAGGAGTCTAGAAAAAGACCAACTTCCTCATATCATATCTCCGCAAATATCACGCGAAAAGCTCTGAAATTTGGACCCACGGTTCAGCCCGATTTCTTCTCAAATGGGTTTTTTTTTGCGACTTCTGAAACGTCACAGAAAAAAAATTTATAGCGAAAATGCCACGATGACTTGTTTGGAGCAGCGAAACCCTAGAATCCAAAGCTCTGATACCAAATGTTATGAAACCAGCTCAAGAAAAGATAGAAAAGATAGATCAATGCCTTAGAATTCAGCCTCTTCGAGGGGGCAACCTCCTTTACATTACATAAATGAACAATTCTTTGATGATTCAAATGACAAAACCTCCTTTCTATATATAGGAGTCTAAGGAGTCACAATATAATCCAGCCGACCTAACAATAATAATATAAAGCCACAAAAATAACAATAGAGGGATTCTATGGGGCACAGAAATAACAATATGGGGGTAATAGGGACACAACAATATAAATAAGGGGTATAACTACAATAGTAATGGGGTAATCACTAGTATTATAGGGACCCAACAACCGTGTTGGTGGTTACCGAATTAGAGCCGCGAAAGTGGTTGCGCGGAGTGGAAAAGGCAAGGCTACTAAACATGCTCTGGGTGTCGCATTTCCACTGCGCCCTAATAACAATTTTCGTTGTCAGGCAGTTGCTCATCCTGGTGCATGGTGGGTGTTTGTGGCTGGAGGATCCCATGCCCATCACGAACCACTTGATTCACCGCATTACTCGGCTTCCATGCAAAGGAGAGGACCCCGCAAATATCTCGAAGGGGAAGAGTAGTGACTTGGCCACCGCAGAGGCCATGAAGAAGAAATATAAACTAGAGAGGAAGAAAAGGGGCTAAGCCATATCCAGCATCAACAACAAGTAGTTAAGGTGGCGACCCAGATACTGGCGAGTAAGGTTATGCGCAAGTGCCGCGCGGACGAGGTACCAGCACCGGTGGTGGCACTTGCTGAGCAATGTGCAGAGGGGGTCCAGTTTAACTGGTCTGAGTTCCTCTATAATGAATTCTTGGAGAATCACCACAAGGCCCAAGAACAAGTCAAAATGTTCCACTATGCATGGCTTCTTATGTCCATAGTTCTCGTGGTATGGGAATTTCCAGAGGACAGTCAGTTCCCCACAATTGACAGAGATCTGCTGAAGGTCGTGAAGTACGCTTCACTCTGGGCCACGAAGGATGCAAACCGGATCCGTGACAGTAAGATATTCTAGGTGTTCATGGAAATGAACCTCAGGATGGGGATTAACTGCAAGCTGCAGTTATCATCCACTGTCTACAACAGCCTGCAAAGTTTTGCAGAGTTTAAAGCGGACCTCCACAACATATATATCAGAGTGCGCAAGGACTCGACCAAGCAATGGAGAGAGCTACCCTTTGTAGCCACG
Organism: Pinus tabuliformis; assembly: GCA_031772625.1. Lineage (NCBI taxonomy): Eukaryota > Viridiplantae > Streptophyta > Pinopsida > Pinales > Pinaceae > Pinus > Pinus tabuliformis. The sequence continues at coordinate 1,869,132,992 of CM062817.1, forward strand.
GACGATGTAATATTTGACGTACTGGAGACATGGCCATCAAAGTGGCACGCTCCATACATCACAACAATGGAGAAGTCTGGGGCATAGAGGAAGAAAGAGGAGGCCAAGTTGCATATGGCGCAATTGGCAAAGAAGAGAAGTGTTACACTAAAATTTGTCACCATGACTATTTGCAGTCAGTATGGCTCCATCAATAACCATACTGTCCTCCTTGGCAAGTCTTATACCTCTGCTCCTCATGTCAAACTCCAAAAAGAGAGAAAGCCTTTAAAAGTCAATATAACTCTGGTTACGCAGCTTCTCTTACTCTTGCCTGCGTGTATGCACCTCAAGTACATAATACCTGCGTACTTGTACGCTCTGTCTGTAAAGGGGTGGGTGCGTACCCCTGTAAAAGTCAAAAGGCACAAGTTTTACTTCAAAAAACTCACTTGTGGTCGATTCTAGAGCATTCTAGAAGATGGTTTGACGTGGATTGAGCGCCTCCAGATGGTTCATGCATCCCAATGAAAGAGGAACTTATCCCATGAAGAGGGGAGCTATCCCTTTGAAAGAGGGGTTTATCCCATTGATGGTGGACCTGTTTAACTTCCTCCAAAGCATTATAAGTACAAGCATTGGGCCAGAGGGAGGGGAGGTTGAAAGCTGAAGATTCCTAAGGGTAGATGCTGCTGAAATTAGGACTCCCTTATAGAGCTTGAGAGGAGAGATCCCATTCCTTTCTTAGCTTCATTTGGAAGTGGGTGAGCTGATCAAAGTAGAGGAGAACTCTTGCTGAACCCTGGGAGGGACCTGCACAACACCAAGACACTGGTTGTAATGGTTTCTTTTGTTTCCAATTAATACAATTAAGTTCATTTTTCTCAACAAGTTGTTATATATAATTTGTTTCATAAACTCCTTGGTCTTTATGATGAATATGTTTTATTATATGAGTTATTCAGGTGCTATGTAATCATTTGCTTGTTAGTGTATGCAGGCTTCAAGGAGAAGGAGCTCATCTGGATCGAAGAGGCTTGACCACTACAAACAAGCGTTGGACTAAAGGTAAGCCTTAAACACCTGGTTGCTTTTATTTTAAATGCATATTTAGGGAAAGATAGTGCTTGATTGTTTTGTTTGTCACTAGAAAAGCCTTGTTTTCTAGGGAGGTCGGTTTTGTCTGCAAAATTGACTCTTTCCGCATGACAAAATGGAGACTCCACTGGGGAATCCATGGATTTGATTGATTTCTCTTTTGATTGATACTTTGATTTGAGAAACGTTGATTTCTTTCTAGTTTTTGACTGATTGACTGTGAATTTGGGTGGAATAGCTTAGGATTTAGTTAGTTTTTTATTTTTCTTGTTTTTGAGAGCAGTACGCACCCTCTGCGTTAAGCACAGTGCGTACCTGTACGCACTTCTGCTTTGTACACAGAGAGTGGCCGCACCTGTGCAAACAGGCTGCCTGCGTACCCTGTCAAAAGTTTAGAAAATTTCAATTTTTTCCTTTTTACCTATTAGATCTTGTTTATAGTTTATTTATTGCTGCCCAGATCCACTGGTTACCTGTCAGAAGTTCTCGTCTAAGCTTGTTTCATTAGCATCAAGGGTTTTAGTGAAGTTCATAGAAGTTCTAGCCCTAGGTTTGATTTTTGTATTGGTCTTGTAGTGACTCTGGCTTTAGAAGTTGTAAAAACCTTGGATATCCCTGGTCTTTTCAGTCTTCTTAGGAGTTAGACCATTTGTAAAATCCACCTCTATATGAGAAACCTACCGTTGTGTTGTCTCTTTGCGGAATTTCGAGAAAGCTTGTTGGTTAAGCTGTGGATTTCATTCTTAAGAAAAAGAACAAGAGCTTTTTATTTTTGTTTTTGACTGATTTATGATTCTGCATGAATTAGTCCTTGGTTGAATTGTAACTGAGTAAAACAACCTGGAATTATATTTTGTAGGCTTTTACCTCATTAGATTTTCTTTTAGGTAAATTTCTCTTAGATTTTCATAGATCTTAAAATTGATTTTTGTTAAGTAGTTTTACATGCTTTGTTAAAATAGGAAAAATACAAAATCTCTTTTGAAGAAGGTTTGTTTTAGTAGCGTTTGAAGTCTTTGAAAAGAGAAAGGAAGTTTTCGTGAAATAATTAGTGGTCATGTGTTGTGTGCTTTGGAAAAGATAAAGAGATTGTTTCTTTGATTTTCATTGCCAAGAAAGTTGTCTTTATAAATTTTGCATTCTCCAACTCTCTTAGCTAGGGAATTCATTGAAAAAGGAAAGATTGTTTTGTTTCATCCTAGGTGCATCTTTTTAGTGGATTTGAGTCGAGTCTACACATCATAAGTTTCATCTCCGCTACCTTTTGTCCTAAAGAAAAGCCATAAAAATTAACGCTTAAAGTAAATTTCACTTAGTAACTTTTTATTTACTAGGGCTCTGATACACCAACATAGATCAGGCTAGTGTCTTGGAGTAGGAGAGTAATTAACTCTCCAAGACAGTAAAACCAAACAAGTAGTTCATCTTGCGGTAGGATAAATCCAACTGTTACATTTATGCTCTGGGAAAGCTCCTCTTAAAGGAGAAGCACGAGATCGTGTCCGAACCAGTGAGGGAATCAATCCTCCTTCATTGGGAACGACGCCAGATATGCACGTACTACAAACGGTAAACCTCGGATTAACCATTGTCGAGGAGCCTGGGGTCACTTGTCGGTAAACCTTGGATTATTGTCAAGGAGCCGACAAGGGGATTGAGCTTGTTACTCTGCCCTTGCGTGTGTATCGGATCGTAGACTGTTCCCCCAGGTATATTTGTTGCTGTTGGTGACCTTAGTGACTATTATCTTTAGGATTCTTCCTAAGGTGACGGTGGAGGGAAGATCCCACTGTACTTGGAGCAGACGTCGGCTAGACTCACTTGGATTTTCTGGGGGGTTCACTTCACTCGAGACGGTTAAAGTGGAGGAACTTGGTCCAGTCTATTCATTAAGCAGGTTGCCGGGGTAACTGTTCCACCCGCCATTTCTGTACTGAATTCTGCGATGTTGGATTTCATCACCAACTAGTGTTTTCGGTCCGGAAAGTTACTGTTTGTGTGTGGTTTGACGCCCTAGATTCTTTAGGCGCGTGATTCGAATTTGTTTGGTTCTTTAGAGACTTTAGGCGGTTTGCTTTGAGATTTTACTTTGTTTGCGTGTGTAGTAGTTAAAAGTTTTTAGCTGTGGCTGAATTACCAAGACAGTCCCGTAGACTTCAGGGCCAGTCTCCTGAGGTTGTAACCGTGGCTGATTTGTTGAGGAATTCCCGTAGACTTCGGGGCCAACCTCCTGAAGAAGTCCCGGGCCATTACAAAGGTTTGAAAGTCCTCGTAACTCCTAGTGGCAGTAAAGTCGGGTCACCTGAAGAAGGAGAGTCTTCTTTGGTTATTCATCCTGATTACCAAACTTTAGAAACAGGTTATAATCCTGAAGCTATTTCGGTTTCCAAACTTGCTGGTAGCTTTTCATCTACTAGTGATATAGGTGAAGAACCTGAGATATCTGAACCTGTTACTCCAACATCGGGGTTAGTCTCTCCAACTTCTAGTGCTCCTGATTCACCTAGGGTAGAAAGGGTAATCACCGAAAACAGGGAACAATAAGAATATGCATCGACTATAGGGACATTAATCGAGCTTGTCCAAAAGACAACTACTCAACACCCTATATCGATCAAATCATTGATGATTGTGCCAGCAGCGAAATATTTTCCTTTATGGACGGTTTTTCCGGTTACAATCATATCAATATTCTACCTGCCGACCAACCAAAAACGGCTTTCATTTGTCCATGGGGGACATTTGCTTATTGCAAATTGCCTTTTGGGCTAAAAAATGCCGGAGCAAATTTTCAAAGGGCAATGTCTTACGCGTTTCATGACATCAAACACATTGTGCAACCGTATCTCGATGATTTGCCCGCTCATTCATTACATCGAGCTGATCACCTTGTTCACTTACGAGCAATCTTCATGAGGTGTAGGCATTATCGGATACGGTTGAACCCACACAAATGTGTCTTCTGTATAGAAGCGGGACGATTGCTCGGATTTGTAGTTTCGAAAGCCGGCATTCACGTCGATCCCTCGAAGGTAGAAGCTATCATCAAATTGCCTCCTCCTTCGAGTCTTCGCCAACTCCAAAGTTTGCAGGGGAAAGAAAACTTTTTACGACGATTCATTCCTAACTACGCCGAGGTTACAAAGGGTTTTACACGGTTGTTGAAACAGAACGCTCAATTCTCTTGGGATGAGATGGCTCAGAAATCTTTTGATGCACTCAAACACGCGTTGACCCATGCACCGTTGTTGCATCCTCCCAACTACAACCAGGATTACTTTTTGTACCTCGCCACCGCTCATTCCACCATTGGGATGGTCTTAGTTCAGGAAGATGAATTCGGAACGGAACATGTGATATATTACCTTAGTCAGGCATTAAATCCCACTGAGCTAAAATACTCACATGTGGAGAAATTGGCATTGGCAGCTGTTCAAGCTGTCCAACGTTTTCGTCACTACATTTTGCTCCGTAAAACTACAGTCATTTCGGATTGCAACCCTATGATCTACATTTTGACCAAACAATTGCTAGGGGGCAAGTACTCTAAATGGATTGTTATCCTGTAGGAGTTCGACTTGGAGTTTGAGAAATCTAAGTCTAAGAAATCTTTAGTTTTTGCAGAGTTAATGTGTGACTTCCCGCGTGCTGACACCGAAACTGTGGCAGAGGAGCCCATTGCGGATGAATCTTTGTTTCTAATCAACACTTTAGATCCGTGGTATGGGGATATCATCGTCTATCTCCAGAACCAATCCTTTCGGCCCGAAGTTTCAAAGTCGGAACGTCGGAAAATTCGATTCCAGTCCCAACAATACAAAATTATTGGAGATACTATTTATCGCCGTGGGGCGGACTCTATTTTCCGACGTTGCTTAACTCACGAAGAGGTTGAAAGGGTTCTAAATGACTGTCACTCTGGAGCGTGTGGCGGTCATATGTTTGGGTATGCCACAGCCCAAAAGATATTGCGCGCTGGCTACTTCTGGCCGTCCTTGTTTAAAGATTGTATTATTGCGGTCTGAAAATGCCACAACTGTCAAGTGTTTGATCGAAAGATGCACGCTCCACCTGCTCCTCTCCACCCTATAATTGCTGTTGGTCCTTTTGCCAAATGGGGTATCGATTTTATTACATGTAACCCTCACTCGGCCGAGGGGCATGCGTATATCATCCTTGCGGTGGATTATTTTACTAAGTGGGCCGAGGCGATGCCTACATTCGAGGCAGACGGCAAGACAACTGCAATTTTCGTATTCAATCATATAATTGCTAGGTTTGGTGTCCCACAAGTGATAATCACTGACCATGGGCGCCTTTTTCGAAACGTTATGATGACAGAACTTACAGGCCAGCTTGGTTTGCGTCACGATAATTCAACTCCTTATTATCCACAAGAGAATGGTCTGGTTGAGTCCATCAACAAAGTTTTAGTTATCATGATCCGACAAATCATTGGTATTCATCGGTCGAATTGGCACAACATGTTATTTTCAGCGCTTTGGGCGTACCGAACCTCAGTGAAAACATCAACAGGGTTCACTCCTTTCCAACTAGTTTATGGTTTGGAAGCTATGATACCCATTGAATGCGAAATCCCCTCACTGCAAATGGCCATCGAGTTACTTCCAGCTACTTCCGAAGAGGAGAAACGTTTATTATACTTAGCTCAATTAGATGAGAATTGACGTAATGCTGCATTGGCGATCGAGACTCACGCAAAACGTATGAAAGCTCAGTATGATCGAAATGTGACCCCTCGAAATTTTTCGGAAGGAGACCTAGTGTTATTATATGATCAAGCTAATGATAAATTAGGTGCTGGAAAATTCGTTCCTATGTGGCATGGGCCCTATATTGTCAAGCGAAAGCTAGCAAAAGGGGCCTATGAGTTGGTAGACTTTGACGGGGACTCTTTGGGTAAACCCAGAAATGGACTTTACCTAAAGAGGTATTATGCTTAAAAGATGGGTATGGAGATTTTTAGTTAGGTTAGTTTTTCTTTCTAGCTGGTGTGTTTGTTAGCTTAGACAGTGTGCTTAGCTTAGAGAGTGTGTTTTCGTCGTTATTTCCACTTATCTTGGTTTTACTCTTGATGATGCAGATGTCCATGCCTCTCCAAACATACATTGGTTCCGCTGATGGTGCTTGTCGTAGTACACTGAATATCTCTTCCGCAGCTTGGGTTATCTATTCGCCCTCTGACGAGTTAGTATCTATGCATGGGGTGAGCCTCGGTCAAACAACAAACAACATTGCCGAATACAGTGCAGTGATTGAGTTATTGTCTGAATCTATTTCATTTGGGATTCGGAGTTTGATAGTGAGGTTAGATTCTAAATGCGTTGTATTACAACTTAATAGAGTGTATGCCATTAGAAATCCAGTGTTATTAAGGTTATTTTTGAGAGTGCGTCTCTTGGAACGTGAGTTTGATTACATTGAATATCGGCATATTACAAGGTCTTTAAATACATTAGCAGATGCAATTGCTTCTCGAATGTTAAATAGACATTTGCAATAAACATACATGTAAATTTAAAACCATTCCATAACATGATTTACAAGATAAGCCGGTAATAATGATATATATAGATAGGAGTGTGTCAAAAAATACATCGTCTTCGATCATAGGTTGAAAAACACCTTATGATCGGCAAAAATGATAAGTACAAAAAACCAAAATGTCAAAATGACCATCCAATCACTGGTGATGATCTCTATATGACACCACTGCACGGGCCACCCTACACAAGAACCTCCTAAAAGGTCCTGGGACCACGACTACATAGCGCTGAAGCCTGATTGGAATATCATCTATGGTAGTGTCCGGTATGTCTGCTGTAAGACGCTCTAGGTCACTTTCCAACTCAGCCAAAGTCTCTGTGGCCTCGTCCTGTGGGGCCGATGCCGGTGTAACTGGTAGTCTCCTCTCGTAAGGCCGGAGATTGGCTGGACATCGTGGGCCTACATCTGCATTTTGAAAATTATTACTATCAGTTTTGAGACGATATAAAAACAAACAAAAAAAATAGATAGTTTAAAAAACTTGTGAAAAATGAAGTTACCTGTATCATCCCATTGTTCTCCCGGTGGAAGAACCATGTCCGGATCTCCACGAAAATCAACTCCGGCATAAGGAAAATCCTGTATAGAAAAGACCTGGTCTTCTAACCAGTGAAAGTACTCCAAAGTAAATCGGACAACCTCTGTTCCCTCATCAGGATGACGGGCCATAACCGCAACCCATCGCATCAATTTGGGCTCTCGAGGAAGCCCGACCCCAACAGTGAGCTGCTGTGGGATCAGCATCGGAACCCTCTCTAAGCCAAAACTCACAACTAAAGGCCCATAACCAAAAGCCTTTAGCTGTCCGTTTTTGGCTCTAGTCAGTTGGCCTTTTATGTTGGCCAACACAGCATCACACCAGTTGAAAATGGTACCTCGATAGCAATCAATCGCCATCCGCATCTGGGATCCAGTGGCAATGTGTAAAGCGGCAGCCCCGCAAAGTCTGGTAACTGTAAAGGCAATCACCTTAAGTTCAGGACGAGATATAGTTTTGATCTCTATCCCCTTCTCCTGAGTCTGAGTGTTACACCACTCTAGTCGGAGACTAGCGATGGACTGGCCACCCGGCCTAGTCCCGAACAGAGTCAAGTGTTCGCCTCTCTTGGGCAAACCAGTGAGAAAGTATATATCCGCCGGCTCCATCTCAAGCTGGTGTCCTCCAATATAAAAACATTGGTCCTGAACATTCCATCTTTCTACCAGCCACTCTAGAAAGCCCACTTGGGCCCTCATGCCAGGTATGGCCCAGTATTTATAAAGGCCGCATGCCTTCAAAGCATCAATTGACGGTTGATGATTAATGGCGGCCAAATCAACATCTTCGTGATCTCTCTCTCGCGCCAATCGAGCATGGTGAACAATCTACACACCAAAAAACATCCATTAGATTCCATAAAATCAAAACTTTTTGGTCCATTTTGGAGAATTTGGGGTTTAAAAACTCGTTGCGCGGGGTACGCACCCCGCCTTTAAGAACAGAGCATGGGTACGCAGGGTCCCTGAAGGCAAGGTGCGTACTCCCGACATTTTTCCAACTGCAAAAATGTCGGGGTACGCGGGTCCCTAGTGTGGTGCCTGCGTACCCCGAGAGGCGGTCTTTGAAACCCCAAAACCTCCAAAAAATGAAATCTAGGGCCTTAAAAAGAATTCTAAATGGATGAAATTGAAGAGGAGGATGTTGAAAATTACCTGGAAGAGACGGCGTTCAATTTCGACGGTCGGATTCTCCGCAATGTCCACAGGAAGTTTATTGCCAGAAGCCCTTTTTCTCTCCTCAATAGTAAAATGGTAAAAATGAATTGGTAAAAGCCCTTTTTATAGGTTTTTTGGGTAAATAAATGGTAAATTTGTTTACTTTTCACCATGAAAAGGTATTTTTCAAAGTATTTTTATCTATCTTCAACAGGTATGAGTAATGTGTTGGTTTTTGTGCAGGATAAAGGATTTTCAGGGAAAATTGTCATTTTTTACAAACAGAAACATCAAAGTCATATTTAAGCCCTTTTCTGACTCCTAAAACATGAAAAGATTGCCGAGCATTTCTTTTACACTCGTTAAAATGGAATTAAAAGACGGTCCTCTTACAGCTCTTTTCTGACTGTAAAAACATGAAAAGATTGCCGGATTTTTGTCGTTTCAAATTCGATATTGGAAATAAAACGACGTGTCCTTGATCACTTTCTACTTTTCAGATCAGAGACACTAATCATGAAAGTACTCCTTGGTCGTAAAGATCAAGCAGTTCTCTCAAGTATTATTTTATACTTTTTCGGGCTTGGGAGACACAAATTTACGAAAAAGGTCAACCCTGGAGTCTTCTTAAGTTTTTCAGACTCTCTAAAATTGAAAAACGCCGAGTTTCTCCTATACTGGACTCGTTAAAATTTCACAGTAAAGGACCTGTTCGATTACAAACAGGAACGGACCACTCCTTCTTAGGGTTTGAATCTAAACTAAGTTGGACTCATCCGAAGGATGAGCTTATAATCAAGCAAATGTTATCCTCCTCAAGCTTGTAAAAAATAAAGAGGTACTTGCCAGAAATGGTGGGGGAAAAGAGAGAAAAATGAGCCTATTTGTTATCCTTTGTCTCGAAAAAACCTTATCACCACTCTTGAACACGACACTTTTCATTCACCTGGGTTGGGAAATCCTTTGCCTAACAGTTGATCAAACCACATTGAAAGTCTTCAGCCAGTTTCCGGGTATTAACTTTGGGTCAATTGTCACCAAGCCATTTGTTGTGTCGTTATGTGTTCAAGAGGTCACTGCAAATAAAACATTCATCTGCAAAATATCTGTCATCCATCTTGACCATCCCTGAGTCAGTCCTTACAGCTACATTTCTTCAACTTGATCTATGATTTCGTGTTGTGGGTTTGCCTACGACGGATCGCTTTCTATCGACATTAGCACATTATCTAGAAAGATGATTTAGGAATCATCAGTACCTTGGGATCTGCATGCTTCAATGGCAGGTTTCTCGCCTTTGACGACAGTTTACATCATTGACTTTCGATCAAAGGATTCTGTGACATGTTCGACATCAACACATTCATTCACATCTCACGGATTGTACTGGGTACTTTGAGAACCATTGACATCACTGGTGGTCTCTCTCACACTTGTTAACAGTTTACATCATTGACTGGTAATCAAGTGGTTTCTACCATGTTCGACATCAACTCATTTATTCGCATGGATAGAATCGTACTATTTCGGGAAATAGAAATGAAGACCCTGGATCTAGTTTCCACCATCCAGGCTGCGAGGAGTTTTGTATTCATTATATAGTAGACTAATTATAAACAGATGGCTGCGTCCATACTGTGTCTACATGTGTCTATGATTATGATGTACTGCGAAATCATTCCTATATCAGAGCAGTGGTTAGTTTGTTAGTTAAGTTTTTGATCTGAGTATGGGAATGCCTACCTCAGCGATGATATGATCTCATATATGTATTTTGTGTTGAATATTTGCAGGTTCCGACTGGGCTCTCCACAAGATAATCCTCGAAATGATAAAGTGCTTCACCCTTCCTAGATGATATAAAACCCTAATCTACTACAGACTTCGCACTTTAGGGGGCAATCTGTTACACTAAAATTTGTCACCATGACTATTTACAGTCAGTATGGCTCCATCAATAACCATACTGTCCTCCTTGGCAAGTCTTATACCTCTGCTCCTCATGTCAAACTCCAAAAAGAGAGAAAGCCTTTAAAAGTCAATATAACTCTGGTTACGCAGTTTCTCTTACTCTTACCTGCGTGTACGCACCTCAAGTACATAATACCTGCGTACTTGTATGCTCTGTCTGTAAAGGGGTGGGTGCGTACCCCTGTAAAAGTCAAAAGGCGCAAGTTTTACTTCAAAAAACTCACGTGTGGTCGATTCTAGAGCATTCTAGAAGATGGTTTGACGTGGATTGAGCGCCTCCAGATGGTTCATGCATCCCAATGAAAGAGGAACTTATCCCATGAAGAGGGGAGCTATCCCTTTGAAAGAGGGGCTTATCCCATTGATGGTGGACTTGTTTAACTTCCTCCAAAGCATTATAAATACAAGCATTGGGCCAGAGGGAGGGGAGGTTGTAAGCTGAAGATTCCTAAGGGTAGATGCTACTGAAATTAGGACTCCCTTATAGAGCTTGAGAGGAGAGATCCCATTCCTTTCTTAGCTTCATTTGGAAGTGGGTGAGCTGATCAAAGTAGAGGAGAACTCTTGCTGGACCCTGGGAGGGACCTGCACAACACCAAGGCACTAGTTGTAATGGTTTCTTTTGTTTCCAATTAATACAATTAAGTTCATTTTTCTCAACAAGTTGTTATATATAATTTGTTTCATAAACTCCTTGGTCTTTATGATGAATATGTTTTATTATATGAGTTATTCAGGTGCTATGTAATCGTTTGCTTGTTAGTGTATGCAGGCTTCAAGGAGAAGGAGCTCATCTGGATCGAAGAGGCTTGACCGCTACAAACAAGCGTTGGACTAAAGGTAAGCCTTAAACACCTGGTTGCTTTTATTTTAAATGCATATTTAGGGAAAGATAGTGCTTGATTGTTTTGTTTGTCACTAGAAAAGCCTTGTTTTCTAGGGAGGTCGGTTTTGTCTGCAAAATTGACTCTTTCCGCATGACAAGAAGGAAGGAGGCAATGACAACAGAAGTGTATGAGGCGCGGGCCGCTGCATAGACAACAACAGAACAAAAAAAGGCCGTAGTAGCAGCAGCAGCACATGAGGTAGCCGAGAAGGTGCACGAGGTCCAAAGTCGCCTTCGCATGGGCAAGAAGCAAAGGAAGAGGAGGGGGGCATGGACCCACAAACCACGTCAACATAGCTGAAGCTCTAGCGCCCAAGCGAGCAAACGAGGCTGTGTAAGAAGGTCAAGGCATCAAAGTTGTCTATTGACCCGGTCACCCTTACCGAGGTGATTACACGACATCGGCGAGACAGTGCGCGATGTCACCTCCGAGGCCCTCCAGAATTTTGCGCAAGAGAAGCATATTGTGTTGGGGGCCCTCAAAGCACAGCTACAATAGTTTCAGGTGCGCACTCCTCAGGCTGGTACCCTTTTGACCAGCCTCGCAGTAGGGACAACTACAACAGAGAAAATGCTGCGCGCTCGGACGAAAAATACAATAGTGCTGCAGGAAGGGGCACTGGTGACAACAAATGAGGCCAACATCCCTATGATTAATGCACTGAAGGGTATCGGGATCAACATGGCTGCACTCCTACGGGAGACATTATATGTTCTACAGGATGGGATTACTGTAGAACTGTAGGCTAGGGAGAGCCGCACGCTGCAAGTACTAAGCAAGCAAAAAATCAACATGGAGTAGTTGAGCTTGCAGCGCGACGAAGTGGTGTCACAGAATCAGCAGCTGGTACAGGTATTGGAAGAAGCCTGTTAGAGCATTCTTGAGCTGGCCATCCTAGCAGACACACCAGCATAGGCGCGCATCCACAGGCTAGCAGCAAGGGTGCACGAGGCACGAGAATAAATGACTAAGGTTCAGTTGGCGCTGAACCTGCAGATCGCGGAGCTGCGGTTGAAGGCGACATCGTCCACCCCTTTGGAAGTAAGAGAACAACGCACCAATGCTATTACAATAAGATTGGACGATATCGGCGGTGCAGTAAGGGACTGCTACAAAATGTTGGAGGAGTCATTTGAGGTCCTCACAAATCTACAGGAGGACCCCAACATCCAGCGCTTAGAGACAGAGGCATGTGAACTCCAGCAATAGTATGACAACGTCAAAGGAACTGTGCAGACGGTGGCCCTCACCCAGAGGCTCGCACGGATGCAACAGGCCAAAGCGCTGAAAGAACAGGTGGACGTGGCATGGCACAAAGAAGCAGTCTTGAAAGCACACGTTCAGCCTTGGATCGACGAGGCCTTCACCATCACAGCAGCAATTGAAGGCAAGCTCGCACAAATGCAGGGGACGCAGGAACAGGTCTAGGGAAGCAGTTCCGACACTGCAGTCTCATAACAACGCGTACATGAGATCTAGCAGGCAGTTGCTCAATGCGCTGCCGACCTTACAGTGGTTCAAGTAGAGTTGGAGGAACTCCACGCAAAGATCTCCGCACTAACAGAGTGACTCAAAGGCGAGTCATGATGTTTGTTTTGGGGGCCTTTTGGGCATGGAATCCCCCCAAGGCATGTTTTGGGGCTTAAAGCCCAAGTTTTGGCCAAGTCCATTGTAAAGACTCCGTGATTTTTGGGCGCGGAGCGCGAAGTCATAATAGAGTCACATGGTTGTACACCCTTGGTTTTGTAATGCAATGTCGGCTTGAAAGATCCACCCATGGTTCGTGGACCATGGGATGGTATAAATAGAGTGAGGCTCTAAGTGTAGAAGATAGCATATAGTGATGTGGAAGAATATAAGCATGATGAGCCTAAGAGATTGAGTCGAAGTGTAAAGTGTGTCTATGGGTCGTAGAGTAGGAGAAGGTTTTGCAGCTGAGTGAGGAGAGGCCTAGTAATTTGCAGCTGAGTGCGTGGACCCCTGTAGTTCAGTTCGCAGGGCAGGTCGAGTATGTAGTCGTTTGAAGAATGACTAAAGAGAAGTTTACCATATTTTTATGTATCTTTTCCTGTTTAATGTATTATTGGGTATAAATTGCAAGTGTACTGTTTAATTTTTGTGCGAACTTATATGTGTGTGTTGTATAAATAAATATAACACAAGGCTTTTATTTACGCGAAGATAACTAACTAGTGAAGGAAGATAGGTAAGATCTCAAGTGAAACTTAGGGAAATAGTGCAGAGCGCTGCTCCAGCAGTGCGGAAGCCCCACAACCCCTATTTAGGGTTGCGTGAAGGCAAGCATATCAGGGCGCGAAGGCCAGGGAAGGGCGCGAAGTGACCTACATGAAGGGACTAACTGTTGGACCGAATCAAACCCTCAGACATCTCAAGGGTGCATAAACCTGATTCCAGCACCCCCCCATACTACTTCAGGTGAGACCTCAATCCGCACTCCACGGGCTGTTGCTGAAAGGGCCAGTAGTACAAGGATTTGTTTGGCTAATTAACTCCAAATCTGGGTCAGGCCCCAACAAGCCAACATCGTCTCTGTTTGAAGATGGAAGAACTGAAGCCAGAACAGAGTACCGTGCAAACCATTCCTCAACATAGCAAATAATTTAAGGCGTTTAATGTATTTTGGTAATTATATATGGGCAAGCATTCATTCCGCGATTATTGCCCACACTCCACAAACACCTGTGTGATTCTGATCACACTCAACAACAACAATGTATTAATTATTTGCTCTGTCATGCATTAATGTAAAAATTATATGTTGAGATAAAGAAGCATGTAAAAGTCATTTTTTATGAGTAAGAGAAAAAAAGAGCGAGGGCCTCTGAGAAGAAAATTGTGGTGGGTGCGTGAAAACAACAGTTACTGTGTTTTACTGTGTTATTTCACGTGAAGTGAAAATCTCCGTAAACCTTATTTTTACTTGGTGAATGAGACGTAGTCTCATATGAATGTATTTTTCATGAATCAGAAGTTAATGTCATAGAGCTACGTGAAATCAAATTTGCGAAAGTCATAGAGCTGTGAGAAATCAGCTTCGTGAAAGTCACACCCCTCTGCCTTTTTGCGTAAATAATTTTTCAACATGGTATCAGAGCGAGTTAAACTCTATTAGTGTAAAAACAAGTGTTTTTACTAGCAGTTAAAATTGTTTTGAGGGCAGATTGTTTTTTTCATATTTATCAACAGGTAGAAAGTTTTTTTTTACGCTTAGAAATGGAAACATCAAGTGCAAGCTTGACTAATCCTCAAATACCTCAGTTTAATGTCAAAAATTATGACTATTGGACTATTACAATGAAGGCTCTGTTTTCTTCTCAAGACATTTGGGATTTGGTGGAGAATGGTTCAAGAACCAGTAGATGAAGCAGCATACAATGCCTTATCTCAAGCAGAAAGAGATTTGTTAAGGGACAATAGGAAGAAGGATTCAAAATCCCTGTTCTATATTTTCCATGTAGTTCATGAAAGTATTTTCCCAAGGGTTGCAGCTGCAACGAAGTCCAAGCAAGCATGGGACATCCTCCAGACAGCCTACCAAGGCATGGAAAAAGTCAAGACAACAAAGCTGCAAATGTTGATAAGAGACTATGAAACACTTTGCATGAAAGAGTCTGAGAATGTAGACTCGTTTTTTACAAATGTAAGTGGGTTGGTTACTCAAATTAGGTCTCATGGTGAGACACTTGAGGAAAGAAGAATAGTTGAGAAAGTTTTGAGAAGATTTCTAGCAAGGTTTGACGCCATTTTTGTGGCCATAGAAGAGACAAAGGATCTCTCATAGTTCTCGGTGGATGAGCTTAATGCATCATTGATTTCTCATGAACATAGACTGAATAGAGCAAAAATATCCTCATTGGAGTATGCCTTCAAGACACAAGTATCATTTGGTCAAGGTCGAGGCAGAGGAAGATCATATGCTAGAGGAAGAGGAAGAAACTCACATAGAGGTGGAAGAGGCAACCCTTCAAGCTCAAGTGGAAGAGGCAGCAATCAAAATCCAAGTCAAGGATCAAGCCAAAATCAAGCACAAGGTCAGAGGTATGATAAATCTCAAGTTCAATGTCATTACTATAAGAAGTATGGTCATTATGCAAATGAATGTAGAAAAAAGCAATATGACATTAGTAACAAACCAAGTGTAAATTTCACAAATGAAAATTAGAACCATGATAGCATGTTTTTAGATTGTAATGTAGCACAAGAAAAACAGAGTGATATATGGTATCTAGATTTAGGGTGTAGCAACCACATGTGAGGAAACATAGAAATGCTTTCCAATCTAGATGAAAGAGTGAAATCTGAAGTGACACTAGGGACTGATAGAAAAGTCTCTGTCATGGGAAAAGGTAGAGTTAATATCCTAACAAAGAAGGGGGAGAAGGAGTACATCTCAGATGTTTACTTTGTCCCCGGTCTGAAGCATAACCTCATAAGAATTGGACAGCTCATGCAAAAGGGCTACAATGTCTTCTTCAAAAATGATGTGTGCACAATTTTGGATAGTCTTCCAAGCAGACAGTTGATTGCAAAGGTTCAGATGACAAACAATAGAATGTTTCCCCTAAAATTAAAATCAGATTTGTAGAGAGAAGGTGCACAAGCACATCTCAATGAACTCACAGGAGAATCGAAAAAAAGAGGCAACTGTCACACAAATAAACTTTCAAACAGAGGTAAAAGATGAAAACTAGTTATGGCATTTGAGATTTGGTCATCTCAACTTCGGAGGATTGAATTTGTTGCATAAGAAAGGTATGGTGAAGGGACTACCACTTATAGAAAAATGGAAAGCCTATGTGAAGGATGTATCTTGGGCAAGCAACATAGAGAGACATTTCTAGCAGGAAATTCAGTAAGGGCAAAGGCACCTTTGGAGATTGTCTACTCAGATTTGTGTGGACCAATGTAGACACCATCAATTGGTGGCAGCCATTATGTATTGACCTTCATAGATGACTACATAAGGAAGACATGGGTCTATCTCCTAAAACAGAAAAGTGAAGTGTTTGAGTGCTTTCGCCAATAGAAAGCTCTTGTTGAGAAGCAAAGTGGGCACTACATCAAGGTCCTCAGGACTGACAGAGGTGGAGAATACATCTCAAATTTCTTCTTTCGATTTTGTAGGGAGCATGGAATTCACAAGAAATTTACAACAAGGTATACACCTCAGCAAAATGGTGTGGCAAAAAGGAAGAATACGACCATTATGGAAATGGAAAGGAGTATGATGAAGGCAAAGCATTTGCCAAATGATTATTGGGCTGAAGCTATCGCTTGTGCAGCATATATCTTGAATATATGTCCAACCAAAAGCATCCAGAACATAGTTCCTAAAGAGGCATGGAGTGGAAGAAAACATAATGTCACTCACATGAGAGTTTTTGGATGTGTGGCATATGCACATATCCCAGATGAGTTGAGGAAGAAGTCGGAGAGCAAGGGGGAGAAATGTATATTTGTTGGATACAGTGATGAATCCAACGCATAAAAACTCTACAATCCATTAACCAAGAAGGTCATAATCAACAGAGATGTGCAGTTTATAGAAGAGGAAGAATGGGATGGAAGTTTAGAAAAGACAATCAATGTCAAATCATGTATACCACATGAGGAAAAAGAGGAATTAACAACAACAAGTAATTCCTCAACAATGACTCCTACACCTATTCAAGTGCAACAAAACAAGCACTAAGCAACACCATCAACAAATAATAGGACAGCTTCGCGCAACCAAGCAAGTGTTTCTCCAAGCACATCACAAAGCGCAACACCGAGTGACATGTCAAGCCCATCTTCAGCAAGCACAAGAAGACCACAATTCAAAAATTTAAATGAAATTTATGAGCAAGAAGAAGTTGATAGCAGCGCTGGTCTGAATTCCTTATTTGCATTATTTTTTCATGTAGATAACCCAATCCATTTTGAAGATGTCGTCAAAGAAGAAAAATGAGAATCGACAATGGAGGAAGAAATAGAAACAATAGAAAGGAATGACACATGGGAGTTAGTGAGCCTTCCAAAAGGAAAACATGTCATTGGAGTGAAGTGGCTCTATAAGACCAAAAGCAACATTGAGGGAAAGATTGAAAGGCACAAAGCAAGGCTAGTCATCAAAGGATACAAGCAATAGCATGGCAAAGATTACATGGAGACGTTCGCGCCAGTCGCGAGGATGGCGACAGTGCATGCAGTTGTGGTGATTGTCGCCCAGCATAAATGGGGAGGGTATCAAATGGACGTAAAATCAACGTTCTTAAATGGAGTGCTGAAAAAAGAAGTGTATGTTGTGCAACCACAGGGTTATGAGGTAGAAGGCCAAGAAGACAAAATGTATCGGTTGAGGAAAGCTCTTTATGGGTTGAAGCAAGCATCGTGTGCATAGTACAACAGGATAGATGCCTACTTGTTGGAAAATGGCTTCGACAAATGTGATGGTGAGCCTACTCTCTACATCAAAGAGAGCAAAGGAAAGATTCTCATTGTCGTCTTATATGTAGTTGATTTGATTTTTACAGGCAGTGATGATTTCCTCATCGCTGATTTCAAATAAGTCATAAAGAGTGAATTTGAAATCACTGACTTGGGATTGTTAAGATATTTTTTGGGCATAGAAGTGAAGCAAATAGAAAATGACATTTTTATCTCTCAAGCGAAGTATGTGGCAGACATTTTGGAGAGGTTTAAAATGCAGAACAGTGAGCCCGCACCAACTCGAAGTGTCATAGGGTTGAAGTTGAGCAAAGAAGATTGTAGCAGCAATGTCAATCCAACATTATACAAAAGTATGATATGCAGCTTGATGTATTTGACCGCCACTAGGCCGGATATAATGTATGCAATTAGTTTGGTGTCAAGGTTTATGGAGACACCCAAGGAGACACATTGGCAAGTGACGAAAATGATTCTAAAGTATGTCAATGGGACAAAACAGTATGGCGTTTTGTACACAGAAACAAGTGATTTCAAGCTAGTTGGTTACACTGATAGTGATTGGGTAGGAAGTGTCAATGACAGAAAGAGCACGTCAGGATATGTTTTTCATTTGGGTTCTGGAGCCATTTCATGGGCCTCCAAGAAGCAACGAATAGTGTCACTGTCAACAGCATAAGCTGAATATGTGGTAGCAACAAAAACAACAAAAACAACATGTTAGGCAGTTTGGATGAGAAGGATGTTGAGGGATCTTCATCATGACCAAGAGGGAACAACAACTATTTTCTGCGACAACACCTCAGTGATTGCATTGTCAAAAAATTATGTCTTTCATAAGAGGGCCAAGCATATTGATGCTAAATATCATTTTATCAAAGAGTTGATTAACAATGATGAAATTGTGTTGCAGCATTGCAGGTCACAAGAACAATTGGATGATATCTTCACAAAGTCATTGGCACGTGAATGTTTTGTTTATCTCAAAAACTGTTTTAGAATTGTCAATGGTAGCAATTGTGATTAAGTGGGAGTGTTGGAAATATTAATCCCAACCACCGTGTTAAACACCCTGACAGCAGCCATACTTGTGAGAAGTATTTTTGTAGGTTGTGTCTCTGTTTGAAGATGGAAGGATTGAAGCCAGAACAGAGTACCGCATGAACCATTCCTCAACACAACAAAGAATTTAAGGCATTTAATGTATTTTGATAATTAGATATGGGAAAACATTCATTCCACAACTATTTCCCACACTCCACAAACACCTGCACAATTCTAATCGCACTCAACAACAACAATGTATTAATTATTTTCTCTGTCATGCATTAATGTAAAGATTATATGTTGAGATAAAGAAGCGTGTAAAAGTCATTTTTTGTGAATAAGAAAAAGAAAAGAGTGAGGGCTATGAGGATAAGATTGTGGAGCTAATTTTGGTGGGCGCGTGAAAACCACATTTACTGTGTTTTATTGTGGTATTCAGCCTGAAGTGAAAATATCTGTAAACCTTGTTTTTACTTGGTGGATGAGCCGCAGTCTCATATGAATGCATTTTTCATGAATTAAAAGTTAATCTTAAGTTTTATAGTTGCTTCAAGCTTACTCTGTTTTACTGTGTCTTTTGCCGTGAGTGAACACTGTGTTTTTTTTTAAGTCTTTGTAATAGCTACGCGAAATCGAGTTGCGCAAAATCAGCTTCATGAATATCACAGAACCGCAGAAAATCAGATTCACGAAAGTCATAGAGCTGCGTGAAAGTCACACCCCTCTGCCTCTTCGCGTAAATAATTTTTCAACGGTCTCTCGACCCTTTCCCTTGATGCTTTGCGGCTCAACCCACTAAAACAACCCTTTATTTATACATGGACTATGCTCGTCAATGCTGCGAATCAATCTAATGTTAGCGTTGGCACATCTTTTTCCCTTTGGCGATTGAATGGATATATTTCCTCTGATAACTCGACCTGAAAAATTCACTATGATGACACAACACTAGAACCTAATCAATTCTGCAATAGTGTAATTAGCCTAGCCTCTAGAAAATTCAGATATGATGAATACTCTAACTATTGGTAAAAAGTTGGTTCTCTGAAGAATGAATAACACAACCACAAATAGATGAATGCTACTTTATAGTTTGACAACCAATAAGAATAATTTGGACCCCAGACTATTGGCTTAGATGACCACCAAGCCCTCGGCTCCTACAAACACACTTACACTTTGATCTCTTGTGGTGCGTAACAGAGACGGTCTGTTGATATGGAAAATAGTAGTGCTGCGACCCCAAATAAAAGCCTTACTTTTCGCTATTACAACCAGACGATAGGCCTTCAGACAACCTCTGAGGATTACATCCTTACTCCTGTTCAGAGCCTCAATTTCCTCTGTGGAATCGCGAGGCCCTTTGTCCCAGGCAAATTATCTTCAACAAATTTTGTGGTATCTTTGGCCAAGTCGGCGTCTATGTTAGATCTCTCAAATGATCCTCGATTTATCAAGGGATGAGCCTGAGCGATCTGTGTGACATCTCAGCCCTTAGAGTGGCTAACAAGTATGTCCCTGGAAATAATAATAATAATAATAATAATTGTTATTATTATTATTTAAATGTAATCAATTTTCTCTACTACATTAATGCAACAGATCTCGACTTCTTGAGAAGATCAGTCTCTTTGTTCTCCCATAAGGGAGGTTAATCCCAACAAACAAATTCCTTGTAGATAAAATTATTCAGCCAATTATGATAGTTACAGAAAACCACAGAAATTGGATGCTTTACTAGTTAGGGTGATTATGGAGAATCACCAAAGACTAGTTTCTCTTGACATTCAATCTACAATAAAAACACTTTCGATTTGCAATAAAAACACCCTCAGGCTAGCAAGATGGATAGCTCTGATACCACTGTATGATCCCTAACAACAAAATTTTTAATAAACGTGGCACACTTGAGTGTTCTAATTAAAAATTCATCCAACAAAACACTTAACAAAAAGGGATCTAGAAAGAAAAATGCACTTGCTTATTTAATTAACTACTACAAATAATGCATGCCACATTGATAACATAGAAACCCTGGCTAATGGCATACAAGGTTGCCCATCAAAAGAGAAGTCAAGACACTGAAGCACAATCATGGATCCTCAATGGATCCACTAGACAAATCACACCCACAGGGTTTGAAGCACAATCGTGGATCTTGGATGGATCCAAAAAGTTCTCAACAAAACACAATTAGATAGATGCATTGAGGATCTCCCAAATTCCTAGCTCCTATCCCCTTTTATAGGCTTGATAGACTCTCTAGAAACTTTATTTTAATGTTTTCCCTCGAAAAACCAAGGCAAATACGATGGGTAGATACCATGGGCAATTACCATGGTAAATACCATGGGCATATTTTGTCCATTTTGACCATAACAAAAAAGGGGAATATTACATAATCCTCCCATCTTATCTATATAGATGAGGAGAATCCTGCATAGAGTGAGCACTCTACATTATATTGAATTTGGTCATATATACAGAGAGCAGAATTAGAGTCCCAACCTCCTCTCAAAAAGAGTAATCTCAAAGAAACCATGTAAGATACATTTTGTTGCTTATGAACAGGATGTAATGACAAATGTTAGATGCATCAATCACACTTAGGAGTTGATGGAAGAAAAGATTCGACATTTTAGGCAAAAGTATGATATTTTGGGAAAAATATAACTGTAATTTTGTTTGCTAAATATTTTTTTTTATGGACAATATGCAATGTTAAGTAGTTAATAGATAAATATAGGGAAAACTCAGACAATTTTGTAACAGACGGGATTTAGATATGAGATATACAAGAGAACTGATAGAAGTTTACAGAACAACTCATGAATATGTATTCTCTTTTTGTTTCTAATAGAGAGATAACTGTTTTTTCTTCTGAAAAAAAAATGGTTAATGAGATTACTAATTGTTTTTTAAAACTGTAATATGGTAATTCATAATTAATAGTAATGTTTTATCATATTTTTATACATAAAATGAATTTAGCTATATACAAAATGATCATTTATATTGTATAGACTTAACTATTCAAAATTACAATTTTTCAATTTCTCATTTAATATTTTATAAAATTATTAAACATATTTGGTTTAAAACAAACCAAAATGTATCCTAATAGTGCAAAAGAATAGTCTATAGTGATAAAAAAAAAAATTGAGTGTTCCATCAAGATTACATAGTGTTTTAAAAAATATTTTTTTGTGATATATATATATATATATTTTTAACTTATCATAATTCACTTGTAAACTTAGTAGTGAGTAGTTATAAATAATTTTTATTTATGAAATTTATTTTAAGAAAAAATATGTCAAAAATTTATTAGTTTATAGATAGACTTTCAATCTTATTAAATTATTTTCTTAAACCTTTAAATTTTTTTCCTCCATAAAAAATAAACTCAAAAAACAATTTTCCTTACTTTATAAAAAAAATAAACTCAAAAAACAATTTTAGAGAAAACACCCACTACCCATTAAAAATCCATAATTTTAATTAAAATAAAACAAAATCACCAAATACAAAAATACAACCAACGAACATTAATTCCTTCCTGACTTTCCAAAATCCGACTATACGTATGATGATCGACTATAACAACACACTCTTCGTATAGAATTTTCATATCATACGACGGCACGAAGGTTGCT
Organism: Pinus tabuliformis; assembly: GCA_031772625.1. NCBI lineage: Eukaryota > Viridiplantae > Streptophyta > Pinopsida > Pinales > Pinaceae > Pinus > Pinus tabuliformis. The sequence goes on from CM062817.1 coordinate 1,869,155,343, forward strand.
GATATGACCTCTTTTATTTGCATGTGGTATTTTTCTATGGTTACTTTTTAAGGTTCTGTACAACTCAAAAGTTGCCATATTCAGTCTTAGGTTTCATATCAATCAAGAACTTCTGGAATTTCTTTTTTCCTAATGACATAATTTTAGATTAATTAGTCTAATTATGTAAATTAAATTAAATAATTGAGAGGTATAATATATATATATAATAGAGAAAAAAACATTTAATTTTTTTAATTAAATAGATTCATTCCATATATTAGTGAAGTTTTTAATCTATAAATAATATTATGGGTCAATATTAATGTCAAAAAAATATAATTCTTTTTATATGACAAGTGTTAGAATGTTTATATGAATTTTTTTAATTAATTAATTTAGTTAAAAAAAAGACATAACTAATTTAGATATAGATTTCAATCATTGATTTATATATACTATACAAATATCTTAGAGTATTCTATGGAGGATAAATCCTTATAATCCACCTTAAGTTAAAGCTTTTTAAGGGCTATTCTAAAATAGACACTCTAACAAGTCTTGATAATTAAGTTAAAGTTATGGAAGCCCTAATCCACAATAGACACCCCTCAAATAAACACATTCACTTTTAATTTTTAAAATTTAAATAATATTAAGAACATATTATGTTTTTGTTTTTAATTAGCTTAGTTGATTAAAAGTGGGATGTTGAGTTTTTGTGGTGTGTATGTCAGAATTTTAGTTTAATTATTAACTAGTGCAACAATATAATTAAATGAGGTAGGTATATATATATATATATATATATATATATATATATATATATATATATAATATTCATCTAAACACTTCTCATACATCTTATTTTGATAAAATAAAAAAATCATTAGAACTAAATAAATTATATTATTATTATAAAAAATTAGTATATAATATAAACATATATAGATTTAGAAAACATGGAAAAATAGTGTTAATCATGGAAATTGATATTGACTTCACCATAAAGATTCTCAATCTGTAAACAATATTATAACTTATCAATACCAAATACCCAAAAAACCTATAACTTATCAATACCAAATACCCAAAAAACCATAACTCTGAGCATATGAAACTTGTTAATATGATAAAACATTTTACTTAATCAATTTAATTAAAAAGAAAAAAAAGATTATAATTACTTTGAAATAAACAGTGAATCTTAACTCCCCTAGGAATAAATCCCGACTAAGCCACTCTGTTCAAAGCAGTGGATCTTAAGCCGGGGATTTATTCTCAAAAATATAACTGTTTCTGGAACAGCAGATTCCCCAGAATATGTGTAATGTAACAGCCTTGCACTCTTCAAAGAAGTTTGTTCAATTAATGAGGCATGCAACCATAAAAGTTCTGTCCACCTGTGGAATAATATTAGCGGAAGCAGATACCTTCTCTCAAATGGAGACGGTGAATGGGAAAGAAAACATATATTCAGTCCCAACAATCCCCCTTGACCAGATTATCCCAGGTAAGAATCCTATAATGAAAATCTAACGAGGTGAAACATTTTTAACTTTGTTGTAACCTCCCACCTCCACATACTGGCTAACGAATCTGTGGCTTGGTCCTACCGATTCTTCATGGTATCGCATGAATAAATCTCTTTGGTAGAGATAGTGTCTTCGTAAGCACGTCCATCCCATGTGAGCCTGTTTACCTTCTCAGACAAAACTATCCCCAAATTGCATAAATTGGATTTCTGCATCTTGCGAATTCTGCATCTTGGTAATGTGCCCACGCCTATGTAGATAATGAATGATGGGAGGGGAGAGAATATGTTCCCCAACCAATCCAATAATGGCATCTAAACCTATATGAATTTTATTTACACAACCTACTTCCCACTTGAGATTGCCACACAACCATTGCTTTGATTTCATCAAGTTGCGCCATATAAAAGATGCCTTTTTCTTTTCCAGAGCCTTAGCTAAGACCCATTCTTCCAAATTAGAGTGATTAAGGTACTTCCCACTAATAATATCCTGCCAAATACCAGAAACCTTAAAAGTCCTCCATAGATTCTTGGAAAGTAGAGGAAGATTGAAGTGCTTGGTGCCTTTAATTCCCCAACCCCCATCTACAATGGGCCTGCAAATAGAGTCTACTTTAGATAGATGAAACTTCCTTTTGTTTCTGCTGCTGACCCAAAGTAAATCAACAATGAGAGAGTCAACTATTTGGATGACTGAGATCGCTAAATGGAACAAGTGCATCCAATAGACCGAGATGCCTTGTAGGATTGCCTTAATCATAATCATTCTGCCACCCAAAGAAATCCATTTGTTTTCCAGTAAGGACAATTTCTCTTCAAATTTTTGGATTAGCTACCCCCAATCCCGTTTCTCGTAATTATTAGGCTTCAAATGAAATGCTGAGTACTTGAATCCTCCAGATAGATTTCTACCCTTGATCCCATAGATATCAATAATTGTTTAGTAACCTACTCAATACTATCAGAGATATTTTCTGATTTATCCTTCTTCCTCAATACTATCAGAGATATGTTCTCATTTATACTTCTTTAGGATGAGGCCAGAAGAATTCCCAGATTTAGTTATAATTTGATGACAATTCTTCCATAAGAATTCCCAGATTTAGTTGTAATTTGATGAAAATTCTTCCATTCCGAGAGCTTCGCCTCACCAAGTCCAAGAAAATCATCTACGAACATTAAATGGGATAGATGAATGTTGTTAGTGACCCTGCACCCAGAAATCGTTCCTGCCTCCTTAGCTTCTCTCAATCCTCTGCTAAGCCCATCCATAACCAAAATGAATAATAGTGGAGAGAGTGCATAACCTTGCCTTAGTCCTTAGTCCTCTGGAAATGTGGAAAAATTCTTTTGGCTGTCCATTGATCAACACTGCTAAATTTGTTGTCGAGACACAGGCCATGATCCAGTTAATATGTCTACAAGGGAAGTCGATTCTATGTAGGATGCCCTGTCATAGGATTTTATAAGGTCAATCTTTAAGAGGCAGGCTTTCAGTTTACAGGATTTAATAGAGTGAATACATTCTTGTGTGATTCTAACAACGCCCTGTATTCTTCTTTCTGCAAGAAAACCAAACTTCTCCAGAGTAATATGTTCTGACAATATCTGCTTAATTATGTTAGTAATTAATTTAGAGCTCATCTTATATAACATTACAGAGAGAGATTGGTTTACAATAAAAATACACGAAGAATTATCTTTTTTTAGGTATAAGAGTGAGAAAGGTGGAATTGATAGCACCTGGAATGTGCCCCTGAAGGTGAGACGACTCCACCATATCAATGAGCTCTGATCCCATCAAATCAAAGAAAAATGTGAATAGTTCCATCAACCATCCGTCTGGACCTGGGATTTTATCCTTGCCAAGTTATTTCAACACACCATGCTGCTCATCAGAAGAGATAGGTCTATCCATGTGCTCACTCTTCATCTTTTACCGTGCAGGGGAATAAGTTGACCAATTCCAATTGATCCTCAATGTGAGATACATTTGAAGCGGTGAATTGTTTACTGTAAAAATTGACAACTTCTTATTGGATGTCATTCAACGACGTGAGCAATCTATCTTCTGCATTACGAATATACTAGATTGTATTCATGCTTTTCCTGTTGGATGTTGCCTTATGAAAAAATTGGGTGTTCTTATTGCCACCCTGAATCTAGGCCAATCTGCTTATGAGCCTCCATTCGTCTTCCTAGGATTTTAGAATATTATTCTTCCGGATAATAAGCTCCAAAACTATCTTCTTAATTTGATCAGAGAAAAATTCAGGGAGAGTGGGATCCATCAGAAACTCAATTTCATTTTCCATAACTGAAAACTCCTGATGGAGTTCCTTTTTTCGCTTGCAGACCCATGATTTGACCTCTGATTTCAACCTGCACAGTTTATGAGAGACGATATCCATCTTATTGGTATGATTTCTCTCCAATGGCCGCTGCCAAGAGTGTATGATCAGGTTCACTAGTTCCTTTTCTTGAAGCCATTAGTGGTTAAATTTAAATGGCAACACATTGACATCATGCTCTCCCTTCTATTCCAGAAAAATTGCATCATGATCAGAGATTCCATAAAATAAGGGCCATGTAGTTAGTTGCTCTAATCTTGCATACAAAAAAGTATGAACTAGGAATCTGTAAAGTATTTTCGCAATGCCCTCTGCAACAGAATTCCCATTCCTCCAGGTAGGGCATATGGGACGAGGGGTAATATCCTTAAGCATTATGCGGTCAAATAGCTCATTGAAAAATCCTGGTAATGGCCCTGATTTACATTTCTCTTCCCATATCTCCCCTGTGTTCATTGAGAGATTAGATCTCTAGCGATTATGAGAGACCTGATATCTAATAGTCCATAGGCATCTAGTGTTCCCTAAAATTATTTTTCGTTGTTATATGGAGCATATAAATTCAGAATGAGCATATATGGATCCAAAAGATGTAAATGTTGGGAAAGGCGCGTAGGTTAATGAGGTTACTGTTTGTTTTTTAAAGCTGTAATATGGTGATTCAGAATGGATGGTAATGTTTTGTCATATTTTTATATATAGCAATGAAGCAATGAATTTAGCTGTATGCAAAATGGTGTATAGAATTACTATTCAAAATTACGATTTTTTAATTTCTCATTTAATTTCCTATGAAATTATTGAACATATCTTGTTTAAAACAAACCAAAACTCACCCTAAAAGTGCAGGATCGGGGCTAGTGCAAAACAATAGTCTATATGGGTGAAGAAAACTGTATTGATGAAGAAAACTGTTTGGGGTTCCATCATAGTGTTTTTTTTTTTTTTCCTAAAACGTATTAAATTTTTTTTTGACTTATCATAATTTGGTTGTAAAATTAGTGGTGGGTTAGTTATTAGTGGTTTTTACTTACTAGATTCATTTCAAGAAAAAATATTTCAAAGATATATTTTTTCGGGGTAGACTTTCACTCTTGTCAGATTGTCTTTAGATCTTGGGTCTTTATTATGTTTCCTTCATAAAAAAAAAACTCTTACCAAAATCAGTTTTAAGGCATACTCCAGAGAACACCTGCACATTAAGAGTCCATAATTTTAATTAAAATGAAGCAAAATCGCCAAATACGAAAATACAACCAACGAACATTAATTTCTTCATAATCTCTGGATCTCGATATGACTTTCCAAATTCTGACTATACGTATGATGATCAATTGTAACAACAGACTCTTGGTATCAAGTCACTAGTATTCAAGGAATTCCACATGTTGTGACATATTATAGAATTTTTATATCACACGACAACATGAAAGTTGCAGATCTTATCTCTTTAATTTGTGTTGCCCGACAACACAAAAAATTGCATTTGTGGTGTTTTTCTATGGTTACTTTTAAGGGTCTGTACCATCCAAAATTTGCCTCAGTGCTAGTTTCATATCTATTAAGCTTTGTCTTTTTATGGCTGTAATCACTTCAACTCTTTTTTTTTTTTTTCTCTCCAATTGACATAATTTTAGATTAACTAGGGGAGAGCCTTCTTCTGTTGTGCAGGGACCAATACTAGTTATAGTATTGATCCTACAAATCCATCAAGAAGTGATCATAAACCATAAAAAAGATGCACATAAATAGTTTATATTAAGTTATATAAGTTATTAAATTATGTTCAAAATGGGCCCATATATTAATTGAACCAACAACTCTCAAACACCAAGCCTTAGCATCACAAGTTGACAAGACATATTGTCCCAACTACCTCTAGCTCTGAATTACCAGTTAAGTCTAAATGCACTACAAAACATTCCATTGAGTTCTATCCAAGAGTACACCTATCCCATCAAACAATCACTCACTGATTTCCAATGGAGAAACACATCCCATTGCTTAGTAATACCTGCACAAGAATAGGTGAAATGTGTATCAACCATATCTACATGTGTGTTTAACCATTCAACCTATTGAAGACAATAAATGACACCATTCAATTAAGCAATTAGTTCAGAGGATGCAATAAATGACACCAACCCTTTCAATTCAAGTATTAAACACACCAGCCTTTTCAATTCAGGAATTAAACACAAGAAAGCACAAGGATCAACCATGAAATATTATCAACCATTTGATCATGTACAAATCAATCCAGAACACACATTTGAATTTGGGAGATGACAATCCATGCCAATCTTCCCTACCAATTAAATTCTAGATCAAAAAACTATAAAACATCAACCCTTACTAATTTTCATTTGAAACATTCATTCTACTCATCAACTGTTGGAGACATACAATCAGAGTGTTTAGACATTGTTACATTCATTCTATTCATCAATTGTTGGAGACATACAAACAGAGTGTGTGCATAGTGTTACATTCATTCTATTCATCAGTTGTTGGAGACATACATGTTTGTTTTTGTTGAATAATGTTATCATATTGATTATTTTATCATTATTTTTGTTGAGAAACAAGGGTAAATTTAAGCCATTATAGCCAATATCACTTGTTAAACAGATCACAAGATCCGATTAGAGAAGCATTTTTAAATGAATAATGATACCAATGTCTATTTATCACTTGTATATGCTTATTATAAATTCTCTTTTAATTATTAGATTATCAAATTAAGATGAGATAACTACAAGATTGCAAGAGCATAGTTACAAGGAATTAGACAAAGACCAGAACTACAAGGAATTATACAAATGAGATGCAACAGAGAATCATTTATTTCGTTTTTTCCTCAAGATGTGCTTTAAGGCTCAAGATATTGTATTTGAACCCACCTCGCTCTCATTATGTCAAGCAATATATTCCTTCCTTGGTGATATGGGCCTGTTGTAACTGTCTGTTGTAGCGTCTACAACTACCCTCCAAAATTTTGGTTCGCATGCAAATTTTAGAGCCTACCTTGAATCCTACGATCAATCATCCTTGGTCACTTGTCAGTAAGTTGATTATCTCAAGCTTCCACTCCTTTATCTTAAGAGTTGTTCATGTTCTCACCTTTATGCAACATGTGTCACCTTTGGGCATAGGGGTTGTTGTTTGGCTTACAAAGGGAATGCTATTTTTCTTCAAGGGAATTGTGTGCATATGAGTGGTTGTCATCACATAGACATGTTTCACTCTCACTTCACGCACTCTTGTCAAGAAGGTTGTTGCATCAAGAAATGTATGTCTTATGGATTCAGATGGTCTACGTTGTGTCACTAAGTGTCCGTGTGTGATCACAGTCAAGTCCTATCACTATTTACATTTGTGTGATTGATCACACAGTTAGCCAAATTCCCAAGAAACCTAGCCTCATCCAACTTCCCGGAACTTTGCACTTTTCTTCTGCAATGGTCAAGCTTCCTCCCTTGCCTACTGAAACCCCATCATGTGCAGAGACCCTAACATCCCTTGGCATCCAAAACTGTGCAGTGGTTTCCTCCAGTGTTCTTCCCCAGCCAGAACCCACTGTCAATAGAAATTGCGTAGTATTGTCTCTTAGCTGCTTAGTTTGCCTTGCACCTAGAAACTGCCTAGTATTGCCTCTTAGCTACCCAGGTTGCACTGCACTCAGAAATTGCACATAGGTTTCCTCCTAAGACAGCCATCCCTCAACAGTGTCCCATGACTAAAAAATGCGCAATTTTGTCTAAACTGACCTGTCTGTCTTACACTCAGAAACTGCGCAAATGGGCCTCCCATGGCCTCATCTCGACAACAGTCACTTCTCATTGAAACCATGTTGATCCATTGCTCATTGACTACAGGAAAAGATGACATGCTAAGATCACTCCAAAGGAGTCGTGGAGAAGGCCCAAGAGACCAAGTAATGGAAAAATATCAGGACCGCATGCAAACTCTGTCAGATGCATGATCATCTCGAGGGTAAGTATGGTAAGTAAAGAACACATTTTGAAGTACACCTCTTAGTTGAGTTTGCAGGACTGCTTGTCATTTTCATATCATCCTGTCCTTAGTAACATGCATGTGCACAAACACAAAAGTCATTTCATGTTTTTTCTCTACATGTCTTGCTTCCTTTTCACTTGTTTGACCAATTATCATCTTCGACATGTTTATTTTTATATCATGCTTGGGACCTTGTTCTAGTGACGTTGATGGTTTGTGTTTGAGGTGTGTTCGCTATGTAAACGTCTATCACACTCACTCATGATGTTGTAAGCACTGTCGCGCAAGTGCCGTCATGGTCGTCTGAAGGTCTATCCGAAGTGTCGCATGTGTTGCGTTCATCATTAGACAGTCCCACAGTCAATCACACTGAGCATATGTTGTCTTGTTGGTTCGAGATGGATTGTCATCAAGTCATGTTGAGTGTGTGTTCACAAGGTCATGCATACATGAGTTCACTTGCTCATACACTTAACCATTTTGCCGAAGATCTGTTGAATGGAACACCCTCCAGCAGCCGGACCTCCACTGAGCTACACTACGTAGTCTCAACCCTCAGTGGCCAAGTACTGCTACCCAAAATTGCGTAGAGCTAGAAGCTGCCTGCCAGGCAGTTTGTACTGCGAAATCTTGGAATCGACGTGGCTGACTATCACCCTAAACAATGCAGAACTTGCTGAAGAATCCATCTCAATCTACACTTCCCCCAAGCCAATCCATCAAGTCTCCCGTTGGTTAACTGGAGAGTTTGACCGGGCAGTGACCCCGGGCTTCACTCCTCCAAAAAATTGCGCAGAAGTTGTCAGCATGCCTACCTTCTGTTGTGCTCTACAACAACCCCCCATTTCATATCATTTTTGTTTACAAGATTAACATATGAAATGGGTCCCTTTAGAAGTTAATTGGTATCAATATTGTTGTCTTCAAAAAGGTCCGAAAACCAAAGGAAATATTATAAAAAACCTTTTCGAAAAACCCATTTTCACCAAATAAATCAATTCTTAAGCATTGCGATAAAGTGATCGCAAGATCGCATATCGCAATGACATGGAAAACACAAATAAGTGATATATTGGTTTCCGCCAATGCGATATCGCTATCGGCTATCGGCAATACTTTATACGCAGTCTTAAAATGCCCTAAGCCTTTCACCTCGATGCGATGCGATACCGCTATCGGCAATCGGCAATATCCTATGCACATTGTTAAGGCGCCCAGGTAATGATCCCCGATGCGATGCGATATCGCTATCGGCAATCGGCGATATGCTGTCCATGTCATATATAATCCCTATTCTCCCGACCCGATGCGATATCGGCTATCGGCGATCGGGGGTTTTTAAAAGTGTCAATACAAGAGGTTAAAGATCTCCCCGATGACCGATTGCGATAAAGCGCAGTTTTCAAAAAAAGCCGTTAAAAGGAGGGATATTATGATCAAATCATATTTAAAGCATTAATCTGCTAAGTAATGATGCACCTGCGCCCAACCGCCAAAACGCCCATAGACGCTTAAACGGGTCATTTGGCTGAATAATGATATAATGGGCATTTAACGATTGGCAGGTTTTAAACGGCCATTTAATGTAATTGTAAGATTTTCCCATGGATGGTATCCATGGTCATTTTTAGAGTTAATCTCTTAGCATGCTTTGATCAATATATCTTTCCCATATTGGATTTTCATCGGCATCTCTCTGTGTTACGTATATTTTCACCTCTGTGCAGAATTCATCCAAAGGAGAAAGCTCAGGCAAAATGGGAAAGAAATCCAAGAAGACCACAGGCGCTTCCGCGGCGCCAGCTGCAGGACAAGCCGTCGCTGATCCCTCAAACACAAAGAAGGGATTGATATCAGATACTACATGTTCTGGTCTCGTCAGAACAACTTGGCAAGGCACCTACAACCTGATTGAAGCCGAAGAACCACAAGCAACAACAGAAGAAGCCACTGTGGATTTAACTCGGAAATCCGAGGGGACTCTTAAGGACTTAGCTGACTCCTTCCTTCACCGGATAGCAGCTAGGGAACAAATTCTCCCATACACAGATGTAGTGCGGTGGGCAATTGAAGAAATCCCAATCCTGGATAGAACCTTCAGCACCAGAGACGGGAGAATTTTCGGGTCATTTAAAGCTGATGATTTGAGGCAAATGTATCATTTGCCTAAGCCAGAGAAGATATATAATAAGGCGTTCCTGGAGAAATTCTCAAACGAAAATGAAGTTGAATCTGAACCCATCCGGGATTGGAGACAAAATCCAGCAAAGCACAAACATGAATCTTCCGGTAAGTATTCGGTTGATTCCTTGGCTTCTCCTTATTGCTATGCTGGAATAATGATGTGTAGGTTGTGGGGACTGCATGATTCTTCTAATTTCACTATAGAAATGGTTCCTTTAATGGAAGCTGCATGCAACAGTTACATAATGGATTGGGCCACTATTCTCTCAGATAAGCTAGCCACAGCTGTTCTTGACTTTAGAAATAAGACTCGCATCTCTGAAAGAATAATTCCCCAATTCTATTATAGTGCCTATATTTTAGATACCTTGTGTTTCAATTCTGAATTTCCTGTGCTTGGCTGGAGGTGGACGCCACAAGAACCCATGCCTATTCACATTTACCACCAGAAATTATGGAAATCCTCTTACAAGCACCATCTGCACTAAGTCTGTAATGGCTTTATGTTGCCTATTTATTATTCTATTTTTGATAAACCCATTCCCAAGATTTCCTACCAGGCTGAAATTGATTTAACATCAATAGGGAGATGGTTTGGAGAGGAGAAGTTCACTTACATAAGAGTTTTCGGTAGCCAAGCCGAACCTCATGTCCTCCCTTTGTACATACCTGATAAACTGTTGGCAAGGGAAATCACGTATCAGATTATGGCTGAGAGTGTTACACAGACTCTCAAGAAGGAAAAGAAGAGGGGCTGGCCCTCTTTTCCCTTAAGGTGTGGTGTCTATACTCTGCATGATCTCAAACATGCAGATAAGGAAGCCACAAAGATCAAATCATTAACTCTGGCGACTCTTCCAAATAGGCCATTTGATCCAAATAAAGTTGTTTATAATGCCCTAGAGCAGGCCAAATTGTCGAAATTCGATCATAAGGAAGATATGTTTGATGACTTGTTCTCCTCCTCTGAATCAATAAGGCAGGTTAAAGCACTCGCTAAAATAAAATATAATGATGAAGGGTTGACTGAATTTAATAAACTTAGAGAACAAAGGTTGCAAACTCTGCTTCTAGATTTACTAGCGACAACCCCAGCGACATCGTCAAGCGACCCTAGTCGGCAACAGCAAAAGGAACCTCCAGTTATATCAAAAGAACAAAAAAAACCACAAGAGGAAAATCGCAAGAAAGAACAGGAGGAGAAGCAAAAGAAAGAACAAGAAGAAAAGCAGAAGAGAGAGCAGGAGGAAAGGCTAAAGAAAGAACAGGAAAGAGTGCGGAAGCAAACTCAAGCTGAAAAGGAGAAACAGACCACCACTGATGTCAATGTGGATACTCAATTTGACCCCAAATTGCTCCAGGAATGGCAGCAATTTGATTCCATCATCAGTGGCTTGGAATGCTCAAAGGACACAGACACTTCAAAGGTAACGGATACACAGGATATCACTTCACCACAGGTTCTGAGCAGAACCAGCGGCCCACCCATTTCTAAAGAGATAGAGGTAATACCAAAGGACCCCTCCGACCAAATCATTTTACATGTAGAAGATATTCCTCCCCTGGATGTCTTCTACAGCCCAAGGCATAAAGCGGTGGTTAAACGACAAAGGAAAAGAAGAAGGACTGATCAACCTTCCCTTTTCCCAGAGCAAACTGTCACGGGCAATATAGTTTGGAAGGAGGAATTTGACCCCTCCGATGACCTGACAAAGCTGTCACAATATGCAGGAGCTTATTCGGTAGCGACAATAGACAAGGCATCGTAGGTGAGCCTTTTACTGAAAACAAAGGATCAAGAGATTTTCTCATTACAGGCACAGTTAACTGAAGCACAGCAGAAAGCAGAGCAGGCAGAGCAGCAATTGTTGACATAGCAGCAAGTGAACAGTCAACTAACACAACAATTGCAGGCAGAAAAACAAAGGATTGACCAAAGCGCAATCCAGAAACAGAAAGAATTATCAGAGGCATTGGCACAATTGAAGGTAGCAAACGAGCAAATGATGAAAACAAAAGATGAGCAAATTGCTCAATTATCATCACAGCTCGAGAAGACAAAAGGCGTTCCAAAAGTGGAGGAATTTAGAGCAGAAGCATTACAAATAAATACTGCATTAATATCTCAAATTAAGCTTCTGTGTCAACAAATTGCCCAGGCAGAGCCACTATGTGAATTAACGGCATCTATAAGTAAGCAAGTAGACAAGGCCAGGACTGAATTAGATCAAGCTGAAGAAACTATAGCTGCATTTCTCGACTGGCAAGATTCTGACCAAGGACAAGCGGCCAATTTACCCAGGATCTTAGAATCACACAAAGATATACTCTTCACAGACTGGCAATCCCAATTATTGAAAGCAGAGAGGGCGATTTCAAGATGTAAATCAACTTCTAGCAATCTAGTTGAATTGGTCAATAACACTCTCTACTTATCAAACATGATTTCCCAATGCACACTAGGACAGTTGACAACAATGAAAACATTGGAGCAATCATGTTATCCGGATCTAGAAGAAAAGGGGAGGTTAATCGCTGGGATTAACAGTTTAACCTGGGACACGTATTGGTTCTTCCTGGTAACGCCACACACACAGAAAGCTGCCCTCAAGTGCCTAACAGATGCAATCGGGTACATTATCCCCGATATTCAAGATGCCACATATGCCGCCCAACTCAGCTCGCGCCTCAACAAACCACCTGAAGTAGAGCCAATGCTTGCGACAAGTCAGCTCCGATTTAAAGGCAAGCAACCTACTTGATGAATCATGTCGCCGATTGCCAGATCACTGAGGAAAATAGGATCAAGATTTATTGATACCAATTAAGTAGGATTTCTGTTTATTAGATATTTAGATTAATTTAGTATTTATAGACCCTTTCATTGTTTTGGAAAGGATCGTAAAGTTTTGTACTTGACTCTAAGGCTGAAGTTACATTACTGTGCTTTAGTCATATTCTTTTATGAAACTGGACCAGTTGTTCTTAATTCGATAAAGAAGCTTTTTATGCGATTGAGCACAATTGTCTTTGTATGGAAATGTTTCTGCGTTGAAGGAAGAACTACAAGTAGCGATTTATATTAGGAGTGTCAAAGCAGCTCATATGGTATTCCTTTCTATGTCTAAATTCATTCCTTTCATGTGAATTGTTATTTGATTATCCTCGCTATTATTGATTATATGCATGTGCTTTAACAGCAGTTCTATATTCCTTCCACTATTGGATGTTTTATGGTATGCTTTTCTCTTAATCATGTATGTGTCAATGATATAAATGATGAGTGTAGTAATATCTCTTTAATCGCTTTGCTTAACTATTTAGGCACAGTAATCTTGAATGAAATAATATCCATGTCTGTTAGATGGAGTCATCTATATGCCTGTCTCTAGACATAGACCATCAAACGCTACACTTTAAAGCTAAATAGGTTCCCGGGATAGGTTATAGTTCTTGTATTTTTGTCAATAGATTTAGTTATTCACCCATCGCTATTTAGTTAACAGATCATCCATTCATCCCGTTTATCCAATTTTGGGAAACTGGTCCCATTATCCCCAGTCGGAGCCACTATTCCAAATGGAAAAGGAGTTGTACTAAGGTCCGGACCGGGTGGTTATCCCCAATGTTGTTGCAGCGATTTTCGAGGCATCAACACCTTCGTAGACTGAAGAAATTGCACAAAAAAGAGGGATAAGCACCCACTGCCTGTCACTGCACTGTCTCTGAAAATTGCGTAATTTTTTCAGTCAGTCCCCCTGCCAGCCGGTCTGCTACTCCTCTTGAAAATTGCACAACTTTCCTGGACTGTCCACCAACTGCCCGACACCCCGCTCAACTCGTAAACTTCGCAGATATGTTCAACATGACTACCTCCTAGTTCTGTGCAGTTTTAACCAGAAATCTCCGGAATCCCACTCCCAGCCTCCCCTGAAAATATTTGCAGTTTTCACTACCAGTGTCCTCTGTTGCCCACACTGCCTTCTCAAGAAAAGTTGTGCAGTTATGCCTCCGAGTTGAGCTAGATCCTGCAGAATGTCATTATTGTTCCAGATTGCTCATCCTATCCTCTTAGTGACCTCTTCGCAATTTTTATTGACAATGCCCCGGAGCCTCACATCCAAGCCTGACATGTGCTCTACATTGTTTCAGACCCTTGTCCTCTCTCTTGGTCACCTGCACCCGGAAAAAAAGAAAATGCATCATGGTAGACTAGGGGATTTCTGGATTTGATGTTGTCTCGTCATGAGTGATTGCAGAAATAGGTACATGGATGAGACAATGACGAATGGGATGAACAAGGAGTGCATGCTAGAAGACTTGCTCATTATTAGATGAACACACGAAGCATACCAAGTAGCAAGTGAAGGAGACAATGTGCATGCATGAAGTATAAAGTGAACACCAAGACCATGGGCACACTCATACCAACATGTGCATACCAGCAGTGTCATGTCGAGTTGTGTCATGATTCGCCTCGACCAAATCACTACTTTAGGTCATAACTATGTAATCATTGTAATGTAACATGGAAATCCAAGAGACCCGTGGATGAAGTCAAAGAGTCGTGTAAGTCAAAGAGTCATGTGAGTCGAACAGTCATGAGGGAAGTCAAATAGCCACAAGGGTCAACTGCACATTTGGCTATATATGCCCCTAATTTGTACATGCAAAATAATTTTCACCTTGGATCCTTCCCACATAGCCTTGAGCATCTGTAATCTTTTCTTTGACTAGCGATCAATGGCTCCAATTCCTCGCTATCAGGGTTAGTGTTGTAATGGTTTGTGGATGTGTCTTGGAAATTTCGCTTAATTCAGAAGCCTGTTAACAAGCCAAAACATTTTCACACATGTATTGTATTCTTTCATAAGATTATTCTTTGGATGGTTGTAATGCATGTTTCTTTAACTTGTCTGAAGACAGTTGAACTATTTTGGTTGTTTTAGTACATATGTTGTTGGAAATGTGTTATATCAATTGTTAACAATGTCTTGCCCATGTGGACTATTCTGTCGGACACTCGACAAATTCATTCTTGTAAACTTGTTATAACGACCATCACGCTCATGTGGACTATTCCCATGGGTGTTGTATGTGCTATCTGTTCACTTTATGTTTGTGACTGCCGCATCTGTGTGGACTACTCCGCTAGAAGTTGTGCATGTTCTGATGTGTTGTGTGTCTCTAATAGAGTTGGGACTATTCTTTTTCGACTTGAGACTCACTCTCACCCTCTCCCTCTGCAATGAAAGAAAGAATTCGCTAGGCACACGAAGCTCGTTGTTTGAAGACTAAGTATACCACTCTCATGTGTTGAAAAGAAAGAGCTAAGGTATTTCTTTAAGATAATGGCAATCAGGCCATCATACTGTATGGGAATCCTACACCAAATGGTGTGAGGTCTAGTTGGGACTTCATATGAGGGAGATCCTCTAAATGTTGGCGGGTCCAACACCGTCAACATTTCTGGCACTAAAAGGAGGGCTAAATGACAAGATGAGTCCTCACTATATGTTTTGAATCTCCTCATACTTATCATGACTAATCACAGAATTTCCCTTATGAAGTGTATGTCCTATGGAAATGACTTTGAAATTCGGAGGAGCTCTGGAATTTCTTGTCACAATACACATACAATGGTGGAGGCCAAGTAGCCTTGGTTAGACTCATGGTTTCCGTTGTAGGCTCCTGTGAAAGAATGAAATCTATTTAGATTACATGAACTGCACGATGTTTGCATACACGCTTCAAGGGCACCCACTGCATTGGTGTGCCACGCTGCCTTAAAAATCTATTCACTCTTTCCATCATCTGATCACAAAGAAAGATCGTGCTTTCAATCATTTTGACCATAAAATCACTCAATAAAGAAATGTTGAAATTACAGAAAGCACTTGATGAATACATTGAGAAATTCCACACAAGCTTTTGCAATCTTACATACTGATTTCTTGAAGATGAAATTGATTGGGAATTTCTCGATGGAAGATTTAAGTATCTTCTTTACATATCCAAAAATCTGCAATTCTTAGAATCATTCAAACCCCTCCTATCATACCTCTGTGTTAGAGATTCCAAACCTAAGAGGGATGAGGCCACTGTCACAAGTGGTTGTTTGTCCTCTTCTCATCAAACAACTATATCTCTATAGTGTGAGGTGGGAGAAGGTGTGCGAACATCTGTTGAAACATCACATCCTCCCACCCCACCTGCTCTCAATGTCTGTGCATATTTGGATTGCAAGCCTTCTAGCTGTCACGTTGATTCGTTCCCTCAACCTCCATCCCCGTATTCCATTGATCCTCCATATTGTACTATCTTGTTTTCTTCCATTCCAAACTCAACACTTGTTGCGAACGAGGATCAAGTTGTCGACAAAGCTGGTGTTGTGCAGCCAACCTGCGTTATCATTCATGATGACTGTCTGTGGGAATCTGAAGAAGAAACCATGGTGGAGGATGACTCCCTTCCATTCGTGCCCCATCTGCTCTATCCTGACATCTCTTGTGATTCTGCCACTTTTAATTTTACCTGTGAAAACTCATCTCCATATGTTTCTACTTCTGATCATTCATAAGACACACCAGATGTTATCCTGTCATTACATTGTGGAGATGACACATCTTCCTCTGAAAATCTGTCCCATCTGTCATCTGTCATTTTTGAAAACACAGAGGGTTAACATCCTTGTTTCTCATTTACCCCTCTGCATGAGTCATCAAATCATGAGGATGCCAACAAACATCTTGAATTTTCTGATCATCGTTGTCGTGATCCCTGTACTTCTTCATTTGATCACAATGTTGATTCACTCACTGTTAATCTTTCTAAGCCATTGGTCTTTGATGATCTATCTATTGATGAAGTGGAAACCCCGCAGGATGTTGAGAAAATAAGGATCACATAGTTAGTTTCTTTAATCTTGGATACAAAAATGTATGGTCTAGGAATCTGTCAAGTATTTTCACAATGCCCTCTACACCAGAATTCCCATTCCTCTAGGTAGGGCATATGGGATGAGGGGTAATATCCTTAAGCATTATGTGGTCAAATAGCTCATTGAAAAATCTTGCTAATGAACTTGATTTACATTTATGTTCCCATATCCCCCCTATGTTCATTATGAGATGTAAATCTCTATCGATTATGAGAGACCTAATATCTAATAGTCCATAGGCATCTAATATTCCCTAAAATTATTTTTTGTTGTTATATGGAGCTTAGAAATTCAGAATCTGAAGATATGGATCATATATGGATATAAAAGATGTAAATGTTGGGAAAGGGGCGTAGGTTAATGGGGTTACTGTTTATTTTCTAAAGCTGTAATATGGTGATTCAGAATTGATGGTAATGTTTTGTCATATTTTTATATATAGAAATGAATTTAGTTGTATGCAAAATGGTCATTTATATTGTATAGACTTCACAATTCAAAATTACGGTTTTTTAATTTCTCATTTAATTTTCTACAAAATTATTAAACATATTTGGTTTGAAAAAAACCAAAACGTACCCTAAAAGTGCAGGATTTGCACTAGTGCAAAACAATACTTTATAATGGTGAAGAAAACTGTTGTGGGTTCCATCAAGTGTTTTTTTTTCTAAAAAATATTCTTTGTCATGTTTATTAAGGGTCAATTTTTTTTAAACTTGTCATAATTTAGTTGTAAAATCAGTGGTGCGGTAGTTATTAGTGGTTCTTATTTACTAGATTTATTTCAAGAAAAATGATCTCAAAGATTTATTTTCTTGGAGTAGACTTTCACTCCTATCAGATTGTCTTTGGATCTTGGGCCCTTAATTTGTTTCCTTCATTAAAAAAACCCTAACCAAAAACAGTTTTAAAGCATACTCTAGAGAACCCCTACACATTAAGAGTCCATAATTTTAATTTTAATGAAGCATAATCACCAAATAGGAAAATACAACCAACAAACATTGTTTTCTTCATCATCAATCTCGATATGACTTTCCAAATTCTGACTATACATATGATGATCAATTGTAACAATAGACTCTTGGTATTAAGTCACTAGTATACAAGGAATTCCACATTGTGACATATTATAGAATTTTTATATCACATGACAACTCGAAGGTTGTAGATCTTATCTCTTTAATTTGTGTCACCCGACAACACAAAAAATGCATTTGTGGTGTTTTTCTATGGTTACTTTTAAGGGTCTATACCATTCAAAATTTTCCATATTCATTGCTAGTTTCATATCTATTAAGATTTTTCTTTTTATGGATGTAATCACTAAAACTCTTTTTTTTCCCTCTCCAATTGACATAATTTTAGATTAGAGAGCTTTCTAGTGTTGTGCAGAGACTAGTACTAGTTATAGTATTGGTCCCACAAATCCATAAAAAAAGCATCATAAACAATAAAAAATATGCACATAAATAGTTTATATTAAGTTATTTAAGTTATTAAATTATGTTCAAAATGGGCCCATATATTGATTGGACCAACAACTGTCAAACACCAAGCCTTAACATCACAAGTTGACAAGACATACTGTCCCAACTACCTCCAGCTTTGAATTACCAATTAAGTCAAAATGCACTACAAAACATTCCATTGAATTCTATCTAGGAGTACACCTATCCCATCAAATAATCACCCACTGATTTCCACTAGAGCAACACATCCCATTGCTGAGTAATACCTGCACAAGAATAGGTGAAATGTGTGTCATCCATATCTATATGTGTGTTTAACCATTCAACCTATTGAAGAAAATTAATGATACCATTCAATTTAGAAATTAGTTCAGAGGATGCAATCATGTCAACACAACGGAAGCTCCAACGCCCGAGCGAGCAGACGAGGCCACGCAAGAAGGTCAAGGCATCAAAGTTGTCTATTGACCTGGTCACCCTTATCGAGAGTGATCTATACGACATCAACGAGACAGTGTGTGATGTCACCTCCGAGGCCCTCCATAATTTTGCGCAAGAGAACCATATTGTGTTGGGGGCCCTCAAAGCGCAACTACAATAGTTTCAGGTGCGCACTCCTCAGGCTAGTACCCTTTTGACCAGCCTTGCAGTAAGGACAACTACAATAGAGCAAATGTTGCACGCTCGGAAGAAAAATACAATAGTGCTGCCGGAAGGGGCACTGGTGACAACAAAGGAGGCCAACAGGCCTATGATTAGCACACTAAAGGGTATTGAGATCAACATGGCTGCACTCCCACGGGAGACATTATACGTTCTGTAGGATGGGATTACTGTAGAACTGCAGTCTATGGAGAGCCGCATGTTGCAAGTACTAAGCAAGCAAAAGATCAACATGGATTAGTTGAGCTTGCAACGTGACAAAGTGGTGTTGCAAAATCAATAGCTGGTACAGGTATTGGAAGAAGCCTGTCAGAGAATTCCTGAGCTAGCCATGCTAGCAGACACACCAGTAGAGCCGTGCATCCACAAGCTAGCAGTAGGGGTGCACGAGGTGCGAGAAGAAATGAATAAGGTTCAGTTGGACCTGAACCTGTAGATCGCAGAGCTGCGGTTGAAGGCGCAACCATCCACCCCTTTGGAAGTAAGAGAACAACACACCAACACTATTACAATAGGACTAGACGAGATTGACAGTGTAGTAAGGGACTGCACCAGAATGTTGGAGGAGTTATTTGAGGTCCTCACAAATCTGCAGGAGGACCCCAACATCCAGTGCTTAGATATAGAGGCGTGTGAACTCCAGCAATAGTATGAAAACATCAAAGGAACTTTGCAGATGGTGGCCCTCACCCAGAGGCTCGCACGGATGCAACAGGCCAAAGCATTGAAAGAACAAGTAGATGTGGCATGGCACAAAGAAGCAATCCTAAAAGTGTGTGTTTAGCCTCGGATCGATGAGGCCTTCACCATCACTATAGCAATTGAAGGCAAGCTCGCACAAATGCAGGGGACGCAGGAACATTTCCAGGGAAGCAGTTCCGACATTGCAGTCTCAGAACAACGTGTATAGGATATCTAGCAGGTAGTTGCTCAGTGCGCTGCTGACCTTATAGCGGTTCAAGAAGAGTTGGAGGCATTCCACACGAAGATCTCCACGTCGATAGAGTGACTTGAGGGCGAGTCACAATTTTTGCGTTGGGGGCCTGTTAGGCATGGAATACCCCAAGGCATGTTTTGGGGCTTAAAGCCCAAGTTTTGGCCAAGTCCATTGTAAAGACTCCGTGACTTTTGGGCGCGGAGTACAAAGTCATAATAGAGTCACAGGTTTGTACACCCTTGGTTTTGTAATGCAATGTCGGCTTGAAAGATCCACCCATGGTCCGTGGACCATGGGATGGTATAAATAGAGTGAGGCTCTAAGTGTAGAAGATAGCATATAGTGATGTGGAAGAATAGAAGCATGACGAGTCTAAGAGATTGAGTCAAAGTGTAAAGTGTGTCTTTGGGTCGTAGAGTAGGAGAAGGTTCTGCAACTGAGTGCGCAGAGGCCTAGTAGTCTGCAGCTGAGTGCGCGGACCCCTGTAGTTGAGTGCGCAGGGCAGGTCGAGTCTGTAACCATTGGAAGAATTAATAAAGAGAAGTTTACCATATTTTTGTGTATCTTTTCCTGTTTAATGTATTATTGGGTATAAATTGCAAGTGTAATGTTTAATTGTTATGTGAACTTATATGTGTGTGCTGTATAAATAAATATAACACAAGGCTTTTATTTATGCGAAGATAACTAACTAGTGAAGGAAGATAGGTAAGATCTCAGGTGCAACTTAGGGAAATAGTGCAAAGCACTGCTCCAACAGTGTGGAAGCCCCAAAACCCCTGTTTAGGGTTGCGTGAAGGCAACCATATCAGGGTGTGAAGGCCAGGGAAGGGAGCGAAGTAACCTGCGTGAAAGGACTAACTATTGGACCGAATCAAACGCTCAAACATCTCAAGGGTGCAGAAACCTAACTCCAGCACCCCCCCATACTACTTCCAGTGAGACCTCAATCCGCACTCCGTGGGCTGTTGCTGAAAGGGCCAGTAGTACAAGGATTTGTTTGGCTAATTAACTCCAAACTTGGGTCAGGCCCCTACAAGCCAACATTGTCTCTGTTTGAAGATGGAAGAACTGAAGCCATAACAGAGTACCATGCAAACCATTCCTCAACATAGTAAATAATTTAAGACATTTAATGTATTTTGGTAATTATATATGGGCAAGCATTCATTCTGCGACTATTTCCCACACTCCAAAAACACCTGTGTGATTCTGATCACACTCAACAACAACAATGTATTAATTATTTTCTTTGTCATGCATTAATGTAAAAATTGTATGTTGAGATAAAGAAGCATGTAAAAGTCATTTTTTGTGAGTAAGAGAAGAAAAAGAGCGAGGGCTTCTAAGGAGAAAAGTGTGGAGAAAAATTTGGTGGGTGCATGAAAACAACAATCATTGTGTTTTACTGTGTTATTCTGTGTGTTTTACTTGGTGAATGAGTCATAGTCTCATGTGAATGTATTTTTCATGAATCAGAAGTTAATGTCATAGAGCTGCATGAAATCGGATTCGCGAAAGTCATAGAGCTGTGCAAAATAAGCTTCACGAAAGTCACACCCCTCTGCCTCTTTGCATAAATAATTTTTCAACATGGTATCAGAGCGGGTTAAACTATGTTAGTGTAAAAACAAGTGTTTTTACTAGTAGTTAAAATTGTTTTGAGGGTAGATTGTTTTTAGCATATTTATCAGCAGGTAGAAAGTTTTTTTTGACACTCAGAAATAGAAACATCAAGCACAAGCTTGACTAATCCTCAAATACCTCAATTTAATGGAAAAAATTATGACTATTGGGCTATTACAATGAAGGCCCTGTTTTCTTCTCAAGACATTTGGGATTTGGTGTAGAATGGTTCAAGAACCAACATATGTAGCAACATACAATGCCTTATCTCAAGCAGACACAGATTTGTTAAGGGACAATAGGAAGAAGGATTCAAAAGCCCTGTTCTATATTTTCCAAGCAGTTCATGAAAGTATTTTCCCAAGGGTTTCAGTAGCAACAAAGTCCAAGCAAGCATGGGACACCCTCCAGACAGCCTACCAAGGCGTGGAAAAAGTCAAGATAACAAAGCTGCAAATATTGATAAGAGACATTGAAACACTTTGCATGAAAGAGTCTGAGAATGTAGACTCCTTTTTTATAAATGTAAGTGGGTTGGTTACTCAAATCAGGTCTCGTGGTGAGACACTTGAGGAAAGAAGAAT
This sequence comes from Pinus tabuliformis, assembly GCA_031772625.1. NCBI lineage: Eukaryota > Viridiplantae > Streptophyta > Pinopsida > Pinales > Pinaceae > Pinus > Pinus tabuliformis. Next base: position 1,869,177,636 of record CM062817.1, read on the forward strand.
AGTTGAGAAAGTTTTGAGAAGCTTTCCAGCAAGGTTTGATGCCATTTTTGTGGCCATAGAAGAGACAAAGGATCTCTCACAGTTCTTAGTAGATGAGCTTAATGCATCATTGATTTCTCATGAACATAGACTGAATAGAGCAACAAGATCCTCATTGGAGCATGCCTTCAAAACACAAGTATCATTTGGTCAAGGTCGAGGTAGAGGAGGATCATATGCTAGAGGAAGATGAAGAAACTCACATAGAGGTGGAAGAGGCAACCCTTCAAGCTCGAGTGGAAGAGGCAACAATCAAAATCCAAGTCAAGGCTCAAGCCAAAATCAAGCACAAGGTCAGAGGTATGATAAATCTCAAGTTCAATGTCATTACTGTAAGAAGTATGGTCATTATGCAAATGAATGTAGAAAAAAGCAATATGACATTAGTAACAAACCAAGTGTAAATTTCACAAATGAAAATTAGAACCATGATATCATGTTTTTAACTTGTAATGTAGCACAAGAAAAACAAAGTGATATATGGTATCTAGATTTAGGGTGTAGCAACCACATATGAGGAAATGTAGAATTGCTTTCCAATCTAGATGAAAGTGTGAAATCTGAAGTGACATTAGGGACTGATAGAAAAGTCTTTGTCATGGGAAAAGGTAGAGTTAATATCCTAACAAAGAAGGGGGAGAAGAAGTACATCTCAGATGTTTACTTTGTCCCCGGTCTTAAGCATAACCTCATAAGAATTGGACAACTCATGCAAAAGAGCTACAATGTCTTCTTCAAGAATGATGCGTGCACAATTTTGGATAGTCTTCCAAGCAGACAGCTGATTGCAAAGGTTCACATGACAAACAATAGAATGTTTCCCCTAAAATTAAAATCACATTTTCAGAAAAAAGGTGCACAAGCACAACTCTCAATGAACTCACAGGAGAATTGAAGAAAAGAGGTAGTTGTCACACAAATAAACTTTCAAACAAAGGTAAAATATGAAAACTAGTTATGGCATTTGAGATTTGGTCATCTCAATTTCGGAGGTTTGAATTTGTTGCATAAGAAAGGTATGGTGAAGGGACTACTACCCATAGAAAAACCAAAAAGCCTATGTGAAGGATGTATCTTCAGCAAGCAACATAGAGAGACATTTCTAGCAGGAAATTCAATAAGGGCAAAGGCACCTTTGGAGATTGTCCACTCAGATTTGTGTGGACCAATGCAGACACCATCAATTGGTGGCAGCCATTATGTATTGACCTTCATAGATGACTACACAAGGAAGACATGGGTCTATCTCCTAAAACAGAAAAGTGAAGTGTATGAGCGCTTTCACCAATACAAAGCTCTTGTTGAGAAGAAAAGTGGGCACTACATCAAAGTCCTCAGGACTGACAGAGATGGAGAATACATCTCAACTGTCTTCCTTCGATTTTGCAAGGAGCATGGAATTCACAAGAAATTTATAACAAGGTATACACCTCAGCAAAATGGTGTGGCAGAAAGGAAGAATAAGACCATTATGGAAATGGAAAGGAGTGTGATGAAGGCAAAGCATTTGCCAAATGATTATTGGAACAATGTAAACTTTGAAACGGGAACTGATACTGTTACCCGTTTTGTAGAGGTGGCAAAAAAATGACCCGATTTTCAAAAGTGTTGATGCAGAATACACATGTTTTTTTAAGAACATGGTTTTTGGAACTTTAATTTTTTTCGTGTGCATTAAGTTTTAGAATGGTAGTGATTTTCATCCTGATTTTAAAAAGTGAGTATTCTGCATCACACCCTTTTTTTAAAAGACCTATTTTTTGACTTTAAATTTTCTAGTGTGTGAAATGTAAAAAATGTAAAAAATTATTTTCTAAATTTGATAGTTTTTGAAGTCGTCATTGTATTCATATTTTCTTGTTCTCTATCTTAATTTTTTTTTTTTTTTAGTGGGGTTTTTATTGTTTTGCGTTTTTAAATTATAAAGTCGATAGTTTGAATTTTAGATAATCTACATATTTAGACATCCTTAATTAATTTTTCAATCCACATGAAATAATTGTTTCTAAAAAACAACATTTTTTAACAATGGACATAAAAAATAACCATTTTTAACATAAATATAACAAAAAAACTAAACGTTTTGATAATTTTTTGCTAGAATTAACATGTCAAAATCACAATTTTTATACAAAAATATTAACTAAAAATGGTCAAATAATAGTTTTTTTTATGAATTTCATGTCAAAAATATAATAATAACTACTTTTTTTTCAAAAAAAAATGATTAACTTAAAAATCAATGCGAAAATCACAGTTGTGCTCTCCTCCACCGCCACCGCCCCCACCCACCCCTCCACCGCCACCGCCCCCACCCCGCCCACCCATCCCCCGCCACCGCCACCGCCACTGCCCCCCCGCCCACCCTGCCCACACCCTCCCCACCCACCCCTCCCCCTCCCCTCCCACCCCTCCACCGCCACCGCCCCCTGCCCGCCCACCCCGTCCACCCATCCCCCGCCACCGCCCCCTCCCCGGCCCCCCTGCCCACCCCTCCCCGCCCACCCATCCCCCACCACCGGCCCCTCCCAGCCCCCCTGCCCACCCTTCCACCGCCACTGCCCCCTCCTCGGCCACCCCTCCCCCTCCCCCTCCCCCGCCCCCTCCGCGGCAGCGGCACCCCCGGGCCGCCTCGCCCCGCCTGACTGGCGGCGGGTCGATTCCGGGGTCGACCCGCCGCCGGTCGGGTGGGGCAGGGCGGCCGGGGGGTGGCGCTGCGCGGATCTAGAACACATCTACCCAAATCTTCAAGTAATTTCGAATCAAACAATGAATACTTTATTCTCCCACCTTCACATGCAATTGTTTTATTTCTAGACGCACGTTAGGAGGGACAATGTTGAAAATGGATCCACCTTTTTTAAGAGTTGATCTAGTCTATATACTCGTCGCACTTCATTTTATCCCATTCTCTTCTCTTAAACTTCTATTTTCATTCCTTTTTTTCTAGTTTGTTTCCTCCTATTTGAATTCTCTCCTGCATCCCCCTAGCAACTTCCCCTGAATCCTTCTTCTTATTCCAAGAATGGAGGTGAGACACCTCTTTAGTCTTCCTAGTCAGAATTTGCTTCCAAAATTTCTTAGGAGCTAGCTTAGAGAGGTGTAAGAGATTCCCTTGTCTTTGACGAATGTATTGCCTCTTTTTCCTTTTAGTTAGGGCTTTATATATTTTTATCTTGTCCATTTTAAGACATTCATCAACAACTTCCTTAATTGCTCTCCTCGCACTTTTACACTCTTTGTCATACCATGGATTGGTTTCGCTATTTCTTTTATTATTTGATATAGGAAAAATAATTTGCAAACTTTGATAACTAATTCTCTAAATCCCTTTCCAAGACTAACACTTGAAAAATCAATTAGGTAACAAACATGCTATTAGATAAAACTATTTGTTTCTTTTTTTCACCAAACCAAATTGAAAAAATAATTTTATAAATTAAAAATCAATAATACAATCTTAGAAGCAGTTTAAACCTATTATTATAATCATGATGTGAAATTGAATAGCTAGATTCTTAGCACATCTAATATTCTCTTTTATTCTGTTATCAATGATATCATATTTTCCAACGTTTGATACATTGTGCAAGGCCTATCTATATAAAAGGATCATGAAATACAAAAAAAAAAAGAGAACCTTTTCCCACGAGCATGTGTGTGCTTGAAGGAGTGGAAATGCCATTATAATGGCTTATTTAGTGCTTCAAGGACATTATTATAAGAATGTATGACTCGTAGATTTTGTCTAAGTTATATAAAGGTCATAACATCTATTATTTAATGCTTCATTCTGCCACTATATCAAAAAATATAAACCTTAAACACTTTTAATGATTTAAAAATATATAGAGCGACAGAACTTCATCATACCTGCTGAAACTTATATAATATAATGCCAAAATATAAACTATACCATGCATGACTGTGTATAAAAGTCCTATATGATTCTTTTAATGCGAAAATAAATATAGACAATCTGCCTGCATGAAAAAGTTGCGGATATATATATATATATATATATGAATGAGAGGTCAGTAAATTAGGTAAAGCAACAACATGACAATTGTTCCATATCTGATTAAAGCTGCATGGCTTACGTAACACTTTATCACTTATTTTCAAATGCTATAAGAGTAAAGGTGGTCATATTTTTGTGTTACGTACAGTAGATATATTTGTAGCAATTCTGGTATATCAGTAGGTTATATACAGTAGATCAGGGGCCACCTATATGTCTAGTTACAGTCACGGCATGGAGATTTTGAAAGATACTTTTGAGTATTTGGCTTTTTGTATTTTTTAATTAATATCTCGAACTCTATGAACATGACTCATTATAAATGAATTGAAACATCAAATCAAATATACAAAATACTGGCATTTTACTTTTCAAACAAAAAAGAAAACTTATGTGACCCAGACTGGTCTCTTTCCCATGTTTTGAATGGAATTGCCATTAACTTTTTTAAGTGTTTGAAAATGGACCAAGACCCTCTCCAGGTTAATCCTAGACTGCTGTTCTTTCACAAATTTTGAATGGATTGTCTAATGGGACACATTAGTTCAAATATAGCTGGTACATATCAAAATAATTTCAACTTTCACAAATTTTGAATGGATTGTCTAATGGGACACATTAGTTCAAATATAGCTGGTACATATCAAAATAATTTCAAACTTTGTTGGGAGTGTATAAAGGAAGAAAGTATTTATAATATTGTTTATAGATTGAACAAAATAAAATCATAAAAAGTATGATGCGTTTTCTTTCTCAACAAAGAGGTGTGTTTTAAAATTAGATTGAGTGATTAGTAATTTTTTTTCACAATTATTTTACTGAAATAATGATTTTACAATATATTTTTTTAAATTCGTTAAAACATTATCATTGTGCGAAAGGCTTTGCCGGACAAAGAAGTGCAGTAGCACAGCTACCAGACAATTTTTCTTTCCAAAGTAGAATACGGGGTTAATTATCTATTGATGATTTTCAATGTGCATAACGGCACTTCTGTTCGATTCTCGTTATACATTTAAACCACAATCCACAAGCAAATAGTCGATAACTAAATAAGATTATTGACATTGTCTTGCTCTTCATAAATAAGAGATTTTCTGGGATTATTTTACTCAACGTGTGGAATTTGATCATTTGCAAAGTATTTTGGAATAAACGTGTTGGTAAACTACATGCTTCTGAGCGATGGTTCAGCACTTAAGTTGTGTTGATACATGTATGTAATGGCTTTTCGTATTATATTATAATGTGGATGTATGTAATGGCTTTTCTGCAGCCATCGAGGGCTGTGAGCGCACCCATAGGTTTGGCAGTTGGTAGAGAGAATAGAAAAGTGCAGACGGTAAAAGATTGCACAAAGAATATGTATTCACTAGAGCTACGGGTCGATTCCCGGAATCGACCCGCCGCCGGTCGGGCGGCGCGGGGGTGGCGCTGCGCACCGCAGCGCCACCCCCGCGCCGCCCAACCGGCGGCGGGTCGATTCCGGGAATCGACCCGTCATGATAATAAGTTTATCGACCCTTAAAGTGTTGAGGTTATACATTTCACTGTAATAACTATGTACATCATTGATACTGATTAAGGGTTTTTCTATGCAACTCTTATTTTTGATGATAGGCGTATAATATCAATAAGTTTATGTATTGTCGAAGCTTCGATCGCTGTCCAGACTCGCCTCTGGCGAGACTCACTCCTACTCACGCTCTCTCCCTTCAGGTCCCAGTCACTGGTCTTTGAGTCGTCATTGCAAGTTCTATTTGCACATGGTAAAAATTATTCCCACTCGAATGAAGGTTGCTACAACACCTGAGACGTAACTAATTTTGCATCTCGGGTCGATTCCCGGAATCGACCCGCCGCCGGTCGGGCGGCGCGGGGGTGGCGCTGCGCACCGCAGCGCCACCCCCGCGCCGCCCGACCGGCGGCGGGTCGATTCCGGGAATCGACCCGTCATGATAATAAGTTTATCGACCCTTAAAGTGTTGAGGTTATACATTTCACTGTAATAACTATGTACATCATTGATACTGATTAAGGGTTTTTCTATGCAACTCTTATTTTTGATGATAGGCGTATAATATCAATAAGTTTATGTATTGTCGAAGCTTCGATCACTGTCCAGACTCGCCTCTGGCGAGACTCACTCCTACTCACGCTCTCTCCCCTTCAGGTCCCAGTCACTGGTCTTTGAGTCGTCATTGCAAGTTCTATTTGCACATGGTAAAAATTATTCCCACTCGAATGAAGGTTGCTACAACACCTGAGACGTAACTAATTTTGCATCTTTGGCCTTTACAGCCTGGACGCATTTTACAGCGGGTTCTTGCAGATTAGGCCCGTCGCTTCTCCTTTCGGTGGAAGCGATACTTTGCAGCAGAGCAAACTATTCTTCAAAGCTGTCACTGCATTTATGGGCATGCAAACTAGGCATTGATAAAGAGATCCATATGCAGGGGATGCAAATTGATCGTCGTTTAAGCAAGCAACCAGGATATGCATCGGAAAAAGCCGCATGAGAATTCTGTGATCATATGCATGAGGGAAACGAAGGCGCAAGTGACCGAATGTGGGAAAACACGGATGGAAACGAAGGGATAGGGCCATGTTTCAAATAAATCGCGGCCACAAAACTAAAAAAATAAAAATCATCGATTCACTCTTCCTCCCTCCATAACCGTCGATCTTAGACTCATGCTGAGCATATTCTGGAGATATTCACCTGCATTAAATCCTAGTCGTTCAATTAAATTAAAAAACGGACAAGGACGCCCCCATCCACCCTGGGGCCGATATAGAAACGCCTACGACGAATAACAACCAACCACCAATCAGTTCATTCCATTACTGGTGTTGGTCCCGTCTCATGTGGTGACTTGGAAATAAAAAAAAATCGGTTGGTCATTGTTTTGGTAGTCATTTTCTTATTAATAATTTTGACATTAATTTTTCTAATATAAATTTTATCGTGTAATTATAAACAAAAGATGATGTTATATTCGTATCAATCTTCTCTCACATTTTAAATGTTAATTAGTTTGTATTTTTGAGTCTTATCTTTACTTGTTCAGATTTACTTATAATTATGAAATTACCCCATATAAAAAATAAAAAATGATATATGCATCAGATAGACCACATATTCAGATTTTTTGCTACAAGGTTTAACGCATTTATATATATGTCAATTGAAATTACAATATTATATATATAATAAAAGATAAAAAATGGTATATGCACAAGATAGACCACATATTCAGATTTTTTGCTATAAGGTTTTAAAGCATTTGTATATATGTCCATCTGAAACAACATTTATATGTTTTCGTTTTTGTATCAGGCCATTATATGCGTCTATAATTTGATAGACAACCTGGATATTTATCTTCGGCAACAATTTTCTGATGACCTTGTGACAATTTTTGGATAGATCTACGAGATATACCCAGGTTGGGCATGTATCTCCACAGTGTGGTTTTATTTTTCATTATAAAATTAAGCTGGTTTTTTTTGGAAAATAAATAAATGGTTTCATGTAAATACATGTTCAATTTTAATAGTGACTTATAGAATTATGAAATTAATATAAAAAAATATTAAATAACAAATAACATAACTTTTTTGACGATTTTTAGAGAGATCTATGAGATCTACATATTTGAATATAGGTTGGACATGTATCTCAGGAGAGTGATTTTATTTCTGATAATAATTTTAATAGTGACTTATACAGTTATAAAATTATTATAAAAAGTATTAAATAACAAATGACATTATATATTTTGGAGATTTTTCATCTAATTCACCTAGCATCTGATGATGGAATTTCAAGTTCAAGTTTAGTTTAAGTTTTGAACTCTCCACAATTAGAGTACTTCAGGGGTTTAAACATCTATAATGAAAAATGGGTTAAAAATTAAAAAAAAATAACAATAATTGTGCCGAGAGATGCTCTACAACCTACTATAGGAGTGATGTGTAGGTGTAATGTAAGGAAGTGCAGAAACATTGTCCCATATGTCGTCTTAATATGTTGAATTTATAATAATATGTCCAATTTATTATATAAAGGATTGGTAAACATTTGCATGTCCATTAAAAGTAATATAAAGCCCCGTATGAGGAAGATGTTGTAGTGTACTTAAAAAGTTAAAAATAATAAAAATAATAAAATTCAATTTTAAGATCCATTTTACCTTATAATAATATGTCCAATTTATTATATATAAAGGATTGGTAAACATTTGCATGTCCATTAAAAGTAATATAAAGACCAGTATGAGGAAGATGTTGTAGTGTACTTAAAAAGCTAAAAATAATAAAAATAATACAATTCAATTTTCAGATCCATTTTACCTTATAAAATGGAACCATACACATCAAAGCTTTAATACTTACAATAACCTTACAATATAATAATATGTTTGCCATAGATATTATTAACTTGTAAATATTCTTTGTTACAATACCATGGGATAATACCATGGCTCATAAATACAATATGCCCATAAACCATCTCTCATTTCACAATCAAAATATTTTATTTGAATTTAATTTTATAACATTTTTTTTCCGCCTTTTGGAAAATACGTAATTTTCATTGATATATAAAAATTACATGTTGTATGTGCATAAGCATATGCTATAAGAGGCAACAAAAAATCCATGTTCAAAACTCCCATGTTCAAAACTCCTTGTGAGCTTGTCGTAGCATAAAAAATAAATAAAAACATATGGATATTTACAGGTGGTAAACAAAAAAGCCATGTTCTAAACTCCCTGTGAGCTTGCTGTAGCATCTAAAGAAATTTTGGAGGCAAATTCTGACTAGGAAGACTAAAGAGGTGTCTCACCTCCATTCTTGGAATAAGAAGAAGGATTCAGGGGAAGTTGCTAGGGGGATGCATGAGAGAATTCAAATAGGAGGATTCTCATAGATATGATTGCGCTTAGTTAAAAAACAACCGTGCATATTCATTGAACCCTTATGCTTTGGAACAATACAAATATTAGGATTGGATAAGTTCTTTAGTGATGCATACGCCCTTTGGTTGGAAGTCCTCACATGTATAGTGTATTTCAAGACCATATTACACTTCATGGACTCTTAATGACTATTGTAATATATTGTATTTTATTATATGATACTGTGAAGGATGCCTCTTAGGTCAACAATGGTCCAAGCATCATGTTTTTCAAAAATTAATTGTATATATTAAATTTGTTATTTATTATGTGAATGTTTGAGCAACGATATCTATATTTGGTCGAGCTCTATTATTTTGTCTGTACTCCAATTATATATAGTTAGCATTATAGTTTTGATGAAAATTTTAAGGTGACGTTAGGTTGCCTTCGCATCCCCGACTACAGGTTTCGAGGGTGGACGTCAGCTTGTAGGTGCGATACAACGGACAAAGAGACAGTACGCGACAGAGAGACTCGGCAAAGTGAAAAGACGCAGACATTCTCCATTGACGGGCAGCTTGGGTTTTACCAAATCCACGCATCAAATGACGATCCACATTACCAATTCCACGCGGCGGCACCCCCGGGCCGCCCCGCCCCACCGGACCGGCGGCGGGTCGATTCCAGTATCAACACTTTTGTTCTGAAGCTATATTTTGCAAGAAAATTTCGTAGAAAATTTCGTAGTCACTGCCATTTTTAAAACAGCCGCAAAATTGACACCTAAAAAAAAAATCATTATTCCAGTATCAACACTTTTGTTCTGAAGCTATATTTTGCAGGAAAATTTCGTAGAAAATTTCGTAGTCACTGCCATTTTTAAAACAGCCGCAAAATTGACACCTAAAAAAAAAAAACATCGTTCCAGTATACACACTTTTCGTTTTGAGCACTGTTTTTGTGGTTTTTTTGGGGTTTTTGGGCCAGAGTTCCCGTTTTGAGTTTATAGTTCCCGTTTCAAAGTTTACATTGTTTTGGGCTGAAGCTGTCGCTTGTGCAACATATATCTTGAATAGATGTCCAACCAAAAGCATCCAGAACATAGTTCCTAAAGAGGCATGGAGTGGAAAAAAACATAGTGTCACTCACATGAGAGTTTTTGGATGTGTGGCGTATGCACATGTTCCAGATGAGTTGAGGAAGAAGGTTGAGAGCAAGGGGGAGAAATGTATATTTGTTGGATATAGTGATGAATCCAACGCATACAAACTCTACAATTTATTAACCAAGAAGGTCATAATCAGCAGAGATATGCAGTTTATAGAAGAGGAAGCATGGGATGGAAGCTTAGAAAAGACAGTCAATGTCAAATCATGTCTACCACATGAGGACAAAGAGGATTTAACAACAACAATTAATTCCTCAACAATGACTCCTACACCTATTCAAGCGCAACAAAGCAGGCACTAAGCAACACCATCAACAAATAATAAGACAGTTTCGCGCAACCAAGCAAGTGTTTCTCCAAGAACTTCGCAAAGTGCAACACCAAGTGACATGTCAAGCCCATCTTCAACAAGCACAAGAAGACCAAAATTCAAAAATTTAAATGAAATTTATGACCAAGAAGAAGTTGATAGCAGCGCTGGTTTGAATTCCTTATTTGCATTATTTTGTCATGTAGATGACCCAATCCATTTTGAAGATATAGTCAAAGAAGAAAATGAGTTGCGACAATGGAGGAAGAAATAGAAGCAATAGAAAGGAATGACATATGGGAGTTAGTGAGCCTTTCGAAAGGAAAACATGTCATTGGAGTGAAGTGGGTCTATAAGACCAAAAGCAGCATTGAGAGAAAGATTGAAAGGCATAAAGCAAGGCTAGTCGTCAAAGGATACAAGCAACAGCATGGCAGAGATTACACGAAGACGTTCACACCACTCGCAAGGATGGAGACAGTGCACGCAGTTGTGGTGATTGCCGCGCAACATAAATCAAGAGGGTATCAAATGGACGTAAAATCAATGTTCTTAAATGGGGTGCTAAAATAAGAAGTGTATGTTGTGCAAACACAGGGTTATGAGGTAGAAGGCCAAGAAGGCAAAGTGTATCAGTTGAGGAAAGCTCTTTATGGGTTGAAGCAAGTGCCGTGTGCATGGTACAACAGGATAGATGCCTACTTGTTGGACAATGGTTTCGACAAATGTGATAGTGAGCCTACTCTCTACATCAAAGAGAGCGAAGGTAAGATTCTCATTGTCGTCTTATATGTAGATGATTTGATTTTTATAGGCAGTGATGATTTCCTCATCGATGATTTCAAACAAGTCATAAAGAGTGAATTTGAAATGATTGACTTGGGATTGTTAAGATATTTTTTAGGCATAGAAGGGAAACAAACAGAAAATGACATTTTTATTTCTCAAGCGAAGTATGTGGCATAAATTTTGGAGAGGTTTAAAATGCAGAACAATGAGCCCGCACCAACTCCAAGTGTCATGGGGTTGAAGTTGAGCAAAGAAGATTGCAACAACTATGTCAATCCGACATTATACAAAAGCATGATATGTAGCTTGATGTATTTGACCGCCACTAGGCCGGATATAATGTATGCAGTAAGTTTGGTGTTGAGGTTTATGGAGACACCCAAGGAGACACATTGGCAAGTGACAAAAATGATTCTAAAGTATGTCAATGGGACAAAACAGTATGGCGTTTTGTACACAGCAACAAGTGATTTCAGGATGGTTGGTTACACTGATAGTGGTTGGACAAGAAGTGTCGATGACAGAAAGAGCACGTCAGGATATGTTTTTCATTTGGGTTCTGGAGCCATTTCATGGGTCTCCAAGAAGCAGCCAATAGTGTCACTGTCAACAACATAAGCTGAATATGTGGCAGCAACATCAACAACATGTTAGGCAGTTTGGATGAGAAGGATGTTGAGGGATCTTAGTCATGACCAAGAGGGAACAACAACTATTTTTTGCGACAACACCTCAGCAATTGCATTGTCAAAAATTATGTCTTTCATAAGAGGACCAAGCATATTGATGCTAAATATCATTTTATTAGAGAGTTGATTAACAATGATGAAATTGTGTTGCAGCATTGCAGGTCACAAGAACAATTTGCTGTTATCTTCACAAGGTCATTGGCACGTGAAAGTTTGGTTTATCTCAGAAACTGTTTGGGAATCGTCAAAGGCAGTGATTGTGATGAAGGGGGGCTGTTGGAAATATTAATCCCAACCACCGTGTTAAACACCCTGACAGCAGCCATACTTGTGAGAAGTATTTTTGTAAGTTGCGTCTCTGTTTGAAGATGGAAGGACTTAAGCCAGAACAGAGTACCGCATGAACCATTCCTCAACACAACAAAGAATTTAAGGCATTTAATGTATTTTGATAATTAGATTTTGGAAAGCATTCATTCCGGGACTATTTCCCACACTTCACAAACACCTGCCCGATTTTGATCACACTCAACAACAACAATGTATTAATTATTTTCTCTCTCATGCATTAATGTAAAAATTGTATGTTGAGATAAAGAAGCATGTAAAAGTCATTTTTTGTGAATAAGAAAAAGAAAAGAGCGAGGGTCTCCGAGGATAAAATTGTAGAGCAAATTTGGTGGGCACGTGAAGTTACTTGTGTTTCACTGTGTTATTTAGTGTGAAGTGAAAATATCTGTAAACCTTGTTTTTACTTTTGTTTCACTGTGTTATTTAGCGTAAAGTAAAAATATCTGTAAACCTTGTTTCTACTTGGTGGATGAGTCGCAGTCTCATATGAATGTATTTTTCATGAATTAGAAGCTAATCCTCAGTTTTATTGTTGCTAGAAGCTTACTCTGTTTTACTGTGTCTTTTGCCATGAGTGGTGTTTTTTTTTTTTATACATGGACCATGCTCGTCCCTCACACCATCAATGTTGCAGATCAATATAATGTTAGCGTTGGCACATATTTTTCCCTTTGGCGGTTGAATGGATAGATTTCCTCTGATAACTCGACCTGTAAAATTCACTACGATGACACAACACTTGAACCTAATCAATTCTGCAATAGTGTAATTAGCCTAACCTCCAGAAAATTCAGATATGATGAATACTTCAACTATTGGTAAAAAGTTGGTCCTCTGAAGAATGAATAACACGACCACAGCTAGATGAATGCTACTTTATAGTTTGACAACCAATAAGAATAATTTGGACCCCAGACTATTGACTTAGATGACCAGCAGGCCCTCGGCTCCTGCAAACCCACTTACACTTTGATCTCTTGTGATACGTAATTGAGACGGTATGTTGATATGGTAAATAGTAGTGCTGCGACCCCAAATAAAAGCCTTACTTTTCGCTATTGCAACCAGACAATAGGCCTTCAAACAACTTCTGAGGATTACATCCTTACTCCTTCTGTTCAGAGCCTCAATTTCCTCTGTGGAATCGTGAGGTCTTTCGTCCCAGGCAAATTATCTTCAACAAATTTTGTGGTATCTATGGCCAAGTCGGCGTCTGTGCTAGATCTCTCAAATGATCCTCGATTCATCAAGGGATCAGCTTGAGCGATCTGTCATGTGACATCTCAGCCCTTAGAGTGGCTAACAAGTATGTCCCTGTAATTAATAATAATAATAATAGTTATTATTATTTAAATGTAATCAATTTTCTCTACTACATTAATGTAGCAGATCTCGACTTCTTGAGAAGATCAGGCTCTTTGATCTCCCACAGGAAAGGTTAATCCCAACAAACAAATTCCCTGTAGATAAAATTATTCAGCCAATTAGGATAGTTACAGAAAACCACAGAAATTGGAAGCTTTACTAGCTAGGGTGATTATGCAGAATTACCAAAGACTAGTTTCTCTTGACACTCGATCTACAATAAAAAAACACTTTCGATTTGCAATAAAAACACCCTTAGGCTAGCAGGATGGATAGCTCTGATACCACTGTATCCTGCTAGCTCTGATACCACTGTAAGATCCCTAACATCAAAATTTTTAATAAACATGGCACACTTGAGTGTTCTAATTAAAAACTCATCCAACAAAACACTGAATACAAAGGGATCTAGAAAGAATATGCACTTGCTTATTTAATTAACTACTACAAATAATGCATGCCACATTGATAACATAGACACCCTAGCTAATGGCATACAAGGTTGCCCATCAAAAGAGAAGTCAAGACACTGAAGCACAATCATGGATCCTCGATGGATCCACTAGACAAATCATGGATCCACTAGACAAACCACACCCACAAGGTTTGAAGTACAATTGTGGATCCTGGATGGATCCAAAAAGTTCTCAACAAAACACAATTAGATAGATAGACTGGGGATCTACGAAATTCCTAGCTCGTTTCCCCTTTTATAGGCTTGATAGACTCTCTAAAAACTTTATTTTAATGTTTTCCCTCAAAAAACCAAGGCAAATACCATGGGCATATTTTGTCCATTTTGACCATAACAAAAAAGGGGAATATTACATAATCCTCGCATCTTATCTATCTAGATGATGAGAATCCTGCATAGGGTGAGCACTTTACATTATATTGAATTTGGTCATATATATAGAGAGCAGAATTAGAGTCCCAACCTCTCAAAAAGAGGAATCTCAAAGAAACCATGTAAGGTACATTTTGTTGCTTATGAACAAGATGTAATGACAAATGTTGGATGCATCAATCACAGTTAGGAGTTGATGGAAGAAAAGATTCGACATTTTAGGCGAAAGTATGATATTTTGGGAAAAATATAACTGTAATTTTGTTTGCTAAATATTTTTTAATGGACAGTATGCAATGTTAAGTAGTTAATAGATAAATATAGGGAAAACTTAGACAATTTTGTAACAAATGGGATTTAGATATGAGATATATAGGAGAACTGATAGAAGTTTACAAAACATCTCATGAATATGTATTCTCTTTTTGTTTCTAATAGAAAGATAGCTGCTTTTTCTTCTGGAAAAAAAGTTAATGAGATTACTAATTGTTTTTTAAAACTGTAATATGGTAATTCATAATTAATAGTAATGTTTTATCATATTTTTATACATAAAATGAATTTAGCTATATACAAAATGATCATTTATATTGTAATGACTTAACTATTCAAAATTACGATTTTTCAATTTCTCATTTAATATTTTATAAAATTATTAAACGTATCTGATTTAAAACAAACCAAAATGTACCCTAAAAGTGCAGGATCTGCACTAGTGCAAAAGAATAGTCTACAATGGTAAAGAAAAAATTGTGGGCATTCCATCAAGATTACATAGTGTTTTAAAAAATATTTTTTTGCTATATATATTTTTAACTTATCATAATTCACTTGCAAACTTAGTAGTGAGTAGTTATAAATAATTTTTATTTATAGAATTTATTTTAAAAAAAAATATAAAAAATTTATTGGTTTATAAATAAACTTTCAATCTTATTAAATTATTTTTTAAATCTTTAATTTATTTTCTTCATAAAAAAATAAACTCGAAAAAACAATTTTCCGAAAATAAACTCCAAAAACACATTAAAAATATAATAGAGAAAACACCCACCTACCCATTAAAAATCCATAATTTTAATTTAAAATAAAACAAAATCACCAAATACAAAAATACAACCAACGAACATTAATTCCTTCACCATCTCTGGATCTCGATATGACTTTCCAAATTCCACATGTTGCAGATATGACCTCTTTTATTTTGTCTCACTAGAATATAATCTGTGTCGCCGACGACACAAAAATTTGTATATGGTATTTTTCTATGGGTACTTTTAAGGTTCTGTACGACTCAAAATTTGCCATATTCAGTCTTAGGTTTCATATCAATCAAGAATTTTTGGATTTTTTTTTTTAATTACATAATTTTAGATTAACTAATCTAATTATATAAATTAAATTAAATAATTGAGAGGTATATTATATATATATATATGAGAAAAAAACAAATATTTAATTTTTTTTAATTATATAGATTCATCTAATATATTAGTGAAGTTTTTAATTTATAAATAATACCCTGGGTCAATATTAATGCCAAAAAAATATAATTCTTTTTATATGACAGTTGTTGAATGTTTATATGAATTTTTTAATTAATCAATTTAGTTAAAAAAACAAAAAAGAAATAACTAATTTAGATATAGATTTCAATTATCGATTTATAAATATTATACAAATATCTTACGAGTATTCTATGGAGGATAAATCCTTATAATCCACCTAATAAGTTTTGATAATTAAGTTAAAGTTTTTTAAGGGCTATTCTAAAATAGACACTCTAACAAGTACGGATAATTAAGTTAAAGTTATGGAAGCCCTAATAAAAGTAGGATGTTGAGTTTGTGTGGTGTGTATGTTGGAAGTTTAGTTTAATTATTAACTAGTGCAACAATATAAATTAAATGAGGTTTATATATATATATATATATATAATATTCATCTAAACACTTCTAATACATCTATCTTTGATAAATAAAAAAATTATTAAAACTAAATAAATTATATTATTATTATTATTATAAAAAAATTAATATATAATATAAACATATATAAATTTAGAAAACATGAAAAAATAGTGTTAATTATGGAAATTGATGTTGACTTAACCATGAAGATTCTTAATCTGTAAACAATATTATGACATCAATACCAGATATCCAAAAAACCCACAACTCATACCATATAAAACTTGTTAATATGATAAAATCTTTTACTTAATTAAAAAGGAAAAAAAAATCATAATTATTTTAAAATAAATAGTGAATCTTAACTCCCCTAAAAATAAATCGAGAATAAGCCACTATGTTCAAAGTAGTGGATCTTAACTCAGGGATTTATTCTCAAAATATAACTGTTTCTGGAACACCAGATTCCCCAGAATCTGTGTAATGTAATAGCCTTGCACTCTTAGAAAGAAGTTTCCTCTTTGTTCAATTAATGAGACATGCAACAATAGTAGTTCTGTCTACTTGTGGAATAATATTAAGGGAAGCAGATACCTTCTCTCAAATGGAGACAGTGAATGTGCGGCTCAAGAAAAGGTGCAGAGCATCCTCAAATGTTGATCTACAAAGAAAACATATACTCAGTCTCAACATCCCCAACATCCCCCTTGAGCCTAAGAATCTTCCATCCCATGTGAGCCTGTTTACCTTCGCACAAAACTATCCCTAAATTGCATAAATTGGATTTCTGCATCTTGCGAATATGTACTACAGTAATGTGCCCACGCCTATGTAGATAATGAATAATGGGAGGGGAGAGAATATGTTCCCCAACCAATCCAATAATGGCATCTACACAACCTACTTCCCATTTGAGATTGCCACACAACCATCGCTTTGATTTCATCAAGTTGCGAAATATAAAAGATGCCTTGTTCTTTTCCAGAGCCTTAGCTAAGACCCATTCTTCCAAATTAGAGTGATTAAGGTACTTCTCACTAATAATATCCTGCCAGATACCAGAAACCTTAAAAGTCCTCCATAGATTCTTGGAAAGTAGAGGAAGATTGAAGTGCTTGGTGCCTTTAATTCCCCAACCCCCATCTACAATGGGCCTGCAAATAGAGTCTACTTTAGATAGATGAAACTTCCTTTTGTTTCTGCTGCTGACCCAAAGTAAATCAACAATGAGAGAGTCAACTATTTGGATGACTGACATCGCTAAATGGAACGAGTGCATCCAATAGACCGAGATGCCTTGTAGGATTGCCTTAATCATAATCATTCTTCCACCCAAAGAAATCCATTTGTTTTCCCATAAGGACAATTTCTTTTCAAATTTTTGGATTAGCTATCTCCAATCCCGTTTCTCGTAATTATTAGGCTTCAAATGAAATGCTGAGTACTTGAATCCTCCAGATAGATTTCTGCCCTTGATCCCATAGATATCAATAATTGTTTAGTAACCTCCTCCTCAATACTATCAGAGATATTTTCTGATTTATCCTTCTTCCTCAATACTATCAGAGATATGTTCTCATTTATACTTCTTTAGGATGAGGCCAGAAGAATTCCCAAATTTAGTTATAAGTTGATGACAATTCTTCCAAAAGAATTCTCAAATTTAGTCATAATTTGATGACAATTCTTCCATAAGAATTCCCAAATTTAGTTATAATTTGATGAAAATTCTTCCATTCCGAGAGCTTCGCCTCACCAAGTCCAAGAAAATCATCTACGAACATTAAATGGGATAGATGAATGTTGTTAGTGACCCTGCACCCAGAAATCCTTCCTGCCTCCTTAGCTTCTCTCAATCCTCTGCTAAGCCCATCCATAACCAAAATGAATAATAGTGGAGAGAGTGCATAACCTTGCCTTAGTCCTTAGTCCTCTGGAAATGTGGAAAAATTCTTTTGGCTGTCCTTTGATCAACACTGCTAAATTTGTTGTCGAGACACAGGCCATGATCCAGTTAATATGTCTACAAGGGAAGCCGATTCTATGTAGGATACCCTGTCATAGGATTTTATAAGGTCAATCTTTATGAGGCAGGCTTTCAGTTTACAGGATTTAATAGAGTGAATACATTCTTGTGTGATTCTAACAACGCCCTGTATTCTTCTTTCTGCAAGAAAACCAAACTTCTCTAGAGTAATATTGCAAACTTCTCCAGAGTAATGTGTTCTGACAATATCTGCTTAATTATGTTAGTAATTAATTTAGAGCTCATCTTATATAACATTACAGAGAGAGATTGGTTTACAATAAAAAAACATGAAGAATTATCTTTTTTTAGGTATAAGAGTGAGAAAGGTGGAATTGATAGCACCTGGAATGTGCCCCTGAAGGTGAGACTCCTCCACCGTATCAATGAGCTCTGATCCCATCAAATCAAAGAAAAATGTGAATAGTTCCATCAACCATCCGTCTGGACCTCGGATTTTATCCTTGGCAAGTTATTTCAACACACCATGCTGCTCATCAGAAGAGATAGGTCTATCCATGTGCTCAATATCTTCATCTTTTACCGTGCAGGGGAATAAGTTGACCAATTCCAATTGATCCTCAATGTGAGATACATTTGAAGCAGTGAATTGTTTACTGTAAAAATTGGCAACTTCTTATTGGATGTCATTCAACGACGTGAGCAATCTATCTTCTGCATTACGAATATACTAAATTGTATTCATGCTTTTCCTGTTGGATGTTGCCTTATGAAAAAATTGGGTGTTCTTATTGCCACCCTGAATCTAGGCCAATCTGCTTATGAGCCTCCATTCGTCTTCCTAGGATTTTAGAATATTATTCTTCCGGATAATAAGCTCCAAGACTATCTTCTTAATTTGATCAGAGAAAAATTCAGGGAGAGTGGGATCCATCAGAAACTCAATTTCATTTTCCATAACTGAAAACTCCTGATGGAGTTCCTTTTTTCGCTTGCAGACCCATGATTTGACCTCTGATTTCAACCTGCACACTTTATGAGAGACGATATCCATCTTATTGGTATGATTTCTCTCCAATGGCCGCTGCCAAGAGTGTATGATCAGGTTCACTAGTTCCTTTTCTTGAAGCCATTAGTGGTTAAATTTAAATGGCAACACATTGACATCATGCTCTCCCTTCTATTCCAGAAAAATTGCATCATGATCAGAGATTCCATAAAATAAGGGCCATGTAGTTAGTTGCTTTAATCTTGCATACAAAAAAGTATGAACTAGGAATCTGTAAAGTATTTTCGCAATGCCCTCTGCAACAGAATTCCCATTCCTCCAGGTAGGGCATATGGGACGAGGGGTAATATCCTTAAGCATTATGCGGTCAAATAGCTCATTGAAAAATCCTGCTAATGGCCCTGATTTACATTTCTCTTCCCATATCTCCCCTGTGTTCATTGAGAGATTAGATCTCTAGCGATTATGAGAGACCTAATATCTAATAGTCCATAGGCATCTAGTGTTCCCTAAAATTATTTTTCGTTGTTATATGGAGCATATAAATTCAGAATGAGCATATATGGATCCAAAAGATGTAAATGAAAGGCGCGTAGGTTAATGAGGTTACTGTTTGTTTTTTAAAGCTGTAATATGGTGATTCAGAATGGATGGTAATGTTTTGTCATATTTTTATATATAGCAATGAATTTAGCTGTATGCAAAATGGTGTATAGAATTACTATTCAAAATTACGATTTTTTAATTTCTCATTTAATTCCCTATGAAATTATTCAACATATCTTGTTTAAAACAAACCAAAACTCACCCTAAAAGTGCAGGATCGGGGCTAGTGCAAAACAATAGTCTATATGGGTGAAGAAAACTGTATTGATGAAGAAAACTGTTTGGGGTTCCATCATAGTGTTTTTTTTTTTTTCCTAAAACGTATTAAATTTTTTTTTTGACTTATCATAATTTGGTTGTAAAATTAGTGGTGGGTTAGTTATTAGTGGTTTTTACTTACTAGATTCATTTCAAGAAAAATTATTTCAAAGATATATTTTTTCGGGGTAGACTTTCACTCTTGTCAGATTGTCTTTAGATCTTGGGTCTTTATTATGTTTCCTTCATAAAAAAAAAACTCTTACCAAAATCAGTTTTAAGGCATACTCCAGAGAACACCTGCACATTAAGAGTCCATAATTTTAATTAAAATGAAGCAAAATCGCCAAATACGAAAATACAACCAACGAACATTAATTTCTTCATAATCTCTGGATCTCGATATGACTTTCCAAATTCTGACTATACGTATGATGATCAATTGTAACAACAGACTCTTGGTATCAAGTCACTAGTATTCAAGGAATTCCACATGTTGTGACATATTATAGAATTTTTATATCACACGACAACATGAAAGTTGCAGATCTTATCTCTTTAATTTGTGTTGCCCGACAACACAAAAAATTGCATTTGTGGTGTTTTTCTATGGTTACTTTTAAGGGTCCGTACCATCCAAAATTTGCCTCAGTGCTAGTTTCATATCTATTAAGCTTTGTCTTTTTATGGCTGTAATCACTTCAACTCTTTTTTTTTTTTTCTCTCCAATTGACATAATTTTAGATTAACTAGGGGAGAGCCTTCTTCTGTTCTGCAGGGACCAATACTAGTTATAGTATTGATCCTACAAATCCATCAAGAAGTGATCATAAACCATAAAAAAGATGCACATAAATAGTTTATATTAAGTTATATAAGTTATTAAATTATGTTCAAAATGGGCCCATATATTGATTGAACCAACAACTCTCAAACACCAAGCCTTAACATCACAAGTTGACAAGACATATTGTCCCAACTACCTCTAGCTCTGAATTACCAATTAAGTCAAAATGCACTACAAAACATTCCATTGAATTCTATCCAAGAGTACACCTATCCCATCAAACAATCACCCACTGATTTCCAATGGAGAAACACATCCCATTGCTTAGTAATACCTGCACAAGAATAGGTGAAATGTGTGTCAACCATATCTACATGTGTGTTTAACCATTCAACCTATTGAAGACAATAAATGACACCATTCAATTAAGCAATTAGTTCAGAGGATGCAATAAATGACACCAACCCTTTCAATTCAAGTATTAAACACACCAGCCTTTTCAATTCAGGAATTAAACACAAGAAAGCACAAGGATCAACCATGAAATATTATCAACTATTTGATCATGTACAAATCAATCCAAGACACACATTTGGATTTGGGAGATGACAATCCATGCCAATCTTCCTTACCAACTATATTCTAGATTAAAAAACTATAAAAAATCAACCCTTACTAATTTTCATTTGAAACATTCATTCTACTCATCCACTGTTGGAGACATACAATCAGAGTGTTTAGACGTTGTTACATCCATTCTATTCATCAATTGTTGGAGACATACAAACAGAGTGTGTGCATAGTGTTACATTCATTCTATTCATCAGTTGTTGGAGACATACATGTTTGTTTTTGTTGAATAATGTTATTATATTGATTAATTTATCATTATATTTGTTGGGAAACAAGGGTAAATTTAAGGCGTTATAGCCAATATCACTTGTTAAACAGATCACAAGATCCGATTAGAGAAGCATTTTTAAATGAATAATGATAACAATGTCTATTTATCACTTGTATATGCTTCTCATAAATTCTCTTTTAATTATTAGATTACCAAATTAAGATGAGATAACTACAAGATTGCAAGAGCATAGTTACAAGGAATTAGACAAAGACCAGAACTACAAGGAATTATACAAATGAGATGCAACAGAGAATCATTTATTTCGTTTTTGCCTCAAGATGTGCTTTAAGGCTCAAGATATTGTATTTGAATCCACCTCGCTCTCATTATGTCAAGCAATATATTCCTTCCTTGGTGATATGGGCCTGTTGTAACTGTCTGTTGTAGCGTCTACAACTACCCTCCAAAATTTTGGTTCGCATGCAAATTTTAGAGCCTACCTTGAATCCTACGATCAATCATCCTTGGTCACTTGTCAGTAAGTTGATTATCTCAAGCTTCCACTCCTTTATCTTAAGAGTTGTTCATGTTCTCACCTTTATGCAACATGTGTCACCTTTGGGCATAGGGGTTGTTGTTTGGCTTACAAAGGGAATGCTATTTTTCTTCAAGGGAATTGTGTGCATATGAGTGGCTGTTATCACATAGACATGTTTCACTCTCACTTCACGCACTCTTGTCAAGAAGGTTGTTGCATCAAGAAATGTATGTCTTATGGATTCAGATGGTCTACGTTGTGTCACTAAGTGTCCGTGTGTGATCACAGTCAAGTCCTATCACTATTTACATTTGTGTGATTGATCACACACTTAGCCAAATTCCCAAGAAACCTAGCCTCATCCAACTTCCCGGAACTTTGCACTTTTCTTCTGCAATGGTCAAGCTTCCTCCCTTACCTACTGAAACCCCATCATGTGCAGAGACCCTAACATCCCTTGGCATCCAAAACTGTGCAGTGGTTTCCTCCAGTGTTCTTCCCCAGCCAGAACCCACTGTCAATAGAAATTGCGTAGTATTGTCTCTTAGCTGCTTAGTTTGCCTTGCACCTAGAAACTGCCTAGTATTGCCTCTTAGCTACCCAGGTTGCACTGCACTCAGAAATTGCACATAGGTTTCCTCCTAAGACAACCATCCCTCAACAGTGTCCCATGACTAAAAAATGCGCAATTTTGTCTAAACTGACCTGTCTGTCTTACACTCAAAAACTGCGCAAATGGGCCTCCCATGGCCTCATCTCGACAACAGTCACTTCTCATTGAAACCATGTTGATCCATTGCTCATTGACTACAGGAAAAGATGACATGCTAAGATCACTCCAAAGGAGTCGTGGAGAAGGCCCAAGAGACCAGGTAATGGAAAAATATCAGGACCGCATGCAAACTCTGTCGGATGCATGATCATCTCGAGGGTAAGTATGGTAAGTAAAGAACACATTTTGAAGTACACCTCTTAGTTGAGTTTGCAGGACTACTTGTCATTTTCATATCATCCTGTCCTTAGTAACATGCATGTGCACAAACACAAAAGTCATTTCATGTTTTTTCTCTACATGTCTTGCTTCCTTTTCACTTGTTTGACCAATTATCATCTTCGACATGTTTATTTTTATATCATGCTTGGGACCTTGTTCTAGTGACGTTGATGGTTTGTGTTTGAGGTGTGTTCGCTATGTAAACATCTATCACACTCACTCATGATGTTGTAACCACTGTCGCGCAAGTGCCGTCATGGTCGTCTGAAGGTCTATCCGAAGTGTCGCATGTGTTGCGTTCATCATTAGACAGTCCCACAGTCAATCACACTGAGCATATGTTGTCTTGTTGGTTCGAGATAGATTGTCATCAAGTCATGTTGAGTGTGTGTTCACAAGGTCATGCATACATGAGTTCACTTGCTCATACACTTAACCATTTTGCCGAAGATCTGTTGAATGGAACACCCTCCAGCAGCCGGACCTCCACTGAGCTACACTACGTAGTCTCAACCCTCAGTGGCCAAGTACTGCTACCCAAAATTGTGTAGAGCTAGAAGCTGCCTGCCAGGCAGTTTGTACTGCGAAATCTTGGAATCGACTTGGCTGACTATCACCCTAAACAATGCAGAACTTGCTGAAGAATCCATCTCAATCTACACTTCCCCCAAGCCAATCCATCAAGTCTCCCGTTGGTCAATTGGAGAGTTTGACCGGGCAGTGACCCCGGGCTTCACTCCTCCAAAAAATTGCGCAGAAGTTGTCAGCATGCCTACCTTCTGTTGTGCTCTACAACAACCCCCCATTTCATATCATTTTTATTTACAAGATTAACATATGAAATGGGTCCCTTTAGAAGTTAATTGGTATCAATATTGTTTTGTTCAAAAAGGTCCGAAAACCAAAGGAAATATTATAAAAAACCTTTTCGAAAAACCCATTTTCACCAAATAAATCAATTCTTAATCATTGCGATAAAGCGATTGCAAGATCGCATATCGCAATGACATGGAAAACACAAATAAGTGACATATTGGTTTCCGCCGATGCGATATCGCTATCGGCTATCGGCAATACTTTATACGCAGTCTTAAAGTGCCCTAAGCCTTTCACCCCGATGCGATGCGATATCGCTATCGGCAATCGGCAATATCCTATGCACATTGTTAAGGCGCCCAGGTAATGCACCCCGATGCGATGCGATATCGCAATCGGTAAATCGGCGATATGCTGTCCATGTCATATATAATCCCTACTCTCCCGACGCGATGCGATATCGGCTATCGGCGATCGGGGGTTTTTAAAAGTGTCAATACAAGAGGTTAAAGCTCTCCCCGATGGCCGATTGCGATAAAGCGCAGTTTTCAAAAAGCCGTTAAAAGGAGGGATATTATGATCAAATCATATTTAAAGCATTAATCTGCTAAGTAATGATGCACCTGCGCCCAACCGCCAAAACGCCCATAGCACGCTTAAACGGGTCATTCGGCCGAATAATGATATAATGGGCATTTAAGGATTGGCAGGTTTTAAACGGCCATTTAATGTAATTGTAAGATTTTCCCATGGATGGTATCCACGGCCATTTTTAGAGTTAATCTCTTAGCATGCTTTGATCAATATATCTTTCCCATATTGGATTTTCATTGGCATCTCTCTGTGTTACGTATATTTTCACCTCTGTGCAGAATTCATCCAAAGGAGAAAGTTCAGGCAAAATGGGAAAGAAATCCAAGAAGACCACAGGCGCTTCCGCGGCGCCAGCTGCAGGACAAGCCGTCGCTGATCCCTCAAACACAAAGAAGGGATTGATATCAGATACTACATGTTCTGGTCTCGTCAGAACAACTTGGCAAGGCACCTACAATCTGATTGAAGTCGAAGAACCACAAGCAACAACAGAAGAAGCCACTGTGGATTTAACTCGTAAATCCGAGGGGACTCTTAAGGACTTAGCTGACTCCTCCCTTCACCGGATAGCAGCTAGGGAACAAATTCTCCCATACACAGATGTAGTGCGGTGGGCAATTGAAGAAATCCTAATCCTGGATAGAACCTTCAGTACCAGAGACAGGAGAATTTTCGGGTCATTTAAAGCTGATGATTTGAGGCAAATGTATCATTTGCCTAAGCCAGAGAAGATATATAATAAGGCGTTCCTGGAGAAATTCGCAAACGAAAATGAAGTTGAATCCGAACCCATCCGGGATTGGAGACAAAATACAGCAAAGCACAAACATGAATCTTCCGGTAAGTATTCGGTTGATTCCTTGGCTTCTCCTTATTGCTATGCTGGAATAATGATGTGTAGGTTGTGGGGACTGCATGATTCTTCTAATTTCACTATAGAAATGGTTCCCTTAATGGAAGCTGCATGCAACAGTTACATAATGGATTGGGCCACTATTCTCTCAGATAAGCTAGCCACAGCTGTTCTTGACTTTAGAAATAAGACTCGCATCTCTGAAAGAATAATTCCCCCATTCTATTATAGTGCCTATATTTTAGATACCTTGTGTTTCAATTCTGAATTTCCTGTGCTCGGCTGGAGGTGGACACCACAAGAACCCATGCCTATTCACATTTACCACCAGAAATTATGGAAATCCTCTTACAAGCACCATCTGTACCAAGTCTGTAATGGCTTTATGTTGCCTATTTATTATTCTATTTTTGATAAACCCATTCCCAAGATTTCCTACCAGGCTGAAATTGATTTAACATCAATAGGGAGATGGTTTGGAGAGGAGAAGTTCACTTACATAAGAGTTTTTGGTAGCTAAGCCGAACCTCATGTCCTCCCTTTGTACATACCTGATAAACTGTTGGCAAGGGAAATCGCGTATCAGATTATGGCTGAGAGTGTTACACAGACTCTCAAGAAGGAAAAGAAGAGGGGCTGGCCCTCTTTTCCCTTAAGGTGTGGTGTCTATACTCTGCATGATCTCAAACATGCAGATAAGGAAGCCACAAAGATCAAATCATTAACTCTGGCGACTCTTCCAAATAGGCCATTTGATCCAAATAAAGTTGTTTATAATGCCCTAGAGCAGGCCAAATTGTCGAAATTTGATCATAAGGAAGATATGTTTGATGACCTGTTCTCCTCCTCTGAGTCAATAAGGCAGGTTAAAGCACTCGCTAAAATGAAATATAATGATGAAGGGTTGACTGAATTTAATAAACTTAGAGAACAGAGGTTGCAAACTCTGCCTCTAGATTTACTAGCGACAACCCCAGCGACATCGTCAAGCAAGCCTGGTCGGCAACAGCAAAAGGAACCTCCAGTTATATCAAAAGAACAAGAGAAGCCACAGGAGGAAAATCGCAAGAAAGAACAGGAGGAGAAGCACAAGAAAGAACAAGAAGAAAAGCAGAAGAGAGAGCAGGAGGAAAGGCTAAAGAAAGAACAGGAAAGAGTGCGGAAGCAAACTCAAGCTGAAAAGGAGAAACAGACCACCACTGATGTCAATGTGGATACTCAATTTGACCCCAAATTGCTCCAGGAATGGCAGCAATTTGATTCCATCATCAGTGGCTTGGAATGCTCAAAGGACACAGACACTTCAAAGGTAACGGATACGCAGGATATCACTTCACCACAGGTTCTGAGCGGAACCAGTGGCCCACCCATTTCTAAAGAGATAGAGGTAATACCAAAGGACCCCTCCGACCAAATCATTTTACAGGTAGAAGATATTCCTCCCCTGGATGTCTTCTACAGCCCAAGGCATAAAGCGGTGGTTAAACGACAAAGGAAAAGAAGAAGGACTGATCAACCTTCCCTTTTCCCAGAGCAAACTGTCACGGGCAATATAGTTTGGAAGGAGGAATTTGACCCCTCCGATGACCTGAAAAAGCTGTCACAATATGCAGGAGCTTATTCGGCAGCGACAATAGACAAGGCATCGGAGGTGAGCCTTTTACTGAAAACAAAGGATCAGGAGATTTTCTCATTACAGGCACAGTTAACTGAAGCACAACAGAAAGCAGAGCAGGCAGAGCAGCAATTGTTGACATAGCAGCAAGTGAACAGTCAACTAACACAACAATTGCAGGCAGAAAAACAAAGGATTGACCAAAGCGCAATCCAGAAACAGAAAGAATTATCAGAGGCATTGGCACAATTGAAGGTAGCAAACGAGCAAATGATGAAAACAAAAGATGAGCAAATTGCTCAATTATCATCACAGCTCGAGAAGACAAAAGGCGTTCCAAAAGTGGAGGAATTTAGAGCAGAAGCATTACAAATAAATACTGCATTAATATCTCAAATTAAGCTTCTGTGTCAACAAATTGCCCAGGCAGAGCCACTATGTGAATTAACGGAATCTATAAGTAAGCAAGTAGACAAGGCCCGGACTGAATTAGATCAAGCTGAAGAAACTATAGCTGCATTTCTCGACTGGCAAGATTCTGACCAAGGACGAGCGGCCAATTTACCCAGGATCTTAGAATCACACAAAGATATACTCTTCACAGATTGGCAATCCCAATTATTGAAAGCAGAGAGGGCGATTTCAAGATGTAAATCAACTTCTAGCAATCTAGTTGAATTGGTCAATAACACTCTCTACTTATCAAACATGATTTCCCAATGCACACCAGGACAGTTGACAACAATGAAAACATTGGAGCAATCATGTTATCCGGATCTAGAAGAAAAGGGGAGGTTAATCGCTGGGATTAACAGTTTAACCTGGGACACGTATTGGTTCTTCCTGGTAAGGCCACACACACAGAGAGCTGCCCTCAAGTGCCTAACAGATGCAATCGGGTACATTATCCCCGATATTCAAGACGCCACATATGCCGCCCAGCTCAGCTCGCGCCTCAACAAACCACCTGAAGTAGAGCCAATGCTTGCGACAAGTCAGCTCAGATTTAAAGGCAAGAAACCTACTTGATGAATCATGCCGCCGATTGCCAGATCGCTGAGGAAAATAGGATCAAGATTTATTGATACCAATTAAGTAGGATTTCTGTTTATTAGATATTTAGATTAATTTAGTATTTATAGACCCTTTCATTGTTTTGGAAAGGGTCGTAAAGTTTTGTACTTGACTCTAAGGCTGAAGTTACACTATTGTGCTTCAGTCATATTCTTTTATGAAACTGGACCAGTTGTTCTTAATTTGATAAAGAAGCTTTTTATGCGATTGAGCACTATTGTCTTTGTATGGAAATGTTTCTGCGTTGAAGGAAGAACTACAAGTAGCGATTTATATTGGGAGTGTCAAAGCAGCTCATATGGTATTTCTATCTATGTCTGAATTCATTCCTTTCATGTGAATTGTTATTTGATTATCCTTGCTATTATTGATTATATGCATGTGCTTTAACAGCAGTTCTATATTCCTTCCACTATTGGATGTTTTATGGTATGCTTTTCTCTTAATCATGTATGTGTCAATGATATAAATGATGAGTGTAGTAATATCGCTTTAATCTCTTTGCTTAACTATTTAGGCACATTAATCTTGAATGAAATAATAACCATGTCTGTTAGATGGAGTCATCTATATGCCTGTCTCTAGACATAGACCATCAAACGCTACACTTTAAAGCTAAATAGGTTCCCGGGATAGGTTATAGTTCTTGTATTCTTGTCAATAAATTCAGTTATTCACCCATCGCTAGTTTAGTGAACATATCATCCATTCATCCCGTTTATCCAATTTTGGGAAACTGGTCCCATTATCCCCAGTCGGAGCCACTGTTCCAAATGGAAAAGGAGCTGTACTAAGGTCCGGACCGGGTGGTTATCCCCAATGTTGTTGCAGCGATTTTCGAGGCATCAACACCTTCGTAGACTGAAGAAATTGCACAAAAAAGAGGGATAAGCACCCACTGCCTGTCACTGCACTGTCTCTGAAAATTGCGTAATTTTTTCAGTCAGTCCCCCTGCCAGCCGGTCTGCTACTCCTCTTGAAAATTGCACAACTTTCCTGGACTGTCCACCAACTGCCCGACACCCCGCTCAACTCGTAAACTTCGCAGATATGTTCAACATGACTACCTCCTAGTTCTGTGCAGTTTTAACCAGAAATCTCTGGAATCCCACTCCCAGCCTCCCCTGAAAATATTTGCAGTTTTCACTACCAGTGTCCTCTGTTGCCCACACTGCCTTCTCGAGAAAAGTTGTGCAGTTATGCCTCCGAGTTGAGCTAGATCCTGCAGAATGTCATTATTGTTCTAGATTGCTCATCCTATCCTCTTAGTGACCTCTTCGCAATTTTTATTGACAATGCCCCGGAGCCTCACATCTAAGCCTGACATGTGCTCTACATTGTTTCAGACCCTTGTCCTCTCTCTTGGTCACCTGCACCCGGAAAAAAAGACAATGCATCATGGTAGACTAGGGGATTTCTGGATTTGATGTTGTCTCGTCATGAGTGATTGCAGAAATAGGTACATGGATGAGACAATGACGAATGGGATGAACAAGGAGTGCATGCTAGAAGACTTGCTCATTATTAGATGAACACACGAAGCATACCAAGTAGCAAGTGAAGGAGACAATGTGCATGCATGAAGTATAAAGTGAACACCAAGACCATTGAAGTCTTCGCACACTCTGCCATGCGGAGGTGAAGCTTTGGTACACCATGGGCACACTCATCACTCAGCAGCACAACAACTCGATACGAACAAGACAACCAACATGTGCATACCAGCAGTGTCATGTCGAGTTGTGTCATGATTCGCCTCGACCAAATCACTACTTTAGGTCATAACTATGTAATCATTGTAATGTAACATGGAAATCCAAGAGACCCGTGGATGAAGTCAAAGAGTCGTGTAAGTCAAAGAGTCATGTGAGTCGAACAGTCATGAGGGAAGTCAAATAGCCACAATGGTCAACTGCACATTTGGCTATATATGCCCCTAATTTGTACATGCAAAATAATTTTCACCTTGGATCCTTCCCACATAGCCTTTAGCATCTGTAATCTTTTCTTTGACTAGCGATCAATGGCTTCAATTCCCCGCTATCAGGGTTAGTGTTGTAATGGTTTGTGGATGTGTCTTGGAAATTTCGCTTAATTCAGAAGCCTGTTAACAAGCCAAAACATTTTCACACATGTATTGTATTCTTTCGTAAGATTATTCTTTGGATGGTTGTAATGCATGTTTCTTTAACCTGTCTGAAGACAGTTGAACTATTTTGGTTGTTTTAGTACATATGTTGTTGGAAATGTGTTATATCAATTGTTAACAATGTCTTGCCGATGTGGACTATTCCGTCGGACACTCGACAAATTCATTCTTGTAAACTTGTTATAACGACCATCACGCTCATGTGGACTATTCCCATGGGTGTTGTATGTGCTATCTGTTCACTTTATGTTTGTGACTGCCGCATCTGTGTGGACTACTACGCTAGAAGTTGTGCATGTTCTGATGTGTTGTGTGTCTCTAATAGAGTTGGGACTATTCTTTTTCGACTTGAGACTCACTCTCACCCTCTCCCTCTGCAATGAAAGAAAGAATTCGCTAGGCACACGAAGCTCGTTGTTTGAAGACTAAGTATACCACTCTCATGTGTTGAAAAGAAAGAGCTAAGGTATTTCTTTAAGATAATGGCAATCAGGCCATCATACCGTATGGGAATCCTACACCAAATGGTGTGAGGTCTAGTTGGGACTTCATATGAGGGAGATCCTCTAAATGTTGGCGGGTCCAACACCGTCAACATTTCTGGCACTAAAAGGAGGGCTAAATGACAAGATGAGTCCTCACTATATGTTTTGAATCTCCTCATACTTATCATGACTAATCACAGAATTTCCCTTATGAAGTGTATGTCCTATGGAAATGACTTTGAAATTCGGAGGAGCTCTGGAATTTCTTGTCACAATACACATACAATGGTGGAGGCCAAGTAGCCTTGGTTAGACTCATGGTTTCTGTTGTAGGCTCCTGTGAAAGAATGAAATCTATTTAGATTACATGAACTGCACGATGTTTGCATACACGCTTCAAGGGCACCCACTGCATTGGTGTGCCACGCTGCCTTAAAAATCTATTCACTCTTTCCATCATCTGATCACAAAGAAAGATCGTGCTTTCAATCATTTTGACCATAAAATCACTCAATAAAGAAATGTTGAAATTACAGAAAGCACTTGATGAAGACGTTGAGAAATTCCACACAAGCTTTTGCAATCTTACATACTGATTTCTTGAAGATGAAATTGATTGGGAATTTCTCGATGGAAGATTTAAGTATCTTCTTTACATATCCAAAAATCTGCAATTCTTAGAATCATTCAAACCCCTCCTATCATACCTCTGTGTTAGAGATTCCAAACCTAAGAGGGATGAGGCCACTGTCACAAGTGGTTGTTTGTCCTCTTCTCATCAAACAACTATGTCTCTATAGTGTGAGGTGGGAGAAGGTGTGCGAACATCTGTTGAAACATCACATCCTCCCACCCCACCTGCTCTCAATGTCTGTGCATATTTGGATTGCAAGCCTTCTAGTTGTCACGTTGATTCGTTCCCTCAACCTCCATCCCCGTATTCCATTGATCCTCCATATTGTACTATCTTGTTTTCTTCCATTCCAAACTCGACACTTGTTGCGAACGAGGATCAAGTTGTCGACAAAGCTGGTGTTGTGCAGCCAACCTGCGTTATCATTCATGATGACTGTCTGTGGGAATCTGAAGAAGAAACCATGGTGGAGGATGACTCCCTTCCATTTGTGCCCCATCTGCTCTATCTTGACATCTCTTGTGATTCTGCCACTTTTAATTTTACCTGTGAAAACTCATCTCCATATGTTTCTACTTCTGATCATTCATAAGACACACCAGATGTTATCCTGTCATTACATTGTGGAGATGACACATCTTCCTCTGAAAATCTGTCCCATCTGTCATCTGTCATTTTTGAAAACACAGAGGGTTAACATCCTT
The DNA here is from genome assembly GCA_031772625.1 of Pinus tabuliformis. NCBI lineage: Eukaryota > Viridiplantae > Streptophyta > Pinopsida > Pinales > Pinaceae > Pinus > Pinus tabuliformis. The sequence goes on from CM062817.1 coordinate 1,869,209,983, forward strand.
GTTTCTCATTTACCCCTCTGCATGAGTCATCAAATCATGAGGATGCCAACAAACATCCTGAATTTTCTGATCATCGTTGTCGTGATCCATGTACTTCTTCATTTGATCACAATGTTGATTCACTCACTGTTAATCTTTCTAAGCCATTGGTCTTTGATGATCTATCTATTGATGAAGTGGAAACCCCGCAGGATGTTGAGAAAATAAGGATCACATAGTTAGTTTCTTTAATCTTGCATACAAAAATGTATGGTCTAGGAATCTGTCAAGTATTTTCACAATGCCCTCTACACCAGAATTCCCATTCCTCTAGGTAGGGCATATGGGACGAGGGGTAATATCCTTAAGCATTATGTGGTCAAATAGCTCATTGAAAAATCTTGCTAATGAACTTGATTTACATTTATGTTCCCATATCCACCCTATGTTCATTATGAGATGTAAATCTCTATCGATTATGAGAGACCTAATATCTAATAGTCCATAGGCATCTAATATTCCCTAAAATTATTTTTTGTTGTTATATGGAGCATATAAATTCAGAATCTGAAGATATGGATCATATATGGATATAAAAGATGTAAATGTTGGGAAAGGGGCGTAGGTTAATGGGGTTACTGTTTATTTTCTAAAGCTGTAATATGGTGATTCAGAATTTATGGTAATGTTTTGTCATATTTTTATATATAGAAATGAATTTAGTTGTATGCAAAATGGTCATTTATATTGTATAGACTTCACAATTCAAAATTACGGTTTTTTAATTTCTCATTTAATTTTCTACAAAATTATTAAACATATTTGGTTTGAAAAAAACCAAAACGTACCCTAAAAGTGCAGGATTTGCACTAGTGCAAAACAATACTTTATAATGGTGAAGAAAACTGTTGTGGGTTCCATCAAGTGTTTTTTTTTCTAAAAAATATTCTTTGTCATGTTTATTAAGGGTCAATTTTTTTTAAACTTGTCATAATTTAGTTGTGAAATCAGTGGTGTGGTAGTTATTAGTGGTTCTTATTTACTAGATTTATTTCAAGAAAAATGATCTCAAAGATTTATTTTCTTAGGGTAGACTTTCACTCCTATCAGATTGTCTTTGGATCTTGGGCCCTTAATTTGTTTCCTTCGTTAAAAAAACCCTAACCAAAAACAGTTTTAAAGCATACTCTAGAGAACCCCTACACATTAAGAGTCCATAATTTTAATTTTAATGAAGCAAAATCACCAAATAGGAAAATACAACCAACAAACATTGTTTTCTTCATCATCAATCTCGATATGACTTTCCAAATTCTGACTATACATATGATGATCAATTGTAACAATAGACTCTTGGTATTAAGTCACTAGTATACAAGGAATTCCACATTGTGACATATTATAGAATTTTTATATCACATGACAACTCGAAGGTTGTAGATCTTATCTCTTTAATTTGTGTCATCCGACAACACAAAAAATGCATTTGTGGTGTTTTTCTATGGTTACTTTTAAGGGTCTATACCATTCAAAATTTTCCATATTCATTGCTAGTTTCATATCTATTAAGATTTTTCTTTTTATGGATGTAATCACTAAAACTCTTTTTTTTTCCTCTCCAATTGACATAATTTTAGATTAGAGAGCTTTCTAGTGTTGTGCAGAGACTAGTACTAGTTATAGTATTGGTCCCACAAATCCATAAAAAAATCATCATAAACCATAAAAAATATGCACATAAATAGTTTATATTAAGTTATATAAGTTATTAAATTATGTTCAAAATGGGCCCATATATTGATTGGACCAACAACTGTCAAACACCAAGCCTTAACATCACAAGTTGAAAAGACATACTGTCCCAACTACCTCCAGCTTTGAATTACCAATTAAGTCAAAATGCACTACAAAACATTCCATTGAATTCTATCCAGGAGTACACCTATCCCATCAAACAATCACCCACTGATTTCCACTAGAGCAACACATCCCATTGCTTAGTAATACCTGCACAAGAATAGGTGAAATGTGTGTCATCCATATCTATATGTGTGTTTAACCATTCAACCTATTGAAGAAAATAAATGACACCATTCAATTTAGAAATTAGTTCAGAGGATGCAATAAATGACACCAACCCTTTCAATTCAAGTATTAAACACACTAGCCTTTTCGATTCACGAATTAAACATGGGAAAGCCCAAGGATAAACCATGAAATATTATCAACTATTTGATCATGTATAAATCAATCCAGAACACACATTTGAATTTGGGAGATGAAAATCCATGCCAATCTTCCCTACCAACTAAATTCTAGATCAAAAACTATAAAACATCAACCCTTACTAATTTTCATTTGAAAAATTCATTCTACTCATTCGCTACTAGAGACATACAATCAGAGTGTTTAGAAACTATTACATCCATTCTATTCATCGATTGCTGGAGACATACATGTTTTTTTTGTTGAATAATGTTATTATATTGATAATTTTATCATTATTTTTGTTGAGAAACAAGGGTAAATTTAAGCTGTTATAGCCAATATAACTTGTTAAACAGATCACAAGATCCGGTTAGAGAAGAATTTTTAAATGAATAATGATACCGGTGTCTACTTATCACTTGTATATTCTTCTTAGAAATTCTCTTTTAATTATTAGATTATCAAATTAAGACGAGATAACTACAAGATTACAAGAGAATAACTACAAGGAATTAGACAAAGACCAAAACTACAAGGAGTTATACAAATGAGATGCAACAAAGAACCATTTATTACCTTTTTTCCTCAAGATGCACTTTAAGGCTCAAGATATTGTATTTGAACCCACCTCATTCTCATTATGTCAAGAAATCTATTCCTTCCTTGGTGATATGGGCCCACTATAACTATGTGTTGTAGCGGCTACAACCACCCTCCAAAATTTTGGCTCGCATGCAAATCTAAGAGCCTACCTTGGATCCTGCAATCGATTGTCCTTGGTCACTTTTGACTATGTTGATTATCTGAAGATTCCCCTCCTTGATCTTAAGAGTTTTTCATGTTCTCACCTTTATGCAGGACGTGTGACCTTTGGGCATAGGGGTTGTTGTTTGGCGTACAAAGGGAATGATGTTTTGCTTCAAGAGAATTGTGTGCGTATGAGTGGTTTTCATCACATATACATGTTTCACACTCCACTCACTCTTGTCACAAAGGTTGTTGCATCAACCAAAGTATATCTTATGCATTCAGGATGGACTACGTTGTGTCACTAAGTGTCCGTGTGCGATCACAATCGAGTCCTATCATTGTTTACATATGTGTGACTGATCTCACACTTAGCCAAATTCCCAAGAAACCTAGCCTCATCCTACTTCCCGAAACTTTGCACTTTGCTTCTACAACCATTAAGCTTCCTCCGTTGCCCACTGAGACCATGTAGTGTGCACCAACCCTAACATCCCTTGGCATCCGAAATTGTGCACTGGTTTCCTCTAGTGTTCTTCCCCAGCTAGAATCCATTGTCAATAGAAATTGCGTAGTATTGTCTCTTAGCTGCTCAGTCTACCTTGCACCCAGAAAATGTGCAGTATTGCCTCTCAGTTTCCCAGGATGCACTACACTAAAAAATTATGCAGAGCTTTCCTCCCAAGACCCCCATCCCACATCAGTGTCATGTACCTAAAAAATGCGCAGTGTTGTCCAAGCTGCCCTTTCTATATTACACTCAAAAACTGCGCAAACGGGCCTCCCATGGCCTCATCCTGACAGCAATCACTTATCATTGAAAACACATTGATCCATCGCTCAGTGACTACAGGAAACAACGACATGCTAAGATCACTCCCAAGGGGTCGAGGAGAAGGACGAGGAGAAGGACCAAGAGACCAAGTAATGGAAAAAGATCAGGACCACATGCAAACATCGTCGGATGCATGATCATCTAAAGGGTAAGTATGGTAAGTAAACAACACCTTTTGAAGTACACCTCTTAGTTGAGTTTGCAGGACTTCTTGCCATTTTCATATCATCCTGTCCTCAGTAACATGCATGTTCTCAAACACAAAAAGTCATTTCATGTGTTTCCTCTACACGTCTTGCTTCCTTTTCACTTGTTTGACCAACTATCGTCATCGGCATGCTAATTTTTATATCATGCTTGCGACCTTGTTATGGTGATGTTGAAGGTTTGTGTTTGAGTTGTGTTCACTATGTTAACATTTACTGCATTCACTTAAGATGTTGTAAGCACTGTCGCGTAAGTGTCGTCACGGTCATCTTAAGGTTTACCCGAAGTGTCACACATTTCGCTTTCATCATTAAACAGTCCCGTAGTCAAACATGCTGAGCATATGTTGTCTTGTTGGTTCGAGATGTCTTGTCATCAAGTCATGTTGAGTGTGTGTTCGCAAGGTCATGTATACACGAGTTCACTTGCTTACACACTTAACCATTTTGCCGAAGATCTATTGACCAAGCCACCCTCCATCAGTCGAACTTCCACTGAGTTGCACTGCGTAGTCTCAATCCTAAGTGACCAATTACTGCTACCCAAAATTGTGTAGAGCTATAAGGTGCTTGCCAGGCAGTGTACACTGGGAAATCCTGGAATCGACCTTGCTGACTATCACCTAGAACAACGCATAACCTACCCAAGAATCCATCTCAATCTACATTGCTTGTAAGCCAATCCATCAAGCCTCTCGTTGGTCAACTGGACAGTTTGACCAGGTAGTGACCCCAGGCTTCACTCCTCCCAAACATTGTGCAAAATTTGTTAGCATGGCTACCTCCGTTGACTGAAGAAATTGCATAGACAAGAGGGACAGGCACCTGCTGCCTATCATTGTATTGTCTCTGAAAATTGTGCAGTTTTTTCTGTTAGTCACCCTGCCAGCTACCGTACTGCTCCTAATGGAAACTACGCAGTTTTCCTGGACTATCCACCAACTTCTTAACACCCCGCTCAACTTGGAAACTATGCAAACATGTTCAGCATGACTGCCTCCCAGTTCTATGAAGTTTTGGCCAGCAAGCTCCCGCATCCCACTCCCAGCCTCCCCTAAAAATATTCACAGCTTTCACTACTAGTGTCCTCTGCTTCCCACACTACCTTCCCGAGAAAAATTGTACAATTATGCCTTCGTGCTGAGCTAGATCCCAGAGATAGTCACTGTTGTTCCGAACTGCTCATCCTAACCTCTTAGTGTCCTCTGCGCAATTTTTCTTGACAATGCCCTGAAGCCTCGCATCCCAACTTGACATGTGCTCTACACTATTTCAGAGCCTTGTCCTCTCTCCCAGCCACCTGCTCCCGAAAAGAAGAAGAAGAAGAAGAAGAAGAATAAGAAGAAGACAATGCATCATGGTAGACTAGGGGATTTCTAGATTTGATGTCGTCTCGTCATGAGTGATTGCACAAATAGGTACATGGATGAGATGATGATGAATGGGATGAACAAGGAGTGCATGCTAGAAGACTTGCTCGCTGTTGGATGAAAACATGAAGCATACCAAGTAGAAAGCGAAGGAGATACATGCGCATGCATGAACTATCAAGAACACGAGGGCCATTGAAGACTCTACGCACTCTTCCATGCGAAGGTGAAGCTATGGTACACCACAAGCACACTCATCACTCAGCAATACAACAACTCGACACAAACAGCACAACCAACATGTGCATACCATCAGTGTCATGTTGAGTTGTGTCATGAGTCACCTCGGTCACATCACTACTTTAGGTCATAACTGTGTAACCATTGTAAGGTAACGTGGAAGTCCAAGAGACCCATAGATGAAGTCAAAGAGTCATGTAAGTCGAAGATTCATGTGAGTAGAACAATCATGAGGGAAGTCAAAGAATCACAAGGGTCAGTTGCACCTTTGGCTATATATACCCCTGATTTGTACATGCAAAAGAATTTTCACCTTGGCTCCTCCCCACATAGCCTTGAGAGTTTGTAATATTTTATTTGAGGAGTGAGTAGTGGCTCCAATGCCCCACTATCAGGGTTAGTGATGTAATGGTGTACGGATGTGTTTGGGAAATTTCACTTAATTCAGAAGCCTGTTAATAGGCCAACACGTTTTCAGACATTATTGTATTCTTTTGTACGACTATTCTTTGGACGCTGGAAATGCATGTTTCTTTAACCTGTATTGAGACAGTTGTACTATTTTAGTTGTTTTAGTACATATGTTGTTGGAAATGTGTTGTATCAGTTGTTAACAATGTCTCACTCATGTGGACTATTCCGCTAGACACTCGACAGGCTCATTCTCATAAACTTGTTATAACGACCGCCGCACTCATGTGGACTATTCCGCTGGGTGTTGTATGTGCTCTCTGTTCACTTTGTGTTTGTGACTCCTGCATCCGTGTGGACTACTCTACCAGAAGTTGTGCATGTCCTGTTGTGTTGTGTGTCTCTAACAGAGTTGGGACTATTCCCTTTCGACTTGAGACTCACTCTCACCCTCTCCCTCTGCAATGAAAGAACTTAGACACAAGTTACACTAAGCATTCACAAGGCACACAAACCTAGTTGTTTGAAGGAGGGCTAGATGACAAGTTGAGTCCTCACAATATGTTTTGAATCTCCACATACTTATCATGACTAATCGCAGAATTTCCCCTCTAGAGTGTATGTCTTATGGAAACGACTTTGAAATCTCAGAGGAGCTTTGGAATTTCTTGGCACAATACACATATGATGGTGGAGGCCAAGTAGCCTTGGTTAGACTCGCTGTTCACATTGTAGGCTCTTGTGAAAGGCATGAAATCTATTAAGATTACATGAAATACGTGATGTTTGCATACACGCTTTGAGGGCATCCACTACATTGGTGTGCCACACTACACGAAAAATCTATTCACTCTTTCCATCATTTGATTGTAGAGAAAGACCACACTTTCAATCATTTTGATTGTAAAGCACTCAATAAAGAAATGTTGAAATTATAGAAAGCGCCTGATGAATATGTTGAACAATTTCACACACGATTCTGTAATCTTGCATACTGATTTCCTGAAGATGAAATTGATTGGGAATTTCTCGATGGAAGATTTAAGTATCTTCTTTAAATATCCAAAAATATGGAATTCTTAGAATCATTCAAACCCCTCCTACCATACCTCGGTTTCGGAGCTGCCAAATCTAAGATGGAAGAGGTCACTGTCGCAAGTGATTGTTTGTCCTATTCTCATCAAACAACTGTAGATCTGCAGCGTGAGGTGGGAGAAGGTGTGCGCACATCTGTTGGACTGTCACATCCTCCCACCCCACTTGATCTCAATGTCTGCTTATATTTGGCTTGTAAGCTTTCTAATTGTCATGTGGATTCGTTCCCTCAACCTCTGTCCCTGCATTCCATTGATCCTCTAGATTGTACTATCTTGTGTTCTTCCATTCTAGACTCCAAAATTGTTGTGAATGAGGATCAAGTTTTCGACGGAGATGGTACTGTGCAACCAACTTGTGCTATCCTTCATTATGAGTGTGTGCGGAAATATGAAGAAGAAGTCGTGGTGAAGGATGACTCCCTTCCATCCACGCCTCATCTGCTCTATCCTGACATCTCTTGTGATTCTGTCACTTTTGATTTTACTTGTGAAAAATCATCTCCAGATGTTTCTACTTCCAATCATTCACAGGACACACCAGATGTTAGCCTATCATTGCATTGTTGAGAGGACACATCTTCCTCTGAAAATCTGTCCCATTTGTCATCTATCATTTCTAAAAACACAGAGGGTGAACATCCTTGTTTCTTATTTACCCCTCTACATGAGTCATCAAATCATGAGGATGGCAACAAACATCCTGAATTTTTTGATCACGGTTGCCATAATCCCTGTACTTCTTCATTTGATCATAATGTTGATTCACTCACTGTTAATATTTCTAAGCCATTGGTCTTTGATGATCTATATATTGACGAAGTGGAAACCCCACAGGCCATCGAGGAAATTTAGCCTGAGTTGATGGTTATGTCAGGCCCTCGTTGTCCTAAGTTTAGTTCCACTTTTGATCAAATTTTTTTTGAAACACCCAATGCTCCTCATCACTCATCTGCATGCATTGAATATCAATCCAGCACACATATTTCGCTTCCTCCACCAGAATCACATGATCCCATTGCTTATGCACTGGAGGAATCATACAAAGCAAGCGCACTTGCAAGGTAGAACTTTTTCTCATGTTTTCTTGCGTGTCACAACACCATGTTCAGTCTGCAAAATGTATGTCTTGTGCATTTGCTCTTTTCTTTTTTGTGGACACATTTAAACTCAGACTGTGTTGGTTTTCATTGTTAAAACTTTCTTGTTCACTGTTTTATGTGTATATATTTATTGATTACCATGCCTTTTCCAACATGGGTCAGCCAATGTGCCGGTGGCTGCATTGGAAATATCACTTCATGTGAGTAGGCCCATCCATTGTTTAGTGTAGGAGTAGGAGTAGTGTTTGCTTTCTTGCTTTGCTTTGATTTCTGGTTTGCATGTTGGTTTGCTTGCTTTCTTGCTTTTCTTACTTTTTCTTTTGCTTCACTCCTACATTTTTCTTTTTTCTTTATTTGCTTGCTTGTACCAATAGTTTAGCCTCTCGTGAAACCGTGTTTGGCTCTTGAGATAAGTCGGGAAAATATAAGAGGAATTGTACAACTATCAACATATATTTATCTATTGTCTGTTCTCTTTATGAAGATCTCGTTGTCTTCAGTCGATGGTTCCTTGATAGAAAATACATTTTGTTCTGAGTGAGTCTTGGTGAAAACACAACGCTTGCACTGTTAACTAGTATTGCCTACTATATTCAGTCCTTTGGGTTAACCCTTGTCAAATCAGTCAAGTAGAGTAAGGTGAGGGGGTAACCTTAACAAGTATTTCAGAGGTATATATAACATACTTCTATGAAGGAACAACCTCTTATGTTCTCAATAAGTGGGGATCCTCTTTCGCCTTTGAAATAAATAAGTGTCTATGCACAATTCAAAAAAAAAAAATTGAAAAAAATGAAAATTTGAAAAAAATGAATAAGGTGAAAGAAGAGAAAGGCTTCCTATGTAGAGAGGTGATACAAGTAACTCTGTTGGGGTACTGACCAGACTCGTTTGCAGTAGAGCAATGCTTGTGCTTCTGCGTGTCTCCGCTGTGGTACTGTCCAGGTCTGCTGGCAGCGGAGCAACACTTAAACTCTGGCAGTCATATTACTTGTGCATCAATATACCCCTCATCCCCAATCAAAACAACTAGGCTAACTTGGCTTGGAATGTGTGCTGACTGTTGGTCACTTTAATTGTCTATTAATAAAACAGTCGAGTACCACATAAATTATCAACCCAGGAAAGTTTGATTATTCCAAAGGTGACTACGTACTGTATGTACTCAATCTTAATGGTATTAAAAGCTGTAGTATAAACAGTCTACTATCTATTAAATCCCTACTATGTGTTATAGCAGTTATAGTAGTTACAGCCTATTGCAGAAAATAAAGTAAGAACAAATAACTTAAAGGAAACAAATCTGCAAAAGGAAGTGATGGTTGTCCTGCAACAAAGGATCAGGACCCTATCCTCAGAGTAAGGACTTTCAGCACCTGCCTCTGTTGTCCAGTTCACCAATACACTCTGTAAATCCTAATCATCGGTGAGGCACTCATATACAACATCAATCAGTTAAAAAGGAAAACAGAGTTTCAGCAAAAGTAAATATCATTAGAAGCAGTAACTGTAATATAAACAGAAATCACACACACACCACACAATAGAAATAAGATGAGTGAATCTTGTGATGAAGGTGGGCCCTGTCCTTCTCACAAGATTCCCCAAAACACAGAAACTAAGATAAAATACTCAGAACAGGATTGTATTCATCTACCAATAAACCATATTACAAAAAGAGATTCAGTCTCATCCCTTCACTACAGTTTCTGTGTTACAGCTTGTTTCCCTCCTTTCTCCCCCTCTCTAATGTAGATGTCTCCTCTTTATAGAGGAGACATCTATTACAAAAGATTCTCATACATTCTGATTCAACCCTTTTGTACCAAAAATAGGAAAGTCAGTTCTTGATAACAAAATATTGTTACGGTCATGAGGATCATGATCATTACGACCAATATAGTAATCGTTCAGACTCCTTTGCCGATGCAGATTTGTTACGCAAATCTCAACTATTCCTCAAAGTGCGTGTGCTGTTCGTGCTATTTCAGCTTCGAGGTTCATGCTGTTCTTGCTGTTTCAGCTTCACGGTTTGCGCTGTTTCCGCTGTTTCAGCAACGGCAAAATGTGATCCAGCCAGTTAGGCAGTTTCAGCAATTGGTCAGCACTTTAATCAACTTCAGGAAACAATTATAAAGATAGCATGATTACGTGTTGAATAATTAAACATATAGCAATGAGGAAAGTTACTTTGTACCTTTTGGAGTGATTAATCCAAAACATTAGGAAAGGCTTTCAACTAAGGGTTGAAGAGGGTAATATAATGGCAAAATATACAGTCAAAAATAGACAATATGGGAACCTAACATCCCCCCCAACTGAAAATGTTGCATGTCCGCATGCAACGTCTACTCTGAATCAGAATCAGAATATTGGGCTGAACAGTGTAGATTGCTTATGCAGTAAGTGTAAAAGTTGTTGTCAACCATGTCTCTGAACCCTTGGACATTCTGAAGTCTTTTCCATGCTGCCAATTCTTCCTTTTTAGTCAATGTAAATTGAGCATTGTATTGTTCTCTAGGAAAACATAGGAGAGGGAAATGAAAATGGTAACCAATCCACCGTTCAGCACATTATCTCATGCATTTTACATAATCAGGTATCCGTGAGATTGCTGCCTAAAGATTGAGGGGATTGTAGGGATGGTATTCCCGTCTTTCTTTGGGACAGTGTTCCCAGAATAATTCATTTGCTTTTATGGCCATAGGTCCTTTAGTTTTGACATAATGTTGGCAGTCTTCCAAGATTGCTTCTTGCATATTCCTAATGTGATTGGTCATCCCTGGTTCTTGTAGATTTCGTTGATGTTCCATAAGGAAGATGGCTGCATTCTGTGGTTCTGGACGAATCCAGAGAAGACAGTTCTCCTCATTGTGTTTTGCAGACATGAAAGCATTCTACCAAGTAAGCTAGTTGGCCAAAAAGGAAATAAAAGCTCTTATTTGAATATCACCACAAATAGGAAGTAAATTAATCTTTCTATCTTCAGGCATAGCCTCATTGTGATGATAGAGTTCACACAGCAAATTCTGGTCATTGTTTGGGGCTTCTGCAAAAGTTTCAATGAATTGCTGTGGTGTAGAGACCTGGTGTGGTCTTCCATCCTTTATTGCTTTTAATTTGAGGAACGCTAAGTGTTCTCTCAAGAATACATAATAATTAAAAGAAGGCTTTCTTGTAGCCAATAAGAGCTGGACCAAATCGAAGATAAGGGACAGTCTGGCTTTTAATTGCTTATTTTCTTTATGCTGTGCACGAGACTGTTCCATTGCTTCCCAATTCCTATAGGCATAGTTAAGCCATAATGACTTCTGCTGTTGAAATGCCTTTCCTTGGGAGAGCTCATATTCTTCTTTCCATGTGTTGCTTAATTCTTGAAAACTAGAAGTCTGTGCATGAGCATTGCTAACACAGGGAGGTTCAGTTTGTATATGCACAGTTGTAAAGGATTTTGATTCTGGTTTCTGCTCATCAATAACTTGGGTAGGCCGGGGTGGTTCTATTTCTTCTTCTGAAATCCTTGAAGACCCTGCTGGTTCTTGTGTAACAGCAGGGTGTTCCTTTTTAAATATAACAGGGCTGGCTCCAGTCAATGGGACTGCAATTATCTTATATCCTGCTTGAGTATAGATATCCCCACATTCACTGCACATGTATTCATTGTATTTCTCTTTCTCTACACTCTTTTCAGCTTGAGATGCTACCTGAGCTAACATGTACAGATTGAGTTCTTCTTTATAGGCTTCCCTAGCCATTGCTAACTCTTTCTGATAGGCCTTAATTTCTGATTTTAAGAACTCATTTTCTTCTTGTAGGGAGGCTAAAGTAACCGGGGCTTCTATAGTTACAGATTCCAAAGGAGAAGAGAATTTTTGTTCAGCATTAACTTCATCATATGCGTCCCCAACAGGTGGTTCTTGTGTTTCACCTATTGGGTCAGTTTGTGTATCAGTTTCACCTAGGGCATCTTCTTCTTGCTCCCCAACACGTGGTTCTTGTGTGGCACCTATTGGGTCAGTGGCTAGTTTTTGTGTAACAGCCACATGCAAGTCATCTTCTTTTTGCTCCCCAATAGGTGGTTCTTGTGTGGCACCTATTGGGTCAGTGGCTGGTTCTTGTGTAACAGCCACATGTCCTATATCATCTTGGATGTCTATTTTGAATTTGTCGGCAGCTGGGTCTTGTGGAGCAGCTGCCTTTTTTGAGAAAAATGATGTCACGAAATCGCGAATACTTTGAATTTCGGCATCTGAGGGTGAAGGAGGTGAAGGTTCAGGGCTATGCAGAATACGGGGATTTAAAATGATGGAGGGACATTTGGAATAACGACCTCGATTGCTGCAAACAACCTTGTTCATTGCCGAGGTAGGGAACCAGAAGAGACAGTAGTTTTCCTCTTGCGAGGACTTTTACTCAGGGTAAGGGAATCATTAGAAATAGTAGCTGCCTTTACTGAGGCCCTGGTTCTTCTTTTTAGCAGGGTTGCAGTTTTCTGTTGCTTTTTCCTCTTAAGGAAAGTGATGAGGGTATCCTCGTCTGAATCATCGGTAGGGATATGAACTATGGGGGTGGATGGTTCGGCTTCATCAGGGGCTGAGGATTGCTACAGATTTTCAGTGCTGAATTGGGGTGTTCCTGCTGCTGGTTGCTGAGTTTCAACATCTTGCTGGGAATTTCTTCATTTTACTGAGGATTTTCCTCAGCTTACTGGGGAGGGTTAATGAGGGGAGGTGGATTATGCAGGGCAAAGCCTCTATTTATCAGGAGCTGGACCAAAGGATGGTGCGTGAGGCAGAGGAGTTGGTACCTTGCGTTCACAGTATAGTGTGCCATATTTTTTAGACATCCAAGGAGATAATAAGGCATATTTACTAGACGACCATGCCGCAAATGATTTAATAAAACAAAGTCATGTTGGTAGACTACCTGACAGCGGCCCTCGCAAGTGAAGTAATGCTTGACGAATTCTACCACCTTTGGCCAAGGTGGTGGTAGTGATCGAAGCGCAACACCCCTGTCTTTGGCTTCCACCTGCTCCCCAGGTAACAAGATTTCTTGCTGCGCATTGAGGATAAGATGCTTCCTGCTGAACCAACGAATACCGTTTGTTGGAAGCCCCAAAAATTGCGCTATGTCTTCTTCTGTTACTAGGATTCTCACCCCTTGGACAGTAGAGTACCCCTCCCTCAAATTGCATGCAAATTCCAGAACTTGTTGCAAATCAAAATTCGGAAGTCTTCTGAAATAGTCCACCCATCCTGCTTGTAGGAAGATTTGGTATGCGTTAGGGTAAAGTTCCAGTAATGCCGTCGAGCCCAGTTCATGTCTAACAACATCTCCTCCCATGGTTACTGTTTTAGGAAGAATACAAAGTGCAGAGCCGAGTTGCCGAGGTCGAAACAGAGCCGAACGTTGCAAAATGAAATTATGACATGGTAAGGCATAAACGAGGTGGATTAGACACAACCGCAAGGTATAGGGATGGCGGTGATGGGCGTGTTATGTAATGATTACGATATTTCGGTAATCCCCCCCCAACTGCGGCTGAATGATATGGTTGGCAGTACGATGCTTTTAGCGGTCATGTCAACTATCTCCTCATTAACTACAATTTAATATTCACACATAACATGCATACCTTTACAATTTCCTTTGGTTGTTGCGCCGAAAAGTGTTATCTCGTCCTTAATAAGTCAATGATCATTATAGAAAGAGTTTGTAAGGTGTGAGGGTTTTTATACACGAGGTTTTTATTATTCACGAGAGGCAGTAGTGAAGGGGTATTATTAACAGGATAAATGGCTGATTCCTTTGAATAAAGAATGATATGTTTCTATTGAAATAATAGTTCATTCTCGGGAGTAAAAATGGGGATATTTAGGAAAATAGAAAAGATTGGTGTTTAAGCAGTGGGATTTGGTGTTTCGACACTGGAAAGTGGTGTTTCAACAATGGGAAATGGTGTATCAGCAACGGGAAATGGTGTATCAGCAATGGGAAATGGTGGAGGGAATGAATTATGATTTGGAATGACATGGAAATGCTTTTCCAATCTGCAGATTAATTCTTCCTATATTGGAATTTTTCTTTTCAACCACCATCCAAAGCTAAGATCTGCAAAATAATTAATTGTAACATGGCAACCCTTGACAGGGATTATTAGTTAAGAAATCTAATCTAAAAATAAATACATAAACAGGAAATTAAGTGCATTGAGGGATAGCTGGTTCCCCCAAAAAACATAGTGTATGTCTGTCATGCAAGTAGCTTTGAAATCCTCTTTAGAAACAGGGCGTTGATACAAACAGAGTCGATACCCATTCACTAATAATGGTGTTCTACTATCATCAATCGTTAGGAGTCTGACTGTTCCATTTGGAAAAATAGCATCTACTTCATAAGGTCCTAGCCACCTTGTTCTTAATTTCCCCTGAAAATTTTCAAAACGGGAGTCATACAGTAAGGCCCAATTACCTTTTTCGAATTGCTTGTGCTTAATAGTTTTGTCATGCCACCTGGTTCTTTGCTGTTGTATCATGGTTGTCTAATGGATGGCATCCAACCCCTTTTCATCCAATTCCTGAAGCTGCTGCAACCTAGCTGTCTGTGCATCAGTCAAATCAAGGTTAACAGTTAAAGTAGTCCTTAAGATTTTGATTTCAAATTCCACAAGAAAAACAACACTTTTACCATAAACTAATTCATAAGGTGAAAAACCCATAGTGTTCCTCCAAGTAGTTCTGTAAGCCCATAATGCTTCAGGCAACCTTTGAAACCAGTCCCTTCTATTCTCCTTGACTGTCTTTGTTAAAATGGCTTCTATGACTTTATTTGTACTTTCCACTTGCCCATTTGCTTGGGGGTGATAAGGTGTAGTCATTTTATGCTTAATGTGATATTTTTGGAGTGTATCTTTGAAGCCATGAGAATTAAAAGGAGGTCCTCCATCTGTAACTAGCTCTCTAGGCAAACCAAACCTAACAAAGATTTCTTCAAATAGAAAAGTTAACACTGATTCTTCATTAGCTTTGATGAGTGCCTTAGCTTCTACCCACTTAGTCATATAATCTGTGCAAACCAGTATATAAACTCTTTGATTGGATGGAGGATTGATGGGACCTATAAAATCTAGTGCCCATCTTTCAAAAGGTTCAAGTATTACCTAGGGGTTAAGTGGCATTTCATCCCTGTGATTAGGCTGGCCCATTCTCTGACAGCTATCACAGGCCTTAACATATTTCTTTGCGTCCTTGAAAAGTGAGGGCCAATAGTAACCCATTCTGAGAACTTTGTGTGCTGTTCTTTTGTCTGAAAAATGCCCTCCACAAGGGCCATCGTGGCAAGCCTTCAATATATCATAAACTTCATCTTCTCTGATGCATCTTCGAATTTCTTGGTTGAGTCCTGTGTGAAAGAGACACCCACTTATCCAGCTATACCTAGCACTTTGCTGAACGATCTTTCTTTTCTCTCTGTGCGATAGGTGTGATGGTAGTTTCCTTGCAACTAAGTAATTGGCAATGTCTGCATACCAAGGTGAGTGAGCAGATACTGCAAATAAATATTCATCAGGAAAAGAATCATCCACTGGAATATTTTCATCAGTTTTTAACCGAGAAAGAAAATCAGCAACTACATTTTCTTTACCTGGTCGATCTACAATTGTGATATCAAATTCTTGTAATAATAATAACCATTTGGTAACTCGAGCATTTGTAACTGATTTTTTCATTAAATATTTAATGGCCGAGTGATCAGTATGCACAAAATAGTGTAACCAGTAATATAATGTCGTAACTTATTAATAGCATAAATAACTGCTAAGAATTCTTTCTCGGTGACTGTATAATTAAGTTCAGCAGGGGTCATATTTTTACTAATAAAATAGATAGCATATGGAAGATTGTTTTCTTCTTGACCCAGGACAGCTCCAATTACAGTATCTGAAGCATCAGAGGATATATGAAAGGGGAGTTCCCAGTCAGGTCCTCTTAAAATGGGAGCTATAGACAATTGATGTTTAAGTTCATTGAATGCTTTTTGACATCCATCAGTCCACTTAAATTCAGCATTTTTCAGAAGTAACATAAACAAAGGAGAAACTATTTTAGGAAAATCCTTGATAAATCTTCTATAATATCCAGCATGTCCTAAAAAACTTCTTACATAAGTTTGTGTTTTAGGGATAGGCAGAGTCTGAATTACTTGTACTTTAGCTGGATCAACTTGAATTCCTAGGAATGAGATGAAGTGTCCCAAAACAATACCTTGATTCATCATCATATGACATTTTTCAGTACTTAAGGCAAGATGTGCTTCTATACACCGTTTAAGTACTTTTTCAAGGTTTTGTAAAGCATCTTCAAAAGTCACACCATAAGGAGTAAAGTCATCCATAAATATTTCTAAGGAATCATTAAGCATATCAGAAAAAATTCCTATCACCGCTCTTTGAAATGTTGCTGGGGCATTACATAGTCCAAATGGAAGAACTCTATAGGCAAAAGTCCCCCATGGACTAGTAAAAGTGGTCTTGTCCTGATCTTGGGGTGCAATCTTGATCTGATTATATCCACTAAATCCATCCAAAAAGGAAAAGAATCTCTTACCTACCAAATTATCTAGTACCTGATCAATAAATGGTAAGGGAAAATGATCTTTCTGAGTAGCCTTATTTAGAGCTCTATAATCCACACACACTCTCCATTTCCCATTTTTCTTAGGTACTATTACTAATGGTGAAACCCATTCACTATTAGATATAGGATATATAAATCCTGCATTCAACAGTTTTTGAAGTTCTTCCTTCACAATTTCCCTTAAATTGGGATTCATTCGTCGTTGGGGTTGACAGACTGGGCGGGATCCTTCTTTAATATAAATACAGTGAGTACATAATTCAGAAGAAATTCCCTTCATATCTGTGTAATCCCATGCGAATGCTTGTTTATTCTCATGGAGTAACTTCATTAACTGTTGTGTTTCAGCATCTGTTAGGTTAGGGTTTATATTTAATGTTTTGCCAGGCTCGATTTCGACTGTTATACTTTTGGAGGAGGTGTCAGCTGATGTCTGAGACAAGTCTTCAGTTCTAAGATTTTGCTGTGATTCAGATTCCAAGATTGTAGTCAAGTGATCATGTATTTCAGAGTTAACTAAAGAAGGTTCAGAAATAAAGCTACTAATTAATTCATCTTCGGTTGAATCTTTAAAAGTTAGGGCTTGTCTGAGAGTCAAGATGGGTTGAGTCTCATCATCCTCATAATCTAACCACACAGAGTTATCATTATTAATCATAGGTGTAGCATGAGGGTACAGAGTAAGCTGTTTGGTTTCAAATCCATTAGAAATTGTCATTGAACCTGACCTACAGCTGATGAAGGCATCTGCTGTAGCTAGCCAAGGTCTCCCTAAAATCAATGGATGACCCCCCAACTTTGTTTTGGTCTGTAACACCACAAAATCAGTTGGGTAGTTCCAAAATTCGACTGAAATTATCAAGTCTTCAATGACTCCTGCAGGTTTGATTGTGGAGCGGTCAGCCAGCTCTAGAATGGTTGGGGTTTCCCTAATTAAATTTTTTAACTACAGTAACTGTGCCGTTTCAAGTGTCATGATGTTTATTGCAGCACCCAGATCTACTAGAACTCTAGAAACAAAGGTTTTACAAACCTGAACTGTGACTGTAGGGTGACCAGGGTCACCATATTTCACAGGGGAGTTTTTTTCTGACATTAGAGCAGCTAGATCACCCATCACATGAACTGTGAGGGGGTCCTTAGCTTTTCTTCCAGGTTTCTTAATACAAATATCTCTAACAGTTCTAGCATAAATCGGTACATCTCTCAGTGCTTGTAAGAGTGGAATTTTAACATATAAATTCTGCAGCTCTCTTAACAGATTAAAAGTAGGTGGCTCAAGTGTTTTGGTAAGAGCCAAACGTTCAGGGAATGGTGGCTCTGCTGCTTCAGCAGTCTTTTTAGAGGATGTTTCAACTATTTCAACATTGTTATTAGAGGATGATCCAACTGTTTCAGCATTAGATGACTTTTCTTTTCCGATTTCTTCTTTATCAGAATTGGAAGTAATGTCATCAATAATGGGTTCAACTATTCTTCCAGAGCATAAATGAATGTCATTACATTGCATAGGGGAAACTAGTTGGTTTTGAACATTAATTACCTGCAGAGATTTATTATTATTTGGGTTGGGGTTAGGTTGTACAGGCAGCTGGGGTCTCATTGTCTGATTATTTGGTGGGGCATTTGATGGTAAGGAGAGAGATTGCTGATACTGAGGTAATTGGTTTGGAAATGGGATCTGTGGAGCTGTCCAATTCGGGTTCCATTGATTAAAATAGGTTTGCTGCAGAGCCCAAGGATTCCACATCATAGGATCAACAAAAGGAAGGTTCGGTTGCTGCATGGGTGGGAAATTCATTTGATTAAGGTGTGGGTACTGCATTTGATTGAAGGGTGGGTAATTTGTTTGAAAAGGAGGGTGATTATTCCAACGATTAAACGGCATGTTAGAATTCGTACCTTGTCCTCATGGTTGCCATTGCCTTCTCTGTGTGAGGAGATACACTGCTTCAGCTTCTTCTTCAGTTGGCTACAGTGCTGCTTTTATTCCTGGCAAAGAAGGGCATTGTTGAGTCTCATGGTCCTTTTCACAGATAGTGCATATTGGTACCTTGTCCAGGGGCATTCCCTTAGTGGGTGTTTTTCCCTGCATTTAGAGCAGAAAATAGCCAGAGCAGCTTCTGCTTCTGCCTGCTTCTTTTTAACCTACAAGGTATCAATTTGTGAAGCAAAAGAGCTTAACATTTCAATTTTAAATTCTTCAAGTAAGTTACCTATTTCAGCCCGTGTTGCTCCTCCACTTGCTGATTTCTGGACTCTTGAGTATGTACTGTCTTTGCTCTTTGGTATGCTTGCTGCTCCTCTCGAACATCTTTTACAGAGATTGATAATCTCATCATAGGATTCCTTAGATATGTCTCCTTTTCCAAGGATATTTAACATATCTAAACAATCATCTCGTACCCCTTTTAGCAATATTGACTTGAGAATATCCTTACTCATATCAGGATTATCAGATCGCTGTAAGTTATATTGTAGCCTTTCCATGAAGTCCTCCAGAATTTTGTCCTCCTTCTGAGTCATCTTGAATAATTCCTCCTTCCTTTCTCTTGTTCGACAATAATCTTGGTATTTAGCCAAAAATTTCTCCTTCATCTGGTCCCATGTTGTAATCACATGTGCTCCCAAGCTCATGAACCATCTTAATGTGTTCCCTTTTAATGTAGCTGGAAACAACTTCAATTTCTGAGCAGCATTAACATAGTCATAGCTTCTACACAATATATCAAATTCAAAAAGAAATTCATCAGGATCTTCTGTGGATAACCCATGGAAATTGGGTAATGCTGAAAGTGGGATATTCTTCATAGGAGTTGCTCCTCTGGGGAGATCTCCAATAGGGAATTCTAGGGTGGAGAGAGAATTTTCTCCCCTTCCCTCTATTCTGCGACCTCCACCGAAAAGTCCTTCATTGTTATCCTCCATTGGTTGTTTTCCTGATGCGCTTGCCCGGTCTTCGGAGTTTTCTGTTGGAATTTCAATGTCCTGCACTGGTTCCTCCACCTTAACTTCCTCTATTGGTTCTTCTACTGGTCGTTCGTCTTCTTCCACCGGTTCCTCGATATATTCTGATGGTTCTATAACCCTCTATGGTCCCACTACTTCCTTTGTCTGACAATCTGTTTGGGAAGAGTGTTGGGTCTGTGGCCTTCGAGAGCTTAACCTCTGGGATGTCTCAGCTTTTGAAATAATATCATCAATAAAAGTTTTTCTTCCTCCTCCTTTGCCTTTGCCGCCTGAATGGTTAACCTTCTTGCGTCCTCTCATGCATCCTGCATTTCTAAAGAAAAATTGTTAATACCCTTAAAATCTTCAGTCGCCTTCCCCGGCAACGGCACCAAAATGTTGGTCACTTTAATTGTCTATTAATAAAACAGTCGAGTGCCACATAAATTATCAACCCGGGAAAGTCTGATTATTCCAAAGGTGACTACGTACTGTATGTACTCAATCTTAATGGTATTAAAAGTTGTAGTATAAACAGTCTACTATCTATTAAATCCCTACTCTGTGTTACAGCAGTTACAGTAGTTACAGCCTATTGCAGAAAATAAAGTAAGAACAAATAACTTAAAGGAAACAAATCTGCAAAAGGAAGTGATGGCTGTCCTGCAACAAAGGATCAGGACCCTATCCTCAGAGTAAGGACTTTCAGCACCTGCCTCTATTTTCCAGTTCGCCAATACACTCTGTAATTCCTAATCACCGGTGAGGCACTCATATACAACATCAATCAGTTAAAAAGGAAAACAGAGTTTCAGCAAAAGTAAATATCATTAGAAGCAGTAACTGTGATATAAACATAAATCACACACACACCACACAATAGAAAGAAGATGGTTGAATCTTGTGATGAAGGTGGGCCTTGTCCTTCTCACAAGATTCCCCAAAACACAGAAACTAAGATAAAATACTCAGAACAGGATTGTATTCATCTGCCAATAAACCATATTACAAAAAGAGATTCAGTCTCATCCCTTCACTAAAATTTCTGTGTTACAGCTTGTTTCCCTCCTTTCTCCCCCTCTCTAATGTAGATGTCTCCTCTTTATAGAGGAGACATCTATTACAAAAGATTCTCATACATTCTGATTCAACCCTTTTGTACCAAAAATAGGAAAGTCAGTTCTTGATAATGAAATATTGTTACAGTCATGAGGATCATGATCATTACGACCAATATAGTAATCGGTCAGACTCCTTTGCCGATGCAGATTTGTTACGCAAATCTCAACTGTTCCTCAAAGTGCGCGTGCTGTTCGTGTTGTTTCAGCTTCGAGGTTCATGCTGTTCTTGCTGTTTCAGCTTCACGGTTTGCGCTGTTTCCGCTGTTTCAGCAACGACAAAATGTGATCCTGCCAGTTAGGCAGTTTCAGCAATTGGTCAGCACTTTAATCAACTTCAGGGAACAATTATAAAGATAGCATGATTACGTGTTGAATAATTAAACATATAGCAATGAGGAAAGTTACTCTGTACCTTTTGGAGTGATTAAGCCAAAACACTAGCAAAGGCTTTCAACTAAGGGTTGAAGAGGGTAATATAATGGCAAAATATACAGTCAAAAATAGACAATATGGGAACCTAACACTGACCGATCAAGAGAATGGAAGGGACTACATCTTTCACACAAGCTAGTGCGGAATCCATCAGGATCAAGGAATCGAACAATACTTCCGGAAGGGTTAGACTCACTTTTTATGAAATAAGGTCCATAGAGAGAGCGAGAGTTCTACTAGTGTGTTGCCAATGTTGTAACGGCTACAACCACCCTGCAAAATTTTGGCTCTCATGCAAATTTCAAAGCCTACCTTGGATCCTGTGATCGATCGTCCTTCGTCACTTGTCAGTAAGCTGATGATCTAAAGCTTCCCCTCCTTGATCTTAAGAGTTATTCTTGTTCTCACCTTTATGCATCATGTTTCACCTTTGGGTGTAGCAGTTATTGTTTGGCATACAAAAGGAATGTTGTTTTGCTTCAAGGGAGTTGTGTGTGTATGAGTGGTTGTCATCACATAGACATGTTTCACACTCACTTCACATCCTCTTGTTAGGAAGGTTGTTGCATCAAGAAAGGTATGTCTTATGCATTCTGGATGGTCTACGTTGTTTCACTAAGTGTCCATGTGCGATCATAGTTGCGTCCTATCACTATTTACATCTATTTGACTAATATCACACTTAGCCAAATTTCCAAGCAACCTAGCCTCATCAAGTTTCCTGAAACTTTTCACTTTGCTTCTGCAACCATCAAGCTTCCTCCCTTGCATGCTCAAACCCCACAATGCACAAAGACCCCAACATCCCTTAGCATCTAAAACTGCACAGTGGTTTCCTCCAGTGTTCTTCCCCAACCAGAACCCATTGTGAACAGAAATTGTGCAGTATTGTCCCTTAGCTGCTCAGTCTGCGTTGCACCCAAGAACTGTGTAGTATTGCCCCTCAGCTGCCTAGGCTGCACTACACTTAGAAATTGTGCAGAGGTGTTCTCCTAGGACCCCCATCCCGCAGCAGTGTCCTATTCCTAAAAAATGTGCAGTGTTGTCCAAGCTTCCCTATTTGTCTTGCACTCAGAAATTGCACAAATGGGCCTCCCATGGCCTCATCCCAGTAGCAGTCACTTCCTGCTAAAACCGCGTTGATCCATCACTCAGTGACTGCAGGAAAAGGTGACATGATGAGATCACTCCCAAGGAGTCGAGGAGAATGACCAAGATACCAAGTAATGGAAAAATATTAGGACTGCATGCAAACTTCGTCGAATGCATGATCATCTCAAGGGTAAGTATGGTAAATAAAGAACACCTTTCGAAGTACACCTCTTGATTAAGTTTGCATGACTTCTTGTCATTGTAATATCATCCTGTCCTCAGTAACATGCATGTGCAAAAACACAAAAATTCATTTCATGTGTTTCCTCTACACATCTTGCTTCCTTTTCAATTGTTTGACCAACTGTCATCTTTGGCATGTTGATTGCTATGTCATGCTTGCAACCTTGTTCTGGTGATGTTGAAGGTTTTTGTTTGAGTTGTGTTTACTATGTAAACATCTATCGCACTCACTCACGATGTTGTAAACACTATTGGGAAAGTTTCATCACGGTTGTCTGAAGGTCTATCCGAAGTGTCGCACTTGTCACTTTCATCATTAGACAGTCCTGCAGTCAGTTACACTGAGCATATGTTGTCTTTTTGGTTTGAGATGTCTTGTTGTCAAGTCATGTGGAGTGTGTTTTTGCAAGGTCATGTATACACGAGTTCACTCACTTACACACTTAACCATTTTTCCAAAGATTTGTCGACTAGACCCCCCTCCATCCGCTAGACCTCCACTGAGCTACACTGCGTAGTCTCAAGCTTCGGTGACCAAGTACTGATACCCAAAATTGTGTAGAGCTAGAAGTTTCTTGCCAGGCAGTCTGCATTGGGAAATGCTGGAATCGACCTGGCTGACTATCACCTAGAACAATTCATAACTTGCCCAAGAATACATCTCAACCTATGTTGCTCGCAAGCTAATCCATCAAGCCTCCCATTGGTCAACTGAAGAGTTTGACCGGGAAGTGACCCCAGGCTTCACTCCTCCCAAAAATTACATAGAATTTGTTATCATGGCTACCTCCGATGACTAAAGAAATTGCGCAGACAAGAGGGATAGGCATTTGTTGCCTGTCACTGCACTGTCTCTTAAAATTGCGTAGTTCTGTCTGTCAGTCCCCCTGTCAACTGACTTGCTGCTCCTCCTGAAAATTGCGTAGTTTTCCTAGACTATCCACCAGGTGCCCGACACCCCAATTAGCTTGAAAACTGCACAGACATGTTCAACATGAATTCCTCACAGTTCTGTACAGTTTTGGCTAGCGAGCTTGCAAAAACCGCTCCTAGCCTCCCTTGAAAATCTACACAGTTTTCACTACCAGTGTTCTCTTCTTCCCGCACTGCCTTCCTGGGAAAAATTGCCCAGTTCTGCCTCCCAGTTGAGCCAGATCCCATAGAATTTCACTTCTGTTCCAGACTGCTCATCCTAGCCTCCCAGTGACCTCTACGCAATTTTTCTTGACAGTGCCTTGGAGCCTCACATCCTAGCTTGACATGTGCTCTGTGATTTTTCAGAGCCTCGTCCTCTCTCCCAGTCACCTGCACCTGGAAATGAAAGACAATGCATCATTGTAGACTAAGGGATTTCTGGAGTTGATGTTGTCTCATCATGAGTGATTGCAGAAACAGGTACATGTATGAGACATGGTGTGATGACGAATGGGATGAAAAAGGAGTGAATGCTAGAAGACTTTCTCGCTGTTAGATGAACACACGAAGCACACCAAGTAGAAAGCAAAGGAGACACATGCACATGCATGAACTATCAAGCAAACACCAAGACCATTGAAGAATCCACACACTCTGCCATGTAGAGGTGAAGCTATGGTACACCATGGGCACACTCATCACTCAGCAGCACAACAGCTCGACACGAACAACACAACTAGCATGTGCATATCAACAGTGTCATGTCGAGCTGTGTCATGAGTCGCCTCAGCCACAACACTACTTTGGGTCATAACTGTGTAATCAAAGTAATCTAACATGGAAGTCCAAGAGACCCATGGATGAAGTCAAAGAGTCATGTAAGTCGAAGAGTCATGTGAGTCGAACAATCATTCGGGAAGTCGAACAGTCACAAGGGTTAGTTTCACCTTTGGCTATATATACCCCTCATTTGTAGATGAAAAGGACTTTTCACCTTGGCTCCTCCCCACATAGCCTTGAGAGTGTAATATTTTCTTTGAGGAATGATCAATGGCTCCAACGCCCTGCTATTGGGGTTAGTGATGTAATGGTGTACCGATGTGTCTTGGAACTTTTGCTTAATTTAGAAGCCCGCTAATAGGCCAACACATTTTTATACATGTATTGTATTCATTTGTAAGAGTATTATTTGGACGCTTGTACTGCATGTTGCTTTAACCTATATTAAGACAATTGAACTATTTCAATTATTTTAGTACATATGATGTTGGAAATGTATTATATCAATTGTTAACATTTTCTTGTCTGTGTGGACTATTCTGCCAGAAACTCGATAGATTCATTCTCCTAAACTTGTTATAACGACAATCCTACTTTTGTGGACTATTCCGCTAGGTGTTATACGTGCTATCTATTCACTTTGTGTTTGTGACTGCCACATCTGTGTGGACTACTTTGCTGGAAGTTGTGCATGTCCTATTGTGTTGTGTGTTGCTAACAGAGTTAGGAATACTCCCTTTCGACTTGAGACTCACTCTGACCCTCTCCCTCCGTAGTGAAAGAACTCAGACACAAGTTACATTAAGCACTCTCCAGGCACACAAACCTCGCTATTTGAAGGCTAAGTATACCACTCTGATGTGCTGACATGCAAGAGCTAAGGCATATCTTTAAGATAATGGCAACTGGGCCATCGTACCAGATGGGAATCCTACACAAAATGGTGTGAGGTCTAGTTGGGACTTCGTATTGGGGAGATCCCCTTAATGTTGGCAGTTTTAGCACCGTCAACATTGCCATTTGTCCAAGCTCGTTACTCAATACAATGAGTTTGTTCGTACCTCAATCCATTCAGAGTCTAATAAACTTTTGCCAGTCTCTATATATTATATATGAACTTGCTTTAAGGTTGGATTACATATATATATAAGATATCATCCAGAGACTCTAAAGGACCACTTAAATCATTCTCAAGATGAAAATAACCATACCTTCCAGTTTATTAACCTATTTCAATGCCATTATAACCTAAAATCATTACTCAATACAATGAGTCTGTTCAAACCCCAATCCATTCAAAGTCTAATAACCTTGTGTAAGTCTCTATCTATTATATATGACCTTTCTTTAAGGATGGATTACAGATATGTAAAAGATAACATCTAGAGATTCTAGAGGAACACTGAGTAGTAAGACGAAAATGAGAGATGCAATGAGGTAGTTAGTATCCAAGAAATCTATCCTACCCTTGACTAGGATTGGGAGAAAATCCAACAACAATGCCAATAGTCCTTCAATGTACCACTGTCAATGAAACATGGACTATTGTAGCTGACTAGAAAGTATATATTAGTCAATTAAATGATGACATCAACCTATTGATGGTGCTGGACCCGCCAAAATGTAAGGGGATATCCTCGGCAAGAAGTACCAGTTAGACCTCATACTGTTTGGTGTAGGAGTCCCAGAAATGGATCGTATGGTAATTCCTTGATCGTGATTTCGCACAGAGGAAAGTAAGATGACTATGTTGGTAGAAAGGGTGTGACAACTGCAATGAGTCAAGGAAGGTTCATGAGAGGTTCTAACACATGGGGGTTGAGATGATTGCACCCCTTGGAAACTTGTAATAGTACTCAGATGGAAAGGGAACACATGAGCGAAGATGCATCACAAGCTGGAAAGCAAGTTAACTGGCAATCTAAAGTGATGGTTAAACCAACAACACATTTCAGAAATATTCATACATACTCATACAGAATAGTCCATACATGCATGCATAAGAAATCAAATACATATGCCATTTAGAGTAAACAAGATAGATGGAATACAATACAACATATGCATGAAACGTTCTAGCTCTTATTATATAAAGAAGTGTATGTTCCGGTCATACAATACATCCATGTACAACCACTAGCTCCAATAGTGGAACATTACAACCACATTCGCCTGCTCCTCCAAAGAGATGTACTAGCTCCGTGTAGTGGAGAAGCCAAGGCACATTACAATACTGTCCAAGCTCTCTCCAAGATAGTCTTATTGGAAACTTGGTTGACCAAAAGGCCTTTATAATGAGTTATGAGGTACTATTTATAGCAAAGGGTGGGGTGACCCTTGACATTCCCCTTTGTAATAGTTCAACTACCGTCATGACTCTTCACCTACTCTATGATAGTTACATCTGAATATTGACACTTGACTTACACTTGACATGACGTTACATTACAATGCACATGTACTCATGTGAGACAACATGGCTTGAGCAAGCCATGTAAGACATCACTGACACATGGTCCATTGTGATGAGACCAACTCTTTGACATGCTTGTGATGGTGAAGGTGGTGAGTTGATGCCAAGCTTGGTCATCCGTGATGGTGTGCATGCACCCCATGGTGACATCTTGTTGAAGCAAACTCTTGCCTCTGTTGCAACCGGTGCATTGATTTGGCTCCTTCATCCAGCTCGTCTATTAACATGCATATGGTCTTCTTGGGTGTGGCTGAAACAACAACACACTGATGCATAGTGTCCATGCTGGCCTTTAGGGTGTGCTGGTGGTCATGCGCATCAACTTGTTGAAGGACATGTTCAGCTCCAATTGGACTTACTTCTTGTCTTCGCCTTGGTGAGTGTGTTGAATGGGTTGGATTGCATGCATGCTCATAATTACATGCATGCTGTTAAATAGTGAATCCATATAGGTGAGGATGGTTTTAGATAGAGGAGGAATGAATTGTTATAGAGTTTTGTGAACCCAATGTTTCAGACTACCAAGTGAGTCCATCATCATGGGATGCGAAAATATATAATCTTCAACCTTAATGACGTATCCATGAGCTATGTTTAGGGTATATGATATTAAAAAAATAATAATTTAAAAATAAAAATAAAATGGCCGACCTAATTTCTCACATCATTCCTTAATAACCTATATATATATATAGATATATAGATATATATATCTATATCTATATATATATATATATATATATATATATATATATATATAGATATATATATATATATATATATATATATATATATATATATATATATATATATACCCTAAACATATCTCATGGATACATCATTAAGGTTGAAGATTATCTATTGTCACATCCCCTGATGATGGACTCACTTGGCAGTCCAAAACGTTGGGTTCACAAAACTCTATAACAGGTCATTCCTCCTCTATCTAAAATACATGCATGCTCCTGAATCTCTTGCATGCAATCAACAACACTTCTCATCATGTTTGCTCTGTGCTAGCAGCTGGGATGGATCTATGACTTGTGCAGGCACAATTTCATCGGTGAATGCATGTTGTGCCCACTGCTGTTCCTGTTCTTGTTGCAACTCATTCGTCTATCTGTGTAGCTTCATGTTCTTCCTTGAGTTGCTACTTTAGCACATGAAACTCCTTATTTGTTCCATTCTCTGTCTTCACATGATCTTCATGTTGTGCCATCACTTCATAGCCCGAGTCTCCAAAGTTGCTTTCATCATCAGTGGATCTGCTTGAGCTCACAACTTTGTTTTGTCTTTGTGTTGTTAACAACCTTCCTATTGCATTTGTTGCATTCGGCATGTTGCCTTCAGCAACTGTTCATGACGCTTCTCTTTGTGATGTTGCTGCTATCATATTTTGATGTCCTTGTCTATGAACAATTTGATGTCTTTGTGGGTAGGCAAGTTCATAGACACTTGATTGACTGCATCCCCAAGTGTGCTCTAAATGGTGTCTTTGACTCTGCTCTCTTGAAACCATTATACCTGTAATGCTGAGAGGAAGATGAACATCTATGATACCTAGAGACATGGTAACACTCATGGCAAGAAATCTGTCAGTTGAAAACCAAAATGAAATTTAGAACTGATTTGCAACATACCTGTGTGACTGATCATGAAGGTTGCGCAATTTCAGCCTGGAGGTCGGGAGACTGACTGCCAATACTGCACAAGGAATAGTATGGCTTGTCAGGAGGCTGATTGGCTGTTGGAACTATGCAATGCACAGTCCATCATGACTACTGACTACTGGAATTGCGCAATGTGAAATTTCAGCTGGCAATGACTATAGGCTCAATGATTGCATTGCGCAATTTTCTAGGCCAGCAGTCACTGTCACTCAAGATTACGCAAATAAGTCCTGGGGAATAGATGCTGGGAAGAAATGCAAATTTCTAGAGAGGAAAGCAGAGCCTTCCCTCTCAGGATTTCACACTATTGTCTTGGTGAGGCAGAGTTCGGACCAAGGTTGGCCAGACTTGCCGATGGGAAACTGAAAGCAAATATGGAAGTGAATGCATGGCAACACTAAAAGAAAATAGAAGTGATTGATTGTGCATGAAAACATTAAACGGAATATTCAGTAAACAGATCAACATGCATGTGGGTGAAGCGAGTCACCGAATCGATGATCGTTCGTGCAAAACAGTTTCATGCATTCGACAATAGTGAAATAACAACAAAAGCTACAATGGTGTTGGTACAAGATAGTATGTATCAAAATGATAGAAAGCGCTCACTGAAATCAAGAAGACAATTTTCATACGAATCGAAACACAAAAAGTGCCAGAAATGCAACATAAGTCATGGAAAGCGGGCTTAACCCAAAACAACTGAGCTAAATGTGCTGACATCTCCTAGATGTGATGTGGGATGCTAGAGCTACAAGATAGATGTGAGGAATGAGATCTACAACATCTGGTTGATGAGTTTTGATAACATTGAGGTTGTGACGTGCATGCCACAAATCCAGGAAAAGCGACACTTGGTGGGAGATTTCTGAAATGATCCTTGCATGTAACCTCCAATTGCCAAAAATAGATCCCTGAAATAAGGGATGCCTTTGCATGCTACCTTTGGAGAAAGAGCCCATGCATGCAAGTCTGTTTTGCTTAGTCCTAGAGGGAATCAGTCAACTCAGTTACACATGCAAGAGGCTACTCAACTGCTGGGAGAAAATGCACATTTCTGGCTGGGATCTGGGTTGGCTTCCTAGGGGATTTGCGCAATTTTTGGGCAGAGCAGCTAATTGCTGCCGAGATTTGTGCAAATTCTCAGCTGAGAAGCCCTGCTGGGGAAAATTATGAAATTTTCACTGAGTGTTGACTGCCAGAATTGCACAATTCTGGAGTCCAACACGCTGCCAGTCATGATTGCAATTTTTGGAGGGAAGGAAGGTTGCCCTCTAGAATTGCACAATTTATTGGGGAGATGCTCATCCTACAGCTGGACGAAGTCCATGTGATCAGCCTATGAGGGGAATTCATTGAGTTGTGATCGACAGGCTACCTTTGTGCAAGAAAAACACTGAAGTTTGTGAACTTGGCGAATCAAGACAAGCGGCTATGAAAGGTTGGTAGGGAGGCTCTAAAATGAAGCCAAGGAAAAACTATGGAGGGTGGTTTTAACCACTACAACACTTGGTGACACACTGGTAGACCGCCAGCTCTCTGAATGGACCTTGTTTGTGAAAAGCAAGTCTAACACCTCCGCAAGTATTGTTCAGTTCTCAGCTCATCTTGGTATCACACTAGCTTGATTGTAAGATGTAGCATCTTGCTAAGCTCTTGGTTGATTGACACACATTCGAAGCCAAGGAAACATAGTTGTTTCAACTAGGGTTGATGGGTATATTGGTGCACACTTAGTATAGTCGTCAAAGTCTTAGTTTCATCTTTGGTGTTGCTCTGCTGCCAGTAGGCCTGGACAGTACCCCGACGGAGTAACATAGGAACACAAGCATGGATCTACTACCAGCAAGTCTGGTCAGTACCCCTGGCAGAGTTACTTACATCACCTCTCTGCACAGGAAGCCATCCTCTTCTTTTCGCTGATTCATTTTCATTTTTTTCAAACTTTTTTCACTTTTTCATTTTTTCATTTTCGTAACTGTGCATAGTACTTATTCATTTCAGAGGCGAAAGAAGAATCCTGACTTATTGAGAGTAGAAGAGGTTGTTCGTTTAGAGAAGTAGTTTATTATACCTCTGATGTGCCTATTAAGGTTTCCCCCCTCACCTTACTCTACTTGAATAAGATGACAAGGATTAGCCCAAAAACAACCGACTAGAGTAGGCGATACTAGTTAGCGCGCAAGCATTGTGTTTTCACCAAGGTTCACTTCGAAGAGTACGCATTTTCCATTGGCATATCATGGACTAAAGGTAACACGTTCTTTATACAGAGGAAGGATGACATATAACCAAGTAGTGATAGCAGCACAAGGCCTCTTGTACTTTACCCATCTTGTTTCAAGAGTCATACATCGTTTCATGCGAAACTATCCTACAAATGAAACAAGCGAACTAACAAACAACAGAGAAAAGCAAGAGCAGAGGAAAAAGCAAAAACAAAGCGAGTAAGCAAACAAGAAAGAAAATAAACAAGAAAACAAAGAAAGTAAGCAAACAAGCATGCAAGCAAAAAACTGAAAGCAAACACTACTCCTACAACTAAGCTAACGATGCATGGGTCATCTCATGTGAAGTGATACTTCCAATGTAGACATTAGTGCATTGGTTGACCCATGTTGGTGAAGGAATGGTTTGCGAACAAGACAACTGTGAGAAGCAGCAAACAAGAAATATGTAACAGTGAAGACAAACACACTCCGAGCTTATAAGCAACCATAGAACAAAGATGAGTGAAAGTGCATGGCATGCATTCTATGGAGCTGCCATGATGTTGTGCTACATTACATGCAGATGTTGAGTGTATGCATTCTCTTGACTGTGACATGAAAACAAACGTGAGAAAGGTATACCACTTGTGTTGTGCATGTGTGCTTGCTGTGTAAGATTCCTCCAACACATGAGCGATGGGATCGTGTAGTTCGAGTGGAGGAAGTGAAATCTGGGTGTTTGGTTAATCTTCTATGCAAAGTAGAGAGTGATGAGGAAGACAAACACACTCCGAGCTTACAAGCAACCATAGAACAAAGATGAGTGAAAGTGCATGACATGCATTCTATGGAGCTGCCATGATGTTGTGCTACATTGCATGCAGATGTTGAGTGTATGCATTCTCTTGACTATGACATGAAAACAAACATGAGAAAGGTATACCACTTGATCATGTAGTTTGAGTGGAGGAAGTGAAATCTGGGTGTTTGGTTAATCTTCTATGCAAAGCAGAGAGTGATGAGGAGCCTTGAGTGTTTCAACAATTAAATGATCAAAAGTGAAACCAACACCAGGACAGCGAGGGCCTGACATAACCATTAACTTGGGCTGAAGTGCCTCGACAGCTTGGGGAGTTTCAACTTCATTGATAGATAGATCATCATAGACCAGTGTCTTAGACAGATTAACAATGATTGAATCAACATCGTGATCAGATGAGGAAGTGAATAGATCACGACAACCAATATCAGAAAATTCGAGATGTTCGTCGGCATCCTCATGATTTGATGAATCAGGGAGAGGGGTAGATGGGAAGTAAAGATTCTCACCCCATGTGCTTTCAATAAATATAGATGACAGACTGGACGGATTTCCTGAGGAAGATGCGTCCTCTCTGCACTATAATGATAGAATGACATCTGACGTGTCCAGTGAATGATCGAAAGTAGAAGCATTTGGAAATGAGTTTTCACAGGGGAAATCAATAGTGACAGAATCACAAGGGATGCCAGGATGAAACGGATGAGGTGTGACTAAAAATAAGTCATCCTTCACTGCAAATTCTCCTTTATATTCCTGCACACACTCATCATGAATGATGGCACAGGTAGACTGCATAACACCAACTCCATCGAAAACTTGATCCTCGTTCACAACAATTGAAGAGTTCGAATGGAAGAAAAAAAGATAGTAAAATCCAAAGGATCAATAGAACATGAGGATGGAGGTCAAGGTAATGAATCCGCATGACAACCAACATGCTTGCAACCGAAATCTGGCAAATATCAAGAGCAGGTGGGGTGGGAGGATGTGACAGGTCAACAAAGGTATGTGCATGATCTCCCACTTCACTCCGCAACGATGGAGTTGTTTGATGAGATGAAGGCAGACTGTGCCTAATTGTGATTGTGCAGCCCCATCATTGGAGTATGAGTGGGATACAAGTGATTTCAAGAATTGTGGATTTTTAGATATGTAAAGAAGATACTCAAATCCCCCATCAATAAATTTCCAATCAAAATCATCTTTAGGGAATCGGTATGAAATATTACAAAACCATGTGCGAAACTGTTCAATGGATTCATCCAGTGCTTTTTGTAATTTCAGAATTTCTTTGTTGAGTGCTTTACGATCGAAGTGATTGAAAGCATAGTCTATCTCTATGACTAGATGAGCAGTAAAATGAATAGATTTTTCGGGCAATATGGCACACCAGTGCAATGGGTGCACTTGAAGTGTGTAGATGAACAACACATAAATTATGTATTCTTCAAAGAATCCATGTCTTTCACATGAGCCTACAATGCTGACCGCATGCCTAACCAAGGCTACATGGCCTCCACCATCATATGTTTTATGAGACAAGTTATCTGAGAGCTTTTTCGAGATAATGAAGTCGTTTACATAAGACATTCAATCTGAAAGAGAAACTTGGTAGTTAGCCATGATAGATATGTAGAGATTCAAATAGATGTGAGGACTCAGCTTATCATCTGGCCCTCCTTCTAGCACCAAAATTTTGACGGTGCTGGACTTGCCGGGGATCTCCCTGGTAAGAAGTCCCAATTAGACCTTAGACCGTTTGGTGTAGGAGTCCTCGCAGTGGGTTGTATGGTAATGCCTTGACCTCGATTTCTCATAGAGGCAAGTAAGATGACTCTCTTGGTAGCAAGGGTGTGATAGCTGCAGTGAGTCAAGGAAGGTGCATGAGAGGTTCTAATAGATGGGGGTTGAGATGAGTGCACCCCTTGGCAACCTATAATAGTACTCGGATGGGAAGGGAACACACGAGAAAAGATGCACCACAAGCTGGAAAGCAAGTTAGCTGGCAATCCAAAGTGATGGTTAAACCAACAACACATTTTAGAAAGATTCATCATATTCATACATAATAGTCCATACATGCATGCGTAAGAAAGAAAATACATATGCCATTTTTAGTAAAAAAGATGGTTGCAATACAATACAACATATGCGTGAAATGTGCTGGCTCTTATTATATAAAGAAGTGTATGTTCCAGTCATACAATACATCCATGTCCAACCACTAGCTCCAATAGTGGAACGTTACAGCCACATCCACCTACTCCTCCAAAGAGATGTATTAGCCTCGTGCAGTGGAGAAGTCAAGGTACATTACAATATAGTCCAAGCTCTCTCTAAGATAGTCTTATTGGAAGCTTGGCTGACCAAAAATCCTTTATAATGAGTTATGAGGTACAATTATAGCAAAGGTTGGGGTGACCCTTGACATTCCCCGTTGTGACAGTTCAACTACCCTCATGACTCTACACCTACTCTATGACTATTACAACCGACTATTGACACTTGACATGACATTACATTACAATGCACATGTACTCATGTGAGAAAACATGGCTTGAGCAAGCCATGCAAGACATCACTGACACTCGGTTCGTTGTGATGAGACCAACTCTTTGACATGCTTGTGATGGTGAAGGTGGTGAGTTGATTCCAAGCTTGGTTGTCCATGATGGTGTGCATGCACCCCATGGTGACATCTTGCTGAAGCAAACTTTTGCCTCCATTGCAACCGGTGCATTGGTTCGGCTCCTTCATCCAACTCGTCTGCTAACATGTGCATGGTATTCTTGGGTGAGGTTGAACAGGCAACAGACTAATGCATAGTGTCTATGTTGGTCTTCAGGGTGTGCTGGTGGTCATGCACATCAACCTGTCGAAGCACATGTTCAACTCTAGTTGGACTTGCTTCTTGTCTTCGCCTTGGTGAGTGTGCTGAATGGGTTGGATCGCATGCGTGAACATAAGGACATACATGCTGCTGAATCTCTTGCATGTGATGAACAACACTTCTCACCATGTCTTCTCTGTGCCAGTTTCTGGGATGGATCTTTGAATTTTGAGGGCATAGTTTCATCTGTGAATGCATGTTGCACCCACTGTTGTTCCTGTTCCTGCTGCAACTCATTTGTCTGTCTGTGCAACTTCACGTTCTTCCTTGAGTTTCTGTTTCAGCACATGCAACTCCTTATTTGTTCCATTCTTTGTCTTTGCATGATCTTCATGTCACACCGTCACCTCATAGCGCAAGTCTCCAAAGTTGCTTTCATCATCAGTGGATCTGCTTGAGCTCGTAGCTTTGTTCCACCTCTATGTTATCAACAACGTTCGTCTTGAATTTGTTGCATTCGGCATACTACCTTTAGCAGTTTTTCATGACGCTGCTCAGTGATGCTGCTGCTATCATATCTTGATGTCCTCGTCTACGAAAAACTTGATGTCTTCATGGGTAGGCAAGTTCATAGACACTTGATCGATTGCATCCCCAAGTGTGCTTTGAATGGTGTCTTCGACTCTGCTCTCTTGAAACCATTATACCTATACTGCTGAAAGGCAAATGAACACCTGCTATACTTGGAGACATGGTAACACTCATGGAAAGCAATCTATCAGTGAAAAACCAAAATGAGCTTGAGAACTAACTTGGAACATACCTGTGTGACTGATCATGAAGGTTGCACAATTTCATCTGGGAGGTTGGGAGACTGATTGCCAAGATTGCGCAACGAACATTCCGGGCTATCAGGAGGCTGAGTCACTATTGGAACTACATAATGCATAGTCCATCCTAACTGGTGACTGTTGGAATTGTGTAATGCACAATTTCAACTGGAAATGACTACAGGCTCAGTGACTACATTGTGCAATTTTCTGGGCCAGAAGTCACTGTCCCTTAGGATTGCGCAAAGCATGCCTGGTAAATAGCTACTAGGAATAAATGCACATTTCTAGAGAGGAAGGCAGAGCCTTCCCTCTCAGGATTACGTAATTTTTTCTTGGTGAGGCTCTTGGTGAGGCAGAGTCTGAGCCAAGGTTGGATAGACTTGCCGACAGGCAATTGAAAGCAAATATGGATGTGAATGGATGGAAACACTAAGTGAAAATAGAAGTGATTGGTCATGCATGAAAACATAAAATGAAACATTCAGTAAACAAATCAACATGCATGTGGGTGAAGCGAGTCAATGAATCGGCGATCGTTAGTGCAAAACAGTTTCATGAATGCGACAATAGTGAGATAGCAATGAAAACTGAAATGGTGCTGGTAAAAGATTGTATGTATCAAAGCAACAACAAGCGCTCACTCAAATCAAGTAAACAACGTTCATACGAAGTGAAACACAAAAAGCACCAGAAATGAAACACAAGTCATGGAAAGTAGGCTTACCCAAAACAACTGAGCTGAATGTGCTGACAACTCCTAGATGTGATGTGGGATGTCAGAGCTGCAAAATCGATGTGAGGAATGAGATTTGTAGCATCTAGTTGATGACTTCTGATAATATCGAGGTTGTGACGCTCATGCCACAAATCCAGGGAAAGCAACACTTGGTGGGAGGTTTATGAAATGATCATTGCATCTATCCTCCAACTGCCAAAAATAGATCCCAGAAACAAGGGATGACTTTGCATGCTGCCTTAGGAGAAGAAGCCCATGCATGCAAACCTATTTTTCTCAGTCCTAGAGGGAACCGGTCAACTCAGCTGCACATGTAAGAGGTTGCTCAACTGCTGGAAGAAAATGTGCATTTCTGTCTGGAAGCTAGGCTGGTTGCCCAGGGGATTTGCACAATTTCTGGGTAGAGTAATTGACTGCTATCTAAATTTGCACAAATTATGGGCTGAGCAGCCCTGCTGGGGAAAATTGTGCAATTTTTACTGTGAGTGTTGATTGCCAGAACTGCACAATTCTGGAGCCCAACAGGCTTCCAGTCAGGATTGCGCAATTTCTAGAGGGAAGGATGGTTTCCCTCCAGAATTATGCAATTTCTTGTGGGAGTTGCTCAGCCTGCAGCTGGACCAAGTCTGGGTGATCATCATGTGAGGGGATGCATCGAGCTGTGATTGATAGGCTGCCTTTGTGAAAGAAAAACACTGAAGCCTGTGAACTTGATGAAGTAAGACAAGCTGTTGTGGAAAGTTGGTAGGGAGGCTCCAAAACAAAGCCAAGGAAATTTTTTTGAGGGTGGTTGTAGCCTCTACAACACTTGACAACAAACTGGTAGAACTCCAACTCTTTGAATGGACCTTGTTTGTGAAAAGAAAGTCTAAGACCTCCAGAAGTATTGTTCAGTTCTGAGCTCAGCTTGGTTTCACACTAGCTTGATTGTAATATGTAGCATCTTACCAAGCTCTTGGTCAATTGACACATATTCCAAGCCAAGGAAACACAGTTGTTTCAATTAGGGTTGAGGGGTATATTGATGCATAAGAAGTATAGTCGTTAGAGTCTTAGTTTCATCTCTGGTATTGCTCCGCTGCCAGCAGGCCTAGACAGTACCCTGGCGGAGTCACATAGGAACATAAGCATGGATCCACTACCAGAAAGCCTATTCAGTACCCTAGCGGAGTTACTTGCATCACTTCTCTATGCAAGAAGCCTTTCTCTTCTTTCGCCTTATTCATTTTCATTTGTTTTCAAACTTTCTTCAATTTTTCATTGTTTCATTTTCGTAATTGTGCATAACACTTATTCATTTCCGAGGCGGAAGAGTGATTCTGACTTATTGAGAGCATAATAGGTTGTTCCTATAGAGAAGTAGTTTATTATACCTTTGACGTGCCTGCTAAGGTTTTCCTCCTCACCTTACTCTACTTCACTGAGATGACAAGGATTAACCCAAAAACAACCGACTAGAGTAGGTGATACTAGTTAGTGTGCAAGCACTGTGTTTTCACCAAGGTTCACTTTGAAGAGTACATATTTTCCATCGGCATATCATGGAATAATGGTAATAAGTTCTTCATACAGAGGAAGGATGATAGATAGCCAAGTAGTGATAGTAGCACAAGGCCTCTTGTACTTTACCCAGCTTGTTTCAAGAGTCATACATGGTT
The DNA here is from genome assembly GCA_031772625.1 of Pinus tabuliformis. Lineage (NCBI taxonomy): Eukaryota > Viridiplantae > Streptophyta > Pinopsida > Pinales > Pinaceae > Pinus > Pinus tabuliformis. Next base: position 1,869,247,580 of record CM062817.1, read on the forward strand.
TCATGCAAAACTATCCTACAAATGAAACAAGTGAACTAATAAACAACAGAGCAAAGAAAGAGCAGAAGAAAAAGTGAAAACAAAGTGAGTAAGAAAATAAGCAAGCAAATAAACAAGAAAACAAAGAAAGTACACAAACAAGAATGCAAGAAAAAACTAAAATCAAACACTACTCCTACTCCTAAGCTAATGGTGCATGGGCCATCTCACATGAAGTGATACTTCCAATGCAGCCATTGGCACATTGGTTGACCCATGTTGGTGAAGGCATGGTTCGTGAACAAGATAACCATGTGAAAAATCAAACAAGAAAGATGTAACAGTGAAGACAAACACACTTCCAGCTTACAAGAAACCATAGTTCAAAGACAAGTGAAAGAGCATGACATGCATTCTGTGGAGCTACCATGATGTTGTGCTACACTGCATGCTGATGTTGAGTTTATGCATTCTCTTGAATGTGACATGCAAACAAACGTGAGAAAGGTAGACCACTTGTGTTGTGCATGTGTGCTTACTGTGTAATATTCCTCCAACGCATGAGCAATGGTATTGCGTAGTTCAAGTGGAGGAAGTGAAATCTGGGTGTTTGGTTGATATTCTATGCAAAGTAGAGAATGATGAGGAGCCTTGAATGTTTCAAAAATTTCTTGACCGGAAGTGAAACCAACCCCAGGATAGCGAGGGCCTGACATAACCATCAGCTCTAGCTGAAGTGCCTTGACAATCTGGGGGGTTTCGACCTTTTTGACAGATAGATCGTTGTAGACCAATGTCTTAGACAGATTAACAATGATTGAATCAACATCATGATTGGATGAGGAAGTGAATAGATCACGACAACAAAGATCAAAAGATTCGAGATGTTTGTCGACATCCTCATGATTTGATGAATCGGGCAGAGGGGTATACGGGAAGCAAAGATGCTCACCCTCTGTGTTTTCAATAAAGATATATGACATATTCGATGGATTTCCTGAGGAAGATGTTTCCTCTATGCACTGTAATGATAGACTGACATCCGATGTGTCCTGTGAGTGATCGGAAGTAGAAGCATCCGAAAATGAGTTTTCATAGGGAAAATCAGTAGTGGCATAATCACAAGGGATGTCAGGATGAAATGGATGAGGCGTGGCTGAAAAGGAGTCATCCTTCACTGCGAGTTCTCCTTTAGATTACTGCACACACTCATCATGAATGATGGTGCAGGTCAGCTGCATAAAACCAACTCCATTGGCAACTTGATCCTTGTTCACAACAGGTGAGAAGTCTAGAATGGAAGAACACAAGACAATACAATCGAGAGGATCAACAAAACAGGAGGATGGAGGTCGAGGGAGCGAATCCACATGAAAACCAATAGGCTTGCAAGACAAATCTGTGCCGATATCAAGAGGAGGTGGGGTGGGAGGATGTGATAGTTCAACAGAGGTATGTGCATGATCTCCCACATCACTCCACGGTGGTGGAGTTGTTTGATGAGGTGAAGGCGGATAATCACTTGTGACAGCAACTATGCATGCTTGTGATTGTGTAGTTCCATCACCGAAGTATGAGCGGGATTTGAGTGATTTCAAGAATTACAGATTTTTAGATATGTAAAGAAGAAACTAAAATCTCCCATCAAGAAATTCCCAATCAATATCATCTATAGGGAATCATTATGCAAGATTACAAAATCATTTGTGAAATTGTTCAACGAATTCAGCGGGTGCTTTTCGTATTTATAGAATTTCTTTGTTGAGTGCTTTATGGTCAAAGTGATTGAAAGCATGGTCTACCTCTGTGACCAGATGAGCAATAGAATGAATAGATTTTTTGGGTAGCGTGGCACACTAGTTCATTGGGTGCCCTCGAAGTGTGTAGACGAAAAACACGCAACTCATGTATTCTTCAAAGAATCCATGTCTTTCGCATGAGCCTACAATGCCAACCATGTGCCTAACCAAGGCTACGTGGCTGCCACCATCATATGTTTTATGATGCAAGTTATTCGAGAGCTTTTCTGAGATAATTAAGTCATTTCCATAAGACATGCACTCCGGAAGAACAACTCGGTAGTTAGCCATGATAGATATGTATAGATTCAAACAAATGTGAGGACTCAGCTTGTCATCTTACCCTCCTTCTAGCGCCAAAATGTTGATGGTGCTCGACTCGCCAACATGTAAGGGGATCTCCCCAGTAAGAGTCCCAATTAGACCTCAAACCATTTGGTGTAGGAGTCCCAGCAATGGGTCGTATGGTAATGCCTTGACCGCGATTTTGCATAGAGGCATGTAAGATGACTCTGTTGGTAACCAGGGTGTGACAACTGCAGCGAGTCAAGGAAGGTGCATGAGAGGTTCTAACACATGGGGTTTGAGATGGGTGCACCCCTTGACAACGTGTAATAGTACTTGGATGGGAAGGGAACACACAAGTGAAGATGCATCACAAGCTGGAAAGCAAGTTAGATGGAAATCCAAAGTGATGGTTAAACCAGCAACATATTTTAGAAAGATTTATACATACTCATATAGAATATTCCATACATGCATGTGTACTAAAGACAATACATATGCCATTTAGAGTAAACAATATAGATGGAATACATTACAACATATGCATGAAATGTGCTGGCTCTTATTATATAAAGAAGTGAAAGTTCTAGTCATACAATACATCCATGTCCAACTACTCACTCCAATAGTGGAACATTACAGCCACATCCGCCTACTCCTCCAAAGAGATGTACTAGCTTTGTGCAGTGGAGAAGCCAAGGTGCATTATAATATTGTCCAAGCTCTCTCGAAGATAGTCTTATCGGAAGCTTGGCTAACCAAAAATCCTTTACAATGAGTTATGAGGTACTATTTATAGCAAAGGGTGGGGTGACCCTTGACATTCCCCTTTGTGATAGTTCAACTACCCTCGTGACTCTACACCTACTCTATGACTATTACAACCGACTATTAACACTTGACTTACAATTGACATAACGTTACATTACAATGCACATGTACTCATGTGAGACAACATGACTTGAGCAATCCATGTAAGACATCACTGGCACTCGGTTCATTGTGATGAGAAAAGCTCTTTGACATGCTTGTGACGGTGAAGATGGTGAGTTGATGCCAAGCTTGTTCATCTGTGATGGTGTGCATGCACCCCATAGTGACATATTGCTGAAGTGAATTCTTGCCTCTGTTGCAACCGGTGCATTGGTTCGGCTCCTTCATCAAACTCGTCTGCTAACATGCACATGGTCTTCTTGGGTGTGGCTGAACCAAAAACACACTGATGCATAGCATCCATGCTGGTCTTCAGGGTCTGCTAGTGGTCTTGTGCATCAACTTGCTGAAGCACATGTTCAGCTCCAGTTGGACTTTCTTCTTGTCTTTGCCTTAGTGAGTGTGTTTAATGGGTTGGATCGCATGTGTGCACACATTGACATGCATGCTGCTGAATCTCTTGCATGTGATAACACTGCTTACTATGTCTACTTTGTACCAGCTACTGGGATGGATATTTGACTTATGCGGGCGCAATTTCATCTGTGAATGCATGTTGCGCCCACTATTGTTCTTGTTCCTACTACAACTCATTCGTTTGCCTGTGAAACTTCATGTTCTTCCTTGACTTGCTGTTTCAACTCATGCAACTCCTTCTTTGTTCCATTCTCTGTCTTCCTGCAATCTTCATGTCGCGCTGTCACCTCATAGCCCGAGTCTCCAAAGTTGCTTTCATCATCGGTGGATCTGCTTGAGCTCACAACTTTGTTCCGCTTCTGTGTTGTCAACAACCTTCCTCTTACATTCATTGCATTTGACATGCTGCCTTTAGCTGCTATTCATGATGATGCTTACTATGATTCTTCTGCCATCATATCTTGATGTCATCGTCTACAAACAACTTGATGTCTTCGTGGGTAGGAAAGTTCATAGACACTTGATCGACTGCATCCCCAAGTGTGCTCTGAATGGCATCTTCGACTCTGCTCTGTTGAAACCATTATACCTGTATTGTTGTGTTAGGTCTCTATAATACTAGTGATTCCCCCATTACTATTGTCATTGTATCCCTTATTTTTATTGTTTTTCCCCTATTGTCCCCATATTATTATTATTGTGCCTTTATATTATTATTGTTAGGTCGGCTTTGGTTATATTGTGACCCCTTAGACTCCTATATATAGAAAGGAGGTTTTGTCATTTGAATCATCTAAGAATGGTTCATTTGTGTAATTTAAAGGAGGTTGTCCCCTCGAAGAGGCTTATTTATAAGGCAATGATCTATCTTTTCTATCTTTTTGTGAGCTAGTTTCATAACATTTGGGATCAAAGCTTTGGATTCTAGGGTTTTGCTGCTCCAAACAGGTTATCATGGAATTTTCACAATAACATTTTTGCTGTGACGTTTCAGAAGCTAAAACAAAAACCCAGTTGAGAAGAAATCTCACTGAACCTCGGGCTTGAATTTTAGAGCTTCATGCACTATATTTTCAGCGATATAATTTGAGGAAGTTAGGGTTTTTGCAAACCCCCAAATTACATTCCAAACAGGTGACATTGGGAAAATAGTCATAACGTTCACTCTGTGAATCAGATTGAAGTTTCATAAGAAGTTACAGAAAGAGGAAGGATTGTAGTTTTGTGGGTATAATTTTCAGAACCTAAGGTTGAAACAGTGACCCGTGACATGTCATACAAGTTCGCTCTACTGAACTAGTCTATACATAGGTCATCATTGGAGATTTGGCATAACTCTTCATTGGAGCATCCAATATTGATCAGACTTACGGGGTTAGAAATATTACTCAAAGGGTTACTGTAGTAAGAAATTTCAAACCTTAGAGATCCAAAATTACAGAGATACATCAGATTCAATATCGAGCTCCTACAAAGTGAAAAAATGTGTGTAGTTTTGTTTAAATTTTTGCATAAGCTTTGTTTTAAAAATTAGTTTGAAGGAATTCAAAGGGCATAGTGAAGCATTATTATCTGTAATTTATGCCCCAAAGAAAGAAAATGGAAACACCTAGTAAGAAACCTGAAAGCTCTAGCATGACTCATGAAGAAGGGGAATAAATGCAACATGATATATCAAAATTACGAGACCAAGTGCAACAAATTTCACTCTCACAAAAAGTAACAGAAGCTAAGATGGGTGGTTTAAAGAAAGACGTGGAAGCTAAGATGTATGGTGTGGAAGCTAAGATGCATGGTTTAAAGAAAGGTGTAGAAACTAAGATGAATGACGTGGAAGCTAAGATGGACGGCATGGAAGCTAAGATGGATGGTGTGGAAGCTAAGATGGATGATTTAAAGAAAGGCATGGAAGATTTGAAGACAAATTTGAAGACATATTTGACAAAGTTTCTACAAGAAATGCTTACTAATGGCGAAAGGGTAGTAAAGGAAACTCATGATGAGAACAAAATAAATGTTAATCATGATTTCATAGACTCTAACATTGGATTGAAGAACCACCATGTTCCAAAGATCGATATGAGGAAGTTTGATGGCGAGGATCCCAGAACATGGATATTACAGATGGAGCAATTTTTCGATCTCTATAATGTGCAAAACACACAAATTGTCACTTGGGATATTTTTATGGATGAAATGATATCACATTATAAGGATACAAAAAGAAACATTTTTTTAGCCAATTGATAAATCTCAAACAAAAGGGTTCAATGATGGAGCACATTGAGGACTTACAAAAATTGAATATAAGGCTTCTAGAGGAGCATAGGATTGATGTGTTCATAGGGACTTCAAAAGATAACATCCAACATGAGGTTAACCTTTGGGAACTAGATTTATTAGAGAAGGCATTCAGGTTGGAAAGAAAAATGGAAAGAAAAATTATGGCAATAAGGAAGCCTACCACTCACAATCATAAAGATGGAAGTGTTGTTGCCCCTAGCCATCCACAACCTACAAGTTTGACACCACAACAATTGGAAGAAAAAAGAGCAAAAGGGCTTTGTTAAAGTTGTGATAGCAAATACACTAAAGGTCATAAGTGTGCCAAGAAGAAATTATTTTACATAGATTATGAAGAGGACGAAGAAAAGGAATAAGAAACATCAAAAGAAGAGGATATACACCAAGAAAAAAACCTAGAAAAAGAAGAAATGAATCCGACCATATCTTGTTTAAATGTATTGGCTGGAATTACCACTCCTCAAACTATCAAGATAGAAGGGCATATCAAGAAGAAAAAGGTAATAGTGTTGATTGATTTGGGAAGTACCCATAATTTTATTCATTGTAAGATGGCCAAGGAATTGAATTGCTTCCTATATCTAGCACCAGAGTGTCAAGTGATGGTTGTAAGCGGGGGAACCATAAATTGCTTAGGAAAGTGCCATAATATCAAGCTATACATGGGAGAATATGTATTGAATAGCCCAATGCTTTCCATTGCAATGGGTGGTGCCGATGTTGTACTAGGATTCCAATGGCTACAATCCTTGGGTATAATAGCTTTTAATTTTCAAGAACTTTTCATGAAATTGTCTTCTGAAGGAAAGGAGGTTGAATTAAGGGGTATCACATGGAAACCGGGAAAGATAATCATCTCTAATAGAATGACAAATCTTCTAAAGAAAGAACAACGAGGCATAATTGCATAATTATGTTCACTAGAGGTTCCCACATTGAAATCATCCATTTCTCTAGATCTCCAAAAAGCCTTGGACAATCATTCCAAGGTATTTGAGACTCCCAAAGGCCTCCCACCTATTCGTGATCATGATCATGCTATTAATTTGATTCCAGGAAGTGTTTCTCCAAACATCAGGCCTTATAGATATCCCTATGTCCAAAAGAGTGAAATTGAACATATGGTTGTAGAAATTCTAGAGGTTGGTATAATTCAACCTAGTCAAAGTTCTTTCTCTGCTCCAGTAGTATTGTTTCACAAGAAGGATGGATCATGGCGCATGTGTCCAGATTATAGGGATCTCAACAAGCTCACTATTAAAGATAAATTTCCCATTCCTGTCATTGATGAATTATTGGATGAATTACATGGATCAACTTACTTTGCCAAGCTGGATCTTCATTCAAGATATCATCAAATCAGAATGAAGACTAAAGACATTCCAAAAACAACATTTAGAACTCATGAGGGTCATTATGAATTTTTGGTCATAACTTTTGGCTTTACTAATGCACCTTCTACATTTCAAGGTTTGATGAATTCCATTTTCAAACCCTTCCTTAGAAAATTTGTGTTAGTATTTTTTGATGATATACTAATCTACAAAAAATCTTGGAGGTATCATGTCCAACATGTTGACATGGTGCTCAAACTATTGGAGGAGAAACAAGTATATGCAAAAATCTCCAAATGTTTCTTTGGAGTACAAGAGGTGGAATATCTGGGTCATATTATATCTCATGAAGGTGTTAAGGTAGACCCTAACAAAATTAAAATCATCAAGGAATGGAAAATTCCCACATCCATAAAGCATCTAGGAGGATTTCTCGGGTTGACAGGGTATTATCGCAAGTTTGTTAAGAATTATGGGAGAATAGCAGCACCTCTAACAACATTATTGAAGAAAGATGCATTTTCATGGACTCTAGAAGCAACGAAGGCCTTTGAACATCTTAAAGAGGCAACGTGCCAAGCACCAGTATTAGCTACACCAGACTTCACAAAAACCTTTATTGTGGAATGTTATGCCTCAAGAAATGGAATTGGTGTTTTTTAATGCAAGAAGAAAGACCCATTTCTTTCGAAAGTCATTTAATCAAAGGAAAGTATTTACACAAAGTTATTTATGAGAAGGAAATGTTGGCAATACTAGATGCACTTAAGAAATGGCGACCCTACCTAATGGGAAGACACTTCAAGGTAAAAACAAATCATGATAGTCTTAAATACTTTTTAGAACAAAGATTATCTTCAAAAGAGCAGCAAAAATGGGTCACAAAGATGTTGGGTTATGACTCTGAAATCATCTACAAACAAGGAAAGCAAAATGTTGTGGCAGATGCACTCTCAAGAAAGGATAAGGATGTGGAAGCATTTCTTTGCGCCATTTCTATTATCCAACCAGATTGGATAAATGAAGCAAGGGATGAATGGAAGAATGATGAGGAACTGTGGGCACTCATTCAAAAGATACAACAAGATCCCAGTGCATTTAATGAATTTAGCTAGAAAAATGATTCGTTATGGTACAAGGATCAGTTGTACCTATGTAAGAATCCACAACTCAAACAAAATATTCTTAGGGAATTGCACACCTCTCCCTTAGGAGGGCAATCAGGTTTTCTAAAAACCTACCACAAGGTTAACAAGGAATTTTTTTGGGATGGCCTTAAATCATATATTCAAAAGTTTGTGGCGGAATTTTTGGTTTGCCAACAAAATAAAGTTGAAACAATTAAGACCCCAGGAGTATTACAACCTTTATCCATTCGAAGCCAACATTGGGAGAAGGTTTCAATGGATTTTATCACAGGTTTACCCAACTCTGAAGGAAAGAGTGTTATCATGGTGGTAGTTGACAAACTTACCAAGTATGCACACTTTTGTGCATTATCTCATCCATTTAAAGCGAGTACAATTTCTACTACATTTATGGAAACAATTCAAAAGCTACATGGAAACCCAAAGATTATTGTAAGTGATAGAGATCCAATTTTCACTGGAAATTTTTGGACATAATTATTTTCTTATCTTGGTACTCAGTTAGCTCATAGCTCATCTTACCATCCTCAATCTGATGGGAAAACTAAGATAGTAAACAAATGTTTGGAACGATGTCTTCGTTGCTTTGTATCTGATAAACAAACACAATGGGTCAAATGGTTGCCTCTGGCCGAATGGTGGTATAACAATTCCTTCCATACTGCAACAAAAATGATCCCATTTATGGCACTTTATGGATATCATCCACCATCCATCACATCATATTTAAGAGAAAATTCTAAGGTTCAAGTAGTGAAAGATCACACCGAGCATCAGAAACAAGTTCTCCAACTCTTAAAGGATAACCTCACCTTGGCGCAGAATATAATGAAACAGCAAGCAGATCAGCATCGCAGTGAAAGAAATTTTTATGTATGTGATTGGGTATTACTATGGCTACAAACATATAAAAAATGTCCCTCAAGCAAGCTAAGACAGATAATAAATTATCACCAAATTATTATGGTCTGTACAAGGTGTTGCAAAAGATTGGTACTATGACATACAAATTGGAGCTTCCTGCAGCTTCCCTAGTGCACCCAGTTTTCCATGTTTCATGACTAAAGAAGGTTATAGGTGAAAAGCTTCCAGTTCAAACAATATTTTCAGAACTTTATGAGGAAGGAAAAATCAAATTGGAACCGAAGCAGTCAAAGAAAGAAGAACTCGACAACTATGAAATCGATCAATTTCAGAGTATCTCATCAAGTGGATGAACTTACCCGTTGAATATTCCACATGGGAGGATGAGAATTTTATATAGAAGCATCCATAACTACTCAAGTGTTGAGGACAACACTTTTTTGAAGGAGAGGGGCATGTTAGGTCGCTATAATACTAGTGATTCCCCCATTACTATTGTTGTTGTATCCCTTATTGTTATTTTTTGTGTACCTATTGTCCCCATATTGTTATTATTGTGCCTTTACATTATTATTGTTAGGTTGTCTTTGGTCATATTGTGAGCCCTTAGACTCCTATATATAGAAAGGAGGTTGCCCCTTCGAAGAGGCTTATTTCTAAGGCGTTGATCTATCTTTTCTATCTTTTTGTCAGTTGGTTTCATAACATGCTAAGAGGCAGATGAACACCTGCAATACCTGGAGATATGGTAACACTCATGGCAAGCAATTTGTTAGTCAAAAACCAAAATGAACTTGAGAACTGACTTGCAACATACCTATGTGATTGATAATGAAGGTTGCACAATTTCATTTGGGAGGTCAAGAGACCGACTGCCAAGACAGCTCAAGGCACAGTCTGGGTTGTCAGGAGGCTAACTAGTTGCTAGAACTATGCAATGCACAATCTAGCCTTATTGCTGGTTGTTGGAATTGCGCAATGCGCAATTTCAGCTGGCAATGTTTGTAGTCTCAATGACTGCATTGTGCAATTTTCTGGGCCAACAGTTACTATCCCTCAAGATTGTGCAAAGTAGGCCGAGGGAATAGCTGCTGGGAAGAAATGGGCATTTCTGGAGACAAAGGCAGAGCCTTCCCTCTCAGGATTGCGCAATGTTGTCTTGGTGAGGCAAAGTCTGGGCCAAGGTTGGCCAGACTTGATCATGGGGAACTAGAAGCAAATATGGAAGAGAATGCATGGCGACACTAAGTGAAAATAGAAGTGATTGATTGTGCATGTGAAATTTGAATGAAAGAGTCAATAAATAGATCAACATTCATGTGGGTGAAGTGAGTCGCCGAATCAGCGACCGTTCATGCAAAACCGTTTCATGCATGCAAAGGCAATGAGATAGCAATGTAAACTGAAATGGTGTTGGTACAAGCTAGTATTTATCAAACCAGCAGCAATCGCTCATTGAAATCAAGCAGAAAATGTTCATATGAAGAAAAACATAAAAAGCGCCAGAAATGCAACACAAGTCATGGAATGCGGGCTTACACCAAAAAAACTGAGTTGAATGTGGTGACAACTCCTAGATGTGATGTGGGATGTTAGAGCTGCAATATCAATGTGAGGAATGAGCTCTGTAGCATCTGGTTGATGAGTTTTGATAACATCGAGGTTGTGATGCGCATGCCACAAATCCAGGGAAAGCGACACTTGGTGGCAGGTTTTTGAAATGATCCTTGCATGTAACCTCCAATTGCCAAAATAGATCCCGGAAACAAGGGATGCCTTTGCATGCTACCTTGGGAGAAGCAACCCATGCATGCAAGTCTGTTTTGTTTGGTCCCGGAGGGAACCGATCAACTTGGATGCACATGCAAGAGGTTGCTCAATTGCTGGGAGAAAATGCACATTTCTAGCTAGGAGATGTGCTGGCTGCCCAAGGGATTTGTGTAATTTCTGGGCAGAACAGATGACTTCTGCCTAGATTTGCACAAATTCTGGGCTGAGCAGCCTTGTTGGGGAAAATTGCACAATTTTCACTATGAGTGTTGACTACCAGAATTGTGCAATTCCGGAGCCCAGCAAGTTGCCAGTCAGGATTGCACAATTTCTAGAGGGAAGGCTAGTTTCCCTCCAGAATTGCGCAATTACTTAGGGGAGATGCTCAGCCTCTGAGGGGAATGCATCGATCTGTGATTGACAGGCTTCCTTTGTGCAAGAAAAGCACTGAAGGTTGTGAACTTGACGTAGCAAGACAAGCTACTATGAAAAGTTGGTAGGGAGGCTCCAAAATGAAGCAAAGGAAAAATTTTGGAGGGTGGTTGTAGCCGCTACAATACAACCCTTAAATAATTATTAAGATGAAAATAACAATACCTTCCAGTTTAATAACCAATTTCAATGCCACTATAACCTCAAATCTGACCCCTGCAATTTAATATCAGACTACTATAACAATGATATCAGTCCATTGTCAACAAGATTGGTTGAGCAAGATTTGAGGATAGAACACTTAGTAACCTTTGTGATTATAGATCTATAAAAGATAACATCCAGAGACTCTAAAGGACCACTGAGAAGTAAGATGCATATGAGAGATGCAATGAGGTAGTTAGTATCCAAGAAGGCTATCCTATCCTTAACTAGGCTAGGGAGAAAATCCAACAACAATGCCAATATGCTAACTCAAGAAAGTACTAGTCCTTGAATGTACCAGTGTCAATGAAACATGGACTGTTTTAACTTACAGGAAAGTTTATATCTATCTATTAAATCATGAGATCAACCCTAAGATCATTCTCAAGATGAAAATAACCATACCTTCCAGTTTAGTAACTAATTTCAATGCCATTGTAACATCAAATCTGACACTGCAATTTAATATCAGACTATTATAATAGCAATGCTTTAGACCTGATATTTTTCAACAGTTTGCAATAGGTCACTATTGAGGAGAAGTAAGCTTATAAGTGATTGAAAAAATACACTCTAATCATCAATAACATGTAGCAGACATTAGAATATCCTCATAGCCTAGACAAATAAATCAAATAAAGCCCACATCCATGCAAGAGAAAGCTAGAAATAAATTTTATGTGTGAATCCAGTTTAATATCCAATTTCAATGCCACTGTAACCTCAAATCCAACCCCTGCAATTTAATATCAGACTACTATAATAGTAGTGCTTCGGACTTGATATTTTTTGACAATCTACAATAGGTCACTGTTGAGGAGAAGTAAGATTACAAGTGATTGGAAAAATACACTCCAATCATCAATAACATGCAATAGACCTTGGAAAATCCTCACAGCCGACAAAAATCAATAAAATAAATCCCATAACCATGCAAGAGAAATATAGAAAGAAATTTTATGTTTGAATCTAGTTAGTAACCAATTTCAATGCCACTATAACCTCAATCTGACCACTACAATTTAATATTAGACTACTATAATAGAAATGCTTCTAACTTGATATTTTTCAACAGTCTGTAATAGGTCACTGTTGAGGAGAAGTAATCTTATAAGTGATTTAAAAAATACACTCCAATCATCGATAACATGCAACAAACATTAGAATATCCTCATAGCCTAGACAAATCAATCAAATAAAGCCCACAACCATGCAAGAGAATGCTAGAAAGAAATTTTATGTGTGAATCCTCACTGTTTCATTCTAGATTTCTTATTTCTTTGTGTGAATTTAATTATTCCAAGCCTTTTGTAATATTAAAGTTTATGTGTGAAAACCCTTCCAATTATGAGTTTTAGATTAGAGATGTATTCAATCACCCATAAGGCTCACGTTAAGGAAATGTAAGATTGAAGTTACAATTTATAGATAAATCACTGATTTTGTTGCTCATTGATTGCAAAGGCAATTGAAATACCTTGTTTTCTAAAACAATTTTTAAAATCATAATTTCATGGTAAATCTGTAGGTTCTTGTAACCATGCTAAGGGTTTCTATTGCAAATCATACAAGGAATTGGAGGAGGTGAGGGGAAAAGAGCACCCAGTTTTGATCCAAATCATCAGATGAGGATAGGGGGGGTGATGTGAATTCTCCCAATGCTCCCATCAATGTCATTGAAAAGGACACTATGGTGGCAGATCATGGTATCCCACCAACACCCACAGAGCCACCTTCAACCATAGTGCAAGGTGCAAGTTCAAGAAAGAAAATTAGTGCCATAAGGGGATGGAAAAAGAAAGACATGCTAACTTCAATTGATGACATCGAGTTTAAGGGATATTTAATCCATTCCTCTATAAGAAAACATGGTATTACTACCTCTAACATACATTATTATATAAATGGGTTGACTAATACGAAGCATAGAGCATTTGCTATAGTTATGACTTAAGAGGAGGAGGAAGATATGGTTGAGTGGTGTAAGGAGATGGACCAATTGGGACATGGGTTAGAGCTTATACAACTTAAATCCACAATAGATAAAATCTTTTAGGGGAGGCCAAACCCCTTCAAATATGGGTTTCCTCATAAATCATGGTGGAGTAGGTTTAAAAAAAGGCATCCAGACCTTGTGTTACGTACAATCGAGGGCCTTAACAGAGATATGAATTTAAATCTACACCCTGCAATTATGTCCAAGTCCTATAACACTCTTTTTGTTGCATATGAACAACACTCATATGCCCCAAACCATATATGGAACTGTGATGAAACAGGCTTACAGGCAGGAAGGAATTGTGGTATGTGGGTAATTGCCAAGAGAGGAGTAGAAATGTGCCTAAGATTTTCCCTAAGAGAAGGCATTTGTTGTGTCAATGAAGTTGGTTCTTCAATCCCTGGATTTTATCTATTCAAAGGTAAAAATTGACTAAAAGACTATATAAAGAATTGTGAACCAGGTGCATGCATGGCTGCAAATCCCCATGCATGGATGATAAAGGAACTATTCTTGATTGGCTTTGTCACTTTGCTACATCTGTACTAGGTGGTGTCTCTCCTGAAAACAAACATCGACTGATTTTAGATGGCCATGGAAGCCACATGATTGTGCAGATAATTGAGGAGGGCAACAATTTGGGCATTGACCTATTAACATTGCCAGCTTATACCACTCATATATTGCAACCCCTTGATGTCAACGTGTTTGGGCCTTTCAAAAACTATTTCAAGGTCGAGCGAGATTCGAGGATGGTAAAGAATCAAGGGATGGAAGTAAAAATATTTGAGCTAGCTGAGCTTGCAAGTAAAGCATTTGAAAGGGCTCTCACACCTTCTAATATCAAGGTTGGATTTAGGAGGATTGGTATATGGCCACTTAATGTTGATGCTCTTATGCATGATACTGGTTGTAGCCAAGCATTTGATGTGGAAGGTCAAGAAGCAGAGGACTTACAAGACCATGTTGATGCCCAAGAAGATGTTGTTATTGCTGAAGGTATAATCTCCCTTTCTGAAGGGAACTTTTATGGTGATGATGATGAACATGTGAGTGAGACAAAGTTAAGTCATGAACCAACTATCAATATCATGGAGATTGTCACACCCATTGAACCACATGCCAATTCTGCATGTGATATTCCATATGAGGCAGTTGATGAAGTGAATGAAAATCCAAAATTTATTTCAAATGATAATGCAACAAGATTAATCAATGATAAATTGAGAATGCCAACCCAAGTAAGACCACCATCATGGTTGGCAGAGACCATGATGAATATCAACACACATAATGTGTCTACCACAAATGAGGAAAGCATGGACATGCCTTCACAACCATTAGAGTTGAATACTGAACTTGTTCATTATTTTGTGGAAAATGGATCACTGGAAGAGGAGCCTATACAACATGAAGTACCCAAAGAAGAAAATAATGGAGGCTAATCAGTTGTATTGGAGGTTGAAAGCCAAGTATTAGGTCCTAGGGAGCATGGGACAAAAAAATCATAGAATACTTGGTGCATTCCTAAATCTACCAGTAGAGAGCGAAGGTTTCATAAAGGCACTCGACATCAGATTGTATTCATTTGGGGAGGAGTTCACAGTTGCTCACATCTGAAGATTATATGAATTTATTGTTTGAGTCAGAATGTAAAAAAAATGAAATTCATGAATCTAAAAAGAGAAAGAAGGAGTTGGCCAAGGATAATAGAGCTATAAGGATTGTAGCAGAAGAAGCTCGAGTAAATGAAAGGTTGCAAAGACGAAAAGCAAGGGAAGATAGGGAACATAAAAAAAAATTTGCAAGGCAAAAGAGGGACGCATGAAAGGTTCAACAAGTTTTGGAGAAAGGAGGAGGGGTGTCAAGTAGGGAAGACTATGGCCCAAGCTAGTTTGAGGTAAATAAGATGATGTCCAACATGTTGGACCACATTGTAGAGCACACACCATCATACCAAGACCTAATTAACATCCAATTCCCCCGCTTTCATCCAAGGGTTGTGCCCACCTCATATACACCTACCATTGTAGGTTTAAATCCTAACTATGTTTATATGACACCTGCACTCAGTGTTGGGGTTAGTAACACAAGTGGACACTTTGGTTACTCAATACCTACATGGATACAAGGAGAAAATTGGAGTCAAGCATATGGAAACATTCAGGCACATCCTAATAGGCCAATCTTGGGTAGTCCACCATACTTAGGTTAGGCAGGAAACTCAACAATTTTGGGCAATGCAAGAAATGGAGGCCATCAAGCATAGGGGTGGCATGACTTAATTTTTATAACCACATCACAATTTTAATTTTGTAAGGATGAAATAATTTAATTGGTTTCATAGTAGAAGATAAAATTTTAGAAAGTTAAGGATTATCGAGTTCATTAGATTGAGGATTGCAAATGATAAAAATATCATTCTCTTCTACACAGTTACATCCAGTTTTACTTTATTTGAGAATGTTTGTTAATGGTCATTGTGATGGTCAAGGAACAAAGGTAGATCAACTGAATTCAAGAATTTGAACTCTGTTGGGATAATATGATCTGTAGATAATTGAACTCTATTGGGATAATTTAATCAAAGTTAGATCAATTGAATTCAAGAATATGAACTCTGTTGAATTTGAATTGGAATTATGATATGAAAATTATTTTTATTTCGATGTGAAGATCCAACTACAACAAGTATGACCAAGATAATGACACATGGGTCTAAACACTTACTAATGGAAACAATATACCATTGGTAAAGAAACTATCTTACACAGTGACCATTGCAAATAATTAACAACAAATAATTACGTCATTAATAGTAAATAAAGAATCCAACTTCCCCAACTATCTAATAATTTAAGATATATATAAATTCATTACAGATATGGAATTATATATATATATATATATATATATAATATATATATATATATATATATATATATATATCTATATCTATATATATATATATATAGATATATATAAATATAAATATAGATATATATATATATATATATATATATATATATATATATATATATATATATATATATATATATATATATATATATATATATATATATATATATATGAGCATAATAATTTAAGATATATATAAACTATATTACAGATATGGCATCCTGCCTCAATCATAAAAACTAGTATCTTTAGGTCAGGCAGAAGATCAAGGACAACATAGATCACAATGCAAACCCTGGTCAAACAATCAAATATTTTCATTGTATCAATGACATCAATAATAGTAAACCTCTACTCATTAATAACATTAAGTTCTAGCAGCATTGTATCACAACGTGAAACCCTAGCTCATTAGTCCAACATCATATTCTCACTGGCCAACATCATAGACAACATATATTGAAGGCAACATATCTCTGATCAACAAAGTGACGAAACCCTAACACATTAACAACAATTATGGCCTCGAATTTGACAAACCCTAACAATATATTGACAAATTCTCTCCAAACTATTACTTAACAATTACAATGTCAAAATGTATTCAAGGAGACTGACCCATTCAATATTAATCCTAGTGACTGCCTAAATACATACATTAGATCATGACAAGTCATGGAAATCCATAAGGGCCACAAAAATATACAAAACTATGTCCTGTCACCATAAGGGCCACAACAATATACAAAATTGTGTCATGTTAGTTGTTCAAGGCATCTTAAACAACACTGGCACCAAAAAAACCCACAGTTCTCTTTAAACAAAAAACACACAGTTCTCTTTAAACAAAAAAACCCAAACCCTAACAGCATATCAACAAATGCTCTCCAAATTGTTACTTAACAATTACAATGTCAACATGTAACCCTAACAACATATCAACAAACACATATCAACATGTAACCCTAACAACATATCAACATGTAACCCTAACATCATATCCATAAGGGCCACAACTATATACAAAATTGTGTCTTGTCACCATAAGGGCCACAACAATATACAAAATTGTGTCATGTTAGTTGTTCAAGGCATCTTTAACAACACTGCACCAAAAAAACCCACAGTGCTCTTTAAACAAAAAAACCTAAACCCTAATAGCATATCAACAAACACTCTCCAAACTGTTAAATATTATACGATATAACATCTCTAAGTTTACCTTTTCCATTTCAAGAGGTGATCCCCTCACCTTTAGCACCCATTCCCTAAAGAAAAACCAACCAGTTGAATCCATGTTTGTTTGTTGGAATAGACTATAGGCTAATTGACATGGAAGGTTACATGGAAGGCTTAAGGCACCACTTCTCTAGGGCTTG
Source organism: Pinus tabuliformis (assembly GCA_031772625.1). Lineage (NCBI taxonomy): Eukaryota > Viridiplantae > Streptophyta > Pinopsida > Pinales > Pinaceae > Pinus > Pinus tabuliformis. Next base: position 1,869,265,346 of record CM062817.1, read on the forward strand.
AACTCTACAACTTAATAAATAGTATTTTTTATCAGTAAACAAAGTTCTAACATTCAATCAAAACAATTAATCACTCAAAGGAGAGTTCCTATGGTTCACTGCCTATTAGCCAATTTCTATGGTTGTGAAAGTATGAAATAAGGATTTGTAGCTTTCCTAAATATTTTCAGTCAAAAATCTATACAATTCCATTTTATGAGAAAAAATTCTTATTTTCAGTGGAAGATCTGTACAACTTCATTTTATGAGAAAAACTTTTGTATCTCAACTAAAGAAAGGCTTACTGCCAATTTGAAAGGTTTTGTATGAAACAAGGATCTGTAAAATTCCATTTTATGAAACAAGGATCTGTACAATTCCATTTTATGAAAGGCTCACTGCCTATTTGCTAAGGATTCAATTTGCTTACCTCAAGGAAAGCAAGGAAACCATTGGCCCTTCAATCCTAGCTTCTGTCGAGTTACAGTCAGTCCTATTCAATCAATTGACTGGTAACAAGAAGGATAGAATGTCCAGCTAAGAGAGCCCTATGGTCGGTGAGTTTCAAGCCCCCATGGATCACAAATAGTTGTAATTATTCAATAGATTTGGTTCCCAGTGACAGAAGTAACCAAAATAGATGCTAATATGATAGTCCCGTTGTAGTCAAATATAAAAATAGCATAGAAAATCTCTAAACACCAAACCTTAATAGTATTTGAACTTAATTGGTTTCAAATTCAAATTCCTAATGTAGATTTTTCCTACATACACACTTACCTCATAGATTTTTCAAGGCATATTTAACAACACTGGCACCAAAAGAACCCTCAAATATTTAATAACACCAGAACCAAAAAATACCCACCAAAAAACCCATAGTGCTCTTTAAACAAAAAAACCCAAACCCTAACAACATATCAACAAACACTCTCCAAACTATTAATTAACAATTACAGTGTCAACATGTAACGCTGACTCAACATGTCACCCTAACAACATATCAACATGTAACCCTAACAACATATCCATAAGGGCCACAATAATGTACACAAAATTACACAAAACCCAAAACCCACACAGTTGAAGGTGTTTAAAAACACAGGCAGATAAGCTGAACAAAGGTACAATAATCCATCCAGATAAATGTGTTTAAAAACATAGGTAGATAGGCTGGTAGGATAGTGTCCTACCTTCCAATCGTCATTTCGTTGGCTTCCTCCATGCCAGAATGCCACATGAACCCAAAATTCTCCAAAACTCGTAGCTGCAACTGCAAATCACACAGTGACCTGCAAGATAGGCATCACACATTATCGTGTGGTTATACATCCCTAAGCATGCAGAAAACAATGAAATTCAACCAAAAAGCTCAAAAAATTATGCATATACCTGAAAAAAACCCTTCGGAGAATGAAACAACCATATCCAAGACCGAGTCCAGCTAAATCCGCCAATGGGACAAACAAAAATGAATACCTAGCCCAATACATTTGACGGGGAAGAAAAAACAGCCCAATAAACCAGACAAAATGGATGATAAAAACTTAACAACCTCTCAAACAAGGATTTGAACTGCATCATAACCCACTATCTGCAGTGCCAAGGATGGTTATGGCTGTGACCACCATTGCAGCAGTGCCACACAAGTATTTGTTAGCATAAAAAAACAACAACCAAACCCAAATAGAAATGCAAAACATAAAAGAGAAGCCTCCAAGACTATACCCTAAACTAACACTAACGCTTCCCAAATTGGTTGAACTGGTCACTAGGTACGGTGGACAGGTGGACACATGCAAATTATAGGTGTCATACGACATCAAGGCAAGGTTGCATAGCATGGTTGCAGTCTGAGGTGGAGGCATTCAAGTAATGGTGTCTCTCCCCTAGTGCAATCATATAAATTAAATGGTTGACACATTAATTTATGTAGTGCAATCATATAAATTAAATGGTTGACACATTAATTTATGATATATATATATATATATATTTTAAAAAAAAGAGACGAGAAAAACATTTAACAAAATTCTTAACTATGTAGATTCATCTAATTTAGCATTGAAGTTTTTAATTTATAAATAATACCAGGATCAATATCAATGCCAAAAAAGCATAACTCTTTTTATATGACACTTGTTAAATGTTTATATGAGCTTTCTTAATTAATCATTTTAGTTAAAACAACAAAAAATACAACTACCTTGGATATGGATTTCAACATTTGATTTGTATATACTATAAGAATATCTTAGAGTATTTAATGGAAGATAAGTCCCTATAATCCACCCAACAAGTATTGATAATTAAATTAAAGTTTTGGAAGTGTTATTAAGTATTGATAATTAAGTTAAAGTTTTGGAAACCCTATTCCAAAATAGACCAGCTTCAACTTAAATACATTCACTTTTAATTTTTAAAATTTAAATAATATTAAAATAAATTATTATTTTTTAATTAATTTAGTTGATTAAAAGTGGGAAGTTGAGTTTGTGTGGTGTGTAGGTTGGAATTTTAGTTTAATTATTAACTAGTGCAACAATATAAATTAAATGAGGTGCATATATATCAATGCATAATATTCATCTAAACACTTTTAATACATCTTTGATAAAATTAAAAAAATTATTAAAACTAAATACATATTATTATTATTATAAAAAAGAACTAATATATAAGTTAAACATAAATAGATTTAGAAAACATGGAAAAATAATCTTAATCATGGAAATTGATGTTGACTTTACCATCAAGATTCTTAATCTACAAACAATACCATGACTTATCAATATCACATGCCCAAAAAATCCACAACTCACTCCATTTTAGACTTGTTAATATGATATCTTTTTTTTACTTAATCAATTTAATTAAAAAGGAAAAAAAGGCATAACTACTTTGGAGATAAATCTCAACGTTTGATATGTGTATAGGAATAAAAATAATATAGAATATTCCATGGAGGTTAAATCCTTATCATCCACCTAATAGTTATTGATAATTAAATTAAAAGACATTCCTAATAACTATTATATGGATGGTAGGATTTTAGAATATGCTTACTATTATTTTTTTGAAGCAAAAAAATACATTTACTAGGAAACTCATATCCTCCAAAAGCCTCAATAATCCATGCTAATACAGAACGAGAGACCAAAAAACATAAAAATGAATGGGCCAACACCTATGGACAAGGGCCATGACCACAAGAAGAGATGAAGCATATACAGACTCCCAAAGAAACCATCTGAGGAAGAAAACAATGCAGAAAACAAAAGACAACCAACCATGTAATCCTTGGACCGCCAACAATATAAGCCAGAGGAAAGAAGGAAGAACCCGTAGGACCAATAAAAAAAGGAACAAGATCCAGATTAACATAGGTCCACCAAAGAAAAATAACCTAATCAAAATAAATCTGACAAAAATAAGCCTAATAAAAACAAAGAATCCTAATCCAAAGATAACTAGCAGAGAAGCAAAAAGAATAGAGAGTGTGTGCCTGTTGACAGAAACAAAGACATTTCTAAAGGAATAAGGCCCCAAAGCTATGGATGATACCATTGATGGTGTACTTGAACTAAATCTATGCAAATAAAATAGAAGACCCTCGCTTGGAGAGTATGTCTATAATAGTATTCTTCTCACAAAAGATATGACTAAAGGAGATAGATTTAAAAGAATCCATAAAATTTTTGATTTTCTCTATCCAATGGATCAAACTTGGAAAAAAAATAGTGGATTGACCTTTACCCTAGTCTATGATGGTCTTCGAGTTCCAAACCAACAAAATCTCCTCCAAGGATGGCAAGGATGCACATTGCATCACCCACGAAAGAGCAAGCACCTTAACTTTGATGTTGGAGCCAGATCCCCTAAACCAAAAGAAATGGAAGTCATGGAAGGGTCTCAATATGATGAGAGCACCACACCCACACTCTCCATTAGCAGAGGTTCCATCAAAAACCAATCATGGATGTATAATCTAAATTCTTATAGGTCCAACGCTGCATATGGCAAGTGGGATTCCATGGGCCAATTTCCATAAAGTAGGCCACTATGTTCAAGGCAGTATATCTTAACTCAAGGGATTTATTCTCAAAAATTTGTTTGTTTCTAGAGCACCATATTCCCCAGAAAATGTGTAATGGGATAGCCTTGCACTCTTGAAAGAATTTTTTCCAATTAATGAGACATGCAACAATAGAACTTATGTCCACCTGTGGAATAATCTTAAGGGAAGTAGAGACCTCCTCCGAAATGGAGATGGTGAATGGGAATTTCAAGAAAAGGTGCAGATCATCCTCAAATGTTGATCTACAAAGAAAATATATACTGGATCACAAAAATCCTACCTTGACCAGATTATCCTAGGTAAGAATTCTATTATGAAAATCTAATGAGGTGAAACATTTTAACTTTGATGGAACCTCCCACCTCCACATACGGGCCAACGATTCTGTGGCTTGGTCCTACCAATTCTTTAATGTATGAATAAACATATTTGGTAGAGATGTTGTCTCAATAAGCACGTCCATCCCATGTGAGCCTATTTACGTTCTCAGACAAAACTATTCCCTGCATTGCATAAATTTGGATCTATAAGTTTCCCATTCAACTGCGATCTCTAGAGGGAGTGCCAATTCGTCGGCATGCAACTAATTGTGATCCATACTTATGCAGGAATGAAACAAAATACATATATAAACATAAACACATAGATGTAGCATAAATAAAACTTCGTTTCATTAATATCAAATAAATGAAATATGCTTACATACAGAATGGAAATAAACTAGCTCGGGAGATGGTAGCTTATTTCTGAGAAGAGATGTGGTGGCTACATACCTTTGAACTATGTTACAATGAGGCTCAAGGGCCTTGTTATTATTGAACATCAAGGGGAAAATCTAAACAACCAAAAACCTAATACTAGGAGATGGAACACTAAGAGTTTGTGGGCCCCATTGGGGTTAGTTGGCTAGCCAACTTCCCGGGGTTGTAACTTGGTGATATGATCTTTGTTTGGTGCATACAATACCTTGTTAGAAATATCTATCTGAGTACCACAAGATTTGTCACAAGACCCCACCTATGGTTACAAGCATGCTGTGGACCTCAAAAAAATGTTGTTTAAGGGGTCAAAACAACTCCAGAAGTTCAGGATCCAAAAAAATACTAAAAATAATAAATGTTGTTATAATCAAGGAATTGATGAAAATAACTGGAGGTCTAGGTGGAATAGGTGGGTGGCCACCAATATCCACCAGGATCAAATAGGTTAGGGGATAAAATAAATTCTTCTTCTTGATAATATATACTAAGATAATGTGCCCATGCCTATGCATACAATGAATAATGGGAGGGGAGAGGATATGTTGCCCAATAATGGCATATAAACCTATATGAATTTTATTCCCACAACCTATTACCCATGTGAGATTTCCACACAACCATTCCTTTAATTTCATGAGGTTGTGCCATATAAAAGATGCCTTGTTCTTTTCTGGAGCCCTAGCTAAGACCCATTCTTCCATATTAAGATTGATTAATGTTATTCTCACTAATAATATCCTACCAGATACCAGAACCCTTGAAATTCCTCAGATTCTTGGAAAGTAGAATAAGGTTGAAGTTCTTGGTGCCTTTAATTTCCCAACCCCCATCTGCAATGAGCCTACAAATAGAGCCTAGTTTAGATAGATGAAACTTCTTTTTGTTTCTGGTGCCGACCCAAAGGAAAAGAAAAATGATAGATTCAATTATGTGGATAACTGACATCGGTATATAAAAAAAAGCGCATCCAATAGACTGAGATGTCTTGTAGGAATGCCTTAATCATAATCATTCTTCCACCCAAATAAAGCCATTTGTTTTCCCATAAGGAAAATTTATTTTAAATTTTTTGGATTAGCTAGCTTCAATCCCGCTTCTCATAGTTATTAGGCTTCAAATGAAATGCAAGGTACTTGAATCCTCCGGATAGATTTTTGACCTTGATCCCAAAGATACCAATAATTGTTTAGTAGCCTCCTCCTTAATACTATTAGAGATAAGTTCTGATTTATCCTTATTTAGGATGAGGCCCAAAGAATTTTGAAATTTAGTTATAATTTGATGAAAATTATTCCATTCTAAGAGCCTCACCTCACCAAGTCCCATAACATCATCTACAAACATTAAATGAGAAAGATGAATGTTGTTAGTGACCCCACACCCAGAAATCCTCCCTACCTCCTTAGCTTCTCTCAATGCTCTACTAAGACTATCCATAACCAAAATGAATAATGGTAGAGAGAGTGCACAACCTTTCCTTAGTCCTCTTGAAATGTGGAAAAATTATTTTTCCTGTCCATTGATCAACACTGCTAAATTTGTTGTTGAGACATAGGTCAAGATCCAGTTAATATGTCTACAAGGGAAGTTGATTTTATGTAGGATCAACCTAAGAAAATCCCAATCAACCCTGTCATAGGATTTTATAAGGTCAATATTCATGAGGTAGGCTTTCAATTTACGGGATTTAATAGAGTGTGTAGAAAACCCTATAGATTCACAAGCTCATGCAATGTACTAAAGCACAAGACAAGAATCTACTTCTACTTTCAACCAGCGGAAGCCAATAGATCGATGAAAACAATATAAACAATAAGAAGATAAATAAATGGCACATAAAAAAATATGTATCTTGGGAAAGCCACAGCTCAAAACCCTGCTATTTGTATTGCATATATCAAAAATATGAATGAAGATTCAAAGCTTGTTCTCACTAGAACAATTCCGCACAAGTATGCTCAACTCTCTCAGCTCACAAGCTAGCTCTTGACCAACACTTAGCCAATTCTGCAGCTCTCCAAGCTCCTAATCTCTTACATAATTCCTAGGATGAATGGCCTGTATTTAAAGGGAATTCATGCTTCCAAAACTACGCAATCCAAACATAGGATCAATCTCTGATGCATGCATGATATTTGCACTCCAATAAATAATACCACTTATAGTAAACTTTCCCTGCACTCTAGTCTCAACTGGGTCTTTCTCTGAACTGACATGCATGAGTTTCTCATGAGGGAATATTTAGTTAACTAGAGTAGCACTTGTCGATTCATTAGTGCACCAACTGACTATTAGTCCTCTATTAGTTCCAAAAGAAAATTAGAACTAATTTAACTGAACTTAACTTAGTAAACTAAGTGATCTAATTTCCAACTCAATTTAAACTCACACTGGACCACTAAAATTTAGGGAGAACATATACATGACTTCCAAGTCGAAATTCCTAGGCTAATTAAGTTAATTAAACTTAATTAACTATTTACAAGTTGTTATTAGAATAGAATTCGATTTTAATTCTCAGTTTAATTGAAGGAAAAACTAAATTGGAATTTCTTGTTTCCATTTCTCAACACTTCGTCTCAACAAGAAAGGGATTATTAGCTACCCCAATCTTATCCCTGTGAAACTAGAATTTACATGTTGACAATGCCTTTGTCAAAATTTCAACATATTTCTCCTCCGTGGGAATGTACTCTAACAACATAATCCGCCTCAATACATAATCTCTAAGATGATGATATCAGATATCAATATGCTTGGCCCAGTCATGAAAAACTGGATTTTCAGAGAGTTTGATACAACTATGATTATCGCAGTAAATCATAGTTTGATCCATCTACTGAGCAAACAAACCAACTTGAATCTTCCTCATCCAGATGGCCTCACATGATGCCTGACTCATAGCCATGTACTTTGCCTCTACCGAGCTGAGTGCAACTGATCTTTGTTTCCTTCTATACCAAGAAACTGTCGCTGAACCAGTACTAAAGATCCCTCCTCATGTGCTCTTCTGGTCGAATGGACTCCTTGCCCAATCTATATCAATGAAGCCTTAAAGCTTCACTCCCTCTATCTGTCTGTACCATAATCCATATTGAGAAGTGCCCCTGAGGTATCTCAACACATTCTTTTCCACCTTCCAATATAGCTTGGTAGGCCTAACCATCGCTTGACTAAGATGGTTAACTGCATAGCACATATCCGATCGTGTGTTCACCAAGTACATAAGTGAACCCACAAGATGCATGTAAACAATAGCTTCCACTACTTCCCCTAAAGTAGCATCCTCCTTCCTCTAGTTACCTGCTAGAGGAGTCTCCATAGGTTTTCTTCTCTTCATGCGGAATCTCTGGAGTATGTCGTTGTCATACTTTCCTTGAGACACAAACAACTCCCCATCTCCCTGCCATACCTCCATGCCAAGGATGTGTAGGTTTTAACCCCGTATAGAAATTACCTGCATACGAATTCTAAAACATAGAAAATAAACAATGCGAGAGCATAACACATAAAACACATATACACAGAGATTTTCCCATTGGATCCCAAAACCAGGACTACCAGCTTGATTTTTCATTATATCCTTTCAATGTTACAATACATATTTATACATGCTGAAGCATCCAATACCATGGACCGAAAACCATCGCGTCCAAAACCATGGACCGAAAACCGTAGGTAGGTTCGCTCAACCTAATATAGGGTCCAATTTTTTTTTTTCCCGGGGCACTACCTCGGACCTCGTAGAGGGGGGCTGCCCACCCCCCTCAAACCCCCCGGACAGGGGGGGGCTGCCACCCCCCCTGTGACCCCCCCGCTACGCAATCGATGCAATGAAGGGGGGCTCCACCCCCCCTCTAACCCCCCGGTTCACTACGTGGGTTAGTCGTGGAAAGAATATAACACAACCCAACAATCTCCCACTTGTTGTTTTCTTTCCACACGGGGCCACAGGAGAGCTTAGTCATTTTTCTAGCCCTGAAATGCCCATTGTTTCTCTACACCAAGAGAAATTCTCAGAGCTCACAGATTTTGTCAATGCATCTGCAGTATTCTTCAAAGTGTCCACCTTTACCAGCAACACCTTTTTGTCTTCTATCATATCCCTCACAAAGTGATACTGAACATCAATGTGCTTTGTCTTTGAATGATAAGCAGGGTTCTTTGCCAAGAAAATTTCACTTTGGCTGTCACAGTCTATTCTTATAGCTCCCTGTACTAACCCCATACTTGAACACAATCTCTACAACCAAACTTCTTCCTTTCTTGCATGAGTGGCTGCCATGTATTCTGCCTCTGTAGTTGATAGTGCCACTACAGATTGTTTCTTACTCATCCAACTGACTGCACCTCCAAATAGGTTAAACACATACCCACTTGTAGATCTTCTTTGATCCAAATCTCCAGCCCAGTCTGCATCAACAAATCCATGAATATCCAACACTCTGTCCAATCCTGGTCTTCCTTGGTAGCACAAACCATAATCACTAGTGCCACGCAAATACCTGAAAACCCGCTTTACTGCTGTCTAGTGCTCCTTCCCTAGTTTTGACATAAACCTGCTCAATACTCCCACTGCATGTGCAATGTCTGGTCTAGTACAGACCATTGCATACATCAGGCTACTGACTTCACTTGGATATGGAACACGGGACATGTCCTCTTCCTCTTCTTGTGTCTTGGACACTGTTCAGCAGATAACCTCACACCTACAGGAATAGCAACCTTCACCGGTTTACTATCCTGCATATTAAACCTCTGCAGTATTGTCTCGACATACTTCCTCTAGTTTAACCAGAGCTTCCTATTTGCTCGATCTCTTTTAATTTCCATGCCCAAAATATAGTTTGCAGCACCAAGATCTTTCATGTCGAATTTGGAGGACAATTGGGTCTTCAAATCCTGGATAATTTCTTTGTCATTTCCAACCAGCAACATATCATCCACATACAAGATCAGATAAATAACACGGTCACCAATTAATGTAAACTACACATAGTGATCTACTTTGCTTCTAGTGAAGCCAAGTCCTTGTATAAATGTATCAAATTTCTGATACCACATCCTTGTTGATTATTTTAACCCATATAGAGACTTCTTTAACTTGCATACCAGTTCTTTCTTACCCTTCACCGCAAAGCCTTCAGGTTGCTTCATGTAGATTTCCTCTTCTAAATCCCTGTGAAGAAATGTTTCCTTCACATCCATCTGTTCTACCTCAAAATCAAAAGCAGCAGCAACAGATAAAAGTAACCTAATAGAAGTTACCTTGGCAACAGGAGAAAAAATATCACCAAAATCAATTACCGGAACTTGGGAATAACCTTTTGCTACCAACTGAGCTTTGTATTTCTCCACCTTCCCTTCTGCATTTATCTTCTTTTTAAACACCCATTTGCTGCCAATGGGTTTCCTTCCAGCCGACAACTCCACCAGATCCCAAGCCTCATTTTTGTGCGAAGATGCCATTTCATCAACCATGGCCTCTTTCCAGTGTTTTCCATCCTCTGAATCCACTGCTTCCTTCACAGTTTTGGGATCATCATCAGTAACAGACAAAGAAAAATTTGAATAGGAAGCAGATAGACTATACCTTTCTGGCTGCCTTCTTTCTCGAATTGATCTTCTCAGAGCCAGAGTTTGTGGCTCTTCATCTTCTGATTCCTCCTTTGTTGTAGAGTCTGATTCTTCCTCCATTAGCTCAAACTCTATCTTCTTAGATTCCTTTTTTTGGACTTCATGTTTAATAACATCTTTCACCTCTCTAAACACCACATCTCGGCTGTACACAACCTTCCTTGTTACTGGGTTCCAAGGCTTATAACCCTTTAAACCATCCTTATACCCAATAAAGATGCACTTTTCAGATTTACTATCCAACTTGGTTCGTTTCTCCTTTGGAACATGTACATATGCATCACATCCAAATACCCTTAGATGTGAAAGAGAGGGTTTTTTACCAGTCCATACTTCTTGTGGAGTCTTATCCTCCAACGCTGATGAAGGTGACTTGTTGACCAAGTAACATGCAGTATCCACTGCCTCTGCCCAGAATTCCTGTCCTAACCCGGCACCACTGAGCATGCTTCTTGCCCTTTCCATCAACATCTTGTTCATTCTTTCTGCAAACCCATTTTGCTGAGGTGTATATGGAGTAGTCTTTTTCCATGCTATACCACACTTATTACAGAATTCTTCAAATTCCTTGCTGCAAAACTCTCCACCATTATCTGTCCTCAACACCTTTATCTTCTTCTCTGTCTGATTTTCCACCAGAGCCTTAAATTCTTTAAACCTGTCAAAGACTTCAGATTTCTTCTTAAGGAAATATATCCATGTATTCCTTGATACGTCATCTATAAATGATACATAGTACATAGACTTACCCAGTGATAGAACCTTCACAGGTCCAAACACATCACTGTGCACAAGCTCTAATATCTGTTTTGCCCTCTTAGCACCAGAGGGGAAACTCACCTGATTCTACTTCCCATATACACAATTTTCACAGAAATCAAAATCCAGAGAGCTATTACTCATACCTTCTACCATACCTTGACCATGAAGTATTTGAAGGCCCTTCTCTCCAATATGTCCAAGCCTTTGATGCCACAGCATGGTCTTCTCTCCAGAGACCACTAGATTTTCAGTTCCACTTTCAGGAACTATAGAATTGTTGCACCCATCAACAACAGTGCTACCTTACAGCTTGTACAAAGTTTCAGTCCGAACTCCCCGCATCAATACCAGTGCTCCCCGGACCATCTTGCAGGTATCCTTTTCAAACACTGTTTTTACACCTGCATCATCCAACTTGCTTACAGAAATCAGATTTCTGGCCAATGCAGGAATATGCAGAACACCCGGAAGTGTTCTAACCCTTCCACCTTGCAACTTCAACTTTACTTTTCCATGACCAATGATTCTAGCCTTCCTATCATCTCCTAAGAAGACATCACCACCATCGTATTTCTCATACTCACAGAACCACTCTCTATGGGGAGTGAAGTGAAAGGATGCACCTGAGTCAATCAACCATGCCTCATGATCTACATGTGTACTGGAAGAAGCCAAGTACACATCCCCACCTTCATCTGAGGTGGTTTTTGCCTCTGCCTTTCCTTTATCAGGAGCTTTAGATTTACAGTCCCTTTTGAAGTGCCCTTCCTTTCCACATTTCCAGCACACCACCTTTACAGGTTTTCCTGGAGATTTAGATCTCCCACTCGATGACTTATTTTTGTTTCTATTCTGGGACCGTCCTCGTACAGACAAGGCATCACCATTCTGGCTCTCCATATTTTTCCGTATCATCTCCTCCATCAACAAGGCTGAGACTATTTCATCAAACTACAAAACAGTTGCATTGCTACCTATTACAATAACCAGACTATCCCACGAATCTGGTAGAGAACACAACAAATTGATGCACTTATCTTCATTTGAAATTTTAATATCAACAGACGCTAACTGACTTACCACAGTATTAAATGCGTTCAGATGCTCTTTCATCGAGTCTCCATCTTTCATCCTCAGGTTATAAAGCTTTTCCCGCAGGAACAGTTTATTCACCAGAGACTTAGATTGGTACAAAGTCCCTAATTTGTCCCACAAAGCCTTCGCCGTAGCTTCCCCTGATACATTTAGCAATACTGAATCTGGGACACACAATCGTATTGTGCTCTTTGCCTTCCGTTCCAACTTCTTCCATTCTTCATCGGTCACTCCCGTTGGTTTAGTACCTGGATCTACCGCGATCCACTGAGCTTTATCCACCAATAGATCCTCCATCTTGAGTTTCCACAACTCAAAACTCTGCTCATTGAACTTCTCAATCTCTATCTTTCCGCTACTCGCCATCTTCTTTCACCACTAGAATCGATCTCGCAGATCTCCCACTGAATAGGGTATACCACAGGCCCGAGCGAAACCCCTCAGCAACAAAGGCATCCCCTTGAAGCCAAAACAACTATGGTACCAAATGTAGGTTTTAACCCCATACAGAAATTACCTGCATATGAATTCTAAAACATAGAAAATAAACAATGCGAGAGCATAACACATAAAACACATATACACAGAGATTTTCCCACTGGATCCCAAAACCAAGACTACCAGCTTGATTTTTCATTATATTCCTTTTAATGTTACAATACATATTTATACATGTTGAAGCATCCAATACCATGGACCGAAAACCATCGCGTCCAAAACCATGAACCGAAAACCATAGGTAGGTTCGCTCAACCTAATATAGGGTCCAATTTTTTTTTCCTAGGGCACTGCCCCAGACCTCATAGAGGGGGGCTACCCGTCCCCCTCAAACCCCTCGGACAGGGGGGGCTGCCACCCCCCCGTGATCCCCCTGCTACGCAATCAGTGCAATGAAGGGGGGGCTCCACCCCCCCTCTAACCCCCCGGTTCAATATGTGGGTTAGTCATGGAAAGAATATAACACAACCCAACATGATGTAATGCATGAACCCATGTACCTCATCTAAAACTCTATCACAACTTCCTCGTAAGATTTGATGAGCTGATCATCACCTATCAGTATGAGATCATCAACATAAATTACAATGATAAAAAATTTACCTTCCACCACTACGTGGTAAAGGTTCGCATCTGCTTCACTCTTTGTGAAGCCCAACCCAGTGAAGTAGCTATCTATCCTGGTGTACTAAGCAAGGGATTCTTACTTGAGCCCATATAATGCTTTATTGAGTCGGCACACATGTGACTCATGGTCAAAGGTCTCAAAACGTCGAGGTTGCTTTGTGTACACCTCTTCCTCAATCATTCCATTAAGGAAGGTTGCCTTCACATCCATCTGATGTATCTTCCAACCCATCTATGATGATAGTGCCAATATAGATCTAATCGATGAGTACCTTGCAATAACAACAATGGTCTCATCATAGTCAATCCCCTCTACCTATGAAAAGCCACGGACCACAAATATAACCTTATGCTTCTCCACACTACTATCTAGAACTTTCTTTACATTGTAAAGCCAATGGGAGCTCACCGTTGACTTGTCATTCGGTCTCAGGACCACATCCCAAACACTTTTACGAACTATGGAGTCATACTCCTCAACCATGGAATCAACCCAAATCGGTTGTTTCATTGCTTCCTTAAAGGAAGATGGCTCTATCACAACACATTTTCCCATAAGAGCCATGTATCCAGTGTACCTCTCAGGTGACCTCCTCTATCTGCGTTGAGAAGTGGGTGCTCCCACATTCTCTCGTGCATTGTTGGTCACTTTAATTGTTCAATAATAAAACAGTCGAGTGCCACATTAATTATCAACCTAGGAAAGTCTGATTATTCCAAAGGTGACTACGTACTGTATGTACTCAATCCTAATGGTATTAAAAGCTGTAGTATAAACAATCTACTATCTTATGAAATCCCTACCCTGTGTTACAGCAGTTACAGTAGTTACAGCCTATTGCAGAAAATGAAGTAAGAACAAATAACTTTAAAGGAAACAAGTCTGCAAAAGGAAGTGATGGTTGTCCTGCAACAAAGGATCAGGACCCTATCCTCAGAGTAAGGACTTTCAGCACCTGCCTCTATTGTCCAGTTCACACATACACTCTGTAAATCCTAATCACCGGTGAGGCACTCATATGCAACATCAATCAGCTAAAAGGAAAACAGAGTTTCAGCAAAAGTAAATATCATTAGAAGCAGTAACTGTAATATAAATAGAAATCACACACACACACCACACAATAGAAAGAAGATGGGTGAATCTTGTGATGAAGGTGGGCCCTGTCCTTCTCACAAGATTCCCCAGAACACAGGAATTAAAATAAAATACTCAGAACATAATTGTATTCATCTACCAATAAACCATATTACAGAAAGAGATTCAGTCTCATCCCTTCACTACAAGTTCTGTGTTACAAGTTGTTACCCTCCTTTCTCCTTCTCTAATGTATAAAGAGGAGACATCTATTACAACAGATTTTCATACATTCGGTTTCAACCCTTTTGTACCAAAAATAAGAAAGTCAGTTCTTGATAACAAAATATTGTTACAGCCATGAGGATCATGATCATTACGACCAATATAGTAATCGGTCAGACTCTTTTGCCGATGCAGATTTGTTACGCAAATCCCAACTGTTCCTCAAAGTGCGCGTGCTGTTCGTGGTGTTTCAGCATCGAGGTTCATGCTGTTCTTGCTGTTTCAGCTTCACAGTTTGCGCTGTTTCCGCTGTTTCAGCAACGGCAAAATGTGATCCTGCCAGTTAGGCAGTTTCAGCAATTAGTCAACACTTTAATCAACTTCAGGGAATAATTATAAAGATAGCATGATTACGTGTTAAATAATTAAACATGTAGTAATGAGGAAAGTTATTATGTACCTTTTGGAGTGATCAAGCCAAAACACTAGCAAAGGCTTTCACTTAAGGGTTGAAGAGGGTAATACAATGGCAAAATATACAGTAAAAAATAGACAAAATGGGAACCTAACATCCCCCCCAACTGAAAATGTTGCATGTCTACATGCAACGTCTAATCTGAATCGGAATCAGAATACTGGGCTGAACAGTGTAGATTTCTTATACAGTAAGTATAGAAAGTGTTGTCAGCCATGTCTCTGAACCCTTGGGCATTCTGAATGCTTTTCCATGCTGCCAATTCTTCCTTTTTAGTCAATGAAAATTGAGCCTTGTATTATTCTCCAGGAAGCCATAAGAGAGGGAAATGAAAACGGTACCCAATCCACCATTCAGCACATTGTCTCATGCATTTTATATAAGCAGGTATCCTTGAGATTGCTGCCTGCAGATTGAGGGGATTGTAGGGATGGTATTCCCTTCTTTCTTTGCGACACTGTTCCCAGAAAAATTCATTTGCTTTTATGGCCAGAGTTCCTTTAGCTTTGACATAATGCTAGCAGTCTTCCAAGACTGCTGCTTGCAGATTCCTAATGTGATCGATCATGCCTGTCTCTCGTAGATTCCGTTGATGTTCCATGAGGAAGATGGCTGCATTCTGTGATTTCGGGCGAATCCAGAGAAGACAGTTCTCCTCGTTGTGTTGTGCAGACATGAAAGCATTCTGCCAAGTGAATTGGTTGGCCAAAAAGGAAATAAAAGCTCTTATTTGAATGTCACCACAAATAGGAAGTAAATTAATCTTTCTATCTTCAAGCATAGCCTCGTTATGAAGATAGAGTTCGCACAACAAATTCTGATCATTGTTTGGTGCTTCTGCAAAAGTTTCAATGAATTGCTGTGGTGTAGAGACCTGGTGTGGTCTGCCATCCTTTATTGCTTTCAATTGGAGGAACGCCAAGCATTCTCTCAAGAATACAGAGTAATTAAAAGAAGGCTTTCTTGAAGCCAGTAAGCGCTGGACCAAATCGAGGATAAGGGACAATCTGGCTTTTAATTGCTTATTTTCTTTGTGCTGTGCACGAGACTGTTCCATTGCTTCCCAATTCCTATAGGCATAGTTAAACCATAATGATTTCTGCTGTTGAAATGCCTTTCCTTGGGAAAGCTCATATTCTGCTTTCCATGTGTAGCTTAATTCTTGAAAAGTAGAAGTCTGTGCATGAGCATCACTAACACAGGGAGGTTCAGTTTGTATATGCACAGTTGTAAAAGATTTTGATTCTGGTTCCTGCTCATCAATAACTTGGGTAGGCCGGGGTGGTTCCATTTCTTCCTCTGATTTCTGCTCATCAATAACTTGGGTAGGCCGGAGTGGTTCTGCTTCCTCTTCAAATTTCTGCTCATCACTAACTTGGGTAGGCCGGAGTGGTTCTGTTTCTTCTTCAGATTTCTGCTCATCACTAACTTGGGTAGGCCGGGGTGGTTCTATTTCTTCTTCAGATTTCTGCTCATCACTAACTTGGGTAGGCCGGGGTGGTTCTATTTCTTCCTCTGAAATCCTTGAAGACCCTGCTGGTTCTTGTGGAACAGTAGGGTGTTCCTTTTTAAATATAACAGGGCTGGCTCCAATCAATGGGACTGCAATTATTTTATATCCTGCCTGAGTATAGATATCCCCACATTCACTGCACATGTATTCACTGTATTGCTCTTTCTCTACACTCTTTTCAGCTTGAGATGCTACTTGAGCTAACATGTACAGGTTGAGTTCTTCTTTATAGGCTTCCCTAGCCATTGCTAATTCTTTTCTGATAGGCCTTAATTTCTGAGTTTAAGAACTCATTTTCTTCTTGTAGGGAGGCTAGAGTGACTGGGGCTTCTACAGTTACAGATTCCAAAGGAAAAGAAAATTGTTGTTCAACATTTTCTTCATCATGTGCATCCCCAATAGGTGGTTCTTGTGTTTCACCTAGGGCATCTTCTTCTTGCTCCCCAACAGGTGGTTCTTGTGTTTCACCTATTGGGTCTGTGGCTGGTTCTTGTGTAACAGCCACATGCAGGTCGTCTTCTTTTTGCTCCCCAATAGGTGGTTCTTGTGTTTCACCTATTGGGTCTGTGGCTGGTTCTTGTGTAACAGTCGCATGTCCTATATCAGCTTGGATGTTTGGTTTGAGTTTGTCGGCAGCTGGTTCTTGTGGAGTAGCTGCCTTTGTTGAGAAAAATGATGTTACAAAATCGTGAACACTTTGAATTTCGGCATCTGAGGGTGAAGGAGGTGAAGGTTCAGGGCTATGGGAAATACGGGGTTTTAAAATAATAGGAGGAACGACCTCGGTTGCTGCAAACAACCTTGTTCGTTGCCGAGGTAGGGAACCAGGAGAGACAATAGTTTTCCTCTTGCGAGGACTTTTACTCAGGGAATCATCAGAAATAGTGGCTACCTTTACTGAGGCCCTGGTTCTTCTTTTTGACGGGGTTGCAGTTTTTTGTTGCTTTTTCCTTTTTAGGAAAGTGATGAGAGTATCCTCATCTGAATCATCGGTAGGGATGTGAACTATGGGAGTGGACGGTTCGACTTCATCATGGGGTGAGGAGTGCAGCGGATTTTCAGTGCTTAATTAGGGTGTTCCTGCTGTTGGTTGCTGAGTTTCAGCTTCTTGCTGGGAATCTTCTTCATTTTGCTGAGGATTTTCCTCAACTTGCTAGGGAGGGTTAATGGGGGGAGGTGGGTTATGCAGGGCGAAGCCTCTATTTATCAGGAGTTGGACCAAACGATGGTGTGTGAGACAGAGGAGTTGATGCCTAGCGTTCACAGTGTAATGTGCCATATTTTTCAGACATCCAAGGAGATAATAAGGCATATTTACTAGACGACCATGCTGCAAATGATTTAATAAGACAAATTCATGTTGGTAGACTACCTGGTAGCGGCCCTCGCAAGTGAAGTAGTGCTTGACGAATTCTGCAACTTTTGGCCAAGGCGGTGGTAATGACCGAAGCGCAACACCCCTGCCTTTTGCTTCCACCTGCTCCCCAGGTAGCAGGAAATCTTGCTGCGCATTGAGGATAAGATGCTTCCTGCTGAACCAGCGAATGTCGTTGGTTGGAAGCCCCGAAACTTGTGCTATGTATTCTTCTGTTACTGGGATTCTGACCCCTTGGACAATAGAATACCCCTCCCTCAAGTTGCATGCAAATTCGAGAACTTGCTGCAAATCAAATTCCGGAAGTCTTCTAAAATAGTCTACCCATCCTACCTGAAGGAAGATTTGGTATGCATCTGGGTAAATTTCTAGTAATGCCATCGAGCCAAGTTCATGTCTAACAACATCTCCACCCATGGTCACTGTTTTAGGCAGAATACAGAGTGCAGAGCCGAGTTGTTGAAGTCGAAACAGAGCAGAACGTTGCAAAATGAAATTATGACGTGGTCAGGCATAAGCGAGGTGGATTAGACACAACCGGGAGGAATAGGGATGGCAGTGATAGGCATGTCCTATAATGATTACGATATTTTGGTAATCCCCCCAACTGCGGCTGAATGATATGGTTGGCAGTACGACGCTTTTAGCGGTCATGTCAACTATCTCCTCATTATCTACAATTTAATATTCACACATAACATGCATACCTTTACAATTACCTTTGGTTGTTGCGCCGAAAAGTGTTACCTCATCCTTAATAGGTTAATGATCATTATAAAAGAAAGGGTTTGTAAGGTGTGAGGGTTTTTTGTCCACGAGGTTTTTGTTATTCACGAGAAGCAGTAGTGAAGGGGTATTATTAACAGGATAAATGGCCAATTCCTTTGAATAAAGAATAATATATTTCTTTTGGAAATAATAGTTCATTCTCGGGAGTAGAAATGGGGATATTTAGGAAAAATAGAAAAGATTGGTGTTTAAGCAGTGGGATTTGATGTTTCGACACTGGAAATTAGTGTTTTAGCAATGAAAAATGGTGTATCAGCATCGGGAAATGGTGTATCAGCATCGAGAAATGGATTATCAGTAACATGAAATAGTGTATCAGCAACGGAAATGGTGTATCAGTAACGGGAAATGGTGTATCAGCAACGGGAAATGGTGTATCAGCATCGGGAAATGGATTATCAGTAATGAAAAATAGTGTATCAGCAATGGAAAATGGTGTATCAGCATCGGGAAATGGTGTATCAGCATTGGGAAATGGATTATCAGTAACAGGAAATAGTGTATCAGCAACGGAAATGGTGTATCAGTAACGGGAAATGGTGTATCAGCAACGGGAAATGGATTATGATCTGAAATGACAATGCTTTTCCAATCTGCAGATTAATTCTTCCTTTCTTTTTCAGCCACCATCCAAAGCTAAGACCTGCAAAATAATTAATTGTAACATGGCAACCCTTGACAGGGATTATTAGTTAAGAAATCTAATCTAGAAATAAATACATAAACAGGAAATTAAGTGCATTGAGGGATAGCAGGTTCCCCCAAAAAGGGATAGTGTATGTTTGTCATGCCAGTAGCTTTGAAATCCTCTTTAGAAATAGGCCGTTGATACAAACGGAGTCGATACCCATTCACTAATAATGGTGTTCTGCTATCATCAATCGTTAGGAGTCTGACTGTTCCATTTGGAAAAACAGCATCTACTTCATAAGGTCCTAGCCATCTTGTTCTTAATTTCCCCTGAAAATTTTCAAAATGGGAGTCATACAGTAAGGCCCAATTACCTTTTTGGAACTGCTTGTGCTTAATATGCCACCTGGTTCTTTGCTGTTGTATCATGGTTGTTTGATGGATGGCATCCAACCTCTTTTCATCCAATTCTTGAAGCTGCTGCAACCTAGCTGTCTGTGCATCAGTCAAATCAAGGTTAACAGCTAAAGCAGTCCTTAAGGTTTTGATTTCAAATTCCACAGGAAAAACAACATTTTTACCATAGACTAATTCATAAGGTGAAAAACTCGTAGTGTTCCTCCAAGTAGTTCTATAAGCCCATAATGCTTCAGGCAACCTTTGAAACCAGTCCCTTCTATTCTCCTTGACTGTCTTTGTTAAAATGGCTTCTATGACTTTATTTATACTTTCCACTTGCCCATTTGCTTGGGGGTGATAAGGTGTAGTCATCTTATGCTTAATGTGATATTTCTGAAGTGTATCTTTGAAGCCATGAGAATTAAAAGGAGGTCCTCCATCTGTGACTAGTTCTCTAGGCAAACCAAACCTAACAAAGATTTCTTCAAATAGAAAAGTTAACACTGATTCTTCATTAGCTTTGATGAGTGCCTTAGCTTCTACCCACTTAGTCATATAATCTGTGCAAACCAGTATATAAGCTCTTTGATTGGATGGAGGATTGATGGGACCTATAAAATCTAGTGCCCATCTTTCAAAAGGTTCAAGTATTACCTGGTGATTAAGTGGCATTTCATCCCTGTGATTAGGCTGGCCCATTCTCTGATAGCTATCACAGGCCCTAACATATTTCTTTGCATCCTTGAAAAGTGAGGGCCAATAGTAACCCATTCTAAGAACTTTGTGTGCTGTTCTTTTATTTGCAAAATTCCCTCCACAAGGGCCATCGTGGCAAGCCTTCAATATATCATAAACTTCATCTTCTCTGATGCATCTTCGAATTTCCTGGTCGAGTCCTATGTGAAAGAGACACCCACTTATCCAGCTGTACCTAGCACTTTGCTGAACAATCTTTCTTTTTTCTCTGTGCGATAGGTGTGATGGTAGTTTCCCTGCAACTAAGTAATTGGAAATGTCTGCATACCAAGGTGAGTGAGCAGATACTGCAAATAAATATTCATCAGGAAAAGAATCATCTACTGGAATATTTTCATCAGTTCTTAACCGAGAAAGAAAATCAGCAACTACATTTTCTTTACCTGGTCGATCTACAATTGTGATATCAAATTCTTGTAATAATAATAACCATCTGGTAACTCGAGCATTTGTAACTGATTTGTTCATTAAATATTTAATGGCCGAGTGATCAGTATGCACAAAATTAGTGTAACCAGTAATATAATGTTGAAACTTATTAATAGCATAAATAACTACTAAGAATTCTTTCTCGGTGACTGTATAATTAAGTTCAACATGGGTCATATTTTTACTAATAAAATAGATAGCATAGGGAAGATTGTTTTCTTTTTGACCCAAGACAGCTCCAATTGCAGTGTCTGAAGCATCAGAGGATATATGAAAGGGGAGTGCCCAATCAGGTCCTCTTCAAATGGGAGCTGTAGACAATTGATGTTTAAGTTCATTAAATGCTTTTTGACAACCACCAGTCCACTTAAATTCAGCGTTTTTCATAAGTAACACAAACAAGGGAGAAGCTATTTTAGAAAAATACTTGATAAATCTTTTATAATATCCAACATGTCCTAAAAAACTTCTTACATCAGTTTGTGTTTTCGGGATAGGCAGAGTCTGAATTACTTGTACCTTAGCTGAATCAACTTGAATTCATAGGAATGAAATGAAGTGTCCCACAACAATACCTTGATTCATCATCATATGACATTTTTCAGTACTTAAGGCAAGATGTGCTTCTATACACCATTTAAGTACTTTTTCAAGATTTTGTAAAGCATCTTCAAAAGTCACACATAAGGAGTAAAGTCATCCATAAATATTTCTAAGGAATCATTAAGCATATCAGAAAAAATTCCTATCACCGCTTTTTGAAATGTTGCTGGGGCATTACATAGTCCAAATGGAAGAACTTTATAGGCAAAATTCCCCCATGGACTAGTAAAAGTGGTCTTGTCTTGATCTTGGGGTGCAATCTTGATCTGATTATAACCACTAAATCCATCCAAAAAGGAAAAGAATCTCTTACCTGCCAAATTATCTAGTACCTGGTCAATAAATGGTAAGGGAAAATGATCTTTCTGAGTAGCCTTATTCAGAGCTCTATAATCCACACACACTCTCCATTTCCCATTTTTCTTAGTTACTATTACTAATGGTGAAACCCATTCACTATCAGATATAGGATATATAAATCCTGCATTCAACAGTTTTTGAAGTTCTTCTTTTACAATTTCCCTTAAATTGGGATTCATTCGTCGTTGGGGTTGGCAGACTAGGCGAGATCCTTCTTTAATATAAATTCGGTGAGCACATAATTCAGAAGAAATTCCCTTCATATCTGTGTAATCCCATGCGAATGCTTGTTTATTCTTGTGGAGTAACTTCATTAATTGTTGTGTTTCAGCATCTGTTAAGTTAGGGTTTATATTTAATGTTTTGCCAGGCTCGATTTTGACTACTATACTTTTGGAGGGGGTGTCAGCTGATGTCTGAGATAAGTCTTCAGTTTTAAGATTCTGCTGTGATTCAGATTCCAAGATTGAAGTCAAGTGATCATGTATTTCAGAGTTAACCAAAGAAGGTTCAGAAATAAAGCTACTAATTAATTCATCTTCGGTTGAATCTTTAAAAGTTAGGGCTTGTCCGACAGTCAAAATGGGTTGAGTCTCATCATCCTCATAATCTAACCACACTGAATTATCATTGTTAATCATAGGTGTGGTATGAGGGTACAGAGTAAGTTGTTTGGTTTCACATCCATTAGAAATTGTCATTGAACCTGACCTACAGCTAATGAAGGCATCTGCTGTAGCCAGCCAAGGTCTCCCTAAAATCAATGGATGACCCCCCAACTTATTTTTGGTCTGTAACACCACAAAATCAGCTGGGTAGTTCCAAGATTCGACTGAAACTATCAAGTCTTCAATGACTCCTTCAGGTTTGATTGTGGAGTGGTCAGCCAGCTCTAGAATGGTTGGGGTTTCCCTAATAAAAATTTTTAACTGCAGTAACTGTGCTGTTTCAAGTGTCATGATGTTTATTGCAGCACCCAGATCTACCAGAACTCTAGAAACAAAGGTTTTACCAACCTGAACTGTGACTGTGGGTGACCAAGGTCACCATATTTCACAGGGGATTTTTTTTTGACATTAGAGCAGCTAGATCACCCATCACATGAACTGTAAGGGGGTCTTTAGCTTTTCTCCCAGGTTTCTTAATACAAATATCTCTAACAGTTCTAGCATAAATCGGTACATCCCTTAGTGCTTGTAAGAGTGGAATTTTAACATATAAATTCTGCAGCTCTCCTAACAGATTAAAAGCAGGTGGCTCAAGTGTTTTGGTAAGAGCCAAACATTCAGGGAATGGTGGTTCTGTTGCTTCAGCAGTCTTTCTAGAGGATGTTTCAACTGTTTTAGCATTGTTATTAGAGGATGATCCAACTGTTTCAGCATTAGATGACTTTTCTTTTCCGATTTCTTCTTTATCAGAATCGGAAGTGATATCATCAATAATGGGTTCAAGTATTCTTCCAGAGCATAAATGAATGTCATTTCATTGCATAGGGAAAACTGGTTGGTTTTGAACATCAATTACTTGCAGAGCTTTATTATTATTCGGGTTGGGGTTAGGTTGTACAGGCAGCTGAGGTCTTATTGTCTGATTATTAGGTGGGGAATTTGATGGTAAGGAGAGAGATTGCTGATACTGAGGTAATTGGTTTGGAAATGGGATCTGTGGAGCTGTCCAATTCGGGTTCCATTGATTAAAATAGGTTTGCTGTAAAGCCCAGGGATTCCACATCATAGGATCAACAAAAGGAGGGTTTGGTTGCTGCATTTGATTAAGGTGTGGGTACTGCATTTGGTTGAAGGGTGGGTAATTTGTTTGAAAAGGAGGATGATTATTCCAATGATTAAACGACATGTTAGAATTCGTAGCTGGTCCTCGTGGTTGCCATTGTCTTCTCTATGTGAGGAGGTACACTGCTTCAACTTCTTCTTCAGTTGGCTGCAGTGCTACCTTTATTCCTGGAAAAGAAGAGCATTATTGAGTCTCATGGTCTTTTTCATAGATAGTGCAGATTGGTACCTTGTCCACGGGGCATTCCCTTAGTGGGTGTTTTTCCCTGCATTTAGAGCAGAAAATAGCCAGAGCAGCTTTTGCTTCTGCCTGCTTCTTTTTAACCTGCAAGGTATCAATTTGTGAAGCAAAAGAGCTTAACATTTCAGTTTTAAATTCTTCAAGTAAGTTACCTATTTCGTCCCGTGTTGCTCCTCCACTTGCTGATTTCTGGACTCTTGAGTATGTACTGTCTTTGCTCTTTGGTTTGCTTGCTGCTCCTCTCGAACATCTTTTGCAGAGATTGATAATCTCATCATAGGATTCCTTAGATATGTCTCCTTTTCCAAGCATATTCAACATATCTAAAAAATCATCTCGTACCCCTCTTAGCAATATTGACTTGAGAATATCCTTACTCATATCATGCTGATCAGATCGCTGTAAGTTATATTGTAGCCTTTCCACGAAGTTTTCCAGACTTTCATCCTCCTTCTGAGTCATCTTGAACAATTCCTCCTTCCTTTCTCTTGTTCGACAATAATCTTGGTATTTAGCCAAAAATTTCTCCTTCATCTGGTCCCATGTTGTAATCACATGAGCTCCCAAGCTCATGAACCATCTTAATGCGTTCCCTTTTAATGTGGCTGGAAATTTTTTTAATTGCTGAGCAGAATTAAAATAGTCATAGCTTCTACACAGTATATCAAATTCAAAAAGAAATTCATCAGGATCTTCTATGGATAACCCATGGAAATTGGGTAATGCTGAAAGTGGGATATTTTTCATAGGAGTTGCTCCTCTAGGGAGGTCTCCAATGGGGAATTCCAGGGTGGAGAGAGAATTTTCTCCCCTTCCCTCTATTCTGCGACCTCCACTGAAATGTCCTTCATTGTTATCCTCCATTGGTTGTTTTCCTGATGCACTTGCCCGGTCTTCAGAATTTTCTGTTGGGATTTCAATGTCCTACACCGGTTCCTCCACCTTAACTTCCTCTATTATTTCTTCTACTGGTCATTCGTCTTCTTCCACTGGTTCCTCAGTATGTTCTGATGATTCTATAACCCTCTCTAGCCCCACTACTTCCTCTGTCTGAAAATCTGTCTGGGAAGAGTGTTGGGTCTGTGGCCTCCGAGAGCTTAACCTCTGGGATGTCTCAGCTTTTGAAATAATATCATCAATAAAAGTTTCTCTTCCTCCTCCTTTGCCTTTGCTGCTTGAATGGTTAACCTTCTTGCGTCCTCTCATGCACCCTGCATTTCTAAAGAAAAATGTTAATACCCTTAAATTCATCAGTCGCCTTCCCCGGCAATGGCGCCAAAATGTTGGTCACTTTAATTGTTCAATAATAAAATAGTCGAGTGCCACATTAATTATCAACCCGGGAAAGTCTGATTATTCCAAAGGTGACTACGTACTGTATGTACTCAATCCTAATGGTATTAAAATCTGTAGTATAAACAATCTACTATCTTATGAAATCCCTACCATGTGTTACAACAGTTACAGTAGTTACAGCCTATTGCAGAAAATGAAGTAAGAACAAATAACTTTAAAGGAAACAAGTCTGCAAAAGGAAGTGATGGCTGTCCTGCAACAAAGGATCAGGACCCTATCCTCAGAGTAAGGACTTTCAGCACCTGCCTCTGTTGTCCAGTTCACACATACACTCTGTAAATCCTAATCATCGGTGAGGCACTCATATGCAACATCAATCAGCTAAAAGGAAAACAGAGTTTCAACAAAAGTAAATCTCATTAGAAGCAGTAACTATAATATAAATAGAAATCACACACAAACACCACACAACAGAAAGAAGATGGGTGAATCTTGTGATGAAGGTGGGCCCTGTCCTTCTCATAAGATTCCCCAGAACACAGGAATTAAAATAAAATACTCAGAACGGAATTGTATTCATCTGCCAATAAACCATATAACAGAAAGAGATTCAGTCTCATCCCTTCACTACAAGTTCTGTGTTACAAGTTGTTACCCTCCTTTCTCCTTCTCTAATATATAAAGAGGAGACATCTATTACAACAGATTTTCATACATTCAGTTTCAACCTTTTTGTACCAAAAATAAGAAAGTTAGTTCTTGATAACAAAATATTGTTACAGCCATGAGGATCATGATCATTACAACCAATATAGTAATCGGCCAGACTCTTTTGCCGATGTAGATTTGTTACGCAAATCCCAACTGTTCCTCGAAGTGCACGTGCTGTTCGTGGTGTTTCAGCATCGATGTTCATGCTGTTCTTACTGTTTCAGCTTCACAGTTTGCATTGTTTCCACTATTTCAGCAACGGCAAAATGTGATCCTGCCAGTTAGACAGTTTCAGCAATTAGTCAACACTTTAATCATCTTCAGGGAATAATTATAAAGATAACATGATTACATGTTAAATAATTAAACATGTAGTAATGAGGAAAGTTATTCTGTACCTTTTGGAGTGATCAAGCCAAAACATTAGCAAAGGCTTTCACTTAAGGGTTGAAGAGGGTAATACAATGGCAAAATATACAGTCAAAAATAGACAAAATGGGAACCTAACATGCATCATCCAACAATCTGTCAACCTCTCTGGTGTACTTTCTTCCCTCTCTAGAACACTTTATCTAAGTGGATGTCTTCCCTCCCGGATCCTCTGCAAGTGGTTGCTCCACATCAATCTGAGGCTCCTCAACCTTAGGGGATAAAAGCTCTTCATCTGCATGTATCTCAAGCTCCCTCCCAAGGGAAACTCACATTGCCTTCTCATCACTGAATTTGACATCCATGGGAACCACTGTCATCTTGTTGGTCAGCAAGTACACTTGATAGTTGTGAGGTGTATCAGTGTACCCCACAAATATCCCAAACTATGTTGTTGGCTCAAGCTTCTTCCGTGCATCTTTGGTCACATGGAAATATACCGATGACCCAAAAATCCTGAAGTGGCCAACATCTGGCCTCTTAGCAGAATAAGCCTCCTCTGGTGTATTCATCTCACGTATCCGATGTGGGCTACAATTCAAAACATAAACCATTGCATTGCATGCCTCAACCCACAAGTGTAGTGGGAGACCCAAATCATGCAACAACATCATCACTGCCCCTACTATGCTTTTGTTCTTCCTCTTGGCCCGTCAATTCTCGTTTAATCCCTTCCACTGCACAAAAGTTATTAAAATCATTTGAGACATACGAACCACTGTAATCACTCCATAGAGCTTTAAACTTCTTGCCTGAATCTTTCTCCACCAATGCTTTAAACTCACAAAACTTTGTGAAATTTTGATCCTTTTTTTGCATGAAAAATATCCAGCATTTATGAGAATAGTCATCAACAAATATAACATAATACCTATGTTTGGCCATGGATGTTGTCGAGAATGGTCCACACACATTTGAATGGACTCACTCTAGAATATCCTCTGCTTGATTATCTTTGTCGTGAAAGGAAGGCTTGGTGTATTTTCCCAAAGTACACCCCTTGCATGTATCAACTTTCTCAAGTGTACCTTTAGGAATACTAGTAGAGATTTGTTGCAATATCTTCAAAGCCCCATGATGCAAGTGGCCCAATCGCCTGTGCCACAACTTGCCAAAATATCGACTCTGTACCCTTTCTTCTTTTGTTCTCAAAGAAGCACACTCCTCTACATCCAGCTTATAGACATTCTTCACCTGAATCCCTATCTTCTTTACTTGACCCATCTCTATATGTTGAAGGAATTCCTTTCCTTTTGAGAAGATCACATCATAGCATCTATCCTCAAGCATGGAAACCTATACGAAGTTCTTCTTCAACTTGGGAACATAAAAAAAGTTCTTCAAGGTGAGTGGAGCCCCATGCTCCCTCTAAAAAGTAATAGTTCGCAATCCAGTAACACTGTACTTCCCGTCGTCACCCATCTCGATATGCATATGGAGATGTTTTTCCTCCAGGTCACTGACTAACTCTTTATCTCTAGTCATGTGGAATGAAGCTCCACTGTCTAAGTACCATACACTTCCAATCATTGATGACACCATGCGTGCAATGAGGGAAAAGACCAATTCGAATTGAGAGGCCAAAGCTTCACCTGCCGCTCCTCCTAAGGACTTCTTCTTGGACTTTTTCAGTGGACAATTTGTATCAAAATGGCCTAGCTCATGACAATGAAAGAACTTAAATTTAGTCATGTATTTCTTCTTACCTCCATGATAAGAATCTAATTTGGAAGGGGAAGATTTCCCTTTCCCCTTCTTCACCTTAATCGCTAAGGCACAATTCTCTTCATCATCAGTCTTTTATGAAGAACCATCCTTGGTGTTCCTCCTGATCTCCTCCTCCATCAAATCTAACCATAGGCATTCCCAATCCAACAGCTTCTCCCGACCATTGACAAAGTCCTAATAACTATGCCAACTCTTTGGGAGTCCTAGAAGAGAAAGACTCACCATATCATCCTTAGCAACCGTGATTCCAGCACTTCCAAGTTCATCATGACACTGAGTGAATTTGGTCAAGTATTTTGGAATCGTCTCGCCTTTCTCCTTTTTGATTTTTCGAAGTTTGTATTTTAGTGCCAATTTCCTTTGGTCACTATTGTTCTGATACAAGTCTGTCAATGTTTTCCCCATAGCATACGGAGTTTCCTTTCCATGGAGACTCAAGAAAATGTGGCCTTGAACTTCCTCAAGGATTATCCACCTCGCATTCACCACACACTTCTTCCATTTGGCCAAATTCTGTGCATCTGATGCTATTGGCTTAGAAATTTCTTGATCAACGAATTCCTTCAAGCCATTATCCTCTAGCACAACCTCCATTCTATCCCTCTAGGCTATAAAATTCGAGCTACCTTCCAAGGCATACTCAAGCTGCAAACCATATAATGGCATCTGCCGATCCTGAAGTGTGTATTGCCAATTTGAATTTCACATGTAACTCAAAACTCAAAACTTCGAAATCTCCTCTAGTATATTTTTCTCAGCTCTGATACCATGTAGAAAATCTTGTAGATTCACAAGCTCATGCAATGTACTAAAGCACAAGACAAGAATCAACGTCTACGTTCAACCAACAGCAGCCAATAGATCGATGAAAATAATATGAACAAGAAGAAGATAAATCAATGGCACATAACACAAGATGTATCTTGGGAAAGCCACTTCTCAAAACCCCGTTATCTGTATTGCGTATATCAGAAATATGAGTGAAGATACAAATCTTGTTCTCACTAGAACAATTCCACACAAGTAGACTCTACTCTCTCAGCTCACAAGCTAGCTCTTGACCAACACTTAGCCATTTTTGCAGCTCTCCAAGCTCCTAATCTCTTGTGTAATTCCTAGGATGATTATCCCATATTTAAAGGGAAATCATGCTTCAAAAACTATGCAATCCAAACATAGGATCAGTCTCTGATGCATGCATGATATTTACACTCTAGTAAATAATACCACTGATAATACATCGTCCCTACACTCTAGTCTCAATTGGGTCTTTCTCTAAACTGACATGCATGAGTTTCTCATGAGGGAAGCTTCAGTTAATTGGAGTAGCACTAATGGATGCATTAGTGCACCAACTGACTATTAGTCATTTATTAGTTCCAAAAACAATTTAGAACTAATTTAACTAAACTTAACTCGGTAAACTAAGATTTAATTTCCAACTCTATTTAAACTCATATTGGACCCCTAAAATTTAGGCAAAACATATACATGAATATATAAACACTTCCAACTCGAAATTCCTAAGCTAATTAAGTTAATTAAACTTAATTAACTATTTACAAGTTGCTATGAGAGTAGAATTCAATTTTAATTCAACGAAAAATTAAACTGGAATTTCTTGTTTCCATTTCTCAACAATGCATACATTCTTTTGTGATTCCAACAACGTCTTGTATTCTTGTTTTTACAAGAAAATAAAAATTCTTTAGAGTAATATGATTTGACAATACTTGCTTAATTATGTTAGCAATTAATTTAGAGATCATCTTATATACCACGTTATAGAGAGAGATTGTTTTGTAATAAAAAAAACATGAAGAATTAGATTTTTTAGGAATAAGAATGAGAAAGGTGGAATTGATTGCTCCTAGAATGTGCCCCTGAAGGTGAGACTCCTCCACCATATCAATGAGCTCTAATACCATCAAATCAAAGAAAAATGTGAATAATTCCATCGACCATCTGTTCGGACCTAGGATTTTATCCTTGGAAAGTTCTTTCAACACACCATGCTACTCACCAGAAGATATAGGTCAATCCGTGTGCTCAATATCTTCATCTTTTACCATGTAGGGGAATAAATTGACCAATTCCAATTGATCCTCAATGTGAGATACATCTAAAGAAGTGAATTGTTTACTATAAAAATGTACAACTTCTTATTGGATTTCATTCAGGGACATGAGCAATCTCTCTTATGCATTATGAATATATTAAATTGTATTCTTGCTTTTCCTTTTTTATGTTTCCTTATGAAAAAATTAGGTGTTCTTATTGCCACCCTAAATCTAGGCCTATCTGCTTTTGAGCCTCCATTCATCTTCCTAGACTTTTAGAATATTATTCTTCCTGATAGGAAGCTTCAAGTCTATCTTCTTAATATGATCAGAGAAAAATCCAATAGTGGGATCCATCAAAAACTCAATTTCATTCTCCATAACTAAGTGATGCAGTTTCTTTTTGCGCTTGCAGACCCATGATTTGACCTCTGATTTCAAATTGCACAAATTATGAGAGACAAGATCCATATTATTGGTATGATTTATCTCCAGTGGCCATTTCCAAGAGTGTATGATCAGGTTCACTAGCTCCTTTTCTTGAATCCATTGGTTGTTAAATTTAAATGGAAACACATTGACATCCTGCCATCCCTTCTATTCCAGAAAAATAACATCATGATCAGTGATTCCATAAAATAAGGACCATGTAGTTAGTTGCTTTAATGTTGCATATAAAAATGTATGAACTAGGAATCTGTCAAGTCTTTTTGCATTCCCTCTACACCAAAATTCGCATTCCTCCAGGTAGAGCATATGGGACAATGGGTAATATCCTTAAGCATTATGTAGTTGAATAGCTCATTGAAAAATCCTGCTAATGGATCCGATTTACATTTCTGTCCCCATATCTCCCCTGTGTTCATTGTGAGATTTAGATATCTAGCGACTATGAGAGACCTAATATCTAATAGTCCATAGGCATCCATTATTCCCTAAAATTATTTTCTATTATTATATGGAGCATATAAATTCAGAATCTACAAATGGTTGAGAAAACCCTTGTAGTATCCAGTCATAATTATGTTAGCTATGGATTTGTATGCCTTGAGGGAAAATTACAATATATCCCACATTGCAGCCAATCCCCCAAACATAACGTAAGCATTGGTTGCATAGACTCTCCAATTAGGGAATATATGCAACAATATATCCTATGACTTTTCCTTATTAATCATTGCTTCCAGAAACACAACCATATCCGATGTAACAACCCTGGTCAAAATTTCATGTAATAAAGTTAATAAAGGAAAAATAATAACCAAGGTCATGGGACACGTATTCCAAGCTGAATGTTGGGTAAAACATCCTAGTGTGGGTGTTCATTTGCTTTATTATGGCTAAGGAAATTAGCAAAGGAAAAGGCTTGGAAAGGCATGAGGCATTAATTGGCATTTTATTTATGAAAATAATGGAAATTAGGAGAAAAGGAAGATGAAAGGTCACAGGTTGCATGTGAGGAGGAAAATGAAGGAAAATAATGGAAAATTGAAGAAAATAGAGGCCTCATTAAAAAAAAGGCTTCTAAGGATCAATTGTTACCTTTTTCGACGATTCAGTTTTTGAACTCTCTCTCTCTATTCTCTCTAATACTCTTGGACACTTAGAGCATTCTTGGAGCACTCTAGCATTGGATCAAGGAAAGAACAAGAAGGATAAAGAAGGAAAGGAAGATCAAGATCAAGCTACTATAATGGAATAACTTGCAGGTATCAATTTGTGTGTGTGATTTCCTTGCTAGATTTGGCATGCATGGTACATGCATGTGTGTATGTGGTTTTCTTGCTATCATTACCATGGTTTTTTCCGGGTGTGATAGTGTTCTTCACCCTTGCCTTTCCATTTCCATATAGCCATGGTGTGATGGATTTCTCTTGTTTTGGTTGATATGGATTGTCGGATGGACTCGAAGTTGAGTGGGGTGGTATTATGATTTTTCACAATGCCTAGGAATCCTGGGATGGGATACAAGGTAAATCCTGGTTGTGGAAACCTCAATTGAGCTTAGGAATCCATTGACTGGTGAACGGAGGAATACATAGTAAATATTAGTGGTGAATACCATTTATTGGTCCTAGGAATCCCTTGACTAGTAATGGAAGGATACACGGTAAAGCCTAGAGGGTGGAGTCCTCATAGGCCTAGGAATCCCTTGACCAGCAAGGGTAGGATACATGGCAAAGCCAAGAGGTTGAGATGGAAAAATTACTCATGGTTTAGGTGGAGAGATCTGTAGGCCTCCATACTTATTTAGAGGCTAGTGATTCGGTGGGGATTATAGAAAATATTGGTTCTATTGATGAGGGTTGAGGTGGTTTGGCCTTGGGAAGCCATGGTTGGTTTTGTTGCAAGTCCCACATTCATGCTTTGAATATGGCATGGGGGTGGTTGGCTGAAAGAAAGATTTAATTCAACCAATCTATGGTCAAGTGGTTCGGCGAAGTCCCAGACTTGGTTGGCTTATGAATTAATTAATAAGAGATATTTCTCATTGGTATTTCAAGTGTAAACATACTAGTTCATATGTAGTTTTTATGGTTGTTGTATCCTTGTTATTTTTATTAGTTATATGCTGGTTATGAGTATGTTTTATGAAAAACTTGATGTATGTCTCTCATCATGTTTTAATTAGGAAATGCTTATATGATAATGCAACTTTTCTGATAAGGCATCAATTCTTCTTTACGAATCTTAGATTAGTATGAGACCCATATGCTCAGATATGTTGTTATGACCTGTAGATTACATACTTGTGACATGTTTGACGAAATTCCTATCATGACTAGTAGGGTTCAAATCATGTACTTGTACCAATGGTTGCATTATTAGTCTTATTCCATTGTCATTTATCATTGAAAAAAGTTTCATGAAGTTCTGGCCAGTGGCCTGAGGCTTGGACCTGAAAAGGTGGCACAAAATATAGGGTTGTTGGCTCAGCACTAGCTGAGAAAGTACATAGTCAATGGAATGCCTTACTATGGGAGTGACTCAAAGGCCTCGTTCACATACATGGCTTGTCATGGGAGTGGCTGGGGGTCCAGATCAATGAAATTTAAAGTTGTCTCAGGGGTTGTTCACCTAGAAATGTTGGATGGCTCCTAAAAGTTCTATAGCATGTGTGGAAGGTTAGATTGGTTTGGTTTTGTCGGTTCCACTTCCTTAAATGTACATGGGATGTTGAATCACATCATAATAGCCTCTCAGCACATTTTTACCCTAGTGGACTGATTAACTTGGGTAAATGTGGGAGGAGGGCATTACAGAGTGGTATCAGAGCATGGTTCACCCCTTGGACTGGATGGGCAGTGTGTTTGGATATGCATACATATCGGTTGCATATGTATTCTTCATGATTGTGGTCTATGTGCTTGTTATGTATGCATGGCATTGGTCATGGTTTCATTTATGTCTCCATGTGAAATTTGATGGTGTCATTGTTGGATTTGTTTGTCGTGAGTGTATGTTGGTCATGCATTGGTTATGCATGTCAGTGCTTATATTTTTTTATGCATACATTGACATGATTATAGTTGTTGTGCATGAGATCATGGTATGTGGTTGGTATGGTCATGCATTGATAACTGGATAATGGTTGAAATGATGTTTATATACTTATATGATTATTTTTATACATGTATTGTGCTAATTTGGTTGATATTGCAGATGAGATATCCTTCCTTGAACTATACTGAGGTATGTCGATTATGTTATGTTCTAGTTTAAGCTGAAATGGTATACATGTAGGAAAGAGATCAAATATTACTAGCAAAATGGTATACTATAGTTCATGAGACTCTTCCTATGGATTAGATGAGCAGTGTGGTGTTGGGCACTCTTTTGACTTAGCAGACACATTGAGAAGTTTGAAGGCAGAAATAGGAAATTTCAAGGTAGACAATAATAGAATCATGTAGGCATAGGAGAAACAAGCATAAATCAATGCAATAATCCTTCAGAGTTTGTTAGAATTGTATAGATAGGGACCACTTCATATCAACCATGGTAAGGAGGACATGACTAATGGGGCATATGGCAGTAGATGTCATGGTGGGCATAGGTCAGATAGAGATGACACGATCAGAGATGACAGGCTCTTGGATACTCCAGATAGGAGAGGTGATGGACACAGGTTCTATTCTAGTTATGGTTCTGATAGGAACTATGATCATCATTGTTATCATCCTTATAGGAGGAGTGACAAGGGATATTTTCCAGATGAGTTTAAGAAAGCAAATCCACCTACCTTTGATGGAGATTTGAAGAAGTCAGAGGATGAAAAAGCATGGCTACTTGGGATGAAGAAATTCTTTGAGTTGCATGAATACACAAATAATATGAAGGCAAGAATATCTATCTTTAGCCTCAAAGCGAAAGAATACATCTGGTGGGAAGATGTGAAGCGGGTTAGAGACTTCAAGACAAAAGAATTGAGTTCACATGAATTCAAGAGACTTTTAGGAAGAAGTACTTTTCAGAGTGGTACTAAAACAACAAATACAAGGAATTCTATGAGCTAAAGATGGGGTTGATGAAAAATGAGGAGTATACGACTACTTTCCTGGAGCTATTGAGGTATGTACCATATCTTAAATTTGAGAAGGTCAAATTTCAGATTTTTTTCAGTGAATTACCATTAGCATTAAGAGATTAGATTGAGTATGATGAGCCTAGGTCACGTGAGGAAGTTATTGAGAAATTGAAGCACTATTATGAGAAGTCAAGGCATAAGAAAATATCACAGCAGTGCTGGAAAGGGAATGACAAAGCTTAAGGTACATGGCAGCCGAAAAGAGCAAGGCCTTAGGATGAAAGTGAGAAAGAAAATGTTGCACCTAATAAGAAGTTCAACGTAGTTAGACAGGGACATGGGTCACAACCTGGAGGGAAAAAGAATAGAGGTGATGGTATGGGACCGTTGTAGTGTTGGATATGTGGCAAGGAGAGAATTAAGAGATATTAACCATAGTATCATGGTGGTAGGCCTCAAATATTTTGCACATATGAGTCACAGGTGTTGGGGATGTTGGGAAGAGTATTCCTCATATCTATGCATCATTGGATAACAAGAAATGAGATCACCAAGCAACCATTATTGAGATGGACAGTAAGATTTGTGATCAAGTTATTTCTATTTTGATTGGCCCTAGATCCAATTATAGTTATGTTAGTACTTACCTGGTGGATAAGTGTGGTTTGAATAAAGAAGTGCATGAAGAATCCTAGTTAATGAAATTGGCTACAGGTACAAAGAAGAGAATGCATCACTAGGTAAGATATTGTACATTCGAGTTGAATGGTATGCCTACCTCAACACATTTGAATGTATTTCCATTGGGATCATATAGTATGTTTTTGGGTATGGACTAGATGTATATTCACAGGACTAAGGTGGATTGTTATGACAATGCCATTGAGTGCTTGGATGATAATGGAGAAAAAAGAGACTTGAAGGGCAAGACGAAGGAAACATCAATTAGGATGGTGACAACTATGTAGGAAAAGCGTAGTCGTAGTAAAGGGTGTGTGTTATTTACAGTACATATTTCCAGTAATAAAGGTAAGGATGTTGAGGATGCAAAGGTATTGAGAAGGTACTCGATATTGTAGCAGTGTCAGGATGTGTTTCAAGCAGAGATTTCAGAGTTGTCACCTCACAGAGAAGTGGGATTTTGCATTGAGTTGGTACCAGGGGAATCACCACCATCGAAGGAACC
The DNA here is from genome assembly GCA_031772625.1 of Pinus tabuliformis. Classification (NCBI taxonomy): domain Eukaryota; kingdom Viridiplantae; phylum Streptophyta; class Pinopsida; order Pinales; family Pinaceae; genus Pinus; species Pinus tabuliformis. The sequence goes on from CM062817.1 coordinate 1,869,301,384, forward strand.
ACATAGGATGAGCACACTAGATTTAGTAGATCTGAATTTACAGTTGAAGGAAATGCTTGTTTGTGAAGAAGAAGGATGGTACTCTTAGGCTATGCATTGATTAAAGATAGTTTAACAAGGTAACAATCAAGAACATGTTTCTATTTTCGAGGATCGATGACTTGTTTGATTTGTTGAAGTGGCTAGTAGTGTTCTCAAAGATTGATCTAAGATCCGAATATCATAAGGTACGGATCAAGGAAGAGGAAATTTACAAGATAAATTTTTGGACTAGGTATGGGCATTATGAGTTTGTTGTAGTTCTCTTTGGTTTGACTAAGGCTCTAGCTACTTTTATGTGCTTGATGAATAATGTATTGTGTCCTTATCTGGACAAGTTCGTTATTTTATTCATTGATGACATCTTGATATATTCTAAAAATGAGGAAGAGCATGTCGAGGACATAACAATAGTGCAGAGCTTACTAAGAGAGTATAATTTGTATGTGAAGCTTAGAAAATGTATTTTCTTTCAGACATAGGTACATTACTTGGGACATGTTGTTTCCAAGGAAGGCATAGTTGTGGATCTGGAGAAGATAAGGGCTACCATGGAATGGGAAGCTCCTAGAAATGTGGATGAGGTAAAATCATTTATGGGGCTAGCAAGTTATTATAGGAGGTTCATTAGGAACTTCTCTCGCATTGTATATCCTATTACATCACTACAGAGGCAAGGTAAGAAATTTGAATTGATATAGGAATGTGCAACCAGTTTTGAGCAATTGAAGCAACTGTTGACAAATTCTCTAGTGTTAAAGATTGCAGATCCAGACAAAGAGTTTGTGGTGTGTAAAAATTCTTGCATGATAGGACTCGGTGGATTCCTTATGTAGGAAGGATAGGTAGTGTGTTGTGAGTGACAGAAACTGAATTATCATGAGAAAAATTATTCGACACATGATCTTGAGTTGGAAGAGATTATCCATGCATTGAAGATGTGGAGACATTATCTTCTTGGTAGGATGTTTGTACTGATGTCCGATCCGATAATGGATTGAGGTATCTATTTTACCAGCCAAATTTGAATGCCATGCAAGCTAGATGGTTGGCCATGATTAATGAGTTTGACTTTGAGATCTGGTACATCAAGTGCAAGGAGAATAGGTTGCAACCGCTCTTAGCAGGAGAGTATAGGCAAATCATATAGAAATTATGAGTTCTTATGGGATAGACTTACATGATCGGATCTTACAGGAAGGAAAATAGGACGACAGGTACATGGAGCTTATGCAAAAGTTATAGTAGGGTATAGGTGGTCAAGATGTGAACTATTGTCTTATAGGAGATGATTTGGTCATATTTAGAGACAAGATATATGTGTCGAATGAAAGTGAACACAAGAAGACTATCTTGTGAGAGTTTTATGCAAAACCATATTCATTTCACCAAGGATATCAAAAGACATTCACAATAGTAAAGAAGTTTTATCATTGGTCAAATCTAAATAAGGATGTGGCAAAGTTTGTGGCTAAATGTATGGATGTCAATATGTGAAAGCCGAATGTAAGCATCCAGGTGGACTACTATAGTTGATCCCAATTCCGAAGTGGAAGTGGGAGGTAATTTCCATGGATTTCATCAGAGGTTTACCGATGAAATCTATATAGCATGATTTAATCATGGTTGTGGTAGATAGATTGACAAAGGTAGCACAATTTGTTCCAATAAAATATATGTATTCAACTAGTGATGTGGCACAAGTATTCATTAGATATGTAGTGAGGATGCATGGAGTTCCAATGAAGATTGTGTCAGATAGGGATGCTAAGTTCACTTCTAAGTTTTTGAAGGAGTTGTTTATAGGTTTGGGGACAAATTTTTCTTTCAGAACAACTTATCATCCACAAACAAATGGACAGACAGAGAGGGTCAACAAGATATTGGAGGACATGTTAAGGATGCATGTGATGCATCAGCAAAGGAGATGGGAGGGGTACCTTCCATTGGTTGAGTTCCCTTATAATAATGGGTATCAAGAGTCTTTGGGGACTAGTCTATTTGAGGAACTCTATGGATGGATTTGTAATTCTCGCATTAGTTAGCTAAAAAGGCGAAAATTTGTTTTTGATTCCCCTATGATTTGGTAGTGGTTAGATAGGTTCATGAATTTATTCCTAGGAAGATGGATTCGACCCCTTGGAGGGGGGAACTTTTTTTCCATCTATATGTAGGTTGAATGAAGTCAAAGGAATGGTTGGATACTTGTAGCTCTGTCTTGGAACTAGTGTACTTGACTAATGTAGAAATATAGCATACGATTGCAACTATTTTTATAGGATTCTTCTGTTGTGGTTAGTGGCTCTGTTTTTCCTATATTTTCTTATATATTTGATGATTAGATATTTTTAGCAACCATATATATTTCCCCTTATGCTTTATCTTTTAAGAGTTGAAACAAAAATCATTGTTTAATGCTATGTTTTTGTTTAAGATAAGAATTTAAGTGTTTTTCTTCTAGAAAAGTGAATTCATGCCTTTGCTCACTTAATTCCTACTATATCTTCCTCACCACACTACAATGAAAAACCATTTTGAGTCATTGATTGCACCTACCTTGCCCCATATTATGTTTGCAAATGACCTTTAGGATTACTTGACCTAGTTCTGAGACCTAGTGCTCTTTATCCAGCAAACCCTAATCAAACCCTACTGAGCTGATACCTAGCCTAAAATCCTCATATTCTCCAGTCACTTCCATTGGCTGTGAGGTTGATTTAGAGAGAGCCCTCTCTGATTTGGTAGGGCTAGATACGAAGTTGAAAGTTGGTCTGAGGTTACGTCCTTGGTTTCCTTTATCATCCTTTGGAAACTAAGGAGCGCTAACATGTTGGCGTCGTTATCGAGGACCGAACAATTTCATATTCCCCAAGAAAGATCATCAAAGTTTTGATCTGATTTGATGATGGTGGACAACGGTCAGACACATATGAAGGTTGAACTATTTAGCTGGTGACTCTAATTAATTTTCAACCTGATTTGAAGACGCCACTGGCGGAAGGATCCAAGAATCAAGATGAGTTCTATATCTATAAGGTATGCTCCTATGAACCGAGCACATATTTCAAGTTTTCCAAATCAGATACCTAATGTAGATTGGAAAACAAATCTTCCTAGGTTTAGAGATGTAAAATATGACAATGCTGCTATACATTTGATTAAATTTCATATACATATACATAGACTAGGCTTGCAACTTCCTGAGGATTGTTTAATGAATATGTTCATGGAAACTGTAGAGAATAATGCTAGGTCATGGTATGAGGGATTGGTTGCTGCCAGTCTATATTCACTTAGATATTTTCATATAGCATTTTGTGACAATTATAAGCCACATTACCCTTCTTTATTGCTGATAGAAAATTTATGTGGAAAGTTTGATGACCTTTTTTAGTTCATAGGGATCGATATTGATGATAAAAATCTAATGTCTGATGAGATTGAGGAGGTTTTGTTTGATTTATCTCTACATCAAGATGAGAGGTCATAAATCAGTATGAGAATTTCCATCTAGTAGATGATTATCCTTTGACTGTAAATGAAATAAATCAACAACCTTTTGAAGATGTTTTTGATTCTTCTATTAAGTTAGATAAGGATATACATTTTCCTGCTTATACTTCATACAATCAAGCAATTCAGTCAACTGACTTATCTTGTCAACAAGCCTTTTTTCCCTCTATGGCTGAAAATGAAATTGAATAGGATTTTAATGATGATAGTCATTTTCCATCTTCTGAGTTCAATAATAATGTACAATGGGTTTGTTCTCTTGAGATTGATGAACGTATTCAACAGTTTTCAAATCACCAAGAAAAGGATGAGGATAGTCAATCAGATTGTTCTTTCTCTAGGTTTTTATTTCAAGATCAAGTTTGTGAAGACCAAGATGAGGTTTCTGATGAACTACATAAACAAGGATCTCTAGGCATTCACCACTCATATGTCTCTCCAAGGACAATTTGTGCAAATCATAATTTTGAATTGGCATGTGTGGAAATTTTAGATAATGTAATTACGACTAAGAATAATAATCAAACATTGCAAGAAGGTTATGAAGAGGACAACAATGATAAATAAGAGGTTGTTTTAGAGCCTCTTTCACATGAAAAGTTTCCTCCAGGTTCAAAAAATGAAGAGTCTGCTAAAGAAGAGGAATTTGTCCCAGATCCCGTGGATGTGGACACTTATGTTGTTGAGAAGGTGGCTCCCTTAAATGCATATTTGTAAGAACACATTTATGTTTTTCTTGATGCAAGTGAAAAACATGATGAACATATTTTCTTCTTTCATTTAGACAAACATTTTTCATTGGAAAATAAAATGAGTTCTTTTATTTCTGCTGGATTTCAAGACAGGGTAACATTTCAGATTATTGAGGATCCTTTTACTAATTTGCTGCAGCCATATGGGAATATGGATGTTTTTGTATTTTTGGATAATGAGCACGTTTTCAATGGACAATTGGAGTTTCCTATCTTTTTTTTTTTTCTGCCTACTCAAGGAAAGCGTGAGCATGATTCATGTAAGTAGCCATTTTCTAGATTGGTTACAATGGAGGCATCATTTCACATAATTGTATATATATATATATATATATATATATATATATATATATATATATATATATATATATATATATATATATATATATATATATATATATATATATATATATATATATATATATATATATATCTTCAATAGGTGGTTGTTATCATTAGGATTTTAAGCCCGAGGTGAAGGCCCTAAGATCCCAATGATCTACTGCCATATGTATGTCAACTCAAGTCAGTTTTTGTTTCTCTCAGTTTAGTTAGTCAATCATTTGAGTGTTAAGCCTTTTGTATATGACTCCATTACGCAATGGATAAGGTTACCTGGTGTATGGTGTTCTTGACACCTCCTAAAGGAGCTACCATCCCCATTGGAGCCAATGTTAGTGTCCATTAGTTCCAGTGATCAAATTTACTCTTTTATGTTGTTGATAGAGTCTTAGGTCAAATTCTTATATTTTCAAATAAAATTTGACATCTCTTGATTGTCAAATGGTCATAGGTTATTGTCTAGGTATCATTTCTATTCCCTTCACTAGTTCAAGGTCACCATAACCCATCATGGTAATGTCATCATTCCCTATCCTAGGTCATCAAAAGAGTTAGTAGGTCATTATGTAGGTCATGGTCTAGGATATACATTTGATGGTCATCATTATTAGTCATCAATATAAAAAAGGGAGTCATGTCATCCATTTTGGTCATCATCATGGGAGTTAGAAATTAGGAAATAAAGTTCTTCAAAAAGAATCGAAGTAAATCTATGTCACATGGAGATGTAACCTTCCTATTGGAAGAATTATGTTGTAGTACAAATCACATCACCTAGTCATTTTGTCAAAGTACACACGATGTCATCCCACTATCACGCCAAAATCGAGTTTCTAAGATATAAAGGAGCATCAAAGAATTTCAAGAATTCATTGCATCCTTCCACAAGCTCCAAGAGTTCCTCTTTACCAATTGGATACTTTCCTTAGCCATCATAATTCCAAATTTCACCACCATTGATCTTTTCATCTGTTTGTTATGCTTCTGGAGGTAGTCATTGTGCTTCTAGCAGGGTTGATGGGCTTTTGATTTGGAGGCCATAAGGAAGAAAGAGAAGGCTCAATATTAATCTCAGTGTTTCAAATCATCTTGAAGAAAGTAAGTGGAGCCTTCAAAAATCCTTGATGCAATCAATTTCCTTAGAAAAAATTGATTAAACTCCTTGCCTAGGGTTTCGTTGTGTGTTTGCTGCATTTTTGCATTTTCATGGGCTTTGCTTCATCTGACATGAAATTCCTTTATTTCTTAGAATTCACATCCATAATTACCCTCATCAATCATTTCCCACCATTCCCCAACACTCAAACTCACTCATTTTATCATTTTCCCTCACAACCCTAGCTAGTTGTTGCACTTCTAGCCTAGGGCTGTGTTTTCCCTTTTTCACCCCTCTTTCCTCACTCAATTTGAGAAATTCCACTTCCATTGCCTTCCTAAAACACTTCCCTACCCCTCATAATTTTTTCATAAATTATCCTATATTCCTTCCCCCCCATTTGCTTCCCTCAATTTTCTCCGCTTTTACCCTTATTTTGCAGCACAAAATCCCTTACTCCTTCTTGCTTCAAATTAGGGTTTTTTTTTTATCAAAAGTGAAGCCAAACATGGTGAAGACCAGTGAAAGAAAGAGGTATAATGGAGGAGATATCTTAAGATATGAGCCAACTCATATGAAAGAGGTCAATGCATCATATTTTATTAGCAAAGTATTTGAGAAGGCATGCTGCATAGGGTTTTGCCAGAAAGTGCAAGAAGTAGGTTACACCATGAATTAACAAGCCTCTTTGCTATTAGCCTCAATAAGGATTAAGCCATTATAGCAGGGGTTAAATTTCTAGTGTCAATAGAGGTCATAGCTTCAACAATTACTATCCCTAATCAAGGTTACACCTTGCTGCCATCTTTTTAGGGTACTCGTTGTGCTTCTGGTTAGCCTGTCTTGAAATCAATTTTGAAGGGGTTATGTGGATGTTTTTGCTTGCATTAATGACTTAGGTGTGTAGAGGACATCTTCAGATTTACATCCATGTATTTTTCAGAAAAGAACTCATCCGGGAAGGCCTCCAAATTATCTTCCAAATTTCATCGTGCTTCTGCTAAAATTCATTGTGCTTCTGGGTAATTTGCTATGTTTCTGCAAGATTTGCTGCGTTTTTAGTGACCCACTTCAAACATGGATTCTAAACAAATAGAAAAATATTTTTGAAAATGGGAGGGTTTTTTTTTCATAACATACCCAAAAATAAAAAATTCTCTTAGTTTTTTATTATACTTTATGGTTTGGGATATATTCAATCATCTTAGAGAACTATTGCTTTAGAAAATAAAACACTATGTTTTTCCTATTTTAGTCATTATTTTGTGGCATGGATTTCGAGAATATGGGAATGAATTTCAAACATTGGAGGGAGATTTTTATTCAAAGAAAACGTATCTACAAACACCTCTACCAGTTTTTTAAAAAGTGTTATGGTTAAGGATATACCAGTCCATCTTTGATCCCTATTTAAAAAAAAAATGCAGAAAATTTGACCCTACAGAAACACAACAACTAGTTGCTGCTCTTTTCCTTAGAAGGTCCAAATCCAAAATTTCAAGCATGGTTGGATGGATAATGGTATAAGGATACTAGAAAATCATTTTAGAATGTTTCTATGGTCATTGTTTTGAAGAAAATGATAAAACAAGGCCTTTTTTACACCTTTTTGCTACCTTTTCATAAATTCGCTACGTTTCTAGACACTTGGTTTTACAATCAATTTTGAGGGGGCTAAAATGATGATTTTGGATGACTTAATGGTCCTAGGGTATAGTATAAATCCTAATATTTAGTCACAAGCCTTCAAAAACATTCATAACTTCTTTTAAGTCATCAAAAGATCAAGCCAACATTGTTGCGCTTCTGCTCAGGACATTTGTTGCGTTTCTGGGTTATTTGCTACGTTTTTGTGCCTTAAACTTTTTCACTACATTGTAAATGGATAATGTCTATTAGATTAATGTGAATAGTTATATTTAGAGTTTATCTAATGAAAATGGATTGGTTAATGATCATTTTTTTAAATAATCTTGTAATAAATGCCTTAAGGGATAAGCTCATTTAGTTAGCTAAAAAGGGGAAAGTTGTTTTTTATTCCCCTAGGATTTGGTAGTGGTTAGACAGGTTCATGAATTGCTTCCTAGAAATATGTAAAAATTTCCACTGTAGATCACCTGATAATGCAATATACGAAAGAAAAATACTAGATCTACTTCTACAATCAAACTGTGTGGAAGCTTAATCAATTTGAGCTAGATCAATTGGAACACATATAACAGAGAAGAAGAAATCATACACATGAAACACAGAAGAATACTCTGGGGAAAGCCTCAGCTAAAAACTCCGATCTCTGTATTATCATACAAGTGGGAATATGTCCGGATTACATAAAGCTTTAGCTCGGAAGATATCCAGCTCTCAATATAATCCCTCTGCTACTCATAGATAGTCAAAGGCCTCTCATAAACCTTCTCCTCTGCCCTCCAAGCCTCCTATTTCCTTATGTAGTTTTTCCTAGGGTCCAGTGCTTCCACTTGTGTGAATTCCCACATCACAATGCTCACTTGGCTCAGAAATAACTGCACAAACCTGAAGGAGATAATTCCTTTTGCATGGATGAGTTTCTCATATAGGAAAAATCCTCCAACTGATAGTACACTATCCCTTCCTTTGATCTCAACTGGGTCTCTAACTGAATTGACATGCATGAGTTATTTATGAGAGAATATTCAGTTATTTGGAGAGCAGCAGTTACATGCATGCAAGCATCAACTAATTGAACTCACAATTAATTCCACAAATTGTTGGAACTAATCTAATTGGACTTAACTCAGATAATTGAGCTAGCTAATTACAACTCAAATTACAACTCATCCTTATCTCTTTAACTGAGGGATAAATTCCTCAATTAATGGGATAATTGTTGCATGTTGTTATAGACATATTTGGGCACATCAACCCCAACTTATATGTCGATGTATTAGGGCTCATTCAACCCCTAAAAGAGTTGCTTCATACCCTAAAGGAACATAATCATCTGAATACCTCATTCCCCAAAAGTTCCATCTGAGAAACCATCCAGAAATTGCCTAAATTGAACCATACTGATTGCTCCATTGACAAAGTGCGATGCATACTGACTGCTCCACTACCAGGGTGCGATTCATACTATTTAGGCCTTCTATAGGGTGCGATGGATGAGGATGGAAAAATTTCTGGGACAGTTGGCTAAGTGGATGGTCATGGAATCTTCTAGAAACTTCTCCTGTGCCACTTGCCTCTTTGAATTTGCCCAAGGATGAATGAGGGATCTTAAACCTTTAGCTGTCCCTTCTCTTGTGGAACTAATTGTAACAAATGGAATGACACTAATCAAACCCCATGGATGACTCACACCCTTGCACATCTCTATAAATGGATCCCTCATCCAAGAGATCCAGAGGCTGGAATGTTGTGAATTGCAAGTAAGTGCTCATAGTTTGTAATCGAGGAAAGAGCATTGTATTGTTGGAGTGATCTTGCTATCTCATGAGGTGAAGAAGGATTGAAGCTGGATCAGACAACTGGGTTGTAATTCTCCCTTCTATTAATAAAGTTCTTCAAGTTTTCTTCCATATGATTGTGCAATTCTGAATGTTATCATTTGTGAATGCTATCATTTGTTCATTATATATCTAATTCTATAATGCTTATGTTGCAATGGATCACGATGCTTTGAAGGTTCTTTGTTGTTGTACTTGTGCAAGTACTCTCCAAGCGTGTTAACTACGGGGAGGAGTTGCAGGTTCTGTCAAAGGGGAGAGAGATCAGGCAAGGGATCAAGAGGAAGTTCTAGGTTGGTTCCATTATCTTTCTCTTATCTGTTACACATATAAGAAATCGTTGAATTGCTTTAAACTGTTGTTTCTAGGGTAGCTGCCAAACCTAGAGGGATAGCATTCTTTACTAGTTTTCCCAGAAACAAATTGGCGACTCTGCTGGGGAATGATTAGATGTTTGTTTTTTGTTATTGTTTGTTTTATGTTCAAATTTGATAAACTGTAGATAGAGCCTGAAGTCAGTCAGGTAGCCTTCGAACTGCTCTTGCTTTGCAATTGCATAGTAGATGAATGCTGCTTTAGTCAATCTCTGGTTTAGTTTATGAATTGAACATATGAATTGAAAGAACATATAGATGCCCTTTTGGTAGCTCAATAACCTCTCAATACACTCCATCATACTTTGCTCTTCAATGTTCATCAAACCCCACCTTAACTATATGAAAACAGCTCAACATTTGAGCCAAAAACCATTTCAGTTGCACTCCCTGGATCATCGCACTATCACCCACTATGACTCAGTATGCATAGCACCTTTTGAGTGTAGTAAGTGTGATGCATCTCATATTCTGTGCAGCCTAGGTGCGATGATTGACTGAACTCTTTTCCATTCTAGAAATTGAGGGTTTTGACCTTGTTTTCAGTTTTGTTTGGTTGTTTTCGCTGCATATGAACAATGCCTCTTTACTGAAGTTTATTTGTATCACTTAGATCAGCATCAATTACATTAGGATTAGTGAATGTTTTTTGTGTATTCGTTTTTCATTTACAATCCTTTATCGAAAAGTTGTTTAAATTGATTTGTCGCTTTGGTACAATAAGTGTCGTAATTGTTGTTTTGTGTTGAAAAGGAGAAGTGTCATGAATTCTTCCTTCCCTTGCTAATCGACTAAACTTTTTCTTCATGCATTTGATTTGATTTATTTATATTCGAAGTGTCGAAAGAATTTTTATTGAAAATTGAAAAGTGTTATGGAGTCTTCCTTTCTCTTTTGAAGAAGAAATTGTCGAAAATGTCATTTTGAGTGAAATACTTCAGATCTTTGCTGCATTTAATTTTCCTTTTTGCATCTTTCACTTTAAGGAGAACGAAAACAGATACATGCATTTGCATTTAGCATTTTTTGATTTGTGTGCGAAAAGAATATTTAGGGAAATGCACTAGTGTGTGCTCTTCGCTCTTTGTTTAAAAGCACTACTATCTTCTTTCCTTAGTAGCTAGGTTTTTCATTGTTTGAATAAACAAAGATTGTTTATCATTGTATATTGCATCTTAGGAATTTCAAATCATCATCATGTGGTGAACCATTGAAAGGAAAACTCTAAACAAGATCAACCTTAAATGAACTTCAATGAACCTAACAACGCTTTGGAACTTAACGCAACATATCTAGAGGTCTAGGCTAGTGATGTGTTCCGGCGTCGTTAAAACTAGTGGCTATCATTTTCATTGAAGGTTGGGTGATTCCTCCTCCTTGATACGACAAGTGCTAGCATGGACTTGTGCTCCCCATACCGTCGTGTATATATTTGGAGACCACAATGGGCTTAAATCCTTTATCCATAGGAAACGAGTCTGCCACCTTATTGATTGCAATGCACTGAACACAACATTTTGGAAGATTGACTGCCATGCATAAGTCCTTGATAATTTCTCTTTAATTTATCACCAAGGTGTATATTGTAGTTTTGCAATTGGTTTGGTAATCCCTCTGTCTAGATATTCCAGAGTAGTCACTTTCATTCCTTTTTGACTCTTTAAAAGAAAAGGTCCATCTGAGCACTTGTCCTTTCAGGCTCATTAAAAATCGAAGGAGACTAGAGTCATCTTTAGCTTTTTCTCGACTCTTAAAAACTAAAAAAGCAAAGCTGTGTCCAAAAATCATTAAAAATAATTGAATTCGAAATAACATCCCTATTCCTTAATTGATCTTAGGTTGAGACATATGGCAACGAATCCGGAGTCCACTAATCAAGGAATCCCTTTTGAGGGGAATCCTAGTCCTTTTCCTTCTTGGGGAAATATTGGTGCTCCTTATATGGCTACATTATCCCTTCCAAGACTTACCATTGGCCTGCCAGTATGGCTGTTCTCAACCTCTTTGGTTCAAAATTCTGTGATTTCTCGGCAATTGAGTACGCCTCTAGATGAACTTGAAATTAACCCTTTGCCTTCTTCCTCGTTTGTTTCTCCCTCCCCTTCTTCCTCTTCGCTTGGTGAAAGTAGTGATACTAGTAACCAGGTGGCTGAGAAGAAGAAGAAAGGGAAGGAGAAGAAGAAGAAGCCAATTTAGCAAGGGGGCAACCAAGCAACCATTGCTTTGAATGCATCATCTAAATGAAAATCCGCCCATTAAACTTCCCAAAGCTAAATATTCGTGCATAATTTGACCATTTTCATTGAGATTGTCCTTACTTTCCTCAGATCTTGAAAGAATGGTCTTCCCATTCACACCGTCCCGTGTCATCAACCTTTGGAGATCATGTTGGTAACACACCATCAACTAGTGATAGTAAAGTTCATGGACATAAGAGAAAGATCAAGATTACATGTAGGTTATGTGAAGGTAATCACGCCTTTCACCTTTGTCCTTTTTTGGATGAAGCCAAAAGAGTGTTGGATAACCGTACTGCTTCACCACAATGACTTCCATTGTGTTACAGGAAACTCTCCCTAAATCCTTCACTAGATGATAAACCAACTGACCAAAATCAACCGTCTGTCGAAACCATTCCCTCTGAAAGTGAATCCTATGAGTCTATACCCGATCCAAATCAACAGGTCGAGGTAATAGTTGACCCGATTTCACCTTCAGCTAATCGTACCTTTCCCGAAGAGAGTGAAAATAATACTGCTCAAGTTCTTTTTGTTACTTTGGATTCTAATAAGCTTGGGGGCAACCCACCTGTTCCACCAAGACAGGAGGAAAATCCTCCAGTTCTCGTAACTCAAGGGATTAATTCTCCCATTTCTATGGTATCCCCTCCAAGTAGTCTAATCACTTCCTTTGATTGGAATTGACTGGCAGGATCCTGCCTTCCTTCTTATGTGCCTTTCCAGATCATAGTACAAGTTTGTAAAATGATTGTGTTAAGCACTATTATAGATGAATGTGCATTAGTGAGTATCCTTTCCTCAACTGCTTGGAAAGCGCTTGGTTCGCCACCGCTTATGCCTATTACATAGAATCTGTTAGGATTTAACAAAGGAACTAGTCGACTGTTAGGGATCCATCGTAAGTTACCTATTATTTTTGGAGGAAAGACCATTTATCTGAACGTGATGGTAGTCCTGGGACCTTTAGATTACAATTTATTTATTGGGTGTGACTATGTTTATAAAATGGAAGCTATTGTTTCAACACTCTACTGAGTGATGCATTTCCCACATGAAGGCAAGATTGTCACCATTGACCAACTATCATTTACCGGTCCAACCATAGCCCCAAGTCAATCATCATCCCTAAATAGTCCATTTACATAAACGGTATCACTTGAACCTTCATTCCATCCACCTGATAGCCATGAGTAGTCGGGTGAATGTAATGAAGATTGGGGGACATGCACGTAATGGTAAAGATAAGTTTCCCTGTAAGTCTATCACACCATTCACCTTTTTCTATTCTAGACGAAACCAAGAAGGTGTTGGATAATCGTCCTGCTTCACCACAGTGATTTCCCATCTAGTTACAGGAGACTCTCCTTTTCATCATGCTGGGGGCATGCAACCATTTTTCAAGCATAGTTTTGTCGTTTCGAGCTTGTGTAAAAATGAAACTGACTTCAAGCATAGTTTTGTCATTTTGAGCTTGTGTAAAAATGAAATTGACTTCAAGCATAGTTTTGTCATTTCGAGCTTGTGTAAAAATGAAACTAACTTCAAGCATAGTTTTGTCGTTTCGAGATTGTGTAAAAATGAAACTGACTTCAAGCATAATTTTTTCATTTCAAGCTTGTAAAAATGAAACTGACCCCAAGCATAGTTTGTTTGTTTCTAGCTTGTGAAAACATGAAACCGAATCCAAGCATAGTTCCCCCATGGTTCAAGCTTGTCTAAAAAATGAACCCATACTTAATAATTAACCTTTATGATTGCCATTTTATCAGCCTTTTGAGCGTTGGTTGTGTACATCCCATCACCACCATCCCTTTGGCCGATCATACGCTCTCACTTGGTTGTTTTACTCTTTTTGAGGAACAATTGCAATGAGTGGTCTTATTAGCCAGCCTCTTCACAGAATTCAACATGTTTTGAGAAGTTCCAACATCACCGGAACCTGTTGCTACCTGAGACACCACTCATTCCTCAATATCGAGTCTTCTTCAAACCCTTTTCAGACTCATTAAAAATGAAAATATTGTCGAGCACTTGTCATTTTTAGCTCGTTAAAGTGATTGGAAATGTCATCCCTCCTGTATTATTTTATCCTTTTTCGGACATGAGGGATTACTTTACGAAAAATAACTTATGGAGTTTTCTTTTCGTCCCTTTTCAAACTCTCAAAACATGAAAAGGACTGAGTTATAATTGTCATTAAACTCGTTAAAACAATAGTGACAAACTTGCCCATTCTAGACAAGACCGAGTTTCACTATCACTAGACTCGTTAAAACATAAAATAACGACAGGTTTGCCCGAAGGGCGAATTATAAAACAAGCATATGTTATCTTCCTCAAGCTTGACAAAAATAAATAGGTATTGGTTAGCAATGATTGGGGAAAAGGGGAAAAAAACTTGAAGAATTTATGGTAGCAGGTCGCTCTTGAACATGACACTTTCACTTCATCTCAATTATTGAGTTGGGTTGGGTTATGCGGTACTGGTCATCTCACCATTGGTCTTTCATACCATCCATCTTTTGGGGTTAACGCTACCAATTCATCTCAGTGTCACCGACATGTTCAATAGAAGTCATTCAGTCAAGAAATCACCATCCAGTTAATGTCTCATCCAATGCAATACCTCCAACATTCATTTTTCATGACCGCCATTTCTGAACCTTGTGTCGTCAGTTCATTTTTCACCTCCAGAAATCATTTGCTTCGTTTTGTGTCATACATGTGGGATGCATCAAGGCCCTCCTACGATGAGTCATTTCTTGTTGACATTAGCTCATTATCCAAGAAGTTGACTTAGAAACAACCCTTTCAGTGCTTTGAAGCTTGCATACATCAATGGCAAGTTTCTCACTTTCGGCGATGGGTTGACATCAATGGCCTTCGACCGAAAGATTTTGCATGGTGTTCAACATCGGATCATATATTCACACCACATGAATTGTACTATAGTACCTTGAGGGTCATTATCATTATCAGTGATTCCTCTCGTGTCTGTTAACAGCTTACATCATTGGCTGGTAATCAGGCGATGCCTTTCCATGTTCGACTCCAGAACATCTTTTCACATGGATTGACTTGTACATCGAGCGAAGATTTAACGAGTTTGAAGACCATGGATCTAGTTTAATCCATTTGGGCTGCGATATATTCAGGGATATAAAAACATCAAATGTACAAAGGCTTTGCACAAATGGTCATCCTAACCATGGACGATGACTCTATATCTGAAGAATCACTAGTCTGCATCTGCAGACGACTATCTAATCTATGTACATGAAATGAAATTTATAAAGCTGAGCATGGGAATGCCTCCCTCAGCTAGATCATGAAAATCATATTATGATAATGTATTGTGTTGTAACTTATGTAGGTCACCTTCCAGTTCGAAACTTTGGATCCTTGTGATAAAGCATTTCACCCGACATGAATATTTACGACCTCATGCTTTAGGGGGCAACTGTTATAGACATATTTGGGCACATCAACCCCAACTTATATGTCGATGTATTAGGGCTCATTGAACCCCTAAAAGAGTTGTTTCATACCCTAAAGGAACATAATCATCTGAATACATCATTCCCCAAAAGTTCCATCTGAGAAACCATCTAGAAATTGCATAAACTGAACCATACTGACTGCTCCATTGACAAAGTGTGATGCATATTGACTGCTCCACTACCAAGGTTTGATGCATACTGTTTAGGCCTTCTATAGGGTGCAATGGATGAGGATGGACAAATGTCTAGGACAGTTTTCTAAGTGGATGCTCATGGAATCTTCTAGAAGCTTCTCCTGTGCCACTTGCCTCTCTGAATTTTCCCAAGGATGAATGAGGGTTCTTAAACCTTTAGTTATCCCTTCTCTTGTGGAACCAATTGTAACAAGTCGAATGACACTAATCAAACCCCATGGATGATTCACACCCTTGCACACATCTATAAATGGATCCCTCATCGAAGAGATCCAGAGGCCAAAATGTTGTGAATTGCAAGTAAGTGCTGATAGTTTGTAATTGAGGAAAGAGCATTGTATTGTTGGAGTGATCTTGCTATTTCATGAGGTGATGAAGGATTGAAGCTGGGATGATGATGCTGGATCAGACAAATGGGTTGTAATTCTCCCTTCTATTAATAAAGTTCTTCAAGTTTTCTTCCATATGATTGTGAAATTGTGAATGTTATCATTTGTGAATGATATCATTTGTTCATTATATACCTGATTCTGTATTGTTTATGTTGTAATGGATCACGATGATTTGACAGTTCTTTGTTGCTATACTTGTGTAGGTACTCTCCAAGCATGTTAAGTATGGGGAGGAGTTGCAGGTTCTGTTAAAGGGGAGAGAGATCAAGCAAGGGATCAAGCGGAAGTTCCAAGTTGGTTCCATTATCTTTCTCTTATCTGTTACACATAGAAGAAATCATTGAATTGCTTTAAACTGTTGTTTCTAGGGTAGCTGCCAAACCTAGAGGGCTAACATTCTTTAGGAATACTAGTTTTCCCAGAAACACATGTCCTCACATAGACTTCATGTTTGATTTTCTCCAACTAATTAACTCAAGATGAATTAATTAATTATTAATCAAACAGCTACTAAGAAGAAATTCGAATTTTAATTCTCAATTTTAGTTCAGGGAGTAACTAAAATTGGAATCTATCCCGAAATACTATTTATAGCAATGCTATTTTTAGCACTTCCATTTTTCATTCCTTGTTGCTATGTCCAACACTGGTACCGAATTGCTATTTATAGCAATGCTATTTTTAACATTTCTATTTTTAGCATTTTTTGTTGCCATTTTCAACACTCCCTCTCAACAAGAAAGACATTCAACTCGAACTCGATCCTAAACCCTTGGAATGTTCTGCATGCAACACTTATCCCAAGTGTTGTTTCTCCAGAAGCTCTACAAACAAAAAAAATCTTCCAACTGACCTCCTTGTTGGGCTAGAAACATCCTCTGATGCTGAAGCTCCCTCTGGTGCTGACAAGTTCTCCCTCTGTGACCTCTGATTTGCTACAACACTCCATGCATCTCTCATCGTTGCACACTTCTTTGTGCCATCCTACACTAGTTCAACACTCCTGCATCTCTCGCATTGTTGAAGCCTGCTAGCTCTGCACTGTCTTGTGATTCCTGCACTGTAGCTCTCTCTGCCACTCCATCCGCATCTGTCTCTACCCACTCAGCCAATCCTTCTACTCCTCGTCGGGGCTCCCGTAGCAAGGTCTAATCAAAGAGGTTGGGTACCTCAATGATCTTGGCCCTATTCCAGCCTTCTTGGGACTGTCACTCCACATCGCCCCACCTCCGACCTAGAGGTATGGATGCATGTGATCCCTCCGCCCACTTGGCTCGAAATTTCCCTCTACTGGAGGTCTCTACATGAGTGGATGCCTCCATTCGATCTCCTCTCGGCCTCTCCAGTTGTGGCTGCTCCACAACCTCCTGAAGTTGCTTCACCAATTGTGGCTCCTCCACAATTGTCTAAGACTTCTTCTGGCACTGCATGTTGAGAGGTAATTTACTCTCCCTCTCAACCACCAAGTATCTAACCTTTGCATTGTCCTCAAGGCTTTGCATGCATATTGTACCTCAAGTGCATATAGGTTGTTGGCTAGCACACCAATCTATTTCATCTTTCCCGCTGTCACGAAATTTTTTGGAAAAAGAGCTGATCTTAAATCAGCGATATCTCCCTCATCTGAACTCCGATTCAGCTGATTTTTTTTTGAATTTGGGTCTTTTTCCACAAGGAATCTAGATCTGCTATTTGTTTCGGAAAATTTTGCACAAAAAGTTTCAGATCTGCCCTGCAAACTCACGGCCTATTTTTTTTTTTACTTCGATTTCTCTTCTTCGTATACCGTTCACAGCTCTGATCAGCTTGGCCCTGATACCATGTAGAAATTCCCATTGTAGATCACTTGATAATGCAATATACTAAAGCAAAATACTAGATCTACTTCTATGATCAAAATTTGCGGAAGCTTAATCAATTTGAGCTAGATCAATCAGAACACATATAACAGAGAAGAAGAAATCATACACATGAAACATAGAAGAATACTCTAGGGAAAGCCTCAGCTAAAAACCCCGATCTCTGTATTATTATACAAGTGGGAATATGTCTGGATTACATAAAGCTTTAGCTTAGAAGATATCTAGCTGTCAGTACAATCCCTCGGCTACTCATAGATAGTCAAAGGCCTCCCACAAACCTTCTCCTTTGCCCTCCAAGCCTCCTATTTCCTTACGCAGTTTTTCTTAGGGTCCAGTGCTTCCACTTGTGTGAGTTCCCACCTCACACTGCTCACTTGGCTCAGAAATAACTGCACAAACCTGAAGGAAATAATTCCTTCTACGTGGATGAATTTCCTATATAGGAAAAATCCTCCAACTGATAGTACACTGTCCCTTCCTCTGATATTAACTGGGTCTCTGACTGAACTGACATGCATGAGTTATTTATGAGAATATTCAGTTATCTAGAGCGCAACAATTACATGCATGCAAGCATTAACTAACTAAACTCACAACTAATTCCACAAACTGTTGGAACTAATCTAATTGGACTTAACTCAGATAATTGAGCTAACTAATTACAATTCAAATTACAGCTCATCCTTATCTCTTTAACTAAGGGATAAATTCCTCAATTAATGGGATAATTGTTGCATGTCCTCACATAGACTTCATGTTTGATTTTCTCCAACTAATTAACTCAAGATGAATTAATTAATTATTAATCAAGCAACTGCTAAGAACAAATTCGGATTTTAGTTCAAGGACTAACTAAAATTGGAATCTATCCTAAAATACTATTTATAGCAATTCTATTTTTAGCACTTCCATTTTTCATTCCTTGTTGCTATGTTCAACACTGGTACCTGAACTGCTATTTATAGCAATGCTGTTTTTAGCATTTCTTGTTGCCATTTTCAATAGAGTATGGATTCGACCACTTGGAGGGGGCGAACTTGTTTTTCATCTATATGTAGGCTGAATGAAGTAAAAGGAATGGTTGGATATTTGTAGCTCGGACTTAGAACTAGTGTACTTGACTATTGCAAAAATATAACACACAGTTGTAGCTATTTTTATGGGATTCTTGCATTGTGGTAAGTGGATCTATTTTTCCTATATTTTATTATATATTTGATGATTAGATATTTTTAGAAACCACCTATATTTACCCTTATGCTTTATCTTTTAAGATTTGAAACATAAATAATTGTTTAATGCTCTGTTTTTGTTTAACATAAGCATTTAAGGGTTTTTCTTCTAGACAAAAAAATTCATTCCTTTGCTCACTTAATTCCTGCTATACATTCCTCACCACACTACAATGACAAACCATTTTGAGTCACTAATCGCACCTACCTTTCACCATCTTATGTCTGTAAATGACCTTTAGGATTACTTAACCTAGTTTTGAGACCTAGTGCTCTTTATCCAACAAACCATAATCAAACCCTACTGAGTTGATACCTAACCTAAAATCATTATATTCTCTAGTCACTTCACTTAGCTATGAGGTTGATTTAGAGAGAGCCCTCTCTGATTTGGTATGGCTAGCTACCAAGTCGAAAGTTGGTCTGAGGTTACTTCCTTGGATTCCTTTCTCAGCCTTGGGAAACTAAGGAGTGCTAACATTTTGGCATCGTTGCAGGGGAGCGAACAACTTCATATTCCTTGGGAAAGATCATAAAAGTTTAGATCCAATTGTCTGATGGTGGATAGCAGTCAAACATATATGAAGGATGAACTATTCACCTGGTGACTCCAATCAATTTTCAACCTAATTTGAAGAATCCACTGGTGGTAGGATCCAAGAATCAAGATGAGTTCTATATATGTAAGGTATGCTCCAATGAATAGAGCACATATTCTAGGTTTTCCAAATCAGATACCTAAAGTAGATTGGCAAACAAATTTTCCTAGGTTCAGAGATGTAAAAGATGACAATGCTACTATACATTTGATTAAATTTCATATACATATACATAGGCTAGGCTTGCAGTTTCCTGAGGATTGTTTGATGAATATGTTCATGGAAACCTTATAGGATAATGCCAGGTCATGGTATGAGGGATTTCCTGCTGCCAGTCTATATTCACTTAAAGATTTTCATATAGCATTTTGTGACAATTATAAGCTGCATTACCCTTCTTTATTGCTGATAGAAAATTTATGTGGAAAGTTTGAGGACCTTTTTCAGTTCATAGGGATTGATATTGATGATAAATATCTAATGACTGATGAGATTGAAGAGGCTTTGTTTGAGTTATCTCTGCATCAAGATGAGAGGTCAGAAATCAGTTATGAGAATTTCCAACCAACAGATGTTTATCCTTTGACTGTAAATGAAATAAATCAACAACCTATTGAAGATATTTTTTATTCTTATATTTTTTTAGATAAGGATATACAGTTGTCTGCTTATACTTCATACAATCAAGAAATTCAGTCATCTGACTTATCTTGTCAACAAGCCTTTTTTCTCTCTATGGCTGAAAATGAAATTGAATAGGATTTTAATGATGATAGTCATTTTCCATCTTCTGAGTTCAATAATAATGTACAATGGGTTTGTTCTCTTGATATTGATGAACATATTTAGCAGTTTTCAAATCACCAAGAAAAGGATGAGGATAGTCAATTAGATTGTTCTTTCTCTGGGTTTTTATTTCAAGATTAGGTTTGTGAAGACCAAGATGAGGTTTTTGATGAAATGCATGAACAAGGATCTCTAGACATTCACCACTCATATGTCTCTCCAACTCATCCATTTTCTGAAACACTATTCCAAGGGAAGATTCATGCAAATCATAATTTTGAATTGGCATGTGTGGAAGTTTTAGACAATGTAATTACAACAGAGAATAATCATCAAACATTGCAAGCAGATTATGAAGAGGAGAGCAACGATAAAGAAGAGGTTGTTGTAGAGCATCTTTCACATGAAAATTTTCCTTTAGGTTCAGAAAATGAAGAGTCTGTTGAAGAAGAGGAGTTTGTCCCGGATCCCATGTATGTGGACACTTATGCTGTTGAGAAGGTGGCTCCCTCAAATGCAGATTTTCAAGAACACATTTCTCTTTTTCCTGATGCAAGTGAAAAACATGATGAACATATTTTCTTCTTTCATTTAGACAAATATTTTTCATTGGAAAATAAAAGGAGTGCTTGTATTTCTGTTGGATTTCAAGACAGGGTAACATTTTAGATTATTGAGGATCCTTTTACTAATTTGCTGCAGCCATATGGGAAGATGACTTTTCTTGTATTTATGGATCATGAGCACATGTTCAGTGGACACTTGGAGTTTCCTATCTTTTGTTTTTATGCTTGCTCAAGGAAAGTGTGAGCATGATTCAAGTAAGTAGCCATTTGCTGGATTAGTTACACTGGAGGGATCATTTCACACGATTGTATATATATATCTATATATATATATATATATATATATATATATATATATATATATAGATATATATATATATATATATATATATATATATATATATATATATAGGGTGGTGGTTATCAGTAGGATTTGAAGCTCGATGTTATGAAACTAGCTCACAAAAAGATAGAAAATATAGATCAACGACTTAGAAATCAATCTCTTTGAGGGGGCAGGCTCCTTTGCATTACACAAATGAGCAATTCTTGGATGATACAAATGACACGACCTCCCTTCTATATATATGATTCTAAGGGGTCACAATATAATTAGAGCCGACATAAAAATTATAATGTAAGTGCACAACAATAACAATAGTGGGCTTCTATGGGGAACAATAATAATGATATGGGGACTAAATGGGCAAAACATTATAATAAGGGGGTTGCACTAGTAACAATAAGGGGTTACACTAGTAGTATAGGGACATAACATGCCCCTCTCCTTCAAAAAGTGTTGTCCTCAACACTTGAGTAGTTATGGATGCTTCTGTATAAAATTCTCGTCCTCCCATGTGGAATCTTCAGTGGGTAAGTTCTTCCACTTGATGAGATACTTTGAAATTGATTGATTTTGTAGCTGTGGGGTTCTTGTTTCTATGACTACTTCAAGTTCCAATATGATTTTTCCTTTCTCATCAAGTTCCGACAATATTGTTTGAACTGGGAGCCTGTCACCTATAACCTTCTTTAAGCATGAAACATGGAAAACTGGGGGAACTCCGGAATATGCATGAAGCTCCAATTTGTATGCCATAGCGCTAATCCTTTGTAACACCTTGTAAGGACCATAGTACTTTGGTAATAATTTATTA
Organism: Pinus tabuliformis; assembly: GCA_031772625.1. NCBI lineage: Eukaryota > Viridiplantae > Streptophyta > Pinopsida > Pinales > Pinaceae > Pinus > Pinus tabuliformis. Next base: position 1,869,323,513 of record CM062817.1, read on the forward strand.
TCGTTCTTAGCTTTCTTGAGGGACATTTTTTTGTATGGTTGTATTCATAAAAATACCCAAATGACTACATCAAAACTTCTTTCACTGTGATGTTGATCTGCTTGTGGTTTCATTCGATTCTGCACAAAAGTGGGGTTATCCTTTAAAAGTTGGAGAATGTGTTGTTGATGCTCAATGTGATGTTTCACTTCTCGAACCTTTTTGTTCTTTATATGTCCTTCTATCTTGGGAGTTTGAGGAGTGCTAATTTTTGCCAATATGTTACAAGATATGGTCAGATTCATTTCTTGATGCTCGATGTGATCTTTCACTTGTTGAACCTTTTTCTTCTTGATATGTCCTTCTATCTTGAGAGTTTGAGGAGTGGTAATTCTTTCCAATGCTTTACAAGATATGGTCAGATTTATTTCTTCTTTCTTTAGGGTTGGTTCCTGGTGTATATCCTCTTCTTTTGATGTTTCTTGATCCTTTTCTTCCTCCTCTTCACAATCTATGTAAAACAATTTCTTCTCAGCACACGTATGACCTTTAGTGTATTCTCTATGACAACTCTAACAAAGCCCCTTTTCTCTTTTTTCTTCCAATTTTTGTGGTGTAAACCTTGTAGGTTGTGTAAGGCTAGGAGAAAAAACACTTCCATATTTATAGTTGTGAGTGGTACGATTCCTTGTTTCCATAATTCTGCTTTCAATTTTTCTTTCCAACTTTAATGCTTTCTCCAATGAATCAGGTTCCCAAAGACGAACCTCATGTTGAATGTTATACTTTAAATTCCCTATGAAGACATCAATCCTTTGCTTCTCTGGAATATCATTTACCCTTATATTCAATTTTTGGAAGTCCTCAATGTGCTCTTCCATTGAACCCTTTTTTTTGAGATTTATCAATTGGCTAAAGAAGTTGTTGCTCTTTGTATCCTCATAATGTGCTATCATTTCCTCCATGAAAATTGACCAAGTGATAAGTGGTTTACAAGAACAAAGCCCTCTATATCATACAAATTGTTTTGTTTATAAATATAATGATGCAATATGTACCTTTTGTAACAGTTTTACATCATCTAGATCAAATTATTTCTCCATCTGTAGTATCCAATTTACCAAATCCTTGCCATCAAACTTCCACATATCACTTTTTCTTGATTTTAGGAGCTCAATCTTGAATTTATTATATCTCTAAAATTTCGAATCTCAAAGGTCTGAAATTGCGATCTGGGGTAACCCTTTGCGTCCTCTTTCCAATGCCACTAGTCTGATGGAAATTGGATTCTCCAAGAAAGCATTATGCCCAATCTCCTAAGATGACCTAATTATATACTTTTTCAGTAGAGAAAACTTTTACGAAGTGCCACGTGTCACTGTTTCGACATTTGGACCTAAAAATGATACAAAGAAAACTACATACCGTCCTATTTCTATAAATTTTTACAAAATTCCAATTTGATGCTCAAAAAGAAAGTTATGATGATTTTTCACTAGGTCACTTGTTTGAGATATAATTCAGGATCCTGCAAACACCCTAACTTCCTTGGATCATATCTCCGAAAATATAGTGAGACAAGATCTGAAATTAGGGCCTGAGAGATTTCGTCTCAAATGGGTTTTTTTTAGCTTCTGAAACGTTGCATAAAAACACATAGCGAAAATTCGATGATGACCTGTTTGGAGCAGCGAACCCCTAAAATCCAAACCTCTGATACCAAATTTTATGAAACCAACTCACAAAAAGATAGAAACGATAGATCAACGACTTCGAAATTAGTCTCTTAAAGGTGGAAACCTCCTTTACATTACACAAATGAACAATTCTTAAATGATACAAATGAAAAGAACTCCTTTGTATATATAGGAGTATAAGGGGTCATAATATAATCAGAGCCGACATAACAATAATAATGTAAGGGCACAACAATAACAATAGTGGGCTTCTATGGGGCACAATAATAACAATATGGGGACTACATGGGCACAACAATATAATAAGGGGGTTGCACTAATAACAATAAGGGGTTACAGTAGTAGTATAGGGACCTAACATCTAAGGTGAAGGCCCTAAGATCCTGATGATCTATTGCCATATGTAAGTCAAGTCAAGTCAAGTTTTGTTTCTCTCAGTATAGTTAGTCAATCATTTGAGTGTCAAGTATTTTGTATATGACTCCATTGCCCAACGGATAAGGCTACCTGGTCTATGGTGTTCTTGAAACCTCCTAAATGAGATGCCATCCCCATTGGAGCCAATGTTAGTGTCCATTAGTTTGAGTGATCAAATTTACTCTTCATGTTGTTGATAGGGTCTTAGGTCAAATTGTTATATTTTCAAATAAAATTTGACATCTCTTGATTATCAAATGGTCATAGGTTATTGTCTAGGTATCATTTCTGCTCCCTTCACTTGTTCAAGGTCACCATCACCTATCATGGTCATGTCATCATTCCCTGTCCTAAGTCAACATAGTTACCAATCAAACGAGAAAATGAAATGGTACCCTTTTTTTGAGGTAGCAAAAAATCACCCAATTTTGAAAAGTGGTGATGCAGAATACACCTTTTGTTTTAGCATATTTTTGGCACTTTAAATTTTCTTATGTATCAAGTATGAATTTTTTTTTAGATGTTAGTGATTTTCATGCTGATTTTGAAAAGTGTTGATGCAACATCAACCCCTTTTTTTAGAGGGTTGATTTTTGACACTTTAAATTTTCTAATGCCTTCTTCTTCCTGTAAGATTTTTCTTTTAAGTGTATTTTTTGTGTTTGTGTGTTTTCATTTTTCTTTTCAATTTTGTTTGTAATGAAATCTTAATTTTTTCGTGTAGTTAAAAAAATAAAAAATGGTCAATATTTTAAAGTTAGTATTTTCTATATGTTTATGTAATGTTAATTAATATTTCAATGGACATTAAATATTTGTCACTAAAACACAATAATTTTAAACATTTGACCAAAAAAACATATTTTCTATATAAATATAATGAAAAAAATATACATTTTCAGAATTTTTGTCAAAAATGACATGTCAAATAAATGATTTTTTTGGGAAAATCCCAACGAAAAAACTAAAAAAATAGCATTTTTTATGAATTTTATGTTAAAAAATAATAGTAATCACGAGTTTTTTACAAAAAGAAATGATTCACATAAAAATTAAAGTGAAAATCAGATAATACAAATATTGAACATATAACTACAATAATCAAATGTTCATTCTTCTCATAAAATCTCAAAATCAAAACATTACAAGTGAAACTAATGAAGATCTCTCAAAATTGAGTTTGATTTGCAATCATAACTTAAATGTCATCAAGTATATCATATAATCCATGTTCATCATCTTATTTAGCTTCATTATTTTCTTCTTCCACAATATTTCTTGCTTGAGTTTCCTCATTTCCTCTTCTAATGGATCTTTCATGTCTGCAAATCTCCCAAAGTGTCATTTTCTAATCATTCCATATAATGGTGGTTAAGGTTCCTTTGCCTTTTTTTTCCACACACGATTCATTAAAATCTTCATTCCTCAAACCAACTTCTTGCATTACATCTAGAAGAAATTGAAGAGCATTAATTCTTTGTTGAATAAAATTGCATGTAGTGGGTCTTTTTCAATCGTAATGCAATTTCTTCCTTTTTGTAGGCAACATGCTAGTGTTGTACCTAATTATCAAGCACAAAAACTATAAGTAAGTAAACTAGTATAAACACATAAAAAAAAAAACAAAATATTAAAATTCAGTTTTATATAATAAAACTTACCTAAACCTGAAAATAATCCAAAACCCAATATCCTTCATTTGAACATAAATCTATAAGATAGTTAATCAATGTTTGTGGTTTTTTGATAAATGTTAACTATCTCTCCTTTTGCATCGTTATCTTCATATGTTACTTTTATATGACAAAATCATGAACCAGTACTTGGCTATGACTCTTTCCATCTACTTGGTTAAGAAGAATGGACTTATAGCTATCATCTTTTGCCCAACATTCAACATGGATGAACTCACAATCACTTGTAATTGGTTGATCTCTGGAAGAAATAAGATTTGAATTTTGCCTGTAACACGACATAGTAAAATTTCAATCCACTTGTACATAATAAAAAAATTACATTAATCAAACATACACTTTCAATGTCTTACCATGTAAGCTGCATCCTTGAGTTTGATTTTCCCTTGAAGCTTGTTAATAATATTGCAAATTGTGTGTCTAAATGAAATGTCACAACTCTCCAAAGTGGTGATGTTGTGACTTCTTGAAATCCCGTAAGCACTTTATTAAAATCTTGATAAGTGTAAGGCTCATTATCATATTCAATATTTGGGAAATTGAAACCATGAGGAATGTTTGCAATAACCAGGGCATATTCCCTTTTAGGTATGAGTTTTGTAATGTCTTCACAGCTACCTTGTATTATTTTATATTGGATAGTTTCCATCCGATTCCAAATGAAATGAGTAAGAGTAGGATCAAGTTCAACATTCCTAAGACACTGCTTTCTTAGCCTTTCCAACTTAATTTTTTCAATGAAACTTTTGAAAGTATTTGGTACTCCATTCACATCCTTCTTTGACATATTTAATGAAATAAATAAATATAAGTATAAGTAATATAATAAAATAAAAAATTATATGAATAAAATGAATGTAAAAATCAACATACATTTTTGAATGCAAGACAAAAATCTTTAAGTGTTGTTGTAGAACTTGATTCTGGGTAGTTGAGTACAACATCATTCCAACTCTCTTCATTAAACATTTTAACCATATGTTCTTGTATTTTCATATAAATCTTATGATTGAATAAATAAAGTAAAAGTTGTTAATATAGTGATATGTATAACAAATAATACCAACAACAATACGTTATATTTAAAAGAAAATTATAATCCAAGAAAAAGTAAAAGTAATTCAACAAACTTACTTTTGAAATTCTGAGCACATTTCCTCCAATGAAAATTCACCTAACTTTATACAACATAATATTGATTTGACTAGTTTGTCATCTTTCACACCTTGTAATATTCTCCAAGGTGTGATAGTCATATCATCTAGAAGTTGCTTCATTTCAGGACATGTCTTACTATTGGTACATATTATGGGTTTAAACCTTTTAAACCTTTGATTTTTTATGGCAATATTCTCCCACATCTCAAAAATGTCATCAATTAATTCCCATATCTCCCATGTTCTGAATGTCAACTGGAAAATGTTATCTATGCCTCTGAATAGTTCTGAATTTACTTTGCCACCTTTTTATTTGATTCTATCCTCAATTTGATAACCTGTTTCCATACAACATTCCTTCCGAAATCCTAAATTAACCTTTGTCTTATCCCCACCACATTTTTCTAAAAATTCATTATGAATAAATCTGACCCTTTGGATGAAAGTCATAGACATTCTATGCTCATTATCTACATTATGATCCCATGCCAATAACTTTGCCTCTGTTTTTGTTAAACTAGCATAAATGATGCATTTCACTATTTCAAAGAGATAGCTTCCAGGATATTCCTCGATCAATTATCTTATGGCCTCTGCTGAATGGTTCCCTCCAAATACATATATCTGTAGTCAAAACATTGTGTCCTATCAAATGCCTCCTTATTGGAAACTTAATTTGGATCAACAAGAACCACATAATCCACTACATGTGCATATGGATTGTACCTGAATAATGTTTTCAAATTATGGACATGTAGGTGATGTGCCTTTCTAATTTGATATTGAGATTGTCCTTCATCTGACCTATATAATTGGGTGACATTAAGATCAAATGTTTTGCCACTATTAATTAATTTATTCTTCCTCAAGTGATTTCGAATGGCATTTTGTTTTGTATTCATAATGTCATCCTCTAAATCAACACCTGGTGTTATGATTTCTTTGCTTCCTTGAGAGCTTTCACTTTGTTCTTCACTGTTGCTTATGATTTTAATAGATTTGCCAATTTTTTATTTCTTTTCTGCCTAGTTAACATATCTTATTCTACAGAAATAATCTCCTCATCATCAAGTGGAAGAGAGACATCCATGGGCATTTTTCTTTTTGGTGTTCTATTTCTTTTCTCCTTTCCAACAACAGTTCTAACCTCCTCCTCACTAATGCAAACATATTTGTGAGCTTCATCTTGAGCTACAACTGCCACATCTTCAAAAGAAACATGTTTACCTTTATTAGATTGACCCACCGTATGGATTCTTTGTTGATCCCCTACATGTACCATTGTAGTCTCATGGATTGTTGATTTTTGCTTCATTCTATTTTCTTATTCTGACTCTATATGGAAACTGTTGATCACATTCATAATATTTGATTCCATATAATAAATACCCTCCAACATCATTGAAAGACTCTCAGCAAATTCTTATCAAATAAAATACAATATGTCAGTGATCAATCATTTATAAAATATTTAATGATAATTACAATAATACATTACACATAAATATAAATAAACATACTTACAATGTTATTTGAAATGTTGGATGAGATTTCTTCACACAATGGCGTAGATTCTTTATCTATGTCATACTTGTTCTTTGAGAGACGATATTTAACCTTTTCATGTGACTTGGACAATTTCGCAAGAACATAAACAATGTTTGAATTCGACACCAAACATATGTCTCGTACTCTGCCTATCACCTCATACGGTTCAGCCATGTAAATCATACCACAATATAGATAGAGATTTGTACTATCATCATTATCAACATCTTTAACATGCCATATAAAATTTGTTTTATTTATTTCTCTTGAATTCATTCATTTAAAAATAATATTTGTTGCACTTGATGGGCCAGTTGGTCAACTTTTACGTTGTTTCTCAGTCCCGGTATGTTCGTAAGTCTTCAAAGCGTGTCTACCTACAACTTTAGATGATGGAATTGTTGTCTTTGTTCCAGACATATTCACAGAGACCTTCCTTGATGCCATCTTCCTGAAAAACACACAGACACGCACACACACACATATATTAGTTAATCAAAAAACCATATATATTACTTAAAAATTTAAAAAAATAAAATAAAAAGATTGGCACTATAATTGTTATTTAAATATAAAAACAAATTAAATTATATGTAACTTTTAAAAATTGTTATAAAATTTATATCTACAGATTTATAAAGAAATTATTATATACAAATTTTATTTATATATTTTTTAAATTATTGAATATAAATATAATTTTTTAAGTAATTTATATCTACATTTTTATAAAAAATATAATTATATATTAAATTTTAAATTATTAAAATTTTACAAATTATATATATATATATTTTTTAAATATTATAAATATTAGATATTCAATTTTAAAATCAACCATTATAATGTCTTTAGAAGACATTAAGTTTGGAGTTAATCGCCTCGCGAATGGGAAAGCTAAGGACATTGAAGGTTACCAGGCAGAAATCTTAAAAATTGGAGGCCCTGTCCTCATCCCCTACATCCACAAGCTTTTCAATCAAGCTGTTAAGCAAGGGTTCCCTAAACCTTGGACTGAGAGCCTCATTATCCCTATTTTTAAAAGTGGAGATACAAATAACCCCTCTAATTATCGAACAATTATGATCAGCCCTCTCTTAGCCAAATTATATGGTAGTATTCTGGAAAAAAAGTTAAGCATATGGCTTGAAAGTGAAGATAAGCGGGCTAAAGGCCAAGCAGGTTTCAGAAGGCATCACTCAACAACAGACCACCTTGTTACGCTAAGGATCATTGCGGAGGAATGTCGTAATGATAAATCCAATTTATTCTGCTGCTTTGTAGACTTTAGAAAGGCTTTCGATACGGTTCCTAGATACAACCTTTGGAATAGGTTAGAAGAGCTAAAGGTTCCTCTTGAGTTAAGAGCTGCGGCTATGAGGCTATACGAGAATGTAATTGCCAAGCTAAAGAACATTGAGGGGTGGTCAAAAGATATTAAGTGTAACATCGGAGTTAAACAAGGTTGCCCCCTCTCCCCTACTCTATTTGGCATTTACATCGATAAGCTCGAAGATTATTTAGAAGAAGTAGGATGTGGTGGCACAATCTTAGCTGGGATAGTCATTATCCTTCTTCTCTATGCTGACGATATTGTTCTTCTGGCAAGGTGCCCTTCTGATCTTGATAAGCAACTCAAGCTTCTTAAGGATTTCTGCTCTACCATGGGTATGAATGTTAACACAGACAAAACAAAAGCTATGATTATCAAATCTAAAAAGGACACTTGCGCTAATTTTACGTATGACAATAATAAATTGGAAGAAGTGTATTCTTACAAGTACCTAGGAATTGATATCCATCACAAGCTCAACTGGAACCATAGCATTGAGAAAAGGATCAATGGGGGATGGAAAGCTTATTTTGGTCTTGAAAATAACTGTAAAATAGCAAACCTCGTAATGTGGGATAAAAAGAAGTTCCTCTTTGAAACTTTAGTCACTCCTGTTATCTTATATGGCTGTGAAGTTTGGGGCTGCAGCATCTCCAGAGAATCATGGAGAAAGATTGAGCAAATCCAGAAGCGTTTTATAACTTATAACCTGAAAATTAAAAGTAATACACCCTATCCTATTCTTCTTATAGAAGCGGGTCTTTCTTCTATTGAGAGCCTAGCTATGCTCAGGTTTCTGATGTACAAGCACAAGCTCAATAACATAGACAATCATAGACTTCCTAAGCTAGCTTTAAATTCCAGCCAAAACCACCTAAGGCTTAACCGAGGATGGCATAAGGACACAAGGGCCTGGTTAAACTATTGGGAGATCAATGAGAATGATGCTTTGCAAAACATAAATAACATTAAAGATATTGTTACTTCTAAGTTCAAAGAAAAAATGTGGTGTGAGAAAGATTTAGCGTCTAAAAGAAAATTAAGCTATTATAAGAAGGTCATCAACCCCACCCTTGAAGATCAAAAGTATCTCTCTATTCTAACTAGCTCAAAAAAGAAAATTAATATAGCAAAGATTAGAACGAATTCTCATGAGCTCCATAGTGAGACTGGCCGCTGGGTAGTTCCTAAAACGCCATGGATGGAAAGGATCTGCCATATTTGTGAGAATAAGAGCATCGAGGATGAAAACCACTTCCTCTTAGAGTGCCCTGCATACAACCACATTAGATCTCAATCTCATAACCTTTGTTACAATACTGACCTTTCTAGCCTTTTACAATGCCAAAATTATAGTGAACTCGGGAGGCTTCTCTCCAAGCTTTTTGAGCATCGGAATAAAATCTTAAATCAAAATAAATAATTTGTCTTTTTAGGTCCGATAGATCATTATTTGGTCTCAGTGGACGTTAACAACCATCATCATCATATATATATATATATATAAAATTAATTAAAAAATATTATATATCGATTTTAATTTTAAATTATATATCAAAATTATATATATAAAACAATTAAAAGCAGTTTTTATATATTCAAAATTTTATATATAACTTTTTTTTTATTATTTAAAAAAAATATTATTAAAATTATATTTTTTTTAATTAACATTACAATTTTATTTAAAAAAAATAATTAAAAAAATTGTCCCTTTGGCCGCTGGTCAAGGGCTCGGGTGGGCAGAGGGGGCTGCGTGCAGTGCCCCTCCGCCCGCCCGGGCCCCCAGCCTATATATATATATATATATATATATATATATATATATATATATATATATATTTTAATTAAAATTCTAATTTTAAATAAAAAAATAAAAAATAAAAACAAAACAAAAAGAAACTAATAATTTTATTTTTATAAATTATTTTTTAATAATTAAAAAATCATATAACAAATAAATTTATATATATATAAAAGCAAAATTCTAAATATTTAATTTTAAATTAAATTTAAATTTAAATTTTTGAATATTTTCAAACATATACATTTTATTTAAAAAAAATCAATTTAAAATAACAAACGAAATAAGAATAGAAATAAAAAATTAAAATTTTATTAATAGTGATTAATAAATATAATTTCAATTAAAAAAAATAAAATTACAAATATATAACCAAAAAAATAAATGTATTTTTTTCTTCTAATTGAACATTTATTTTTATTTTTTGTCCATGTAATAATTTTAATGCTCTCCAAACAAAATTATTAAAAAATAGAAAAGAATAACACCCATTTTTCATTTCAAAAGCCTAAAAATTAAGAAAAAATCTTAATTTTTCTCCTAAAAGTCCTACAAATTTGTGTTTTTTTTTTCCCTATAAAAATAGAAAAAATAGAGTTTTTTTTATGTGGTTTTTCCCGTTAAAACACAAATTTCCCCAAATTCATTTGTAAATAATCGAGATAGAAAGAAAAATAACCTTTTAATAGGACCGAGAAGACTTGATGTGATGTGATGAATAGAAATGATGAATTTTATTTTATAGCGATGATTGTGGGATTGATTTATCGTTTCTTCAATGTGGGATTAAACTTAAAATTAGAAAAAGAAATTATAGTTAATATTATATCTTTAGGTTAGTTTTCATTCATTATGAGATAAAAAAACATTAATTATAAAAAATAATTTACTTACATAGTCAATGTTAAATAATTTAAATAGAAAAATTATTTTGAGTTTCTATCAATATTTTGAATAGAAACTAGGGTGAAATTTTCCAAAACCAAAAGTTTAGTAATATGTTTTCAAGTAAATTATAGATGAAAATTTTGGAGGGAAATATTTAAAAACAAAATTTTTGGAGGGAAATTTTTCAGCGAAAGTTTTTGGGGGCAAACTTTGGAGGGAAAATTTTCGATGAAAATTTTTTGGGGGAAAACTTTAGAGGGAAATTCTCAATCTCTAAGTTATATATTGTCATTGGGAGAGAGTGCATTTGTATCATTCAACATCTTCTGGTTGAAGGTCATGGATTCTTTTGATAGTGAAGTTTTTCTTTCTTTAGCATTGATATCTTTGTCATGCAACAACTTTATTTATTTTGATGAATGTAATAGGAATTACTTCACCATGAATAGAGAGACAAATTTTCCACTTAGTCTTAATCCTAAGGATGATGAGAGCAACATTGATGAAGGGCAGCAAAAAGAATTTCTTGTGAATAGAAAGTCAAATTTTCCACTTCCTCCTAATCCTAAGGATTATGAGAGCACCATTGATGAAAGGGGGGATGAATAATTTCTAAATTCAAAGTTTCCACATACTCATAATCCTAAGGATTATGAGAGCAACACTGATGAAGGGGGTGATGAAGAATTACCCGAGTCAAAATTTCCACTTCCTCCTAACCATAAGGATTATGAGAGCACCACTGGTGAAGGGGGGGATAAAGAATTTGCAGAGTGAAAGTTTTCACTTCCTCCTAATCCTAAGGATTATGAGAGCACCATTGTGGAAGGGGGGATGAAGAATTTTCAAATTCAAAGTTTTCACATAGTCCTAGTCCTAAGGATTATGGAAGCAGCACTGGTGAAGGGGGCATGAAGAATTTTTAGAGTCAAAGTTTCCAAATAGTATTAATCCTAAGGTATATGAGAGTAGCACTAATGAAGGGGGGGATGAAGAATTTGCAGAGTCAAAGTTTCCACATATTCCTAATCCTAAGGATTATGATAGAACCACTGATGAAGGAGGGGATGAAGAATTTATAGAGTCAAAGTTTGCACATATTCCTAATCCTAAGGATTATGAGAGCACCACTGATGAAGGGGAGGGTGAGGATGAAAAATTTTCTGTAAATAGAGATTCAAAGTTTCCACTTAGTCCTAATCCTAAGGATTATGAGAGCACCACTAATGCAGGGGAGGATGAAGAATTTCCATTAAATAGAAATTCAAAGTTTCCACTTGTTCCTAATCCTAAGGATTATGAAACCACCACTGATGAAGGGGAGGATGAAGAATTTCATGCAAATGATAATTTGACTATGAAGATAGAGTCATATTTTCCACTTAGTCATAATCCTAAGGATTATGCAAGAACCAGTGTTCAAGGGGAGGATGAAGAGTTTCTTACAAATGGTAATTTTAGAGGCACAAATATCAATAATGCATTTTCTCTAAGTGAGTGTTTTAAAAGTAGTCGTGGTGATGATGAATTGAGTCCTCCAAGGAAGGTTTTCAAAAGCAGGGATGAAGATGGTGAAGAATTTCATCTAAGTTAGGATTTCAAAAGCACAAATGTTGGTAGTGAAGGATTTCCTTCATGTGAGGATGGTAATGAATATTTTCCAAGAAATGATGGTGATGAATTTTCTAAATGTCTTCATTAGTATAATATTCCTCGTACTGATGATGAAAGTGATTTTGCAGATAATAATGAAATGAGGGAGATGTTGCAAGAAAATATTGTATCTAGGAGTAAGAGTAGGCCTTTTCATATCAATCCAAAATATTCCAGTTATACAAGGGTTCGGACAGAATATATCACAAGTAGAAGTTTTGTTGGTTATCTGATTTCAGGTGAATGTTGTCGAAAGGATTGCTTGAAACATATGGATTTCAAGTCTTCTTTGGAGAAAAGGAAGAAATATTTGTCAATGAATAAAAGCCTAAAAATTTCATTTTTAGTGGGTTGCATGCAATCTACAATGGAAGGTTATGATAATCATATTGGGAATGTATTGATTTGTAGAAAGGCTTTCAAAATGTTGCATTCAGTTGGTAATTTTCGTTTGTCAAGAATCCAAGAAAGACTGGAAAAAGATCCTACATATTATTCAGAAGTATGTTATAAAAGAGAGGTTGGACCATCAACAATTACTGCAATGTCATGGATGAAAGACTTCTTTTCAAAGCATGGAGAGTGTATGCCAAATAAAGACACAATACATATTCCAGATAATTTCTCAAGACGAGAAATCTACAACTTATACAAAGAATATGCAGAAGGTGTTGAAGGAGATGGTAATTTTATTACATATTCATATTTTACAAGGATATGGAAGAATGAATTCAACAATGTTCGTATTCCTAAGAAGACAAGGATGGGGATTTGCAGTACATGTGCTTCTCTTAAATAAAAAAGAGATAAATTTCAAGGGGCAGAAAGAGGTATGCATTCATAACATTATTTTTTAAAATTGGATAGTTATCAACTATGAAAATATATTTATTAATAGATTTATTATATTTTATGTGCATATTACATTGTTAAAGCACTTCAAGAGCATCACAAACAGCAAACAAGTGAAAGACAAATGTTGTATAAACATAGAAAAAAGTGTTATGATAATCCAAATAAATATTTGGGTTTGATAATTGATGGCATGGACCAAAAGAAAACACTTTTTCCACATTTTGTCCGCACACCAAAAAATTTACTGGAAGAAAATTTTATTCAGTTTCACTTGGTTAGCTTTATGGTCTTTGTTATAGACAATTTTTTGCCTTGCAGCATCAGGCATGAATTGTCAATAATCCAAGGGATCCAAAGTCCCTAAACATGATGTTCCTACCCCTAGAGGAACAAGGTCAGCAAGCCAACAGCTCTCAGATCAGTTCTCCACCTGAAAACACTAAAAAACAAGCAATCCTGAAATCAAAGCAGGTGCTCCACTAGGCTTCTGCGCTGAAACTCAGCTGCTCCATGGTGTACCTGCGTTGCAAAGCAAGTGGAACAAAGGCCACCTGCGCTGAGCGAGATGGGACAAGTGGCACAATGAGTCATTGCCCTGGAATCTTCCAAAAATGACACTTGGATCAGGGATTTCGCCTTGTGATGAGTCAGAGGCTCTGTTTCTCCAAGTGGAAGCAAGGTTCTCCAAGTGGACTCAAGAACTGAAGATCAACTGAAGAGAGAGAGGACACAAGGCAGCTACACATCAGTTGCAAGCTGACTCATCCTTTCTCAATTCATCTATATATTGAGCTCTCTCCTATGAGCTCAGGAGGCTGGAATTTTGTGCAAAGTAATGATATGCTGTTGGTTTCACTATAGAGCTATTGGGTGATTGCTTGAAGGAGGTGAAGAGGAGAAATTCTTTCTGTTGGGAGGTGTTGCTGGATTGGGGCCTTCAATGGTTGTAACACTCTCAGAACTTTACTTCTTCCATTAATAAAAGCTATTGAGGTTCTTCTATATGCACTTGTTTCAATGATGTGTTGTGATAATTGTATATTTGATTTATGCTAATCCTTGAATCAGTTATGATTGCATGCTTCTTGTAGTTTCTTTCTTTGTTATTTTGCAGGATTTCATTGTAGCTGGGCCAGCAAAAGAGCAAGGAGCTGGGAGCAAGCAAGCAAAGAGAAGAGTTTGGATTCGACATTAAGCACAAGGCAATGGTTAGTGCATTTCTTCATTCTCTCTTGCTTTCATAAAGAAGTAAAACTTAAGTAGTTTTCTTTACAGTTGTTGCTGAGGTACTATCACCCTTAGAGTGGGATAGGGTCATCCGAGTCGGATACTTTTCCCTACAACAAACTGGCGACTCCACTGGGGATCGTATCTGTTTGATTGTTTGTAGTATTTTGCTATTCATTTCCTGAACAAAAGAGTACCAAATCGAAAAGCTTTTGACTATATCAAAAGCGAAGTAGAGGGCAGCTACTGTAGCTCATTTCTGAGCATGTTCATGATTTGAAGAGCTGATCTACAAGGATCCTTGTAAGCTCTTAGTGATAGCTTTTCACCTTCCTTGTCATCCCTTAGTGTGTGCTTGACTGATAGCTTCTTATTTGAGCAAAAACTGTGAATTTTTGAGAAAATTGTGACCCGGAAACTGTGAAAACGAAACTTTCGTTTTCCAAAGCAGGTAGTACACAGGCTACCTGCTTTGCAACGCAGGTCCCGAAGGGGCTACCTGCGCTGAGAGCCAGATTGGCTGTGCAGCACCTGCGTTGGCCCAATGTTGCCTTGTGCAGTTGGGGTTTCCTCCCTTTTTCCTGCCTGTTTTCACTATAGTTTTGCAGTCAGTTTTTCAGTCTTGGCACCTATTCTGAAACCAACCTTACTTGCCATCATTCTGCCTTTGTTATATAACGAAATTGTACTTGTTCTTTTGTATTTCTTACGTCATTTACAATTTCCCATAACGAAAGTGAACTAGTCTTGTTTTTGGCCTCTTAGATCTGAACCTGTGTTAGGCATTTTGCTGGTCTAAAGAGTTAGCTTGTTTGCTGTCCATAGCTGATTAGTCTTTTTAATTTCGTCATTATGGTTTGATTTCATGTATTTCCAGTGATTAAACAAGTAAATCTTGAGGTGTCTTTTGATTTTGGACTAGCTTGTTTACTTTCGCTTTAAATCGAAATCAAAGTTATATAACAACTTTCTTTTTGTAACACATCAACATTAAGAAAGGGAAAAGAAAATACATGCATTGTGCATTTTTTGCATTTGACTGTTTGCATGACGATTTAGGAAATTTTGCATTAGTGTGTGCTCTATGATCTGTGTGAAAAGATTTGCCTTTCTTCTCCCTCAGTAGTTAAGATTTTCAAAGTTGAAAGATTGAAAAGTTTGCTTCTCATCTTAGACTGCATTCAGGAATTTGTTACATACATCTCGTGGTGATCCTTAAAGGCAAACTGCTAAGCAAGATCAACATTAAAATAAATTCAATTTACATAACAACGCTTTGTAACATAACGCAGACACATAGAGGTCTAGGTAGAGACGTGTTCCGGTGTCGTTAAACTTAGTGACTGTCGATCTCTACGAAGGTGGGTGATTCCTCCTGAGAGTCGGTGGCACTAATACGGACTTGTGCTCCCACGTACCGTCGCGTATATATTGGGAGACCCCTATAGGAACAAAGCCTTTATCCATAGGAAGCCGTGTCGGCCGCCCTACTGATCACAATGCAGTGAACACAGCATTCACGAAGATTGACCACACGTACCGTAAAACGTATTCCGTGGTTTTGCGAAAGGTTTGGCACACCCTCTGCCTAGAACTCCAGAGCAGTTTCTTTTGGCCTTTTTCAAACTCTATAACTGAAAAAGTCCAACCGAGCATTTGTCACTTCGGGCTCGTTAAAACATCGAAGGAGACTAGAGTCATCTTTAGCTTTTTCTCGACTCTTAAAACATGAAAAAGCAAAGTTGTGTCTAAAGCGTCGTTAATAAAATTTATTTTAATCGGAACATAATCACCTGTTATTCCCACGTTGATCTTTCAGTTGAAAAGTATGGAGCCCACCAACCAAGGAAGTCACCTTGGCGGAAGTCCCAATCCCTTCTCCTCTTGGGGAGATGTTGGTGCGCCTCATATGGCCACATTGTCACTTCCAGGATTGACAATTGGCCTACCTGTATGGCTCTTTTCAACTAATGTAGTTCAAATTGCCACTAATCCTGAGCAGTCGAATCAACAGTCAGACCAGTCTAGAGCTACCCACCAGCCTTCCACTTCTTACAATTCTTCCTCTGATCCTTCATCTTCGCAAGGTAGAGCCGGCAAAAGTCAGCCTCCCAAGGAGAAGAAGGAAAAGAAGAAGAAAGAAAAGAAGCAGAAGGGGCCTATGGCGAAGGCGACTGGGGGCAAGCAAAAGACATCTGACAAAAATCCACACACTGCACCGACCGGGCCTAAATCGCCATGTGTCATTTGCAAAGGGACCCACTTCCATCGTGATTGTCCTTGTATTCCCCGGATACTAAGGGACTGGTCCCCCAGGTTGCACAATCCGGTAGCATCAACCTCTGGTAGTCATGTTGATTGCAGTCCATCAACTAGCGAGAGTGAAGGACGAAAAGGGAGACCAAGATCACCCTGTATGTTGTGTGAAGGCGATCACGCCATCCACCGATGTCCATTCTTAGATGAGGCGAAGAGAGTTTTGGAAGATCGTCCGGTATCACCGTTACGACTTCCTCCTGGATACCAAAAACTCGTGCCTAATCCCTCGGTAGTTGAAAATCCAGTTGGCCCGCTCAAGTGGTCAGCTGAAGTGTCAGTCATTGAGAATGAACCAACTGAATCTAGACCAGACGAAAGTCTAAAGGTCGATACGGCAGTTGACCCAGTTCTTCCTTCAGAGGTTTCATCCTCAAATGACTCCGTCATTGAAGATCCATCTTCAAATGACACCCTCACTGAAGAGGATAAGGATGGCACCGTCCATATTCTTTTCATCAACACAGACTCTGATGAGCATCAGGGCAATGCGCCCATTCCTTTATCGCACGAAGGAACATCGTCAGGGTCGTATCCGGCCGTATATTCGGTCCCACCGCCAAGCAACCTAGTTGTATCCTTTGATTGGAATCAACTAGGCAGACCCCGGTTACCGGCCAGTATTCCATTCAGAATCATTGTCCAGATCTATAGAATGGTAATGGCTGGAACTATCATTGATGAAGGGGCATCTATGAGTATCCTTTCCTCTATTGCTTGGAAAGCACTGGGTTCCCTGGCGCTTTTACCTGAGATGAGAAATCTATCAGGTTTTGATAAAGGAACCAGTCACCCGTTAGGGATTCTCCCCAATGTTCCCATTACATTGAAGGGGAAGACAGTTCATATGAACGTCATGGTCGTCCAGGTTCCCTTGGTTTATAACTTACTCCTTGGACGAGACTATATATATTGCATGGAGGCAATAGTGTCCTCACTCTTTAGAGTTATGTGTTTTCCGCACGAAGGAAGAATGGTCAAGCTCGTAGACCAACTTTCATTTCCAGGATCACGCATCGCAAATAGTCAAATACCATCCCTTAACGGTTTATTCACTCAAGGAATGCCTCCACCCCCGGTTCTACTTCCCGATGAATGCGAGTGATTCGGAAGAAAGAACTGGGACCCAGGGGGCATGCACCCTGGCCTGCCTTGGGCAGAGGAAACCTTGGGTATAAAGTTAATTTCCGCAGAAGAATATGACTAGTCCGTACCCCGTCCGAAAGAAGGAAGAGAGGGTTGTTCTAGAATAAGATTCTTTTGTCAAAGTTATGTGAGCGAAATAATCGGCTCCCTTTGTCTAGAAATTAGGCTCTCCTGAGGAAGGAGATCCATTTGTGGCGGCAAGTAGCCACCATCTTTGAAGGCAAGCCTCACCCATTAAAACATATGTTTTGAAGGATAAGTAGGGGCAGCCTCCAAAGAAAGAGATGAAGTTGCTGCAACAAGTAGTCACCATCCTTAGCAACCTAGTAATAGACATCGCCAGGAAAAAGAGTTTAGTTTGCGGCAGCAAATAAAACCATTTTTCGGATAATAAGAAAGAGGCAGCGCCTCGAAATTATACTTTATACCTGGGGGCATGTGAACCTTTTGGAGTGCAAGCACGGGACGACTATTTATTTTTTAAATTTTTAGGTCCTCCCTTTAAACCCATAGGTCTAACCCGTTAAACTCGTAGGATTAGCCGTTTCCAGCTTGCATAAAGAAAGGATGAGGGGCAAAAGTTAAAACTTGCCAAATAGGAGCATAGCTTCGTGAGATAAAGCTCCTTAAAAAATAGCTATCTCACCTGAGGCGTTTCTTGTATTATGACTGGTATAATCGAGCAGTTTTAGCAATGTTCATGCTCATTAAAAAAAATAAACGCAAGATCCGAGCAGTTTTAGCGCATAGTTCATGCTCGTTAAAAAATAAACATAAGTTGTGAGCAATCTTCCCCTAGAGTTCAAGCTCACCCAGAAAAAATGAACCGGTAAATAACCTTGGTAAATGTAACCTTTGACTGCCATATTAAAAAGCCCTTGGTCGTGTTTATATGCCATCACCTCCATCCGTTCATTTGGCCAATCGTTCATCTCCATATGATTGTTTACCTTCTTTTGAGAAACAGCTGCGAAGAGTGATTTCACTAAGCCATCCTTGTGACACTGCCGTGATTGGAATATTCCAACCTGTACCTGGAATCTGCTGCTACCCTGTTTATCACTCGTTCCTCAAAAGACGAGTCTTCTTTGAGCTCTTTTCACTGACTTGTAAAATATGAAAAGTTTGCCGAGTTTTGGCCTTCCAGCTCGTTAAAGCAACCGGAAGAGCTATCCCTCCTCTAGATTTTAATCTTTTTGGACCTGAGGGATTATTGCACAAAAAGATCGAGCGCTTGTTTTGTTCGGCTCGTTAAAAGTACCGAAAACTCATCCCTTCTGTATTGTTTTATACTTTTTCGGACTTAAGGGATTAGATGACGAAAAAGGAATTCTGGAGTTAACTTTATGTACCTTTTCAGACTCTCTAAAAATGAAAAGGACCGAGTTATCCTTGTCGTTAGACTCGTTAAAATTCATTAAATAGCGACAAACTTGTATTTAGACGAGAACGAGTTTCCCTATCGCTAGGCTCGTTAAAACATAGCGATGGGCTTGCCCGAAGGGCAGGTTATAGAACAAGCATATGTTATCCTCCTCAAGCTTGACAAAAATAAAGAGGTACTGGTCAGCAATGACTGGGGAAAAATTGGGATAACCTCACAGCTTTAATGGTAGCAAGTCACTCTTGAACATGACACTTTGTCCTCCGTATCACATCGGGTTGGGTTGTTTCATTCACCGGTCTCATCACCATGGTCCTCGCCACACCATCCATAGTTGGGGTAATGCTACCGATCCATCACATCAGTGTGGTTATATGTTCAAGAGATGTTGTTCTACAAAGAGTCAACCATGTCCCATCCACTGCCATACATTGTCCTTCATCCATTTCATGACCACCACCCTGAATCATACATCACAGTTTGTTTTCACCTCATCACAATCACTAGCTCCGTTCCGTGTCACTGATGTGGGATTCATTAAGGCCCTCCTTTGACGGATCGCTCCTTGTCGACATCAGCTCATTATTCAAGGAGTTGATCTAGGAACAACCCCCTTCAGTACTTTGAAGCTTGCATGCCTCAATGGCAAGTTTCTCACTTCCGGCGACAGGTATACATCAATGACCTTTGACCAGAAGATTTTGCATGGTGGTCGACGCCAAGTCCTTTATTCCCACCATGTGAATTGTACTGCTGTACCTTGAGGGTCATCATCCTTATCGGTGATTCCTCTCGCGCTTGTTAACGGTTTACATCATTGACCGGTAATCAAGCGATGTCTTTCCTTGTTTGACTTCAAGAAATTCTCACATGGATCGACTTGTACATCGAGTGAAGATCGGAAGAGATTGAAGACCCCGGATCTAGTTTCATCCATCCGGGCTGCGATATATATTCAGGATATAAAGACATTTGATGTGTACATCATTGCAGCAGATGATCATCCTTCTCAAAGGATGATAATTTCAGCAGAGAATTATCAGTCTAACATCAGACGATCGTCTGTTCTATCTACCAAAATGAATTTATAAAGCTGAGCATGGGAATGCTGGCCTCAGCTAGATCATGAAAAAAGTATGAAAAATAATGTATTGTATTGTATCTTATTACAGGACACTTCTCAGCAGATTGAATGAACTTCGGATCCTCCTAATAAAGCATTTCACCCGATAAACGACCTCATACTTTAGGGGGCATCTGTTATAGACAATTTTGTGCCTTGCAGCATCAGGCATGAATTGTCAATAATCCAAGGGATCCAAAGTCCCTAAACATGATGTTCCTACCCCTAGAGGAACAAGGTCAGCAAGCCAACAGCTCTCAGATCAGTTCTCCACCTGAAAACACTCAAAAACAAGCAATCCTTAAATCAAAGGAGGTGCTCCACTAGGCTTCTGCGCTGAAACTCAGCTGCTCCATGGTGTACCTGCGTTGCAAAGCAAGTGGAACAAAGGCCACCTGCGCTGAGCGAGATGGGACAAGTGGCACAATGAGTCATTGCCCTGGAATCTTCCAAAAATGACACTTGGATCAGGGATTTCGCCTTGTGATGAGTCAGAGGCTCTGTTTCTCCAAGTGGAAGCAAGGTTCTCCAAGTGGACTCAAGAACTGAAGATCAACTGAAGAGAGAGAGGACACAAGGCAGCTACACATCAGTTGCAAGCTGACTCATCCTTTCTCAATTCATCTATATATTGAGCTCTCTCCTATGAGCTCAGGAGGCTGGAATTTTGTGCAAAGTAATGATATGCTGTTGGTTTCACTATAGAGCTATTGGGTGATTGCTTGAAGGAGGTGAAGAGGAGAAATTCTTTCTGTTGGGAGGTGTTGCTGGATTGGGGCCTTCAATGGTTGTAACACTCTCAGAACTTTACTTCTTCCATTAATAAAAGCTATTGAGGTTCTTCTATATGCACTTGTTTCAATGATGTGTTGTGATAATTGTATATTTGATTTATGCTAATCCTTGAATCAGTTATGATTGCATGCTTCTTGTAGTTTCTTTCTTTGTTATTTTGCAGGATTTCATTGTAGCTGGGCCAGCAAAAGAGCAAGGAGCTGGGAGCAAGCAAGCAAAGAGAAGAGTTTGGATTCGACATTAAGCGCAAGGCAACGGTTAGTGCATTTCTTCATTCTCTCTTGCTTTCATAAAGAAGTAAACCTTAAGTAGTTTTCTTTACAGTTGTTGCTGAGGTACTATCACCCTTAGAGTGGGATAGGGTCATCCGAGTCGGATACTTTTCCCTACAACAGTCTTTAATGGGAAGATGTTTCCAATGGTTTACTTCACATCTCCAAATATTCATAATGATGCAAATATTACCATAAATATAATCCATGATGTGTTTTTTCATTGGTATGGTATTCTTCCTAAAGTTTTGTATCTCCACTTGGACAACGCAAGCCGTGAAAATAAAAATCAAGTTCTTTTTGGATATCTAAAAATTCTTGTTCAATTATGAATTTTTAAAAAGGTAAAGGTTGGTTTCCTTCTTGTTGGGAACACTCATGACCATATTGATCAGATTTTTAGTCATTTTTTAGTAACATTGAGGTGGAATAATGTTGGGAGCCTTCCATCATTAATTGAATGTATTAAGAAGCATATATTCTAGAGCCTGTTTTTCATGTCCTAGAAGAAACTATTGACATGCGAAGGTTTATTCTGGGATCGCATGGTGAGGAGAAATGCATTGAACAACTTAATGACATTAGCTTCCAGCATCAATTTCGTATCAAAAAAATTGATGGAAAAACACTTATATGGGGCAAGAAGTATTCAACTGTTGCAGAATGGGGGTCGTCATCAGGTTTAGCATTTTTGAAGTTCATTCCAGATCATCCAATATTTGCATCAAAGATAATATTATTACAATCAGTTGCTGAACTCAATAATGCACGAAGGCATAAGAGAGAGATAAATTATTCTGAATGTCTAGAAGAAATAAAAATATGTATTAGAGATACATATGACTACTTTGATGTTGTTGATTTAGTTTGGTGGGAGTCTTTTTTCAATGATCAAAGTGATATCATCTCAATATCAGGAAATGAATATACACTTTTGAAGACTCCATTTATTTGGCCTCAAAATATGCCAAATGAACAGGAGGAAAGACACATTGTTGAACAACAACAATCTCAAGGAATTATTAATTCTCAACAGGAAGAGGAAAGCGAAATCTATATTGGTTCTAGAAGATCGTGTGCACAACGTGAAGCCGTGGAAGACTTTTACATGGGTTTTGTGTAGGATGTTAAGGAGGGTTGCATGGTTAGCAATATTAGCATATGGAGATCCATTTAGCTATCCATTTTGGGTTGCGAAGGTTATAAAAGTCATTGAAGAAAATGAAGATATTGCAGTTGTTGAGGTACACTGGTATGCCACAAAAACCCACCCATTCAATGGTGTGTACAAGCCAGAGATGGTAGTTGATAAACAAATTCGTAGAAAGAGAAAAGGAAAGGGTACAAATATAAATTGTCGCCGCACAGACCTATTAAAATTGGAGGATGTTGACATACTTGTTTATGACTTCAATTTAACAAAGAGAGGAACTCTTTGCTTCAAGACTATAGATATTTTGAAGAAGTTGCTACTAGAAGGAACAATGTTGAGATGGGAGTCTGTTGAACCTAGTTGTAGATCTATAAGACTTGAAACCTAAATTGGTGGGCATGCATGTTGACTCAGATGGGGTTCTAGTTGATGAAAGAGAAGAATATGGGTCATCTTCATCTACATCTAGTCATTCATCTGAAGATGTAGATTCTGATGGTGTGCCAGATCCTATGGATGATTTTGAATATGCTTAGTCGCCTTGAGAGAGTTCCCCTGCCTTTCGGTCCCCCGTCTTTTCGTTATTGTGAGTCTACGTTGCCTTTTAGTGAGCCTTCAAAGTATCATTGTCACGATTCAAAGCCTGCTTGCAATGAAACTGCTTGTGATCAGCCACTTGCTTTTGCTTCCTTCTCAACTATGAATAAGATCGAGAGGGGCCCGAACCAAACCAAGAACGAAAACGGAAGCCTTTCGATTCACTCCCCATTCTCTCTTAAATAAAGCTCGCCCTCGAGCACTGGGCTGGTCGGCCCTCCGCAGTTTCAGGATCTCCCTGTCGAATGGCCTACTCTCCTCGGTCGGGATAGGTAAACTTGGAAAAGTTTTCTTCCCTCAGAACCGTACTTGAGAGTTTCCTACCTCATACGACTCAATCCACTATTCTTAAGACATTTTATGTAAATGAAGTTTGCATGGTAACTTGAAATA
The DNA here is from genome assembly GCA_031772625.1 of Pinus tabuliformis. Lineage (NCBI taxonomy): Eukaryota > Viridiplantae > Streptophyta > Pinopsida > Pinales > Pinaceae > Pinus > Pinus tabuliformis. The sequence continues at coordinate 1,869,346,944 of CM062817.1, forward strand.
AATATTTTGACTTCCATATAATCTTACATGAAGTTATAAGTCAGTTCTATGTTTGTTGGATTTAATGTTTTAATTAAAAGAAATTCATGTATTTAGAGATGTTTGCATGGTAACTTGAAATAAATATTTTTGACTTCCATATGATCTTACATGAAGTTATGGGTCATTTCTATGTTTTTTGGATTATACGCTTTAATGTATGTGATATTAAATCTACAAAAGTTGATATTTTGATTAAAAGTAAATAAATATTAGAAATTAATGTTGATTTTTTAAATTATGCAATGATATTTCCATGACATTATTTATTGTTATCATTTGGTATAAGATAGTTTTAAAATCGTTGAAATTTTAATGGCTCATTAAAAGGAACACTTCATTTTGATGGTTGATTTTTAGGTTTTTCTCACAATAAGATGAGTTGTCTTAGGCTAAAATTTGAAAATAGTTATAGTTTTAGCCTTTGAAATAAAAATTACTCTTGGAATAATGAATCTTTAATATACTTGTTCATTTTTAAAAATTGTTTTAGTCATATAATTTGTCCATAATTTCATCGTTGAAATGTGCTACAAACTAAAGGTTTTTAATTACAAAGTTGAAAATTTGTCAAAATGTTAAGGTGTTTCTGAATTATGATATTTTATCTTTAATACTATGGTTGAAAACAATTACAATTTCAAGGTTTTTTACAGTCAAAATATTTTATCTTTAACAACACGGACGGAAATAGTTGGAATTATTAGGATTCAAGACATGATATTTTATCTTTAACATCATGTTTGAGAATTGTTGGAATTTTACAGTTTTTCAAAGTCCGAATATTTTATCTTTAACTCCATTGCTAAAAATTACTCTTGGAATAATGAATCTTTCATTTACTTGTTCATTTTTAAAAATTGTTTTAGTCATATAATTTGTCCATAATTTCATGGTTGAAATGTGTTACAAACTGAAGGTTTTTAATTACAAGGTTGAAAATTTGTCAAAATGTTAAGGTGTTTCTGAATTATGATATTTTATCTTTAATGCTATGGTTGAAAACAATTACAATTTCAAGGTTTTTTAGAGTCAAGATATTTTATCTTTAACAACATGGATGGAAATAGTTGGAATTATCAGGATTTGAGACATGATATTTTATCTTTAACATCATGTCTAAGAATTGTTGGAATTTTACAGTTTTTCAAAGTCCAAATATTTTATCTTTAACTCCATTACTAAAAAATGTCAAAATTGTAACCCGGTTTTTTTTTTGTTATTCCAGAATAAACACTTTTTTAGGGCTTTTTTTCATTCCTTTTTCAAAAAAAAAAATGGTTTTTACTTCCATTTAAAAAAAATGTTGAAAATTTACCCTTAAAAAAAACATCGTTCTAGCATAAACAATTTCCATTTTTGGTTGTTTTTTCATGTTTTTTGGGGTTTTTGGGCTTGAGTACCCGTTTGATCGGTAACTATGTTGGTCATCAAAAGAGTCGGTAGGTCATTATATAGGTCATGGTCTAGGATATACATTTGATGGTCATCATTATTAGTCATGAATAACAAAAAGAGAGTCATGTCATCCGTTTTGGTCATCATCATGGGAGCTAGCAATTAGGGAATAAATGATCCGGATTTAAACAGGAACGCAACAAATTACAGAGATAACCATATACACAAAGATGCAGCGGAAATAATACTTCATTTCATTAATGGAAAATACTGAAACATGCTTACAAACAGAAATGGCAATAAACTAGCTAGGGCGATGGTAGCTTATCTCTGAGAAGAGATGTGATGGCTACATGCCTCTGAACTGTTCTGAACTGTATTACAATGAGGCTCGAAGGCCTATTTATTGTTGAGAAACAATGGAAAACCCTTCACATACCGAAACCTAACCCTAGAAGATGAAACGCCAAATTGTGGGCCCCGTTTGGGTAAATTGGTACATCAATTTCCCGAGGTCGTAACTTTGGCATACGATCTCCGTTTGACGCGTACAATAGCTCGTTAGAAAGATCTATCCGAGTACTACCACTTTGGGGGGCAACATAAGACTCGGTCGCCCCAGAATTCCAAAAAAACGTCGTTTAGGGCCTCAAAACGGCTCCGGAAGTTCAGGACCCGAAAAACTGCTAAAAATAGTAAACTGTGCTACAATTAAGGAAACTGAAAATGCTGAGAAAGACAATGGTGGGGGTCCAGGTGGACCTGGCAGGTGGCCACCAATATCCACCTGGATCATTCCTCCCCCCTTAGGAAGCAATGGTCCCCATTGCGTTGAGCTCCTCCATGAGATGAGGAAACCTCTGCTGAACTTGTTCCTTGGTGAGCCACTTGCCCTGCTGAAGGAGTTGGCCTGCTTTGACAACTCGATACAGTTGGATATGCTGTTGGCGAGTGTTCTTGATCTGTGTGTCCATGATCCGATCAGTTGCAGCTTGTTCCATGCAATCTGGATTTAATTCTGTGGGTTTGAGCTGTTCTGCAATGTCGGATGTGTCTAGCAATGGTGGAAAGTATGGCCGAAGGCGGTCCACATTGAACACTGGGTGCAGGCCAAGGAATGGGGGAATGCTGAGCTCAAATGCATTGTCTCCCATAGCCTTAGTAATGGTGTAAGGACCATATCGAAGTGGTCTCAATTTCCGATAGGCTCCAGTAAGGCGTTCCTTTTGCAAATGCAACCAGACTTTGTCGCCCACCTGAAACTTGTGTGGCACCCGGTGTTGATCATGTCGCTGCTTGTACTTGGCATTTGATTTCTCAAGAATGTCATGGACCTGCTGGCGAATATGTTGGATGCGCTCAATGAAGCTGGTGGCCTTATCTGTTTCGGACTGGACATGAGCTGAATTCATGTGAGTAGCTGCAAGTGGCATGGCCACATCAATGGGGCATAGTGGCTGGAATCCTAAACCCACCTGAAAAGGGCTATGGCCAGTGGAGCTGTGAAGAGCTCGGTTGTAGCTGTGCTGAACATAGGGGAGGCTCTCGTCCCATGTGCGTGGATGCTTTGAGTTATACATGCGCAGAATGTGCACAATCATCCTGTTGACAACCTCTGTCTGGCCATCAGTTTGAGGATGGAAGGCTGTGGACTTCGTGAGTTTGGTGTCCAGCATTGACCAGAGACTGGACCAAAATGTGCTGAGAAACCGACTGTCCCGATCTGAGATGATAGACTGTGGGATCCCAAAGTGCACCCACACTCGTTCAAAGAAGAGTTTAGCAGTGGCTTCTGCTGTGATATTCTTCTTGCAGGCCATCATAATGGCCATCTTTGAGAACCTGTCGACGACCACAAAAACACAGTCATTTCCATGCTTAGTGGAAGGAAGGCCTGACATGTAATCCATGGAGATGGATTCCCAAGGTCGACTAGGGGTAGGCAACGGGGTATAGAGGCCTTGCTTCTTAATGGTCGGTTTGGCAATGGCACAGGCAGTACATGATCGGATGTACTTCCCAACATCCTGTCGAAGATTCGGCCAATAGAAATAGTTTTGCAGTACTGCCACTGTTTTCTCGACCCCGAAATGCCCAGCAGCCCGACTGTAGTGTGCTTCCCAAATCATCTTGGCACGCTCGCTTGAAGGAACACAGAGGTGACCGAGGTGGCATAATAGGGCATCCTGGAGGTGAAAATCTGCAACCTGCCGACCCTCCAAGAGTGTCTGGTATGTGTGGCCGAATTCTGGGTCGCTTTTGTAGAGAAGTGGCCAATCAGAAGTCTCGTGCCCGCAAGAGTTGAGCACGGTGGTTAGCGCCATGATCGGTGGTCGACTGAGGCAATCTGCAACATTATTGGTGCTGCCCTTTTTATACTTGATATTCAAGTGAAACTGTTGCAGGTATGTAGACCACTTCTGATGGCGATCATTCTGCAATTTCCCTTGGGTCTGTATGAACTGCAGAGGTCGGTGGTCTGTGTGGATGACCGTTTCCTTCCCCAAAATGTAATGCTTCCATTGTCGGCAGGCCTGTACAATGGAATACATCTCTTTATCATAAGTGGGGTACTTCCGGACTGTGTCTGAAAGTGTTTCACTGTGATATGCCACTGGATGTCCATGTTGAGTAAGGACTGCCCCAATAGCATAGTCAGAGGCATCTGTCTCGACCTCAAATGGTTGTTGTAAATCTGGTAACGCGAGCACTGGTGCCGTGCAGAGGCGATCCTTCAACTCCCTGAATGCCTTCTGTTGAGATTCAGACCAAAAGAATTTTGCTTTCGCCCCGCCCTTGGTGACTTGACTCAAGGGCCAAGAAATATGAGAAAATCCCAACACAAACCTGCGGTAGAAGTTGGCAAGACCTAGAAAGCTGCGGAGCTCTGTTAGAGTGGTTGGAGAGGGCCAATCCCGAATGACTTGGACCTTGGCTGGATCGACATGCACCCCCTGTTCATCAATGATGTATCCCAGATACTGAACCTCGGTCATGCCAAAAGTGCATTTCTCCAAATTGGCACATAGCTTGTGTTGCCGCAGTGTTTGGAGAACCTGTCGGATGTGGTGGAGGTGCTCTTCCCAACTCTGGCTGAAGATCAGAATGTCATCCAAGTATACTACTACAAAGGAGTTGGTGAATGGCCGCAAGATGTCATCCATTAGCCTCATAAAGGTTGCAGGAGCATTCGTCAATCCGAAAGGCATGACCAACCATTCGAAGAGGCCCTCCTTGGATTTGAAGGCAGTCTTCCACACATCTGAGGGTTCAATTGGTACCTGGTGATATCCTGACTTCAGATCGATCTTGCTGAAATATTTCGCCCCCTTTAGTTGGTCTAGGAGGTCATCAATCCGCGGGATCGGGTACCTATTACGGACAGTGATCTTGTTCAGCGCCCGATAGTCAATACAGAGTCTCCACGTCCCATCCTTCTTCTGTACCAACACTATCGGGCTCCCACAGGGCGAAGAACTCGGACGGATGTGACCTTTCTGCAGGAGCTCCTGAATCTGCCTCTTGATTTCATTGTTCTCCAGAACGGAGCGCCGATAAATTGGTCCATTGGGTAGCGGCGCACCTGGGGTCAGATCGATGGAGTGCTTGACTTGACAGTGCAGAGGAACCCCTGCCGGGGAGGTGAAGATGTCTTCGTACTCCTCCACAATCTTGTCCATCTGTAGCTGCCGTGCAGAGGGACCCCGTTTGGAGGCCGCGGCCACTGTCTTCTTCTTCCCTTGAGGGCGTATCATCAGGAAAACAAATTTCTGGTTTTGGAAATGATCTTACTGCATTGTTTTGCAGTAATCAAAGAGATGGCGGCAGGTGGTGCTACCTCTGGTATCCTGAACAACTTATTTCCCAATGTAATAATAACAGCACGGGGCCTTGATTCATACACAGCATGTCGCTTCCACAAGTATGGTTGTCCTAGTAATACATCACAAACTTCAAGGGGAGCAATGTCACACAATACCTCATCCGTGAAGGGCTTGATGTTGTATGGAAGGCGACACTGCTGGCTCACGCGAAGATCTCGCCCTTGGTGAAGCCACCCAATGGTGTATGGTTGTGGATGTGCTGTGGTCGGTAAGCCCAACCGCTTCACGACCTCTGCCGAAATGAGGTTCTTTTGACTCCCGCTATCAACAATGAACTGTATCGGGGAGCCCTTTACCCACATCTGGGAGTGGAAGAGACGCTCCTCCTCCTCTGGATCTTCGGGTTCATTTTTCTGGATCTTTGCGGTAGCAACAGTGGCGCTGGGATCCGCATCAATGATCTGCTTCCCTTTTTCATACCCCTTATCGGGTTCTGACTCAGAGTCGGAACATGCATCTGATTCTGAAACCTTTAGCTCAGCCACCAGTGACTGCTTGGCCCGACACTCACTTGTGTTGTGAGTGGAGCTCTTATGGAACTCGCACCATTTTCCAGTGTCCTTTCTCGGCTTCGCGGCGTTGCTCTTTGCTTGCAGCTTCGGCTGGTTGTCTTGGGCTGTCCCGCCTTGGCTTTGTCCTTTGTTCTGTGGTTTAGGGGCACCTTTCCCCTGCTTTGGATTCGCAGATCCAAAGTCTCGCTTCTTTTGTTTAAACTTCTGCTCGACCTTGACGGCATACCGGTATGCTGCGCCGAGCGAGGGGATGTTTAGGAACTGTATTTCTTCCTGGATGTACTTGTGCAGGCAGCCACGGTATTTGAGTATCAAATGTTGCTCCGAATCCTTGATACCCAACTTTGTGCGAAGGGTATGGAAAAGATTGGTGAACTCCGGCACGTCTTGGTCCCTTCCCTGCCGCAGCGTGGTCCACTTTATGTATTCATCCTCATAGCTTCCGACAGGGTAGTACTGCTCCTTGATGGCATCCCGGAACGAATCCCAGGTGGGTGCGGCTGAAAATAGTGAGCCAGTACTTTCATCCTTCTGCTCGCAGTAGGTTTCCCACCAGTCCTTGACGTGGGGGGCTGCTTTGAGAAGAGCAAAAACAATCTTTTCCCGACTCGAAAATTCATGAACAGAAAAATAACCCTCTAGCAGATTTAACCATTTATCTACGGCATCGGCGTCTATCTGACCCTCGAATATGGGGATTTCAAAATTAACTTGTACCTTAAAGGGTGTGGCATTTCCAGAGGAGCTACTGGAAGCCGATGCGCCGCTTCTCGGTAGCCGCTGAAGGATCTGCGCAAAGCTGTCCATCATCGCGTTCCGTTGTCGCTCGAGCGCTTCTTCGAGCAAGATTTTGATGGGATCTCCTGCCCCCTCGTCTTTCTTCTCGTCCGCCATGGGAGGCCGTCGGGATTTGCGAGGCTGGTCTTGCAAAGGTTCAACCAGTTCAAGCCCTAACTCCTTATATCCCGACCTTGTTGGGGACATGCAAAGAAAAACAGAGAAAAAGCAGACCGCTCTGATACCACTGATGCGGATTTAAACAGGAACGCAACAAATTACAGAGATAACCATATACACAAAGATGCAGCGGAAATAATACTTCATTTCATTAATGGAAAATACTGAAACATGCTTACAAACAGAAATGGCAATAAACTAGCTAGGGCGATGGTAGCTTATCTCTGAGAAGAGATGTGATGGCTACATGCCTCTGAACTGTTCTGAACTGTATTACAATGAGGCTCGAAGGCCTATTTATTGTTGAGAAACAATGGAAAACCCTTCACATACCGAAACCTAACCCTAGAAGATGAAACGCCAAATTGTGGGCCCCGTTTGGGTAAATTGGTACATCAATTTCCCGTGGTCGTAACTTTGGCATACGATCTCCGTTTGACGCGTACAATAGCTCGTTAGAAAGATCTATCCGAGCACTACCACTTTGGGGGGCAACATAAGGCTCGGTCGCCCCAGAATTCCAAAAAAACGTCGTTTAGGGCCTCAAAACGGCTCCGGAAGTTCAGGACCCGAAAAACTGCTAAAAATAGTAAACTGTGCTACAATTAAGGAAACTGAAAATGCTGAGAAAGACAATGGTGGGGGTCCAGGTGGACCTGGCAGGTGGCCACCAATATCCACCTGGATCAATAAAGTTATTCAAAAAGAATCAAAGTACATCTATGTGACATGGAGATGTAACCTTCCTATTGAAGGAATGATGTTGCAGTACAAATCACATCACCTAGTCATTGTATCAAAGTACACATAATGTCATCCCACTATTAAGACAAAATAGAGTTTCTAAGATATAAAGGAGCATAAAAGAATTTAAAGACTTCATTTCATCCTTCCAAAAGCTCTAATATTTCCTCTCTATTAGTTTGATACTTGACTTAGCCATCAGAATTCCAAATTTCACCACCATTGCTCTTTTCAACTATTTGTTGCACTTCTGGAGGTAGTCGTTGCGCCACTGGCAGGGTTGTTGTGCTTTTGATTTGGAGGCCAGAAGGAAGAAAGATTAGGTTCACTCTTCATATAAGTGTTTCAAAGAATCTCTAAACAAGTCAGTGGAGCCTTCACAAACCCTTGATGTAGTCAATTTCCTCATAAAAATGGATTAAAGTCCTTGCCTAGGGTTTTGCTGTGCTTTTGCTGCATTTTTGCATTTTCATGGGATTTTATTCACCTAAAAGGAAATTCCTTTGTTTCTTAGAATTAATTTCCCTAATTAACCTCATCAAGAATTTCCCACCATTCCCTAACACTCAAACTCACTCATTGTATCATTTTCCCTCACAACCCTAACTAGTTGTTGCGCTTCTGGCCTAGGGCCATGTTTTCCCTTTTTCACCCTTATTTCCTCACTCAATTTGAGAAATTACACTTCCATTTCCTTCCTAAAACACTTCCATACCCCTCATAAGTTTCACATAAATTTTCCTATCTTCCTTACCCTCCATTCCCTTCCCCCAATTTTTTGTGCTTTTAGCTTTGTTTTGCAGAACAAAATCCCTTTCTCCTTCTTGCTTGAAATTAGGGTTTTTTGTCAAAAGTGAAGCCAAACATGGTGAATACTAGTGAAAGGAAGAGGTATAAGGGATGAGATATCTCAAGACATGATCCAAATCATATGCAAGAGGTCAATGCATCAGATTTTATTAGAAAAGCATTTGAGTAGGCAGGTTGCCTAGGGTTTTGTCAGAAAGTGCAAGAAGTAGGTTACCACCATGAATTAACAAGCCTCTTTGCTATTAGTTTCAACAAGGATCAGGTCATTATAGCAAGGGTTAAATTTCCAGTGTCAACATAGGTCATAGCTTCAAAAACTACTATCCCTAATCAAGGTTACACCTTGCTGCCACCTTTTCAAGGCACTCGCTACGCTTCTGGACAACTTGTCTTCAAATCACTTTTTAAGGGGTTATATGGAGGTTTTTGCTTGGATTAATGACTCAGGTGTGTAGAGGACATCTTTAGATTTCCATACATGTATTTTGCATCAAAAAAATCATTTGGGAAGGCCTTCAAATCATCTTCCAAAATTTGTCATGCTTCTGCTGAAATTCACTGCGCTTCTCGGTAATTTGTTGCGTTTCTGCAAGATTTGCTGCATTTTTAGTAAAGATCTTCAAACTTGGATTATGAACAAATGGGAAAGTATTTTTGAAACCTAGAGGCATTTTTTGTTCATAACATACCCAAAGCAAAAACCTCTCTCATTTATCGAATATACTTTATGGTTTGGGATATATTAAATCATCTTAGAGACCTATTTTTTGAGAAAATAAAACACTTTGTTTTTCCTATTTTAGTCATTATTTTGTGGCACGGATTTAGAGAATACGGGAATGAATTTAAAAACATGGAGATATTTATTTCTTCTCAACAATGTTATCTACAAACACCTCTCCCAGTTCTGTAAAAAGTGTTATGGTTAAAGAGATATCACTCCATCTTTGATCCCTATTTTTACAAAACATTCAGAAATTTGAGCCTACAGAAACATAGCAACTAGTTGCTGCGCTTTTCCTCAGAATGTCCAAATCCAAAATTTCAAGCATGGTTGGATGGATAATGGTATAAGGATACCAAAAATTCATTTTAGGATGTTTTTAGAGTCATTATTTTGAAGAAAACGATAAAACAAGATTTTTTTACACCTTTCTGCCACCTTTTAAGAAATTTATTGCGTTTCTAGACACTTGGTTTTAAAATCAATTTTGAGGGGGCTAAAATGATTATCATGGATGATTTAATGGTCCCAAGGTATAGTAGACATCCTAAAATTTCTTAAAAATACTTCAAAAACATTCAGAACTTATTCTAAGTCATCAAAAGATCAATCCAAAGTTGTTGTGCTTCTGCTAAGGACATTTACCATGTTTCTGGGTTGTTTGCTACGTTTCTGTGCCTTAAACATTTTCACTGCATTGTAAATGGTAAATGTCAACTAGGTTAACGTGAATATTTATCTTTTGACTTTATCTAATGTAAATGGGTTGGTTAATGATCATTTTTGTAAAGAATATTGTGATAAATGCTTGAGGGATAAGCTCATTTAGTTCGCTAAAAAGGAGAAAAGTTAGTTTTGATTCCCCTTGGATTTGGTAGTGGTTAGATAGGTTCATGAATTGGTTCCTAGGAAGATGGATTCGACCCCTTGGACAGGGAAACTAGTTTTTCATCTATATTTAGGATGAATGAAGTCAAAGGAATGGTTGGATACTTGTAGCACAGACTTAGAACTAGTGTACTTGATTATTGCAGAAATTTAACAGAGAGTTGCAGGGATTTTTATGGGATTCTTGTGTTGGGGTTAGTGGCTCGGTTTTTCCTATATTTTCTTATATATTTGATGATTAGATATTTTTATAAACCATATATATTTCCACTTATGCTTTATCTTTTAAGATTTGAAACATAAATCATTGTTTAATGCTTTGTTTTTGTTTAAGATAAGAATTTAAGTGTTTTTATTCTAGACAAGTGAATTCATGCACTTTCTCACTTAATTCCTGCTATATGTTCCTCACCACACCACAATGAAAAACCATTTTGAGTCACTGATTTCACCTACCTTTCCCCATCTTATGTCTGCAAATGACCTTTACAATTATTTGACCTAGTTCTGACACCTAGTGCTCTTTATCCAACAAACCCTAATCAAGCCCTACTGAGCTGATACTTAGCCTAAAATTCTCATATTCTCCAATCACTTCCATTAGATGGGATGTTTATTTAGAGAGATCCCTATCTGATTTGGTAGGGCTAGATACCAAGTCGAAAGTTGGCTGACGTTACCTCCTTGGCTTCCTTTCTCAACCTTGGAAAACTAAGGAGTGCTAACACTTGGGGCGAAAATTAGATTCTTATCCTTTCCTTTAGAACTATGAATGTGTAAGGATGAAAATTGTCTAGGACCAAAATCCATTGATTTCCTTGCTGCATTGTTTCCATGGTGAGTCTGATTGACATTCGAAATACTAGCCTTCTTAAAGGCCAAATGTTTAAGACTTAATGTAATGATTCGGTGTTGGAGCCATCTCTAGTGTAGGAATATCGGCTTTATTAGTAACCATTGTTGTACCTTGATTCAAATTATGATTAATTGGAACATTGTCCATAAAAGAAACTGATTTGTTATTTTTGTGATGTTTCCCTCCAAATAAGAGGGGACACTCCACCACTAAATGTATTTTTTCATGAAAACACAGGCATCTAAATAGGATTCCCCAATATTCCACTTGATGTCTAATGAAGAAGGACCCCAGTAAATGTCCAAGGTCACCGACATGCCACCATAGAAATCCACCTCAACCAAGAACTAGGCCACACTCTTATCTAACAGAGTAGCACATCCTACACCTACATAATAGAACTTGTGAATATTGTTAGCGATATCCATAATAACCTTCTTAGACCAAAGCTCCAAGGGAAGGCTAGGAAGTTTTACACATACAAACTTCTTTTTGGGGACTTCCTTTATAGGTTCAAATCTGACAATCCATTTCTAGAGGCATAAAAAGCCTCTACCACTCGCCCATGGTATAGATCCAATTTTGTCTACATGCTCCACAGTCATGAAGTGGAATCCAAACCATTCATTAAGGAGCACATTGACCTTTGGTCGATATCCGATTAAGGAAGTCCAACATTTATCAATCAATTCCTTCATCTGAATGCCTAAGATTTTCAGAAACTCGCATCTACCGACTGGGACTCTCTACTTTAGTATAACTATGGTGTTCCAATACACATCTACCCCCATAATGAGCTTTTGGATTTCTTCTTGAGCCCTGATGGGTTTCTTCTTCCTTCGTATTGACTTCTTGTTTGTTTTATCACCCAAAAAATATCACCTAGCCATTTCCTACTAGGTGGATTGAAATATACCATGTAGGATTGATTTTACCATGGCAAACCCACTTTCACCATAGGAAATAATTTAGTAAACCATTTTTCCTAAAGTATTTTCATTAAAATCCAAAAACCCCATGAGAATAACTAAATAAATCATTATTTATTTAATATTCTCTAGAAATAATTATCTGATAATTTTTTCTCAGCACTTTTAACTTAATCACCTTCGAATAATTAAATAAATCATTGTTTATTTATTATTCCTTATTTATTCCACATTTTCCTTTTGAGATAATTGTTAAATCATTATTTAATAATTATTTCAAATTCATATTTTCCTTAATTCTCACAAAGTGATTAATAAATTATTTTTATTTGTTAATTACTTCAACCACTTTCTAAATAAAGATATTTGACCATTTTGAATATATTTTCTCTCTCAAAAAATATAATAAAATATCCACAATGGTTAGATTTTGATTTAGTCAATAATATTTTATTATTTTCTAATTCTCAATCTATTCCAATATTTTGTTATAAATATAGGGTTTTCTCTCCATTCTTCACCATGACCATTTTCATTGTCAACATTATCATCTCATAGCATTTGAGCTCCCACTTGAGTTCAAGCACCTTTTGTTTTTTTACCCATTGCAAATTGAGAGAGAGAAGCATGTTGTTGAAGCACAAGGACAAGAAAGGACCCATCCCATGGAGGGGGAACTGTAGACCCATTTTGTAATTTCTCCTCACTAGGTGTATTCATTAATAAAATTATCATTTATTCAAGTCCTTCATTGAGTTATTACACTTTGATTTTTTGTTGTTATATGTTTCTATTTGCATGATCTATTTTGTTGCAGGGTTTTCTCTCATGTTTTTTTGTTAGGGTTATAAGTCACCTATAACTTAAGTAAGGTATTTTTGCTCACTTACAGAAAAATTTTACACTAACAAATGGTGACTCCACTGGCTCTTTAGCTCTCCGGTCATCAAAAAATGGCGACTCCACTGGTGTAGTGATTTAGAACCTTGGTGACTAATGTTTCAACTATTTTAAGCATTTTTCCAGAATTTTTATTTTTAGATTTATTATATTTTATAGAAAAGTCTATATTTTTGTTTGGGTTTCTCATATTTCTGCAAGTCATAGATACTAGTTGAGTAGGCGACCGCACAATTTAGGTCATATCTATCGAGAAAGAGAATAAAAAGTAGAATACACTTTTTGGCCTCTTATCTATGCTCCCCAAAGCACTTTTCAGCCCACAAACTGCGCTCAGACGCAGTTTCCAGGTTAGTTTCTATGTTTTGGATTTTTTTAGATTTATTTTCTTCAAATTTTCCATATTTTGTCAAAAATGTTGCATGTGTGCCGGAAAGGGTTTCTGTTCTTTATTGAGTCACCTCTAGGTATGGATTCACTTAGTAGTTTCTCACTAAGGAAGGAAGAAACCCCATAGGGTTTAGAGTACTCCCCTATCATTTAGGAAGAGAATTGCTAAGTTGAGGAGTCTAGTGTGAAACATTTTTAGCCACTATTTTTCATTGTTTTTCCCACTGCTTTGTAGTCATTTTAGACAAGTTTTTACAACACTTTATTCCCTTTAGAATATTGTGTTATCTTCCCTCCTTCAGGTACCCTTGTGTATCCTTAGCTTTTTCCTATCATTTTCCAACATTTTCACCTCTGGTTTTCGCTAGTTTTCTGCACCACTTTCAACATATTTTTGCCTTTAGATCCTAGTCCCTTGGACATTAGATCTTTTGGCCTTTTTTAATGTATTTTATTTGATTTCTTGCCATCATTTTTGCTGCTTGATTGCGTTCTTTGGTGGGGGTTTATGTACTTGATTTTTTTGTTCATTTTCAGTACTATTTACAATTTATGTACTTTATTTTCAGCAGCATTGGAATCATCAAAAAATGCTTAATTAATTCATGCACTGAACAATTATTTCACACACACACATCCTAAGCGAATGTGATCTTGGTTATCACCACAAAGCCAAGACTGGACCTTAATAAATTAACGCACATAGATTTAGCCCACTTAGGCACCGGGGCCAAAAAAGTATTTGTAGTTAGGTGTAGGATCAGTGGGATAGGCTTCCAATAACACCCATTGATCACTTACATTGAGACATAGAAAGTTGACATTTTAGGGAGCTTAAAATCCTTCACCATCCCATGGTCCAAAGTCGGAGTGTGTCAGAAACCAGATTCAAAAGGGGTTAGGCTAGATCAGTGATTCGTAAACTGCTATGGATATTCCACTAGATAGTTCATCAAAAAAATCTGATAATATTATATTAAAAATATGAGATTATACACTATTACAGTTTTATTAAACTTTAATATTTGTAGATTTAACTGTAATTAGTGCATGCATGCAAAAGGAAATTATGTTGAAAAGAAGAGAATGAAAAAGTAAACTCACACACAAATAAGACACAAGATATGCTCTATGGGAAACCCTTTCAGAAAAAAAACCCAACTGGAAGGTGAGGTTGCTTTGCTCTCTTTCTCTGTCGAGAAATATGGCTGTAGGTACAAAGAAGTAATGTCTGTGGCTCGTGGGATACTACAGTGCACAAATCCTCTCTTTGTTCTCTACCTCCTATCTCTCCTGACTATCATTTCTCAACTATGGAACAAAATGCTCTCCAAATAATGGAATGCCTCTTTCTCCTGGTGGCCCAGTTATAACACAACTCGATAACCTATTGGTGGTTAATTTGACTCGATCAAATCTTAACTAGAGTTACAATATAGACTCTTATAGAGTATTTTACATCATAATCATGTGGCTAGATCCTTTACCATGAATAATGGGGGCTGACGCGACATCCTCGTGAACTATAGGTGTGAAAACATGAAGGTAAATTTCTAAGTGGCATAACTTTTTCATACGGACTCCAATTGACGTGCTTCTTATGTTGTTGGAAAGATATGTGTGTATAATAACATGAAATGGTTCAACACTACAGTGAAAAAGTTTTAGCCCCAAAAAATATCGTTTGATGCCTCAAAATAGTTCTGGAAGTTTTCAGACCTTGTTTTGCCAAACTGGGTCCTGTCATTAAAAATGGTCCTGTGAATTGATTCCTTCACTTTTTCCACTCCAAATGTATCAATATGGATAAAAAAAATATAATTATCCAATTCGGATCAATCATGGTGTGATTGGTTTCCCTTGAGGCTACCCACCATGTGGTAGGGAATTTTTGTTATGGTTAGCCACCAAGAAGCTGAAGACTTGACCGCCCCCATGGGACAAAGGTAACCTTAGCAGTCAATCATAGGAAAACACCCTATAGGAGTGGATGTGGGAAAGTAGTTGCTCCTCTACCCCACCTTTTTCTAGACAAATTTTCTTGTGGGGATCAAATTTCGTCAAGTAAGAAGTGTCTTGGAAGGCAATTTAAAATGGTAGAATTAGGATTTGTTTGAGGATCTAGATCACCTTTAGGCTAAAGGTCATTTTTCTTTGATAGGACATGTTTGATTGAGTTAGAGTGGGATATATTTATAATTAGTCTACACTTGGCACCACTGCACTAGGTGTTTTCTTTTTGTTTATTACTCTTTTTATCCTATGATCACCCTTTAAACTCTTGAGTTATCTTTGTCTTGACACCATTGTGCCCCTTAGGCATTTATCATGGATACTTCATGGCCTTCGCCCCCATTTTCATTTAGGAAATTCTCTTACTATTTCTCTTCAAGTTCATTCCCATCTTCCTATTCGTCCATTAAGTCCCCATACTGACTCTAGTTCTTCTGATTCTTCTAGTTCTTCCTTTGATTTTGCATCTTCCCAACCCTACATTGCTACCATGTCAGGCACTAATGTGGGTGGTGGAAACCTAGGTGGTAACCAAGGTAACCCTACTAGAAGAACCTTTGTAAGTATGGAAACTAATAACCCTTGCTTCCCTATATGGCTAGTTTGAGCCTCCCTGATTTAATCCATCTCATTAGCGATCCTCTTCTCCATAACCAAAATTGGCCTCCCATGCCCACCAAAATTCCTTTCGATATTGTCAAGTTTGAAGGTAATCCTTGAGAAGATCCCATGAATCATGTTCACTCTTTCGACATGTGGTGTTAATCAAATTCCACGACCAAAGAATCCATTCGTATTTGTCTCTTCCAACACACCCTAACTGGAGTTGTTGCCAAATGGTATGTGGATGAACTGCATACCTCTCATATCAAATTTTACGACTCTTTCCCATGCATTTCTTAAATATTTCCAGCCACCTCTTCGATATGACACTCGTATCGAACTATTGAGCTCTTTTTGTTAAACTTTTTCCACCCACCTTTCTGACCATCTACAAGGAGAAAAAGGAAAGCAAAGGACAAGTAGGGAAGGTTGAATCAAGCATCTTCAATAGGAGGATTTGTAGGTAACAAGTTATATGTTTGATTTCCTAGCTGGCCAGTGAATGCACGGTACATGAATTTGTGTATTCGGTTCTTTTTCTGTCATTGGCATGGGTTTTTCCATTTCTGGATATCCATGTTGTGATGGGATTCTTTTTTGGTTGAGCTTTGGATTGCTGGAAGGTTTTGTAACTAGGCAAGGTGGTCTCAGGAAAATTCCCAAGGGTTGGGGGTGGAGGTGGTTCAATCTCCATAAATCCCTCGACAGTTGGGTGGAGACAAGAAAATTCCTGAAGGCATTGGTGAATAAGTCCTGAAGCATCCAAGCTTATTTTGGACTTAGTGATCTCCTCACCAGTTTTGTGGGATTACGGTAACCTAAGAGTGGAGGTGGTTTAATCTCTAGGAAGCCTTGGGTTTTTATGTCTTGATTTCCCACATTCATGCTTGGAATATGGCACGAGGGTGATTGGCTAAAATAAAGATTTTGTTCAGTGTAATATATGGTCAGGTGGTATGTGGAAGTCCTTGATTTGGTTAGATTTTTCATAAGTTAATAAGAGTTATTTTCTTATCATGATTCATTAGTACTTGCACTTATTATTATGTCACTTTGATGGTTATTCTATCATGGTTAATATTCTGGTTATATATTGGTTATAAGCAAGGTTCCATAACATTTTTGATCTATGGCTCTTGTTATGTTTTGATTAGTTGATTAATTATTGATGAATGCATGGGCTAACAAATGATATTATAGCTATTATGAGGGGGCATTAGATATTCTTGGTGAGTCTCATATAAGTTTCAGACTCCTATGTTCAAATATGCATTCATGACCTATAGATTACATGTTCACCATATGTTTGATGAAATGAATGTCTTGTTTAGACCTGGTTAGGTTAAGTCCTTGATCAAGTTTTGTATGTTTAATTTTGTCTTTGAGTCATTTATCATTCTCTAAAGTCTCAGGAAATTCTGGGCAGTGGCTTGGAGGCTAGCCTAGAATTGTGGCTCAGATCTCAGGACCATAGGCATTGAACTGAATATTTTGGGTCACAAATGCACTCAGGTAGGCTTGTGCATGCAGTTGGAGGGTCACAATCACACTCATGCATGCTTGTACATGTGGATGGGGTGTTCGGTTACTAAAAAAGAAACTTAGCTTAGGGTTTGGTAACCTGCGATGGTTGTTTGGCCCCAGAGTGTCTTGTAAGCCATGTAGGATGTTAGGATGTCTTCAGTAAGTCTTAGTTGTAGTCCCTACTTCCTTAACTATGGCTAGTAGGTCTAGTCATGTTGTAGTAATTCTTCGTCTCATTTTTACCTTGGAATACCAATGAAATTTGGTAAATGTGGGAGGGGGTGGTTACATCAGAGAAACCAAAAATAGGAAAAATAAGTATCGAGTTCCTTGGGCAACATTTCGCTAGTAGGAAATATTTGGTAGAGAGTCACAAATAATACTAAGTAATGGGCCAACCCGACATCATATAATAATTTTGCAAGTTCCTTCCAGTCCAAGCGAGATGCTAATAGAGATCCTACAAAGTTTCCTAGCACAGACAAGTTTGTGCAATGCTTAACTACATTTTCTAATCTCATTTCTCCTCGAAATAATCATTGGCCATATATCTTGAGCTCCAAAATCAACAAAGGAACCGTGAAAATGCACCACATTGATAGATGGAAAAAATCTGTTATTACTGGAGGTACTACTATAGTTAGTTTCATATAGGGAACCCATGGTACAAAGAAGAAATTCACCCTCACTAGATGAAAAAACTCCCTCTTCATAACCTTGAAATGGTAAATATATTTGAGGAAATAAATGCATAAAACAAGGACGAGCCTTCATGATGCAAGTAACTAGAGAGACACATATCTTTGTGGTGGGATATGGAGGAATTTAAAAATAGGAGAGATGAAGGGTTCTTTCGATAATTATGCTTGGTTTTCCAACCCCATGTGCATTTTGAAGCATGCATTCGAAAACCTAAGAAGAAATGGCCATTGTTTGTCCATGAGAGGAATTGCAACATCCTCACAGTGTTGAAATCAAAGCAAGGAAAAATATCAGAATGTAACCACAAACTTAGTAATAGGTTAAATAGAATAATAGGTAGGTCATATTAAATGTCGAAAAAAACTTGGAAATCATAACATCTTAATGCTTACATATGGAGAAATTGAACTTTGAAATCACGACTTCTCAACACATAATAGATTGAGGAGACAATAAAACTCTTCAATTGGCTCAAGTAGCTATATAATCATTTCACTTTCACTTATCTTGGCTCAAATATGCATAATCATCAAATCTTAAAATGTTCAAGAGCCAATCTTAATCCATAATATCTACAAAGACTCATTGAAACTCATCTCATCATCTTCGAGAAGTTATCTCAAAAATTCCAATATATGTCAAATGGGTTACTTGTGTAAACTTGAAATTTATTCAAAGCTGAAGGTTATCTCATAAATTACAACATTTATGAAGTGGTTTATTTGTATGATCTTGAAATAGACAATGTTCCTTCAAAGCTGTATAAGACTCCCTGTAAGTATTCTATACATCCTTAATTCTATCTATTTGATAGCCATCACAACATGTATAATATTTGTCAACCCTCTTCATATTTGATGAAAAAAGGGATAACATTTTTAATCTCACTTTCATATGATGAAAATATAAAATGTTTATATAATTTCTGCCTATCCAATGACTAAACCACATCAACAAGATTAATTATATGTAAGAACATGAGAGATGCACCATAAAGTTTCACAACCTCCACACAGAAATTAGACAAATACAATAAATTTCACACACCTTGACCAAAAATGCAATGAATTGATATAAATTGCAATAAACATTTCTTAATTGTATTGATGTAATTACTACTTCCTAAAATTGCAATATCTCACTAGGACTATTTTCTCACAAATAATTACTACCTCCAAATAATTTGATATCTCATGGATTCTGGATTATCTCATAGGAAATTACTATGTCCAAATATTTTTATATTTCATAGCACAAATCAAAATCAAATTCGAAATAAAGATAAATATCATAAACATGGATATTGAACAATTTATGCGTCAAAACACAAGCACATATATAAACAAATATAGCCTAAATTTATTGATCTCCTACTAATATAGTGAAACATATATCCATAGTCTTCTCATCCTTATAACTTCAATCTCAGACCCCTCCAATGCATGAAAGTATCTAGCAACATGAATTTCAAAACTAACGGGTTGCAAGAATTCAAATCTAGCATCCCAGTTCCCCGATCCATATGTTCCTTCACTTCTCTCCTCATGCATGATAGAGTTACATATTTATATTGCAAAGTGCAAGATTATGTAACATGTGTCATCCCATGAGTTTTTGATGTCTCTACAAACACATAATATATAGGCTTAGGTCATGCTCTTTAGAAGAATTTGGAAGAGATTAGGTCTTGAGGATTCTTTGATGGTTGGAGTTATGATTTCATATTCTTGGAATATTTTGTAATTTCATGGTTAGGAGAGTATTCAATTGGAAATATCTCAAAATTTGATGGTGAAGAGACAGTTCAAACAACTGAAATCTCTTTAGGATCAAATTTTTGAATAATCCTGGAATGTGCAGTGGACTTAAAGATGTCCATTCTTGATAAGGACAAACTAATTAACAACTTAAAAACCTTTTGGCATGGTTTCCACGAAATCTCATTCAGATAAAACTTTTAGTGGGATTTATTCATAAATTAAAAAAAAATTGAATGATAGTTTCTTGAGTGCGGTTACATAGGATCAAAATAAAGCGATTTCTCCACAAGGTTCAAAAGACGTAAATGTTGGGAAATCATGTATGTGATATAAGGGGGAGTAGTTTAATGGGGTTACTATTTTTCTTACAAATATGTAATATGGTGATTCAAAATTGATGAGAATGTTTTATTATATTTTTAAATGTAAAAATGAATTTAGTTTTATGTAAAATGGTCATTTATATTGGTTATTAGTCCTTGCCTCACCAAGGACTATAACATTGGCCTCGAGGTCAAAGTGTATTGAATCTGTATCATTTTGTTTTATTTTGCAATTTTAACCAAAGCTTTGGGAATATGCTTAATATTTATATTTTCCCAAAAATTAAAAAAACAAATTTCTAATTTTCTACAAATATTTTTTCTAATTTTTTAATGGATGAGGGAGCTCTAATGGGACATAATTCCCCTGGTGGAGGGTGATTTAATTTCGATATTTTTCAGTTACTAACAATTAATTTTAAAATAAATAAATAAATAATTATGTGAGTGGTCATTCTGTTGGTGAGTGCTCTAAGACTGACATTAACACTATTATGTTATTACTCTATCCAATGTTGTCGAAATTGACATGGTCACATCTCCTTTGCGTGGGCGAGCCGAGGAGAGGGGGGGAGGGAGGAGGGGTGGCTGGAGAAGGGGGTTGAACAAATCTCCAATTAATATTATTATGTTTCCTTGTGTGGATATTTTACTGTGTGGTGGAGGGAACTTTATTTTGGAGGGACAAAATTAATTTTATACTCTTTTGCATTTATTTATTTTTTAGATTTAGTTGTGTGATAGAGAAATTACATAAATCTATGAAACTGTGCAGAATAAAGGATGCACAAAGGACAAGTTATGTGTAGGAGAATAGGGGTACAGAAGGAACTTTCTTCTACAGACATGTAATTAATTGAACTATGAACAAATCTCGAATTAGTATTATTATGTTTCATTGTATGGAGCTTCATTGTGGGGAGTTTTCCTTATGTAAAGCTTCATTATGTGAAGATCTTTTACTGTGAGGAAGACGGGGTTTGTGTAGGAGAATGAGGGTGCAAAAGGAACTTTATTTTATTTTAAAATCTTTTCCGTTTAAAACTTTTACAGATTTAGTTGTGCGAGAGAGAAATTGCATAGAACTATGCATCTATGTGGAATGACATGCAAAGGATAGGGTATGTGGGAGATAAAAAGTGTGCAAAGGGAACGTTATTCCATGGATGCATAATTAATTTAACTATGAACAAAAAATTTAATTCATAATGTAAAAATATTTCACATTTTCCTATTACGTATATGCAAATTTGCTTAATATACATTTTGACTAAGGTAGTGATTTTTCTGTCAGTAAAAGTTTTGATTCCACTTTCATACTCTGCATAATGAAAACTTTCACTATCCTTTGGCACTACGTATAATTAAAACATTTATATTTAATGCGGTAAAAGCATTACTTATTGAACATGCCTGGCAATAAACTTTGATTTGTAACATTTAGTGCAAAGAACTAAGTCATTTGTCGAGTGCATTGAATGTGATATATAAGGTCATCATATCTTCATACTTAAACTATACTGTTATCTATATAATCAAGGTATATATAAATCAGGAATGTTATACTACTACAAATGTAAAAACCTATTGTACACAATTTCTCTTGACACCAAGTCCTATGTTTGTCCTATGTTTGTTATTGAACTTTCCCTACTTCATGTTTCTCCACCTTATTATTTCCTTGGAAAGGATTGGAATAACCTCGACTTCTTCACCTTCTCTCTGATACCTAAAAGGTTGGTGTAAAGAATGATCTTTTCTACCCACCAATGTAGGAGTTCTTGATCAAGACTCCTCATGCCACCCCTATATGCATGAGTATCAAACCCTGATCCATTGTTACAACCCCCAGTGTAGGGACTGCCGAGGATCGCAGGGCCCTCCCATAATCCCTATCAAGTTAACTTAACTGGTGAAACTGTGACCTACCATGTAAACCATCCTCCTAAATAGAAGAGGTCCTCTATTTTCCTAACCACTTGGTGCGATTGGGCCTTCACTGATAGAAGAAATCCGCTATTTCCCTTCTACCATATTTGGCTCTCTTGATATTGTCTCTTCTTCCATAACTGCAACATACTAAATCAATAATAAATATATCTCTTCCTCATTGCACGCATTTTGTTGTTTCCATTCCTTTAAATTATCTTTGTATTAAGAGCATATCTTTATTTATCCCTTGCGCCATGATTTCACCACCCTTCTTGTTGTAATCACAGATTGTTCTACTATGTTGAACTCTCATAGAGTTTGAAATTTCTTCAATTGGTTCTTCTCCTTGATTCCCTCGCTTGGTTTGTGTTTTATAACTCTCATAGAGTTGAAACACTTGCTCTTTGCTATACATGATCATTAAATTGGCTTCATCGTTGCTACTTGTAGATTTAGATTGCTACACTTATGTGTGGGATGTGTGTGAAATATTTTTAAATTTAGTTTGAAAGGATGGCGTACACATGCCATCTCTCAAATTGATACCAATTATTCATAGCATTATCATGTTGCTATCATATCACCCCAATACTCAATGGGTCATAATGGTGGTCTACGTGCTATTTATGTTACCAAGATCTGATTTGGTGATAATATCGATTATTTTCTTTCAATTCAATCATCATTACCATAGCAAGGATGGTAATTCCTTCATCTTCACACATGGTTATTGTCACCTTGACTCTTTGTTATAGACATATTTGGGCACTACAACCCCTATCACATATGTCCATAAACCAAGGGCTTCTAAGTCCTTGAAAGTGTTGTTTCATACCCTAAAGGAGCAAGGTCAGCTGATTACATCATCTCCCAGAAGTTCTCCCTGAAAAACTACTCAGAATTGGTCAAAATTGGACCATACAGACTGCTCAGTGCTAAGGGTGCGATGCATCTCACCTGCCACATGCAAAAAGTGTGATGCATACTAGAAAGCCTTTTGTAGGGTGCGATGAGCAAGAGCAGACAAATGGCAGAAGCAGTTTTCTAGGTGGAAACCCAAAGAATCTTCTAGAAGCTGCTCATTCGACACTTGCCTCTCTGAATTCACCCAGGGATGAGTAAGAGATCATGAAATCTCCAAGTGGAACCAAGAACTATCAGAGAGATGACACTAATCAAAATCCCAGAAGCTGACTCACCCACCTGCAAACATCTATATATGGATCCCTCATCCTAGAGATCCAAAGGCTGGAATTTTGTATTTTGTAAGGAAGTGCTATTGGTTTCTCTGTGCAACATTGTATTGTTGGGTGATCTAAGCTTTTCATGAGGTGAAGAGGGCTTTCATGCTGGGAGGATGGCACTGGGTCAGACCAATGGGTTGTAATCCTCTCTTCTACTACTTCTATCAATAAATCTAATTGAGTTTTCCTCCATATTCTTGTGTATCTCTAAATCTTGTATTGATATATGCATTTGTATGGTTAAGATACATCTGATCCTATATTGTTTATGGTTATAGATCTCTATGCTTTGATGGTATTATGCCGCTTTGACTCTATAGGTGCTCTTTGAAGCAGGACAAGTAAGGAAAAAGTGGTGAAGTTCTATCAAAGGGGAAAGGAAACAAGCAAGGAGGCAAGCGAAAGACTGAGGTTGGTACTCTCTGCTTCTTTCTCATCTATCTCTAATAAAGGAAAACACGAGTGACTTTAGTTTGTTTTTTTCTAAGATAGATACCCGTCTTAGTGGGACTAGCAGCTCTAAATGGAAAAACCAGAATACCACTCGCACCTCTGTAGCCAGTAGTTGTTGTTGGGCCATTCGCCAAATGGGGCATAGATTTCATGACATGTAACCCCACCTCAGCCGGGGGACATGGGTATATCATAGTCAGAGTTGAATATTTTACGAAATGGGCCGAGGTGATGCCTACATTACACAACAGTGACGAAACGACTTCTCTTTTCTTTTTCAATCATGTAGTCTCCAGATTCAGTGTTCCACAAGCTATAGTCACAGATCATGGATCGCATTTCTGCAATCACGTGATGGTTGATTTGGCTGCCAAATTAAGACTGTCCCATGACAACTCTACTCCATATTATCCGCAAGCCAACAGGCAAGTTGAGGCGATCAACAAAGTCTTGAAGCGCATGCTGCAAAGGATGATTGGAGTCCATAAATGGAGTTGGCACCTAATCCTGTACTCAGTCTTGTGGGCATACCAGACATCAGTGAGAAATGCGACCGGGTTTACACCCTTTTAGCTAGTGTATGGCCTGGAAGCAATCTTACCAGTTCAGTGCGAAATTTCGTCCCTCAAGCTCGTAGTCGACCTTCTCCCCGGAACTTCAGAGGAGGAGGCTCATTTCTTGGAATTAATCCAACTGGATGAAACCCGTCGTGACACCGCCTTGGCTAATGAAGCACATAAGAAATGAGTCAAGGCACAGTTTGACAAGAATGTCAAACCCCATGTCTTCTTAGAAGGTGACCTGGTCTTACTTTACGACCAGGAATCCAATAAATTGGGAGCAGGTAAGTTCCAGTCTTTGTGGATGGGTCCCTATATTGTTAAGCGTGTATTAGAAAAAGGAGCCTATGAGCTAGTATATTACGATGGGATTCCACTGTCGCAACCCGAAACAGGTTGTACCTTAAGTGTTACTATGCTTGACTCAGTGTAGTAACCTCTTCATATGCTTTTGTTACATTTTTGTTTTTGTTAAGAGTGATCGTTTTGGTTAGGTAATCCACTTTTGCATTTTGTTGCAAATGTTGAACCTATTGGAATCATTTGTTGGATACGCTGACGGAGCAAGTCATAGTACACGAAACCTATCTTTTGTAGCCTGGGCCATCTTTGATCCAAGCGGTGAGTTAGTGAGTTCAGAGGGGTATGCATTGGTCGATCAACGAACAACATCGTTGAATATAGCACGTTGATAGAAATCCTCTTTGATGCCATCGCGCATGGCATACGCTGACAAGTCGTCAGGCTAGACTCATAACTCGTCATTCTACAGCTTACCGACATCTATTCCGTTCGCAATCCAGCTATCTATCGTATGTTCCTAA
Organism: Pinus tabuliformis; assembly: GCA_031772625.1. Classification (NCBI taxonomy): domain Eukaryota; kingdom Viridiplantae; phylum Streptophyta; class Pinopsida; order Pinales; family Pinaceae; genus Pinus; species Pinus tabuliformis. Next base: position 1,869,371,913 of record CM062817.1, read on the forward strand.
GGGTCAAGATTTTGGAAAGACATTTTGATTCTATTCAATATCAACACATTTCCAGAAACTTAAACACATTAACTGATCCATTAGCAATTGTGTGTTGGATAGACATTTACAACATTGATAAAAGAAAAGAATTTCCTCAATATTTGCATCAGGATCATATAACTTAACCAAAATAAAGCTCCGAAAATCAAAAATATATATAACTATTTATAGTTTGTACATAGTGTTCTGTGTCTAGGACAAAATCGGTCATATGACCCAAAAACTCAAAATGCAAGGGGGCACCCTAGTCTAATGGTGTTGGTGATAACAAGTCACCACCTGTGCAATCATGCGTAAGAGCCTAGTCCATCAACTCGGCACGTTAGTGGTATGGCGTTGTAATCTCAGAGGTAGCTCGTTGGTCCTCACATCTGGAATACAAAGGGTGAGACCCTTGATCTGATCCTGCAACATTGCAAGAGTCTCGGCTACATCCAGATCATGAAGGATGGCCCTCCCTATAGCCTCTCCTGCTAGAACGGAAACTACTACTCTCAGGCGCACTACTGGTCGCACTAGCCCGATATCTGCATGAGCACATGAGTTTTGATTAGTCTTGATAAACATTTAAAAATCACAAGAATATTATAAAATCAATAAACAGAGATATGGTCAGAGATTTTTACCTATGACACCCCACTACTCGCTAGCTGGCAACACCAAATCTGGGTCACCCCAGAAATCCATCCCAGCATACGGACACTCAGCATAAACCATCTTCTGATGGTTGAACCACTCGAAGAAGGCATCAGAGAAGGAAACCTGCGATTGACCAGCATGTTTGGCCATAAGTTCAACCCATCTCTGCATCTGTGGCTCAGCCGATGGTGGCAGACCAAGTGAAATGTACTGTGGCTGCATCAGTGGCATCTTCTCCAAGGCAAAAGTGGTCAAAATAGAACCATAGCCAAAGTTCTTGGATCTTCCATTTTTCACCTTGGTAAGGTGTTATTTTATCACCGGAAGTACTGCATCACACCAGTTGAATACCTTTGGTTCGAGGCATTCCAAGGCATACTATATAGGACCTTTTGGCCAAGTGAAGGGTTGTGCTACTAGCCAATCTAGCAAAGGTGAATAAAATAGTCCTCAAGGATCGGCCAGTGACATCTCGGATACTGATCTTTCCATCCCTGCTCGGCTGAGATCCTTCTCTACAGTATCACCGAATATAAGCCCTCACGGATTCGCCCCCACAGGCGGAACCTGATAGTGAGAGATGGGCACCACGCCTCGATAAACCGGTCAAGAAGTAGATGTCCTCAATAGTCAAGGAGATGGATTTGCCTCTAATCTGGAACACTTGGTTGGTAGGATCCCATGCATCGAGGAAATATTGCAATAAGTTGATTTGTTGCCTCATACTAGATATGCGGAAGAACTTGAACAAGCCACAGTTCCGCAATGCAGTTACCGTACCTAGATCATATAAGGCAACCATGTCCTCTTCTTCATTCTCATGTTCACGCCATGTAACAAACATTTTTCTCTGATGAATCTTTGAAAAACAAATAAGAGAAGAATTAGGATCCTGATTTGGCAAAAAATAGGCAAAATTTCCATGAAAAATCAGTGCAAAAGTTTTCCTCCTTGTGCCCATCGCACCCTAGCTGTGTACTAGGTGGGATGCATACTTACTAGCCATTGGCTAGCCTAGCATGCATCGCACCTTTTGATGTATAGTAGGTGCGATGGGGGCAGAACGAATTATTCAAACCCTAGAGGCTCAAAAAAGCAAGAAAACATGCTCAGAATTCAAAAAGGAAAGAATGCAATTTAAGAGCTCAGGTTTAGCTCCTACCTGGTCCAGACAGCGTCGAAAATCATCCACAGAATCTCCTGGAATTAGCTAATGAAAATTAAGGGGGAAAACACATCCAGAGCTCCAACAATCCCAAATTCAAATGAAATGGTAAAATGAGGGGTAAAAACTACTTTTAAGTTACTTTTCACGTAATTCAAGTAGGGTATTAGTTTTTTAACTCATATTTCAGGCATGTATTCTCATTTCTAATCAGTTTGATGGTGCAATTGAACAGGTAGTACGACTGTCAAAAGAACATAGTGTTAACGGTGAGTCGAATATCAATGACCATTATCACGAGTAGTTTTACGCAAAGTTCAAGCTCGTTAAAAAATAAACCTAGCAATGAGCATACGCTCCACCAAAGTTTAAGCTCATTAGAAAATGAACCCACCTCCAGTAAATAACCATTGCGATCGCATTATTATTAGCTTTTGAGCCTTGGTCGTGTTCCTGCCATCACCTCCACTCTTTTTTAGCCAATCATACACCTCCATTTGATTGTTTACCCCTTTTGAGGAACAACTGCAACAAGTGATCCTATTAGCCACCTTCTTTACACTACCATGATTAAAAAAGTTCCAAACCTTACCTGGAACCAGCTATTGTCCGAAAACATCACTCGTTCCTCAAAAACGAGTCTCCTTTAAGCTCTTTTCATCTGACTCATAAAATATGAATAGATTGCCAAGCAATTAGCCTCTCCAGCTCATTAAAGCAATCAGAAGTTCTATCCCTCCTCTAGATTTTAATCTTTTTGGACCTGAGGGATCATTACACAAAAAGATCGAGCGCTTTTCCTGTTCGGCTCGTTAAAACTATCGAAATTTCATCCCTTTCATATTATTTTACACTTTTTCGAACTTAAGGGATTACATTACGAAAAGAAATACTGGAGTTCCCTTTCCATCCTTTTTCAGACTCTCTAAAAATGAAAAGGACCGAGTTATCTTTTTCATTAAACTTGTTAAAAAAATAGCGACAAACTTTTCCATGCAGGCAAGGGCGAGTTTCACTGTCGCTAGACTCGTTAAAACATAGTGACGGGTTTGCTCGAAGGGAAAATTATAGAAAAAGCATATGTTATCCTCCTCAAGCTTGACAAAAATAAAGAGGTATTGGTCAGAAATGACTGGGGAAAAATTGGGAAGAAAACTTGAAGAAACTTTATTGGTAGTAGGTCGGTCTTGAACATGACACTTTCACTTCATCACCATGATTGAGTTGGGTTGGGTTATTCCGTTCATCGGTCATATTACCGTTGGTCCACCGTACCATCCATTTTTTGGGGTTAACGCTACCAATCCATTTCAGTGTCACCAATATGTTCAAGAGAAGTTGCTCAGAGAATTCACCAACCTAGCTTGTGTCTCATCCACTGCAATACCTTCATGCTTTATTCTTTCATGACCGCCACCCTGAACCTTGTATCATCAGATCGTTTTCATCTCCACAAAATCATTTACTCTGTTCCGTGTTGTAGATGTGGGATTCATTAATGCCCTCCTACGACAGGTCATTTCTTGTCGACATGAGCTCATTATCCAAGAAGCCAACCTCAGAACAACCCTTTCAGTACTTTGAAGCTTGCATGCCTCAATGGCAAGTTTCTCACTTCGAGCGACAAGTTTACATTAATGGCCTTCGACCGAAAGATTTTGCGTGGTGTTCGACATCGACTCATGTATTCACACCACATGAATTGTACTGTAGTACCTTGAGGGTCATTATCATTATCGGTGATTCCTCTCGCACCTGTTAACAGCTTACATCATTGGCTGGTAATCAGGCGATGTCTTTCCATGTTCGGCGCCAGAACATCTTTTCACATGGATCGACTTGTACTTTGGGCAAAGATTGAACGAGTTTTGAAGACCCCGAGTCTAGTTTCATCCATCTGGGCTGCGATATATTCAGGAAAATAAAAACATCAAATGTACATCATTGCTGCACAGATAATCATCAAAGCCAAAGGATGATGGCTCTACTAGAATCATCAATGTGCCACACAGATATTTATCTATCTTATGAACATGAAAATGAATTTATAAAGTTGAGCATGGGAATGCCCGCCTCAGCTAGATCATGAAAATATTATGAAGATAATGTATTGTATTGTATATTATTACATGTCACCTTCTAGTTCGAAAAACCTCGGATCCTCATGATAAAGCATTTCACCCGACATCAAAAAGATTTACAACCTCATGCTTTAGGGGGCAACTGTTATAGACATATTTGGGCACTGAAACCCCAATCACATATGTCCATAAACCAAGGGCTTCTAAGTCCCTAAACGTGTTGTTTCATACCCTAAAGGAGCAAGGTCAGCTGATTACATCATCTCCCAGAAGTTCTCCCTGAAAAACTACTCAGAACTGGTCAAAACTGGACCATACAGACTGCTTAGTGCTAAGGGTGCGATGCATATCACCTACCACATGCAAAAAGTGCGATGCATACTAGAAAGCCATTTTGTAGGGTGCGATGAGTGAGAGCAAACAAATGGCAAAAGTAGTTTGCTAGGTGGAAACCCAAAGAATCTTCTAGACACTACTCATTCGACACTTGCCTCTCTGAATTCACCCAAGGATGAGTAAGAGATCATGAAATCTCCAAGTGGAACCAAGAACTATCAGAGAGATGACACTAATCAAAATCCCAGAAGCTGACTCACCCACCTGCAAACATCCATACATGGATCCCTCATCCTAGAGATCCAAAGGCCGAAATTTTGTATTTTGTAAGGAAGTGTTGTTGGTTTCTCTGTGCAACATTGTATTGTTGGGTGATATAAGCTTTTCATGAGGTGGATAGGGCTTTCATGCTAGGAGGATGGCACTAGGTCAGACCAATGGGTTGTAATCCTCTCTTCTACTACTTCTATTAATAAAGATATTCGAGTTTTCCTCCATATTCTTGTGTATCTCTAAATCTTGTATTGATATATGCATTTGTATGGTTAATATACATCTGATCCTATATTGTTTATGGTTATAGATCTCTATGCTTTGATGGTATTATGCTGCTTTGACTCTACGGTGTAGAGTCGATAATATACCATTATTATTATCACTTTTAAACACTTATCCCACCCATTTCCACTATTCTTCATCATATCATTTGTTATAATTTATCATTTAAATCCATTTTATTAATTATTTATGCTCTCATGAATAAATATTATTTATTCTCCTTTATTTCTAATAAATTGATTATTATGCATTATTTTACCAATGATAGTTCTAATAAGTTGGTTGTAACCTTATTTACCATTTTTAGCCTCCAAAGTAACTTCCAGACTGAAGATTTGATTTTTAAATCAGTCAACTCAGAAATTCGCTGGTTTAAGGAGTGACAGTTTTGCGGTTAAGATTCTGAGCAAATGAAGACGAATTTGGAAAATTCGGAACATGGGTTTTGTCCAGAACGGGCCCAATTATCTTCCAAAGAACAGTTTGCCCAAATTCGGCTTGTACAGGGAGAAACACAGGGTTCTTTGAGCACGATTTTCTGAGATTTGCTGTTGCGGCCGCCCTCCAAATCTTAGCTGCAAACCCAGATCCGCCTTGTTCTTGTTGATCAATGGGTTAGAATCAACCTAAATTTGTAAGAGAAATCATGATTGTAATTATCTATGCTCTGATCTTTCTCTATTTAATGGAACCAAAGATCAGAGGGAGAGGAGGACGATTGTTGTTGTAATTATAAGTTTCAGAACAACTTTGATCATGGAGTCTTGTTGAGATCTGATTTTGTATACTTTTGTTAATGCAATCAATATAAAGGATTTGGTGTTCAATTCGTCCCTGCATCTGAAGTAAGTTACGGCGGTGCCATTGGAAGCTACGGGCCCGGCTCCAACGGACACTTGCTGTTGTATTGTTATACGGTAAATTGTGTTTGGTTTGCTTATTTCTATTTGTTTCAGCAATCTGATATATCTTTCATATGATAGACTATGCTTTATATTTAATATCTGAATCTGAATAAGTTCTTAACTCATGTCTCTGTATTACGCAAAGTGAATCTATTTGAATTGCATCTATTTCCATAGCAAGATATTTGTATAAATGTTATCATCATTGGATTCATATAAAATAAGTATTTGCGAGGCTTGAAGACAATATCACTTTGTTCAGAAGCGTAATCATATCATTCGTTATTCTCAGATTGCTATATTAGTGTGTTGAATGTATATATGATTGACGTTCCTGTTTTATAATGAACTGCTGTTCCATAATTCATTTGTAAATATCTTCTCGTAAAGTAAAGATCATTGGAATTGCTTTTGCCGATTGTTATTTGATTTCGGAATGAGAGTTCAGTTATAACTCGCGAGATTTAGTTCTTTTAATTGTTGTTTCATTTACTGCTGTCCATTTCGTTTCATGCTGCTTTTTGCCATTCCTTTTATTTGCATTTACTTGTATTTATTGCTTTGGTGTGAGAGAAGGTCTAAAGCTGTAGTGAGTCAGCAAGTCGCTGCTTAGCTCCCAGATCTTTGGTCCATGCTCTAATTTCCATTCCATTTACTTGCATTTACTGTTTTAGTGTGGGAGGAGGATCAAGGCTGTCGTGAGACACAGCAGACGCTATTATGCTCCCAGATCCATGATCCATACTCTAATTCCTTTTTCTTCATCAATTTCTAGAGGAATGAGTTATTGCTACTGTATCCTCGATTGGTGGTTATTTGAATGAATGATTTAGTTTCTTGCTGTTCAAATTAGATTTTGTTTCCAGCTTTCATTTACTTTTGCATTTTAAGCACTATACTGCAAAACATTACTCTTAAGTAAATAGCCGCCTCAGACAGAGTACACTCTTGAAATAAAAGGTCGTCCCTGGGTTGATAATTAATGTGAGGTAATTAGGAGTTCACAAGACACCTTTTTATCGCTCCACATTTTGGCGCCGTTGCCGGGGAGAGTGTAGCCATTTCTAAAGAGTAGTGTGAATCTGATGAGTGCCTGCTAGGGAAGAGTTGGATCTTAAAAACGGAAGGTAAGAACCTGCGTACGGAGCATGTAAAAGCCCTGCTCCACCGTCCGCTTTCCAGCAGGACTCTTAAAGAACCTAGGGTAGAGATAGATGTTTGAATTTTTGTGTGAATAATTAGGAAAAAGATAAGAAATTTTTAAAAAAATGAATCACATGATTTCACTTAAGTGGTGATGTAAGCACCACCCATTTCACTAACTAATTGACAGGAACATTTGAAGAAGGAGCCTTGAAGAAACACATGAAGAACATCTTATATTATGGTAAGAAATGGATCACATTTTTACTTTTGAATTTCCTATCAAAGATCTAGGAGGAGTGACACAAATGCACATAATTCCCCCGTCTTTACCAAATTTTCATGGTTTAGCAAATGAAGATCCACATACATTTTTGTTTGAGTTTGAAATACTTTGTAGAGGATATGATTATTGTACTAATGATCAAAGATTGAAAGTGTTTCCTCTTACTCTAAAAGGAGCAGCTCTCCGATGGTTCATGAGCCTAGGTGGGAATTGCATCCAATCATGGGAGGACATGAAGAACATATTCTTGAAGAAGTACCAAGACTATTGCAAAGCCAATGAAGATATTTTCGATATGATACAAGGGGAAGATGAAAATTTGGAGGATTATGTAGATCGATTTCATTATAACCTTAAAAAATCAAAGCATAAGCATTTGGAAAAAGAGATCTTAAAAACACTCATTCTTAGAGGAATTAAAGATAAATTTTTAGAACTCTTAAATCTGATAGGAAAAGGTGATGTTTTTCAGTTATCATATGATGATGTTTGTGAGTTGTGCATAAGGTATTCAAGAGGAATCTCCAAGGCTGGTTCATAAGAATCAAGAATTGGATGAAGTGTTTTTCCCTCATGACCGAAAGGAGCATCTCATAGATATTCACTCTTCCTTACCTAGGATGGAAGTAGCATATCAAAGATGTAAGGAAGCTGCAACAAGGTCAAAACCACAGAAATCATGGCCTACAAGTATGGTTCAAAACACTTTTTCTCCATTATCATACTTGCATAATCCATTATGGAATGCTAATGTGTTAGGGCAGCCATGTCAATTTCAATATAACCACCTATCTTGTTTACAAGTTGGGTATGGTTCATCTTATGATGGCATGACTACTCTCCCTCATCTTGTAGCACAAGCACATTCTCCATATTCTCCACCAGCTCTTTCACAACACCTTGCTTGCCCCTCAAAGCCATTCACACAACCCAATCAGCCACATCATCAAAATGCTCCATTACATACACATTTTCCTGCTCAACTAATTCCACACCCTCACTATAATAAACCAGTAAAACATGCTTACAATGTTGAGCTGGCAAATTTACCCACCCTTCCCACCCATTCTATCTCACATGCGCCATTAAAGAAAACCTACAATGAGATTCAGAATGTTTCAAATGCAAAAATTGTAGAAGCTATGGAAGAAAATGAGGTTTCTTTTACTATGCATCAACAAGCTATTTTAAAAGCCCAAGAACTTCATGATATGATGGCTATGCAAGATCAAGAAAGTAAAGGATATATTGAAGATTGGTTTCACTCCATCACTTGGTTGCAACATCACTCTATGCTTCAACAATTTTTGAAACCATTTTTTCAAGGGAAGCCACCTTCTCATACCCTAATTTTCATTAACATCCATTTTTCAAATTTGGGTATGTGTATACATGAAGCCTTATTTCGAAAATGGCTTCACTGAAAGTACTCATATACGTAGTTATATTCATTTTTCAAATCAAAATAGGTTAGGGTAGAAAATAAAATAAACAAGGGAATAAATAAATGCATTTTGTTTTTCCATGTAAAACTAGGGTTTTTGTTGCAACATGATATGCAAATCAACATCGGTGATAATTTTTTTATAATTTGTGTATGTAGATGAATCATAATGGAAATAATAAGTTCTACAAACACTCATTTTCATTTTTATCACCAATTTAAAAAAATGCTTGAATTTCATTTTTTTGGCTTGCGGGCTTGATGAACTTTCTGGAAAAACAGTCGGGACAGTCATGTTTTGAGGGACCAAAAATGAATATTTTTAAAACCTGTTTCTACCCTAAGTAGCCCTTGATGTCTACTTTCTAACCCAATTTGAATCACTCAATTTGGATTTGAAACGAAAAAGTTAGAGCCAAAACATTGACCGGATGTCTAGCGGGCAGCTCAGGAACAGAGTTGGGACAGTCAGTTTTTGGAGGCCTAAATGAATGCATTTTTAAAACCTGTTTCTATGGTAGATTCCCCTATGAATCTAGTTTACAATGAAATTTGAATCACTCATTTTCGATATCGTATGGGGAAGTTATGATCAAAATACTGACTGTCTATCGTAAATCAGCACCCTTAAAACTATGTTTTTCCGGCTGTTCCTTACAATATTTGACCTATCAATTCTTCTTGTCTTCAAAACCTGTTTCTATTGGAGATCAATAAATGAATCTATTTTCATTTACAATTTGAATCATTCGAATCCGACATCAAACGAAAAAGTTACGCTTGAAATATCAACTGTTGGTCTAAGACGGGTAATCGAAAATGACTATGTTATGCAGGTTGTTCTAACTAAAATTGACATATCATATCATTGAATCTTTAAAACCTGTTTCTACTGGAGATAAAACTTTGAATTAGCTCTCATTTGGCTTTGGAATCACTCGATTTCGACGAAAAACAAAGAAGTTGTGATTAAAACACTGCGGGCTAACATGATTGGCCACTGCTCTCCCGCAAGTGACATATAAATTTTACTTTGTCATTTTCTCAATGGATTTGTTATACAGAGTAACTACTTGTTGTTTTTTTGCATAATTCTTGGATTAGGGGAGCCCGCGCACCTCTCTTTCTCCATGGTTGAATGTTTTATTGCAGGTAGACACTCGTTTTTTGCAGGTCCTGGGAAAATAAAGAAGGTCAACTTATGGACGAGTGATTTTTCAAAGAAATTTTTATAAAACAAAGGAATTTTATCCAAATCATTACCCAATGGATTCATAATAGAACAAATGAAGAATTGATTTCAATTTCAAGATTCATGTCTTGTTACTACTGCCAAAACATTTTTCAAAAAGATCATTTTTTTACATAATATCATAGCTGTTGTAACTTAATTTACATATTGTTTTTAAATAAAATGTTGTTTTTTTCTAATTTCTTTTATATTTTGTGTTTCAGGTGTTGCTTCATTCAAAGTGCAACTCATCCTCACCATCAATGCAGTGAACAACTAATTCATTCTTTGCGCGTTTTTGCTATTTTTGCTGTTCCTTTTCGAAATGGAACAGCATTTGTGTGTTTTTGCTGTTCCTTTTCGAAATGGAACAACATTTGTGTGATTTTGCTGTTCCTTTTCGAAATGGAACAGCACTTGCGTGTTTTTGCTGTTCCTTTTCGAAATGGAACAGCACTTGCGTGTTTTTGCTGTTCCTTTTCGAAATGGAATAGCATTTGTGTGTTTTTGCTGTTCCTTTTCGAAATGGAACAACATTCGTGTGTTTTTGCTGTTCCTTTTCGAAATGGAACAGCATTTGTGTGTTTTTGCTGTTCCTTTTCGAAATGGAACAGCATTTGTGTGATTTTGCTGTTCCTTTTCGAAATGGAACAGCACTTGCGTGTTTTTGCTGTTCCTTTTTGAAATGGAACAGCATTTGTGTGTTTTTGTTGTTCCTTTTCGAAATGGAACAGCATTTGTGTGATTTTGCTGTTCCTTTTCAAAAGGAACAGCACTTGCGTGTTTTTGCTGTTCCTTTTTGAAATGGAACAACATTTGTGTGTTTCTGCTGTTCCTTTTCGAAATGGAACAACATTCGTGTGTTTTTGCTGTTCCTTTTCGAAATGGAACAACATTTGTGTGATTTTGCTGTTCCTTTTCGAAATGGAACAGCATTTGTGTGTTTTTGCTGTTCCTTTTCGAAATGGAACAGCATTTGTGTGTTTTTGCTGTTCCTTTTCGAAATGGAACAACATTTGTTTGATTTTGTTGTTCCTTTTCGAAATGGAACAGCATTCGTGTGTTTTTGCTGTTCCTTTTCGAAATGGAACAACATTTGTGTGATTTTGCTGTTCCTTTTCGAAATGGAATAGCACTTGTGTGACTTTGCTGTTCCTTTTCAAAAAGGAACAACACTTGCGTGTTTTTTGCTGTTCCTTTGCGAAAAGGAACAGCACGTGCATGTTTTTGCTGTTCCTTTGCGAAAAGGAACAGCACTTGTGTGTTTTTGCTCATCCTTTGCGAAAAGGAACAACATTTGAGTGTCTCTGCTGTTCCTTTCTCAGAAGAAACAACATTTGTGATTTTTCGAATGACATTTGCATTTTCACGTTTTTGTATGTATTTTTGTTTTTTTGGTGTGCATTTTCTTTGATGTTCCTTACACAAAACACCGCTTTGTGAGTGTTTTTGCTGTTCATTCAAAAGAGCAACACTTTGAGAATATTTTTGAGGGCAACCCTTTCCTTTCTCTTGTAGGATTATTCATAGTCAGCTCAACCACATTCTCCTGATTCTTTTTCATGGCATGAAGTACACTATTTTTATGAGGACAGGAATTATGGATTCTTTTGAAGCAAGTATTATCATTTACGTTATGATCTTTAACAGGACAACTCCTTGATGATAGATTCTTTTCAGAAGGGACACAATTATTTATATATCACTTTACTACATTGTTTTTGCTGTACATGATATTGATTGATCATCTTAATACCATGCTGGTTCCACCCTTCCTGGTTATAATCTTCTCTATCTGTAATAAATGAGATTATGGGTATATTTTTTTATATTGACATGTTCAACTTCTTCCGCCATCCCTGCTCTTAAGGAGTATTGAGCCTCCCTCATTTTATCATAAAAATAGGTAATAAAATTTTGTTCGCAGATGGAGGATAGGGGGTCTCATTACGAGCCAGCCTACCATGTTCATAAGGCTGTAACAGAGTGACATTCCCATTATGGCCACCACACCAGGGTTATGATCCATTGGATAGCCAAATTATCCTTGGAACAGGAGGTCTTATCACGAGCCGGCCTGATCACTTTTGCTACCTCCTAGTGAATGGCAGTGTGGTTATCTGGTTACCACGCCAGCACACTGATCTCTTCTGTAGAACGACACTAAAACTCTCCATTTATAAATTGAGGATCCTGGCTCATATGGGTTAAAAAGCAACCCTGCCGGGGCTATGGACGCCTGCTGGCAGCAGAGACTCTGCTTATGGTATTGAAGTTATATCTTTTCGTCAATTATTATTATAATACCCTTTTCTTATTTTCTTTGTATCAGAGAAGTTATTTCCTTAACTTTTTCCCTGTTTGAACCTTTATGCATGAGAAATTGTTTTATGATCAATCACATCATTTTCAGCTAAAATACCGTCAACAAAGCATCTTTTTAGCATATTGTTGTCCTTTTTCGTTTGGCATAAACTATCATCACTCTACAACGTCCTATCTCTTATTCATAACTATCTTTACACACTTTGCTCTCAATATGACCATAATTTTCACCGTCCTATCATTCATAAGTGTACTCTACCTCCCTTACTGATATATTGTTCATTCCATTGCCTTGCCGTCAGCACCACCCCTTTCATATGCTTTATGGGTATGGAACCCATTTTCCAATTGGCAGGGGGAATGTATGCATTATGGAATTGCATGCGATATGATTACTACACTTTGCCATACCTTGTTGATTTGACAACATACTAGTAGTGCATGTATACATAAGTTTTTCTCATTGAAATTTTGCATGCATTTTATCTGTCGCTATTCAAAGCTAACACTATGGATTCAAAAACATTGTATGCAAAATAGTGCTTTGTTTACAGGAGAACAACAAGTATGGGCAGAATTCTATTCGTAGCATGACCACACTATTGCACTTCACAGTAGAGGCTCGCGAACGTGAACAATTCTTCAGACATGATGTGCTTCCCTGGATTCCACCTTTTGCATCACTTTTAGCACCAACTCTGCCTACATCAACTTTAACAACTGCGAGTATTTATATGTCATCCCACCTTTTTGGAGGTAAAACTTGAGGTAAAATTGCATAGTTTTCTAATTTATTATAAATTTAGGAGAATCTAATGAAAATCCATTTTGAGCATTATTTGTCATCCTTCATTCCACATCTTTACCACTTCCCCTTTTTCAGCAGCATGTCATTTTCGAGTATGGGGGAGTGTTCCTTTCATTCATTTCTTTCTTATGACCACGCCATTGCTATTCTTATTCACTCTCAACACCTCCCTTATTTCATGTTGTTTTACATCAAGCATAGAATTCAACCGCTAGTCGCAACCACCTCCATTTGTTTTCTAGCATCGCATGAGGACATGCTAATTTTTCAGAGAGGGGGAGGAATTGCTATGCATGATGGATGTTTTCTACTTTCTTCCTTATTTAAGGCATACAATTTCATTTTTACACAGTGCAGAAATTGATTTCCACATATTTTTAAAACTATGAACTCAATTCTTGTAATTTTTGAAAAACACATACGTATCATTAATACAAACCCACACAATTTCAAGAAATATTGGTTCATAAAATTTCGGAAATCATGCACTCTCACCTACGGCCATTTTGTTTATATCTCATGATCCATGCATCAAAACGATCTGATTTTTGGATCATAGAAGTCTTCATATATTACAAATCTACTTGCAACATTTCAACAAAATTTAGGTTGTAGTTTTTGGGAAAACGGTTAATGAAGTTTGCTGTTATCTATGTCATATTTTGCTGCAACTTCATACATATAGTTGAATGTCAATGTAAAAATTGTTATGCCTTCATCAAGATTACTAAAAGTAAATATTTATTAATTAAGGAAGAATTCATTTGTTCTATCCATTTCATGAGCTGAGAGGAACATATTTTTTATCGCTTGGTTAACACATGGGTTTTTGTCTTTGGGTTGCATGAGGACATGCAATATATTTAGTTTTCGTTGCATGAGGACATGCAACATATTGAGTGTGGGGGTGTGTAGAGTCGATAATATACCATTATTATTATCACTTTTAAACACTTATCCCACCCATTTCCACTATTCTTCATCATATCATTTGTTATAATTTATCATTTAAATCCATTTTATTAATTATTTATGCTCTCATGAATAAATATTATTTATTCTCCTTTATTTCTAATAAATTGATTATTATGCATTATTTTACCAATGATAGTTCTAATAAGTTGTTTGTAACCTTATTTACCATTTTTAGCCTCCAAAGTAACTTCCAGACTGAAGATTTGATTTTTAAATCAGTCAACTCAGAAATTCGCTGGTTTAAGGAGTGACAGTTTTGCGGTTAAGATTCTGAGCAAATGAAGACGAATTTGGAAAATTCGGAACATGGGTTTTGTCCAGAACGGGCCCAATTATCTTCCCAAATAACAGTTTGCCCAAATTCGGCTTGTACAGGGAGAAACGCAGGGTTCTTTGAGCACGATTTTCTGAGATTTGTTGTTGCGGCCGCCCTCCAAATCTTAGCTGCAAACCCAAATCTGCCTTGTTCTTGTTGATCAATGGGTTAGAATCAACCTAAATTTGTAAGATAAATCATGATTGTAATTATCTATGCTCTGATCTTTCTCTATTTAATGGAACCAAAGATCAGAGGGAGAGGAGGACGATTGTTGTTGTAATTATAAGTTTCAGAACAACTTTGATCATGGAGTCTTGTTGAGATCTGATTTTGTATACTTTTGTTAATGCAATCAATATAAAGGATTTGGTGTTCAATTCGTCCCTGCATCTGAAGTAAGTTACGGCGGTGCCATTGGAAGCTACGGGCCCGGCTCCAACGGACACTTGCCGTTGTATTGTTATACGGTAAATTGTGTTTGGTTTGCTTATTTCTATTTGTTTCAGCAATCTGATATATCTTTCATATGATAGACTATGCTTTATATTTAATATCTGAATCTGAATAAGTTCTTAACTCATGTCTCTGTATTACGCAAAGTGAATCTATTTGAATTGCATCTATTTCCATAGCAAGATATTTGTATAAATGTTATCATCATTGGATTCATATAAAATAAGTATTTGCGAGGCTTGAAGACAATATCACTTTGTTCAGAAGCGTAATCATATCATTCGTTATTCTCAGATTGCTATATTAGTGTGTTGAATGTATATATGATTGACGTTCCTGTTTTATAATGAACTGTTGTTCCATAATTCATTTGTAAATATCTTCTCGTAAAGTAAAGATCATTGGAATTGCTTTTGCCGATTGTTATTTGATTTCGGAATGAGAGTTCAGTTATAACTCGCGAGATTTAGTTCTTTTAATTGTTGTTTCATTTACTGTTGTCCATTTCGTTTCATGCTGCTTTTTGCCATTCCTTTTATTTGCATTTACTTGTATTTATTGCTTTGGTGTGAGAGAAGGTCTAAAGCTGTAGTGAGTCAGCAAGTCGCTGCTTAGCTCCCAGATCTTTGGTCCATGCTCTAATTTCCATTCCATTTACTTGCATTTACTGTTTTAGTGTGGGAGGAGGATCAAGGCTGTCGTGAGACACAACAGACGCTATTATGCTCCCAGATCCATGATCCATACTCTAATTCCTTTTCCTTCATCAATTTCTAGAGGAATGAGTTATTGCTACTGTATCCTCGATTGGTGGTTATTTGAATGAATGATTTAGTTTCTTGCTGTTCAAATTAGATTTTGTTTCCAGCTTTCATTTACTTTTGCATTTTAAGCACTATACTGCAAAACATTACTCTTAAGTAAATAGCCGCCTCAGACAGAGTACACTCTTGAAATAAAAAGTCGTCCCTGGGTTGATAATTAATGTGAGGTAATTAGGAGTTCACAAGACACCTTTTTATCGCTCCACATACGGGTGCTCTTTGAAGCAGTACAAGTAAGGAAAAAGTGGTGAAGTTCTGTCAAAGGGGAAAGGAAACAAGCAAGGACCCAAGCGAAAGACTGAGATTGGTACTCTCTGCTTCTTTCTCATCTATCTCTCATAAAGGAAAACATGAGTGACTTTAGTTTGTTTGTTTCTAAGATAGCTACCCGTCTTAGTGGGACTAGCAGCTTTGAATGGACACTAGTTTTCTCGATAACACTTTTGCCTAAGAATTTAGCTAAAGTAAACTATTGTATGCCATCAATATTGCATCCAAGGCATTGGGACAATAAAAAATCTAGATGGCAGTTTTATCTGAGATACAAAGATTCATACCATGTTTTAGAGGAAAAATAGTAGTAGGTGGTTATTTCTAGGAAAATGAGTCAATTTTCATGTCCCATGTAGCTTCATTCCGTATAATGCATTTTCTTATATATATAAGAACTTTGACTGATAAATTATGTAATTTGAATAGTGGAATGTGAAACATTTGCTCTTTGTAGAACGTTTTTGAATATAATGTGTATTTACGATTTCACATTTTTCTATTAAATAATAATTATTATTATGGCATGTGAAAAGTTAGTGTTGTGCAAGAGAACAAGTGTATGGGGAAAGGAACAAAAAATTTAATGTGTAGTGTCAAAATGCAATATTCTACAGATGAGCTAAGTTTCCTTTCTTTATCTATTTGTTAATTTTCTATGATAGCCGATCTATCTAGGAATGTGCCATAAATCCATCATTGCGCTGCCTTGCCCATTAACATAGTACCTTCAAAGTGTTCACATTTTAAATTATAGCTAGTGGAAGAGTGGTGTCTATGCCTATGTAGTCCTAGAGTGGCTGAATTAGTGGTTCAACGAGCTGCGTAGGACGTACAATGAAATATTTCTCCTCATTTTCTACACATCCACAAAATCATGTCAGTGTGATTTAACTGTATCACACTTTGAGTTTTTGTAATAATAATTGGCTTGCTGAATTCATGCAGGGAAGTTAGCCCCCTAGTTATGCCAACCATAATTCTATACTCATCACAAGATGAAATGGTACCATCTAGGAAAGAGTGAAACAGATACTATAATATAAACAAATGAGTGATACACATTATAATACATATAGTATATTAATACATACTATAATACATGAGTGATTTTATGCAATCTAACAACAAATCTTCACAATTTTCTGTGATTCTAAGACACATAGTTGGGAGGCCACATGTGTGATGTGCGGTGGTGTGGACAAAAGCTATGTGTAGAGGTAAGGGAAGTCAGCGAAGCGTTTCAAGAAATAAAAAATTTTGTTCCATTGTCAAATTTCATTAACCGCATTTATTATTTCAAAGAACTAAGTCATTTTTAAAGTTCATTTAATGTGATCTTGAAGGCTTTGTAAACAATGACTTATGAGCTTCTAGCTAGAGCCTTGATTTGGTTTGTTATCTAGAACAAAAAAAGGCAACAATTAGGGAGTTGTAATCAATGAAGCAAATCAAAGTTGCATGGTCTCAAATAATCAAAAGACTGGTGAATATTATTTGTGGGTGTGAAACCATAGGTAATAGAAGAGTTGACGTACTCTGAATAACTTCTTCCATTAATACATTATACAAAGTGATTGACATTAAGTGGTCATTTAAAAATCAGTATTGTGTGGAAGGAAGGTGTGTGAGAGAACTCCACACTTCTTCTCTAGTGCAAACCAAAAGTCAAAAGGTATAAGTTTTATGAAGCTTTTATAACATAATTTTAACAAGTAACATGTTCATAGTTGCATTACCCAGGTGTTCATCATGCATTTTTTTTTACATGCATGTTGTTAACACATATTTGATTAATTTTCAAGGGGGCTCATTACGACTGGTTTTTCCCAAATTTGTTGGAATTGATAGTCAAGAGTTTTGTTTTGAGTTCTATACGTTTTAGTTGTTAGCGCAAGAATCATGCATAGAAGTTTTTTCTAAAAATAGGGATAAATTGTATTATATCTGTATTAGGTATGTTGTGGTCCACTTATTTTGTGATTTTAAATCTCATTCCTACAAAAGAGTTTTATGAGAATCAATGTGGATATTCATATGTTATTAATGTGTGTATTTTATGTTATCTTGTGGCTTTATTAGCTATAGCTATATCACGGTGTTCATTTTCCTATATGTTTTTTATGTTGCAGTTATCGTGGAGCAATAGATCATAGTGAATTTAGAAAATGTTTGAAGCGTGATTTATAGAGTGTTAATGGAGAAGAGTTTTTTTCTATAAAAAGAGATCATACAGATTCAATTATAAGGCAACATAATCTATTTCATTTAAACAATTTCATATATCATAATACGATATTTCCTATTCGATACTATGTGAACTCTATTTCATTTTAGATACATGTGAACAGAGTTATGTTAAGGAAAAATAAAACATTTCAAGAATTATTTACAAGAATGAAACATTGAAGAGATATTATAATATTAATGTGAATTTAATATAGATGCATTGATACAAATGCATGGTATAAATAGGCTAAATGTTTACTTGTAAAGGATGAAAAAATCAACTTCAATTTCTATGGCTGCAGAAGAACAGGGACTTTGTGCGGGCATATTTTGTATACATTGGTTATCGAATTGGCTAAAAAATTCAATAAGACTTTGTTCAAAGACAAAAATGAAAATATATTTGCATTTTAATTCAAATTTATGCAAATAAAGTTATGACATATTATTCTATGATGAAAATCCAATTTCCATACATTTTGAACCACTTCTATTCAAGAAAAAAATGTTCAATAAGAAATGATCATGAACATATAATAAATGTAACAACATACGAACAAAAAGAACATAGATGGATGTATATATAGGAAACCATGAGTAAGCATACGTTTAATATATTTTCTGAGCTCAAGAGAATTTATGGTGAAAGCTATTTTGAAACAATATATTGATTAACAAAGAATAAATATCATGTTCCATGTTTATGATGCATAATTGTACAGACATTTTGTAATGCAACCATACCTAATGATTTGTTTGCATTAAAGTGCATAGAAAAATACATGAACAAAGATGCAATTATGAAATTTCCTAGAATAGTAGACTGGAAGGGATGCATTATACAATTAGCAATTCTATATGAAAAAGGGAAGATAGACAATGGCCTTTTTGTTTATGATTATATATGGTATATATTGAATATAACTATATACATATGGTTTATTGATACATTGGATGTTGTAGCTTAATTTCATGCATTCGAGAAAGACATAATGATATTCCACGTTATGTAATATGGAAGGAATGTATGCAATTTTCATTATGAACCTCTAAAGGAGATAATGCAAGAGAAAAAGACTTCACGTCATATTGAAGTAGTTAACAAAGTGCAATATATAGAAGAATCCAATAAAAAACATAGTGAGGTTAATGAGAGTCGGTTTGAAAAGATGAACTTAGATGAACATGGCATATAACTTTTAGAGACAGAGATTATTAATGAAGATAAGAGATTGTTACTATCTTTGCATCAACTCAAAAAACATATAAGAAGCAAGGATGTTTTTGAAACATGTGTTGTTAGAAAACTATGCAAGCCACTAAATTCTAGCTTTGAAAACATCAACATAGATGAATATACCATGGAACTATAGGTTTTAACTCTATACAAAAATTACTTGCATACGAATTCTAAAAACATAAAATAAACAATGGCGAGAGCATAAAACATAAAATAGATATAAGCAAAGATTTTCCCCTGGATCCCAAAACTCAGACTACCATATTGATTTTTCATTATGTTCCTTTCAATGTTATAATACATATATATACATGTCAAAAAATCCATAAACCCCAATCCATTAACCCTGGATTAGAGAATAACCATAGTTGCCTTCACCAGATTAACAAAATACCATGGGCAGAAAACCATCATGCCTAAAACCATGTGCGAAATCCATGTACAGAACTATAGGTAGGTTTTCCCACCTAATATAGGGTCCAAAAAAAATAATGAGGTGTTGTCTTGGACCCTATCATTAGGAAAATTTTGATGTTTAAAAAGGGCCTCCTAAGGAAATTATAAAATAATAGTGGAAATAATAAAATAATATTAGATTACATCATCAAATTTTAGAGGGAAAAAAGAGAAAACTATTTTTTCAACTCATATTTTCAACTCATATTTTCAACTTATCTCCCAATGGGTTTCCTCACATTTTGAGTGGCAACACTCGTTGGATACAAAATTTGATTCATCATCCAAGGAGTACCCATGTTGCACACTTCCGATGGACCCCACTACATGAAAAATGAGAAATACATCAAAAACATGATTGCAATCACGTTTTTTCATGTATTTATCATTTTTCATGTAGCAGGGTCCATCGAAAGTATGCAACATAGGTACTCCTTGGTTGAGGAATTAAATTTTGCATCCAATGAGTAATCCTGCTCGAAATTTGAGTAAAACCTTAAGGAGACAAGTTGAAAAAGTAGTTTTATTATTTTATTATTTTTTAATCTTTTTACTTTTTTACTCCAAAATTGGTGAATCATCCTCCATGGTTGAGATAATCATCTTGAATCCTATTGGTTTTTATAAAGTTTAATTTGGTTTTACATTTTTCTTAGGAGGCCCATTTTAAACCTCAAAATTCCCCTAATGGCAGGGGAGCTATGACCCCCCTTCAAATCCCCCAATAGGGGGTCTTGCGCCTCCCTTTGACCCCCATGTCGCACCTAGACGCCCCCCTCTAACCCCCCAGCTTGCACTTGGAGCTAGTTGTGGAAAGAATATAACGCACACCCAACATTCTCCCACTTGTTGTTTTATTTTCACAGAAGACCTTAGGCATTGGTCCAACCCTACAATGCCCATTATTTCTCTACACCAAGAGAACTTCTTAGTGCTCACAAACATTGTCAATGCATCTGTAATATTCTTCAAAGTGTACACATTTACCAGCAACACATTTTTATTCTCAACCGTATTTCTTAAAGTGATATTGAACATCAATGTGCTTTATCTTTGAATGATATGTAGGGTTCTTTGCCAAGAAAATTTCACTTTGGCTATTACAGTCTATCCTTATAGACTGATCTGTACTAACCCCATACTTGAACACAATCTCTACAACCAAACTACGTCCTTGCTTACATGACTAGCTACCATGTATTCTACCATCGTAGTTGAAAGTGCCACTACAAACTATCTCTTTCTCATCCAACTAACTGCACCTCCAAATAGGTTAAACACGTACCCACTTGTAGATCTTCTCTGATCCATATCTCTAGCCAAGTCTGCATCAACAAAGCCATGGATGCCCAAAATTCTATCCAATCCTTGTCTTCCTTGGTAGCACAACCCATAATCACTTGTGCCATGTAAATACCTGAAAACCTGCTTCACTGTTGTCCAATGCTCCTTCCTTAATTTTGACATTAACCTACTCAATACTCGTAATGCATGTGCAATATCTGGTCCAGTATAAACAATTGCATACATCATGCTACTGACCACATTTTCATATGGAACATGGGACATGTCCTCTTCCTCTTCTTGTGCCTTGGGGCACTATTCAACAGATAATTTTACACCTACAGGAATAGGAAACTTCACCAGTTTACTATCTTGCATATTAAACCTCTACAATATTGTCTTGACATACTTCCTCTGGTTTAACTAGAGCTTCCCCTTTGCCTAATCTCATTTAATTTCCATGCCTAAAATATATTTTGTGGCACCGATATCTTTCATTTGAATTTGGAGGACAATTGGGTCTTCAATTCCTAGATAATTTCTTTGTTATTTCCAATCAGCAACATATCATCCACATACAAGACCAAATAAATAATACAATCACCAATTAATATAAAATACACACAGTGATATGATTTGCTTCTAGTGAATCCAAGTCCTCATATAAATGTATCAAATTTCTGATACCACGTCCTTGGTGACTGTTTTAACCCATATAACGATTTTTTTAACCTGCATACAAGTGCTTTCTTACCCTTCACCGTAAAGTCTTCAGGTTGCTTCATGTAGATCTCCTCTTCCAGATCCTCATGAAGAAATGTGGTCTTCACATCCATCCGTTCTACCTCAAAATCAAAAGCAACAACCACAAATAAAAGTAATATAATAGAATCCACCATGGCAACAAGAGAAAAAATATCACCAAAATTGATTCCCATCACCTGGGAATAACCTTTTGCTATGAAACAAGCTTTGTATTTCTCCACCTTGCTTTCTGCATTCATATTCTTCTTAAACATCCATTTTCTTCCAATGGGTTTCCTTCCAATCGACAACTCCACTATATCCTAAGTCTCACTTTTGTCCAAAGATGCCACTGCATCAACCATGGCCTCTTTCTAGAGCTTTCCATCCTCTGAATCTATTGCCTCCCTAACAGTTCTGGGATCATCACCAGTAATATATAAGGATAAATTTGAATAGAAAGAAGCTGGTCTATACCTTTCTGGTTGCCTTCTTTCTCAAACTGATATTCTCATAACTGGAGTTTGTAGCTATTCATCTTCTAATTCCTCTTCTGCTACAGAGCCTGATTCTTCGTCCTTTAGCTCAAACTCTATCTTCTGAGGTTCCTTTGGTAGTACTTCATGTTTAATAATGTATTTCACCTCTCTAAACACCACATCGTGACCTTACACAACCTTCATTGTTTCTAGGTTCCAAAGCTTATAGCCTTTTAAACCATCCTTATACCCAATAAAGATGCACCTTTCAAATTTACTATCCAACTTGGTTCCTTTATCCTTTGGAACATGTATATATGCATCATATCCAACTACCCTCATATGTGAAAGAGAGGGTTTCTTACCATTCCATGCCTCTTGTGGAGTCTTATCCTCCAATGTTGATGAAGGTGATCTATTCACCAAGTAACTTGTAGTCTCCATCGTCTCTGCCCAAAATTCCTATCCTAACCAAGCACCACTTAGCATACTTCTTGCCTTTTCCATCAACGCCATGTTCATTATTTTTACAGCTCCATTTTGTTGAGGTGTGTATGGAGTAGTTTTCTTCCATGTTATACCACACTTCTTATATAACTCTTCAAATTCCTTCTTTCAAAACTCTCCACTGTTATATGATCTCAACACCTTTATCTTCTTCTCTGTCTGGTTTTCCACCAAAGCCTTAAATTCTTTAAACCTGTCAAAGATTCAGATTTCTTCCTAAGGAAATATATCCATATATTCCTTGGAAAGTCATCTATAAATGATAGATAGTACACATACATACCCAATGATGGAACCGACACAAGTGCAAACACATCACTCTACACAAACTCTAATATCCCTTTCGCCCTCTTAGAACCAAAGGGGAAACTCACCTAATTTTGCTTCCCATATACATAATGTTTACATAAATTGAAATTCAAAGAGAAATTAGACATACCTTCTACCATACCATTACCATGAAGTATTCGAAGGCCCTTCTATCTAATATGTTCAAGCCTTTGATGATATAGCATGGTATTTTCTCCAGATACCACAAGGTTTTTTGCTCCACTTTCAAGAACCACATAACTATTGCACCCATCAATAAAAGTGCTACCTAGAAGCTTGTATAGAGTTCTAATCTGAACTCTCCTCATCAATACCAGTGCTCCCTGAACCATCTTGCAAGTATCTTTCTCGAACACTATTTTTACACCTACATCCTCCGTATTTCTTACAAAAATCATATTTCTGGCCAATTCAGGAATATGCAGAACAACTGGAAGTGTTTTAATCCTTCCACCTTCCAACTTGAGCTTGAATTTTCCACATCTGACGATTCTAGCCTTCCTATCATCCCCTAAGAAGACAACACCACCATCATATTTCTCATACTAGTAGAACCACTCCTTATGGGGAGTGAAGTGAAAGGATGCACCTGATTCAATCAACCAAGCCTCATGATCTACATGTGTACTTGAAGAAGAATCCAAGTACACATCCCCACCTTCATCTGAGGTGGTTTTCATTTATGTGGAAGGAGCATCATCAGATCTTTTTCATTTCTCAGGAGATTTAGGTCTACAATCCTTTTTGAAGTGCCCTTCCTTTCTGCATTTCCAACACACCTTTATAGGTTTTCCTGGAAATTTAGATCTCCCTCTAGATTTAGATATCCCACTCGAGGACTTATTTTTATTTCTATTTTGGGACCATCCTTATACATAAAAGGCATCTCTTGTAGGTTTTAACCCTGTATAGAAATTACCTGCATACGAATTCTAAAACATAGAAAATAAACAATGCGAGAGCATAACGCATAAACCACATATACACAGAGATTTTCCCCTAGATCCCAAAACCAGGACTACCAGCTTGATTTTTCATTATGTTCCTTTCAATGTTATAATACATATTTATACATGCCGAAGCATCTAATACCATGGACCAAAAACCATCGCGTCTAAAAACCAGCACCCCGGACACCATAAAGTGGGGTTATGGGTACACCTCAAAACCCCTGTGACCCCCCCCCCCTCGCTACACAATTGGCGCAAAGAAGGGGGGCTCCACCCCCCTCTAACCCCCCGGTTAACTATGTGGGCTAGTTGTGCAAAGAATATAACACAAGCCAATAGCCTCCCACTTGTTGTTTTCTTTCCATAGGGGGCCACAAGAGAGCTTAGTCATTTTTCCAGCCCTGAAACACTCATTGTCTCTCTACACCAAGAGAACTTCTTAGAGCTCACAGATTTTGTTAATGCATCTACAGTATTCTTCAAAGTGTCCACCTTTACCAGCAACACCTTTTTGTCTTCTATCATATCCCTCAAAAAGTGATACTGAACATCAATGTGCTTTGTCTTTGAATGATATGCAGGGTTCTTTGCCAAGAAAATTGCACTTTGGCTATCACAGTCCATCCTTATGGATCCCTGTACTAACCCATACTTGAACGCAATATCTACAACCAAACGGCTTCCTTGCTTGCATGAGTGGCTGCCATGTATTCTGCCTCTATAGTTGATAGTGCCACTACAAATTGTTTCTTACTCATCCAACTGACTGCACCTCCAAATACGTTAAAAACATACCCACTTGTTGATCTTCTCTGATCTAGATCCCAGCCCAGTTTGCATCAAAAAAGCCATGAATATCCAACATTCTGTCCAATCCTGATCTTTCTTGGTAGCACAAACCATAATCGCTAGTGCCACACAAATACTGAAAACCCGCTTCACTGTTGTCCAGTGCTCCTTCCCTAGTTTTGACATAAACCTGCTCAATACTCCCACTGCATGTGCAATGTCTGGTCTAGTACAGACCATTTCATACATCAGGTTATTGACTGCACTTGCATATGGAACATGGGGCATGTCCTCTTCCTCTTCTTGTGTCTTGGGACACTGTTTAGTAGATAACCTCACACCTACAGGAATAGGAACTTTCACTGGTTTACTATCCTACATATTAAATCTCTGCAGTATTGTCTCAACATACTTCCTCTGGTTTAACCATCGCTTCCTCTTTGCTCGATCTCTTTTAATTTCCATGCCCAAAATATAGTTTGCAGCACCAAGATCTTTCATGTCGAATTTGGAGGACAATTGGGTCTTCAAATCCTGGATAATTTCTTTGTCATTTCCAACCAACAACATATCATCCATGTACAAGACCAAATAAATAACATGGTCACCAATTAATTTAAAATACACATAGTGATCTGCTTTGCTTCTGGTGAAGCCAAGTCCCCTTATAAATGTATCAAATTTTTGATACCACATCCTTGGTGACTGTTTTAACCCATATAGAGACTTCTTTAACTTGCATACTAGTTCTTTCTTACCCTTCACCGCAAAGCCTTCAGGTTTCTTCATGTATATTTCCTCTTCTAGATCCCTATGAAGAAATGTTGTCTTCACATCCATCTATTCTACCTCAAAATCAAAAGCAACAACAATAGATAAAAGTAATCTAATAGAACTTACCTTGGCAACAGGAGAAAAAATATCACCAAAATCAATTCCCAGCACCTGGGAATAACCTTTTGCTACCAACTGAGCTTTATATTTCTCCACCTTTCCTTCTGCATTTGTCTTCATCTTGAACACCCATTTGCTGCCAATGGGTTTCCTTCTAGCTGACAACTCCACCAGATCCCAAGCCTCATTTTTGTGCAAAGATGCCATTTCATCAACCATGGCCTCTTTCCAGAGTTTGCCATCCTCTAAATCTATTGCTTCCTTCCTAGTTCTAGGATCATCGTCTGTAATAGATAAAGAAAAATTTGAACAGAAAGTAGATGGACTATGCCTTTCTGGTTGTCTTCTTTCTCGAACTGATCTTTTCACACCCGGAGTTTGTGGCTTTTCATCTTCTGATTCCTCCTCTGCTGTAGAGTTTGATTCTTCCTCCTTAAGCTCAAACTCTATCTTCTCAAGTTCCTTTGGTTGGAATTCATCTTTAATAACATCTTTCACCTCTCTGAACACCACATCTCAGTTGTACACAACCTTCCTTGTTACTAGGTTCCAAAGCTTATAGCCCTTTAAACCATCCTTATACCAAATAAAGATGCACTTTTCAGATTTACTATCCAATTTGCTTTGTTTCTCCTTTGGAACATGTACATATGCATCACATCCAAATACCATTAGATGTGAAAGAGAGGGTTTCTTACCAGTCCATACCTCTTGTGGAGTCTTATCCTCCAATGCTGATGAAGGTGACCTGTTGACCAGGTAACATGCAGTATCCACTGCCTCTGCCCAGAATTCCTATCCTAACCAGGCACCACTGAGCATGCTTCTTGCCCTTTCCATCAACGTCTTGTTCATTCTTTCTACAACTCCATTTTGCTGAGGTGTATATGGAGTAGTCTTATGTTATGCTATACCACACTTCTTACAGAATTCTTCAAATTCCTTGCTCCAAAACTCTCCACCATTATCTGTCCTTAGCACCTTTATCTTCTTCTCTATCTCATTTTCCATGAGATCCTTAAATTCTTTAAACCTGTCAAAGGCTTGAGATTTCTTCTTAAGGAAATATATCCATGTTTTCCTTGAGAAGTCATCTATAAATGATACATAGTACATAGACTTACCCAGTGATGGAACCTTCACAGGTCCAAACACATCACTGTACACAAGTTCTAATATTTGTTTTTCCCTCTTACTACCAGAGGGGAAACTCACCTGATTCTTCTTCCCATATATGCAATTTTCATAGAAATCAAAATCCAGAGAGCTATTACTCATACCTTCTACCATACCTTTTTGATGAAGTATTCGAAGGCCCTTCTCTCCAATATGTCCAAGCCTTTGATGCCACAACATGGTCTTCTCTCCAAAGACCACTAGATTTTCTACTCCACTTTCAGAAACCATAGAACTATTGCACCCATCAATAACAATGCTACCTTGCAGCTTGTACAGAGTTCCAATTCAAACTCCCCACATCAATACTGGTGCTTCTCGAACCATTTTCTAGGTATCCTTCTTGAACACTGTTTTTACACCTGCATGATCCAGCTTGCTTATAGAAATTAGATTTCTGGCCAATGCAGGAATATGCAAAACACCTGGAAGTGTTCTAACCCTTCCACCTTGCAACTTCAACTTTACTTTTCCGCGACCAATGATTCTAGCCTTCCTATCATCCCCTAAGAAGACATCACCACCATCATATTTCTCATACTCGTAGAACCACTCTTTATAGGGAGTGAAGTGAAAGGATGCACCTGAGTCAATCAACCATGCCTCATGATCTACATGTGTACTTGAAGAAGCCAAGTACACATCCCCACCTTCATCTAAGGTGGTTTTCGCCTCTACAGAAGGAGCATCATCAGATCCCTTTCCTTTATCAAGGGCTTTAGATTTATAGTCCCTTTTGAAGTGCCCTTCCTTTCTGCATTTCTAGCACACCACCTTTACAGGCTTTCCTGGAGATTTAGATCTCCCACTGGATGACTTATTTTTGTTTCTGTTCTGGGACCGTCCTCGTATAGACAAGGCATCACCATTCTGGCTCTCCATATTTTTCTGTCTCATCTCCTCCTTTCAGCAAGGATGAGACTATTTCATCAAACTGCAAGGCAATTGTATTGCTACCTATTGCAATAACCAGACTATCCCACGAATCTGGTAGAGAACACAACAAACTGATGCACTTATCTTCATCTGAAATTTTAATATCAACAGATTCTAACCAACTTACCACAATATTAAATGCATTCAAATGCTCTGTCACCGAGTCTCCATCTTTCATCCTCAGGTTATACAGCTTTTTCCACAGGAACAATTTATTCACCAAAGACTTAGATTGGTACAAAGTCCCTAACTTGTCCCGCAAAGCCTTCGTCGTAGCTTCCCCTGATACATTTAGCAATACTGAATCTGAGACACACAATCATATTATGCTCTTTGCCTTCCTTCTGATCCAACTTCTTCCATTCTTCATCGGACACTCCCGTTGGTTTAGTACCAAGATCTACTGCAATCCATTAATCTTTATCGACCAAAAGATCCTCCAACTTGAGTTTCCACAACTCAAAACTCTGACCATTAAATTTCTCGATCTCTATCTTTCCACTGCTTGCCATCTTCTTTCACCACCAGAATCGATCTCGTAAATCTCCCACTAAATAGGGTCTACCATAGGCCCGAGTGAAACCCCTCAGCAACAAAGGTGTCCCCTTGAACTCAAAACTGCTCTAATACCAAATGTAGGTTCTAACCCCATATAGAAATTACCTGCATACGAATTCTAAAACACAGAAAATAAACAATGTGAGAGCATAAAACATAAACCACATATACACAAAGATTTTCCCCTGGATCCCAAAACCGGGACTACCAGCTTGATTTTTTATTATGTTCCTTTCAATGTTATAATACATATTTATACATGCCAAAGCATCCAATACCATGGGGTTATGGGTACACCTCAAACCCCCTGTGATTCCCCCCCCCCCTCGCTACACAATTGACGCAACGAAGGGGGGCTCTGCCCCCCTTCTAACCCCCTGGTTAACTACGTGGGCTAGTCGTGGAAAGAATATAACACAACCCAACATCTCTATTCTGTCCCTCCATATGTTTCCATCTCATCTCCTCCAACAACAAGGATGAGACTATTTCATCAAGCGTCAAGGTAGTTGTATTGCTACCTATTGCAACAACCAGAATATCCCATGAATCTAGTAGAGAACACAACAAATTGATGCACTTATCTTCATCTGAAA
The DNA here is from genome assembly GCA_031772625.1 of Pinus tabuliformis. Classification (NCBI taxonomy): domain Eukaryota; kingdom Viridiplantae; phylum Streptophyta; class Pinopsida; order Pinales; family Pinaceae; genus Pinus; species Pinus tabuliformis. The sequence continues at coordinate 1,869,400,885 of CM062817.1, forward strand.
TTTTAATATCAACGGATAATAACTAACTTACCATAGTATTAAACGTGTTCACGTTCTTTGTCACCGAGTCTCCATCCTTCATCCTCATGTTATACAACTTTTTTTCAGTAGGAACAGTTTATTCACCAAAGACTTAGATTGGTACAAAGTCCCTAACTTGTGCCACAAAGCCTTCAATGAGGATTCCCATGATACATTCAACAATACTAAATCTGAGATACACAACCATATTGTTCTCTTTTCTTTCCGGTCCAACTTCTTCCAGTCTTCATCAAACATTTTTCGTTGGTTTAGTACTTGGATTTACCACAATCCACTGATCTTTATCCACCAGCAGATCTTCCATATTGAGTTTTAACAACTCAAAACTCTAACTATTAAATTTCTCAATCTTTATCTTTCCACTGCTCGCCATCTTCTTTTACCGAAAGAATTGATCCCGCATATCTCCCACTTAACAGGGTCTACCACAATCCTGAGAAAAACCCCTCAGTATTAAATGCATCCCCTTGAAGCCGAAATTGGATCTAATATCAACAGTAGGTTTTAACCCTGTACATAAATTACCTACATACGAATTCCAAGAGCATAAAATAAATAATGGCGATAGCATAAAACATAAAATAAATATACATAGGATTTTCCCCTGGATCCCAAAACTGGGACTACTAGATTGATTTTTCATTATATTCCTTTCAATGTTACAATACATATATATACATGACGAGGCATCCATAAAACCCAATCCATTAACCTTGGATTAGAACATAACCATATCTCCTTTGACTAGATGTACAAAATACCATGGGAAAAAAACCATAATGCCCAAAACCATGTGCGAATTCCATGCACAAAACCATAGATAGGTCTTTTGTTATGAGACTAGCTCACAAAAAGATAGAAAAGATAGATGAACGCCTTAGAAATAAGTCTCTTCGAGGGGGAAACCTCCTTTACAATAAAAAAATAAAAAATTCTTGGATGATACAAATGACAAGACCTCCTTTCTATATATAGGAATCTAAGGGGTCATAATATAATCAGAGCCGACATAAAAATAATAATGTAAGGGCACAATAATAACAATAGTGGGCTTCTATGGGCACAATAATAACAATATGGGGACTACATGGGCACAACAATATAATAAGGGGGTTGTACTAATAACAGTAAGGGGTTACACTAGTAATATAGGGACCTAACATGCCCCTCTCCTTCAAAAAGTGTTGTCCTCAACGCTTGAGTAGTTATTGATGCTTCTGTATAAATTCTTGTCCTCCCATGTGGAATCTTTAGTGGGTAAGTTCTTCCACTTGACGAGATACTCTAAAATTGATCTATTTTGTAGCTTTTGATTTCTCGATTCTGTGACTGCTTCAGGTTCCAATATGATTTTTCCTTCCTTGTCAAGTTCTTGCAATACTGTTTGAACTGGGATGTTCTGCAACTTTTGAATGAGTTCCCACCCCTTTGGGCATATGGATATATGTAAGGCCTGATGTTTGGATGAACACTTCATGGAATCAAATGAATAGCATGATCATGATCACGAATAGGTGGGAGGCCTTTGGGAGTCTCAAATACCTTGGAATGATTTTTCAAAACGTTTTGGAGATCTCGAGAAATACATGATTTTGATGTGGGATCCTCTAGTGAACATAATTGTGCAATTAAACCCCGTTGTTCTTTATTTAGAAGCTTTGTCATGCTGTTAGAGTTTATTATCTTTCCAGGCTTTCCTTTGATACTCCTCAATTCAACTTCCTTTCCTTTCCAAAAAAAATTCAATAAAATTTCTTGAAAATTAAAAGCTATCGTACCCAAAGATTGTAGCCATTGGACTCCTAGTAAAACATCAACACCACCCATTGGAATGGAAAGCATTGTGCTATTCAATACATATTCTCCCATGGATATCTTGATATTATGGCACTTTCCAGAGCAATTTATGGTTCCTCCCCTTGCAACCATCACTTGACACTCTAGTGTTGGATGTAGGAAGCAATTCAATTCCTTGGCTATCTTACAATCAATAAAATTATGGGTACTACCCAAATCGATCAATACTCTTACCTTTTTCTTCTTGATATGTCCTTCTATATTGATAGTTTGAGGAGTGGTAATTTTTTCCAATGCATTACAAGATATGATCAGATTGATTTCTTGAGACTTGATGTGATCTTTCAATTCTTGAACATTTTCTTCTTGATATGTCCTTCTGTATTGATAGTTTGAGGAGTGGTAATTCCGTCCAATGCATTATAAGATATGGTTGGATTCACTTCTTCTTTCTCGATGTGATCTTTCACTTCTTGAACCTTTTTCTTCTTGATATGTCCTTCTATCTTGAGAGTTTTAGGAGTGCTACTTCTTTCCAATGCTTTACAAGATATGGTCGGATTCATTTCTTCTTTCTTTGGGGTTGGTTCCTGGTGTATATACTCTTCTTTTAATGTTTCTTGATCCTTTTCTTCCTCCTCTCCACAATCAGTGTAAAATAATTTCTTCTCAGCACACTTATGACCTTTAATGTATTTGTTATCACAATTGTAACAAAGCCCTTTTTCTCTTTTTTCTTCCAATTTTTATGTTGTAACCCTTGTAGGTTGTGGAAGGCTAGGAGAAACGACACTTCCATCTTTATAGTTGTGAGGGGTAGACTTCCTTGTTGCCATAATTTTCTTTCCACTTTGTAACAAATCCCTTTTTCTCTATTTTTCTTCCAATTGTTGTGGTGTTGCTCTAAAGAAGTTGTTGCTCTTTGTATCCTCATAATGTGCTATCATTTCCTCCGTGAAAATTGACCACGTAACAAGTTGTTTATGAGAACAAAGCCCTTTATACCATAAAAATTGATCCAATTCTAAATATAAAGAGGCAATACATACCTTTTCTAACAGTGGTACACCATGTAGATCAAAATATTGCTCCAACTATAGTATCCAATTTACTAGATCTTTTCCATCAAACTTCCTCATATCGCCTTTTCTTTATTTTAGGAGCTCGATCTTTAAATGACTGTAACTCTTTAATTTTGGATCGTTAAGTTTTGAAATTTTGGCCTGTAATATCCCTCTGATTAATATTTCTAGCCCCACAAGTATGATCGAGATTGGATTCTCAAATGAAGAGTTATGCTCAATCTCCCATGATGACCTGAGTATAGACTGGTTCAGTAGAGCAAACTTGTATGACATGCCGTGGGTCACTATTTGAACCTTAGGTTCTAAAACTGATACCCGAAAAACTTCAATCCGTCCTCTTTCTGTATCTTCTTAGTAAAATTTAATCGAATGCTTAGAGTGAAAGTTATGACGGTTTTCCCATGGTTCCCTGTTTGGAATGTAACTCAGGGGTCTGAAAAAACCCTACCTTCCTCAGATTATATCTCCAAAAATATTGTGATACAGGATCTGAAATTTGGAGCTGAGCTTCAGACTAATTTATTCTTAAATGGGTTTTTTTATTAGCTCCTGAAAATTCATAGGGATAGAGTTATAGTGACACTTTCACGATGACCTGTTTTAGATGAAATTATGGAGCTTGCAAAAATGCTAAATTCCTCAGATCATATATCCGAAAATATAGCGAGACAAAATCTGAAATTCAGAACCAAGCTTCAACATGACTTAGTCTCAAATGGTTTTTTTTTTTTTTTTTTTGCTTCTGACATGTCGCAGAAAACAAGTTATAGTGAAAATGCCACGATGACCTATTTGGAGCAGCGAAACCCTAGAATCCAAAGCTTTGATACCAAATGTTATGAGACCAGCTCACAAAAAGATAGAAAAGATAGATGAATGCCTTAGAAATAAGCCTCTTCTATGGGGTAACCTCCTTTACAGTACACAAATGAATAATTCTTGGATGATACAAATGACAAGACCTCCTTTCTATATATAGGAGTCTAAGGGGTCATAATATAATCAAAGCTGACATAACAATAATAATGTAAGGGCACAATAATAACAATAGTGGGCTTCTATGGGGCACAATAATAACAATATGGGGACTACATGGGCACAAAAATATAATAAGGGGGTTGTACTAATAACAATAAGGGGTTACACTAGTAGTATAGGGACCTAACATCTTCCCACCTAGTATAGGGCCCAAAATAAAAATTGGGGCACTGCCCCAAACCCCTTGCAGGGGGCTACCGCCCCCCTGTAAACCCCCCGATAAGGAGGGCTTCCACCGCCATCTCTGTGTTTATTTCTGTAGCTTGGGAGGTACTCCAAGCCCTATGGTTTAGGGTTTGGAGGGAAAAGAACCACATGGGCCACTTGTGGCCTTGTAACCCAAGTATGGGATTTTACACGAAATCATGTTCTGGGCATTTTCGAGAGCACATTTCTACATGTAATGGCATGAGATGATAGGGGTGGAAAGGAGAATCTAACTTTTCGAGAATCATCAGATTCTGATTTATAGAAGTGGAGAAATGAATTTCTGAAGGTGACAAATAACTATTTGATATTCAAGTCATGTAGGCTTGAAGTAAAATTTTCCAAGAGACATGCCCCTTCACGAATTCATGGAGCCCTCATGTTGTGTATAAATATGAGGTGAAGTTGAGGACTATTCCTCATCTAAATATGCAATAAAAGAGCTCGTTGAAGGTGAAGAAGAACTCGGTCAAGGGATCAAGAGATTTTGTTAAGGACGCAGCAAGGAGGCAAGGACAACGAGGCAATTGGGGACTATTTTAGGGCTTGTTGAGGGTATCTGAACTACTATTAGAGGGTCGAGGAGCTGGCTTGAGGGCCAAGTTTCAACAGAGGTTAACGTAGGTCTATAGGGCAACAAAAGAAGTAAGGTGAGGCTTGTTTTGGGTGGGTTGTAGGTGACAATGTAGGAATGTGGTAGGCCGCAGGCCTAACCAATTCAAAACAGGGCAACATGAGAGGTTTTGGGGTTGTAAAGTGCCCAGAACAACAACCCACACTTGGATTACATTAACTTGACAAGGTTGCTGTAATAGAGGGTTGTCTTGATGTGTGTTTAAGGGTGGTTGCAATGTGTCAATGCCCTAACTAGGGAAAACAATACTACAAACTTGGAGCAGCATTTTTGTTTTGTTTTGGGTCAAAGTTTTGACTTGTTTTGGATTAGTTTTTCTAGTAGCTTGTGGGAGCCAAGTGTTGGAGTTGTCTTGGATGTGAAGAAACCCCAACTACGAGTAGATCTTGCAATGATTTTATTGGGTTCCATTCGTCTGGTGGAGGGAAGCATGTTGGCTATGCAAAGTAGCCCTAGAGAAGCATATAAGAAGGACATTATTTGGTGCATGATTGGGTGAAGTTTGTAGCCTAATGAGTAGCACTTTGATGGACAAAAGTGATTGCTAGATTGGAATATTGGACCTCGGAAATTGGCCAACCTAGAGAGAAGATTTATGAGCCAATGTACATGGAGCAGAAGTGACATGAAACATTGTTAGGTGGCAGCCCTCCTAGAGTCTCGATGTGTAGTTGCCTTGATGGAATAAGCCATTACTAGTGAGCAGTATGGAAGCGAAGGACCAACATTAAAATATACGACATAGAAGCTACAACAAAGTTTTTCATTGTATCTTGTATACCATAGACTATTGTATTATTCAGATTGGGTTTAATATAACAAATATTGGTGATTATACAATATTGTTAAAAAGTGTGTATATTTGTGCATATGTGATTTACTGCTTTATATTTCCACTTTGCAAAGTAGTTTATGGTTGAGATTCTTTCTTTGGTAGCATCAGTGATTTTAAGACTCTAACCTAGACCCAAGGCCATGGACATTCAACACTGTGGCCCCCCTGTTGCGCTCAACCGCCCCTCTCTAACCCCTCGACTTCACGCCTGGGGCTAGTCGTGGAAAGAATATAACGCACACCAAATAGGAACTTAATACAATTCCTATAAATGTAAACAAGAGACCATGTTGCTCATTGCATCAACTCAAAAAATACATAAGAAAAAATAATGTTATCGAAACAATTCTAATTGGAAGATGATCGAAGAGGCCAAAATTAATATAGAATATGATATTTCCAAATAATGATAAAAAAACATTACAAATGTTTGATTATACATTTGAAATTGTGGCCAAACAACAATATTGTAAGAAAATACATGATGTTCATGTTTAGGATTGTGCAATATGTAATCAACCTTGGTTTATAATAGATGCTATAGAAAAACAATTTATCAATATGTTGAAAATTAAGTGTATATGCAAAAAATGCAAAAAAACATTAGAGAATGACACAATTATCAAATTTGTAGTTCTAGAGAAAATTAGGAATAATAGACAAATTTCCATAGTGAAATAACTTTATGAATTGGAAGAAAGACTAATACCACTAAGATTACCATTTTTTCAAATATAGGAACTTGGATAGTGTTTTAGAAAATAACAGTTGGCATTGAATGGTGGATTAATCAATGTACCTACTAACACATCTCAAATTAAAATTGCACTTCCTTGTGACATAAATGAATCTATTACAGTCGTTATGGCAATTAAAAGATATTTAGTGTTTAAAATCATATTTGTTGCGGGGAGAATACATGTTGTTACAGGGAAAAGTGTCTACACAGAACTACTTATCCCACTAAGGTGTGGTAGCTACCTTAGAAACAAACAAAGTAAAGCTACTTTCATTTTTCCTTTATGAAATATAGATGAGAGAAGAACAAAGAAGACCAACCTCTGTCTTGCGCTTATCTCCTAGTTCGATTCCTCTCTCTCTTGATAGTCTTTCGCTACTTGCTCCCTTGTACGCCTAGCTTCACAGAGTACCTGTAAGATCACAGTAGCATAACACTATACAAGAACATGGATCTATAATCATAAACAATCTAGGATCAGATGTAAATTGACCATACAAATGCATAAAACATAAATGACACAAGAGTATGGAGGAAAACTTGAATAGCTTTTATTGATAATCAAGAAAGAGCCAAGGGAGTTACAACCAGTTGTTCTGACCCAGCATCATCCTCTCAGCAAGTAAGCCCTTCTTCACCTCATACAAAGCTTAGATCACCCAACACTATGATGTTGTCTCAAGAAACCAACAACAATTCCTTACAAGATGCAAAATTCCAGCCCCCTGGATCTCTAGGATGAGGGATCCATATATAGATATCTGTAAGGGAGATGATTCATCTTGTGATTTGATTAGTGTCTTCCCTCTGATAGTTCTTTCTTCCACTTGGAGATTGATGATCTCTTACTCATCCTTGGTCGAATTCAGAGAGGCAAGTGTCAGAGGAGAAGTTTCTGGAAGATTCCATGCCTCTCCACCTCGCGGATTGACACTGCCATTTGTCACTTCTCACCCATCGCACCCCATAGAAGGGCTTTTTGAAATGCAACGCACCCACAGAGTGTACTTAGGTGAGATGCAACGCACTTTGCCTATGGAGCAGCTGAAATGATCCTGTTTTGACCAGTTTTGAGCAGTTTTTCATGGAGAACTTCTGGGAGAAGCTGTAATCAGTTGACCTTGTTCCTTTAGGGGTTAGAACAACATTTTTAGGGACTTAGGAGCCCTTGGTTTATGTACATTTCATGCTTGGGGTTGCAGTGCCCAAAAATTTCTATAACAGTTGCCCCCTAAAGCATGAGGTTGTTAATCTTTTGATGTCGGGTGAAATGCTTTATTATGAGGATCCAAAGTTCTTTCAAGCTGGGAGGAGACCTGTAATAAGATACAATACAATACATTATCTTCATAATATTTTCATGATCTAGCTGAGGTGGGCATTCCCATGCTCAGCTTTATAAATTCATTTTCATGTACATAGGGCAGACAATCGTCTGAGCGTAGACTGATGATTCTGGCAGAGCCATCATCCCTTTGATTGGATGATTATCTGTGCAGTAATGATGTACATTTGATGTCTTTATTTTCCTGAATATATATTACAGCCTGATGGATGAAACTAGATCTGGGGTCTTCAATCTCATTTGATCTTCACTTGAAGTACAAGTCTATCCATGTGAGAGATGTTCTGGGGTCGAACATGGAAAGACATCGCCTGATTACCAGCCAATGATGTAAGCTGTTAACAGGCGCGAGAGGAATCACCGATAATGATAATGACCCTCAAGGTACTGCAGTACAATTCACGTGGTGTGAATAAAGGACTTGGTGTCGAACACCACGCAAAATCTTTCAGTCGAAGGCCATTGATGTAAACCTATCGCTGGAAGTAAGAAACTTGCCATTGAGGCATGCAACCTTCAAAGTATTGAACGGGGTGTTCCTAGATCGACTTCTTGGATAATGAGCTGATGTCGACAAGAAGCGATCTGTCACAGGAGGGCCTTAATGAATCCCACATCAATGACATGGAACGGAGCAAATGATTTTAATGGAGGTGAAAACGATCTGATGACATAAGGTTTAGGGTGGCGGTCATGAAAGAATGGAGTGTAAATGTATTGTAGCGGGTGAGACACAGGTGAATTCTCTGAATGACTTCTCTTGAACATATTGGCAACACTGATGTGATGGATTGGTAGCATTAACCCCAAATGTGGATGGTGTGACGGGACCATGGTGATGTGACCGGTGAATGAAACAATCCAACTCGACTTGGATGCGGAGTGAAAGTGTCATGTTCAAGAGCGACTTGCTACCAACAAAGTTTCTTCAAGTTTTCTTCCCAATTTTTCCCCAGTCATTGCTGACCAATACCTCTTTATTTTTGTCAAGCTTGAGGAGGATAACATATGCTTGTTCTATAATTTTCCCTTCGGGCAAACCCATTGCTATGTTTTAACGAGCCTAGCGATAATGAAACTCGTTCTTGTCTGCTATGGACAAGTTTGTCGCTATTAAGTTTTAACGAGTTTAACGACAAAGATAACTCGGTCCTTTTCAATTTTAGAGAGTCTGAAAAGGGATGTAAAGGAAACTCCAAAATTCCTTTTTCGTCATCTAATCCCTTAAGTCCGAAAAAGTATAAAACAATACAGAAGGGATGAATTTTCGATACTTTTAACGAGCCGAACAAAACAAGCACTTGATCTTTTTGTGTAATAATCCCTTAGGTCCAAAAAGATTAAAATCTAAAGGAGGGATAGCACTTCCGGTCCCTTTAACGAGCTGGAGAGGCCAATGGCTCGGCAATCTTTTCATATTTCACGAGTCAGTTGAAAAGAGCTTAAAGGAGACTCGTCTTTTGAGGAACGAGTGATAAAATTGGGTAGCAACTGATTCCAGGTAAGGTTTGGAATTTTCCAATCACGGTAGTGTTACAAGGATGGCTAGTGGGATCACTCTTCACAGTTGTTCCTCAAAAGGGGTAAACAATCAAATGGAGGTGAATGATCGACCAATACAGAGTGGAGGTGATGATGAGAAAACGACCAAGGGTTTAAAGGCTGAAGTACTACATTCATGATGGTTATTTACCGGGAAATAGTTCATTTTTTAATGAGCTTAAACGCGGGGAGAAACATTTGCTCATGACTTATGTTTATTTTTTAACGAGCTTGAACTATGTGCTAAAATTGCTCGAGGCAGGTTTATTTTTTAATGAGCTTGAATCCTGTGGTAACATTGCTCGTGGCTAGGTTTATTTTTTAATGAGCTTTAACCTTGCGGTAACACTGCTCGTGGCTAGGTTTATTTTTTAATGAGCTTGAACCCTGCGGTAACACTGCTCGTGATAAGTTTGCATGCCCCCAGCATAATAACGCAAATCGCGGTGCATGCCCCCCAAGCTTCATTGCATTCATCTTGGTGGTTGGAATGAAGGTTTACCTTCGAGATCTTCGGAAGACTCGAATTTGATTTTACGAGATCGTAATCAAAGAGTCGTTTCATTTTTTAATGAGGTTGACACAGTAAAAGAACTATCCTCATAATCCACCGTATTTACAGTATTTGATAGAAAATCAAAAACTGAAGGACGATTAAGGTCATTGGAATAATCTTCGTTGTAATCAGGGAGATGGGAACGATGGTGGTGATCTTCCCATGGTGCCTCTCCTAACATCATTGACTGATTGATTCCTTTTTCTATAGAATGTACATCCAACCAAGGATCTGAAGAGGTACCATATTCCTTAGACCTATCTATCCGAACACTCGATGAGCATTGATTTGGGTTTGCCCCCCAGGCCAAGAAAATTGATTGCTACAATATTTCTAAAATGGCGATGATCCATGCTGACAAAATGTTTAGGAATCTTCTAAATCCATTAGATATAGAAGATTTCATATTGCAGGTTTCCACTGTGGCCACTTCCGCCAGATTCCTCGGAGGCGGTAGGGCAAAAGTACCCATTAAGGCAGGGTCTTTTAGGAGACCTAATCCGATATTTTGAAGCAAATGATTGCTTCCATGGATCATTGGAATGCTTCCCGTAACTTGTGAACTATTGGGGAGAAATGTTTGTTGGTCGACGATTGTAATTCCTCCTTGAAAGGGAAATGCAATCTTCCTGAAGTAGGTCAACACAACTGTGGCCATGGCATATATCCAGGGCCTTCCCAGTAGGATGTTGTAATCGAGGTTTCCGTCGATTACTTCAATATCTATTTCTATTGTTTTGCCCCTAGTTCAACTTGCAAGTTACTTAAAATCCCGTATGGAGTGTATGATCGTCCATCAAATGCTTTTAACATTGTTGATGATCGCGACAAGGGTGGTGAGCCTAAATTTTTCCAGCAACTCATCGACATAATACATGTAGATGCCCCCTCATCAATAATTGTTCGATGAACAGTTTTGTTTAGGGCTTTCGCTTGAATAAGGAAAGCTAGTTGAGCTGGTAATTGAGGGTCATATCCTTTGTGATTAAAGGATACAAGATTGGAATCCATTGGGTCAATCCCACTTATTACTGATAATAGATCCTGCTTTTGGGAGAGGCAATTTTGCGGTACATCAAGTGTCGACATACCAGATGGCGATTGGGCCAGGTCCTCTACTATATTATAATTCTGTGCTACTTTTGCACGGGGATTAAATGTCGATTTGTGTACTACTCCCTTTGGCGACTTTATCATTGGTTCAAGAATGATGGGTGGCACAACTTCGGTCAAAGTTGTTGTCGAACTACTAGGTTGTTCATTAGCCTTGTTATTCGACAGCTGTGGATTCCCGTAATCTTTATTACTTGTCAAAGCATCATTTTGCTGCTTTGAGATAGACAACATAAGCACTTGGGATCAGGAAGAATTTTAATTAGCTACCAGTTTGGTTCCTGGGTTCAGAAACGGATCAGTTAATACTGCTGAGGTTTTTGAACTCTTAAAGAGTCTCTTAACTTCAGCTTTATGTGGAAAATCTCTCGTCCGATGATCCTCATCGCATATATGACACCCCGCAAGGGGTTTCCTTTGCCCAGAAGGGTTTGCAGAAGGTTTTTCAGGAAATGACTCGTCCTGCTTCTTTTTTCTCCCTTTCTTTTTCTTCTTGCCCCCTGGTTGCTTCAGTTGTTTGCCCTTGTCGGTCGACACGGCATTTACTTCCGAGGCAAGAAGTTCCTCATTTGCATTTTGACTAGAAATCTTATGGGCATTTTTAGATGTAGCCTTTGTCGATTTCGTGCTTGTTGTACCTATCACGCCATCACCAACATGAGATTCTTTGTTTGATTTAGGAGGGGAAGAAATGGAAAATTCTAGTCTAGGAGCATCAGGTATTTTATCGTAGAGCGTGCCAGACTGAGTATAGATCAAGTCCAAATATTGTGCACGAGCAATAACCTGCTCTTCTGTGACGACTCCCCCTTTTGCCACATCTTCCATGATGGAAGGCAATAATGACTTAATAAACCATTCATCTAAAAGTTGATTAGGAACATACATTTTTACCATTCTACGACGACGTCGCCACTCATGTACATGATCAAAGATGTGAGTGGCCGTTGTTTGTTTGAAATTGGTAAGAAGTTCCGTTCCCGTTTCGTACCTTATCGGTAACTGAAAATGGGTTAAAAAGGTTGTGGATAGGGTACTGAAGTTGTCAAATGAAGCTCTGGGAAATTCGATATACCATTTTGCTGCCAGACCAGTTAACGTCCTCTGAAAAAGGAAAAGCCTAATCGAATCATCGTTTAGGGTGTTTGATGAACACCACAGATGAAAAGTCATCACATGATTCGACAGATCTTCACGCAAATTTCCATTAAATTTAGGAATATCTGATAGAAGTTTATGCGGAATCGCTGGCCACCAAGGGGCATAAGCAATTGGATCATTCGTCAGCCGGTTTAGATATGGTAATTCTAGAGTTGCTACAAAGGGCAACTGTTGATTCAGGTTAGGCGAAGCATACCCAGGATAAGATGGAATCACCTGAGCAGTGGGTCTTTGCATACCAACATAATGTATTTGATGCTGGTAACTTTGACAAGGTTGGTGGGCACAACCATTATAATATGGTTGTTGATAACTACTTTGGAAATGCGGTTGCCCATTACTTACAAAGACTTGTTGCTCAGGTCCTTGATATGATTGCTGGAATGGCGGTTGTTGAGATTGAACTAGCCATGGTTGTTGGACCATTTGCTGTTGCCCAATACTGGATGATTGACCAAGATGAGGAGTCATAGTACTTGTTTGAGCCTGAGTCGCTCCAGATAAGGAGGCACTAACTTGAGGTTGTGATTGAGTTGTCGAGACAAGAGGTTGTTGTATTGCAACCTGAGAAACTTGGGGTTGACATACAACAGGTAGTGCTTGTACTTGCGACGCAGTCACCACAGTAGGTATAGTGGGAATATTCGACACAGGGTGGACTGGTTGCATTGAATATACAACCCTTGGTTGCTAAGGCAGTATTGGTACCCAACCGCTGGATGTAATTCCAGTTTGACTTGCACTTTGTTGTAAACTCCCATATGGTTATTCTCTAGGAGGGAACAATGAAAAAGCATACTGCCCTCCATATGGTGGCAATCCAGTACTTAAATGGTAGATTGGCCTTTGAAGATACATTGGATCAATTTGTTGAGTTTCAACATAAGAAATACCAGATGATAATCTGGATGAAGAAATAGGAACTGACCATGTCGTCGAAACAGTCCCTGATTGGACTTCGGCTTGTTGTTGATAACTTGCCAGGACAGATGGTATATCGACGAACATCGTTGGAGTAGCAACAAGAGGCTCTGCCGCTGCTGCGTCGGATGACACAGTCCTGGATGTTGATGGTTGTTCAGACATATCTAGTCTATCCAAAAGATTTTCTAGCGATTTCGATTGACTTTCTTCCACAATTGCGGATTACTCGATCAACTAAAAATAAAAGGGAAGTATGTTTCCGAATTAGATGAATTTTAGACGCTTTGACACAACTTGTTTTTTCAATTTTTAAGAGTCGAGAAAAAACAAAAGATGACTCTAGTCGCCTTCGATTTTTAATGAGGTTGAAGTGACAAGTGCTCAGATGGACCTTTTCCGTTAAGGAGTCCGAAAAGGAACTAAAGGGACTACTCTGGAAATCTAGGTAGAGGGATTACCAAACCAATCGCAAAACTGCAGAATACTTTTTACGGTATGGCAGTCAATCTTCTTGAATGCTGTGTTCAATGCATTGCGATCGATAGGGCAGTAAACACGGCTTCCTATGGATAAAGGATTAAGCCTATTGTGGTCTCCCAAAATATACTCGACAGTACGTGGGAGCACAAGTCCGTACTGGCACTTATCGTCTTAAAGTGGAGGAATCACCCAACCATCAGTGAAAACAACAGTTACCAGGCTTTACAATGCCAGAATATGTCTCTAGCCTAGACTTCTAGATGTTGTGCGTTAGGTTCCAAAGCGTTGTTAGATTCATTGAATTTATTTTATAGTTGATCTTGCTTAAGAAATTTGCCTTTCAGGTTCACCGCGTGATGTAGATGTACAATTCCTAAAATGCAATCTAAGATGATAAGCAGTCTTTTATATTCTTTGTGCAATGAAATTCCTAGCTACTAAGGAAAGAGAGACAGTTTTCTTTCACAAAGAGCAAAGAGCACACACTATATGCACTGTCCTAAATCAAACCAATCAAACAATCTAAATGCAAATGCACATTCATGTATTTGTTTTCGGCTTTCTTAGTATGTGAATGATAAAAAGAAAGCTAATGCGCAAATTTGAATTACTTTTCAAGCGACAATTACTAACAAGTTTCTTTTCAAATCAAAAATGAAGACAATCACAACACTTTACAATTTGGAAATGAATACTTGCTTTCGACACTAGAAAAACTACAAATTCAGATCAAATACAATAGTAACAGGGTAATCGACTATCAAGAGCAATTAGACTCTCTTCTATGACTGAAAACAACACTTACGACACTTTCAAATCGAGAAACGACAGTACAATTACGTTACTTTTTGCAAAGGAGAACTGGAGATGACTCAACAAATACACAAAAACATTTACAGTTCTTTTGCACAATGGAGGCGGAATAAAAGCAAGGAAAAGGGGTTTCAAACAGAGATATATTGATTACAGGCAGCAAAATTCATGAATAGAACTGAAAAGAATGAATCCAGAAACCAAAACTGAGGAACAATGCCTAGTCTGATCAGTGCACCTGTAACACAGGGAACTTGAAATGCAGCGCACCTACTACACTCGGGAAGTGCGCTGAATTTCAGATTAACAGAACAGAGCCTGCGCTGGGCCAGAGATGAGACTTTGCTTGGGTTCCGGGTCACAGTTTGCAGTTCAGTTCAGGGATTTTAGCGGAGCAAATGGTAATCAGTAAATCAACAATCAGGGGTAGATCTAAGGAGGTTACTGGAGCTACCACAAGGGGCAATCAGAGAGTTTGTAAATCAGTTGTTTAATTTATAAATAAAACCCGGAGATTGACTGAAGCGGCATTTATCTACTTTGCATTTGCATAGCAAATGCAATTCGAAAGCTACCTGGCTCGACTTCAAGCTCCATCTGTAAGTTTATAAAATAAACAACAAGGAAGATAAACAAACAACCTAGTTGCTCCCCAGTGGAGTCGCCATTTTGTTACAGGGAAAAGTGTCTACACAGAACTGCTTATCCCACTAAGGTGTGGTAGCTACCTTAGAAACAAACAAAGTAAAGCTACTTTCATTTTTCTTTTATGAAATATAGATGAGAGAAGAACAAAGAAGACCAACCTCTGTCTTGCGCTTATCTCCTAGTTCGATTCCTCTCTCTCTTGATAGTCTTTCGCTACTTGCTCCCTTGTATGCCCAGCTTCACAGAGTACCTGTAAGATCACAGTAGCATAAGACTATACAAGAACATGGATCTATAATCATAAACAATCTAGGATCAGATGTAAATTGACCATACAAATGCGTAAAACATAAATGACACAAGAGTATGGAGGAAAACTTGAATAGCTTTTATTGATAATCAAGAAAGAGCCAAGGGAGTTACAACCAGTTGTTCTGACCCAGCATCATCCTCTCAGCAAGTAAGCCCTTCTTCACCTCATACAAAGCTTAGATCACCCAACACTATGATGTTGTCTCAAGAAACCAACAACAATTCCTTACAAGATGCAAAATTCCAGCCCCCTGGATCTCTGGGATGAGGGATCCATATATAGATATCTGTAAGGGAGATGAGTCAGCTTGTGATTTGATTAGTGTCTTCCCTCTGATAGTTCTTGCTTCCACTTGGAGATTGATGATCTCTTACTCATCCTTGGTCGAATTCAGAGAGGCAAGTGTCACAGAAGAAGTTTCTGGAAGATTCCATGCCTCTCCACCTCGCGGATTGACACTGCCATTTGTCACTTCTCGCCCATCGCACCCCATAGAAGGGCTTTTTGAAATGCAATGCACCCACGGAGTGTACTTAGGTGAGATGCAACGCACTTTGCCTATGGAGCAGCTGAAATGATCCTGTTTTGACCAGTTTTGAGCAGTTTTTCATGGAGAACTTCTGGGAGAAGTTGTAATCAGTTGAACTTGTTCCTTTAGGGGTTATAACAACACTTTTAGGGACTTAGGAGCCCTTGGTTTATGGACATTTCATGCTTGGGGTTGCAGTGCCCAAAAATGTCTATAACACATGTTCATAAAGTCATGAAGGCTTTAGAATGATTGTGTAAAACTCCACTTTATAGACTAGAGAATGTTAGAATAAATGAAAGTTGGAAATAAATATTTGATCAAAACGAGGATGCATAAGCATGTGAGACAACTATAGAAATAAATGGTGATAATGATTACTGTGATCAAGAATTGATAACAAAAATAATATTACATGGGTTTATCGATTTGTATAGTATTTATGATCTTCATAATAATAAAATTAACATTGCCCTTGGTGAAGGCTATGGGCCGTTGGGCATATTCAAAAATAGGTATTTGGAAGAGATGAGCTTTCTCACATTTCTTTTTACAGAAAAAATGATGAAATAGTGTTATGAGAATCATTAGATATCATGATATTTCTCAATGGGAAGTTTTGCATCAAGATAATGATTTGTGTATGATATAAAAATTTTTTTTTACAAAATAGTTTGAATTATCCTTAGTCAAGTATTCAGTTGAAGTTGGATTTGTATAAGAAAATGCAGTTAAAAGGGAATACTCATAGCTAAAGATGTTAAAAGAAAGGAAAATTTTAAATTAATTCTTTCTTCGAATATTACATGTATGGATATTAGACGAATACAAACATCACCAAACTATTTTTCACATTTGCACAAGAACTTATATGCAATGATTCAACAATTGGGTGCAACGAATTTCTTTGTTTCATTTAGTAGTTATGAACATATCGGGGAACCTTAATATAGGATTTACAACAAATAAATCAAGAGGAAAAATTGTTGACTAAAAATGAAGTAGAGGAAGATGATATTGATACCTTGATAAGAAATGAACCCATTACTTGTGTATGATATTATAGAAGTAGAATGAATTCTCTATGCCAGTTAATTTTATATGAACCTAAGTATTTTGGTGAAAATGTTGGTTATTTCTTTGTAAGAAAATTCCAAAATCGAGGAAGCCAACATGAACATGGATTGCTATTGTTGACAACTCGTCGTTGTGATTCAACTAAACTACCTACAAATCTGAAACCTAGTCAACATCATAGTCATATGAACACTTGTAGGAAAGGAAAACAAATGCATTTCAAGCTTTCCAATTCCACTAATTAGAAAGACACAAATACTTGAGCCTGTGGAATTTTACAATGAAAAAACACAAGTGAACGCAAGAATGATATTTGATGCACTAAAGAATATGGAGCATGATGAGACATATACATTTTATAGTTTTCTTGAAAAATTATTTATAAGATAATTTGATTATATCCATGCAATTTAATGTACTTTGAAATGAAGAACAATTCTATTGAAGAGAGAACCAATAGATATATGGACTAATATATTTTCTTGGCATATTCCATTAATCTGGGGTGCAAATCCTGATGCCCAATTCGTAATTGATTCATATGCTACAACTACTTATTTGTTGTTCATATATGACAAAGCTAGATAAAAAAATGGCATTGATGTTCAAACATGTACGAAGTGAATGTCAAAAAAATGATGGTGATATCATAGAAAAATTTCAAGACTTGGAAAATATTTATTGAACTTATAACAAATGTCTACACAACAAGTTGAATATATAAAGTTGCCAATGCCACTCAATACTAGTTCAAGACAATGTATATTTATTAATACTTCAGTAATGGATGATCATTCTTTTTACTAAAATATCCAAAAGATTTGAAGTGTGAACTAGATGATTTAGAAAACATAGCACGTTTATAAATTATTGATCGTTATGTGCAATGACTAGAAAACATTAGCCATGTATGCTTAGTGGAATTTGTATCCCGCTATACCCTACAAGGTGGGAAAAGAGGCACTAAGACACCATACATGATAAGATATGTAAAGTATAATAAACATATTTATCTTGATAACTATTATAGAGAATGATTAATGTTGTATGTCTCATATCATACTGACGAGAAAAATTTTAAGGAACAATATTCGGCTTAGGAGAATGTATATTTATTATTTAAAAAAATCATAAATGCATTGAACTAAAATTCATGAATGAAGCAATGGCAATGTGGACTAATATTGATAGCATAACAATTTAGCTTGCAAACAAAGAGAGTGAATTGTTTGAAAGAGATGTACCTACATATGAAGAAATAAATAACAAGAATATGACATCAAATCAATTTTTTAATATTTGCAAAGGGCTAGAAATGCAAAATCGATAGTTGGGTGACCTTACCAACTTGTAAAAAATCCACAAATACTAGAAGAAACAAAATTCTATAAAATGATGAGAATTCTCAACCTAGATTAGGAAAATATAGTGAAATAAATAGTGACAGAGAAAAAAATCTAGATGCACCATTGTATGTACTTGTAACAGGTGGTGCAGGCATTGGAAAAGCATTTATTATTATAGAAATATTCCAATCTCTAATTTTCTTATACAACAATATATTCCAATGTGGCCCATCTCAACTAAAAAGAATTGTAACAACATATATAGGGAAGGAAGATTTCAATGCAGGTGGTATAATGTTGCATTATGTATTCCATTTACCATTTAACAAATCAAAATATCTCTAGCTTAAAGGTGAAAAATTAGACACACTGACTAAACATTGCAAACAACTTTGTGTTTGCTTCTTGATGAGGCATCTTTGATAGGTTCAACATTATTATACAGATTTGACAAATGTTTACAGGAAATAAAGCATACTCTGTTGGCTTATTTTGGGAATATTAATGTAATATTTTCAGGTGACTTGTTCCAAGCACAACCGATTAAAGATTCCCTATTTTTTAGCAACAAATATTATCAGGGCAAAAATAATATGTGATTTCTATAAGGAAAAAGTGAAATGCTATGAATTTTGTACCATAATGAGTCAAAATGATAACAAATTCATTGAAATCCTTAATAGAAAGTGAGTGAATCAACAATCTGATGAAGATATAAAATATATAAATGATAAGTGCTATAAGCCTGCTCCACTAGATCCTTTTTTTCCATATCAATTTTATAGGAACAAGGATGTACATAATCATAGTGAAAAAATGTTGTCATGTGTAAATGAAGAACTAATAGTTCTTGATGCTCTTGATGAATCTCATAGTAAGGAAATAGGCTATGTATCATATGAGAAAACAATGTGATTACCCTCAAGAATCCTTATCAAATGAAATGTTCTCATTAATTTATATGCATGAAAATATAATACAAAGGGTGGTCTTGTTAATTGCATGGATGGAATATGCCAAAACTATACAAACAATAGCAAAAATGTTGATATGTTATGGAATGTTGTAAATCCAAAAATTGGTAATTAGAAAGAAACAACTATTGTGAACTATATGAAGAAAACATTTCATCGATTTGGACTCCAATATTACGTGTTTAAAAACAATTGGCATTCCGTAACAAGAGCCTTGGAAATATAGTGCGAAAATAATTTTTGACACAACTAGCTTGTGCTAGAACAATTCATCGATCACAAGGTTTAACATTCAATGGACTTGCATTTGATCCGAGTGGTGTATTGAAACATGGACTAGTTTACACATCATTTTGATGTGTTAGAACCATGGAATCATTATATATTCTTTAGAAGCTAACACAAAAGAACTTTTGTGTGAATAAAAAAATATTAGAAGAAACAAAATGCTTATGAACTGAAGTGTCATGGAAATCAAGATACATAGAGAAGTCGATAACAAGTGCAAGTACCTTAAGGATTGCAACATTAAATTCATGAATTCTACATGCTCATGTGAATGATATTGTGCATGATGAAGACTTAATGAATGCCATGATTCTTTGTATCTCGGAAATAAATCTAAAACTTTCGTCGTCAAATGCTCAATTTTCGCAAATTCAATTTCAACATATCAAATAATCTTCATGGAGTAATTAAATGCATATAAGAAAACATAGAGATACTATCAATGAAAAATGTTTGCAATAATAGAATCAAACTTGTTATGTCGTAAGTATATTTCCAGTGCCGAATATGCACAATAAATGTATATGTTGCACCACTTGTATTTGTTTCGGAAATCATTGAAGCAATAACAATAGAAAAGGCACAATTCACGTCTAGTGATTACATTTTTATACTTATTGGAATTTCAATATTGACATCAATTCAAAAAACAAACAAAGTTAACAAATATTGAGTACATGTGGTGTGAAAAATTACAAGAAGTAACGAGAAATATTAGTTCTGGGAATAAGACAATTATTGATCACAATTGGAAAAATTTTCCTCTCCAAAAATGTCATGTTCATGTTTCACATTCATACTTGAGTGATCATGACGCAATTCATGCTTTGCTACACTTTATGTGATTCTAACCTTGGATAAGCTATGCATTGTATTGAAGCAGTAAAGCTCACTCGCAATTATAAATGTAATAATAATAGATTTTTGTAAATGTTAACTATTTTGTATAAGTTTAAATGCTACATTTGGTTTTTCATTCTCGTGCAAATTCCAAAATAGATAATTAATTAATTTAGTTGTTTCAAGGCGATAAGAAACATAGAATGCAGGGATTATATATACTTTTAACGTATGAGTATCCTTAAATCTTAAGTATTCCTTTTTTTGTTGCTTTCCTTTTTTCATTGTTTGATAACTCATATTTTTTAATTGTATTATCATAACTAAAGATAATTTATGGTTGCACAAGTGCATAAGTTATGAAATATGCACAAGTGTTGTGGGGAATGTGTGAATGTGCAGAAGTGTTGTATTTTTTGCATGTTTATTTTCATGTACATACTCACCACTCCACACATTTTCCTCACATACTTCCATCTCACGTGAAACTCTTTCCATACGTTCATGAACTCTTTTCAAATGCGATTAATTTTTGAACTAAAATTTATTTATGGAACAAGTTACATGTTTGTGAAGAAAAATGAGATATGGTTAATAGATAAGAGACCAAAGCAATTTGGAATGAGTGGCCAAAGCTCCATGTGTCTCTAAACGTTTTCAAATCTGTGTGTCAAGTTATTTATAAATCAAAGTAAAAAATGACATAGTAGTGGGGACCAACCATGCGATCAATTCACTTTGTAATAGGAATAATTGAGTACATATTTTGCAGTGAGAGATTATCAGAAGCATGTAAGCTAATTGTCATTATTACAAAGAATTCATATTAATGAAGAATCAAGATGTGTAATAAATGGACAAGATGGTTTTGGAATTTCGAGATTTATTTGCACTAGTTTCCATAAATGTTGGCTTTGGTATCTTCAATTTCTATTTATAGAGAAATGTCTTGTATAAAAAAATTCACACTTGCAATAGTAAGAACTCATTTCATCCTTGTAGTAGTAATAGTTGATGATTATATACATAACCAAAAAAATTATGTAGTTAACCGACATTGAGATATTTAGTGATGGAGAAAGTGTTTTAAGGTACAAAACAAACATGGCTAGCTAAGGAAGAAAATAATCTATTTTCATTGATACAATTAACTTACTTGCTGACATCGATGAGAACTTTCACTCATCGATTACATATAAGCATTATGTGAATCTACCAATGGAAGAGAAGAACAACAAGATTTGGACTAGTGGATTGGCGAATGCTGCATGTGTGCCAGAAGTTTTTGATTTCGAGAAAATTGTTCATTTTTTCGCAAATAATTTTTATTCGAGAACAAGAAAAATTGTGATATCACCAAAAAACATTCCTCTGATTTTGAAGGCATTCAGATGGATATTGAAGCTCCCAGAATCTAATATGCGGTTGAAATTGTTTGAAGCAAATATTTTCATGACATCAACGCCAAGTGAGTCTAACATTGTCGGAGGTTTCATTTTGCCAAATTTCAAACTTGTGATTTTTTAATTTAAATAGTTGTTTAGGGACTTTTTTGGCTTTGTGCATGCATGATGGCCTGAGAAACTACAACAAATGTTCCAAAATGCATCTTCTATATTATTTATCACACATAATTGTTTTTGTATATTCGACTGGGATGATATCATTTCTAATGAATTATCTTTTCCATTAGTCAATTTATCCAGGACTAATAGGTTATTTGTGATGGCGTATTTGATTATAGCTCTGGTTTCCAACCATGTCTTTGGTCTCTTGGCATATAGTCCTCAATTCAATGTCAATCAAGAACCAATGTATTTCTTGTATCCTATACTATGGAAGAATAATGCTTCTTTAATTTTTTTCCTAATTCAAGATGTCTTTTTAAAGCAAGTCATATGATAATTGGACAAGAGCCTCATCAAATATATGCACAAGCACATGTTTTCCTATGGGGTAAAGTTATGCATGAAGAAAGAGAAAGTAATACGCTAATTTAGATTTATGGATTTCAAGGTAAGTCACTATTTTTGCCAAAATCTGTTAGAGACATGTATTTTTTTGGTGAAGTTTATAGGCAATACCATGAATGGCTTATTATATTTGAAAGAAAAAAGACAAGACAATTCATTTCTTTATCATTTACTGTTGGAAACATCACAGTGAAGAATATAGCTCATGTTGTAGAGCTCATAAACATTTTATATCCTTTTAACTTAAGTAAAGAGGAATCCAATAAATCCTTTGATATGGAGGGTCTATTTGGAGCATGCTTGGAAACTGTTGGGTATGAGAACTTGTTTCCACAAGTTATAGAGTAAAGCGGGGAAATTAAATAAGCATCAACAAAAAATCAAGGGCTAGTCATTATGCTCAAGAAATTACTTAAGAATCAAGTATCAATACCTTTGCAGATCAATCTGTACATTGCACAAATGATACAAATGCAAATTCATCCTTGAGTGAAAAAATGAGAAAAGATACTACAAATACAAAACTAGTTTATGGTAGGATATTAGGTAGCGGAAATGACAAAGAACCTAATCCAAGTTTCACTTCAAAAAGAACATATAAATGTGAATCAACAAAACCCATAAGTCTTATTAAAACCGGAAGCGTTGAAGGAGCTATAGACGTCAAAGTTGAAAACGTTGTGCCACCTGATTGGGTTAGTGCTTATTTTAAAGAAGATAAAAAAAATTGAAAAAATTGTTGAATAATTTATTACTTTTGATGACTATTCTGTCACATTGAAAAATCCAAAGTAGGACAGGGGAACTAAAAAATTGAAGATTGAAAAAGTAAAGGTTTGTAACAAATTTTTTTTTATCAAACATAAATTCATGTTGATATGTCTAGAGATGGAACATCATGGCTCATGAAACTACATCAAGCTACTAGTGACATACTTGCACAGTCTCTTAGCCAACAAGAGGAAGAAAAATTGATACTGAAAACATGAATAAAGGATCTATAATATTCTCTAAATCTAGGTCCTTTGTTGATGACTCCATTGGCAATACAGACAACATTGTTGGCAATTTTTACCTCTGGCACATCACATATATTTTATAAACCTATCAATGTCCTTAATGATGTGAAAACATATATTATCAATAATATATGTTGACAAATAACTTTAGATTTGGATAATTTAGTACAAAGAACTAAGTCATGTGTTGATTGCATTGAACATGATCTTGAAGGAGACATGTATTTCATAAACAATGACTTACCTACTTTTATCTAGAGACTTGATTTACTTTCTGATCTCGAGGAATAAAGGTAGGAATTGCCTAATGCTAATTAGATGAATCAGATCAAAGCAACATGGTCTCATAGAATTATAGTACCCAAGAACATTATTTTTTAATGTGAAAACAAAGGGAATCGAAGAGAAAATTAATATTTCAAGGATGTACAGATTATGTAGGATCTAAGTGGTCCACATATCACATGTGATTCTGGATTAACTTCGATAGAAACATTTATGGTTGAATTTGATAAGCTAAAATAGTCAAAGGCAACAAAATTCAATAATATAGTTGATTTTGGTATAGAGGAAATTGGTAAATGACTAATTACTTTTGTTAATGTTAATAAATAGAACTTTGTTTTAGCTACGTAGTTGCAAACAGAAGCTAGGGAAATTGAGAAGGATGTATTCAATCAACATGTCAAATAGGAAATTACAATTGCTGATATGAAAGGATACATCTGCGCCAAGCTAAAGAAATTTCTTGAACAAATTGAAAAGCCAAAAAATTGTTGACAGTTAAACAATGAGGATCTATGCTTTTACATATTGTTAATGTTCTTTAATCTTGGAACATTCATTTTCCTATTTACTAATGATTAATTTTTCAGGTTTGTTAGATGTGTTATCATGAACTAAGCCAACTTTTGGATGCAATTTCTTGATTTTCTTTGTAGGTTCCTTTGTCATATTGCAGTTCACAATAGTTCAATTCCAGTCTTCATTGAGACAAATTAATTTAATTTTGTGGTTGAGTATAAATATTTTGATAAGTGCTTTAGGAATCAAGTGTTATTCTCTGTACTCAAAACTTTCGAAGTGGTTTAATATCGAAAATGTAAAATCAGTACATAATGACTTTCATTTTCACATTCCTTTATTTTTATATATATCTCTGTTTCAGAGATAAATTATCATTCATTACATGTATTTAATTCATTATGGAACAAATGTTGCTATTTTATGAAATGCAGGGGTGGAAAGTGAAAGAGACAAAAATCGAATCAAGTCTTTTCCACCATTCAATACATTTATGAGGATTTTACAAAGACAAAGAGGGTGAAGATCGAGCACACTCTATTTCTTACCAATATAAATCTATCAGGAAACTTGATTTTTTCTAAAAACATGTTGGAACGGGACTCTCAGGATGCCAAAGAATTCGAGGAAATGGTGAAAGACTAAACTATTACAGGTTATGGTGACCTATCTATTCCATTTGTAGTATTTATTTTAATCATAGCTATGATGAATAGCTATATAGGATTATTGTTACTACAATTGTATTTGTTACTATTTAAAACTAATTACAATGTGCAAATTATGAGATTGTTTACCAATTTTATGAACAATTCTTAGATCATGGTTCTTTTGTTCATCAGAATGAAAATGAATATTGAATAATAATTTTTGTTTTCAATTTTTTTTTTTTACATTTTAATGTTCATTGTAATCATAGCTATGGTAATGGGCATTCTAATTTGCATACAATTCTTATTATTTTAACTATTTCCATTATTTTTAAAGACTTTTGAAACACAAACAATGATCCCTTTGATCTAATTTTGAATTTGTTTACCAATTTTGTGCAATTCTCTAAAATGATGTTTTTAAAAAGTTTTTGAGGATATGATTTGTGTTCATTGTTATTGTTAAATACTTTTCAAGCACAAATAATGATGACTATATTCTAATTCTGAATTTGTTTACTAATTTTGTGAAGTTCTCTGAAATTACCATGAAATGTCATTTTTTTCCAAATGTTTTTGAGGATATGATTCGTATTTTTAGATGTATACATTGTTTACTTTTGCATAGAATTTAGCTAATACAATTAATTGTTTATACTTATTTGGCATCTGATGCATGCATAAACCAAAATTTTCATGTCACAAACCATTATTTAACTGACTTATTAGTAGTATCGTCCACATATATGTTTGAACGCAAAACACTTCTTCCTCACACGAGTTGAATTCAAAGTTCATTTAATATTGGATAATATGAGTTCAATTGAAAAATGTGAAACCACTAATGCACCTACTATTTGTTAAATGTATAACAAAGTTCGTTCACCCTATTTTAGTAACAAAAAAATGGTCGATAGAAAAACAAGCTAGGAAAATAAATGTCCTGAATACTTGTTGGTTCAATGAATGAATACCAAAAAGACTTGTATTTATTGATATAAAAGCCATAGTTAATCAAAATAGAATTATATTTAGGATATTAATGAAATAGTATGCCAATATCTATTTCTAAAACGTGTTAAATAGAGCAATCATTAAATGTAAGAAATTGATATAGTTTCTAGTATTAATGCTTTCATTGCACGGAGTGCCCAAGTGGAGTCAAAAGTTTTACTAAGTAGAAAAACTAGCTATAATAGAGATAATTTCAATGTTAATGTTATGAAATCCTTTTCAGCAACTCATTATCCATTTTATACACCTCTACACATGTAGCCATCTAACAATATGTCATAATATTTCATTATGCGGAATCAGGAAACTGATTTTTAGCGAATATTGACCAGTATTTTATATCAGTTAATTTGTTCTGATTATCCCTCTGTATAGGTGCAAATAAAGATTTCATTATGTGGAATACAGAGTAAGGAGAAAATCACAATGCAAAGGAAGGAAAAAGGGTGAGGGAAAAGTGGGGAGTGGAAAGTGCGGGTCTTTTCTTGTTGTACAAACTTCCACATCTCTACACGTACTTTGTATCAAGACTCAGTTTTGAATATTAGCAGTAAAAAAAAATTTCATGTTCATATACATTTCTATTGTTCTATATTTTTTTCATTTATCTACTTTTCGGAATGGTTCAAGTCAAATAGTAATGATTTAAAAAAGCGTTTTTATACTCTATTGTGTATACCTAAGGAGCCCTTCGCAGATTTGTTCCACACATTCTAATCCCATATAGAACTTTTATGCAAGTTGATAATGGTTAACCAAACTTGCATTTTCTCTGTTTGCATATGCAATATGCATAGTTCGCATATCTGCTTTAACTATTGATGAGCCTCGATATTACAACAAGAATGTTGTAACTCCCAAGGTTACTGACTTTAATTATCAACCCGAGGTTCATACAAACTTAAGAGGTATCGACACTATATGTGTAGCATACAATGTTACCTTCCTTTGTTGTCATGATGTAATGGAGTGCATGTACTAAAATCAAATCCCAAACTAATTGCAAAAAAAGAAATGCTTTAAATGGAAACCTTAACCTATTCCAAGAAATAAAGTACAAAGAAAGAAACCTATTCTACTTGCATAAAGATCATGAACTAAATGTAAAAGAAACCTAGCTTAACACTATTTATCAAATGTGAAGATTTAAACTAACTAAGCATGGATTCTGATCTAGGGAGTATTAACTGCTATGTGCACACTGCATGTGCTAATTAAGAAATAAAAAGAACTATCTTTCTTTATCTTTTCATTTTGTAAATGAAAATGCTAATCTTTCCTTGTTCTTTGGCAGGGAAGACAGGTGTGGAGGAAAAGGGGTACAATGGTTTTGATGGCTTGGAGGTCAAGTAGAGTCCCAATCCTAGCTTAAATTATCATTTTGCTCAATTCTGGCTCAAAATGGGCCACTATAGGATTTCCTACAAGATGTCTAGAGGATCCCCTGTTTTATTACAAAAAATAGTTCGAAAGCTTGGGAAGTGGTCTAGAAGGTGGAATGGAGCTTGGTAAAGGTGGATAATGGAAGAATAAGGCATGGAGGTGGTGGAAACTACCCAGAAATTAAGCAAGGGCTTCAAGATGGGTAGATTTGCTCAATGGAAATGACAATTTTTGCTTATAAAACAAAAATTTGGATTGAGACTTTAGTGGATTTTGGCGACATGGGTGGATGTGGTGAGATGAGGTCTCCCTACAATGTAGAAGCTCCTATAAAAACACATTAATTTCTACATCTATCCACAAATTCATCTATACATGGGAAAGATTTATTAAATAACGGAAAATTACTAGTCTAAAAATTAGAAATTCGAGAACTAGTGAGCTAGTAAATCTATCAAATGTCTAACCTAATCAAGTGAAAATGAAATGGAGTAAATTTTTATATTAAATATAATGTTTTTTTTGATCTAATTCAAGTGGAACCCACTTGATTGAAGCTCATTAACATGCTCTAAAAAATAGCAGACATTTGCTGCTATTTTCCACAAAGGAGTTCCAGAAATCTAGATTTGGGAATAAGAAGACTAATCCAAGTAGCTCAATGATTACTATGACCTTCCAAATCTTTTCCAAGGATGAAATGATGCTTTTGATCCTGCAAAAGAACTTACATCAACCATTTAACCCAATCCTACAACAAGAAATCATTAATACTAAATACAGAAATAGAAAGAAACAAAAACAAAAGATGCATGTGAATCAGAAGTGACAAGAAGAAAAGAAAATGATACAAAAGGGATCTGAGGCTGCTAGGATGGCCAAGCCCAGGTAAACTCATAGACCTGTGGAGAAGAACAAGATTTAGAAGCTGAACATGACACCAATCTTCATTATTTTCATCAATACATTTACATCCTTGCAACAAAATACAATGGAGTTGCAAAACTACGAGTTCTCTCCACAAGAAGACTAATAAAAATTTCTCCCTAGAGGAAAATTGATCCAGGTGGATCTTGGTGGCCACCTGCCAAGCCCACCTTGACCCCCACCATTGTTCTTCTCAGCATTTTCAGTTTCCTTAATTGTAGCACAACTTACTATTTTTAGCAGTTTTTCGGGTCCTGAACTTCCGGAGCCGTTTTGAGGCCCTAAACGACGTTTTTTGGGGAATCCAGGGGCAACATGGGTCCATGGAATGGACCGATGTTGCTCGTTCCAACAATGGTAGTGCTCGGATAGATCTTTCTAACGAGCTATTGTATGCGTCAAACGGAGATCGTATGCCAAAGTTACGACCCCGGGAAATTGATGTACCAATTTACCCCCAAACGGGGCCCATAGTTTGGCGTTTCATCTTCTAGGGTTAGGTTTTGGAATGTTAAAGGTTTTCTATTGTTTCTCAACAATAAATAGGCCTTCGAGCCTCATTGTAAGACAGTTCAGAGGCATGTAGCCACCACATCTCTTCTCAGAGATAAGCTACCATCGCCCTAGCTGGGTTATTTCCATTACTGTTTGTAAGCATATTTCAGTATTCTATATTAATGAAGTAAAGTATTATTTCCGCTGCATATCTATGTTTATGGTTATCTCTGTGTTTTATTGCGTTCCTGTTTAAATCCGGATCAGTGGTATCAGAGCGGTCTGCTTTTTCTCTGTTTTTCTTTGCATGTCCCCAACGAGGTCGGGATATAAGGAGTTAGGGCTTGAACTGGTCGAACCTTTGCAAGACCAGCCTCGCAAATCCTGATGGCCTCCCATGGCGGACGAGAAGAAAGACGAGGGGGCAGGAGATCCTATCAAAATCTTGCTCGAAGAAGCCCTCGAGCGACAACGGAACGCGATGATGGACAGTTTCGCCCAGATCCTTCAGCGGCTACCCAGAAGCGACACTTCGGCTTCTAGCAGCTACTCTGGAAATGCTGCCACACCCTTTAAGGTACAAGTTAATTTTGAAATCCCCATCTTCGAGGGTAAAATAGACGCAGATGCGGTAGATAAATGGTTAAATCTGCTAGAAGGGTATTTTTCTGTTCATGAATTTTCAAGTCGAGAAAAGATTGTTTTCGCTCTTCTCAAAGCAGCCCCCCACGTCAAGGACTGGTGGGAAACCTACTGCGAGCAGAAGGATGAAACTACCGGCTCACTATTTTCAGCCACACCCACCTGGAATTCATTCCACGAGGCCATCAAGGAGCAGTACTACCCTGTCGGAAGCTATGAGGATGAATACATAAAATGGACCACGCTGCGGCAGGGAAGGGACCAAGACGTGCCGGAGTTCACCAATATTTTCCATACCCTTCGCACAAAGTTGGGTATCAAGGATACGGAGCAGCATTTGATACTCAAGTACCGCGGCTGCCTACACAAGTACATTCAGGAAGAAATACAATTCTTGAACATCTCCTCACTCGGCGCAACATACCGATATGCCGTCAAGGTCGAGCAGAAGTTTAAACAAAAGAAGCGAGACTTTGGATCTGCGAATCTGAAGCAAGGGAAAGGTGCCCCTAAAACTTAGAACAAAGGGCAAAGCCAAGGTGGGGCAGCCCAAGACAACCCGCCAAAGCTGCAGACAAAGAATGGCACCGCGAAGACAAAAAAGGACACGGGAAAATGGTGTGAGTTCCATAAGAGCTCCACTCACAACACCAGTGAGTGTCGGGCCAAGCAGTCACTGGTGGCTGAGCTAAAGGGTCCAGAATCAAATGCATATTCCGACTTTGAGTCAAAACCTGACAAGGGAAATGAAAAAGGGAAGCAAATCATTGACGCGGATCCCAATGCCACTGTTGCTACCGCCAAGATCTAGAAAAATGAACCCGAAGATCCAGAGGAGGAGGAGCGTCTCTTCCACTCCCAGATGTGGGTAAAGGGCTCCCCGCTACAGTTCATTGTCGATAGCGGGAGCCAAAAGAACCTCATTTCGGCGGAGGTCGTGAAGCGGTTGGGCTTAGCGACCACAGCACATCCACAACCATACACCATCGGGTGGCTTCACCAAGGGCGGGATCTTCGCGTGAGCCAACAATGTCGCCTTCCATACAACATCAAGCCTTTCACGGATGAGGTATTGTGTGACATCGCTCCCCTTGAAGTTTGTGATGTATTATTAGGACAACCATACTTGTGGAAGCGACATGCTGTGTATGAATCAAGGCCCCGGGCTGTTATTGTTACATTGGGGAATAAGTTGTACAGGATACCAGAGGTAGCACCGCCTACCTCCATCTCCTTGATTACTACAAAACAATGCAGTAAGCTCATTTCCAAGACTGGGAAGTTTGTTTTCCTGATGATCCACCCTCAAGGAAAGAAGAAGCTGGTGGCAATGACCTCCAGACAGGATCCCTCCGCACGACAACTACAGATGGATAAGGTCGTGAAGGAGTACGAGGACATCTTCACCTCCCCTGCAGGGGTTCCTCTGCACTGTCAGGTCAAGCACTCCATCGATCTAACCCCAGGTGCGCCGCTACCCAATGGACCAATTTATTGGCATTCGGTTCTAGAGAACGATGAAATCAAGAGGCAGATTCAGGAGTTGCTGCAGAAAGGTCACATCCGTCCGAGTTCATCGCCTTGTGGGAGCCCGATCGTGTTGGTACAGAAGAAGGATGGGACTTGGAGACTATGTATTGACTATTGGCCGTTGAACAAGATCACTGTCCGTAATAGGTACCCGATCCCACGGATTGATGACCTCTTGGACCAACTAAAGGGAGCAAAGTACTTCAGCAAGATCGATCTAAAGTCAGGATATCACCAGGTACCAATCGAACCCTCTGATGTGTGGAAGACTGCCTTCAAAGCCAAGGAGGGCCTCTTCGAATGGTTGGTCATGCCTTTCGGATTGACGAATGCTCCTGCAACCTTCATGAGGCTAATGGATGACATCTTGCGGCCATTCACCAACTCATTTGTAGTGGTATACTTGGATGACATTCTGATCTTCAGCCAGAGTTGGGAAGAGCACCTCCACCACATCCGATAGGTTCTTCAAACACTGCGGCAACACAAGCTGTGTGCCAATTTGGAGAAATGCACTTTTGGCATGACCCAGGTTCAGTATCTGGGATACATTATTGATGAACAGGGGGTGCATGTGGATCCGGCCAAGATCCAAGTCATTCGGGATTGGCCATCCCCAACCACTCTGACAGAGCTCCGCAGCTTTCTAGGCCTTGCCAACTTCTATCGCAGGTTCGTGTTGGGGTTTTCTCATATCGCTTGGCCCTTGAGTCAAGTCACCAAGGGAGGAGTGAAAGCGAAATTATTTTGGTCTGAATCTCAACAAAAGGCATTCATAAAATTGAAAGATCGCCTTTGCACGGCACCAGTGCTCACGTTACCAGATTTACAACAACCATTTGAGATCGAGACAGATGCCTTTAACTATGCTATTGGGGCCGTCCTTACTCAACACGGGCATCCAGTGGCATATCACAGTGAAACACTTTCAGACACAGTCCAGAAGTATCCAACCTATGACAAAGAGATGTACTCCATTGTGCAGTCCTGCCGACAATGGAAGCATTACATTTTGGGGAAGGAAACAGTCATCCTCACAGACCACCGACCCCTGCAGTTCATACAGACCCAAGGGAAATTGCAGAATGATCGCCATCAGAAGTGGTCTACATATCTGCAACAGTTCCATCTGAATATCAAGTATAAGAAGGGCAGCACCAATCATGTTGCAGATTGCCTCAGTCGACCACCAATCATGGCGTTAACCACTGTGCTCAACTCTTGTGGCCATGAGACTTCTGATTGGCCACTTCTCTACAAAAGTGACCGAGAATTTGGCCACACATACCAGACACTCATGGGGGGTCAGCATGTTCCAGATTTTCACCTCCAAGCTGCACTGTTATGCCACCTGGGTCATCTTTGTGTTCCTTCAAGCGAGCGTGCCAAGATGATTTGGGAAGCACACTACAGTTGGGCTGCTGGACATTTCGGGGTGGAGAAAACAGTGGCAGTACTACAAAATATTTCTATTGGCCAAATCTTCGACAGGATGTCGCGAAGTACATCAGATCATGTACTGCCTATGCCATTACCAAACCGACCATCAAAAAGTAAGGCCTCTATACCCCGTTGCCTACCCCTAGTCGACCTTGGGAATCCATCTCCATGGATTACATGTCAGGGCTTCCTTCCACTAAGCATGGAAATGATTGTGTTTTTGTGGTCGTTGATAGGTTCTCAAAGATGGCCATTATGGGGGCCTGCAAGAAGAATATCACAGCAGAAGCCACTGCTAAATTGTTCTTTGAACGAGTGTGGGTGCACTTTGGGATCCCACAGTATATCATCTCAGATCGGGACAGTCGGTTCCTCAGTACATTTTGGTCCAGTCTCTGGTCAATGCTGGACACCAAACTCACTAAGTCCACAGCCTTCCATCCTCAAACTGATGGGCAGACCGAGGTTGTCAATCGGATGATTGTACACATTCTGCGCATGTACAACTCAAAGCATCCATGCACTTGGGATGAGAGCCTCCCCTATGTTCAGCACAACTACAACCGAGCTCTTCATAGCTCGACTGGCCACAACCCTTTTTAGGTGGGCTTGGGATTCCAACCACTATGCCCCATTGATGTGGCCCTGCCACTTGCAGCTACTCACACAGCTTCAGCTCATGTCTAGTCGGAAACAGATAAGGCTACCAGCTTCATTGAGCACATCCAACATATTCGCCAATAGGTCCATGACATTCTGGAGAAATCAAATGCCAAGTACAAGCAGGGACATGATCAACACCGGGTGCCACACAAGTTTCAGGTGGGCGACAAAGTCTGGTTGCATCTGCAAAAGGAACGCCTTACTAGAGCCTATCGGAAACTGAGACCACTCCGATACGGTCCTTACACCATTACTAAGGCTTTGGGGGACAATTCATTTGAGCTCAGCATTCCCCCATTCCTTGGCTTGCATCCAGTGTTCAATGTGGATCGCCTTCGGCCATACTTTCCACCATTGCTAGACACATCCGACATTGTAGAACAGCTCACACCCACAGAATTAAACCCAGATTGCATTGAACAAGCTGCAACTGATCGGATCATGGACAAACAGATCAAGAACACTCTCCAACAGAATATCCAACTATATCGAGTTGTCAAAGCAGGCCAACTCCTCCACCAGGGCAAATGGCTCACCAGGGACAAGGTTCAGCACAAGTTTCCTCACCTCATGGAGGAACTCAATGCAATGGGGACCATTGCTTCCTAAGGGGGGAGGAATGATCCAGGTGGATCTTGGTGGCCACCTGCCAAGCCCACCTGGACCCCCACCATTGTTCTTCTCAGCATTTTCAGTTTCCTTAATTGTAGTACAACTTACTATTTTTAGCAGTTTTCCGGGTCCTGAACTTCCGGAGCCGTTTTGAGGCCCTAAACGACGTTTTTTGGGGAATCCGTGGGCAACATGGGTCCATTCCCATTCCAACAATGGTAGTGCTCGGATAGATATTTCTAACGAGCTATTGTATGTGTCAAACGGAGATCGTATGCCAAAGTTACGACCCCGGGAAATTGATGTACCAATTTACCCCCAAACGGGGCCCATAGTTTGGCGTTTCATCTTCTAGGGTTAGATTTTGGAATGTTAAAGGTTTTCTACGGTTTCTCAACAATAAATAGGCCTTCGAGCCTCATTGTCAGACAGTTCAGAGGCATGTAGCCGCCACATCTCTTCTCATAGATAAGCTACCATCGCCCTAGCTGGGTTATTTCCATTACTGTTTGTAAGCATATTTCAGTATTCTATATTAATGAAGTAAAGTATTATTTCCGCTGCATATCTATGTTTATGGTTATCTCTGTGTTTTATTGCGTTCCTGTTTAAATCCGGATCAAAAATTCGACTTGGTACTTATAAAAAATGATTAGGAATCATTATCCATGAAAGGAGGAAGCTTTCCCCACCAAAATCCATTGATTAGTGGATCTAGTTCCCAATACTAGGAATCTGCATTAAATGGTAGGGAACACATTCCTAGATTTTCTCAATCATTGGAGTTCCACAATATGTGCCATAATTCCATAATATGTTGTTGATTTATTATTTAATATTGATCCTCCTGTAGGAGGGAGCAAGTCGCTGAGTTATCTCCTCCTCCAAATCTTCATGATTTGCCCAATATTCTCATAATATTCCACAAAAATAAATAATATTAGGCACAAATATGTAATTATTCATAAACATTCCTAATGAATATATTAAAGTTAAAAATACATTATCTAATGCAAAAAAAGAGGTTTAATGTGCTAAAGGATAGTTAGATGGGCCTTAATTTATGTTTAATTCAGAGGCATGTGCCTTAATTTATGTCTAATTTAGAGGCCCATCATACCCCCCTGTTGAAAGTGTTGCTCATCCTCTGAGCAACTTAGTGACCTCATTGTGCCTCATTCATGGCCCTAAGGGCCTCTCTCTTGTGCATTAAGAATCTTGGTTGTAAGTTCTGCAAGGACAAGCCCAAAAACATATTTGTTCAAAGAAAAATCATTGTTTTTTGAGACCATTAGCTTGCCTTCTTCTTTTATTTGTGGCCTAGATGATTGCCTAATGGCCTTGGAGTTTTCTGTTTTGATTAGGTCTCTCTTAGGAACTGCCTTTTTTGGGTTTTTTAGCACAATTTTCTCCTTTCTTCCTTCTTGTAGCAACATTCTTCCTTCCTGTAGTAGTCATTCCTTCTTCCTTCAGAGTCTTCTAACTGTATGGGAGTGATGAGAAATGATGTAGGTTTGTGAAAATGGAGAGGATGCTCTATTTTTTTTTTCAAGAAATTTGCAAGCTGAGACAGAGTGTAGGGTTTGTTCTTCAAATTATGAAATGGGATGGATGAATGATGGATAGATAGTGAATATGAAGTGGATGAAAGGCTTGGAGTGTTGTGGGGACTTTGCCTTCGCAAAAATTTCTTCTTTTAACTGTCGTCCTCATTCCTTGAAATCATCACCCTTCATAATTTGACTTTTCAACATTGCACGAGTGAAGGAGTGAGCTACAATTAACTACTTGAAGGCGGCTGAGACTACTGACCCATCCTTAGCTTATAAAACCTCATCTCTCATGCATTGACAACAAATTTATGACTATAATATGCTCAAGAGAAGAGGTCAAGAATATTTCATACCTGTACCTACCTGATGTTTATTGGAGAGACATGCATGCTTGATGCAGGAGCATTCTGCTCAAGAAAAACATTGTATATTTGGTTGAATTAGGGGATCTAAGGTTTTTGATTTCGTAATAGGAAAATTTGTATATTTTTAATAATGTGAGTGATAAATATGTGTGAGAGGTTTTAAATGTAAATATTCTCAATTATGTGAGAATATGAGAGATGTTAAACTTGTGAAGATCTCATAAAATCTTGTAGATTAGGAGATCGTAGAATAGGAAATTAGTTGAGTTAAAATTGGATTGAGAGATTTGGTATAATCTACTCATAAAGGCATAATTTAGATATAGAATTGTTGTTGAGATCCTCAAGGGCTCATTAAGATATTTTAGGAACTAGTTGAGAGATGTGGAGAAGAACTAGGAACCAGAATGATCCATAACCATGTAATTGTTCCCATAATTGTAAGCTTAAAGGGGCATATAGAGGTAGAGGTGTGAGAGAGAGAAGAGTGAGGATAAGTAGAGCTAGAAAGGCCAATAAGAGGCCAACTAATGTAAATCGGGCCTCACATACTGTATATATGAATTTGATTTATAGATAGCATCTATTTGCATCTCTGGAAATTATCTATGTTTGTGAAATCACAATTTGTTTCTGTGTGATATATCTGTAGGTTTATGGGTTGTATATGATTATGTTGATATTGGTTACGCATCCCTTGGCTCATGAATTAATCCATACTGTGTGTTTCTCCTATCGGTCACATACTTCATATATTATTTAGAGAGTTTTGTGTGATCTAATCGTTGAACTTCCATAATGTTGTAATCAGCTACAATGGAGTCCAAGGTGTCCATTTTTATCATGCCTACTATGTCAACATGATTTTTATGAAAGTGTCGAAGGGATTTGAACTTTTATTTGTTATGAATTGTAGCATTGTGCTATCCTCCAAACAAATTGAAGGTCAATAGTGGATGAATTGGCATGAAACGTTCTCAACAGTCAAAGATTCCGATCATTGAACAGCTTGCAGGTCGGCCAACTATAGCCATGGTGTTGATTGATTCAATAGCTATGTTGAGGATCTATTTCACAAGACTCTTGCATTGAAAATATCTCTATTAAATTTTTGTAACAAAAAAACCATCAATCACATAAAGGTCGCACCGAAAAATATAAAGGTTGCGCCGAAAAATAGAAGGGTCGTGCAGGAATAGAACGGTCGTGCCATGGGTCGCGCTTGCAGGAAAAGGGTTGCACATCAGGCAGAAAGGTCATGCCATGGGTCGCGCCTGCAGCAGAAGGGTCACACCTGAAACCGAAAGGTCGCGATATCCTACAGAAGGGTTTTGTTGGTTTAGGATTGTTTTTTTATATCAACTTTTAGGAGCCCATTTCGAACTTTGATTGCTAGTTCAAGTAGTCTCGTGTGTCTACTTTCTGTTGAGTCATCAAAATAAACAAAATACCCAAGGAAAGGCCTCAAAAAAATAAATTTTCCAACATCAACCTGCAGAAGTGTTGCGCTTGGTAAACTCTGAAAACCAATCCCTTCCTTGTTTATGTATAAT
Organism: Pinus tabuliformis; assembly: GCA_031772625.1. NCBI lineage: Eukaryota > Viridiplantae > Streptophyta > Pinopsida > Pinales > Pinaceae > Pinus > Pinus tabuliformis. The sequence continues at coordinate 1,869,437,834 of CM062817.1, forward strand.
TGATATGAGCACAATTTTAATCATAGAGTGAGGGATAGGAAGGGTTGAGGTCTCTTTGTTAAGAATTGTAGTGTAGTCTTAGTGTTTTAAGGCTACCGATTGTGGTTTCTAGACCTGGTAGGTCATCATTTTGGTATCAGAGTAGGTTAAAGTTATTTCGGTAAAACTAGAATAGAGCTATGCCCTTGAAGTTGTATATGCAGATACAATTGTGCTTGCAGAAAGAGGAGATTAGTAAAGACTGACAGAAGAAAGAAGGAAAACAAAGATAGTGTGATTTATGTGCATTTGTTAAAGATATTACACAGGAAGAAAGGATCAGATTTTAAATCTGATAGGCAGTAGGCACACAGAGATAAAGTGTGGCAGAATATTGGGAAGTAATTGATACTCTTAAGGAGAATTTACAGAGGAAAATGAACAAGGAATAGTCCATTCAAAGTGCAGATGAATGGTGGAACAAGATCATGTAGAGATCTTGAAGGTGATATGGTATGTTTTTATTTTTAACTTTGGTTTTGAGGATTGTAATTACAGATTTCAAGTTGCAGACAAAAAGGGTGTTAGCAGCAAAGACAACTGAGAGGAGTTGTAACAAAGAACTAGTTGTGTTCTCAAGTGGAAGAGCATGTGAGCTCTTAAACAGTGGCAAAACCTTGAATAATTCCAATAGAGGTTGGATAAGGAGGACAAGTGAATGTTCTCAAAGGAAGTGGAAGCTATAGAGCCTAAAAGAGAAAAAGAGAGTTGCTCAAAAGATGGTTCTAGAGGTAGAGAACCATAGATCAAGCTCAAGGAGATAGCTTGGTAAGGTAAGGTATCAATAGGCTAAGCTTAAGGAGAAAAGCTTGCTGAGATATCGAAGGTAGGTATGGAGACTTGCTGAAAAGAGAGGCTTAGGTGCAGTCCACAAGTGAATAGATGGAGTTCATAGAGGAGGAGAAGGTGATTGTTGATAATCATTGCAAAGGTTCGGGGAGAAGCCATAGAAAGGAGAAGGAAAATGCCAAGGAAAATGGCATGAGAAAGAGTCAAGAAGAGATTGACAGAGAGAAAACTGAGATAAAATTCTGTCTTGAGTTATTGATGGAGATGTTACAAAGGAATAAGGAAGATCAGAGGTATGGTTTGATTATGAAAAGAAAAGTCAAATGACATAGATTGCAAGTTAAGTGGGAGCATAGATTGAATGCTCAGCTGAAGGAAGAGTTACTCAGAGTAAATGAGCATGAGGATGGAGTTTTGGTATGTGAACCAAAACATGTCCCATTGATTTTTGAAATTAATGAAGATACAAAGGAGAAATCTATAGAGGATCTTCTGAATCATATGAAGGATTCAGAGCAGCAAGAAGACCTAGTGGTTGAAGCATCGAGTGAGACCGCAAGGTCTTATGTTTTTAAAATTGACAATTTGTGTATGATTGCAAGTATTAGAGGTATTGCAAGAGATAGGCATGGTTTTGAAGATGTCTTCAAGACAGATGAAGATCTTGAAGTAAGATATGATGAAGAAAACCTCAATAAGGAAGGCTTTGAATGGTTGCAACAGAAGGAGTTCATTGATGAGTTACATAATGGGAGAAGACAATCATCTGAAGCTGTCATGGAGATAGAATATCATAATATTATTTTGATGAAGAATGAAAGAACATTGTCTCAGAGTGGTAAGCCAATGAATTTGACTAATGTTATTGAAGAACAACTATGAGAGAATGCTAAGGCAGAAGACAGGGCAAGGATAGCTCTTGAAGAGGGATTAAAAAAAGACAGTAATGCAAAATGTGTTGAAGAAGGAGGTGAGGCAGATTTGTCTCAGGAAAAAAAGAAGACAGTCATAGGACTGAATAAAGAGGAAGGACATCTACTGAAAGATGTTAAGAAAGAAGAAGAACATATTGAAGACTATAAACAACATCATTATTAAGTACTTGTGAGGTGTCAAAGATAAATTGAGTTGTTGGAGTATTTGCTGAAAGAACAGGAGTATGAGAATGTGAATATAGTCAGAAATGAGGGAGTGTCTCAAGATTTGATTAGGACAGAGATATGTGTTAGTTTCCAAGTTTCTGATGTACTTGCTAACATAGAAGAAGAGGTGGATGAGTATGTAGTTAGAAAGATGATAGACAATTTACTTCTTGAAAGTAAATTTGAAGATAAGAAGAAACAAATGGAAATTGCAGAGGAAGATGTTTTCAAAGACATTAAGGATGTATGGATGGCAGAAAAATTTGAAAAGAGAAGCCAACAGATTAAAAATGAATGTGCAAAATTGCAGCAGAGAAAGGATTTCAGGCAAGTTGTTGAGACAAAAGGATTCCATGAGAAAGTAGAAATTGATTTTGTGATTGAAGAACTGTGGAAATTGATGATGAGACAGTCTAGATGGAGACAACAGATAATAGAAGGGATGATCAATCAGAATTTGAAATTGATTGAAGAAATGAAAATGAACCAGAAGACAACAGACATGCAACAACAGTAAAGGTGCAGAGCATTTGGACAATTACAAATTAAGGTTTGGGATCCTGGAGGTAGCAAGTCATTAAGACTTGTAGCTGTCACATTACTACAGAAAAGTGACAGACCTCATAGACAAGAGTCTATGAATAATTTTTTCTACTGTGGGAGTCTGATGCAGGAGCATCTTGCTCAAGAAAAACATTGTATATTTGGTTGACTTAGGGGATCTGATGTTTTTTATTTCTTAATAGGAATTTTTGTATATTTTTAATAATGTGAGTGAGAAATATGTGTGAGAGGTTTTAAATGTAAATATTCTCAATTATGTGAGATTATGAGAGATGTTAGACTTGTGAAGATCTCATAAAAATCTTAGAGATTTGGATATCCTAGAATAGGAAACTAGTTGAGTTAAAAGTGGATTGAGAGATTTGGTATAATCTGACCATAAAGGTAGAATTTAGATATAGAACTGTTGTTGAGATACTCAAGGGATCATTAAGAGGTTTTAGGAACTAGTTGAGAGATCTGTGGAGAAGAACTAGGATCCAGAATGATCCATAACTATGTAATTGTTCCTATAATTGTAAGCCTAAAGGGGCATGTAGAGGTAGAGGTGTGAGAGAGAGAAGAGTGAGTTTAAGTAGAGATAGAAAGGCTGATAAGAGGTCAAATAATGTAAATCCGGCCTGTCATATTATATATATGAATTTGATTTATAGATACCATCTATTTTCATCTCTAGAAATTATCTCTGTTTGTGAAATCGCAATTTGTTTCTGTGTAATATATCTGTAGGTTTATGGGTTGTATATGATTATGTTGATATTGGTGACGCATCCCTTGGCTCATGAATTAATCTATAATATGTGTTTCTCCTATCAGTCACATACTTCATACATTATTTAGAGAGTTTTGTGTGATATGATCGTTGAACGGTTTGAGGGAAAGTTATTCCATATTGATGCAATCAGTTACAATTGAGTCCAAGGCTTCCATTTTTATCATGCCTGCTATTCCAACATACTTTTTGTGAAAGTGTCGAAGGGATTTAAACTTTTATTTGTTATGAATTTCAACATTGTGCTATCCTTTAAACAAATTGAAGGTCGATAGTGGATGAATTGGCATGAAACGTTTCCAATAGTCAAATATTTGGATCATTGAACAACTTGGAGGTCAGCCAACTATAGCCACATCGTTGATTGATTCACTAGCTATGTTGAGGAGCTACTTCACAAGACTATTGCATTGAAAATATCTCTATTAAATTTTTGTAACAAAAAAACCATCAATCATAGAAAGGTCGTGTCAGAAAACAGAAGGGTCGCACAGGAACAAAAAGTTCACGCCATGAGTCGTGCCTGGAGAAAAAGGGTCATGCATCAGACATAAAGGTTGTGCGTTGGTCGCGCCTATAGCATAAGGGTCATGTCTGAGATAGAAAGGTCATGCCAGCCTACAGAAGGGTCATGTCAATTCAGGATTGTTTTTTTTTATCAACTTTTAGGAGCCCATTTTGAACTTTGATTGATGGGTCAAGTAGCCCCATGTGTCTACTTTCTGTTGAGTCATCAAACTCGAAAAAATACCCAGGGAAAGGCCTCCAAAAATTAAATTTTCCAAAATCAGCCTATAGAAGCGCTGCGCTTGGTAAACTCTGAAAACCAATCCTTCCTTGTTTATGTATAATTGATATGAGCACAGTTTTAATCAGAGAGTGAGGGATAGGAAGGGTTGAAGTCTCTTTGTTAAGAGTTGTAATGTAGTCTTAGTGTTTTAAGGCTATCGATTATGGGGTATAGACCTGGTAGGTCATCAATGCTGGTGTTGAGTTGATGTTGTTGTGATGCTCATGACTCAGGTACATCTTCTTGACTACCGTTTTCTTTTTTGTTGATCTTATTTTGCTGATGGGTTTTCTTCTTGTTGATGTGCAAGTGCTGGCTTCCTCTATTGTTGCTGAGCTCTAAAGAACTTTAAGTGTGCCTGTAGTTATGCTTATCCTCTTTCAATCATGGTGTTGAAGGTTAGGCCTGGAGCTTGCTATTACTTCAAAATAGGCTGCTACAGGGTTTCCTATAGTACTACTACAGGAAGTCCTGTAATTTCCCTTTCTTTGAATTTTTGTTTCCTTTCTCTGTTGGAGGGTAAATAGGTATTGGAATGAGTGGAAGGTGTGGCCATAGAGTGACATGGTCATGATGGGTGTTGGCTGAGATGTGGTGAAGTCAATGTCCTTTTTTCCTATCCCAAAATAGGTCTACATCATAATTTTTCCATCGGACTGTCTTTCCTGTAAATTTTCAAGACTTCCTGTAGTACTACAGGAAACTCCTATGGTACTTACAGGAAATCCTGTAGAAAGCACAGACTTGCTTGAAATTGGAATTTTTCTGTTGCTAGAGATGAGTATGGATGAAGGAACATGGGTATTATGGATGAAGAAAAACATGGGGCTTTGTATGGCTTGCTGCCCTTTGATCTCTGTGTTTATTATCTTCTTGCAAACCTGCAAAAACCAGAATTGTTATGAGTGGGTAGGTTTGAGGTCCCTGCCATTATTTTTGTGATTTTTCACTTTTTTTTTTTGAAAGAAAGCCAGGTTGCCTTAAAGGAGGTTTTCATCCTGGTTGTTTTCCCTGGTCACCTCAAAATAATTTTTCACCCAGAGGTCTTTTTTTTCTTTAATGTAAGGCGGAGCAGAATTTGAAGATGGATTTTGGTTAGATGAAGTGCATGAGTGATGAAAGTGGTGTTGGGGGACCTATATAAACCTTCCCTAAAGAATACATGACCTTTTGACCCATTTCTCCATCATATTGCCTCTTGTAGCTTCTTCTCGGCTTTCTTGTAGAGATCCTGTAGTAATTCAGGACAACCTCTTGTAGCAGACTTGTTTTGTCCATATCTCCCAAACGGTAAAATGGATTGGCATGAAAATTTCTAAGCATGTTTCCATCATCATTATGCACCTCCCCATAAAAAAATCTTCACCAATGGATGCACAACTAAATTTTTTTGAAGGTGATGGAGGCTTATTTCTTGGAAACCGTGCACTAGAATTTGATAAAATTGCTTGAGCATGTTACCATCATCCATATGCATATCCCCCTAAAACAGATTTGCAAATGGATGCATGGTTTTTACAAGTTATGGAAAAAATAAATTTCTTCTCTATGTATTTTTGTTTCGTGTAGTAAAACAGAGCATTCCTATAGCTTTTTAGGACAACAAGCAAACTGAATGGGAAAAGCTTGAGAATGATGGGTTGATGGTGGAAATAGATGAGGGTGATGGATTGGCATGGCCTTGGCCTTGTTGGAGCATTTGAGAAAAGGAGGAGAAAATTAAAATTTAACTTCTTTTGACTAGGCTTGACCAATTTTTCTTTTGGTACCAACTTGTTTTTGTTACTTGCAGATGTTGGAGAGTACATGCATTCATCAGAGAGATACATGGAGCAAAGATTTTTTATTTTTTCCTTTTTTTTTTCTTTTAGGCCTACTAGCCGCCTCAAAGGAGGTTTTCACCTAGGATGTTTTCTTTTTTCCTCTTTTTTCTTTTTTTCCAACCCATTGACCGCCTCATGAAGGTTTTCAATCAATGAGCCAATCTCAAGCACCTAAAAGGAAGTTTTCCCCTAAGATTTTACTTGTTTTCTCTTATTTTTCATTTTTTTTTTCTACCCTACTCTAATTGAAAAACAAAATCACTTTCGAGTATAAGAATACTTCCAATGGAGCCATGTGCACATCAATATGACAGACAAACTGATTTGTAGGCTTGCAATATATGACTTGACATGTACCTGGATTTCAAAGACCAAATGAATTGACTTTGAAAGGATCAATCATAGTTGAAGAAGAGAATGATGCTCCATCTTGTTGATTTTCTGGAACCAAACCTCAATATAACTTTGATGTCCTTGGTTTTCTTACTTATCTAGATCATTATTCATGTCTTCTTCTACTATGACCTTCAAATATTCCTATATTTTCTATTTTTTCTCTTGAATACATTGAGTATTTGATGGCAATTGTTAGTTCTAGTCTTCGCAGCCTATCACCAAGGATCAAAATGGGCTCTTACTATGTCTGGTTTTCAGAGATGTTTTGCACATGATCTTCAGTGCAAATCATATCCTAAGTATTTCCATCATAATAAGCTCGAAAAAATATTTCCAACAGTGTATCACACTCTCATAACTGGTTTTTGGATCAGAAGGTATGATCGAAATGAACGAGTGATTCTTGGTTATGCATGTTTTGAAGTCAGTCGCTGCACACAATGACAAGTTTAGTACAAGATCAGTTTATGAAATAATGGTAAGGAATTTTTCAAAAGTGAAAGAGGTTTTTGTCCATCACATACCAAATAACAAATTTCTCCGTCATTTTATGCACAGGTGCTACTATGTGGGAGATATGCACTGATATTTGGAGCCTACATTAAAACAAAGCAAATTTTTCATATTTTTTACTGTTTTAGTTATTTTAGTGCGGTGCCATTTTACAACAGATGGAATGTAATTTTGAAAAACCCAATGAGGTTTTTGTTAACCACGAGTCATGTAACAAAAACCTCTTTCATTTTATTCACAGGTGTCGTGAATTTGAATATGTGACTAGATCTTTATAGCTCATTTTGACAGATTTAAGTTTTTAATGATTTTCTGTTTTAGAGATGATTTTGTGGCACAGATTCCGAGCAACTAGAAACAAATTTCCAGAATTTGAGAGAGGTTTGTCTCTAAAATGACCTTATCTACAGAAACCTATTTCCGTTTTGTAACAAGTGTTATGGTTTAGGATATGCGAGTTCATCTTCAACACCTATTTTCAGAAATTCAGTCCAAGTTTAATGTAACTGATTCTATTTTGAAGAAGATGGTTGAGCTCAATTCCCTTAATACAGGGATGAGCTAAATGCATAAATTTTATGAATTTCATAGTGTAGAGGTTTGATTTTTATAGCAGAGAGGTTGTCTTGGCTTTGTGTAAATTCTTTTCCTGAATATCATTTTAATAAAGCAGTCTTTTTCGCTTTGGATCTGGGATTCATCACGGTGCTGATGCTTAGTATGTTTTTCCTGTAATTCATTTACACATTATGTTTTTTCTACCTTGTTACAGCATTATCTAAGTGATATGTTAGGAATTCATCCATAATAATGCTCCTTTCATGATGATTTTGTTGTTAGTTGTAATGGTTGTCTTAGTAGAATTCATCATTCGCTAGATGCTCTGTTGAGCAACCTCATGATTCTCTTTCATTTAAAGTTGCTATTGCAGATTCATCCTTTGTCTGATGCCTGCAGGGCAGCGGGATTTCTCCCTCATACTTCTCACACTTACAATCTTCACTTGGCTGAACATGGCACTTAATTTGCCCCAGGTTTGCTGGTAGAACCTGACATTGATTCCATAGTCCAATCACCCTTTCTCTTGCTGTTTTCGACCTAAAAAAAATCCAATCAAATCCTCTGAGCTACTATACCTAGCCTAAAATCCATATTTTATTCAGTCATCTTGACTGAAATTCACAAGGAAAGAGCCCTCTCCCGACCTGGTAGGGCTAGCTACCAGGTTAAGCTTGGTTTGTGGTTATCTTAGGATTGCCTTCCTTCAGCCTGAGGTCAATCTAGGCTCTAACAGTAACCATGAGGAAGATTTCTCAATATCTAATTTTGTTGTCTACTCTCCATCAAGTGTAGCCCATGATTCTTTGATCTTCTCTTTTGAATCTTCTTTTTCTACATGTTTTCCTTCAATGGCATCAAGAGAATCCTTTTTTTCATATTATTCCTAAGTTGAGATGAATACCATTGAGATCGAAAGGAGATATTTGGAAGTTTTGTACCTCAACATTGTAAGTGGGTTGAGCTACTTCATTGTATGGGTTTGGAAATGGTGGTATAGGTAGTTGAGTGGGAGTGAATGTTTGATATGGATGTGGTTGGGGTTGTGTTTGTGGTGGAGGTGAATGGTAGGGATAAAATGGAGATGGGTATGGAGGATATTGAGGATATTGTGGATGGCTCCCATGAGTTCCTTGTCAACCTTGTTGCCAAGATTGGTTTCGGGGTTGAGATGGCCAAGGTTGCCAAGGAAAGGGTGTGTTCCAATTACTTTGAGATGGATGTGCATAATATTGAAATTGTGAATTAGGCTCTTGCATCATGTCAAGTTGAATAGGCTTCCATGGTCCTCTTGGAGCTACATAACATAGATGCATTAGCAATTGACTTGCTCCATTGTCCTCTTGCTTCAACATTTGTAATGAGGGGCAATTTTTAACATCATGTGGTTCTACATGGATGACACAAATATCAACATCTTCTTTTTTCTCATTTTGAATTCTTAACATTTCTACTTGTTCACTTAGATTGCTAAGAATTTTTGTTTTAAAGTTATTAAGAAAATTTCCAAGGTTAGCTTGACTTACCAATCTTGATGTTGATTTACTTACTCTTTCCCTTTCTCTTGATATGTTTTTGCATGTTTCACAAATTTATTCAAATGATAGTTGGTATAAATCACCTCCACTCATGAGATCAAGGAGATCAATCCACTCATCCCTAATTGTGCTAAGTAAGAGGGTTTTTAGTTTGTCGGATCCTAAATGATGTAGTTTTTCCCTCTTAACATTATACATGAACCTCTCTATTAGATCCTCTAGACTCTCATCTTCTCTTTGATTCATTCTAAATATTTCTTCTTTGAGATCACGATCTTTATATTTTTATATAAATATCTTTTGCATATCATTCCATGATCTTATTGAATTAGTCCCTAAATTCATGAACCATTTAAGATCTCTATCCTTCAATGTTGTCGGAAACAATCTTAGTTTCTGAGTTTTTAATTAGTAACCATAAGATCTACAAAAAAATTCAAACTCAAAGAGAAGGGTTTCTGGATCCTTTGACCTCAGACCATGAAATTTTGAAAGAAAAGATGGAGGGATGTTCTTCGTGTGTACATCGATATTATATCTTGAATGGGAAATCCAAGAGGATATTCCTCATTGTCATCACCTCCATCCATTTCTTCTACATTCTTTTCCATCTCTTTTTCTTCTACCTGTAAAAGTGAATGGGGATGTGGCTCTTACTACACCACGTGATCAAATGGGGGTGGGTGGGTTGGTGTTGGAGACTTTTTTTGTTTTTATGATTGAATGAAAACACTAAAGCAATGCACTTTTCTATTTTTGAAATGAAATATGCATAATGCAGTTTTTTTTTTGTTTTTGCAAAAAGTAAAAAGAAATGAATCAACTAGGGAAGAAAACAATGCATACTTGACACCTCCCCGGCAACGGTGCCAAAAAGTGATGAGCCTCGATTTGCAACAAGAATGCTCCAACTCTCAAGGCTACCGACTTTAATTATCAACCCGGGGTTCATACAAACTTAAGAAGTATCGGCACTATATGTGAAGCATGCAATGTGTCCTTCCTTTGATGTCATGATGTAATGGAGAGCATGTACTAAAATCAAATCCTAAACTAATTGCAGAAAATGAAATGCTCGAAATGGAAACCTTAATCTATTGCAAGAAATAAAGTAGAAGGAAAGAAACGTATTCTAATTGCATAAAGTTCATGAACTAAATGTACAAGAAACCTAGATTAACTCTATTTATCACATGTGATGATTTAAACTAACTGAGCATGGAGTCTGATCTAGGGAGTATTAACTACTATGTGCATGTGCTAATTAAGAAATAAAAAGAACTATTTTTCTTTATTTTTTCATTTTATAAATGCAAATGGTAATCTTTCCTTGTTCTTTGGAATGGGAGACATGTGTGGAGGAAGAGAGGTACAATGGTTTTGATGGCTTGGAGGTCAAGTAGAGGCATATTTCTAGCTTAAATGATGATTTTTCTCAATTCAGTGTCAAAACAGGCTGCTACAAGATTTCCTACAGGATGTACTAGTTCCTACAGGATCCCTTGTTTTGTTAGATCTAAGACTTTTGTGATCCATAATGTAGAGAGAAGTCTTTCGGGTTAACCACATAGTAAGGATTCGGCCAATGTTTCGAACCAACTAATGTGGTTCATCCTCAGGAAAAGGTGAGAAACCACACGATCTGAGAGAATAAATAACAGGGATGCATCAAGGTTTAGGGTAAGCCGTTCAAAACTAGCCATTGGTGAAATAAAATTATTAAATTAGAAACTAACGGTTACGTGTTAATTAAATATTTAATATTGAATTTGTAACTTATTTATCCAATTAAATAATAATATGATCTAAGATTAATTAATTAATATAATATCATAAGTTAGGGTTGATTTATTCAAGGTAAGTTAGGTAGAAGACTAGTTGTTATCTTTAATAGATTAGTTAATAATAATTTTAAAATAATAATTAATGTAATTATCAATATAGAATAATAATATTTTCTAAGCATAATTTATAATATTAATAGTTAGGTTTAACCTATTTAATGAGAATAAAACTAGCTGTTATAATCAATTAGTTAATAATATTATTAAAAATAATATATATAAGAATCAAAGATTGAGGTTAGTTATAATAATTCCCTACCTAGTATCTAATCTCAACCTTTGAATATTATATATATATTATATTTAATAATATTATTAACTTATTGATTATAACAGCTAGTTTTATTCCCATTAAATAGGGTAAACCTAACTATTAATATTATAAATTATGCTTAGAAATATTATTATCCTATATTGAAAAATATATTAATTATTATTTTAAAATTATTGTTAACTAACCTATTAAAGGCAACAGCTAGTCTTCTACCTAAGTTACCTTGAATAAATCAACCCTAACTTATGATATTATATTAATTAATTAATCCTAGATCATATTATTATTTAATTGGATAAATAAGTTACAAATTCAATATTAAATATTTAATTAACACATAACAGTTACTTTCTAACTTAATAATTTTATTTCACCAATGACTAGTTTTGAACGGCTTACCCTAAACTTTGATGCATCCCTACTATTTATTCTCTCAAAACGTGTCATTTCTCACCTTGTCGTGAGGATGAATCACATTAGTTGGTTCAAAACATCGACCCAATCCTTACTATGTGATTAATTCGAAAGACTTCTCCTTATAAAGCTTAGGAAGTGATCTAGAAGGTGGAATGGAGCTTGGGAAATGTGGATAATGGAAGAATAAGACATGGAGGTGATGGACACTACCCTGAACTCAAGCAAGGGCTTCAAGATGGGTAGATTTTCTCAATGGAAATGGCAATTTTTGCTTATAAAACAGGAACTCGGATAGAGACTTTAGTGGATTTTGGCGACATGGGTGGATGAGGCAAGATGATGTCTCCCTACAATGTAGAATCTCCTACAACAACACACGTTATTGTTTGCATCTATCCACGATTCATCTATACATGGGAAAAATTTATTAAATAACGGAAAATTACTAGTCTAAAAATCAGAAATTCAAGAACTAGTGATCTATTAAATCTATCAAATGCCTAACCTAATAAAGTGAAAATACAATGGGGTATATTTTATTATTAAATAGATTTTTTTTTTATCTAATGCAAGTGGAACCAACTTGATTGAATCTCGTTAGCATGCTCTAAAAAATAACAGAGATTTGCTACTATTTGCTACAAAGGAGTTCTGGAAATCTAGATTTGGGAATAAGAAGACTAATCCAAGTAGCTTAATGATTACTATGATCTTCCAAATCTTGTAGCTTAATGATTACTATGATCTTCCAAATCTTTTGCAATGATTAAATGATGATTTTGATCCTACAAAATAACTTACATCAACCATTTAACACAATACTACAACAAGAAGTCATTAATACTAAATGCAAAAATAGAAAGAAAAAAAACAATAGATGCATGTGAATCAAAAGTGACAAGAAGAAAAGAAAATAATACAAAAGGTCTTTGAGGCTCCTCGAATGGTCAATCCCAAGGAAACTCAGAGACCTATGGAGGAAATCAAGATTTAGAAGCTAAACATGACACCAATCTTCATTATTTTCATCAATACAATTACATCTCTACAAGAAAATATAATGGAGCTGCAAAAATACGAGTTCTCTCCACAAGACTAATAAATATATATCCCTAGAGGAAAATTCGACTTGGTACTTATAAAAAATGATTAGGAATCATTATCCATGAAAGGAGGAAGTTTTCCCAACCAAAATCCCTTGCTTAGTGGATTTGGTTCCCAATACTAGGAATTTGCATTAAATGGAAGGGAATATATTCCTAGATTTTCTCAATCATTGGAGTTTCACAATCTGTGCCATAATTCCATAATATCTTGTTGATTTATTATTTAATATTGATCCTCCTGTAGTAGGGTGTAAGTCCCTAAATTATCTCCTCCTCCAAATCTTCATAATCTACCCAATATTCCCATAATATTCCACAAAAATAAATAATATCACAAATATGCAATTATTCATAAACATTCCTAATGAATATATTAAAGTTAAAAATACATTATCTAATGTAAGAAGGGAGGTTTAATGTGCTAAAGGATAGTCATATTGGGCCTTAATTTATGTTTAATTTAGAGGCCCATCAACTATGCACATATCTTTCTTTGACAATTTTTAGTTAATATATGCCTTGGCTTCGCACATGTGTTATTTAACATATCACTCATTTCACAAAAAAATTTAATAATATTTTCATGTTCTAACCGACAATGGACTCTAGGTGGTTTGGTCCATAATCAAAGACATTTGTGTAAAATACTTATTTGAATTAATCATCTACCATGCACTTAGTATTCCTTACAGGAGGTTCTTACATTATTCAATAAAAATTTTGATAAAAAAATAATGTACAACAAGTTTTATTATCTTCATTACTAAAATATAATGGTTATATGTTTTAGTCTTTTAAAATTCAAGTAATGTTAATTATTTAAATACTTTGTTTTTAATTTAGTTAATTTTGTTGTATGAATTGCAAAACTGTAGAGGAAGAGATCATTGTGCTTGTTCTGTACTCTTCACAATGAAATATTCTTTCTCACCTCTGTATTCCATACAATGAAAATGTAACACTAATTATTGCTATATACACTAAACTCCAATGTAGGCTTATGGCTATAAATATTAAACTCTAATGTAGGTTCAAGAACTATGTTATACAGTAACACTGGAAAATAATGATTCAATGGACATTTGTTAACATTGAATGAATTACCATTTTAATGTGAAAGGTTAAGAATTTTTAGTGTCCGAAATAATGACTACGCAAAAAAGAATTATGTATGGAAGAACCTTTGTGTTGTGTGTTTCACATCTCTGCTAACATTTCCCTAAGGAACAAATTGATGCCATGGTAGTTTGCTATTTCTTTCTCTTTCTCTTCATCTTTGCGAGGCATCAATTTTCATGATTTTTGGACACATGTGAAATGTCAGATAAACTTAATCAAGTTTTAGTGACACACATTAACATTTATTAGACAATTATTTAAGGATTACTTGTACTTCTAGCAAAGGCTACAATGTCCCTAAATGTAAAGATACTTCTTAAATTTGTATAGATGTAATACAAGGAGGGTGATAATGCATTAGTACCTAATTGACACATAATCAAAATATTGCTCAAGTGCTTAATAACATTTAATGTAACACATTGTGTAATAATTAGTAGTTATAAACAAAGAAATAATGTGCAAAGCACTTTGTCCTCAACATTAAAAAAATAATTGTAAATTATTTTGACATTTGTTTTTGGCTAATCCATGTGTAATTTGTCCATTGTGCACTATTTTTGCTACTTAATACATGTACATCGATGATATTAAAGCAAAAGTGATTAGCAAAAAAAACAACAAAAGAATTTTGGACTTTCGATATTTATTTGCACTACTTTCCTTTAATGTGCACTTTGGTATTTTCAATTACAATTTATTAAGTTTTCAAAATATCGATAAATCTATAGTTAAATGAAAAAAATTATTTGCACTCATATGATTAACCCACTTTCTTTTATCCATGAGGGCTTTCACTAATTGAGCGCATATAGATAAAATGTGAACTTGGCAATGAATGTGAATAATAATGTTAAGATTTGAAGAAGCAAAGTGACAAATGTGAACTATGTTTCAAAATCCTTTGATTTCCAACAAATAGAAAAACACATTGAATATAGAAATATTTCCATAAACTATTAATTCATGATTGATAACATTAGTTTCTGAAAATGTTTGTCATAAATCATGGGGAAATTTGTTTGCGACCAGCTAGAATGCGTTATGACAGTTAGCTTTGTACTGTGATCTTCAAAATCATGTCTCAGGTTATCCATAAATCAAATTTGGTTCAACCTTTTTTGTACTATGATATCAAAGAAAATGAATCAACATCGACATAGTGGTGGGGACAACTCAACCACCAAATCAGTTTTTGCTAGAGGCAACTAAGCATGTTTGCACACAATATTTACTAGTTTTGTATTTACAATTATTATTGATAGTTTCTAGGCTAATTGTCATAATAAAAAATAACTCATACTTATTTTATATCGTAAATTTCTATCTCTAATCACACATAATTCAATGATATTAAAACAAGAGAAAATGTGGAGTGAGTGGACAAGATGGTTTTGGAATATTAATATTTATTTCCATTACTTTCCATAAACGTTGGTTTTTATATTTTCAATTTCTATTTATTGAGAGTGTCATATGCAGCATTTTCCACACAAGAAATAGTAACAACTGTTAATTGGGATTGGAGTGGAGAATTACAAATCTAAGTGGGATTGATATGAAAATAGGTAGAAAACAAAGGAAACAAACTATTTACACTCATACATTGAACTAATTTTCTTATATATATGAGAAATTTCACTAGTGCTTTGCATATCAGTTGCATATAAATATATGAATGGAGAAGAAGAGAAACAATGACATTTGTACTAGTGGATTGATGAATGTTGTAGCAAATAAGTGCTTTAATTTGTGAGAATAAAATACGTTCTTGATCTCAAAACTAGTTGGATTCAAAATTATTCAACAATTCATTTCTCACTTTCTCAAGTTCTTTCCCATCTTTCTCTCCAAGATATTTTTTTCTTTACACAGACATCTAGGGAATTCTATTAGCTCTTTTCATGCTTGATGAACACATCAACTACAACAAATGTTCCAAAATCCATTCTCTTTTCTTTCTTAGTGATACAAAATGGATTATATAATTCACTAAGCTAATCTAAATTTCATTCAAACTACTTTACAATTAGTCAATTTTTAAAGAAATAATAGATTCATTATGATGCCATATATTTGATGAGTTACCCTAGTTGCCTAAATTGCAACTGAACAAAGAACCAATGCAAGTTTTGTATCGCATAATGCGCAAGAAATTAATTTGTTTAAATATTTGTCTAATTCAAAATATGTTTGCACAACAAATCATTTAAAATACTTACAAAGAAAAACAAATAAAATACTGGAAGTGGATACTAAAAAAATTATCTCTTCAACCCAACATTAGCAAGGAAAAAAAGCATAAGAAAGATGTGTAAATCCTACACAACAATTTCCAACTTTGACACTCGGTATTGGTGCAACCTCATCCTCTAGTCTAGGAAAGAGAAAAGCTTCTACCACTGTAAAATTGGTTCATATTGAGCTATCATGTCACCGATATAATGAAGAGTCTCTTCAGAGATTCAATCTAAAAAAAGTGCATAGATTTCAAATAGCCAAATCTAAAAGTCCCACAAATAGAGAAGGCATTGAACAAGCTATAACTATGGAAAATCACAGTAGTGTACCACCTGATTGGGTTACTTCTTGTTTAGTGGAGAACCAAAAAATAATGGAGTGGATTATAGAAGAGGTCATTATTTTTTATGAACATCTTGTCACATTGCAAAATGCAAAATATGACAAGGGAAACAAAAAATTGAGAATTGAAAAGGTAAAAGTTCATAATAAAAAGATTATTGATCAAGAACAAATGAATATTGATATGTTTGGCATTGGAGATAAGAGGCTCATGGTATTCCATCAATCCATCGGCTGTGAACTTACACAGTCTATTGATAAACAAACTACAAAAATCTAAGACTGGAAAAAGATTAAAATAACTAGAAGGCACTCTAAATCTAGGTCCTCTATTAATGACTCCATTGGAAATATCCACACCATCAATGCCAATTTTTTCTTTTGCAGCACCACTCAGATCTAATAATGTTGTTAATATGGTTAATGTAGTCAAATCATATATCACCAATGGCATAAACCAAAGATTAGAAACTATTGATCATGCATGGAACCCAACTTTTGATCTAACACATTTGCAACAGAAAACTAAGACATTTTTGAATTTGGTTAATATTAACCTTGAGCTAGACAAGAATTTCATTAACAATGATTTAGTTACTTTTAGTCAGAAGCTTGCATTACACTCTGATATAGAGGAAAAAAAGAACTTCCAAATGCTAATCAAATAAAGCAGGTGGAATCTAGATTGTCTGAGAGAATCAATACACTAGAGGAAATTATTTTCTGAATGTGATATCCTACGTAGGAAAAGTGGTGATTCATATCTGACAATCATAGAAATTGTACAACATGTAAACGGTCCATGCATGGTATGCAATTATGAATTAATTTCAAGAGACACACTAAAACATGAATTAGACAAGCTAAAGCAGTCAAAGGAAACAAAGTTTGATGACATAACTCATTTCACTGCAGGAGAAGTTACCAAATAGATAATTAATTATGTTAGAATGAATAACAAGAAATTTATCTTGGCTCTGCAATTGCAAGAAGAAGCTAGAAAAATTGAAAAGGATATATTTAGTAAAAAAAGTCAAAATGGAGATTACAATTTCTCATGACAAATATTTGATTAAAACAGCAATAAAAAAAATTGTTGAAGAAATCATGAACTCAATAGACATCTAATAGAAACATAGTCACGATGCATGCTTTTACATACTTTAAGTGTTCTCAAATCCTTCAACATTTGATTTTTTGTTTACTAATATTAGATAATTTAGCTTTGTTGATTATGTTATGATGACCTTAGCTAATTACTTTATACAAATTCTTGTTTTTTGTTGAACATGTATTTTTTGTATTATGATTCATGAGAGCAAAATCCCATTTCCCATCAAAGAAAATGAATTTACTTTTACGATTTTGAATCAATATTTTAAATTCTCGGTGCTAAATTCTATTTTTTTTCAACAATTCTGTTTTTTATGACTGTGTTTTGAATATGATCTTGTATATATCTGAATTATGGCTATGGTTATTAGCATTTGAATCTAGATATATTTGTTTTTATTCAATCTATGTCTCTATCAATTTTATGGTAATGTTTCCTATAAGTTTTTGAACATATGCTTTCATCCTGTGTATTATATTTAATGTTGTGTTGTTGATTAAAATGAAAATGGAATTTTGATAATAGTTTTGGATCTCAGGCATACATCTCTGAATAATATAATAGCACCACGTATGTACAGCTAAATAAATTTCATTCTTGGAATACAAAATTTTAGAGAGGTTCATTGTAGTTCCTTCGCACTCTCGCATTCCACACAATCAAAGCTCAATTTAATTATGCATACATAGATTAATTAATCAATTGTGTTTCTAGAAAACTTAAAAAAGTATTTCCACTCCATAACTTTCCTCGTCTCCTTCGAATCTGCTAGATCTAGTTTCTTTTCATATATCAAACAAAGTAGATAAACGTACTAATAGGAAAACAGATTTACTCGATATAGTCCCTAGTCCCACACTTCCCACACACCCTTTTTGCATACAATGAAATAATTCTCGGTATTACAATTCTTATTGTATTCAACAAGTTTGTTTTTTATGACTATTTTTTGAATATGATCTGATTTATATTTGAATTATAACTATGGTGATTTCCATTTGAATCTAGATGTAATTATCGTTACTAAATATGACTCTCTATAAATTTTATGATAATGTCTTCTATAGGTTTTCGAGCATATGCTTTGAGACTTTGTATCATATATTATTTTAAGGTATTGATTAAAATGAAAATGAACATTCATCCATAGTTTTGGATCTCATGCATCGATCTCTGAAGAATACAATGCTAACAACAAGTCTTTAGAATTCGATAAATATCATTCTACAGAATAAGAAAGTATGAATAAATATTTCATTGTCTTTTCTCCGCACTTCTGCATTATGCAAAATCCAAGCTTGTTAACTTGTACATGATGTTATTTTGAAATATCATAAACAAGTGAAAATGTAGAAAAAATTAGTACAAGATAAAAAAAATGACATGGTATTAGACCAGTTTCTGAAGAGCGACAACCACATGCGTTATTGCTGAGTATCTTTCTAATCTTGATTGTCTAAATGTATTTAGTGTTTAGAATTGTTTCAATTAAAAATTGTTTTAAATAAGATAATGATAAAGAATGATATCCAGTTCTAGGAAACTGTACTAATGTTCTCGTTGATGTTGTGATCAACTCCCTCCAAAATTTTCCTTACACTTGAATTTTGGATCCTACTAAGGACATTTTGATTTGTTGCTTCATGGTTACTTCATGGTTGATTTATGTTTTATTAAGTGTTCA
Organism: Pinus tabuliformis; assembly: GCA_031772625.1. NCBI lineage: Eukaryota > Viridiplantae > Streptophyta > Pinopsida > Pinales > Pinaceae > Pinus > Pinus tabuliformis. Next base: position 1,869,456,899 of record CM062817.1, read on the forward strand.
ATTCTTCTTCTCAGACTCTAAGTGTCAAGATCACTTTCTCACACATGCTCAATGAATTCATAAACGCAAATATTTCTATGCAAGCCAAGATATGAATTATGTAATCCATAAGCATAGTATATTCCACAACCCATGTTGAAATCCAATGCACACTCTCCATTGATAGTCCCTCTCACTTTGGTTGCAATTATACTTCCATTTTAGTGATTTTTCTCAACTATCGCTTTTGTGCACCTTTGCTTTCACAAGTGTTGCTTTCTCTTTTGCAATTCTCGCTTTCACTTTCTTTTGATTTAACAAGTATCATTTTCATGTTATCTTTTCTTTGGCATGTGTCTCTTTCAACTTATTTAAATTTTCAAGTGTTGTTTTTGCTTTTTCTTACTGTAGCAAGTGTCACTTTTAGTGGTTTTCACTCATGTCTGTGTCACACCTTTATACATCACTAGTGGTAGATCTAGCGAACTCTTTTGCATTAGTTGGTCCTACATATTATGATAATATGAACTAGACACATTCCTATAGATTAGCACACCTTTTGGTCAAATTCAGCACTTTTGACACAACATGTATTCTAAGTGTTGCAGTGTGTCGTCACAACTGTCACACCTAGAAATAAGTGTCACTTTGTTGTTGTTTCAAGGTGTGATTGATGTTCATGAGTTCTATGTATTCCTTCACCTTGTATTAATGGAATTCATTTATGTGATCTGTGTTTTCATATTGTTCAAATTATTTTTCCACTCTTACTCTACTGGTCTCAAACTTGGCCATTATGGAGTTCTTCTTGGTCCTTTTGGCCATTGCAAGTGATGAAAGCATCAATCTTTCACCAGGTGATGATAATTGCATATTCATGAGACTTATTGAACATATAACTCCACCCTATACTTGTGCACTGATTTTTGGTGACCTCTTCCATGCATAGAGCATAAAGAACTTCTAGATGATAGAAAGTGCCTCTTCCAGCTCCTTGCAAAAGTAAATTTTACAATGCAAAGGCCCTCCTTCCTTCACAATGTAGTAAGAACATTTCTAGGGTAAGTGACTTACCTTTGTATTGTTTCCCTTAGTAAAATACACAATATCCTCTCATATACACCCACTTTAGAAGAAAAATGCACTAGCATAGGGTGTATAACATATTTCTAGAAGACAGTGGGCCACTACTGAGGAAAATTGTCTTAGCCTCAAGCCTCTCCTTCCTTACCAATGAATTGCACAGTTATAACCAACAATGAGTCAACCCTTAGCCATTATACTTGCTTGGTGCATTGAATACTTGCTTAGGCCTCTCCCTCCCATTGTTGGGCAGTAGAAAATTAGCCACCATTTAGGAAGACCGTGTTATTATTTAGGCCTCCCCTTCCTTCCCAGTGAATGACACAATAACAATGCTTAGTCTTGCTCCCACTGTTGGCTATGATCCCTCTCTACACCCAATAATTTCCCCCCTTCCTTCCTCAACGCATGGCACAATTGTAGAGATCAATGATACCTCCTCTTCGCCACTTTCATGTCAATTTGTTCTTTTATTGTCTCTTATTCCCTTCATCCTAGATCATGGCGCAATGTTAGTCAATGGGCTCATCACATTGTTCCTTGTGCATTCCCACTACTTTGGACCTTGAATATCATGTCCTCATAGTACATGGCATAGTTTTAGTGAGTAGTGGTGTTTCCCTAATCCACTTTTGATCTCAAATGTGCCCTCATCATCAATCCTTTCCTTCTCATTTTCACATAGGCCTATGTTAGGAAAATTCTTCCATAAGAAAGGTAAAGATAGAATAAATGATTACAATACTGAATTTTCCTTATCATGAGTGATATTCATTTGAAATTGTACCTCCTCAATAAGCCAAGGTGATGCTCAAGAAATATAGTAAGGAGAAAGAAATAAAGAAGCACTTGCAAAGAAGAAGCACAAAGAATAGCCATCATGAAGACATGAAGAAGATCCCGGTTCATGATAAATTGAAGACATTTCATAATGACTCATAAGGTGTCGATGGTGATTCAAGACCCTTTGGAGGGTGAATATGAAGTTTTGATCAAATATACCATCAAGAATACAAGATATAGAAAAAAAGAGAAGAGCAACATGGCATTGCCACATCATCATGAAGTTCCATGTCATCAATGCCAAGTTATGGCATGTACAAGTCTCTTCAAATGTCATATGTGTCAATGTGCATTTCCACATCATCATGTGGAATGTAATGATCTTTTTCAAGAAAATGACAAAATGTAAATGTGTGGAAGTCTAATAGTCAAAAGTGGAATATGAAAAGTCACATGTGGACAAAAGAGTCAAATAGAAGTTAAATCGTAATTTAGGAGTCCAAGAGTCATGGAGGTAGCTCAAGAGTCATAGGGGATATGAAAGCTAATTCCTCTTGTTATAAATACACCCACATAACTCAAGCAAAGGGTGTTTGGATGCTTAGAATTAGAGAGCTAGCCTTGGCTTCTTCAGCTTGGCATAAGAGAGAAGATCATTATTTTGGAGAAGAAAGAAGTGACTTAATGTTCCATTGTTGAACTTAGTGGCTCAACATTGTAACTTTGTACCTGGATATTTCACCTAATAATTGAATGTTGTTGAACCAACACATTTTTATGCATGTATCATGAATATTTTAAGACTATTCTTTGGATGTTTTATGCATATGTTATATTCATAAGTACTAAATAAATTGAACTACTTCATTATATTGGATGCTCATATTGTTAAATGTGAGTTGTATTTTCTTTTATGATCGTTGTGTCTAAGTGAACTACTTTTCTAGATAACTAACAAATATTTCCTTGCTCTCGTGTACCTCTCTTAGGATAGTATTATTACTTTCCTTCTAGAGATTCGCTCTTGTCTCCTCTCTCATGAAGGCTTCATTTTACACATTGAAATTGGTGTTTCACAATGATGACTTACTTGTTTTCTCAAAGGTTATGTGTATAATCTCTTATGTTATCCATTGAAACCAAGACAAATCTTAAGTTATGGTGGTCGGGTTGATAATTCGGATGGGGATCCTACTCTAAACAGTGTGACATCTAACTTTTACTTCACATCAGGGAGATCCCCTGTATGTTGGTGGTATCCAACGTTGTCAACATTATGGCGCTAGAAGGAGGGACATATGAGAAGTTGTGCTCATTGAGTCTATTTTGAATATCTTATCTTAAATGTCTCTTTGTAAAATCATAATCCCATGATGTTTTTGTAATAGATCAAATTTTAAAGTACCCATGGAAATAATTAATGTTTTCTCTTAATTGAAGTTTGATGGCAATGGTGGAACATGAATAGGTGAGCATATATATTTGTTTCTCAAATTTTGTGAATATTATGAAATCAGTTGTGAAGATGTTGTTGGTAAATTGTTCAACCTCACTCTTTAAGGTCGAGTTAAGAAATGGTATCAGACTTTACCAATTGCTTCCACCCATCCATTTGAACAACTCACTATGTCTTTTGATGAAGCCTTTGACAAGTATGAATGTCAAGATGTTTGTAAAAGGATTGATTTTCTTAGAAAGAAACTTGGTGAATCTGTAGAGGATTTTCTTGATTGATTTCTTCACCTTTTCTATGAATTTCCTAAGGGAGTGATTGATTCATATTTCATTAAGGAAATTTTCATAATTTGATTCTACTCACCTTGAAATATTTTGAATCCTAAACCCCGAATGATTCTTCTTGCCCAGATTTTTCAAACCATGAGACACCTCTAATTTTAGACGAGGAATCTACTATTATTTTTGTTCCTTATCCTCCTCCTTTTCCAGTACCAATTTGGGTGCCTCATCGTGATCATGTTCAATTTGAGAAATTTTAACATCAAAATTTTTTATCCATATAATCATTCTACATCCACTTCCCATGATCTAGATCCTATTGAGGAGACTTTAAAATGGTTCAATAATTGCATGAAGCATAGAGTGAAACTTTATCCCTTGGTTTTGCAAGATCATTTTAGTGTACATAAGCCTAATCATGAATCTAATCCAATTGAAAGTATGATTTCCTCAAGGGATACCCATCAACCTCTACCTTCCTTTCTTTTGTATTCCTTGTTTCATGATATGCTGACCCACCTACTTCAAACTCTTTGGATTCTCAACCTATTGTTTCAAGCGGTAATCTAGAACAAGGTAGTTTTATTTCACATGTAGAGGAGGAAAGTCTTGAATAAATGTCCTATATTTCTTTCCTCTTTCAAGATGATAATTTTGCATCTCAAGCTTATCATCGACCTTGTAGCCTTGACAACATTTCAAATGATTCTAATCCCTGCATTCATGTTACTAACCATCACCTTGGCATCCATGTTTCCATTAATACGTATGGTGATTAGTTCCCAAGTACATCGAATGGTATATTTTCTTCTTTGTGGGACTTGGATTTACAAGGTATCAATTCTAAACCTACTTCTCATACTACACAATCTCCATTTATTGGTTGGGATGCTCTTTCAATTCAGAGTGATCCTAAAATTGCTCTAATCCATGCATCTTTAGATATCAAAGTTAAAAAAGTGAGTAGTCAAGTTTTTGAATATTTGGCACATCCTATCGAAGAGAAGGAAAGTTAATATGAATGTCACATTGGTATGCCTATATTTTACCATTATATTAGTCACAATGATATTGATCTATTTTTCTTACAAGTTCAATCTGATTTAGTTACAATTAGTGTTCCTCCTCCTCGGTATTTTCATCATTCCTTACCTCTAGCACATTATTCATTGTACCTAGATATGTTTGATAAGTTTTTTATACTAACAGTTCCTCTAAATCCATTATATATTTATCTATTTGTTCATGGTTGCAATAAAATACAGGATGGTGTGATTCTACAATCAGAGGATGGAAATCTTTAATACGTTATTCATGATCTATTCAAATGAAATTCTTTCATAGGTCATGAGGAAGATGTTCCAACTCTATATGACCAAGGAAGTTTTTTTATTAATGCATTTAAATGCACTATCCATCAATAATATGATATGAATAATCTTAAATCTAATCAAACCACTCACACTAACAATGTTTTAATTGACACATTTGATGATAGTGGTGCATGTCTACCTATCAATTTTTCTAATCCTCGCAAATTTGATGATCCACTATCAGAAAGTTCAAAGACTTGTTAGGAAGTTGAGACACTTCAACCATTTTCGATGGTTATGTTAGGTTCTCTCAATCTTGTTGAGATCTTTGAACTATGCTGGATCCGTATTTTCATGCATTATTCTTTTGTCAATATCTACCGACTAGTTTTAAGCTTATTCTTGAAGTACTTTTATTGTTTCCAAGTTAATCTTCTTGATCTTCAAGATTTAATTTTTTATCAGATAAAGGATTCTTGTTTGGATAGTCCATTTTCATGTAAATCCCTTGTATTAAATCAAGGGGTGGAGAGTGTTAGGTTCCTATACCAATAGGAATCATAGTTTCGATTGACTAAGGTTAAACCTTGTAATATTGTGCATACCTTTTTTTTTTGTAAATGTTTTCCATATTAAAATATTAAAAAAAGTAAAGAGTGTATGTCCTAAAAGAATAATCAAAGGACAAAAAGAATGAAAATAGGTCAAAAAATGAAATATATGAACCCCAAAGGACAAAAGAGACCAGGAAAGTGTGCAAGTCAAAATGCCACTACTATTTACTTTTTATGCATAATAAATGATTGTGTGCAACTTGTTACTTATGCCACAATCCATGAATAGTCAAAATGTTTAAACTTGGCTATTTCATGCTTTGAATTTTATGTTTCATAGGTAGTGAATAAATCTGACCAAATAGTGTAATCTTAGCAGATCATTAGATAGGTAGAGTGAATAAAAGGAGCTCATCAGTTTAATTTAAGCCCTTGGAGGATATAGTGTTAGACTTAGATAATTTATTTTGTAAAGAAAAGAAAAGATTGATAAGGGTTTGCTAGCCTAAATGCACCCAAATAAAGTGAAGAAAAAATGGTAGGATGAGTAAGTGGGTAAGTAGTAGAAAGGTTGCAGAAATGTCATGTAATTGATACAAAAAGCACTTATGTCATTGTTTCAAATGCATCATTTAAATATGCATAAGTGGTAAACAAGACAAGAGCAATGGTTCACAATGTGGTTTATTTAACATCCCCTCATTCAGTTTAACCCCCATGACACTCACTAACTTCCCTTCCACAATAAAATATTAATGCCTATAGTTTTTAAGTCGAAAAGGATCAGAGAATTTCTCTAACTTCTGGTGGGACTGGATCCTCGGCTTGATGACTTAAGGAGGAAAGGTGTTAAATTTCATCATAATTCATTCATTCCCCTCACAAAATCCCTTTTCCTAAGGTTAAGTTCTTTTACCTAGGTAAACCCCTTTATAAACATGTTTTATGTAAAAAAAATCCACCAAACACATTTATCCTAAGTACTATGTATATGGAAAATACAAAACATTTCATACACCTAGACACAATGCCCCTTCCACTCATTTCACTTCATATTAACTAAATATCTAAAATTCTTGTAAAACGCACTACCCCATATATATTTAACCCCCTTATATAAAATATCCCCACCCCTTAGTTTATTTTATAAACTATGTTACTACCCCTTATCCCGAAAAAAAATTTAAAAACCCGCCCTTAGTCCTTAATCCTGTGTTAAAATGTCCCCGATGAGATTAAGCTCTAAATTAATCTCATACCGTCAATGATTAATTCCCCAGGCCCCCCATCAAATCACATCATTCACCCTTGCGCAACTTCCATCTCCCGATCATCGCCGATCATCCCTCCTCCACATCCAACGCCCCACAAGCATATCAAGTCGGCCTGACATCTGCCCTTTACCCGCCCGATAAGAAATTTTTCCTCCTGCCCCTTGAAGTGACGTGTCAAGCACTGAATGGAATCGAGCGACCCCTCCCAAATACCACCGGCACCACAAAAGTGATGTGATGGCTCTCCCAAAACCACTGCCCCCTTTTTAACCGAAAACCGTCACTGTTCATCAAATAGTGAAACCCACCAAAATTAATCGTTTTCCCTATAAAAGCCCGTTTACCCCTCTTTTCACTCTTTTCGCACATTTTGCCTTTGAGAATTCAGAAAGTCATTGCGACCCCTGCAAATAGCCGAATTACTCATAAACCTCTACCATTGCTCCACAGACACTGCAGACAGTCCAGCTCATTCACCAGTCCATACCAGTACTGTACGAAACTCTGCAACTGCCTTCAACCACCCATTTACAGTCAAGTTCGCCCAAATTCTAGGTATTTAACCGTGGAATTCTAACTCCATTGTCAAAATTCCAAGTCAATTCACCCTCTCGACACTGTTAGCTAAGTAAAAAGATTAAATTTACCTAAGTTTTAACACTGTAAACCATAAACAAACTGCAAAGCCTCCATTGCCCTAAAAACTTTGAATTCCTCCCCACACTCAAATCCACAAGAACTGAGTATGGCTGCCCCAATTGCAATGGATGTGAGGCCTATCACTACACCTCATTTAAACCTGGACCATCTTCCCTTGGCTGATAGAGACTTCCAGATGAAAGATACCACAGTCATAAAGCTCCTACTCAAAGTACATTGCCAAAGTACGGACAAGTTCCTGAACCATGCTGATGAAATTGGTCTTTGGGAGTCAAATTTTCCCAATTACCAGTTCCCCCAAGTCCACATTTTTCCTGAAATTGTGCATATGTGCTATGCTTGCTACGTCCCCAGTCATAAAACCATCATGTCTCATGACTAGAAGGTCCTTTTCACCATCACTGCTGAGTCCATCAATGAGATGATGCAGCTCCAACCAGGGCCAAACCTAACTCCCCTCTCAATTGGAGACATGTTGGACTTATATCCAAAATTCAGCTTTGCAAAATTGGCCCAATTGATCCAAACCTTCATCAGAGAAGAGAAGCACATCCCTAAATACCCCCCTCCATATGTAGCAGCTATATTTTCCCCTTGGGGCCGAAATATTGTAGCCATGATATCTTGTGTTTTGGGTTACTCCAAAAGTGAGTACATTGATGAAATTATCTTGGATTTCATGTCCATCTATACCTCAGGATAGCCTCCTGCAACCATTTATGAATTTTCCACATTCATAGCTGACAGAATGCATGAGCAGTTCACAAGAATGGGCAATGAAAGGGTTTTCAAGTACTCCTCAGTTTTATACCATATGTTCTTATATTATCAATCAAAGAAGTTCCCATTCACCCTTCAAAAGCTTGACACCAAGGGTCAACCCAAGTCAGTCATTTTCTGGACCCTATTGATCCACCAATACCAGTCTCCATACTCGTACTCCGATTTCATTGATTTATTTGTACACCTAGTCATGACAATATTGACTGGAATCCCTCCTCCTAGATTCAGTCCAGAAATAAAGAGAGTTCTTCAATTGTATAAGCAGACCAAAGTTGGTGATTGGTACCTTTACCAGAACCATACAAAAATCAGGATTTATGGTTGCATGCTGGCACCATACAAGCTGCCAAGATACCTCCCAATGAGGTTGTTGCATTAGAATACTATAGGAAAATTACCAATGCAGATGAAGTAAACTTTGTCAATGCCAAGAAGAAGGCCAACTTCAAAATAAAATACCAACTAGGCCCCTTCATATGCAACTCTAAAGAGGTCGGCCAAGAGGCAGACTTGATATTACAGAATATGAAGTTCCAAAGAAGTTTTGTCTGGAGATATGACCCTTTGGAAGTCATCACAAAGAAGAGACAAAAGGTAAAGCTAGGACCTTTCATTCACCATCCCATACCTGAGATAGAAGCTTATGCAAATCAGACAGAATGGGTGGGGGGTACCCTAGTAGACCAGGACAGAACTAGAGTAGATGTTGAGAATGCTCTTATTGATTTAGAAAGAAACTTGTTGACATCTCTTTTCTGTAGGTACCAGGAGAACCAGAGACTACTATGAGCACCCCTCCAATCATGTAGACTCCTCAAAATGAGGAGAAGATCCCAAAAAGAAACAGAGAAGGGGCTTCCATTTCAAGAAGAGCCACCTCTGATTTGCAATAGGAATCAAACAAGAGGCAAAAGTTAAACCTAGCCTCTGAGCAAGAGTATACTGAAGACTCAGCTGAGGTCACTAATACGGGAGCAAAAAGAAGTAGGACTGCCACTCCATCTAGAGGCATGCAAGAGCCTTCCACATCACAAACTCAGATGTAGGAAAGGCAACTCAATGTTGAAGAGTCTTCTTTCAGAATGCTAGCTGACAAAGCCTAAGATATCAAGGAAAGGTATAAAGAAATGAAGGCTGGAAACGAGAGGCTTAAGGCCCAAACATATGCACAATATTTGAAGTTGACTCCTACCAATAAAACAAGGATAATGTCAGCCTTTAACATTAAAGATGGGAAGCTACATCCGACCTTTATGAAGCCTACATCCCAGTAGCCGAAGACAACATCATATTTCAAAAGGGTAGATTCTGAAGTGTTGGCAAGGGATATCCATCCCATAGACCAGATTGAGCTACACAACAGGCTGGAGAAATGATATACTCCACCCTGAAAGGTAAAGCCATAGTTGCCCATCAGCTACTGAACTCCCTAAAGAACATCTCAGCACAGTTCTTGTTGGAGAAGGCCTCCTCACAGGCCAAGGACACAAGGATCAAGTCCTTAGAGGACTCAGTAATGAATTGGGACACGATCCCAAGGATATAAAATCTATAGAATAGCTTATCAAAAATAAGAACGATGACATAGCTTCATTGAAGAAACAACTAAAAATACCTCATCTACAACATACACAAACACTGGAAGTCCTAGAAGCCCAACGGGGGCATGAAGAACCAATGGACTTGGTTTTGAAATTGAATTATCAACTTAAGGAGATAGAAAAGGAATTGAATGCTTTGATCCAATTAAAACAGGCAGATGTGGCCACCTCTTCAACAAATTTTATCCCCACAGTCTGCACAGTAGTGCCATCCACACTAGTAGCATCTTTGGCAGCTACAACTCCACTTGCAACAACCTTGCCAGCAACAACATAGTCTACATCAGCAGCAGGTGCATCAGGAGAGAAAGTAGCAGAACTTGTCAAAGCGATGGAAGAGATGTATATCCAAGCTAATGAAATGAACAAGTTAAGAGAAAAGGTTGCAAGTTTGGAAACAGACTGTAAACTTGCCAACTAAAGTAGAAATAAGAAACAAAAAGGGCCCAAAGAATGGGTGAGAGAATCAAAATCCTAGAGAAGGATTTAACACTAGAGAAACCACTTGGACAAACCAAGGAAATGCTGTGGGCTAATATCATTGACTCTGTCAATGATATTTGGCCATCAATCCAAGTAATTTTTGAACAAACAGAGCTGGTAAAGATAGCTACAGAAGCTATCTAGAAATTGAAGGAGGAATTAGGAAATATGCCAAAGGATGCAAATAGACTCATCCATTTCCTCAACAACAAGAACGGATATGAGCTCCAAGAGCTAAATATAGAAGATAGGATTGCTGCCATTTTAGAAATAAGGAAGGTCCTTTCCAAAAGGAACCTTATGCTTAATTTGGAAGAAAAGTGCCATAATATGCAAGTAGCCATTGATAGGTTCATGGCTAAATTCCAGATTTTGAGGGAGAAAGGTCTACCTATTCCTATGGTCATCAATGATAAAATAATGACGCAGTTGGACTATGGTGATAGACTCAGAAAATTGGCTAAGGAATAGTCCAGTTCTTCATCCATAAAAGCCCTACCAACAAGCAAATTATTATATGACACCTTTGAAAACTTGTTGTTCCTTGAGCATGAGGTAAAACATTTGTTCCTCACCAAGCCAAATTTTCCAAAGTATACTGAGGCTGATGAAATCTACAGGAGAATGGTGAATGTGAAATTACCAAATGTAGAATGGTGGGAGAAAATAACAGATTTAATGTGATATATTTACAGTAGGAATTTACCACACAGTAAAAATGAAGGCAGAAAGGTAAAATAGATGAAAACAGGGTAGCAGGGTCAAAGAGTATCAAAGTTAAAGAGTATCAGTTGAAAGATGAAAGTAAAGAAGACTCCAGCATGAAACTCCACAACTGCAAGCCAGATTAAAAGGCTAACACTTCAACAATAAAGGCCAGCACAACCATAATAAAAGGGACAGCATGAAGTAGTTCATTAGCTGTCTCTATCTTCTTGCAAGAAGATATTTGTATTTCCTAGATTAAATCTCAAGTTGTTTTGAGATATTTTGTAATAAGTTTTTGTATAAATATTTCACAATTCGAAGTATGTAGGAACATTTCTATAGTTTTCTTGATTAAATATTGTAAGCTATTGTATCATTGTTGGACCAGCAAGTTGGATTATTGAATAAAGCAAAGACATTTCACTGGATTCATGTGTAGTGCGAAATACAGACAAGTATCTTCTTTTGTGTTGTCATTTTTCTTTAAAAGTTTTCCCATAATCTTAAATGTATCTGAAATCTAAATGCTTTAATATGGAATGATATCTCAGAATTTGCTTCATTGCACTCTGTTTTGACTATTAAGCATTTTGTATGTTTTCTGCTAAATTATCTAAGTTAAGGAATTCTTGATTGCTCCTTAGTTCAGGTAGTTTCCCTCTGGTCTATAGTAAAGGATTCTTAACTGCCCTTTGCTCATGATCATCCTCTATTCCTCCTTTTAATCCTAGTTTGAGGATTCTTAAGTGCCCTCTCACCCTGGTTAAGATCATTTCACCCATTCGACCTAAAAACCTATGTTTCACTCTGTTAGCTTGCCCATTGAACACTCCCTTTAATGATTTAATCCTAGTTCTGCTGCCCTTCTTTGACTCCATAACCCAATATCTAGAGACATCATCCTATCCATCTGCATAAGGATTCCACCATCCAACTTCCAATAAAAATCCAAAAACCCTTGAACTTTAATAACTAGCCTAAAATCCCAACAAACAAAGCTAAAACATAAAGAGAGAGCCCTCTATGAGTCATAGGTTAGCTAGAGCCTATACTTAAAAGATTGGTTTGTAGTTACCTCGGCCCTTTCCTTCTTCTGATAACTTCTAGGGAAAAATACTGAGTGATAATAGAGAGCACACCTTTCATGGATCCTGACACTCTTATAGCCTATCATTCTGATAAAGGTTAAATTAGGTTGGAGGATTTTTCCCTGTCAAACTCTTCTGAGATCGATCATATTTATATCTATTTTCCATATGTTTTGAAGTTGATCATCTTCCTAGCACAATATCTCTTCTTGAGTTCTTGCAAATTCTTCAATCATTACTGGGACCAAAACTATCATGCTGATACAAATACAGGGTTTTATTTGTCACATTTTTCCATTTTTTTGTCAACTCAATATCCTAATTGGTTTCTTGGATTTATGATGTCAACAATTTTTTTTTAATGACCTAAGCTTTCATATTGTTGCTTTTGTATTTAATTGAATCCAACGGGAACCAATAGAAAATAGAGAACCTTATATGTTAATCAACCAATGTGATCATAATATTAAAGGTTCTCTTTGTGATTCAAATGTGTTAATTCAAAATTCATTTTATCATGAGTCCCAAGGTTTTCAAATTGGTTATTTTGAATATCGAGATCCAACCACTCAATGGTTATATAAATCCTACTTGGCAAGCTGTCACACGGAATAAGTCGATCTTGCGGACAAGATAGACCTTCCTAGAATCTAAAGAAGACCTAATGACAAGCAAACCAACCAGACACTATCTTTCTCTAAATATGCTTTAATAAACAAAGGCAAACAAGTTTTTTTAGGGCCTACCTTAGGTCCAATGCAAGTTTGTGGATGCCCTCGCTCCTTCGATCCAAATGAGCTCCTTTGTCGTGAATCTGCAAACACAAACAAGCAAACAAATTAAATAGCACCTGAAAAGCCAATATCATAAAACATATTTAACATGAAAGTCAAGGAGTTCATGAAACAAATAACATGAGATACTTGTTGAGAAAAATGAGTTTGATTGTATTAATTCAAAATAAGAAGAACTTTACAACTTGTGCCTTGACGCTGTACAAGCTCCTCCCAGGGTCCAGCAAGAAGTCTCCCCTACTTTGACAAGTTTCACTCTCTTCCCAATGAAGCCAAAAAGGTATGTGATCTCTCCTTTTAAGCTCAACTAGGAAGTCTTAATTTCACCAGCATTTACCCTCAAAAATGTTCAGCTTCTAACCTCCCTAGCAACTAGCCCAATGCCTGAATTTATAGTGCAATGGAGGGAGGTTACTAGGTCCTCCTTCAAAGGGATAAAGCCCTCCTTCAAAGGGATAGCTCCTCTCATCAAGGGATTAGCTCCTTCTCTTTTGGGATGCATGAACCACCTAAGAGTAGCAAATCCACGTCAAAATTCCTTCTAGAATCATCTAGAATTAACCCAAAGTGAGTTTTTTAGAATAAACTTGCGCCTTTTTGACTTTCACAGGGGTCCGCACCCACACCTTTAGGGACAGAGCGGGCGGGTTCGTAGTTTTTGTAAACAGAAGGTGCGGGACCGCAGGTAACAGTGAGAGAAAGTGCGGAACCAGAGTTTCATTGATTTTTAATGTCTTTCTCCCATTTTCAAAGCTTGACTTGAAGAGCTGAGGTTTGAGACTTGCTTAGGAGGATAGTACAAGTGATGATAGACCCATACTGACTGCAAATAATCATGGTGACGATATTTTTGTGTAACAGATTGCCCCCTAAAGTTGGAAGTCTATAGTAGATGAGGATTTCATTTATCATTTAGGAAGAGTGAAGTACTTTATCATTTCGAGGATCATCTTGTGGAGAGCCCGGTTGGAACCTGTAAAAATATTCAATGCAAGATATATATATTAGATCATATCATCACTGAGTTAGGCATTCCCATACTCAGATCAAAACTGACTTAGAAAACTAACTACTTCTCTGATATAAGAATGATCTTCTAAAACATCACAAGTATAGACTCATGTGGACACAGTATGGAAATAGCCATCTATTTATAAATAGTCCATTATATAATGAATACAAAATTCCTTGCAACCTGGATTGTGGAAACTAGATCCAGGGTCTTCATTTCTACTTCCTGAAATAGTACGATTCTATCCATGCGATTGAATGTGTTGACGTCGAACATGGTAGAAACCACTTGATTACCAGTCAATGATGTAAACTGTTAACAAGTGTGAGAGAAACCACCAGTGATGTCAATGGCTCTCAAGGTACCCAGTACAATCCATGAGATGTGAATAAATGTGTTGATGTCGAACATGTCACGGAATCCTTTGATCGAAGGTCAATGATGCAACCCGTCGTCAAAGGTGAGAAACCTGCCATTGAGGCATGCAGATCCCAAGGTACTGACGATTTCTAGATCATCTTTCTAGATAATGAGTTGAAGTCGATAGAAAGCAATCCGTCGCAGGCAAGCCCACAACACGAAACCATAGATCAAGTTGAAGAAATTCAGTTACAAGGACTGACTCAGGGATGGTCAAGATGGATGACAGATATTTTGCAGATGAATGGCTTATTGGCAATGACCTCTTGAACACATAATGACATGAAAGATGGCTTGGTGAAAATTGACCCAAAGTTAATACCCAGAAACCAGCTGAAGACTTTCAATGTGGTTTGATCAACTGTTAGGCAAAGGATTTCCCAACCCAGGTGAGTAAAAGTGTCATGTTCAAGAGTGGTTACAAAGTATGACAAACAGGCTCATTTTTCTCTCTTTTCCCCCACCATTTCTGGCAAGTACCTCTTTATTTTTGACAAGCTTGAGGAGGATAATATTTGCTTGATTATAAGCTCATCCTTCGGATGAGTCCAACTTAGTTTAAATTCGAACCCTAAGAAGGAGTGGTTCGTCCTTGTTTGTAATTGAACAGGTCCTTTACTGTGAAATTTTAACGAGTCCAGTATAGGAGAAACTTGGCGTTTTTCAATTTTAGAGAGTCTGAAAAAACTTAAGAAAACTCCAGGATTGACCTTTTTCGTAAATATGTGTCTCCCAAGCCCGAAAAAGTATAAAATAATACTTGAGAGAACCGCTTGATATTTTACGACCAATGGAGTACTTTTCGTCATTAGTGCCCTTGATCTGAAAAAGTAAAAAAGCGATCAACGACACGTCATTTTATAACCAATATCGAATTTGAAACGACAAAAATACGGTAATCGTTTCATGTTTTTACAATCAGAAAAGAGCTATAAGAGGACCGTCTTTTAGTTCCATTTTAACGAGTTTAAAAGAAAAACTCGGCAATCTTTTCATGTTTCAGGAGTCAAAAAAGAGCTTAAAGGTGACTCTATTGACCATAATTAGTCAATGTATACCTTTTTCGTAAATAGTCCACTTCAGTCTGTAAAAGGGGTAGACTTATACTGAAAGGACAATTATTCATTTACTTTAACGAGTTCGAATAATCAAGTACTCGGCAATCTTTTCATGTTTAGGGAGTCTGAAAAGGGCTTAAAAGAGAACTCCAAGGTTTCACTTTTTCGTAAGTTTTAACGAGTTCGAAAAGGGGATAAAAATGTACTCATGGTTTTCACTTTTTCATAAGTTTTAATGAGTTTGAAAAAGGGATAAAAATGTACTCATATGGCCGACTTTCAATTTAATTTACGAGCAGGAAAAGACGGAAAGAACTCGACATTTTCATTTGTTTTACGAGAATGAAAGATAGCAAAATAATCTCGAGATTTTCATGAGTTTAACGAGTCTTGAAAATAACTTAAATTTACTCGAGATAGGCTTCATTTTTACAAAAGCTTGAAACAGAGAAAAACTATGCTTCAAAGTAGTTTCATTTTTTAACACAAGCTTGAAACAGAGAGAAAATTGTGCTTGATGCCCCCTAAGCGTAACTGCTAGAGCGCATGCCCCCCAGCTTCATTTCATTCAACTAAGTACAAGCTGGATGGAATGAAGGTTCATGTACGAGATCATTTGAAAGACTCGACCTACAACTGTAAGAAAATTATGCAAAAACTGAAATAACTAACCTAAATATACAACTTAACTTATATGAGATCTAGTCAAACTCTCGACTCAAATAGAGGAGGATTTGTTTCATTTTTTAACGAGCTTGACATAGGAAAAGAACTATGCTCGGATTCGGTTTCATGTTTATGCAAGCTTGAAACGAAAAACTATGCTTGTTATAAGTTCACATGCCCCCAACATAATGACGCAAATCAAGGTACATGCCCCTCAAGCTTCATTGCAGTCAACCAGGTGGATGAAATGAAGGTTTACTTTCGAAATATTGGAAAGACTCATGGGAGTTGTTTCATTTTTTAGTGAGGTTGACACAAGAAAAGAACTATCCTCAAAACCTTTGTTTCATTTTTTAAACGAGCTTGACACAAGATAAGGAACTATGCTCATAACTACTCTCTACAATCTACCTATATAACCTACAATCTATTTGATTCATTTTTTAATGAGTTTGACTCAGTAACAGGAACTATCGTCCAACACCCTGTCTCATTTTTTAACGAGGTTGAGACAGGACCAAAACTATCCTCGCTTCTACTCTCTACAATCTACTTATATAATCTACCCTTGTTTCATTTTTTAAAGAGCTTGACACAAGACAAGGAACTATGCTCAAGACTCCTCGTTTCATTTTTTAACGAGCTTGACACAAGACAAGGAACTATGCTCCAGAAGTTCGCATGCCCCCAGCATAATGATGCAAAGCGAGGTACATGCCCCCCAAGCTTCATTGCATTCAACCAGGTGGATGGAATGAAGGTTTAATTTCAAGATTTAACTTGAAAAGGGAGTTGTTTCATTTTTTAAGGAGGTTGACACAAGAACTATCCTCATACCTGATTCATTTTTTAACGAGGTTGACTCAGTAACAGGAACTTTCCTCTAACCCCCTGATTCATTTTTTAACGAGGTTGACACAGGAACAGAAATGTCCTCAGACTTGATTCATTTTTTAATGAGGTTGACTCAGTAACAGGAACTATCCTCGCAGACACTGATCATGGCTTCCAACTGGAAGAAAGACATGTCAATGGACACACCTTGATCATGGCTTCCAAAAGGTCTTCATCAGAAGGAAGAATAGTTCTCTGGAAGGAACACATGTCAAGGGACTCAAAAGGGATAAGAACATCGTGTTCAAGTAATCCCATAGAGTTTTCCATGTCAATTACTGGATCTAAATCAAAGGAAGATGAGAAAACAGTGAGAGGCTCACTTACATCGGTAACCGAAAACATGGGACCAGTTTCCACATAATTAACCCGTGGCGGGGTAGATACCACTTGAGAATCAGGAACATTTAGGGCTATCATATTATTGGTAGTTGAAAAAAGAATAGGGAACAAAAGCTGGTCTACAGTCACAATATTTCCATTGTGAGGGAAAGACATCACGCGAAAGAGTGTTGATACGACAACTTTCATTGCATAAACATAGTCTCGCCCAAGGAGTAAATTGAAATCCAAGGGACCTCGAACTACCATAAGATCAATATAGACAGTTTTACCTTCCAAGGTAATAGAAAACTTAGGAAGGATCCCTAAAGTTTCACTAATGGTTATGTTAAAAGCTTTCAGATTCTGCGTAATAGGCACAAGCTGAGGGGAACCCAAAGCTTTCCAAGAAGTTGAGGATAAAATACTAACAGAAGCACCTTCATCTCCCTGTGTGCGGTGCATGTCCCTACCACCAATCTTGACAATGATTTGGAAAGGGATGGAGGAAGGAAGACGAGGTTCTGTCAGTCTATTCCAATCAAAGGAAAAGACCTCAGTACTTGGAGGGGGTTCTGTAGAAACAGCTGAAATGCCCCCCGGCGTAGAAGAATCTAATGTAACAAAAAGAACCTGAGCAGTATGAAGCTCACTCTCTAAAGGAAAAGTGGGATCAACTGAATGTGAAATTGAATCGACCACTTGATCAACTAATGGATCATCAACCTGAGTGACATGAGTTTCACTCTCCAATGGAAGAGTGTGATCGACTGTACTTGAAACTAGATCAATCACTCCATCAGTTGATGGTAGGTTAGGAGAAAGTTTACGGTAACTAGTTGGAAATTCTTGCTGTGGAAAAGTAAGGTTTTCCAACAATTTTGAGGCTTCATCCATGTGAGGGCAAATGTGAGTTTGATGACTCCCTTTGCATAAATTACAAGGAAACCTAACTTTACCCTTTTTCCCAGGAACCTGATTATCACTAGTTGATGGATCAATGGAAAGTTGATGAGATTTTTCTGACCATACTTCCAAGACCTTTGGAATACCAGGACAATTGATAAGGAAGTGGTCACCCTTACAAAGCCTGCAAGGGTATTTGGGTTTACGATGCATGTCGAAGTTTTCCTCAACACAACTAACACTTACAGCCATGGTTGGTTGGTTGACTTCTTTCTTATCTTGCTTCTTCTTCTTCTTCTTCTTCTTCCCTTTCTTCTTCTTCTTAGACACCTGGTTACTAGCGTCAAGGATTTTACCAAGCGAAGAGGAAGAAATGGAGGAAGAAAAATTAGGTGAAGAAGGTAAAGGGTCAACAGAAGGTTGGTGATGTTGAGATGGTGAACTCTGTTGAGGTGAAGCATTCGGTTGAGGTGGAACAATTGGAGTATTTGGGGCCAACGAAGTTGAAAATAAACATATCGGTAAACCTATTGTAAATCCAGGTAATGACAAAGTAGCCATATAAGGAGGACCAACATTTCCAAAGAAAGGAAAAGTACTAGGATTCTCGTTAAGAGGGGTTCCTTGGTCAGTAAATTCCGAAACACTTGCCATTATATTCAACTTCAGTGAATTTAAAACTAAAATTAACAATTCACAATTCACACCTAACAATTAAAATTCACAATTCACACCTATGGTCTCTAAAAGTAAAAATAAAAAAATTAACACGCACTATCAAATCTAGGAGTCAAATCACAAACACAAATAGTAACTTTCTGTACCAAAAACACTAGTTGGTGATGAAATCCAACGTCACAGAATCCAATACAGAAATGGCAGTTGGAACAGTTACCCCGACAACCTGCTTAATGAATAGACTGGCACAAGTTCCTCCACTAAACCGTCTCGAGTGAAGAGAACCCCCCAGAAAATCCAAGTGAGTCTAGTCGACATCTGCTCCAGGTACAGTGGGATCTTCCCTCTACCATCACCTTAGGAAAGAATCCTATAGAATATGGTCACTAAGGTTACCAACGGAAACAAATATACCTAGGGGAACAGTCTACGATCCGATACGCACGCAAGGGCAGAGTAACAAGCTCAATCCCCTTGAAGGCTCCTTGACATAATCCAAGGTTTACCAACAAGTGACCCCAGGCTCCTCGACAATGGTCAATCCGAGGTTTACCGTTTTTAATACGTGAATATCTTCTATCGTTCCCAATGAGGAAGGATTGATTCCCACACTGGTTCAGATATGATCTCGTGCTTCTCCTTTAAGAGGAGCTTTCCCAGAGCATAGATGTAACAATTGGAATTTCTCCCTACCGCAAGATCAACTACTTGTTTGTTTTACTGTCTTGGAGAGTTAACTAAAACCTATTCCAAGACACTAGCCTAAGCTAGATTGGTGGAAAGAGCCCTAAAAATGTAAAAATTACTAGATGAATTTTAATTAAGCGCTGTGTTATTTAGGTTGTTATTACTCAAAGGGGCAAATGGATACGAAACCAATGGTGTTATGACCCGACTCAAAACTGAATGCAATCGAATATGATAATGTAATCCTTTCAATTCGATGAATCCTAACTAAAGTAAGGGGAGAGTTTCCATTCACTTCCAACAATGCAAAAAATTGATCACTAAGAGAAAATATAACAAATTCTCTAATGCACTAATTTCATCAAGAAAAACTAATGCAAATCAATTCCAAAACAATTTTTTTATTTTTATTTTTGTCTGTTAAAAACAAGCATAAAAATATGTGAATTCAAATCAAAGAAAACTGATCTAAATCTATGATTGATTTTTCAGAATGTAAACTATGCAATTGTAATCTATGCACAATTCACTTGAAAAGTATGCAAATGTAATCTATGCTCATTTTTCATTCATATTTTGAAAATGAGAATTCTAATTATGCAAATGTGATCTATGCAAGAGAATTCTCAAACACAAGATGATTCTAATGTAATCTAAGAACCAATCAAGTGCAAGTCAAGAAAATTGGGTGAGAGTTCCAAAGATCAAAAAAATAAAAACACTCAAAGGTGATTAACACTCCAAGTAATGACCAAAGGAAATCAAATTAAAAATTTCTCAAAAAAGAGACTCAA
This sequence comes from Pinus tabuliformis, assembly GCA_031772625.1. Taxonomy (NCBI): domain Eukaryota; kingdom Viridiplantae; phylum Streptophyta; class Pinopsida; order Pinales; family Pinaceae; genus Pinus; species Pinus tabuliformis. The sequence goes on from CM062817.1 coordinate 1,869,477,175, forward strand.
AACACCCAATTGATAAAAGCTTAAAACAGGAATGCCAGTGGAATTAACCTAAGAAAAGTGCCTGACAAGTCACGTGCAGATCTGGGCAGAGGCTAAAAACACCTAAACAAAAACTAAGCTGACTAACAGAGGAAATCCTAGGTTTTTCAAAATTTTGACAGGGTCTGCAAGCCCACAGTTAACACAAGTGCGGTACCGCTCTGTGCTAAAAGCAAAGGTGCGGATAGGTACACACTGTGTCAAAAGGCTAGGGTGCGGTCCTCTCCCAAAGCTATGAAAAATGAAAAATAACCCTGGATCTACAAACTCTACCCAATTTTACACACAAAAAGCCAAAAACAGAAACAAAAAAAACACAGTTTCTCAGGTCAAAGTAAAAACAAGGAAAAAATCAAGTCCCCAGTATGGTCGCCATTTTGTCACACAGAATAAGTCGATCTTGTGGACAAGATAGACCTTCCTAGAATCTAAAGAAGACCTAATGACAAGCAAACCAACCAGACACTATCTTTCTCTAAATATTCTTTAATAAACAAAGGCAAACAAGTGTTTTTAGGGCCTACCTTAGGTCCAACACAAGTTTGTGGATGCCCTCGCTCCTTCGATCCAAATGAGCTCCTTTGTCGCGAATTTGCAAACACAAACAAGCAAACAAATTAAATAGCACCTGAAAAGCCAATATCATAAAACATATTTAACATGAAACTCAAGGATTTCATGAAACAAATAACATGAGATACTTGTTGAGAAAAATGAGTTTGATTGTATTAATTCAAAAGAGGAAGAACTTTACAACCTGTGCCTTGACGTTGTACAAGCTCCTCCCAGGGTCCAGCAAGAAGTCTCCTCTACTTTGACAAGTTTCACTCTCTTCCCAATGAAGCCAAAAAGGTATGTGATCTCTCCTCTTAAGCTCAACTAGGAAGTCTTAATTTCACCAGCATTTACCCTAAAAAATGTTCAGCTTCTAACCTCCCTAGCAACCAGCCCAATGCCTGAATTTATAGTGCAATGGAGGGAGGTTACTAGGTCCTCCTTCAAAGGGATAAATCCCTCCTTCAAAGGGATAGCTCCTCTCATCAAGGGATTAGCTCCTTCTCTTTTGGGATGCATGAACCACCTAAGAGCGGCAAATCCACGTCAAAATTCCTTCTAGAATCATCTAGAATTAACCCAAAGTGAGTTTTTTAGAATAAACTTGCGCCTTTTTTACTTTCACAGGGATCCACACCCACACCTTTAGGGACAGAGCGGGCAGGTCCACATTTTTTTTAAACAGAAGGTGCGGGACCACAAGTAACAGTGAGAGAAAGTGCGGAACCAGAGTTTCATTGATTTTTAATGTCTTTCTCCCATTTTCAAAGCTTGACTTGAAGAGCTGAGGTCTGAGACTTGCTTAGGAGGATAGTACAAGTGATGATAGACCCATACTGACTGCAAATAATCATGGTGACGATATTTTTGTGTAACACAAGCTCCTATGCTAATAATATTTTTTTGATCTTTCTTAATGTTTTCAAAAACTTCAAACAAAAATGAATGTACATTCACAATTAGCATTCAAGGTTTGTATGATCGAGATTTCAATCGACAAGGTAAAGTTCATGACTAGATCAAACTAGTTGGTATGACACATAATTTTGTTAATAAGCAAGAACTTCAATTCATTTTGTATGTGTTTGAAGTTGTTATTTTTTATTTTGCACATTTCTTTATATTTTTTTTAATTGTTCACATCTTTGTGTTTTCAAGCTAGGAGCGATTATGGTGGTTACACTAGAAATTCCATTACACTTAGCCCTTACCTTCTAGTTGGTTAGGATAGGATTCATCCTAGATTTCATGTTAGTTTCCCTTTCACACTCATCTTGCACTTACTCTCATTTCCCTTTTCTTTTTTTTTTCTTATTATTGTCTCGCATTTTTTTCTAGTCCAATCTCCATTTTTTGTGTCCTTTTGGTTATGTTTCATTGTTTTCTCATTTCCTTTTCTTTTGTGTTTTTCTTAATAATAATTTGCATGAAATATGCTCTTGTTTGGCTCAAAAGACAATGTCAAAAAAAATGGAAAGGGAACTTGGGATAGTGGATAATGCTAGGCTATTATATTGTCTCTTCTCTATTTGGGTTTATATATATTTAAATTCAATTATGTATGAATGGAAAATATGATCCATTCGAATGGAACTACCTTAGAAAAACCATAAAGCCCATATATATTCTAGGATCTTCATTTCTTAACTCGGGATTGTAATTAACTAGTTCTTTTCTTGCTAATCCAATCAGAGAAGGGAAAGGGGAAAATAAATAGCAAGAAAATCAATATCAGAGGGATATATAACCTTATCTGAAGAGAAAACCCCTTCTACTCTCAATAAGTTGAGATCACTTTTCCTCACCAATGAATAATAAGTACCTAAGAACAGTGCTATAAATAAAGTAAATAAAGTGTGAAAGAAGAGAAATGCTTCCTGCATGAAGACATGAAGGAAGAAACTTTGTCGAGGTACCGACCAAGCTCGTTGGTAGTGAAAAAATGTTTATGTTCTTGTAGTGACTCTACTAGGGTATTTCCTTGGCCTGCTAGTAGAGGAGCAGCACCATAGATGAAAACTTAGATTCTAATCATCCTAAACTAGTAGCTACATATTACCCTTCTCCTCAATAAAAACAATTGTGATATGGCAAGATTTTTCAATTTGTTTAACCAAGGAAAGGAATCTAGGAGACTATATCTATAATGATTTTAAATGAGGAAGCCACGGTAATCCACATGATGTATCAATACTTCCTGAAAGACTGATACCCAGCACTTAAGGGTAAAACCTAAACAGAGCAGCTAGAGTTCTACCAGTGTGTCGCCAATTGTTGACATTGTGGTCAAATCCATACAAAATTTTGATTACACTTGAATTTTGGAGCCTACTGAGGATCTAGTGATATATTTCCTCATGGTTACTTCATGGTCAATTTATGTTTTTCTAAATATTTGAGCCTTCTTCTTAGACTCTAAGTTTCAAGGCCACTTGCTCATGCATGTTCAACGAATTCACAATGCACATATTTCTATCCAAGCCTAGATAAGCATTGCGCAATCCATAAGCATAGTATATTGAGCAACTCATGTCAAAAACTAGTGCACACTCTCCATTGACAGTCCCTCTCACTTTGGTTGCAATTGTACTTCCATTTTAGTGAGTTTTCTCAACTCTTCCTTTTGCGCACCTTTGATTTCACAAGTGTCACTTTCACTTTCACAGTTGTCGGTTTTGATTTGTTTCACTTTAAAAAGTTTTGTTTTCATGTTATCTTCACTTTGGCATGTGTCACTTTTAATTTATTTAGTGTTTGCAAGTGTCGTTTTTACTTTTTCTTATTATCGCAAGTGTCACTTTCAGTGGTTTTCACTCCTATATGTGTCATAGATTTACACATAAATAGAGGTAGTCATAGTGCACTCTTTTGCATTACATGGTCCTACATATCATAAAAATATGTTATAGACATATCTCTATATCTTAGCGCACCTTCTAGTCATAGTCGACACTTTTGTCGCAACTTGTATTCTAAGTGTTGCAATGTGTCGTCTCTATTGTTGTACTTAGAAATATGTGTCACTTTACTATTATTTCAAGGTTTGATTGATGTGCATGAGCCTTGTGTATTTTGATTTCTTGTATTGATTGGATTCATGTGTGTGATCTATGTTTGAGTCTTGTTTGGATGAATTTTCCACTCTTAATCTACTAATCCCACACTTAGCCATTCTAGAGTTCTTCATGGTCCTTCTGCCTAGTGCAAGCTATGAAAGAATGGATCCTTCACCAAATGATGATGATCTAGGTGGCTATTGGTGGCCACCCACCTATTCCACATAGACCTCCAGTCGGTTTCATTTGTTTCCTTGTTTATTTCATCATTTACTATTTTTAGCAATTTTTCAGGTCGTGAACTTCTAAAGCAGTTTTGACCCCCTAAACAATGTTTTCTTGAGGTCCGTAGTAGGCACATTCCTATAGGAAAATCATGTAGTACTCAGAGAGACATTTCCAACAAGGTATTATACACACAAAAATGGGATAATATGACCAAGTTACGACCCTGGGAAGTTGATTGCCCAAATAACCCCAATAGGGCCCACAAACTCTTGGTGTTACATCTCTTAGGGTTAAGTTTTTAGTTGTTTAGGGTTTTCTCATGTGGTTCATTAATAAATAGGCCCTTGAGCTTCATTGTAACACAGTTCAAAGGAATGTAGCCTCCACATCTCTTCTTAGAGGTAAGCTACCATCACTCGAGCTAGTTTATTTCCATTCTATTTGTAAGCATATTTCAGTATTTTGATATTAATGAAATGAAGTGTTATTTTCGCTACATTTCTATATTTATGGTTATATTTGTAATTTGTTGTGTTCCTGTTTAAATTCATATTAATGGAATTAGATTGGTCTACTCTTTCTCTATTATTATTTGCATGTCCCTAATGAGGTTAGGGTATAAGGAGTTAGGGCTTGAACCAGTTGAACCTTTGCAAGACCAATCTCGTAAACCTCGATGACCTACCATGGTAGAAGAAAAGAAATACAAGGGGGCAAGGGATCCTTTCAAAATATTTCTCAAGGAATCTCTCAAGAGAAAGAGGAACACAATGATGGATAACAATGCCCAGATCCTCCGACGGCTACCCACAGGTGACACATCTTCATCCAGCAGCTACTCTGGAGGCGCCACTCCTTTTAAGGTACAAGTTAACTTTGATATTCCCATATTTGAGGGCCAGATAGATCTAGATGTCGTAGACAAATGTTTGAATCTATTGGAAGGATATTTTTTAGTTCATGACTTTTCCAATAGGCAAAATATTACTTTTTCACTTCGCAAATCCACCCCACACGTTAAGGACTAGTGGGAAACCTACTGTTAACAAAAGGACGAGAGGGAATCCTCATTGTTTTCAATCACACCCACTTGGGATCCTTTCCAAGATGCCATCAAAGAACAATATTACCCTGTCAGGAGCTATGAAGATAAATACATACAGTGGACCATGCTATGGCAAGGGAGGGACCAAGATGTGTCAGAGATCACAAATGTTTTCCATACCCTCCGCACGAAGTTGGGTATCAAGGATTATGAGCGGCATTTAGTACTCGAGTACCTCGGCTGCCTACACAAGTACATCTAGGATGAGATGGAGTACTTGGACATCTCGTCGGTCGGTATGACATACCGATACGTTGTCAAGATTGAGTAGAAGTTTAAACAAAAGAAGCGAGACTCTGGATCTCCAAATCAAAAGCAAGGAAAAGGCACCCCCATATCACAAAGCAAAGGCCAAAACCAAGGCGTGGTGACCCAAGACAACCTGTGAAGCCATAAGCAAAGAAAAAAACCATGGAGACAAAGAAGGACACGAGAAAATGGTGTGAGTTTAATAAGAGATCCACTAACAACATAAGTGAGTGTCAGGCCAAGAAGTCCTTGGTTGCTGAGCTAAAGGCTTCTGATTTAGATGCACTTTCTGACTCTGAGTCATAAACTAATAAGGGTAATGAAAAAGGGAAGCAGATCATTGACATGAAGCCCAATGCCATTGTGGCCACCACCACGATCTAGAAGAATGAGCTATAAATCTAGAGGAGGGGGGATGTCTCTTCCACTCACAGATGTGGGTAAAGGGTTCTCTGCTGCAATTCATTGTCAACAACAAGAGCCAAAAGAACCTGATTTCAGCAGAGGTCTTGAAACAACTAGGCCTATCGTTAACATCACATCTATAGCCATAAACCATCGGGTGGATTCACCAAGGATGAGATCTATGCATCAGCCAACAGTGTCACCTTCCCTACATCATCAAGCCCTTCACGGATGAGGTACTGTGTGATGTTGCTCCTCTTGAATTTTGTGATGTATTATTAGGACAACGATACTTGTGGAAGCAACATGTTGTATATGACTCTAGACCTCGCTTTTTGATTATTACTTCGGACCATAAGTTGTACAGGATATCGGAGGTAGCCCCACCTACCACTATCTCTTTGATCACTGCAAAGAAATGCAGTAAGATCATTTCCTAGACCACGAAATTTGTTTTCCTTATGATTTGCCCTCAGGGCAAGAAGAAGGTTATGGCCACAGCTTCTAAACAGGGCTCCTTCGCACAACAACAACAGAAGGACAAGGTCATGGAGGAGTATAAGGACATTTTCACCACACCTACAGGGGTACCTTTGCACTGTCAAGTCAAGCACTCCATCAATGATCCAAAGCTCAAAACTTTTCTCAAAAATCAAGGTTGTCAGATTGGCTTGGAACCTGAAAGACCTTGTAGAGCTCGTTGCCATGATTCCAATGAAAAAAACAACGTGTCAAAAGAACATCATATGCAAAATTTATCGCATTCTGATCGTATTTCAAAAGAGGAAAATTTTTACAAAAATGACAGTCCAGTCAGCAACCCGTACTACTGACGTGGTGCTGATAGGGTATGCCTACATGGTAGAGTGACTATGGATTGACTGGGTTTCCTTTGGTGAATCAGGTGGTGCCAAGTGGCACCTCATCATTGGTATGATGTGGCAGTGTTTTATTGGTGGAATGGTGGCCAAACGGAGGCCACCACATGAAAGTATGGGGGCCACCAAAAAATTGTTAGGAGTCTGAATTGTGCTCCATGGGATTAGATCATGGCACCTCTCACCAACAAAATATCACATACACCACTGCGTTGTGTGTGGGCCTTGTTAAAAGGACCCACATATGATGTATAAAATAATGTTGGGGGCAGATATGGGGTGAGGGCCGAGGGCTAGCCCTAGCACTGGCCACCATGCCCAAAAGGACCAGGGGCAGGACTAGGGGCCAAGGCTTAGCCTCAACCTCCCCAACCTTAAATTTAATCCATGCAACCATAAGCAAGAACCAAGGGCTGATTTGAAGGGGGATACACCATGAGGGCCATCCCCAGGTCACATGTGGGGTCCATGTGACCAGGAGTACACACAGGTTTCATTGGGAAATTTAATGAGCCCAGAAATTGCACCAAGATTGTGCCAATTTGTTTCTCCGTTAGCATAAAATAGGGTGAAATTGTAGGGGGCTTATTCGGACTTGGAAAATTTGTGAGTCAACTAGTAGCAAAACTTGGAGAGCTCATAACTTCTTCAGTTTTTATCCAAATGAAGCTCAAAAATAGTTTTTTCGAAATTTTTGGTTTTGAAGCTAATGGAATATGTTTAAGAGAAATTGAAGCACTTCTGAAGATACTATTTGCAGGTTAGAGTCTATGGGTGCTAGGATCAACCAGGAGGTTGAATTATTTTTTGAAGGCTTTTGAGAAAGGAAAGGACCTTCTAAGGGTTTCCCAGCCTTCATAAGTTTTATGCAGCAGTTAAGACATCTACGGTGTAGCTCATATTTATCTGTTCTCATCATGTCTTTGAGGAATGTTATATTTTAGTACTTCAAGTGAATTGTTGTACTTGTTATGCTCATGGTTAGATGGAGTACGGGGTCTTGATTTGAGAGCCCTTTAGCTTGTTGATTGTTTCATGACTAATTGTAGTTTTTCATGTGTTTAGAGTGAGAGTTCTTTGCAGAAGAATGTTTCCTTGAAGGGGAAACTAGCCACTCATTTTTTCATCACACTTATGTACTCTTTATTACTGAAGAATTTTGAGATAATGAGATTGGGTCAAGCCATGAGAAGCTGGACAAGGGAGATGTAGCCTAGGAGGGGTGAAATCCTTTATCAATTGCTAAGTGTACTATTTTTGATGCTAGTGTTCAGTGTTTTTCTTAATTCATGTTTTAAGTTCATGAATTACACATAAAGACATAAAAAAAAATCATGATAAACTTGCAAGTTACCTCTAATCCTCAAGAACTTTGTTTTATTTTGAATTGGAATTTAGCATATCAAAACTAATTTTCCCATTCAGATCAAGTTGGTATTAGATCTATTGGTTTTCATTGTGCAAGGAGGATTTAATTGTTTTCAAGTGAATGTGAAGCTTACAAGTTTGAAGCTCAAGAGAGGAGAAGGTTTGGATAGTACAACAAGATTGCCATAATATCCACTACCAATTCTACCTCAAATTGCAATTGAGGCTTCAGTAAGCATGGGAATGAGTTCAAAGCATGATAGTCTCCAAGATTTGGAGGAAATTATTGCATTTCTCCAACAAGAGAACATGGAGCTCAAAATACTACTTGAAGTTGGTGAGGAAGAGAAGCAAAAGATGCACCTCATGTTGTAGAATATTTTGGGGGAACAAATTGATGAAAGTTGTTCTACCAAAGTAGCAAAGAGTCCCTCCAATACTATGGATCTTGTCAAATGGAGGATGCCACATATGTACCAAGGAAACAAGGAGGTTTCCTTAAAGCATCATGCACTGCTTCATCTACGGCAGAGAAGAAGAACGAATTGTTGGATGAGTAGCCACAAGAGGCTAGTCCAAAAACTCCCTCAGAGAATGAAGATGGCCAAATATGCACCTTTTGTCCACATGATGTAGAGGTTTGGGTTATATTAGCACCAAAATCCAAGGATTTGAAAGAAGAAAGACCAAGAGTCCAAGAAGACACCTCAAGAATTAGGAAAGAATTTTAGAGCATCATTGTCCCTCAATCGAAAGATGAGGAAAATGGTAAGCATTTACATGTAGTTTCTTTACATGAAAATGTTGATTTAAGCTCTTTTACAACCTTTGAGAAACACATCAATTTCATAGGAACAACTCTCTTGTCCAAGATGGGTTAAAAGGGAGGATGCCTTGGAGTGAACAATCAGGGCATTATCCATCCAATTGAGGCAAAGGAGAGACCTCAATATGAAAGTTTGGTATATGTTGAAAAGGAAGAATGGTCTTCCAGTGATATCTCTTAGGTATCTTATTCTTGTTGTCATAAGAGAGGACATGAGGAGGCAAAGTGTTGGGATTTGCATCCGGATTTGGTACCAGCTTGGTTTCTAAAGAAAAAAGAGGACATGAAATGCAAGACTTCTCCAAAGAGAGGTGAGAAAGTTGAAGAAGAGACAAAGACAAGCTATTCTCTCCATTCAATTTCTCCTCGCCAGGCTCATAAGTGAAAGTACAACCATAAGAGCTATAAGAATCGTAATTATTCAAAGGCTTTTGATGATTTCAAATAACATGATGATTGGAATAAAATGTTGTGGAATATTTTTCCGTGCACTTTTTGTCATCCACCTAACCATTGTGTAGCTAAGTGCCACAAAAGGAAAGCATTAGTTAAGGAGATGAACATGTCAATTGGAAGTGAGACCAAGAAGGGAAATTCTCATCCAAGTTTAAAGACAATTGTGCCAATAAAATCTCACAAAAGCGTTTGCACTCATTGCAACATAAGTGAGCATTGGATTGAAAAGTGTTGGAATTTGCATCCACATCTTCATCCAAAGAAGGAAAAATAGGTAATGGAATCACCTGAGAAGGAGAAGGTAGAGGAATGTGCAAGGCACACCATAACCATTCTAGAAGCAGTTCCAGAAGGAAGTGAAGTGTAGAAAGAAAATTCCCTAGCATGGTTGGGTAAGAAATGATTGGACTATTTGTCTAATTAAAGACTGCATTTATTTTGTATATCACTTGTTGCATGTCCCCACAGTTGGGAATTTGTAAAAGTGATGTTTTTGAATAAATCACTTATATGCAACAGTGTTTTCTTTGGCATTGTTATGTTAGTTTGGCTTCATGATGAGTCGATTTGTATGCGAATTTGGGAGTCAAATTTATTCCATATTGTAAGATTCATTTCTATTTGTGGATATTTTAGTAAGAATCCTAAACTTTGAGATGTGTAGTTACAACACATTTAGTACGTTACAAATGTGTCAAGCACTCAGTTATACAACTATTTCCATGTGAAGCTTGTTTGGGTTATTTGCTATAGTCTTTTTGGATTTTATCATTAGTAAATATTTTACAGAAGATCGTCATTGAATTTCATTCTTGGGAAGGATGTTTCTATTGATGGACATAGCAACATAGACAGAGCCAAGAAGTTCATTGAGAAAATTAAATTGGTACCCTCTTCTGTTGAACAATTGAAAGTGATCTTTTGGGGTCCAAAATATTTCAATAAGGAGGAGTGATCCAGAGCTCAAAAATAAAAGTTGTCAGATATTTTTGGAAACTAAATTACCAGGTATTTCTCATCGCCATGATTCCATCGGTGCAAATGACATATCAAAAGGACATCGTATGAAAAAGTTTTCACGTTCTCATCATTTTTCAAAACATGCGAATTTTTGCAAAAATGACAGTCTAGTCAGCAGTTTCTACTACTGACATGGCGCTAATAGGGCATGCCTACATGGTAGGGTGATTGTGCATTGAATGGGCTTCATTCGGTGAATCAGGTGGTGCCAAGTGGCACCTCATCATTGGTATGATGTGGCATTTTTTTTTAAATGTGGCAATAAGAATATTCCAATTTAATTTGTCCTTGAATTAAATTGTGAATTAAAATCAAATTTAGTCTTAACAGCTACTTGGAAATAATTAATTAATTCATTTTGAATTAATTAGTTGGAGAAATTCAAGTTAGAATTCTTTCTGAAGTCATGCAAGAGTTATCCCTTAAATTAAGGAGATAAGATTGAGTTATATTTGAGTTGTAATTATTTAACTCAGTTTACTAAGTTAAGTCCAGTTAAATTAGTTCCAAATTGTTTGAGGAACTAATGGTGAGTTAACAATCAGTTGATGCATGCATGCACTTGACTAGTGCTACTCTAGTTAACTGAATATTCCCTCATCATAAACTCATGCATGTCTATTATGAGAAAGACCCAGTTGAGTTAAATGTCAAGGATAGTTTACTATCAGTTTCATGTGTTTTCTTATAAAGAAAACTCTTGCGTGCAGTCAAGGAATCATCCTTGAGGATTGTGCAGTTCTGACAGTGTGTGAGAGAGTGTTACAATTGGTAACAGAAGAATCATCCCAGAGGAACAGTGCAAGGAAATAGGATCTTGGAGGGCAGATAGGAAGGATAGAGAGAAGCCAAGGTTTCCTGTGAGCATCTGTGAGGATTGTACTGAGAGTTGGCTAGTTGTGAGAGCTAAGGATTTTTATAATTTCTATGTATTTCCACCCTATATGATAATACAGATAGTGGGGTTTCTAGCTGAGGATTTCCCCAAAGTATTTTCATGTGTATTGTGCATTGATTCTTCTCATTCTAGTTATATTGTTCAGCTCGATCTTTAAGCTTCCGCAAATTGATAGTAGAAGTAGGTTATAGTATTCTGCTTTGATTTATATTGCATTATCAAGTTAACCTACATAAGATTTTCTACATGGTATTAGAGCTAGATTTTTAGAAATCTCTACATGGTATCGGAGTTGTGAATAGTATACTGAGAAGAGAATTCGAAGTTTGAAGTTCGGGGTTATAGGTGCAAATCACATTTATATCATACTTCAAGGTTGGCCAATGGAGTTCTATGGCTTGAGACTTGAGTATGCCTTGGAAGGTAGCTCAAATTACATAGCATGGAAAGATAGAATGGAGGCTGTATTAGAAGACAATGGCTTGAAGGAATTCATTGATCAAGAAATCCCAAAGCCGGCTTCAACAAATGCACAAGAGTTGGCTGAGTGGAATAAGTGTGTGGCAAAGGTGAGATGGATCATCCTTAAGGGAGTTCGAGACCCTAATGTCTCGAGTCTCCATGGGAAAGATACTCCTTTCAATGTGGAATACATTGAAGGACCTCTACTAGAACAGTAGCGACTAGAGGAAATTGGTACTCAGGGATAAGCTTTGAAGAATCAAGATGGAGAAGGGTGATACTATTTCCACATAACTGAACAAGCTCACCACTTGGAGAGATGAGCTTGGCAATGTGGGAATAACTACTTCCAATGATGATATGGTGAGCCTCGCTCTCCTTGGCCTTCCAAAGAGTTAGAATAGCTACTAGGAATCTGTGAATGGAAGGGAGAAACTACCAGATTGGGAACGACTGTGGTTGGATCTTATGCAGGAGGAGATCAGGAGGAGCACATGAGATGGTTCTTCATCCAAGGATGATGTTGAAGAAAATCTGGCCTTAGCAAGTAAGGCAAGGAAACTGAAGGGGAAGGCTTCCCATTTCAAATCAAATTCTTCTCATGGAGGGAAGAAGGGTGACATGTCTAAAGTAAGATGATTTAATTGTCACGATATGGGACATTATGCGAAAAAATGCCCATCGAAGAAGTCCAAGAATGGATCCTCGGAAGGTGAGGAAGGTGAGGAATTAGCCTCTCAGTTCGGAATGGAAATTACCCTCATTGCATGCATGGTGTCATCGATGATGGGCTGTGTCTGGTATCTTGACAGTGGAGCCTCATTCGACATGACCGGTGATAAACATTTATTCAGTACCTTGGAGGAGAAAGACCTAAAGATGTGCATAGAGATGGGTGACATTGGAAGGTATAATGTTTCAGGAGTGGGCATGGCTGCTTTTTAGAGGGAGCATGGAGCTCCTCTCACCTTGATAGATGTGATGTATGTGCCTGGACTGAAGAAGAACTTGGTATCGGTCGTGATGTTGGAGGACAAAGGCTACGATGTTGTCTTCAGTAAAGGAAAGGCATTCCTAAGACACATAGCCAAGGGTCAGACTAGGAGGATAGGGATTTGGGTGAAGAATATTTATAAACTAGAGGTAGATGATTGTGCATCATTGAGTACAAAAGCAGAATTGGTGCAAAGCCAAGACATTAGCGAGTTTTGGCACAAGTGGTTGGGCCATTTGCATCATGGGGCTTTGAAGATAATGCAACAGATATCTACAGGACTTTCCAAAGGTAAACATGAGCAAGTTGACGCATGCAAAGGTTTTACCTTGGGAAAGTACACCAAGTCTTCCTTTCATGATCGAGACAGACGAGTAGAGGCTATCTTAGAGAAAGTTCATACTGATGTGTGTGGACCATTCTCAAAGGCATCCATAGTGAAGCAAAGGTATTATGTGATTTCATTGATGATTATTCTCGTAAATGTTGGATTTATTTCATGCAGAAGAAGGACCAAACCTTCACAAGGTTTTATGAGATCAAAGTTTTGGTCGAGAAAGGGTCAGGGAAGAAGATCAAGGCCTTGAGAAGCGACAATGGTGGAGAATATGTCTCTCAAGAGTTTAAGGACTTTTGTGTAGCGGAAGGAATTAAATGAGAGTTGACCACACCTCATAACCCACAGCATAATGGGGTGGCCAAGAGGAAGAACATAATTATTGTAGGGGAAGCACAGGAAATGCTGCATGAACAAGGCCTACCACTTCACTTGTGGGCTGAGGCATGCAACACAGCAGTCTATTTGCAGAATAGAATCCTGCATCGTATACTTGGGATGAAGACACCAGAGGAAGCTTTCTCCGATAAGAGACCAGATGTGGGTCAGATCAAGATCTTTGGCTCATCGGTATATTGCCATGTGACAAAGGATGCATGGAATAAGCTTGAGCCGACAGCAGAGTTGGGGATACTTGTGGGGTACACTGATACACCTCACAACTATCGGGTGTACTTGCCTACCAGTCAGAGGACAATGGTTCACAGAGATCTCAAGTTTGATGAGCAGAAGGCCATGCCAATTTCCCTTCAAAGGGAGCTCCAACTATAGGCTATGAAGGAACTGTTGGTTCCTAAGGAGAAGGAGCCTCAGACTGATGCGGAGCCCCCACATGCAGAGGTTCTAGGAGTGGAGACATCCACTCAAGTAGAGTCTTCTAGAGATGGATGGAAGCGCACAAGAGAAGCTGACAGATTATTGGAGGATGTGAGAGAGAATGTGGGAGAACCATCTTCTCAGCGCAGACAGAGGAGGTCACCTGAGAGGTACATTGGATACATGGCCCTTACTGGGGAATGTGTTGGTACCGAGCCATCTTCCTTTGAGGAAGTAGTGCAGCAGCTAATTTGGTTTGATGTTATGGTGGAGGAGTATGACTCCATAGTTTGTAACAATGTTTGGGACGTGGTTCCGAGACTCGAGGACAAGTCAGTTGTGAGTTACCATTGGCTTTACAAGGTAAAGCAAGCTGCTGATGGTAGTGTGGAGAAGCATAAGGCAATATTTGTTGCCTGTGGCTTTTCAAGAGGATCATGTTGCTGCAGTATATTTCGACAAAGGAGCAAGATGCTGACATTTTGACAAAGGAATTATCAAAGTGTAAATTCGAGTTCCATAGAGACAAGATTGGGGTGGAAGATAATCCCTTTCTTGTAGAGAGGGAGTGTTGAAATGTGGCAACAATAATATTCCAATTTAATTTGTCCCTGAATTAAATTGTGAATTAAAATCGAATTTAGTCTTAATAGCTACTTGGAAATAATTAATTAATTCATTTTGAATTAATTAGTTGGAGAAATTCAAGTTAGAAGTTTTTCTGAAGTCATGCAAGAGTTATCCCTTAAATTAAGGAGATAAGATTGAGTTATATTTGAGTTGTAATTAGTTAACTCAATTTACTGAGTTAAGTCCAGTTAAATTAGTTCCAAACTATTTGAGGAACTAATGCTGAGTTAACAGTTAGTTGATGCATGCATGCACTCAACTAGTGCTACTCTAGTTAACTAAAGATTCCCTCATCATAAACTCATGCATGTCTATTCCGAGAAAGACCCAGTTCAGTTAAATGTCAAGGACATTGTACTATCAGTTGCATGTGTTTTCTTATAAAGAAAACTCTTGCATGCAGTCAAGGAATCATCCTTGAGGATTGCGCAGTTCTGACAGTGTGTGAGAGAGTGTTACACTTGCTAACAGGAGAATCATCCCAGAGGAACATTGCAAGGAAATAGCTTGGAGGGTAGAGAGGAAATCTAGAGAGAAGCCAAGATTGCCTATGAGAATCTGTGATGATTGTACTGAGAGATGGGTAGTTGTGAGAGCTAAGGCTTTGTATAATTCCTATGTATTTCTACCCGTATGATAATAAAAATAGTGGGGTTTTAAGTTGAGGCTTTCCCCAAAGTATTTTCATGTGTATTGTGAATTTATTCTTCTTCTTCTAGTTATATTGTTTAGCTCAATCTTTAAGCTTCCACAAATTGATAGTGGAATTAGGTTATAGTATTATGCTTTGATTTATATTGCATTATCGGGTTAACCTACATCAGATTTTCTACAGTTTTTTATTGGTGGCATTGTGGCCAACCACATATTGCCATGTGGCCCAACCAGAGGCAACCACGTGGCAGCATGGAGGGCCACCATATTTTTTTAGGAATCCAAATTACACTACATGGGATTCTATCTTGGTACCTCTCACCAAAAAACTACTGCATACACCAATGCGCTATGTGTGGGCCTTGTTAAAAGGACCCACATATTGTGTATTTAAAATAATGTTGGGGGCGGATATGGGGTGAGGGTTGAGGGCTAGCTCTAGCCATGGTAACCATGCACAAAAGGACTAGGGGCTAGGGCTTAGCCCCGTCCTCTCCAACCATAAATTTAATCCGTGCGACCATAAGTAGGAACAAAGGGCCAATTCGAAGGGGGCTAGACCACGGGGGCTAGCCCCGAGTCACATGGGGGGTCCACATGACCAGGAGAGCGTGTAGGTTTCATTGGGAAATTTAATGAGCCCAAAAATTATGCTAGTATTGCACCAATTTGTTGCTCCGTCAGTGGAAAATAGTGCGAAATTGTAGGGTGGTTAGCCAAAATTGGCAAATTTGTGGGTCAACTAGTAGCAAAACTTGGAGAGCTCATAACTTCTTTAGTTTTTATCCAAATGGAGCTCAAAAAGAGGTTTTTTAGATATGCTTGGGTCTTCTAAAGCTAATGGAATAGATTTTAGACCCATTGATGCACTTATGAAGAGATCTTTTGCAAGTTGGGAGTCTATGGGTGCTTGGATCAACCAGGAGGTTGAATCAGTTTTTGAAAGATTTTAAGAATGGAGAGGAACTTGAGGGGTTTCTCAACCTTCATAAGTTTTCTGCAGAAGCTGAGAAATCTATGGTGTAGCTCATATTTCTATTTTCTCATCATGTCTTTGAGGAAATTTATCTTTTTGTACTTCAAGTGAATTGTTGTACTTGTTATGCTCATGGTTAGATGGAGTATGGGTCTTGATTTAAGAGTGCTTTAGCTTGCTGATTGTTTCATGACTAACTATAGGTTTTCATGTGTTTAGAGTGAGAGTTCTTTGCAGAGGAATGTTTCCTTAAAGGGGAAACTAGCCACTCTCTTTATCAGAACACTTATGTACTCTTTATCACTAAAGAATTTTGAGCATAATGAGATTGGTTCAAGCCATGAGAAGCTGGACCAAGGAGATGTAGCCCAAGAGGGGTGAACTCCTTTATCAATTGCTAAGTGTACTACTATTGATGATGATTTTCAGTTTTCTTTTTAATTCCTGTTTTAAGTTCATAAATTACACATAAAGACATAATAAAAAAACCCATGATAAAGTTGCAACTTACCTCTAATCCTCGAGCACTTTTCTTTATTCTGAATTGGAATTTAGCACAACAAAACTAATTTTCCCATTCAGATCAATCGATTTGACCCCCAGTATGCCACTACCCGATGGACCGATCTATCGACACTCTGTTCTGTAGAATGATGAGATCAAGAGGTAGATTTTGGAGTTGTTGTGGAAAGGGCACATTAGGCCAAGCTCATCACCCTGTGGGAGCCCAATTGTATTGGTACAGAAGAAGGATGGGACCTGGAGACTCTGTATTGCCTATTGGGCATTAAAAAATGTCACTGTCTAAAATAGGTACCCAATTCCATGGATTAATGACCTTCTATACCAACTCAAGGGGGCCAAACGTTTCATCAAGATCGACTTGAAGTCTGGTTATCCCCGGGTTCCTATTGAACCCTCTGATGTGTGGAAGACTGCCTTCAAATCTAAGGAGGGCCTTTTCGAATGGTTGGTCATGCCTTTCAAGTTGACGAATGCCCTCGCAACCTTCATGAGATTTATGGACGACATCTTGCAACCCTTCACCAACGGATTTGTGGGGGTGTATTTAAATGACATATTGATCTTCAGTCAAATTTGGGAAGAGCACCTCCACCATATTTGATAGGTCCTTCAAACCCTACGACAACACATGTTATGTGCCAATTTGGAGAAATGAACTTTTGGCATAACCCAGGTTCAATATCTGGGGTAAATCATTGATAAGCAGGGTGTGCATGTGGACCCATCCAAGATACAAATCATTCGGGGTTGGCCAACCACAACCACTCT
Source organism: Pinus tabuliformis (assembly GCA_031772625.1). NCBI lineage: Eukaryota > Viridiplantae > Streptophyta > Pinopsida > Pinales > Pinaceae > Pinus > Pinus tabuliformis. Next base: position 1,869,494,420 of record CM062817.1, read on the forward strand.
AATAGAGCTCTGCTACTTTTTGAGTCCTGCCAATTTCTATGGCAAGTTCATGTTGGGGTTCTCTCATATCACTTGGCCTTTAAGTCAAGTCACCAAGGGCGTAGTGAAAGCAAAGTATTTTTGGTCTAAAACCAAACAGAAGGTGTTTTCTGAGTTGAAGCATCACCCTTGTTTTGCACTAGTGCTCACATTACCATACCTACAACAACCATTTGTGATTGAGAGAGACTCCTCTAACTATTCTATTGGTGCAGTTCTTACTCAGCAGGGGCATGCTGTGGATTACCATAGTGATACACTTTCAGACACAGTCCGAAAGTATCCCACTTATAACAAAGAAAGGTATTCCATTGTGTAAGTTTGTCATCAATGGAAGCACTAAATTATGGGGAAGTAAATGGTCATCCAAATAGACCACCAACCCCTGCAATTCATACAAACACAAGGGAAATTGCAGAATGACTGCCATTATAAATGGTCCACCTACCTACAACAGTTCCATTTGAACATTAAGTACAATAAAGGGAACACCAATAATGTTGCAGACTGCCTCAACCGACCACCATTCATGGCGTTGATCACTGTGCTCAACTCCTGTGGGAACGAGAATTCGGGGTGGCCGCATATTGACTAAAGCAATTCAAAATTCAGCACCACATACTAGACACTCCTGGAAGGGAAGCAAGTTCCAAATAATCAAATCTAGGATGCACTATTATGCCACCAAGGACAAATCTGTGATCCTTCAAGCGAGCATGCCAAGATGATTTTGGAGATGCACTAGAGTTTGTTCGCTAGACATTTCAGAGTAGAGAAAATAGTGGCAGTATTGCAGAAGTATTTTTATTGGCCGAAACTTTGTCAGATGTTGGGAAGTAGATTAGATCCTCCATCACCTACGCCATTACCAAACCAACCATCAAGAAGAAATGCATGTAAACTCCTCTACCTACTCCTAGTCGACCTTGGGAATCTATCTCCATGGATTACATGTCGGGTGTTCCTTCTACTAAGCATGGAAATGACTGCACTTTCATGGTCGTCGACAAATTCTCTAAGATGGCCATCACGGCGGCCTACAAGAAGAGTATCACAGTAAAGGCCACTGCTAAGCTCTTCTTTGAGCAAGTGTGGATACATTTTTGGATCCCGCAGTCCATTATCTTAGATTAGGATAGCAAATTCCTAAGTGCATTTTGGTCAAGTCTCTAGTCAATGCTGGATACCAAACTTACTAAGTCCACGACGTTCCATCCCCAAAATGATGGTCAAACAGAGCTCGTCAACAAGATGGTCGCACACATTCTTCCCATGTACAGCTTGAAGCATCCACACACATGGGATGAAATCCTCCCCTGTGTCTAGCACAACCACAACAGATTTTTCCATAGCTCAACGATCCATAGCCCCTTTCAGGTAGGGATGGGATTTCAACCATTATGTCCCATTGATGTGGCCATACCATTTATAGCTACTCAGGAAAATTCGGCTCACGTCCAGGCCAAACCTGACAGGGTTAACAACTTCACTGAGCACATTCAACACATCCACCAACAGGTCCATGATATATTGAACAGAGCCAATGCTAACTACAAGTAGTGCCATGATCAACATAGAGTGTGACACAAGTTCCAGGTGGGCGACAAAGTTTGGCTACATTTGCAGAAGGAGTGCCTCACTGAACCCCACCGCAAGCTTTGCCCACTCTGATATGGACCATACACCATCACCAAGGCTATGGGTGACAATTCCTTCGAGCTCAACATCCCACCATTTCTTGGTCTGCACCCAATGTTTAATGTAGACCGCCTTCGGCCATACATTCCACCATTGTTACACATCTGAAATTGCAGGACAACTCACACAAATAGAGCTCAACCCAAAATGCATGGAATAGGCCACAACCTATAATATCATGTACACATAGATCAATAACACTTTCCAACAAAGGATCCATCTATATTGAGTTGTCAAATAAGGACAACTCATGCACCATGGCAAGTGGTTCACTAGGGACCAAGTTCAATAGAAATTTCCTCACCTTATGGAGGCTCTGCGTGGAACGGGGACCATTGATTCCTAAGGGTGGAGGACTAATCCGGGTGGACATTGCTAGCCACTCGCCTATTCCACCTAGACCTCTAGTCGATTTCATTTATTTCCTTGTTTGTTTTAGCATTTACTATTTTTAGCAGTTTTTTGGATCTTGAAATTCCAGAGTAGTTTTGAACGTCTAAATGGTGCTTTTTTGAGGTCCACGATAGGATTTCACTTGTAAATCATGTAGTACTTGGAGGGACCTTTCCAACAAGGTATTTCCAAACATATATAATATGACCAATTTACAACCCCGGCAAGTTGGCTGCCCAAATAACCCCAACAGGACCCACAAACTCTTGGTGTTACATCTCCTGGGGTTAGGATTTTGGTTGTTTAGGGTTTTCCCTTATTGTATAATAATAATAGGCCCTTGAGCCTAATTGTAACATAGTTCAGAGGTATTTAGCTGCCACATCTCTTCTAAGAGACAAGTTTCCATCGCCCGAGCTAGTTTATTTCTATTCTGTTTGTAAGCATATTTCAGTATTTTGATATTAAGGAAATGAAGTGTTATTTCTACTACATTTATATATTTATGATTATATCTGTAAGTTTTTACATTCTTGTTTATGTTCAAATCAGATGAGCACTACTTATTCATGAGCCTTATTGAGATCTCTCCCTCCTAGAATTTTGCACTAAGTGTTTTTGAACGTCATCCCCTGTGCATGCAGATTCAAAAGCTTCTAAGCATATTCACCTAGCCATTCTTTCTTTTACTAACTCACTACACTCAATTTTGATCACCTTTTCCATGCATAGCTCATAGAGAACTTCTAGATGACAGCAAGGATGTAACACCCTCCTCCCACATTTACCCAAGATAACCTCTCCAATGGGGTAAATATGTGATGAAGAGTTACTATAATATGATTCAACTCCCCAAGTACAGTTAACGAAGTGGAATCAATGAACCAAAACCAAACTAACCTTCCTCAGGAGCTACAGGACCCCCATAGGCTAACCAACCACTACAGGTTCCCAACCCCTTAGTTAACATTCTTTTTAACTGAACTAGGCCCCTAGTTGCTCAAATGACAAGCCCTCCATGCTATTAAAACCCTCCAGTCACTCCCACAATAAGGCCTCCATGTGACTGCAGACGTTTTCAGCTAGTTCTATGCCAGCAACCGTAAATATTTAAGCCACTTTTTTAGGGCTAGGACCAAGGCCTCCACCAAGAATTTGATGAAACAATCAGAGGCATTGAATATCAAGAAGACAATGCCTCTAATGAAAAACTTGAACACGGACCTGACCTGACTCATCCTAACCATAACAGGCATTTTGTCAAACAAATCATGAACATGTAATGTACAGGTCATAAAAACACATCCGAACATAGGGGCCTCAAACTTATCTGAGATTTGTCGAGAAGGTCAAATGTCATCTCACAATAGCTGCATTATCATCTATTAGTTCACTAATTCATTAACATTTCATCTAATAACCAAAACATGATGAGAAACATAACTTAATTATGTCATAAACCATGCTTATAACCATCATATAATCAGAGAAATATCAACGATAGAACAACCATTGAAGCCACATAATAACAAGGACATTTACACATAATACACAAGAGGACACATAATACACAAGAGGAAAAGAGCTCATATTAACATATGAAAATCCAACCAAGACAAGGACTTCAACATACCACCTGACCATATATTGGGTTGAACCAAATATTTCTTTCATCCAATCACCCCCGTACCATATTCAAAGCATGAATGTGGGACTCACAACATAACCAACCATGCTTCTCAGTCTTTACAACATATCCCTCCAGAACTGGTCAGGGATTCCTAGGCCTTGTGATTTTTTGTAGACCACCTCAATCAGTTTTGAAACCATCTGTAAATATGTATCAACAAAATGAAAAAACCTCATCACACCATGGCTATCTGAAAATGGCAAGGCATGACTGAAAACCATTGTCACACCTAGAAAAAACCATGCCAAGGTAGCAAGAGAACCAAATAGACACATGCATGTATTGTGCATGCCAAACCTAGCAAGGAAGTCATACATTCAACTTGAAACCTGAAAGTAATCACATTGTAGTGATCGGAATTTAAACAGGAATGCAAAAAATTACATATATAACCATAAACAAAAAGATGCAGTAGAAACAAAACTTCATTTCATTAATATCAAATATTGAAATATGCTTACAAATAGAAAGTAAATAAGACTAGCTCGGGTGATGGTAGCTTATCTCTCAGAAGAAATGTGATGGCTACATGCCTCTAAACTATGTTAAAATGAAGCTCAAGGGCCTATTTATTATTGGAAAACATGATAAAACTCCAAACAACTAAAACCCTAACCCTAGGAGATGTAACACCAAGTGTTTGTGGGCCTTGTTGGGGTTAGTTGGGCAGCCAACTTCCTGGGGTCGTAAATTGGTCATATTATCTCTGTTTGGTGTGTACGATACATTGCTGGAAAGGTCTCTCTGTTTACTATGGGTATTACCATAGGCATGTGTCTATGGCTTTAGGCTTGTTGCAAACCTAAAGAAACGTTGTTTAGGGTGTCAAAAATACTTTGAAATTTCAGGACACGAAAAACTGCTAAAAATAGTAATTGCTAAAATAAACAAGGAAACAAATGAAACTAGCTAGAGGTCTAGGTGGGATAAGGGGGTGGCCACCAATATCCACTTGGATCATTCCTCCCCGCTTATGAACAAATGGTCCCCATTGCATGCAGAGCATCCATGAGGTGAGGAAATATCTCTTGAACCTGGTCCCTAGTGGGCCACTTGCCTTGGTGCAAGAGTTAGACATCTTTGACAACCAAATATAGTTGGATCTTCTGTTGGTGGGTGTTCTTGACCTATGTTTCGATAATACGATCAGTTGTGGCCTATTCCATGCAGTCTGCATTTAACTATGTTGGTGCGATTTGTTATGCAATGTCTAATGTGTTTAGTAATGGTGGGAAGTATGGTTGAAGGTGGTCCACATTGAATAGTGGGTTCAGACCAAGGAATGGGGGAATGTTGATCTCAAAAGAATTGTCTCCCATAGCCTTGGTAATGGTGTAGGGACCATATTAGAGTGTTTTGACCTTTCGATGGGCTCCGGTAAGGCGTTCTTTCTACAAATGCAACCAGATTTTGTCGCCCACTTGAAACTTGTGTGGCAACCAATGTTGATCATGTTGCTACTTGTTTGACTTCTCCAGGATGTCATGATCATGTTGACGGATGTGTTGGATGCACTCAATAAATATGGTAACTTTATCTACCTCGAATGATACATGTGTGTATTTTGTCTATGTAGTCACTTGAGGCATGGAAACATCAATCAAACACAATGATTGAAATCCTAGACCCACTTGAAAGTGACTGCAACCAGTCGATCTATGGAGATCTCTATTATAATTGTGCTACACATATGGAAGACTCTTATCCTAAGTTCAAAGATTCTTGGAGTTATACATCCGGAGTATGTTCACTATCATCCTGTTGATGACCTTCGTCTGGAAATCAGTCTCTAGATGGAAGGTAGTCGACTTGGTGAGCTTTATGTCCAATAGTGTCCAAAGGCTTGACTAGAATGTGATTAGTAACCTACTATCCCAATATGATATAATGGTCTAAAAGATCCCAAAATGTACCCATACTCGTTCAAAGAGGAGTTTGGAAGTGTCCTCTACTATGATACTCTTCTTGTAGGTTGCCAAGATAGCCATGATAGAAAATCTTTCCACGACCACAAATACACAATCATTACCATGTTTGGTAGAAGTGAGGCCAGACATATAGTACATGGAGATGGATTCCCACAGCTGGATGGGAGTAGGAAGAGGAGTGTACAGGCCTTTCTTCTTGATGGATGACTTGGTGATGGTGCAGGTAGTCATGATCTAATATATCTCCCAACATCCAATCGAAGTTTGGGCCAATAAAAGTACTTTTGTAGTATAGCCACAATTTTCTCCACCCCAAAGTGTCATGTGACCCGACTGTAGTTCACCTCCCAAATCAGTTTAGAATGCTCTCTTGAAGGAACACAAATGTGGCCCAGGTAGCATAATAATGCATCTTAGAGGTGGAAATCAGGAACTTTCTTCCCATCTACTAGCACCTGGTATGTGGAGGTGAACGCTGGAGCATTTTTGTATAGTTGCAGCCATCCAGAGGTCTCGTGACCACAAGAGTTTAGAACAGTTGTCAGTGCTGCAACTGGGGGCTGACTAAGGCAATTTGCAACATGATTGGTGCTATGTTTATGTGGAATTGTAGTAGATACGTGGACCACTTATGATAAAGATCATTCCTTAACTTCCCCTATGCCTGTATAAACTGTAGAGGTCAATGATCAATGTGGATGATCGTCTCCTTCCCCGGAATGTAGTACTTCCAATGTCGGCAAGCCTGCATGATGGAATACATTTCTTTATCATAGGCGGAATAATTCTGAATTGTATCGGAAAGTGCCTCACTATGATAGGCCACTAGATGACTGTGTTGGGTGAGGACTACTCCAATAGCATAGTGTGAGGCATTTGTCTTGATTTCAAATGGCTGTTGCAGGTCTGGCAGTGTGCATACCAGTGTAGAGTAGAGGTGGCACTTCAACTCAACGAACGCCTTTTGTTGGGACTCAGACCAGGAAAAAATTTCTTTCACCCTGCCCTTAGTAATCTGACTCAAAGGCCAAGTGATATGGGAGAATCCCAACATGAACCTCCAATAAAAATTGGCAAGGCCCAAAAAGATGTGTAGCTCCGTTAGAGTGGTCGGGGCTAGCCAATCCCGAATGACTTGGATCTTGGTCAGGTCCACATGCACGCCATGATCATCTATGATGTACCCCAAGTATTGGACCTGACTCATGTTAAAGGTGCATTTCTCCAAGTTGGCACATAGTTTGTGTTGTTGAAGGGTTTGAAGGACCTGTCGAATATGTTGCAAGTGTTCTTACCAACTATTGTTGAATATGAGGATGTTGTCCAGATAAACCACCATGAATGAGTTGGTGAAGGGCCGCAAGATTTCATCCATTAGCCTCATAAAAGTAGCAGGGGAATTTTTCAACCCAGAGGGCATAAAAAACCATTCAAAAAGGCCTTCCTTGGATTTAAAGACAGTCTTCCATACATCTATGGGTTCTATTGGAACTTGGTGATAACCAGACTTTAGATTGATCTTGCTAAAATAATTGGCCCCCTTGAGTTGGTCTAACAGGTCATCAATCCATGGGATTGGATACCTATTCCTGATAATGATTTTGTTTAATTCCCGATAAATAATGTAGAGCCTCTAGGTTCCTTCCTTCTTTTGTACCAGTACAATCAAGCTCCCACAAGGCGAGGAACTTGGTCGGATGTGCCATTTTTGTAGCAACTCCTAAATTTTCCATAATGGAGTGGCGATATATTGGCCCACTGGGTAGAGGTGCTCTGAAAGTTAGATCAATTGAACGTTTAACCTGACAATGGAAGGGTACCCCTGTGGCAGAGGAGAAGGTGTCCCTATATTCTTCCACGACTGTATCCACCATCTTCTGCTGCTTGGAGGAAATCTTCCCGACAGCCATGGATGTGACTACAACCTTCCCCATACTTTGAGAGTGAATAAAAAAGAAAACAAATTTCCTAGTCTGGGAGATGACCTTATTGCATTGCTTAGTAGAGATCAAAGAGATGGAAATAGGTGGGGCTACCTTTGGTATCCATTATAACTAAGCATTCAAATAAATAATAATAGAGTGAGGTTTAGACTCATATACAACATATCACTTCCATAAGTATGGTTGTCCTAATAATACATCACAAACTTCAAGAGGAGAAACATCACACAGTACCTCATCCATGAAGGGCTTGATGTTGTAGGGAAGGTGACACTACTGGCTGATGCAGAGATCTCATCCTTGGTGAAGCCACCCAATGGTGTGCGATTGTGGATGTGTTGTATTCAGTAGGCCCAACCACTTCATGACCTCTACTGAAATGAGGTTCTTTTGGCTCCCGCTATCGATAATGAACTACAACAGAGAACCCTTCACCCACATATGTGAGTGGAATAGGTGCTCCTCCTCTTCTGGATCTTGGTGGCACAATGGCACTAGGCTCCAAATTAATGATCTTCTTCCCTTTGTCATTACCCTTTTCAGGTTCTGACTTAGATTCAGAACATGCGTCAGACTCAAAAGCCTTTAGCTCGACCACCAGTGATTGCTTCACCCGACACTCACTTATGTTGTGAGTCGAGCTCTTATGGAACTCACACCACTTTATCATGTCCTTCTTTTTCTTTGTGGTGTTTTTATTTACTTGTGGCTTCGGCAAGTCATCCTGGGTCACCCCACCTTAGATTTTCCCTTTAATCTGCAGTTTTCGGGTGCTGTTCCCTTGCTTTGGATTCACAGATCCAAAGTCTCACTTTTTTTGTTTAAGCTTCTGCTCAATCTTGACAATGTATCGATACGTTGTGCCAAGTGAGGAGATGTCTAGGAACTCCATCTCATCCTGGATCTACCTATGAAGGTAGTTGTAGTACTTTAGTAACAAATTTTTCTTAGAATCCTTGATGCCCAACTTCATGTGAATGGTATGAAGAACATTGGTAAACTCTGGCACCTCTTGGTCCCTTCCTTGTTGCAGTGTGGTCCACTTTATGTATTTATCCTCATAGATCCTGACAAGGTAGTGCTTCTCCTTGATGGTGTCTTGAAATGAATCCCAAGTGCGTGTAGCCGAAAATAATGAGGGTCTACTTTCATGCTTATGTTCGCAGTAGGTTTCCCACCAGTCCTTGATGTGGGGGGCAATTTTGAGAAGAGAAAACGTAATCTTTTCCCAGCTGGAAAAATCATGAACAAAAAAATATCCTTCTAGCAAATTTAACCATTTATCTATGACATCTGCATCCATCTGACTCTCAAATATGGGAATGTCAAAGTTAACTTGTACGTTAAAGGGTGTGGCACTTCCACAATAGCTATTGGAAGTAGATGTGTCGCCCTTGGGTAGCCAGTGAAGGATCTGGGAAAAGTTGTCCATCATTGCATTCCCTTGTCACTCGAGGGCTTCTTCGAGCAAGATTTTGATAGGATCTCCTACCCCGTCATCTTTATTTTCTTCTGCCATGGGAGGTCATCGATATTTGCGAGGTTGGTCTTGCAAATGTTCGACTAGTTCAAGCCCTAACTCCTTATAGCCCGACCTCCTTGGAGACATGCAAAGAAAAATAGAGAACGAGAAAAGTGCTTTGATACCACTAATCTAAATTTAAACAAGAACGCAAAAAATTATAGATATAACCATAAACACAAATATGTAGCAAAAATAACACTTCATTTCATTAATATCAAATATTGAAATATGCTTACAAATATAATGGAAATAAGACTAGCTCGAGCGATGGTAGCCTATCTCTGAAAAGAGATGTGGTGGCTACCTACCTCTGAACTATGTTACAATGAGGGTCAAGGGCCTATTTATTATCAGAAAACATGAGAAAACCCCAAACAACCAAAACCCTAACCCCAGGAGATGTAACGCCAAGGGTTTGTGGGCCCTGTTGGGGTTATTTGTGCAACCAACTTCCCAGGGTCATAACTTGGTCATATTATCTCTGTTTGGCGCGCATGGAAACTTGTTGGAAAGGTCTCTCTGAGTAATATAGGTTTTACCACACATCACAGGCCTACTACGGACCTCAAAATAATGCCTTTTAGGGGGTTAAAACTGCTTCAGAAGTTGAGGACCCAAAAAACTGTTAAACATAATAAATGCTGAAATAAACAAGGAAACAAATGAAACTGACTAGAGATCTAGGTGGGATAGGTGGGTGGCCACCAATATCCACCTGGATCATGTAGCCATTGGATCCAGCTATTCCTTGCTTGATCTTTTCTTTCCTTTTCCTTTTTTTTCCTTCCTTTACTTTCCTTTCTCCAATGCTAGAGTGCTCTAAGAATACTCTAAGTGTACAAGAGTGTGAGAGAATAGAGAGAGCTCCAAGATAAAACTAAAAAACTGTTTTGAATTGATCCTTAGAATATTTTTTATCAATGAGGCCTCTATTTTCTTCAATTTCCATTATCTTTCCTTCATTTTCCTCCTCACATGCAACCTGTGACCTTTCACCTTCCTTTTCTCCTAATTTCCTTTATTTTGATAAATAAAATTCCAATTAATGCCTCTTTCCTTTTCAAAGCCTTTTCCATTTCCTTTTCTAATTTCCCCTTAGCCATAACAAAACAAATGAACACTCACTATGATATTTTTCCCAACATTTAACCGGGGGCTATTAACAACCCCTCACCCTTAGGGTAACATTGTCCTCAGTGTTCAATGAAACCTACAACCAGCAAAACTGCTAAAAACCAAAACATACTGCTTATGGAGCTCGATGTAGTATTTACAATGAACAACCTACTGAGAAGCATAACCAACATGAAAAACTGGACAACATAATAACCATACTACTTATTGGAGATTTATAACACATCTCATGGCGCTATTTACATCAATATACATATATACATATAACAAAATTTCGTTGCCTCAACCAACAAACAAGGAAGGTTACATAGCCCACATTTGATCAACCATCTCTCATGTAGCTTCATTGGGACCCAAAGTGCTTCCACTACACGTTAACCTGCTTGATTGCTCGATTTTAGAGCGTGAGAATCTTTCTCTGCAAAATGCACTAAGGTTCCGATTGGAATTTTCCTTTTGGCTCCACCTGTAATACAAACCAATAAATAACGTGATCAACATCCTTTACATATCTTTTAAGAAGTGAAACATGGAAAACATCATGGACTTTCACTGTCAGAGGCAGTGCGATTCGATAGGCCATTGGTTCAATCCTCTCAGGGGTCTTGAAAGGCCTGTAATATCAAGGTGCTAGCTTCACACATGAGCCAATCCTCAAGGATCTCTTCTTGGGATTGATGCACAAGTACACGTGTTCCCCAACCTGAAACTCCTTAAATGCCCTATGTTGATATCCATAACCCTTTTGTCTATCATGTGATGCCTTTAGATTCTATTTCATAACCTGCATTTCCTATTCCATGTCTTTACCAATATGTCCAACCCTATTAATACCTTGTTCACTGGATCACTCTAACTAAAAGGAGTGTTACAATTCTACCCATATAGTGCCTCAAAGGAACTCATCCTCAATGACTTTTGGTACCCATTGTTGTAAGAAAACTCAAGCAAAGGTAGATATTGTTCCCACTTTCAATTTTTATTCATAAAATACATTCTCAACATGCCCTTCAAAATCCCATTCACTGCCCTACCTATCCATCTTTCTGCAAATGATAAGTTGTTTTGAAGGCCAACTCTGTCCCCAAACCTACAAATAATTATTTCTAGAACCTAGAAATCAACTTAGCACCCTTGTCTGATACGATCTTCTTCGGTACACCATGCGACCTCACTATATCTCTGATGAAGTCCTATGCTACATCATTAGCTAAATAATCAGAATTTATTGGAATGAAGTGTGTTACTTTGTCAACTTGCCAACCACAACCATAATAGAATCATGTTGTCTAGATGTCCTCGAAAAACCGGTAATGAAATGCATGGAAATAACTTCCCATTTCCACTCTAGAATCAGAATCGGCTATAGTAGGAAACTTGGATGCTTACACTTTTCTTTTACTTGTTGAAAATCCAATCATCTGCCCATAAACTCTTCCACTTCTTTCTTTACATTCAACTAGTAGTATAACTTCCTCACTGATGTTAGAGTCTTATGATATCCTGGATTATGTGAATATGGCTTAACATGAAATTCCCTCAAGATAAGATTCTTGAGTTCACTGTTGTACGACACATAGATCATGTCCCTAAATTTGATCAAACCGTCTATTTTGAGATGATAATCCACATATTGATTACCTGTACCCCGCTGTAACTTATTCCTAAGCTCTCAATACCTGCCATCCTATTGTCTTATCTATAAGATCTGATCCTATAAATATGTCCCATATGAACTCATAGCTGTTATATAATTTACCTACACTCTTCTAATAAGATCATATGCAACCTTGTTTTCCTTTCCTTTAATTAACTTGATATCGTAGTCAAACTCAATGATCGTGGCCAACCATCTAGCTTGCCTGAAATTCATATTTGGTCAGTCAAACAAGTGTTGGAAATAATACTGAGAGGGGGGGTGAATCATTATTATCAAGTTCTTTTAATAAATCTTCCTTATTTATACTTTGAATTATTTTTGCATGTCAGTACCATAAAATAATGAGCATGAACAAGAAAAATAGATAGTCACACCAAAGAACACCAGATATAAGGTGGAAACCCAATGTGGGTGAAAACCACCTACTGCAATATGTCTCTATCTTCTTTCAAATTTAGAAACTCCTTTTACAATGGTTTTGTACTGGTGTAGTCCTTTACCAGTACGCAGGCTGCAACCTGCAGAGAGCTACAACTCTCTCTCGTTTTCCAGTCTCTCCTGGAAGGGAGCTACAACCCCTTGCTTCTTTTCTTTCAAGGACCACTTTTCATAAATTTTCAAACTGGATCCATGAACATCAAATGATCATCAAGTACATGTAAATCACACAGTCAACTGCAGTAACCAGATCAACAATAATAGTAAACTAAACACAGAACACCTTATCAACAGAAAAATTCAGCCAACAAAAAGTCTTAAGACAGATCCGCAGTTTTTCTTTATCTGGCCTGCGTAGCCCCGCACTTCACCTTCTGCTCCCCTGCGTATACCCGTAGAGAGCCTTCTGCTGCACTGCGTAGCTATGCACTGCACCTTCTGTGGCGCCGCGTACATATACTGTAGCTCCGCACCTGTGGCTTCTATCGCGCCGCGTACCTCTACTGTAGCTCCGCACCTGCGGCTTTTGTCGCGCCGCGTATCTACGCACCTGCGGCTTCTGTAGCGCCGCGTACTTTCACTGTGCCTCCGCACCTGATCCTCTATTGTGCTGCGTACCCACGCACTGCGCCTTCTTCTGCTGTGCGTACCCCCGCACTTGCACAGTTAATTACCTGCGAACCTCTGATTAGGGCCACAGATAGTCAGATGCCCAGATCTGATCATGCGCCCGAGAGATCACACTTCATAGATTCACTTTCAACTTCACTTTTATATAGATCAAGCTTTTAAACCGATAACCCAATATTTCAGATCTTAAGATATTCAATTCTCAAAAGATATCTTAGCCAAGTGATCTCCTTCCCTATTTATAGTCAAGCCCTTATTCACACCATGGGACAAAACCATCAATAACCAATACAAGGGATCCAAACCGGGGCTAAATTAGATCCTATACCACGGGCCAAAACCATAGAATCAAGAACGGCGGGCTAAATACCACGAGCCAAACATAAGAAACCCCACGTGAGCGCGCTTCTCTGCCTTGAAGTGAGTGAACTGGGGTCCGCACCTCATGAACGGGTAACCTGCGGGTATGTACGCACTTTATCTATGATATTCCTGCGGGTCTGCAGCTTTTGTACGGTGTACCTGCATACCTCTTATTTTCCAACATATTTTGAGAGCCTGAACAGAGCATTGCCACTTAAGAGAGTTGCCATCAAGTACAACACCTGTAACATAGAGCCATACCAGAATCATAATGCCAACAATCTCCCCCTTTGGACTTGATGGCAACCTCAAGATCTTCAACGTCATTCTCCCCCTTTGACATCAAGGGCAAAGGGTTATGCTCCCCCTAAGAACATGCTCCCCCTGACTATAAACCAGATCTGCAAAGAAGAACCATAATCCACCAAACACCATAAATGACCATGAAAGAGATAAAGACATATTGCAACAATATTCAGACCAGCATCCATGATCTCCTTCTTCCATAATGCCAACAATGCATTATATGCTCCCCCTGAACCTATGCCATTCGATCTTCGACCAATCCGCAACCCAGCACATGTACGCATATACCCCAGATGAGCCTTGCGTACAACCAACCATCAGAAGAGATTCAACAACAAGATGATGCATCAACAACCCCCAGCTTTTGCCTGAGGTATTCAAAGGTCTCCCTGGGCAATGGTTTGGTGAGTATATCAGCAACTTGTTCCTTAGAAGGAACATACTCCAACTTGACCTTTTGTTCAAGTACTTGTTCCCGGAGAAAATGATATTTGATCGGTATGTGCTTGGTATTTGAATGCATGACTGGGTTCTTTGAAATGCTGATTGCACTTGTATTATCACATAAGATGGAGATGGGTGGTATACAAGTGATTTGAAAATCCTGCAAGGTCTGCATCATCCAAAGGAGTTGAGTGCAGCAAGATGCAGCAGCAACATATTCTGCTTCAGCTGTAGACAAGGCAATCGAACTTTGTTTCTTGCTGAACCAAGATACCAATCTGGAACCCATAAAGAATGCACCACCACTTGTGCTCTTCCTGTCATCCACGCTTCCGGCCCAATCTGCATCTGTATAAGCATGAGGTTTGAGATCTGTATCTCTAGGATACCATAAGCCATAGTTTTGAGTTCCTTGAAGATATTTGAAGATTCTCTTTACTGCCTGAAGATGAGTTTCTTTTGGATTTGCCTGAAATCTTCCAACTATTCCTACTGCATGCATTATGTCTAGTCGGGTACCTGTGAAATAAAGTAGACTTCCAATCATAGATCTGTAGGTTGGTTGATGCACTGCTGCTGATTCATCATTTGCATTGAGGCTACATCTTGTGACCATGGGTGTACATACTGGTTTTGCATCTTCCATGCCATATTTCTTCAAAATCTGCTTGAGATACTTGGTTTCAGAAAAAAAATATCCCTCCTTCTTTTTGTTGGATTTGCAAACCAAGAAAATATGTCAGTTCTCCCAGCAAGGACATTTCGAATTCTTTCTACATTACCAAGGCAAAGCTTTGACTCATAGCTTCTTCATTGCTACCAAAGATAATGTCATCTACATACACAACAAGTATTAGCAATTTGTCGTTTTCAACTTTTATATAAAGATTGCTATCTGTTCATCCTTTTGAAAAACCTTGTTGATGAAGATATTTGTCCAAACGATAGTACCAAGCCCTTGGAGCTTGTTTGAGACCATAGAGAGCCTTTTTCAATCTGCATACAAGATTTGGATCATTTCCAAGAATGAAACCATCTGGTTGCTCAATGTATACTTCTTCTTCCAAGTCTCCATTCAGAAAGGCCGATTTCACGTCCATTTGAAATACATTGAAGTTTTGAAAGCTTGAGAGAGCAAGGAACATTCGGATGGCCTCAAGTCTTGCAACAGGAGCAAAAGTTTCTTCAAAATCTATTCCTTCTTGCTGCGCATACCCTTTACAAACAAGTCTGGCCTTGTTTCTAATTACTTCTCCATTTTCATTCAATTTATTTTTGAAGACCCATTTTGTCCCTATAACATTCTTATCCTTTGGTCTAGGAACCAAATCCCAAGTGTTGTTCTTTTCAATCTGTTCAAGTTCTTCATCCATTTCTTTGACCCAACATTCATCTTTGCATGCCTCTTTCACATTTTGTGGTTCAGTGGAAGAGAGTAATGCCAAATAGCTTGAAGCTTCTGCAATTGTTCTTCTTGTTTGTACACTTGCTTCTTTCTGCCCCAAAATCTGAGATTCTGGATGATTCTTCTGAACATATCTGGATGGAGTCTTCTCTTCTATCCTTATCTGATCCTCTGGTTCTTCTTGAGGTTCTTCTTCTTCATCATTCTGTCTTTGAGGGTAGTCTTCATCTTCTTCGATATCTTCATGATTTACTTGCCTAGGAATGTATCCCTTCTCATCAACCACTACATCAATGTTGTCAACAATTCTTCCAAGTCTTTTATTGTAGCACTTGTATGCTTTGTTGTGTGGAGAATAACCAAGAAGAATGCCTTCATCTGCTCTAGGTTCAAGTTTTCCCAGTTGCTCATCAGTATTCTTAATATAGCATTTTCTCCCAAAGATTTTGAAGTGTTTTACCGAAGGAGTCTCACCATACCAGAGCTCATGAGGGGTTTGAGTGCTGTTCACCCGGACATTTGTTTTTTTGAGAATAACAACCGCAGCATATGCAACTTCACCCCAGAAATTTGCGGGAGTTCCAAACTCATCAAGCATAGCCCGAGCCATTTGTTGGACGTTCTGTTCATTCTTTCCACCACTCCATTTTGCTGAGGAGTTCTAGCTGTAGAGAATTCTCTTCTTATCCCATGTTCTGAACACAGAAATTGAAAAATTAATTTGAGGTAAACTCCCCACCTCTGTCGGATCTAAGGCACTTAATTTTGTATCCTGACTCATTTTCAACCAAGGCTTTAAAGGATTTGAATTTTTCGAATGCTTCATCGTTGTGCTTCATAAGTCCTAACCAGACAAACCTGGAGAAATCGTCAACGAATAATATCAAGTATTCTTCTCCTCGAGGTGTCCTTTTCCTGAATGGACCACGTACATCTATATGTACTAGCTCAAGAGGCATGCTAGCTGATCCTTCCTTCTCCGGAAAGTTAGTTCTGGTTTGCTTTCCAAACTGACATGATTTGCATATGGTGTTGTCTGGAATTTTGATATCTGGAAGACTGCGAACTGCCTGATATTTGCATGCTTTCCTTATTTGTGAAAAGCTTAGATGCCCCAACCTCCGGTGCCATAACCAGTGTTCATCATCCTTGCTTAGATAGCATTGTTGTTTTCCTTCTTCAAATATGTATAGATTATTTGGAGTTCTTTCACATTTGATCATTGTTTTACCTGTATCAAGATCACGAACAAGACATCCATTTGATCTAAATATCACCTCGGTTCCTTGATCACACATCTGGCTGACACTCAGAAGATTATGCTTCAATCCATAAACATACAAAACATTTCCAGCTTTGACTTTTTCTTTTAACTGAGCAGTGCCTTTTCCTTTTATAGCTGCAGGAGTATCATTTCCAAAAGAAACTTTCTTTCCCTTTTCTAAAGCAGAATATGATTCAAGTTTTTCTTTATCACTTGTCATATGCTTCGAACATCCACTGTCAATGTACCATAGATTTTCCTGTCCCTCTGCATAAAATGCTATCCCACATCTTTCTGTTTGTGGTTCGTTTATTCTCCATGTTTTGGTGCTTGAGGCTTGTTCCTTTGTCTGCTGAAACCTGCTCCTGCATTCAGAATCTTCATGACCAAAGTTATTTCAAATAGAACATTCAACTTCATTTTCAAGAGCCGAAAAGTTGTTATAGGTCCTTTTTGTAATCCCAGTCATACTTCTTTGTTTTTGAGCTTCTCTAGTAATGATTGTTTTATATGCAACACATTGAGCTGCTTTGTGACCAAAGTTATGGCAAGACAAACATTGTCCATTGAAGAAACTTCTGCGGTTATCAAATCTACCGGCCAAATGATTGTAATTTCTATTGTCATCCATTCTTCAACCAAATTGAGAAGATTTTACCTGTGGCTAGTTGTAGCTTTTGTTCACCCTTAAGACGGATTGCCCCTGATAGTCTTTGTTTGCAATTCATCCCTGCTTTACCTGGTGATCTCCATTGTGCTTTTGCTCATTCCTTCTTGCTGCATCAAGATAACTTCTTGAGGTGGATGCTTGAGAAGTTTCTCCATTATACCCCAGACCTGTCTTGTTTAGAGGAGAACGATGTACATTGATGATCTCATCCAGAGTTTCAGATCCTTTGACAAACTTAAGATTAATAGCCTTTGTTTTCTCAATCTCTTTTCTAAGACCAACAATTTCACCTTCTAACTTTTCAAGATATTTTTCTTTTTCATCAATTTGAAATTGTAGAGTATCAATGATCATGTTCTTTTCTTCTATACATGTCTTGAGTCTAGAAATTTCTTCATGAAAGCTATCCACATCTATAGCATCCATGTAATCATCATCTTCAAATGCCATTAAAAGTTTATAGTCATTACCTCGTTCATCTTCATCACTATTTGATAGACCATCACTATCTTCATGAGTGTAGTAGCTTTTCTTATTTGCATTTTGTTTCTTTCTCCATCTAGCAGGTTCCTTTCCTTTGTCAATCTTATCCTTATGAGGACATTTCGCAGCATAATGACCTACTCTTCCACAAGCAAAACATTTAAAAGGTAACTTACCTCTGAACCTTCCAGTACTTCGCTGAAGATTTCTGACAAAATTTGATTCTTCTTCTTCTTCTTCTGGCACATGACTTGCTTCATAGTAGTCTCCTTTGCCTGAAGCCTTGAAAGCAGCTTCTCTTCTGTCTGATGGACCTCCCTTTCTCATTTCATAAGCAGTTAGGATTCCGTGTAGCTGAGACATAGTAAGAGTTCATAGATTTTCCTTTTCTTCTATTGCAGACACTTTAGATTCAAACTTGGGGGACAATGATCTTAGAACTTTTTCAACCACAATAGCCTCTTTTATTTCTTCACCCAAGTTTTTCATGCAATTAACAATCTCGTCGACCCGAAGGAAATAGTTAGCCACACTTTCATCATTATACATTCTGAGATTCTCATACTGAATTCTGAGGGTTTGAAGTTTAGCACGCTTTACCTGTTCATCTCTTTCGTAGCTCAAGACAATCTTGTCCCATATTTCTTTTGCGGATTTATATTGCATAACCTTCATGAATTCTGTTTGAGATAAGCATCCTAGCAGAGTATTGACTGCTTTAGCATTTGTTTCATATTTCTTCTTTTCGGCTGAATCTGTAGGAGTAGCTGAAGGAAAAGTGTAGCCTGTATCTATGATATCCCAAACTTCTGTACCAAGAGATTGAAGATAGGCAGTAACTCTTACCTTCCAATAATTCAAGTTTGTCCCATCAAAAATTGGTAGCCTGATTGATGCTTCCCTCTCATAGTTGCTCATGATGAGTGATCTTCCTTCAAGCGATCAAGCTTCTTTGAAGGACCTGCTCTGATACCAATTGTTGGAAATAATACTGAGAGGGGGGGTGAATCAGTATTATCAAGTTCTTTTAATAAATATTCCTTATTTATACTTTGAATTACTTTTGCATGTCAGTACCATAAAATAATGAGCATGAACAAGAAAAACAGATAGTCACACCAAAGAACACCAGATATAAGGTGGAAACCCAATGTGGGTGAAAACCACCTACTGCAATATGTCTCTATCTTATTTCAAATTTAGAAACTCCTTTTACAATGGTTTTGTACTGGTGCAGTCCTTTACCAGTACGCAGGCTGCAACCTGCAGAGAGCTACAACTCTCTCTCGTTTTCCAGTCTCTCCTGGAAGGGAGCTACAACCCCCTACTTCTTTTCTTTCAAGGACCACTTTTCATAACTTTTCAAACTGGATCCATGAACATCAAATGATCATCAAGTACATGTAAATCACACAGTCAACTGCAGTAACCAGATCAACAATAACAGTAAACTAAACCCAGAACACCTTATCAACAGAAAAATTCAGCTAACAAAAAGTCTTAAGACAGATCCGCGGTTTTTCTTTATCTGGCCTGCGTAGCCCTGCACTTCACCTTCTGCTCCCCTGCGTATACCCGCACAGAGCCTTCTATTGCACTGCGTATCTACGCACCTGCACCTTCTGTGGCGCCGCGTACATATACTGTAGCTCCGCACCTGCGGCTTCTATCGCGCTGCGTACCTCTACTGTAGCTTCGCACCTGCGGCTTCTGTCGCGCCGCATATCTACGCACCTGCAGCTTCTGTAGCGCCGCGTACTTTCACTGTGCCTCCGCACCTGATCCTCTATTGTACTGCGTACCCACGCACTGTGCCTTCTTCTGCTGTGCGTACCCCCGCACTTGCACAGTTAATTACCTGCGAACCTCTGATTAGGGCCAAATTGGCATTCCACCAGTGTGCCACAGATAGTCAGATGCCCAGATCTGATCATGTGCCCGAGAGATCACACTTCATAGATTCACTTTCAACTTCACTTTTATATAGATCAAGCTTTTAAACCGATAACCCAATATTTCAGATGTTAAGATATTCAATTCTCAAAAGATATATTAGCCAAGTGATCTCCTTCCCTATTTATAGTCAAGCCCTTATTCACACCATGGGACAAAACCATCAATAACCAATACAAGGGATCCAAACCGGGACTAAATTAGATCCTATACCATGGGCCAAAACCATAGAATCAAGAACGGCGAGCTAAATACCACGGGCCAAACATAAGAAACCCCACATGAGCGCGCTTCTCTGCCTTGAAGTGAGTGAACTGGGGTCCGCACCTCATGAACGAGTAACCTGCGGGTATGTACGCACTTTATCTATGATATTCCTGCGGGTCCGCAGCTTTTGTACGGTGTACCTACGTACCTCTTATTTTCCAACATATTTTGAGAGCCTGAACAGAGCATTGCCACTTAAGAGAGTTGCCATCAAGTACAACACCTGTAACATAGAGCCATACCAGAATCATAATGCCAACAACAAGTATCTCAATCCACCGTGATCACTCATCAATACAAACTTCTTGCCAAGAAGATAATTCATCCACATCTTCAAAGCATGGATGATCACTACCAACTCAAGATCATGTGTAATATAATTATGCTCGTTTTCATTCAATTTCCTTGATTCATAAAATACCACATGTCCCTCCTGCATCAATGCTCCACTAATTCCTCTCTTGCAGGCATCTGTACACACTACAAACTCTTTATCTATATCTTCAATCTTTAGAATTTGATCATTTGTCAGCAAATTTTTCAACTTCTCAAAACTCACTACACATTCCTCTATCCATTCAAATTTCTTACCTTTCATTTGCAATGATGTGATAGGATATGAAATCCACCATAATTTCCTAATGAACCTATTGTAGTAACCTTGTAACCCCATGAATGACCTTACCTCATCCACATTTCTAAGAGTTTCCCATTCCATTGTTATGCCTTATGTCGTCACTCATTGCTAAATGTGTTTTCAACTGTGAAAAGGTTGAGAAATAGTAGAGAAGTTTGAAGCCATATCCCAAGCCACAAAATATCTCTAAGCTAAGTTGTACCCTCTCCATTGCATAGCACCCATGATAATATTTCCAACGGTATATGGAAGTCCAAAAATGGACTTCTAGATTAGAAGTTGGAGCAGATTGAAGATACCCTTTGAAAACTAGAAAACAAAGAGAAAAGACCAAGGAAGGCTCATCACAATCACATTTCGGAGTTTCCTAGCAGTGCGATGGGGGAGGAAAGAGAAAACTTACTATTAGCGATCACCGATATCAGCAATTGCAACAGTCAAAGGTCCAAGATGCGTCATATCGCGATCAGTGAGTTTTCAAAGTGCAGTGCAGAGGGACAATGTATATCGATAATTAGAGGTCCAAAGTCCCACAACATTGGAAAATCAGTGATCGACGAGTCCAACGGACCATTCTTAAGGAATTATGGAGGAAATCGTCGACAGTGTTAATGCAATAGGGGAGGGATAATTCTAATTTACAAAGGAAATTAGTCACAAAACAGGAGGCAGGCGAGCCCTTTTCTCTCTCCTTTAGGGGCCACGTGGAGGAATACCATTAGTTGCTATGAATCCACATGGCAGCTGACATCATCATGACGTGGTAGTACAGAGATGACATGGTGGTACGGAGGACACATGGCATGCTAATCTGGCATTTTCAAGGTCCTATGGGAGCATTTCCAGGTGATACTCACAAAGTGACACATGGCACTAATGACGTCATCAGTCCTACATATCGACGATCGGAGATAGCAGCGCATGGTGCACCACAAGGAATTCATTGATTGCGTGCCGTCGATAAATGGGCTCTAATAAGAGGGCTTGCCCACGATCACATGGAGGGCCAAATAACCAAGGATAGGCACTAAAGAGCCCAATCCTACAGATCGACGATTGTACAGGTCAATGTTCCTCCTCCAATGAGGTCCCTTTTGACTCATGATTGTGATATGTGGGAACTCTCCCGGATGCGATATTTTATGTGATATGCCTTATGGAAGTTCCGCATCCAGACAATTGGAAAACTTTATGAAGTATGGTAGGAAGGCCCTCTCCTATATTGCGATTACGATATCCCGCATGGGCCCCTTCTCACAGATTGGCGATCACAGGTGTCAAGGGGAGATACCAAAGGCAACCACTAGAAACCACCGATATGTAGGATTTTATGCAACAAAGGAAAGATCCCCTAGAAGGTAGTCCAAAAACCCTAGCAACTGAGGTCTAATCCCTAGGTCACAACCCTCAGCCCTATGATGTAGAAACACTGAAAGGGGCTAAACAAAAGGCAGATAAGGGGAATCAAAGCTCATTGTTTTGTAATGTTTTACAAGTAAAAGCATCAATACCGCAAGGCTCCAAGAGTATGGTATAGAGATTTAAAGGCAGACGGGTTGGTAGCTGAGACTTTGAATTGAAGTATGGGGTAGTGGCAGAGCGATATGGGCTAATCCTGTAGAAGCCCCTCCAACAAGAAACCAAGGCCTACATGGGCCGCTAAAATGAATTCGTTTGCTTCGTTGCACGACTTCAAACAGTAAATGGAAGCATGGGGCTCTACCCCAATACATAATTAAGGACTGTTGGGACATGCTCCATTTCTAATCCACGACAGGCATGAAGCGCATCATCGTAGAGATATGACCTGATCAAGGACTTTCAAAGGGACAGTAGAGGTATATTTCTGCCCCTCATCATTCAGTTTTTCTTTTTATTTTATTCTGCAATTATTGTATTTCAAGAAAGGAATTAGATCCTTTGCAGTATTTTGGACAGCAAGACAATGCTCACCGATACAGCTAGTCTAGCAGGCAATTGGATACTCTAGCGAAGATATTTTTGTAATTGTAACCCAAGATCCCCTTCTTATTATAAATAGGGGGAAGAAACAATTACACAAGGTTCTGAAATTTCTCACCCGTGGGGGTTTGAATTCTGAGATGCCATTCTTGGTTCTAAATTTCTTGTTCATGGGGGGACTTGGCTGATACGCTGCTGAATGTTATGGACTGGTTATTATGACCCTCCAAATATTAATGAAACTATCCTGGTGATTCCAAGTAGATCAATGTGCATTACATTTCCTCTTTGTAAATCTCATTTCCTTTGGGTTTTATTTTCTATGAAATGGTGTAATGAAGCGGTTGGTTTCTCTCTGATTCATGGATTTATCTAGGCTGCTAAATAAGAAAACAGTCCTTATGTTTAAGACATAGTTACTTATGTTAGTCTGTAACCTACAGTACCTATACAAGACAGATTTACTTATGTTATTTGATTAACTTGCGATACTTGTGTGAGCCCATATTTACTCATGTTGTTTGGTGATAATGGTACCCATTTTATATCTGGTATGAAACCTTAATAAGCACTCTGCTGTTTCTACCATTCCATCTCCTCTCTCTTCCATATTTCTGTTGGAACATTGTTTCTTAGGATTATGTTCATCTACAGCCCTATGCATCTATTTCCCTCCTTCCTCTCCTCCTCTCCACCTTTACTACAACTTTAGTATTAAGTTGTCTCATTGTTGTGTGTCAGCCACTAGAACAAAACATTTCTCTTTGAGGTCGCCCCGATTTACCCCCTGCATTTGGATCCATGTATTGGCTTGAGTCTACCTTAATGAAGGCCTATTGAACCAAACCCTTTTTATTATCTTTTAACTATGTGACAATTGGAGTGCTGCAAAAACCCCTCACTGATAATCTCCTATGCACTCCTTTATTCAAGATGTCTTAGGAATTGGTCTATAATCAACCCAGAGGTTGTCTCTAGGAATATTTCTATATCTCGTTAGGCACTTTTTCTTCAAGTGCTAGAAAAAGACAAAATCTTTCAGGCGTTGTTCCCTAGGAACGGATTAGAATAATTTTCTTGGGTACGAAAATTTTTTACATTCCCTTTGTTAGGTGAGAAAGGGAAGTGTGGGTTGAAGATCTCTGACCTTGGTGACTCCACTATTTCAATTTTATGGTAAACATCTTGGAAACTCCACCGTCCATATCTCTATTTGATCACCCTAACTTTCAATCTGCCTCATACTCAGTCTAATGCTAAAGTAGTTGAAAACTTCCCCTACCCTTGAACCTAAAATCACTCATCTAGGGAGGTTTTCGAAATGGTAATTCCTACATTCTTGGCCAACCAATTCGCACCACTGGATTTTTCTTCTATTGCTGGTTATCCTAATCATGTCCCTTTGTTTCATGAATGGATTACCTATTTGCCTAGATTCAATGGGAACACAGAGAGAAGGCCTGACTAGCAACTCAAATATTTTCATGAATGCATCAAACAAAAGGGTATTTTTATTGAATATGTACAAATTAAATTGTTCAAGTATTCTTTAGATGAGGATTCTAGAGTTTGGTACAAAAAATCCTCGTGGCAACATATCTTCCTTAAAAAGTTTTCATATAGCATTCAATAACTATTACAAAATACTATATCCACCGAATTATCTATTCGAAGATTTCTGTGCACACTTTTATCATGAAGATACTCCCAAGGTTGATGACCCTATTGAAGATGTTTGTGTAGCTCCACTCCAAGAAAGCATCATCCAATGAGCAAGAAAGAGAATAAGGAAACTTCATGAACCTGCAAATAAACTCTCAGAGATCTTATTCAGTCAAGTTTGATGTTTCTCCTTCTTATGATGTATATGACTCTGATGGAGAGTCAAGTGATGCAAAACTACCACAATCCCAATCATGGGAAGCCGCACAAGAAGAGGAGGCCTACTAGGAGGTTAATAAAAAGGCTTCAAATTACAATGCACATCCTTCACCTAGAGAACAAGATCAAGAACCTCCTCCAATTTATGATTCATATTATTCAGAGGAGGATGAGATGGCCACGGAATTCAAAAGGAATTGTTTACCACTAAGTGGGAAGAAAGCTCCCAACAACAAGTTTTTCAAGAAGAGCCCAAAGTTGAAGGACTATGCGGAGTCTGTTTCTTCATGTTGCAGAAAGATTCCTACCAGGAATTCACAATAGATTCTCCAATCTACAACTCTTACAGTTCAAACAATGAAGAATCTATTGCATATTTCTAAGAGGGTTGGCCCTTTGAAAAATCGATAGTAAAACATCAACAACAAGTTTTTCTTGAAAAATCTAAGATTGAGGAGTTGGACAGTATTTGTGGCTGCCCTAACCAAGAAAATATTGGTCGATGGGATGTTTATGAAAATGAGGTAGTTGCAAACCTTCCCTATCAGTTCTATGACCCTATATCTAAGTACATGACGACATTATTAATCCAACAACAAAGGTTGCTTCAAGAGCATGTATCAGGTTCTTTGTTTGAAGACTTTTTATGGTGCATGCTTGTTTTAATTTTTATTTTTCAGCAGCATGGGGGCACTAGGTCCAAAAACGAAATGTTGGCTGGCTCCATTGGAGGGTTGAATTCACTTAGGTGAATTGAGACTTGTGCATAAGTAGGAATTTATATAAATAAACTCACTAGACGATCATTTACTTTCCAGTTGACAGAATTTATTTTTCTACATTTTAGTTTGATGAGGAAAGTACCCCTAGCAAATAAAGTCCCATGGGGATTTTTTGGTTGTATTAATTCATTATATTTCTGACTCCATGCCCAATGGTGAAGGATACTAGTCTACATGTTCTTAGCACCTTTCCAACAAGGCATTGTCCCCAATTGGATCCACTATTGTCAGTCACTGCTAAATGTGTTTTCAGCTGTGAAAAGGGTGAGAAAGAGAAGTGAAGCTTGAAGCCATATCACAAGCCACAAAATCTCTCTAATCCAATTCAAACCCTCTCCATTGCATAGTGCTCGTGACAAGCTTTCCAACGGTATATGGAAGTCCAAAAATGGATTTCTGGATCAGAAGTTAGAGTAGATTGAAGCTGCGCTTTGAAAAGTAGAAAACAAAGAGAAAAAACCAAGGGAGGCTCATTGCAATCACATTTCAGAGTTTCTGAGCATCGTGGCGAGGGAGGACAAAGAGAACCTATGATTAGTGATCACTAACATCGATGATCGCAATAGTTAAAGGTCCAAGGCACGACATATCGACGATCGGCGGGTTTTCAAAGTGTAGTGAAAAGGGGCAGTGTATATCAACAATCGAAGGCCCAAAGTCCCACAACATTGGCAAATCGACGATCGCTGGATCCAACAGACCATTCTTAAAGAATTATGAAGGAATTCATCGACAGTGTTAAAGTAGTAGGGTGGGGCCAATGACGATTTACAAAGGAAATTAGTCGCAAAACCAGAGGTAGGTGAGACCTTTTCTCTATCCTCTAGGGTGCCACATGGCAGAATACCGTTGGTCCCTACAAATCCACGTGGCAGCTGACGTCATCATGATGTGGCAGTATGAAGATGACCTGGCAGTCCGTAGGACACATGGCATGCTGATCTCGAATTTTCAGGGTCCTATGGGGGCATTTCTGGGTGACACATTTCACCACTCACAAAGTGACATGTGGCACTGATGACATCATCAATCCCGCATATCGGCGATCAGAGGTAGCAATGCATGGTGCACCACAAGGAATTTTCCAATTGTGTGCCACCGATAAAGGGGCTCCAATAAGAGGGTTCACCCATGATAACATGGAGGGTTGAAGAACCAAGGGCTAAGCACTAAAAGGCCCAATCTCATAGATCGGTGATTTCACAGGTCAAAATTCCTCCTCCGCCGAAGTCCATCGTGATTGCGATATACGTTAACTCTCCTAGATGCGATGTTTTATGTGATATGCCTTATGGAAGTTTCGTGCCTAGACAACTGAAAAACTCTATTAAGCATGGTGGGAAGGCCCTCTCCTATATTTTGATTACGATATCCCGGGTGGGCCCATTCCCATAGATCGATAATCGTAGGTGTGTTGAAGACCCGAAAATTAGGTCTACAACAAGGGGGATACCCGCCCGGTCCGGACCTTGGTTGGCAGCTCCTTTTCCATTTGGTATAGTGGGTCCAACTGGGGATATGGGACTAGTTTCCCAATTTCAGTGTGTGTGTGTGAGAAAGATGAATATTTCTATTTTTAACAGTTTCTAAATGGAATACTTCTACTCTAATTCTAATCTAATAATAAGGAAATTATATTCTAATGACAGAAATATGTAAATCTACACTAACCCGGGGTGTAATCTTTCTTCAATGCGATCTAAAATGATTTCAGACAACAACTGGTAATAAATATCATTCAGCTGCCATGAGAAAAGAATTCAATAAAGATGAACCACTTCGTATAAAAAGTTAGACGAAACAGTTGTGCAAAACATATCGCATAATGAGCTATTCATACACTAAGCATAAATAAATAGCTATCACCGTACAAAAGTGCCAAATGATAACTCAGGCATTCATACATTAATATATAAATAACTGAACTAGAAATCACTTTAACACAAGGCAGAAATAGTTAAGAGATAGAAATACCATTTATAACTAGTCCTACTCATGAGCTTCAAGTGATAACAATTTATCTCTTCTTGATCAAATATCCACTAAGAGTACAAAAGTGCAACATTAGTAGCAGATATCAAATGCAAACATCAATAAATCTTGTTCCATTCATTCATCAAAACCTCCTCAGAGGGTACAGAAATGCATGTTCTGGGGATAAGTTTTTGATAAATTTCAGGACCCTTCTCTAAATGCATGAGAAGGGTTTAAATACTACTAACTAGTAGAGTTTAGGCTTCTGTGATCCATATCAAGTTTACAAAAAAAAATTCGGCGAAGATCACATGAGACATCATTTGTCGACACGTTTCGAACCAACCAGTGTGGTTCATTGTCCTGACGATGAACCACACTGGTTGGTTCGAAACGCATCGACAAATGATGTCTCATGTGATCTTCGCCGAATTTTTTTTTTGTATACTACTAACTAATTCTAAAAATAAATTATTACAAAAATGTAGGATGTGGTTTAAATGACCGTCCTCTTTTCAGGAAAGTAAAACAAAATTAAAGCTAAAATTGAATCTAAAATTAAACTACTTCTGTATTTGGTCCTTGAAATCGCACGCATGCAGCATCTGTTTGAGAAGAGTCAGTTGGCTTACTTCCGCTTTTAGCTGAGCTGAGAAAACAGAATAGACAAGAGTTGGTGCCATTTTTTTGGCCAAATTGATGATACATTTAACAGTCATCCACTGGCTATGTGGCTTTACCAAGTATGCCCAGTAATAATCCCAGTTCAACTTGGTTAATCCTTGGATCACCTTTTCCTTTTCTTGAGCTCTCTGTTTCCAATCTGCCTGTATCGTTACTTTCTTGCAGTTTACGAAGCTTGCAGGTGACTGGGCAATTAGCAGCTTGCCTTTTCGAGCAATTTTTCTTAGCGATGCTAATCGCGCATCGGAAACTGCCTCCGTTTTTTGATCTGGGTTTCCTTGATGCGTTTTTCGCCTTTTGCGCTTTTTCCTTTTAGCAGATATAAGGTTCAAAATTTGTAAAAATAATACTTCCGAAAGCTCTTGACCCTGAATTTTAAACTGTCTATTTCTGATATCAACGCTATCCAGTATCCCTTTGACCATGTCAGTGTATGGGATAATTTTGGGCCTTGCTGCTATCCGGTGTAAGAATGAGCAAGCTAGCTCTATGATGAATGCTTCTGAAGAACCATTTGAGCCCGCAGTAGCAGTAACTTCCATTACACTGGGATTCTCCTCTTCAAACAGATTATACATGCCTTCCCACGTAGCAATTCCAGTGTCTCTGTTATAGGCTGTGTCTGTATACAAGGGCGCCATTTCCTTTTCCTCAGAGCACGGAGCTTTGCTTTTCTTTCCCATTTCAACCTGCGTATTGCTTTTTATTGGCCTCTGTACTCCGTTCCTGCAATTCACAAGTGAGTAAAAATGAATGATAAAGAAGGGTGATGGGAAAGTTTTAAATGCCGCAGACACATCAAGTGTATCACCTTATGTGAAATGATTCTTTCGATAAGAATGAACCCATATTCCATTATAACTGGCAATTACCTCATTTATTAGCATTAAAGCGCATAACCATGTGTCAGCTTATGGAAAATACTTCTCTTGAATAACGCGCCCGAAAGATATGCGATGAAGCGAGTTTGCGATTTGCTTCACAACATTGCAGATCGCAACATCGCAACATCACAACATCACAACATCGCAACATCGCAACATCGCAAAATCACAGAATCACAAAATCATAACATCGCAACGTTGATCACTTATGACGTCGCATTATCGCTTTATTGCTGTATCGCTGTATCGCGAAATTGCAATATCGCAGATCGCAGGAATTTTATGTATGACAATATTTTTTAACCTATTTTCTACGAAACGCAATCTTGTGATCGGTGATATCGCATATCGGCAAATTTTAAAGTGTTTCATGTAAGTTGTATTTGCTGGGTGCGATGCGATACTATCGCATATCGTGATCTCGCTATATTGGAACTTTGGCTTGTAAGGAGGCATCCCGCTATCTTTTTGCGATGCGATTTTCCTAAGGAAAGATTTTATCTTACCTTATCATAAAACTTAGATTTTTTAGGTTTTCAAAGGGAGGTTTCCTAAGCTTATGATGGTAAGTTTTATTTGAAAAGGAAATTTAACCACTACTTTGATTTTTTTATTTTTTAACTAAGGGTCCCCACTTATTTCGCATTAGGAATAACACTAAATAAGAAGGGGGGTTGTTGCTGGCCACAACAATTGGCGATTCACTTGGAAGAACCAGTTATCTCTACTGCTTTTTTGAATTTTAAAAACTTCCAAAACAAAATTTTTTCCAGAAAGTTAAACTTTATTATAGAAAGATAAAGTACATTATATTCTAACCTGTCAATGACATTTTGTTTCAACTATTTTCAACTTTGATTATTTGCTGCCTCAAGCTAGTCCTTGTATTTACATCAGTCATTACTTGGTTTGTAAAGATAAAATAAAGTCTTCTTTGTAAACCAGTTTTAAATATGCTCATTTGTCGTAGGTAGAGCCTTTGCAGCCAGCAGGCGTTTATAACCTTGACAGGGTTACCTGTTACCCAGCAATGATCCTGTATCCTACTTAAAGAAACCTACAATTCTCAAAGAAGAATCCACATCCACACTCCTTGTTTTAATTTTCTTTTTATTCTTAAAGAGAAATGTCTTGGTTTGGTAGCCAATTCATGACACAGTGATTCATTGATTTATAACTTTGTTGAACAAGCTGGCTCGTGATGAGACCCCTTGTCTTTTGATTACAACAATCTTGAGTCTTTGCCCTATTGTGGTATGCAGTATTGGCAAGGTTAGCAAGTTATAATATCCATGATTATGATAAGCCAGCTTGTGATGAGACCTCTTACTCTTTAATATAAAGTGTACCCTAGGATTGTTCCTCTGAAAGTTGTGATTTCCTTAGTAGGGAGGAAGTCATTGTTTCCTTAAGATAGCTCTGGACGACAATAGTAGAGTTTTTTGGAAATAGCTGTTCTACAGAGAATCTTTATTTTGTTATTGATACTTTTCATTGTACTGATATAAAACAATTTCTCACTAAAGGTTGTTTTCATCAAATTTTATGAAGTTGAAACTAGTATCATATCTAGGCTAGAGTTTTTAACTGTATTTTTCAATAATAAAGATCAATTTTCCAAAAGATTTTCTATTTATACAAGCGAAAGATCAAAATTTGAAAGAGAATTGGTGTCTTTTTCGTAAATGCCTATTGTAACCATTCACAACTGGTTTTATTATGAAAAGAAAAACAACTACCCTAAAAAAAATAGAAGAATATTCTTCTATGGAAAATATTTCTTAAGAATCTGACCATTAACAGGTAGAGAATCTCTTCTCCCTGTTAAATCTTGTAACATGAAGGTAGACGGACCTACGACTTCTACAATTTGAAAAGGACCAAGCCACATTCTTTGAAATTTTGTATGTTTTCCCTTTTCTTCATGAGCCTTGTCCCATTTTAAAACTAGATCCCCCAGTTGAAAATCTTTTCTGGATACCATATTGGAATCAAAAGAGGCTTTCACCAATGCTTGATGATGAGCGCGAGTAATCTTAGCCCTTTCTCGTTGTTCTTCTAATTTAATTAATTCCAACTGCCTAAGTTGTAAAGAAGAAGTTGGTACTTCATCAATGTACTGAACCAAGGCTAATGAGGGAATTGTCAGATGTGTTGGAAGAACCACTTCTTTCCCATAAACCAAATTAAAGGGAGAAGTGCCGATAGAGGATTTCTACGTTATTCTATCTGCCCATAAAGCATATATTAAAGACTTATGCCAATTTTTATGATTTTGGTCAATAGTTCGCTTGATGATTCTAATTAAGTTCTTATTTGTAGACTCAGCTAACCCATTGCCCTGTGGACAATAATTGGTAGAATATTTAAGTTTGAAACCTCTTTTGAGTGCAAATTCAGTCATTACATTTCCAGAAAAGTATGATGCATTATCAAACATTAAAGTGGAAGGCAATCCAAACCTGGTGATTATGAACTGATCTATAAATTCAATGATGTTTTCAGCATTAGTCGTCTTGAGTGGAACTGCTTCTACCCATTTGGTAAAGTAATTTGTTGCTGTAAGAATGTATCTATGCTGTTTAGAAGAGTGAGGAATGATCTCACCGATTATGTCTAATCCCCACTGATCGAAAGGTTGTTCAATGGTAACTAGTTGCAGTAGCAAGGATGGTTTCTTTTGTCTCCCAGCAGCATTTTGACAGACTTGACATTTCCTTACGTAGTTATGTGCATCTTTGAATAATGTGGGCCAGTAATAGCTTGCGCGTAAAATTTTGTGAGCAGTTGCATCTCCAGCATAGTGTCCACCTGCTAGCCCATTGTGGAGTTCCTGCAATACTTTTTCAGCTTCATCTTTCTCAAGACATCTAAGTAGAATAGAATCATAATTTATTCTGAAAAGAACGTCATTTACAAGTTGATATTGTTTGGCTTTTAACCTCAGGGCTCTTTTCTTGGTGTGATCAAGATTTGGAGGAGCATATCCATTCTTTAAATAATAAATAATATCAGCGTATAATGATTCAGCATCGTTTAGGCTTACCTCGTACACTTGTACCTCTTCAGATGGATTTTTGGGTATTAGCGATGCTCCTGCCAACATTTTGCAAAAGCCTTGGCCTTTTACAATACTTGCCAGTTTGATTTCAACGTCATATTCTTGTAAGGCAGTAACCCAATTGGCCCTTTTCTCACCCACATCCTTCTATACTAGAAGATTTCTTACCGCTGGAAATGGTACTATGATCTTGGTATGTGTTTTGAGTAAGAAAGGTCTGAAATATTTAATTGCTTTAAAAACAGCATAAGCTTGTTTTTCTACATCCGAATAATTCAGTTCAACACCTTGTAAATTGGAACTTGTTGTGGTCACCAACAAACCCCCTCTTTGTTTGATATTAGAAATAATATCAAGCAAAGGGGTACCCTTAACCAAAAAATCCCAAAAATATTTTTGTTAAAATTTTTGTATTCAACTCCCTAAGAGCTATATCGCATCGCAAAGATAGAATGAAGCGTTTTCCTAAGCGCATAAATACGCTGCAAAGAAGCGACGCGAAATCCATCGCATCGCATGCATTGAAAGCACTCTTAAAAGAAAAACCTAAGGAAACGCCGACGGCCGATATGCGACGTCGCATATCGCAACGTCGCATAAGCAGCACACAATGATAAAACGAAAATCTGCGATCTGCGATCTTACAAATTGCGATCTGCGATTTGCGATCTGCGACGAATGAGACTATCAATTGTTGCGATGACACTTCTTGACATCGCAATCCTCGACGCTGCGATGTGAATCGCAGAAACCATTCATCGCAAAGATCCCTCGGCATGATCTGTAAGCCCAAAATTGAGCGCGCACCTTAAGGGAAATTAATGATTGTACGCCTGAGTATCCAAAGATGATTGTGTTGCGTTTTTCGAAGAGTCAAGTCATTATGAGTGTCATGATTATGCATTCATTAGAACTTAATGCTTTCATGTCAATCTTTTCGTCGTGTCTCTTTTCCTTTGCGTGAACTGTAAGGCAGCAACTAATATAAATCTATATGCAGGAAACATCTAAGGAAAAGGGGAAAGCGCCAATACTAGAAGAACAGAGAGGAGATGACTTCGCAAATGGATACCGCATGCAGCAGAACCGCGGACTCCAGAGTATCACTCAGATACTGATGGAAATAGACTATCCAAGACTCAGAGTCAAAGGCGCACAAAAGCAAAGCGTTTACAAAAGATCCTGAAGCCCGAATTGGGTAAAGCAAAAAGAAAAACGCTAAAGAGGGAAGACGTCCCAGAAAAGCCTGGAACAAAGAACGGAAGCAAGTTTCAATTCAGAAGATTGTTCAGGCAATGAAGTCCCTAACTCATTGAGTCATTCACACGGCCGGAAACCGAAATAGCAACAACACAATCAGTTTGAAAGAAATCTGGGTTATACTAAGTATACACGCCATGAAGACACTCCTCCAGAAGAAGATTTTCAAAAATATCTTCTAGTTTGTCAGAAAGAGGTGCCAGCTCTTGTTATTTCTACTTTTATCGCTCGAACAAAAGGAAAGGACAACTAGCCAACTCTTTCCAGACAAACAGCGCATTGCTTACAGCACTAAGGAGCAGATACAGAAACGGTTAGAAATTAGATTCAGTTTTTTAGAAATAAATTTGTTTTAGTAAAAGGGCAGTCATTTGAAGCCGTTTCCTAAATTTTTGTAATTAAGATTAGTCAGATAGTAGTATTTAACCCTTCTCATGGCATTTGGAGAAGGGTCTGGAAATTTGTCAAAAAACTTGTCCTCAGAACATGCACTTTTGCACCCTCGGAGGGGGTTCTTGATGAATGGATGGATCGAGATTTATTTATGTTTGCATTTTAATGTCTGCTACTGATGTTGCACTTCTGTAATCTTAGTGGACGTTAGAAGTAAGTAGAGATAAATCGTTATTGCTTGAAGTTTGTGAGTAAAAATCAGTCATAAATGGTACTTTTATCTCTTGACGAATTTCTGCTTATATTCTTAGAGTAATATACAGCTGATGTTGTTTATATGTTAATGTATGAATGTGTGGGTTACCATTTGGCACTTTTGTACGGTGGAGTCATTTATTTGTGCTTGACATATGAATAACTTATTATTCGATATGCTGTTCACAACTGTTTTGCTTAACTTTTTATGCAGAATGGTTTATCTTAATTGATTTATATTCTTATGATAGCTGAATGATCTTTATTACCAGTTATTGTATGAAATCTTTCTAGATCGCATAATGGAAAATATCTACCCCGGGTTGGCGTAGATTAGATGTGTTGTTTTTGTTAGATTACGGTAGCATAGAGTCAGTTTAGAGGTTAGAATTAAATTAGCTTAGAATTATTTCTAGATTTAGCATCATCACACTCTACACACACACACATCATCACACTCTACACACACACACCCCTTAGATTGGGAAGCTGGTCCCATTATCCCCAGTCGGACCCGCTACACCAAACGGGCACGAAACCGCCAACCAAGTTCTCGACCGGGTGGGTATCCCCCTTGTTGTTGACCCGATTTCAGGGCCCTCAACAGAACTGAAAAAAGCAATTGGGGCTTCCGCCTTTTCTTGATTTGCTTGAGTGAGTATCGCAGCATATGATCTATCTGAGGCAAAAGTGTACAAAATAAAAGGATCGGAAAAATTTGGAGTTGCTAACGATGGAGCGTTAATAATGGCTTGTTTGATCAGATTGAATGCCTCATGTTCATCTTGGCCCCATTTAAAGTTTGCGTTCTTTTTAATCATGGCTTGTAAAGGAGACACGATTCTGGAAAACTCTGGAATGAATCTCTTTACAAAGTTAATCTGGCCAAGGAAAGATTGCATGGCTTTCTTGTTGTGAGGTAGGGGGACTGTGGAAATTTCTTTGATTCTGTCAGGATCAATGTGAATTCCAGATTTTGACACTATGAATCCTAGAAGCTTTCCTTCACTTAATGCGAAAAAGGATTTTTTCGGGTTAAGCGAAATCCCATACCTTAAACAACGTTGGAAGATTTGTTTTAAATCCCTGAGATGGTTGTTTCGTTTCTTGGAATAAATAGTAATATCATCCAAATACATTACCACTGACTTATTAACTAACCCTTTGAATGCAATGTCCATGGCTCTCTGGAATGTGGCACCTGTGTTAATCAATCCAAATGGCATCTTTTGATATGCGTATGTGCCCCACTTAGTTGTGAATGTCGTTTTTAATTGGTCATAGGGATGTACTACCACTTGGTTGTATCCTGAGAATCCATCCAAGAATGACATTAACTCTGAGCCCACAACTGCTTGCAGTATTTGTTCCATGGGAGGTAAAGGAAAGTTATCCTTTTGGCAAACCTTGTTAAGGTTTCAAAAGTCAATGCAGATTCTGATATCTTTGTTTTTCTTTCTAACAGGTACCATATTGGAAACCCATTTAGAATGTCTAATGGGAAAGATTATTTTGGCTTTCAATAACTTATTGAGCTCAGTTTTAATTTGATTTTCTAAATTTGGATGGATTTTTCTATTTTGTTGTACAGGTCTTTCATTATCGATCATTGGGATAGTATGTTGGATGATGGAGGTGTTGGATGTTTTGAGTTCATCATAATTCCAAGCAAAAACACTTTTGTATTGTTTCAAGAGACGGATATATGCTAATTTCTCTTCAGGGGCTAGGCCAAGGCCTAGTTTGATATTCTGTGGTTTGGCATCAGTTCCTAGATTTACTAATTCATAATTCAAAGTTGAACTTTGGAGTTTTGAATTAGTATATCTTTTGAATCGATCTTTCAAATCATAAAGGCCTTCTAATTTGACTACTGATTTAGGTATAGCATTGTTAGTACTATCCTGTTGCAATTGTTGGTCATGTTGGTCTTCGTCAATTATTTGATTGGTGTAGGATCCTTCAGATGTGATAAAAATCACGATATCAAGATTGTCGTTGAAAATCCTCCAATTAGTGATGTTATCGGGGATAGATGGTCTAAAAATTAGCTCAATTGAAAATCAGCCAGGGCTAAAATCTTCTGAAGGAATGAGCTTGGAAGCTACGTTGGCTAAGAGGTCTGCGCTAGCATTCTGGAGTCTGGGAATTGAGGAAATATTAAATGCTATAAAATGTTCAGTCAGATCTTGAACTAAAGATTGATAATGCTTTAAATGACCTGATAAACAGTGTAGAGTGTTATGTACCTATCTGATTACAATTTTGGAGTCTCCGAAAACTTGCAGGTATTTGACGTCTAATCTGATTGCCTTGTACAACCCTTGGACTAGAGCTTCGTATTCTGTGGTATTGTTGGTGCACTTGAATTCGAGTCTGCAAGTTAGCATGGTTTTATCTCCCTCTGGGCTTACTAATAAGCATCATGCTCCTGCTCCTTCGTTAGACTTAGAACCATCAAAAAATAGTTTCCAAAACAAAGATTTATTTACAGGACTATCTATAAAATTAATGCATTTAGAACTATCTATTCGAGAGAAATTTTCTACTTGAGATAAAACAGAATGTTTTAAGTAAGGTGAAGTGTGAGCATTAAAATTTCCTAAGAAAGAATCTACTGAATAGTTGCCAATAATGTTAGAATTGTATGCTACTGGTTTTTTTCCTCCTTCGAGTTCGGTTACTATGTATTTCTGATGTCGCTCACGTTCAACTTTTATTTGATTTGGTGTTGTGGGGAAAAGTATCCGACTCGGAATGACCCTATCCCTACTCTAAGGGTGATAGTTCCTTAGCAACAACTGAAAGTAAAGCTTTGCTATTTTTCCTTTATGAAAGTACAGAGAAGGAAGAAAAGATTGACCAACGGATATCTCTCGCTTTTGTCGATCCTGTCTTCTCTCTTTGCTTCTTGTCCCTAGCTCCTTGCTTCCTTTGCCGGCCCAGCTACACAAAGATCCTGCAAAAACAAGAGAGGGAAACTACAAGAAACATGTACTCATAACTGATGCATGGATTAGGATGAATCAAATATACAGATAAAGACAATACATCATTGCAATACAAGTATATAGGAGAACATCAAAGCTTTATTGATAGAAGAAAAAAGGTTCTGAGAAGGTTACAACCATAAATGGCTCCAATCCAGCAGCACCTCCCCAGCAGCAAGAAATCTCCTCTTCCCCTCTATAAAAACAATCACCCAATAGCTCTAACTGTAAACCAACAGCACTTCCTTGCTTTGCACAAAATTCCAGCCTCCTGAGCTCATAGGAGAGAGCTCAATATATAGATGAATTGAGAAAGGATGAGTCAGCTTGAGACTGACCTAAAGCTGCCTTGTGTCCTCTCCCTCTTCAGTTAAACTTCAGTTCTTGAGTCCACTTGGAGATCCTTGCTTCCACATGGAGGTCAAGTACCTCTTACTCATCATAGGGCGAATCCCTTGAACCAAGTGTCAGTTTGGAAGCTTCCTGGGCAATTGACACCTTGCAGAATGACTGTGCCACTTGGTCAATCTCGCCCAGCGCAGGTAGCCTTCATTAGATTTGACTTTCAGCGCAGGTACAAGGAGGAGCAGTTGACATTCAGCGCAGATGCTCAGTGGAGCAGCTGACATGATCCAGAAATGGCCTGTTTTTGAGTGTTTTCAGGTGGAGAACTGATAGGAAGTGCTGTGGTTTGCTGACCTTGTTCCTCTAGGGGTAAGAACAACATGTTTAGGGACTTTGGATCCCTGTAATTATCGACATTTCATGCTCTATGCTGCGAGGCACAAAAATGTCTATAACAGTTGCCCCCTAAAGTATGAGGTCGTTTATCGGGTGAAATGCTTTATCCAGAGGGTCCGAAGTTCATTCAAGTGCTAAGAGGTGCCCTGTAATACAATACAATACAATACATTATTTTTCATTCTTTTTTTTTTTTATGATCTAGCTGAGGCGGGCATTCCCATGCTCAGCTTTATAAATACATTTTGGTACATAGAACAGATGATCGTCTGATAGTAGACTGATAATTTTCTGCTGAAACTATCATCCTTTGAGTAGGATGATCATCTGCTGCAATGATGTACATGACAAATGCTTTTATATTTCCTGAATATGTATCGCAGCCCGGATGGATGAAACTAGATCCGGGGTCTTCAAACTCGTTCGATCTTCACTCGATGTACAAGTCGATCCATGTGAGAATTTCGCTGAAGTCGAACATGGAAAGACATCGCTTGATTACCGGTCAATGATGTAAACCGTTAACAAGCGCGAGAGGAATCACCGATAAGGATGATGACCCTCAAGGTACAACAGTACAATTCACATGGTGGGAATAAAGGACTTGGTGTCGACCACCATGCAAAATCCTCTGGTCGAAGGTCATTGATGTATACCTGTCGCCGGAAGTGAGAAACTTGCCATTGAGTCATGCAAGCTTCAAAGTACTGATGGGGTTGTTCCTAGATCAACTTCTTGGATAATGAGCTGAAGTCGACAAGAAGCGATCCGTCAAAGGAGGGCCTTAATGAATCCCACATCAATGACACGGAACGGAGCTAATGATTTTAGTGGAGGTGAAAACAAACTGTGATATATGATTCAGGGTGGCGATCATGAATGGATGAAGGATAATGTATGGCAGTGGATGGGACACGGTTGACACTTTCAGAATGACCTCTCTTGAACATATAACGACACTGATGTGATGGATCAGTAGCATTACCCCAACTATGGATGGTGTGGCGAGGACCATGGTGATGAGACCGGTGAATGAAACAACCCAACCCGATGTGATACGGAGGACAAAGTGTCATGTTCAAGAGCGACTTGCTACCATTAGGCTTTGATGTTCTCCCAATTTTTCCCCAGTCATTTCTGACCAGTACCTCTTTATTTTTGTCAAGCTTGAGGAGGATAACATATGCTTGTTCTATAACCTGCCCTTCGGGCAAGCCCATCGCTATGATTTAACGAGCTTAGCGATAGGGAAACTCGTTCTCGTCTAAAGACAAGTTTGTCGCTATTTAATCATTTTAACGAGTCTAACGACAAGGAAAACTCGGTCCTTTTCATTTTTAGAGAGTCTGAAAAGGTACAGAAAGTTAACTCCATAATTCCTTTTTCGTCAGCTAATCCCTTAGGTCCGAAAAAAGTATAAAACAATACAGAAGGGATGGGTGTTCGGTACTTTTAACGAGCCGAACAAACAAGCGCTCGATCTTTTTGTGCAATAATCCCTCAGGTCCAAAAAGATTAAAATCTAGAGGAGGGATAGCTTTCTGGTCGCTTTAACGAGCTGGAAGGCCAAAACTCGGCAAACTTTTCATATTTTACGAGTCAGTGAAAAGAGCTCAAAGAAGACTCGTCTTTTGAGGAACGAGTGATAAACAGGGTAGCAGCAGATTCCAGGTACAGGTTGGAATATTCCAATCACGGCAGTGTCACAAGGATGGCTTAGTGAAATCACTCTTCGCAGCTGTTCCTCAAAATGGGTAAACAATCATATGGGGGTGAACGATCGGCCAAATGAACGGATGGAGGTGATGGCATATAAACACGACCAAGGGCTTTTAATATGGCAGTCAAAGGTTACACTTTACCAAGGTTATTTACCGGTTCATTTTTTCTGAGTGAGCTTGAACTCTAGGGAAAGATTGCTCACAACTTATGTTTATTTTTTAACGAGCATGAACATTACTAAAACTGCTCGATTCTTGCGTTTATTTTTTAACGAGCATGAACTATGTGCTAAAACTGCTCGATGATGCCCCCAGCATAATAATAATGCAGATGAGGCGCATGCCCCCTAAATCATAAGGGGACATTTCATTTTTTAATGAGGTTGACATTGTAAAGAACTATCCTCTTTTACTCCTTATTTCATTTTTTAAACGAGGTTGACTTGAGAAAAGAACTATCCTTGAAACTTTTAGATCCATTAAAAATAGAAGGCTTCATATTCTGTTGCGCCCATCTCCGTAAGATTACTTGGTGGTGGTGAGGCAAAGGCGCCCATTAAAGAGGGGCCTTTTAGGAAAATTACTCCGATATATTGGAGAGGATGATTGCCTTCATGGATCATTGGAATGCTTCCTGTTTTGGATGGCGGCACAACTTCTGTCGAAGTTGTTGTCGAACTGCCTAATCGACTTTTTCTCTCGCCATTCAACAACTGTGAATTTCCATGGCTTTTGTTCAATGTTGAAATTAAAGCATCATCTTGGTGCTCGAAACTTGACAACATCATAACTTGCGATGGAGAAGCATTTCCACTATCAACCCGATTCTGACTTGGATCGGGAAACGGATCAGTTAATACAGCTGGGGTTTGTGACTTCTTTATGAATTTTTTAAACTCAGCTTTGAACGGACAATCTGTTGTCCAGTGATCCTCTTCGCATATTCGACACCCAAAAGATGGTTTCCCTTTTCCAGGGGAAGTTCCTCGAGGAGATGTCTCTCCTTGTTTATTCTTCTTCCCTTTGTTTTGTTTCTTCTTGCTTCCTGGTTGATTGGAGTTTTTGCCTTTATCCGTAGATACAGCATTTACCTCCGAAGCAAGAATCTCTTGATTTGCTTTTTGATTCGAAGTCTTACGGGCTTTCTTATTTGAATCCCTTGTCGACTTAGCGTTTGCAGTTCCAATCACGCCATCACCGACATGAGAGTCACTATTCGATCCGGGAGGAGGAGGGATTGAAAATTCCGGTCTGGGGGCGTCAGGTATCTTATCATAGAGCGTGCCCGACTGAGTATATACTAAGTCCAAATATTGAGCACGAGCAATAACCTACTCCTCTGTTACGACGCCTCCCTTGGCCACATCTTCTGTTATAGCAGGAAGAAGCGACTTTATAAACCACTCAGCTAATAACTGATCCGGAACATAGGTCTTTACCATTCTGCGATGACGACGCCACTCATGTATATGATCTGATATATGTGTGGCCGTTGTCTGCTTGAAATTGGTTAAGATCTCTGTTCCAGTTTCGTACCTTATGGGTAACTGAAAGTGTGTTAAGAAAGTCGTGGCTAGGGAACTAAAATTGTCGAAAGAGGCTCTAGGTAATTCAATATACCATTTAGCCGCCGGACCAGTCAATGTCCTCTGGAAAAGGCGAAGCCTTATCGAATCATCATTCAAGGTATTCGACGAACACCACAGATGGAATGTCATCACATGATTCGACGGGTCTTCGCCAGGATTTCCATTGAATTTAGGAATGTCCGAAGGAAGTTTGTGAGGAATCGCTGGCCACCAATGGGCATAGGCGATTAGATCGTTCGTCAATCGATGTAAATCTGGTAATTCTAGAGTTGCCACGAATGGCAACTGCTGATTCAGGTTTGGCGAGGCATACCCAGGATACGATGGAATCGTCTGAGCAATAGGCCTTTGCATACCAGCATAATGCAACTGATGTTGATATGAATGATATGGCTGGTGGGCTTGGCCACTGTAAAGTGGTTGATTTAACCCATTCTGAATATAGGGTTGCCCACTATTTGTAAAGATCTGTTGTTCAGATCCCTGGTACACCTGTTGAAACTGAGGTTGTTGGTATTGCATCGTCCATGGTTGCGAAGCCATGTTTTGCTAGGCGATACTAACCGACGGACCAAGATGCGGGGTTATGGTTCCCGTTTGTGTCTGTGTCGTCCCGGCAGTTGGCGATTGTGGTTGTGTTGCAGGTTCAATGGGCTGTTGCATTACAACTTGGGGTTGACATACAACAGGCATCGATTGAACTTGCGACACGGTTACAATTGCTGGCGTCGTCGGGATACTAGACATAGGTACACACTGTTGCATGGAATATACAACTCTTGGTTGTTGGGGTAACATAGGTACCCAACCACTCGTCGTTACTTCAGTCAAACCTGAATGTTGTTGAAAACTGCCGTATGGGTATCCCCCCGAAAGGGGAAGTGAAAGGGCATATTGCCCCCCATACGGTAACAATCTTGAACTCAAGGGTATGGATTGCCTTTGAGGACTGGATGGCCCAAACTGATTTCCAAAGGGATCAATTTGTCTAGTTTCAACGTAAGAATTACCGGGTATTATACCGGAAGAACAAACTGGAACAGACCAAGTTGTCGTAATAGTCCCTGGGTGGACTCCTTCTAGCTGATGAGAGCTAGTCGGGACAGCTGGTATGCCGGCAAACATCGTTGGAATGACAGCAGGAGTTTCTGCTGTCGCTGTGTCATTTGGCACAGTACTAGATGTCGACGGTTGTTCAGACATTTTAAGTCTATCCAATAAACTGCCTAACGATTCTACAGGAACTTCCAGTGGCGATGGACAAACTTCTGATGCAGAAGGAAAAAGAGTGGCGCCTACTCCAAAATGAGTTGGAGTATTTGCTTGCTGGTCCTCTACGATTTCCTCTATTGCAATCAGACCAGGAGGAAGAGGAAGACCGTCAGGTCCGTAAAAGATTTCTGGTGCCGAAGAAGGGGTTGCTTCGACAGCGACGGTTGTTTGAGCAACAAGACTCTGTGGACCGGTTTCAGATGAAACTGGTTCAGTTATGCAAGTACTTGTCCTTAGACTAGGATCAGTACAACTGTCCCTCTGTTGCTGTTGAACTTCTTCAATAGAGGCAGGGATTCCAGAAATATTAGGAGTGACCAGAATCTCAGATGTTGTTGGAACTGTTGTTCTAACTTTAATGGGAGATTTTGACCCGGTCAAGCGAGTTCGCTTCG
The DNA here is from genome assembly GCA_031772625.1 of Pinus tabuliformis. Taxonomy (NCBI): domain Eukaryota; kingdom Viridiplantae; phylum Streptophyta; class Pinopsida; order Pinales; family Pinaceae; genus Pinus; species Pinus tabuliformis. Next base: position 1,869,537,134 of record CM062817.1, read on the forward strand.
TCCGTACTACTCTCGATTCCGGAGACAAAGACGGTTGACTCGCAAGTCTCCTCGAACGACGGAGTTTTAATTGACTTTCCTCCACGGTTGCAGATTACTTGATCAACTAAAATACAAAAAGGGGAATTATGTTTCCGTATTGAATGAATTTTATTAGACGCTTTTAGACACAACTTTGCTTTTTCATGTTTTAAGAGTCGAGAAAAAGCTAAAGATGACTCTAGTCGACTTTGATGTATTAACGAGCCCGAAGTGACAAATGCTCGGTTGGACTTTTTCAGTTATAGAGTTTGAAAAAGGCCAAAAGAAACTGTTCTGGAGATCTAGGCAGAGGGTGTGCCAAACCTTTCGCGAAACTACAGAATACATTTTACAGTACGGGTGGTCGATCTTCGTGAATGCTGTGTTCACTGCATCGCGATCAGTAGGGCGGCCGACACGGCTTCCTAAGGATAAAGGATAAATGCCTATAGGGGTCTCCCAATATACGCGACGGTACGCGGGAGCACAAGTCCGTATTAGTGCCACCGACTCTCAGGAGGAATCACCCACCTTCGTAGAAATCGATAGTCACTAAGTTTAATGACGCCGGAACACGTCTCTACCTAGACCTCTATTGTGAGCGTTATGTTACAATGCGTTTTTAGATTCATTCAATATATTTTAAGTTGATCTTGTTTAGCAGTTTGTCTTTCAGGATCACCACGAGATGTATTGGTACAAATTCCTAAATGCAGCTAAAATGATAAGCAAGCTTTACAATCTTTTTAGCTTTGAAAATCCTAACTACTGAGGGGAGAGAAAAACATAATCTTTCCACACAGAGCACAAAGCACAAACTAATGCACTTTCTCCTAGATCAATCACGCAAACTTATCAAAAATGCAAATGCAAGATGCATGTATTTCTTTTCTTTTCCTTTAATGTTGATGTAAAACAAAAGGAAACTGTCGTATAATTTTCGAATTCAATTTGAAGCGTAAACAAACAAGTTTTGTCTAAAATCAAAAGACGCCTTACAGGTACTTGTTTTGACACTAAAAATGTATGAATTCAAACCATAAAATGAAAAACAAACAAACTCAAACAGCTATGAACAGTAATAAAACTAGCTCTTAAGATCACAAAGACACTTTTACAGTTCAGGATCTAAGAGGTCACAGCTATACTGGTTTGCTTTTCACAATGGGAAACTGTAACTGAAACAAGAAATACTGAAAGAACAATCACAGTTTCATCACACAACTGAGGCGGAATAATGTCAAGGAAAGTTGGTTTACAGCAAGTACAATGACAAGCAATCAGCAACAAAACAACAGTGAAAACAGGGCCAAGACTCAGGGGAAACCTCAGCAAGACACTGGCTAACTGGTCCAGCGCAGGCTCTGGTCTGTCAAATTGACTTTCAGCGCAGTTCCCGAAGGGAGTACCTGCGCTGAAATGCAGACTGCCTTTGGACAGCCTGCACTGAGACACGAGAGTTGCGTTTACAAGGATTTCCGGGTCATAAAAAGCTCAAAAATTCACTGTTTTTGCTGAAATAAAAAGCTATAGGTCAAGTACAAGCTAAGGGATGATCAAGAGGGTGAAAAGCTATCACAAAGAGCACACAAGGATCTTTGTAGATCAGCTCTTCAAATCATGAACTTGCTCAGTAAATGAGCAAGAGTAGCAGGCCCTCTACTTCGCTTTTGATATAGTCAAAAGCTTTTCGATTTGGTACTCTTTGGTTCAAGAAATGAATAGCAAAGATACTACAAACACCAACAAGATACTAGGCTCCCCAGCGGGAGTCGCCAGTTTGTTGTGGGGAAAAGTATCCGACTCGGAATGACCCTATCCCTACTCTAAGGGTGATAGTTCCTTAGCAACAACTGAAATTAAAGCTTTGATATTTTTCCTTTATGAAAGTACAGAGAAGGAAGAAAAGATTGACCAACCGATATCTCTCGCTTTTGTTGATCCTGTCTTCTCTCTTTGCTTCTTGTCCCTAGCTCCTTGCTTCCTTTGCCGGCCCAGCTACACAAAGATCCTGCAAAAACAAGAGAGGGAAACTACAAGAAACATGTACTCATAACTGATGCATGGATTAGGATGAATCAAATATACAGATAAAGACAATACATCATTGCAATACAAGTATATAGGAGAACATCAAAGCTTTATTGATAGAAGAAAAAAGGTTCTGAGAAGGTTACAACCATAAATGGCTCCAATCCAGCAGCACCTCCCCAGCAGCAAGAAATCTCCTCTTCCCCTCTATAAAAACAATCACCCAATAGCTCTAACTGTAAACCAACAGCACTTCCTTGCTTTGCACAAAATTCCAGCCTCCTGAGCTCATAGGAGAGAGCTCAATATATAGATGAATTGAGAAAGGATGAGTCAGCTTGAGACTGACCTAAAGCTGCCTTGTGTCCTCTCCCTCTTCAGTTAAACTTCAGTTCTTGAGTCCACTTGGAGATCCTTGCTTCCACATGGAGGTCAAGTACCTCTTACTCATCATAGGGTGAATCCCTTGAACCAAGTGTCAGTTTGGAAGCTTCCTGGGCAATTGACACCTTGCAGAATGACTGTGCCACTTGGTCAATCTCGCCCAGCGCAGGTAGCCTTCATTAGATTTGACTTTCAGCGCAGGTACAAGGAGGAGCAGTTGACATTCAGCGCAGATGCTCAGTGGAGCAGCTGACATGATCCAGAAATGGCCTGTTTTTGAGTGTTTTCAGGTGGAGAACTGATAGGAAGTGCTGTGGTTTGCTGACCTTGTTCCTCTAGGGGTAAGAACAACATGTTTAGGGACTTTGGATCCCTGTAATTATCGACATTTCATGCTCTATGCTGCGAGGCACAAAAATGTCTATAACATTTGGTTTACCATTATAAGGTAGCCATATGTGGGACTAGTCAGTTGCAAAGTATCCATGAAGTTTTTCTGACCAGTCTCTGCTAAGAATTAAGCCATAGAATTCAGGAATATCAGCAACTAAAATGTCTATAACTTGACATACCTTTGGGTTGGATGACAGTCTTATGGTAACCTGATTTAACTGGCCAATCACTTCGACTTGCGATCAATCAAGATGAACTATGCATACAGTGGATTTCTACGGTTGAATGTTCAATTTTGCGCAAATTGATCTTGGTAAATATTTGATGAAGCTCCAAAATCAACTAAGCAATTATGCACTTTTTTATTGAAATTTTCATAAGTAAGGAGAAATGGGGGAGTATGCGATCTTGATCTCCCTCCAATTAATGCGATATCATTTGGACCAACTTTATTAATCACACTAGTTGGAGGTCTTCCCATATCATGGGAAGCTTGAGAGATTACAACAGCTGGTAAAGGTGCAACTGGCACAACATGTAATTCTTTCCAAAGTACTTTCTGTTGGTGTTTTAACTTGCTCAATTCAAAAAGAGTAATATTTGCCCTAGTCTTTTTCATCTCTTCTACGATATTATACTCCATTTCATCTGAAACGATTAGCATTTTAGATGGAGTAGATGTGTCTGTTTGGACTAGGCTGGTTTGAGTCGCTTTAGGTGATGTTTTCTTGGCTGTGACTTTATCCTTAGTCATTGAGCTTGTGCTCTTTGGCTTAGGTGTAGGTTGAGGAGGGTCAAGCTGATTTCTGCTACGTGTACTAAATGGGAATGCCTCCTGATCCTCTTCATTTGGGAGGATGAAATCCCACATACCTTGTAACTCTACAACTTCTTCTTCATCAGTATGTTCTTCAGTAGTGTTTTTCTCTTCTTCTTCTTCCAATTCAGCATTTGAAATAGCGTTAGGGGGTTTGGAATTGATTGAAGGATTTCTTTTAAAAGGCCTGTATGGATTTTTAGAAGAAGTTTCTGCTACCTATTTCTTGATGACGACCATTTTGTTAGACATGGTCTTCAAAACTTTTTGTAATCCTTCTAAATCAAATGGATCTTTCGATTGTTTTTTCTCGGGATCTTCCTTGAAAGAAACCTTCTTAGATTTTCGTTCTTCCATCGCGTTTTTCTTTTCTAACGCCGTGATACATTTCTCTACTGCTATTGCTTCTTTCATGTTTTCAACTAAGGTTGTTTTGTTAGCCCTATCAACAAACATTGCTAAGTTTGATGGTAAAGCAGTAATGTACCATTCACTTCGCACTTCTTCACTAGGCTAAGAAGAAGTAGGTATTTTGTTTAAGATTTTATTGAAATGTAAATTGAAATCTTTGATGGGTTCTCTTGACTCGGCCCTAAGGTTAGACAATTCTTTGATCAGTGTCGCTGTAGACCTGTCATCACCAAACTTGGTTAGAAATTGTTCTTGGAAGATGTCCCAACTAGTAATAGATCCAGATGGTAATGAGAAATACCATGATCTGGCTGTTCCTTGCAGAGTATAAGGAAAAAGTCGAACAACAACATCTTCATTAACAACTCCATTGAGATTTATAGATAACATGAAGTTATTTATATGCTCTTCTGCTAGCATGCCTGCCTCGGGGTTAAACTTAGGCAGCCATTTTTCAGGATGGGCCGGTATCTGACTCAAGGGTGCAGGCATTAAGACTGCCCCTGGGTTATTCCATGGCGATTGGGCCATTGTTGAACTAATAACAGAGGAAAGTGCAGAAGATGATCCCTGCGATTGACAAGATGAGGATATTATGACTCCAGATGTTTGAGAAGGAGTTGAGGAAGTTGCAATAGGTTGATGGATGATGATCTGAAGTGGAGGAGTGGATGGTTGACTTCGTGGTGAAGAGGTTGACATGGATGATGATGATGAAAGAGTCTCACTATCGGACCCTTTAGGAGACTTCCTTGCTCTCTTCCTAGTAGGTAGAGGTAATTCGGTTGGCTAAACACCAAACTTTTTGCTCTTTAACTTGGTGAGAGGATGAGCAGGATTATATTGCGAAGTCACGCTGCCGTGAGATTTATCAGATTTCTGAGGAGATATAGAAAATCGCTGAAGTTTGTGAATCAAAGATTCAACTTCAGGAGGTTCAATAGTAGATTGTTCTGAAATTTCAAGGTTTGTAGCAGCGACTGTTGATCCAGCGACTTCTAACTCCGGATTTAAGGTTTTTGAATGCAATGGAGAAGTCGGAAGAGATGGTGAGGGTGATTTACTCTCAGAATGGTATTTAGATTTAGATTTCCTTGCCATTCACAGTTCGGAGGTTCAAGCCCTCCTTCAAGCACCAAATATGTTGAAGCCCCGAAAATCAAGTCTACAACAAGGGGGATACCCGCTCGGTCCGGACCTTGGTTGGCAGCTCCTTTTCCGTTTGGTATAGCGGGTCCGACTGGGGATATGGGACCAGTTTCCCAATTTCAGTGTGTGTGTGTGTGAGAAAGATGAATATTTCTATTTTTATTTAACAGTTTCTAAATGGAATACTTCTACTCTAATTCTAATCTAATAATAAGGAAATTATATTCTAATGAGAGAAATATGTAAATCTACACTAACCCAGGGTGTAATCTTTCTTCAATGTGATCTAAAAAGATTTCAGACAATAACTGGTAATAAAGATCATTCAACTGCCATGAGAAAAGAATTCAATAAAGATGAACCACTTCGTATAAAAAGTTAGACGAAACAGTTGTGCAAAACATATCACATAATGAGCTATTCATACACTAAGCATAAATAAATAGCTATCACCATACAAAAGTGCCAAATGATAACTCAGGCATTCATACATTAATATATAAATAACTGAACTAGAAATCACTTTAACACAAGGCAGAAATAGTTAAGAGATAGAAATACCATTTATAACTAGTCCTACTCATGAGCTTCAAGTGATAATGATTTATCTCTTCTTGATCAAATATCCACTAAGAGTACAAAAGTGCAACATCAGTAGCAGATATCAAATGCAAACATCAATAAATCATGTTCCATTCATTCATCAAAACCTCCTCAAAGGGTACAGAAGTGCATGTTCTGGGGATAAGTTTTTTATAAATTTCAGGACCCTTCTCTAAATGCATGAGAAGGGTTTAAATACTACTAACTAATTCTAAAAATAAATTATTACAAAAATGTAGGATGCGGTTTAAATGACCGTCCTCTTTTAAGTAAAATAAAACAAAATTAAAGCTAAAATTGAATCTAAAATTAAACTACTTCTGTATTTGGTCCTTGAAATCGCACGCACGCAACATCTGTTTGAGAAGAGTCGGCTGGCTGACTTCTGCTTTTAGCTGAGCTGAGAAAACAGAATCGACAAGAGTTGGTGCCATTTTTTCGACCGAATTGATGATACACTTAACAGTCATCCATCGGCTATGTGGCTTTACCAAGTATGCCCAGTAATAATCCCAGTTCAACTTGGTTAATCCTTGGATCGCTTTTGCCTTTTCTTGAGCTCTCTATTTCCAATCTGCCTGTATCATTACTTTCTTGCAGTTTCCGGAGCTTGCAGGTGACTGGGCAATTAGCAGCTTGCCTTTTCGAGCAGTTTTTCTCAGCTAATCGTGCATCGAAAACTACCTCCATTTTTTGATCCGGGTTTCCTTGATGCGTTATTCGCCTTTTGCGCTTTTTCCTTTTAGCAGATATAAGGTTCAAAATTTGTAAAAATAATACTTCCGGAAGCTCTTGACCCTGAATTTTAAATTGTCTGTTTCTTATATCAATGCTGTCCAGTATCCCTTTAACCATGTCGGTGTATGGGAGAATTTTGGGCCTTGCTGCCATCTGGTGTAAGAATGAGCAAGCCAACTCTGTGATGGATGCTTCTGAAGAACCATTTGAGCCCACAGTAGCAGTAACTTCCGTTACTCTGGGATTCTCCTCTTCAAGCAGATTATACATGCCTTCCCATGTAGCAATTCGCGTGTCTCTGTTACAGGCCGTGTCTGTATACAAGGGCGCCATTTCCTTTTCCTCAGAGCTCGGAGCTTTGCTTTTCTTTCCCATTTCAACCTACGTATTGCTTTGTATTGGCCTCTGTACTCCATTCTTGCAATTCACAAGTGAAGTAAAAATGAATGACAAAGAAGGGTGATGGGAAAGTTTTAAATGCCGCAGACACATCAAGTATATCACCTTACGTGAAATGATTCTTTCGATAAGCACGAACCCATATTCCATTATAACTGGCAATTACCTCATTTATTAGCGTTAAAGCGCATAACCATGTGTCAGCTTATGGAAAATACTTCTCTTGAATAACACGCCTGAAAGATATGCGATGAAGCGATTTTGTGATTTGCTTCGCAACATCGCAGATCGCAACATCACAACATCGCAAAATCGCAGAATCACAAAATCATAACATCACAACATTGATCGCTTATGATGTCGCATTATCGCTTTATTGTTGTATCATTGTATCACGAAATCGCAATATCGCAGATCGCAAGAATGTTATGTATGACAATCTTTGTTAACCTATTTTTTGCGAAATGCGATCTTGCGATCGACGATATCACATATCGAAAAATTTTAAAGTGTTTCATGTAAGTTGTATTTGCTGGGTGCGATGCGATACTATCGCGTATTGTGATCTCGCTATATTGGAACTTCGGCTTGTAAGGAGGCATCCCGCTATCTTTTTGTGATGCGATTTTCCTAAGGAAAGATTTTATCTTACCTTATCATAAAACTTAGATTTTTTTAGGTTTTCAAAGGGAGGTTTCCTAAGCTTATGATGGTAAGTTTTATTTGAAAAGGAAATTTAACAACTACTTTGATTTTTTTATTTTTTAACTAAGGGTCCCCACTTATTTCGTTTTAGGAATAACACTAAATAAGAAGGGGGGTTGTTGCTGGCCACAACAAGGTGTCAAGGGGAGATACCAAAGGTGACCACTAGAAACCACCGATATGCGGGATTCTATGCAACAAAAGAAAAATCCCCTAGAAGGGAATCCAAAGACCCTAGCACCCAAGGAATAAGCCCCAGGTCACAACCCTCAGTCCTATGAATCAAAAACATTGAAAGGGGCTAAACCAAAGGGGGCTAAGGGGCATTAACTGTAGGTTAACGAAGTAGATCCAGTCCTTAAATGACACAATCACAAAGGGCAAGTCAGGGGTACAATCGGAGGCATATTCTTTTAATGAAAACCATGAGGGCGAATCTAGCCATTCTCTTCACTTCTATGGAAACCACCAATAGTCCCAGCCTCGACCACCCAAGTTGGACATGTATAAATTTGATCGCTCTCATCTGGCCATATGGCTATCACAAATGGAGCAATATTTCACATTGAATCACATTAGTGATGATGAGACTAAGCTAAGTGTGGAAACCTATACTTGGACCAAGAAAGATGGCAATGGTGGTAGTGGCATCAACAATGCTATGCAAGGCCAATGACTTGGTAGATATTATCAAAATCCCTTTCTGATCGCTTTGACCAAAAATCTAACTTTTTGGGTCTTACTAAGCTCCGACAGACAGGCACAGTACAAGAATATATTAAAGCCTTTGAAGCATTAGCCTTCTGCACAGTAGGTCTAGCAGATGAATTCTACTTGGAATGTTTTACCATTGGTCTCAAAGACACCATACAAGCCCACGTCTAGATGCACCAACCCGTAACATGGTTGGCAGCTTGCACGAAAGCTCATGAAGTAGAACGCGTGTTAGCGGCCCAGTCGACTCATCCAAATTTCATAGCCAAGGGATGCCCCACCTAGGATCCGAGCACTACCCAAACACTCAAGGTTCAAAAGGTGTCACCAGTGGAAATGGTGGAAAGAAGAAAGCAAGGATTGTGTTACTACTGTGATGAGAAATACTCCCCGAGGAATAAATGAAAGGAACCCAAATTCTTTCAAATTGATGCTACTGATCACAATTCATCTAAGGAAGCCCCACCATTTGAGGGACCAGAGGAGGAAGATGAGGACAACCAGCCAGAAAATGAGCTCCCAGCTACACCAAAAGAACCAGTTATCTCGCTCCATGCTTTGGTAGGAATTTCTTCTCCCCAAACTCTCAAAATCAGAGGTTTTATTAAACATCACCTTGTAGTAATCTTAATTGATAGTGGTAGTATGCATAACTTTATCCATCAAAGAGTCGTCGAAGTAGTGCATTGTTTTGTTAGAGTAGCCTCTAATTTCCAGGTCTAGATTGCTAATGGGGGGACAATGAAATGTGAAGGTCGTTGTGAAAATGTCAAACTTGGATGGTGGATTATCACCTAAAGACCCACATGTTTGCCATCAACATGGGTGTGTCTAACATTGTCTTGGGTGCTGAATGGCTACGCACACTCGGCCCAATCACAATGGATTTCCAAGATTTATATATGAGCTTTAAGCAAAATGACCACACTCATACCTTCCATGGACTCCAGGTAGGTGCTCCTCCTATCATTAGCTCAGATAGGATGGAAAATTTGTTGAAAAAGGGCCACCATGGAGTTATAGCCCAATGTAATGCCATCCAGGCTTTCGAGCCCACTTCTCTTCATATTCGTCCTGAGATGAAACAAGTCTTAAACAACCATCTGTAGGTCTTTGACAAGCCTCATGAGCTTCCACCCTCGAGAGGGGAACATGATCATAGCATTACTTTGGTCCCAGGGGCACAACCACCAAATGTGTGCCCATATAGATATCCTTTCGTCCAAAAGAATGAAATTCAAAAAATCATCAAGGAACTCCTGGAAGCTAGTTTCATTCGTCCTAGCATTAGTCCTTATTCATCGCCTATGGTCATGGTGCTCAAGAAAAATGGGGAATGGAGTATGTGTCCATACTTCAGGGCCCTCAACAAGCTGACGGTCAAAGATAAATTTCCCATCCCGGTTGTTGATGATTTGTTGGATGAACTAAATGGGGCTTAATTCTTTACTAAGATCGACCTTCGCTCGAGCTATAACCAAATTCTCATGAAAGAAGTAGACATTCCAAAGATTGCTTTTCGAACACATGAAGGCCATTATGAATTCCTAGTCATGCCATTTGGTCTCTGTAATGCCCTATCCACTTTCCAGAGCCTCATGAATCACCTGCTCAAATCATATCTCAGAAAATTTGTCCTTGTTTTCTTTGATGACATCCTCATCTATACCTCACTTGGGAAAAACATCTTCAGCATGTAGACCTGCTCTTGCAACTGCTCTGGAAGCATAAATTATTTTTCAAATTTTCCAAGTGATCTTTTGGCATGAAAGAAGTCAAGTATTTAGGCCACATTGTGTGGCGTGAAGTTGTCAGGGTGGATCCCAAAAAGATCCATGAAATGAAGGATTGGCCTCACCGAAAGACCTTGAAGATTTTGAGAGGATTTTTGGGTCTCGCCGGCTACTATCGCAAATTTGTCCGCAATTATGGTCGCATTACTAGACCCCTCACTCACCTTCTCAAGAAAAATTCATTCCTCTGGAATGATGAAGTGCAACAGGAATTTATAGCTCTCAAACATGCCATGTGTTCCACTCCCGTATTAGCACTACCCGACTTCACCAAATCTTTTGTGATTGAATGTGATGCTTCAAGTATGGGTATTGAGGTTGTCTTAATGCAGGAAGGTCGACCCTTGGCCTTCACTAGCCAACAACTAAGTGGGACAAATTTGGGACAATCTACCTATTAGAAGAAGATGATGGCCATCTTATATGCAGTGGATACCTAGTGACCATACTTATTGGGGCGGTGTTTCCAAAGCCACATAGACCATCAAAGCCTTAAATATTTTTTGGAGCAACTCCTATCCTCGCCACAACAAAATAAATGGCTAGCCAAAATGTTGGGATATGATTATGACATAATTTACAAGAAAGGGCATGAAAATAGCGTAGTAGATGCTTATCACGCCAATTTGAGGAAGAAAGCACCCTACTAGCAATCTCTCTTCCCATTCCAGAGTGGATTGAAGAGGCTCGCAAGGAATGGTTTTCACATCCTTCGCTCTCCCAACTCATTAGTAAATTGCAAGAAGATCAAAATTCCACAGCGGGCTACTCTTGGCAGGATGATATTCTTCGCTACAAGGACAAAGTAGTGATATTACCAACATCCACCCTCAAAAGTTGCATTTTGGCAGAGTTGCACTCATCTCCCACTGTATACCATTCAGTCTTTCAGAAGACTTATGCTCACACTCGACATTCATTCTTTTAGATAGGCATGAAAAAGGACATTCTTACTTTTGTAGCTGAGTGTGATGTGTGTCAGTGCACAAAGGAGAAACAGTCAAATCCCCAAGCACCTTACAGCCATTGCCCATCCCTGCCTCAATCTGGATGGAGGTTTCTATGGATTTCATTACTGTTCTTCCGAAGTCAAGCAACAAGTCAGTCATCATGGTGATTGTGGAAAAACTTTCTAAGTATTCTCATTTTTGCACCCTACCCCACCCTTTTCACCCGCTTTGGTGGCTCAATATTTCATGGACGAGATCTTCAAATTGCATGGCATGTCCACTTCCATTGTGTCTGATCGTGACCCGATCTTCACGAGTAACTTTTGGCAGGAACTCTTCAGTCTACAAGGTACACAACTACAACTCAGTACTTCCTATCATCCCAAAATTGAGGGTCAAACTGAAGGAGTCAACAAATTTCTAGAGACTTACCTCAGGTGTTTCACTTCAAAAAAGCAACATCTATGGGTACAGTGGTTACCTCTAGCCAAATGGTGGTATAATACTAACTATCATGCCACCACGAAGATGACTCCATATGAAGCAGTTTATGGTCAACTCCCCCCTTCACCTACTTCTTATATCCAAGGATGCTCTAAGGTACAAGCAGTGGATCAACTCCTACAAAACTTTGCAGCCATGCTTGCCCACCTCAAAGAGAATCTCCATCAAGCTCAAAATCGCATGAAGCAACAGACAGACCAACATCGTTCAGAGCACACATTTCAAGAAGTGGATCAAGTATTCTTGAGGCTACAACCATATAAGCAAACATCACTCAAAGTCAAGGGTTGTCAAAAATTATCTCCAAAATTCTACGAACCGTATCAAATACTTCAGCGCATCGGGAAGTATCCTACAAGCTAGCCTTGCCACCCACTACAAAACTCCATCCCGTATTCCACGTCTCATGCCTCAAGAAAGTGGTTGGGAACAATTGCAGAATTCAAACCAGTCTACCAGAATTGGATGAAGAAGGTTCAATCTGGCTCCAACCTAAATAGGTTCTTGACACGCGATAATGGCACCTACGCAGCCGCATGATCAAGGAAGTCCTCATCAAGTGGAAAGAAACCTCTCCAGAAGATGTGACCTGGGAACTATCCACTATTCTTCACCAGTTTCCACAGCTTCAGCCTTGAGGGCAAGGCTATTTTTATGGGGGAGGGCATGTAAGGATCTAACCCTAACCCCCTTATTTATGTAATAGGGTCGAGTCATAGTTATAGTTAGTTAAAGAGTCAATAAAGCCCATATTAATAATTGTAAGTGGTCAACCTGCATTTAAAGAAGGGACCACAGTTAGTTGCAAATTGGCCATGGGCCATGGGCCTTAAAGAGGCAAGTGAACATTTCTTTCCTTTCTGAATAATAAAATACTTGCTATTATTTCTCATTGTTCTGTTTTCTGGCTATATTTCTCCACATATTTGGTATTCTGGTATCTTCTCGTAGGTCAAGAGCATAACATAGGAGGGAGAGAGCCCGCGGGCTAGCCCCCTCGATGTGAACACCACCAAACATCCAGCAATAACGGCTAGTAGCTAATACATATGATGGATACACAAACCATAAGGTTCACAGTTATGCTCCCATGTGTCCACTCCATAATTGTTAGGCTACAATAAACCATAACCACAACACTTGCCATGACCGCTACGGTTACCACGACATGTGTCCACCTCCACTCAAACCGCCAAGTCAACGATTATAGAACCAAATAGGATTTTTGTTAAGCACGATTAGTTCTTAACTAAACCCGTTTAATATTTAATTAAACATACAGTTAACTGCAGATTAAGTTGGTAGACTTTTGTCGACCTGATAAATTCAGAGATTCCACCAGTTTTGGCAGAACTAACTAGAGTTCCTCCACTTTTAGAGGAGCTTTCCTAGGGAAAATTGTTTTTACCATAACTTGGGAAAATTTCGATCGAATTGAGATAAGGAAAAGGTGTTCCTAGTTGATTAGGGAATTTTGAACACATTGAAGTAGGTTTCAGGAGTAGTAGAGAATTGTAAACAACACATTTCCTATTATTGAGCTAATATAGAGGCCCAAGCCATGGAAGTTGGACCAAGGAGATGTAGCCAAGGAGAGGTGAACTCCTTCATCCAAAAATTGTGTTAAGTGTTCATTTTGATGGTTTTCTATACATTTACTTGCTGTTGTTCAACACTTGTTTTTCACACTATTTTTCTCATGAATTTCACATAAAACTTGATAAAATTTACCTCTTTACATTCACAAACACCATAAGGAAACCTATGCACATGAAGAAATTGACAAGCATTTGTTTATAAATCTGAAGTTGAAATTAGCACAGCAAAACTAACATTCAACAACAGATCAAGTTGGTATGAGAGAAACGGTTACTTGCTTGATTGCTTGAGTTGTGCGCAAGTAGGGTTTTAATGGTTGCAAATTTGTGATGTTTACAAGGATAACGTTGTAGAGAGGAGAAGGGAAACTATTGGTTGCAACCCTTGAGGTAATTCCCAGAAGAAGGAGAGCCACAAGGCCACAATCTCCACCCAAAGTTCCAATCCCAGCTGCACTTGAAGCACCTCAAGTTTTACCTTCAATTGAGATTGAGGAGGTACAAGAAGTACCAGAAGCTGAGCTTCAATTCAAAGCCATGATATCTGGAGCAAGAGAGATTGAAGGTCTTTTAGAAGAGGAAGAATTCAAGAAATCTTTCCATGACTTAACTAACAAGGTTAGAGTCCTATATTAAGAGAGGAATACTAGAATGGCTGGAAAAAATTATAAGCCTCCACATGGAGAGGGAAGCTCAGGAGATAAAAAAAGATGAAAAGAATGATTCAAAGGGTAATGGAGGAAAGGCTTCTCCATCTCCACCATCTTCATCTTCCTCATCATCTTCATCATCCTCAACATCTCAAACAACATCATCTTCCAATTCCACCACAAAAATTGTTCATACTCATTCAAAAACCCCAAAGGAAAAAACTCCCTTACTCAAATTGGACATTAAGTTTGAACTTCTCATGTACAATGGTGAGGTGAATGCAGAAAAGTTAGACAATTGGATTAGATAAGGACATAATATATTATTCATCAAGCACATAAAATTAGTTGGAGCATCAGTCAAACCAAAATGAACTATAACAAACTCATAATACCCATACCTGGTCTAGAAAGCAATCTTGTAAATGTCCTCTTCGTTGATGCATACCTGATGATATCGTAATTTAAAATAAATCTTCGAGAACACTGTTGATCCCTTCAATTGGTCAAATAAATCATCAATCATCAACAACAAATATAGATTCTTAATCATCACCTTGTTTAACTATCTGTAATTAATGCATAACTTGAGAGTACCATCTTTCCTCTTGACAAACAATAACTGTGCACTCAAAGGTGATACACTTGGCCCAATGTATCCCTTGTCAAGAATTTCCTTCAGCTGCAACTTCAATTCCATTAGCTCTGGAGTGCTCATCCTATAAGGTGTCTTTAAAGTTTGTGCTTACCCTAGTAACAAACCAATCGAAAATTTCACTTCCTTGTGAGGAAACAACTTTGAAATATCTACTGGAAACACATCCTATAATTTTTGTAGAATTGGGTACCCGTTCAAGACTTCTGCATCCTCAATTCTCCTTACCTTTATCACTATAAATATGTACTACAAATATCACACACCCTTTCCCGCGAATACGCTTTTCTTGCATAACTGTAACCATTCTGATTGATGTTTCATTTTTCTTACCCTACAAGATTCTTTGTTCCCTATAGTCATCCAAACACTCAATATCCTTTTCATAACAATCCACCTTAGTCCTGCGAAGATACAATCAATCCATACTCAGAAGAATATTTTATGACCCAAACAAAACTACATTTAGATGCACTGATGTAGGAATACCATTCAACTCAAATTCACAATATCTTACCTAATGATGAACTATTTTCTTAACACCTGTAGCCAACTACACTAACCAATAATTTGCATGCACTTATTTATTCAAGGCACACTTATCCACCAGGTCAGGATTATAATAGATACAATTAGATCCAGGGTCAATCAAAATAGAAACAACTTGATCACAAAGCTTACCATCCATCTCAATAATAGATGCCTCATGGTATGCCTTCCTGTTATCCAATGTTCGATAGATCGGAGGAATGATCTAGCCAACATCCCCAATTCTCTTTGACTCTTGAGCACTGTAGATCTAAGGCCTACCATCCTGATTCTATGGACAATCTTACTTAAGATTCTCCTTACCACATGTCTAACATTGCAACTATCTCCTACCATCACCTCTATTATGTTGTTCTCCAAGATGAGGTCCATTAAACTTCTTGTAGGGTACAAAATTCTCTTACTCACCTACATCCTGTGGTCTTGTTATTTTCAGCTTCCATTTACCTTTATTCTTGTCTTTCCCTTGTCAACCTTATTTACATTCTATCTTACGCCATGATTTCTCATAACAATGTTTCAACTTTCCAATGACTTCTTCAAGTGCCCAAGGTTCATCATACTCAATACAGTCTCTAAATGTTCATGGGAATCCACTGAAAAATCTTTGAACTTTGTCTTTCTCATCCTTAAGATATGGTACATACCGCAACAACTCCAGTAACTTTGCTGTATATTCCTCATCTGTAATCGATCCCATCTTTAGCTCATAGAATTCCTTGGATTTATTTTCATAGTACCTTTATGATAATTACTTCTTGAAAAGTCTCTTCAATTCATTCCAACTTAACCCTTTATCCTGATGTATCTAACCCGCTTCACATCTTCCCACCAAATGTATGATTTCCCTTTGAGCCTGAAGATAGCTATTCCAGCCTTCATATATTTTGCGTAGTCATGCAACTAAAATAATTTCTTCATCCCAAGTAACGATGCATCTGCATCTTATAACTTCTTCAAATATCCATCAAAGGTAGGTGGCTTGGCTTTCTTGAACTTGTGGAAAATATCCCCTATCAATCCTCCTATAAGGATGATAATGATGATGACCATGGTAACTATCAGAACCAGAACTAGAATAAAACCTATGTCCATCACCTTTCTTATCCAGTGTATCCAAGAACCTACCATATTTGATCATGTCATCCATATCCAACATGTGCCCACCATGAGACCTACTATTATATGCCCCATTAGTCATGTCCTCCTTTCCATGGCTGATCCCAAGAAATCCCTATCTTTGCAAATCTAACAAACTTTAAAGCATAACTGCATTAACCTCTACTTGTTCCTCTTGTGCCTAAATGATCCTATAATTATCTTCTTTATAACTTCTTATTTTTTCCTTCAAACTTCTAAATGTGTTTGCTATGTCAGGAGGGTACCTATCACCATGTTGTTCATATGATCTATAGGGAGAGTCTCATGAATTGTAATCCACCATCTTGCTAGTTATATTTGATCTTCCTCTTCTTCCTGCAAGAATACCATGCCATCTAAACCAAAATATAAACATAATCAACATACCTCAGTATAGTTGAGGGGAGGATATTTCATGTACTAGATCAACCATATTAGCACAATATATGTATAATCTGTAACGATCCTGGTGAAAATTCCATGTAATAAAAGTTAATATAGGAAAAATTAATAACCATGGTTGATGGGACACTTATTCCAAGCTGAATGTTGGGCAAGACATCCTCGTGTGGGTGTTTATCGGTTTATTATGGATAAGGAAATTCGAAAGGGCAATGGCTAAGGATTTGGAAAGATAAAATGGCATTTTTGGAACATTTATTTATGAAAATAATGGAAATTAGGAGAAAAAGGAGGTGAAAGGTCACAAGTTGGATGTGAGGAGGAAATTGAAGGAAAATAATGGAAAATGAAGAAAATAGAGGCCTCATTCATAAAAATGCTAATGAGGATCAGTTGGTAACATTTTTCAGTTGAGTTTTGGAGTTCTCTCATTATTCTCTCTCTCTCTCTCTCACTCTTGGACACTTAGAGTTTTCTTGGAGCATTTTGGCATTGGATCAAGAAAGGAAAAGAAGGCAAGAAGAAGGAAGCAGAAAGCAAGGAAGAGTAGGATCAAGCGGCTACAACATGGTTCTCTATAGGTATCACTTTTCATGTATGATTTCCTTGCTATATTTGGCATGAATGGTATTGGTTGTGGTTATTTTGTTGTTGTGGCATGGGTTTTTCCAGGTGTAACAGTATTTTCATCCTAGCCTTTCCATTTTCAGATAGCCATGGTGTGATGGGATTCTCATGTTTTGATTGAGTGGGATTGTGAATGGATTCGAAGTTGAGTGGGGTGGATCCCTCAATTATAGAGAACATGGCCTAGTGGTCACTAAACTGGACTGTGGATCACGGTAAAGCTACTGGCCTATTGACCATTGAGCCAGACTATGGGTTGTGGTAAATCCAGGATTGTGTTACCTCAGTGGGCCTAGGAATCCTTTCCAATGAATGGAAAGATATACAATAAATCCAAGAGGTGTTTTTCTCTCTATTGGGCCTACGGTAAATCCAAGAGGTGTTTCTCTCTATTGGGCCTAGTAACCATGGGTTTGGGATATGTGGTAAATCTTGGAGAGTGGATCTCGCTTTAGGGCCTAGTGATCCAAGTTTGGATTGTGGTAAAGCCTGAGAGACCCGAAGGTAGGAAAATTCCTCACGGTTTAGGTGGAGAAATATGGTGGTATCCATGCTTGTTTGGCCTAGTGATCGGCTGGAGATCATGTTAAATGTTGTTATGATGTGTTTATTGTGTTGGCCTAGTGATCCAGGATGGATTACGTTAAAGCCTGGTTTCTCTTGATGAGTGTGAGGTGTTTTAGCCTTCACATACCATGGTTGGTTCTTTGGTTGGAGTCCCACATTCATGCCTAGAATATGGAACAGGTTTTAATGGTTGAAGAGAAATTTGGCTCAGCCATTCTAGGGTTAGGTGGAACGTCGAAGTGCCATCTCATGTTTGGTTTTTGGATCATTAATGAAAGTTTATTCTCCTTCTATTTCTATGAGTATTTTGATGGATTATATATGGTCTATATGGTTGTACTTTCATGAGTATTTCTATTGTTATTATGCTAGTTATATGTGTGTTTTATGACAATAGCTATGTATGGATTTCAACATGTTTTTACTTGTAAATGAATGGATAATGTATCTATGGCCTAATAGATGGTAATGCAGCAAATGACTTGAGGGAAAAATGGTTCTTAGCGATTCTCAGATAAGTACATGATCCCTATGTTTAATTCTATTGGTTACAATTGTAGATTACATGCTTGCGACATGTTTGACAAAATCCGTGTCATGGATAGTAGGGATGTGATTAATGTCTTGTTTAACTTATTTCTTTCGCATCATTTTTTCCCCGTTCTTTTATTTCTCCTAAGTTATCATTCCATTTTGGGTAGTGACTTGGGCTCCGGGCCTAAAAAAGTGGTTCAAATCTCGGGGATGCTGGCATAACACTGGTCAATTGGGTCTCTGGACACTTGATCAGGTGCTCAGTATTTAGCTCAAAAATCAAAGTTATCATAATTGCTCGAAACCTAAATGATTTTTTCCGTCTCGATGAAACAATCCCAACGCAACTCGTTTCACTGTAAACTGAGTTCGTATGAGGAAGATATCGCATGCTGTCCACTTTGCCAAATAGAGGAATATTTTGAAAAAAATGTACAATCACTGCATAGTCAACAGTTCGTATTGCTGATGTGACAGGTGACTGGGGAGAGTCAATGGAGGTGAATAGCCTATTAGATTTTGACGAGTGGTATCGTTTGGTTGGTTTATGGTTTGGTACATTGGCATGTTTCTATTGGTTGAAAGTGGACCAATGAGGAGGGGACAAGTGGAAAGCCCAGAGGCTACCACGTGCCCCTCCCCAAAGGTCGGTCATCGGGACGCTGCAATGGAAAAATAATGGGCAGGTCAGCGGGTTCAAACCCGCAACCTCAACCCAACAAACCACACAACATATTGTTCTACCACCACGTTACAACTTAACATATAACGAAGTCAACACATATTTAAAGTTTAACATTTTGCGGTTGGGGGGTAAGGATGTTAGGGTCCAACCCTAACCCCCTTATTTATGTAATAGGGTTGAGTCATAGTTATAGTTAGTTAAAGAGTAAATAAAGCCGATATTAATAATTGTAAGTGGTTGACTCTTATTTAAAGAAGGGACCACAGTTGGTTGCAAATGGGCCATGGTATTATATAGATGGTATTAATAAGAACCATGGTATTGACCCCTCGTATTGCATGTATGAATCCTATATAAAGGATAGAGGCTTCCTATTGAGGAGCATCGTGTATTATTTTGTAATCGAGCCCAACACTATTGGAGGTTTCCCCCTTAAAGAGGCAAGTGAACATTTCTTTCCTTTTTGAATAATAAAATACATGCTGTTATTTCACATTGTTCTATGTTCTGGGTAAATTTCTTCTCATATTTGGTATCTTCTCGTAGGTCAAGAGCATAACTAGTGGTATCAGAGCACTTTCCAGGGCTGGTGGGTTCTCCATTTTTAGCAAAAAAAAAAAAAAAATGGCTAGAGACGTGTTCGGCGTCTTTAAACCATGAGATCTGTCATTGAGCGCATAAACCTGCGGACTTGGGGAGGCATGCACACAAGAAATACAAGAGGTGGTCACATTTGTTGGACAGAATCGTGCACGGACTATCTTCCAAGTACCCTCTAGGTATATCGGAAGCCCCTAGGCTCACCTGAAACCTCACCATAGATAAACCGTCGGTCGTCTTGCTGCTACATTACACTGAGAACAACGCTCGGGGATATTACTCACTCATATGATAGGGTAGTTGGGTAGTACGGCTAAGGGTACAGTTGATCCTCCTTAGTTAATGTCCTAAAATATTGGGTCGAGTACTACTGTTGGACCCTTATGTATATTGTGATCTATAGCACCTAACACTCCTTGAGACCATAGTTCCCTTGTCTCTCTCTAGATTGCACATCATCTTTGCCAGATCAGATCTAGTAGGTTGGGTTTTGTCGTAGCCGCAACAATCAGATCCGCCATTTAGATCTAGCAGCGGGGGTTCGATCATCGCCACATTCCTACTCATACTCTACAGTTGAGGGTTTTACTGATAGATCTAATTATTTGTGCAAGGAGGCTTGTGGCTTCTATACCTTGGTGTGATTCTCATAGGACATTGGGCAGAATTAACTTTTCTAGGAGTTGACTACTGTAGTATTCCTAAGCGAGGAGTAAAACTCCTTTCAGAGTAAAATAATAATAATAATAATAATAAATAAATAAATAAATAATGATTTGAGACCCTCCCGGGACGCTTATAGGAGACTTATCCCGTAAGAATCAGGTCGATTAGCTGAGCAAGGTGGTACCATTCACTTATCAGCGTCAAAATTTTGAGTGGTCCATTTTTTTTTTTTTCACAGTAATGACAAGTGCACCAGATCTATGCATGGTACAAACCAAAGCTCAAGCTATGGCCAATGAGAAAACAATGAGAAAATAGACACCCTTGAACAAAAGTTGGAGAAATTAACGAAGTAGATCCAGTCCTTAAATGACACAATCACAAAGGGCAAGTTGGGGGTACAATCAAAGGCATATTCTTTTAATGAAAACCATGAGGGAGAATCTAACCATTCTCTTCACTTCTATGGAAACCACCAACAATCCCAACCTCGACCACCCAAGTTGGACATGTATAAATTTGATCGCTCTCATCCAGCCATATGGCTATCACAAATGGAGCAATATTTCACATTGAATCACATTAGAGATGATGAGACTAAGCTAAGTGTGGAAGCCTGTACTTGGACCAAGAAAGTTGGCAATGGTGGTAGTGGCATCAACAATGCTATGCAAGGCCAATGACTTGGCAGATATTCTCAAAAGCCCTTTCTGATCACTTTGACCATGAATCTAACTTTTTGGATCATCATACTAAGCTCCAATAGACGGGCATAGTGCAAGAATATATTAAAGCCTTTGAAGCATTAGCTTTCCGCACAGGAGGTCTAGCAGATGAATTCTAATTGGAATGTTTTATCAGTGGTCTTAAAGACACCATACAAGCCCACATCTGGATGCACCACCCCGTCACATGGCTAGCAGATTGCATGACAGCTCATGAAGTAGAACGTGTGTTAGCAGCCTAGTCGACTTGTCCAAATTTCATAGCCAAGCGACACCCCACCCAAGCTCCGAGCACTACCCAAAAACTTAAGGTTCAAAAGGTGTCACAAATGGAAATGGCGGAAAGAAGAAAGCAAGGATTGTGTTACTACTGTGATGAGAAATACTCCCCGGGGCATAAATGCAAGGAACCCAAACTCTTTCAAATTGATGCTACTAATCACAATTCATCTGAGGAAGCCCCACCATTTGAGGGACTAGAGGAGGAAGATGAGGACAACCAGCTGGACAATGAGCTCCCAGCTACACTAGAAGAACTAGTTATCTCACTCCATGCTTTGGCAGGAATTTCTTCTCCCCAAACTCTCAAAATAAAATGTTTTATTAAACTTCGCCTTGTAGTAATCTTAATTGATAGTGGCAGTACGCATAACTTTATCAATCAAAGAGTCGCTGAAGCAGTGCATTGTTTTGTCAAAGCAATCTCTAATTTCCATGTCCAGATTGCTAATGGGGGGACAATGAAATGTGAAGGTTGCTGTGAAAATGTTTTCCATCAACATGGGTGGGTCTGACAATGTCTTGGGTGCTGAATGGCTCCGCTCACTCAGCCCAATCACAATGGATTTCCAGGAGTTATATATGAGCTTTAAGCAGAATGACCACACGCATACCCTCCATGGACTCCAGGCAGGTGCTCCTTCTATCATTAGCTCGTATAGGATGGAAAATTTGTTAGAAAAAGACCACCATGGAGTTATAGCCCAATTTAATGCCATCTAGGCATTCAAGCCCACTTCTCTTCACATTCATCCTGAGATGCAACAGGTCTTAAACAACCATCTGTAGTTCTTTGACAATCCTCATGAGCTTCCACCCTCGAGAGGGGAACATGATCATAGCATTACTTTGGTCCCAGGGGCACAACCACCAAATGTTCTCCCATATAGATATCCTTTCGTCAAAAAGAATGAAATTGAAAAAATCATCAAGGAACTCTTGGAAGCCAGTGTCATTCATCCTAGCATTAGTCCTTATTCATCGCCTATGGTCATGGTGCTCAAGAAAGATGGGGAATGGAGTATGTGTCCAGACTTTAGGGGCCTCAACAAGCTGATGGTCAAAGATAAATTTCCCATCCTGGTTGTTGATGATTTGCTGGATGAACTAAATGGGGGTCAATTCTTTAATAAGCTCGACCTTCGCTCAGGCTATCACCAAATTCTCATGAAAGTAGTATACATTCCAAAGACTGCTTTCCGAACACATGAAGGCCACTATGAATTCCTAGTCATGCCATTTGGTCTCTGTAATACCCCATCCACTTTTCAGAGCCTCATGAATCGCCTGCTCAAACCATGTCTCAGAAATTTTTTCCTTGTTTTCTTTGATGACATCCGCATCTACAGCCTCACCTGGGAAAAACATCTTCAGCATGTAGACCTACTCTTGCAACTGATTTGGAAGCATAAATTATTTGTCAAATTTTCCAAGTGCTCTTTTGGCATGAAAGAAGTCAAGTATTTAGGCCACATTGTGGGGCGTGAAGGTGTTAGGGTCGATCCCAAAAAGATCCAGGCAATGCAGGATTGGCCTCAACGAAATACCTTGAAGAGTTTGAGAGCATCTTTGGGTCTCACCGGCTACTACCGCAAATTTGTCTGCAATTATGGTCACATTACTAGACTCCTCACTCACATTCTCAAGAAAAAATCATTCCTCTGGAATGATGAAGCGCAACAGGCATTTATAGCTCTCAAACATGCCATGTGTTCCACTCCCGTATTGGCACTACCCAACTTCAACAAATCTTTCGTGATTGAATGTGATGCTTCAGGTATGGGTATTGGGGTTGTCTTAATGCAGGAAGGTCGACCCTTGGCACTAACCAACAACTAAGTGGGACAAATTTGGGACAATCTACCTATTAGAAGAAGATGATGGCCATCTTACATGCAGTGGATACCTGGTGACCATACTTATTGGAGCAGTGTTTCCAAATTAGCACAAACCATAAAAGCCTTAAATATTTTTTAGAGCAACACCTATCCTCGCCACAACAAAATAAATGGCTAGCCAAAATGTTTGGATATGACTATGAGATAATTTACAAGAAAGGGTGCGAAAATGGTGTAGCAGATGCTTTATTACACCAATTTGAGGAGGAAAGCACCCTGCTAGCAATCTCTCTTCCCATTCCAGAGTGGATTGAAGAGGCTCGCAAGGAATGGTTTTCACATCCTTTGCTCTCCCAACTCATTAATAAATTTCAAGTATATCAAAATGCCACATCGGGCTACTCTTGGTAGGATGAGATTCCTCGCTACAAGGACAAAGTAGTGATACCACCAACATCCACCCTCAAAAGTCACATTTTTGCAGAGTTGCACTCATCTCCCACTGCAGGCTATTCAGGCTTTCAGAATACTTGTGCTGGCACTCGACGTTCATTCTTTTGGATAGGCATGAAAAGGTACATTCTTACTTTTGTAGATGAGTGTGATGTGCGTCAGCACCATAAAGGAGAAATAGTCAAATCCCTAAGCACCTTACAGCAATTGCCCATCCCTGCCTCAATTTGGACAGAGGTTTCTATGGATTTCATTACTGGTCTTCCAAAGTCAAGAAATAAGTCAGTAATCATGGTGGTTGTGGACAAACTTTCTAAGTATGCTCATTTTTGCGCCCTACCCCACTCTTTTACACCCGCTTTGGTGGCTCAATTTTTCATGGACCAGATCTTCAAATTGCATGGCATGTCCACTTCCATTGTGTCTGATCGTGACCCGATATTCACCAGTAACTTTTGGTAGGAACTCTTCAGGCTACAAGGTACCCAACTACAACTCAATACTTCCTATCATCCCCAAACTGATGGTCAAACTGAAAGAGTCAACAAATGTCTGGAGACCTACCTCAGGTGTTTCACTTCAGAAAAGCAACATCTATGGGTACAATGGTTACCTCTAGCCGAATGGTGGTATAATAATAACTATCATGCCACCACCAAGATGACTCCATATGAAGCAATTTATGGTCAACTCCCCCCTTCACCTACTTCTTATATCTAAGTATGATCTAAGGTATAGCCAGTGGATCAACTCCTACAGAACCGTGCAACCATGCTTGCCCACCTCAAAGAGAATCTCCATCAAGCTCAAAATCGTTCAGAGCGCACATTTCAAGAAGGGGATCAAGTATTCTTGAGGCTACAACCATATAAGCAAACATCACTCAAAGACAAGGGTTGTCAGAAATTAGCTCCAAAATTCTACGAACTGTATCAAATAGTTTAATGCATCGGAGATATCCTACAAGCTAGCTTTGCCACCCACTGCAAAACTCCATCTGGTCTTCCATGTGTCATGCCTCAAGAAAGTGGTTGGGAACAATTGCTGAATTCAAACTAGTCTACCAGAATTAGATGAAGAATTTTCAATATGGCTCCAACCTGAACAGGTTCTTGACACACGAGAATGGCACCTACTCAACTGCATGATCAAGGAAGTCCTCATCAAGTGGAAAGACACCTATCCAGAAGATACGACCTGGGAACTATCCACTGTTCTTCACCAGTTTCCACAGCTTGAGCCTTGAGGACAAGGCTATTTTTATGGGGGAGGGCATGTTAGGGTCCAACCCTAACCCCCTTATTTATGTAATAGGGTCAAGTCATAGTTATAGTTAGTTAAAGAGTCAATAAAGCCCATATTAATAATTGTAAGTGGTCGACCCGCATTTAAAGAAGGGACCACAGTTAGTTGCAAATGTGCCATGGTATTATATAGATGGTATTAATAAGAACCATGGTACTAATCCATGGTATTGCATGTATGAATCCTATATAAAGGATAGAGACTCCCCATTGAGGAGCGTCGTGTCTTATCTTGTAATCAAGCCCAGCTCTATTGTAGGTTGCCCCCTCGAAGAGGCAAGTGAACATTGCTTTCCTTTCTAAATAATAAAATACATGCTATTATTTCTCATTGTTCTGTGTTCTAGGTATATTTCTTCACATATTTGGTATTATGTTATCTTCTCGTAGGTCAAGAGCATAACACAGGAGGGTGCAAGCCTGTGGGCCAGCCCCCCAATGTGAACACCACCAAACATCCAGTGGTAACGGCTAGCGGCTAATACATCTGATGGATACACAAACCATAAGGATCACAGTTATGCTCCCATGTGTCCACTCCATAACTATCGGGCTACAATAAACCATAACCATGACACTTTCCATGACTGTTACGGCTACCACGACATGTCTCCACCTCCACTCAAACTGCCAAGTCAACGATTATAGAACCACACAGGATTTGGGTTTAGCACGATTAGTTCTTAACTAAACCTATTTAATATTTAATTAAACATATAGTTAACTGTACATTAAGTTGGCAGACTTTTGTCGATTTGATAAATTCAGATTCCACCAGTTTTGGCGAAACTAACTGGAGTTCCTCCACTTCTAGAGGAGTTTTCCTAGGGAAATTTGTTTTTACCATAACTTGGGAAAAATTCGACCGAATTGAGGTCAGGAAAAGGTGTTCCTAGCTAATTAGGGAATTCTGAACACATTGAAGTAGGTTTCGGGAGCAGTAGAGCATTGTAAACAAGACTTTTCCCATTATTGAGCTAATATAGAGGCCCAAGCCATGGAAGTTGGACCAAGGAGATGTAACCGAGGAGAGGTGAACTCCTTCATCAAAAAATTGTGTTTAAGTGTTCATTTTGATGGTTTTCTATACATTTACTTGCTGTTGTTCAACACTTGTTTTTCATGCTATTTTTCTCATGAATTTCACATAAAACTTGATAAAATTTACCTCTTTACATTCACAAACACCATAAGGAAACCTATGCACATGAAGAAATTGACAAGCATTTGTTTATAAATCTGCAGTTGAAATTAGCACAACAAAACTAACATTCAACAACAGATCAAGTTGGTATGAAAGCAAAGGTTACTTGCTTGATTGCTTGAGTTGTGTGCAAGTAGGGTTTTAATGGTTGCAAATTTTTGATGCTTACAAGGATAAAGTTGTAGAGAGGAGAAGGGAAACTATTGGTTGCAACTCTTGATGTAATGCCCAGAAGAAGGAGAGCCACAAGGCCACAATCTCCACCCAAAGTTCCAATCCCAGCTGCACTTGAAGCACCTCAAGTTTTACCTTGAATTGAGATTGAGGAGGTACAAGAAATACCAGAAGTTGAGCTTCAATCCAAATCCATCATACTTGTAGCAAGAGAGGCTGAAGGTCTTTTAGAAGAGGAAGAATTCAAGAAAGCTTTCTATGACTTAACTAACATGGTTAGAGTCCTATATGAAGAGAGGAATACTAGAATGGCTGGAAAAAATTATAAGCCTCCACATGGAGAGGGAAGCTTAGGAGATAAAAAAAGATGAAAAGAATGATTCAAAGGGTAATGGAGGAAAGGCTTCTCCATCTCCACCATCTTTATCTTCCTCATCATCCTCATCATCCTCAACATCTCAAACAACATCATCTTCCAATTCCACCAAAAAAATTGTTCATAGTCATTCAAAAACCCCAAAGGAAGAAACTCCCTTACTCAAATTGGACATTAAGTTTGAACTTCTCATGTACAATGGTGAGGTGAATGCAGAAAAGTTAGACAATTGGATTCAATAATTGGATATTTATTGAAGAATTTAGAACCTTCAAGAAGATGACATAAAGTTCCAGTTGACTTCATTGAGGCTAGAAGGAGCAACATTAGCCTGGTGGGAAGCAAAGACTCAAGAGGAAATGTGAATTCATGGTAAGATATCCATTTCTTGGGCTAAATTTGTTTCTGTGACTAAAAGACAATTTTATCCTTTAGCCTATATCAAAAAATTCATTATGAGTTGGAAAAATTTTAGGCAACTCTAGGGCCAAATAGTTCAATACTATACCCAGGAGTTTAGAAAGAGGGCTTTGTTGTTAGGAGTAAATTTGAATTCCTAAGATACACTGTTGAAATATATTGGGGGTTTACATTCCTACTTAAAACATGATATTCTTATGTTCAATCCAAGCAATTTGGATGAGTTATGTGTGCAATCCACACACTTGAAGAAATGGGAAAGAACATTCAGGAAGAGGGTAGTAACAAGAAGCCATTCAAGGGTAAGGAGAAAGAGAAGGGAGGAAAATGGAAGGGAAAGAAGAATGCAAGTGTGAAGAAAGAAGGGGAGAAAACTATATGCCAACATTGTTCCAAAGTTGGGCATGATGAAACCCATTGTTGGAAATTACATCCTGAACTAAGGCCTAAGAAACCAAACAATAAGGGAAAACAAAAGATGACCGCTACCACACAACATGATCTTGGATCAGATTCTGGTGATGAGACCAAGATTTTAGCCATGGTCACAAAAGGAAAAGAAGTTGTTGCAAGAACTAGTTCCTCACATAGTCACACTAACACTCCAAATGAAGAATCAAGAATAGAGTTGTTCCATGTAAGGTTAATTTCAAATCATACAAAGATTGATGCATTATTCGGTAGTGGGTCACAATCAAACTTAATTTCAGAAAACTTGGTCAAAAAGATTAAGCTTGAAACTATACCTCATCATAAGCCATATCCATTAGGTTGGATAGTCAATAATGCAAATTTACAGGTTACAAGGAAATTCTTATTCAAGTTTGCCATTACTGAAAAATTCATTGATGAAGTTGAGTTAGATGTAGTTCCACTTGACATATCAAGAATCATTTTGGGATGTCCTTATTTGTATTATAGGAAAGAAATATTTTATCTCCATGAGAACAAATATATGTTTCTCAAGAATGGAGTGGAGTATATTGTGAGATCCCATCACAAAAAGTTAAACATTTCTTTGGTTAATGTAGGTCAAATTAAGAGACTAGTAAATGCAAGTAAAACTTTTGTGCTTCTCATGATCAAGAAAGATAATGATATTGATTATGAATCTTTTGAAGGTTGTGATGAAAAAATTAAAATCTGATTTGTTTGATGTGGTAAGAAATCATGGCGAGATGTTTCAGGAACCAAAGGGGTTACCTCCAAAGAGGGGAATTCAGCATGAGATACAGCTGCAGCAGGATGTTCCACTTCCAAAGATTGCCATGTATCACATGTCAATTATGGAGAGCATGGAAATCAAGAAGAAAATTCAAGAATTGATGAACAAAGGTATCCTATGCCTATCTACTTCGCCATGTGGTTCACCCATTGTTTTGGTGCCAAAGAAGGATGGGACTTGGGGCATGTGTGTGGATTTCCGTGCACTAAACAAAATAATGGTAGAGAATTGTTATCCACTCCCAAGAATTGATGATTTGTTTTTTATCAATTGAGGTATGCAAAGTATTTCACTAAGTTAGACTTACGAAGTGGTTATCATCAAGTTAGAATAGATGAAGAGGACATTTGGAAAACTGCATTTAAAACTAAACAAGGATTGTTTGAGTGGTTTGTTATGCCTTTCGGTCTTACAAATGCTCCAGCTACTTTCATGAGAGTTATGAATGATGTATTGAGACCATTTCTAGATGACTTCATCATTGTTTACTTAGATTATATTCTCATATTCAACAAATCCAAAGATGAACATTTCATGCATGTGAACAAAGTAATTGATGTCTTGAGAAAATAACAATTGTTTTTAAAGATGTCAAAGTGTGAATTTGGCAAGACTTATTTAGCTTATTTGGGACACATTGTTGGAGGAGGTGAGTTGAAGATAGACCCCTCTAAAGTTCAAGTCATTCTGAATTGGCCCAAGCCCAATACAATTACAGAGGTAAGAAGTTTTCTTGGGGTAGCACAATATTGGAGGAAATTTATTACTAATTTTTCTTCCATTGCAACACCATTGCATGAATTGACTAGTATCAAGAAAGTCTTCCATTGGGGAGATGTACATCAGAAATAATTTGATGCTTTAAATCAAAAAATCAGTTTAGCACCGGTATTGGCTCTTTCGGATCTTAGACAACCATTTGAGATTCAAATGGATGCTAGTGATTACACCATGGGAGAAGTTCTTATGTAGCATGGTAAGCCCATTTCATTTCATTCTGAAATTTTTAATGGAGTTGTGACTAACTATCCCACTTATGACAAAGAACTTTATGCATTGGTACAAAGTGTCAAAAAATGGAAACACTACTTGATGGGGAAGGGGACCATTATCCATACCGACCATCAACCATTACAGTACTTACAGTCATAGTCAAAGTTTCATATATAACAACACTTTAGATGGATGGGTTTTCTACAACAATTTCATTTGGTTATCAAGTACCAAAAGGGAATCTACAATAAGGTAGCTGATATGCTTTCTAGGCCTATTGTAAATTCATCTATTATACTCAAGAAAAATTATGTTTTACATGAAAGTTACATTGAGCAATATGAATATGATAATGACTTTCGAGATGTGTATGTAAGCTTGAGGCAAGGAAACCAAATTGAAGAGTTAAATTATCAATTACATAACAATTTTTTGTATCACTGGGGCAAGTTATGTATTCCACAGGGAGAAATAAACCATATCATAAGGGAGGCACACACTTTATTGGTTGCTGGACACTTTGGTGTAGGAAAGACAGTAGCGAATCTCCAAAGGTATTGTTATTGGCCACACATGTTTAATAATGTATCTTGTTTCATTAGAGGATGTTCTTTGTGTGCAACAAGTAAGCCTAGCAGTAGGAAACAAGGATTGTACACTCCAATTCCGGTACCTTCATGTCCATGGGAGAGTATCTCAATGGATTTTGTAGGAGGTCTTCCATTGTCAAGGAAAGGTCATGATTACTTGTATGTCGATGTAGACAGGTTTAGAAAAATGTGTATACTAACACCATGTAAAAAGCAAATTACAGCTGAACAAACAGCTCATCTTTTCCTTGAAAATATTTGGGCTCATTTTGGTCTTCCTAATTCCATTGTAAGTGATCGAGATTCTCGATTTGTTGGGAATTTTTGGTCAAATTTGTGGGACATGATGCACACTAAGTTGAAGAAGAGTACATCCTTTCATACACAAATAGATGGAAAAAAACGAGGTAGTCAACAAGATAGTCATTCATCTTCTTAGAGGATATTGCAGCAAACATCCCAAGTTGTGGGATGAATAGCTGTATCACATACATCATGCATACAATAGGGCAAAGCATTCTTCCACAAACACATCGCCATTTGAAGCATGTTTTAGGTACTTTCCAAGATCACCATTGGAATTCATCTTTGAGAAAGATGTCGCCATCGATGGTCATTGCGACATTGATAAGGCAAGGAAGTTCATAGAGAAAATTCAGTTGATACATTACATAGTGCAAGAACAACTTGAAAGAAGTCAGAGCAGCTACAAGGTAAGCCATGACAAACACCGTGTTGATCATAAATTTCAAGTTGGCGACGAAGTTTGGTTATATATTACCAAAGGGAGACTTCAAGGGGAAGGTAAAAAGCTTAATCCAATCCGTTATGGTCCTCTTAAAATTCTAGAAAATATTGCTAACAATGCATTTAAGCTAGATTTGCCTCCTTATATGAAAATATACTCTATTGTTAATGTTGAGAATTTGAGATTGTTTAAGCCTCCTTTGATTGACGATCAAGGGGAGCATGTTCAGCTACCATCAATAGATGATTTCTCACGAAAATATCTTGATGAGCTACAACAACATCCCATACTTGATATAAGAACCCAAACATCTAAGAGAAGGAATGTCAAATACCTTAGAGTGGGACTCAAGGGACAAAAGCCTTCTAAAGCCAAATGGTTACAGATCGATAAGGTGAGGGAGTTGTACCTTCACTTGCTGAATACTTGATAATATATTTTGGGGTTTGAAAGGCTTCTAGTGGGGAGGAATGATCAGGTGCTCATTATTTATCTCAAAAATCAAAATTCTTAGAATCGCTCGAAACCTGAACGACCGCGTCCATCTCAGTGAAATGATCCCAACGCAACTGGTTTCACTGAAATCCAAGTTCATATGAGGAAGATATTGCATTCTGTCTACTTTTCCAAACAGAGAATTTTTTTGAAAAAAAATGTATAGTCACTACACAATCAGCAGTCTGTACTATTGACATGGCAGGTGACTGGGCAAAGTCAAGGGAGGTTAATGGCCTATTAGATTTTGACAAGTGGCATCCTATGGTTGGTTTATGGTTTGGTGCGTTGGCATGTTTCTATTGGTTGAAAGTGGACCAATGAGGAGGGGATAAGTGGCAAGCCCGAAGACCGCCACATGTCCCTCCCCAAAGGTCAGTCATTGGCGCGTTGCACTGGAAAAATAATGGGCAGGTCGGGGTCGAACCTGAGACCTTGCCCCAATAAAACACATAACATACCGTTCTACCACCGTGTTACAACTTAACATATAATGGAGTCCACAAATATTTAAAGTTTAACGTTTTGTGGTTAGGGGGTTAGGAGGGAGCCAGCACACAGGCCACCCCCCCATGTGAACACCACCAAACATCTGGTGGTAATGGCTAGAGGCTAATACATCAGACGGCTATGCAAACTATAAAATTCACGATTATGCTCCCATGTGTCCACTCCATAATTTTTGGGCTATAGCAAACTATAACCATGACACTTGCCATGACCGTTGCAGTTACCACAACATGTGTCCACCTCCACTCAAACCGCCAAGTCAACGGTTATAGAACCGTGTGGGATTTGTGTTAAGAATGATTAGTGCTTAATTAAACATGTTTAATATTTAATTAAATGCATAGTTAACTATAGATTAAGTTGGCAGACTTTTGGCAGTCTGATAAATTTGGAGATTCCACTAGTTTTGGTGGAACTAACTAGAGTTCCTCCAGTTTTAGAGGAATTTTCATTAGGAAAACTGTTTTGACCATAACTTGGGAAAAATTTGACCAAATTGAGATCAGAAAAAGGTGTTCCTAGCTGATTAGGGCATTCTAAACACACTGAAGCAGGTTTTAGGAGCTGTAGAGCATTGTAAACATCAATTTTTCCATTATTGAGCTAATATAGAGCCCAAGCCATGAAAGTTGGACCAAGGAGATGTAGCCCAAGAGGGGTGAGCTCCTTCATCAAAACACTGTGTTAAGTGTTCAATTTTATGGTTTGTTATACATTTACTTTTTTTTGTTCAAAACTTGTTTTTCATGCTATTTTTCTCATGAAGTTCACATAAAACTTGATAAAATTCACCTGTTTACATTCGCAAACACCATAAGGAAACCTATGCACATGAAGCAATTGACAAGAATTTGTTTATAAATTTGAAGTTGAAATTAGCACAAAAAAACTAACATTTAACAACAGATCAACACTTGTAGGTAAGTTTGTGAGAGCGACTTTCAGTTTCTGGACGTTGTCATGCATATAACATGAGAGTGACTAGGGCTTAAGATGTCCAGAACATCAGTGGGACCCAAGGACAGGATGTCTAAGTGGCTGACATGTCTCCTAAGGGTTCTGTTGCTGATGTGGATAGGTCGGTTGAAGTGTTCTATCGATTCCACTTCCTTAAGGTCACATAGGAGGTCGAATCCAATCACAGTAGCCTCTCATCACATGTTTACCCCGGTTGGCCGGTTACATGGGTATATGTTTGAGGAGGGTGTTACAGAGTGGTATCAGAGCATGGTTCACCCCTCAGATTAGATGAGTGGTGTACATTGGTCATGCATGTATGCCATTTTCATGTGTGTCTCTTATATTTGCATTCCATGTGCTTGTTGCATTTCCTTGATGTTAATCATGATGGTAGTAAGGTTGTCACGAGGAACTTGATGATTGATTTTGTGGAATGCATCGTCATGAGTATATGACTAGTTGCATATGGTTATATGTCGCTTATATGTTGATTTTATGTCGCTTGACTACATCCTTGTATATAGGTGCATTCTTGAAGGTTTGATTAGATGTATCAGTCTTGTAGGTTCATTACAAGAATTGATCGCTTATGCTCAACTACATGCGTTTATGTGTATGTGTAGTTGATTAGGCATTACTTATGCATGTTGATAGTTGCATGTGGCAATGTGTACAATGGAATAATGTTTTTTTCATGCATGAGGTCATAGCATGTATTGTTGACACGGCCTTACATTGACGACTCGACCCTAACTAGAAAGATGTTTGTGTTGATGCATTTATTTGTGTATGTCTATATGTTATTATGTTTATGTTATACATGTATCAAAATTATTTTTTATCTTGCAGACAAGGTATCTTCCATGAATTATGCTAAGATATGTTGATTTATTGTGATTTGGTTTATCTGACATATTATGCATTGTAGGAAAGAGACCAAATGGCTAGCAAGGTGGTAGACTACATATAGTATCCCTATTAATCAGATGGGTAGCGTGGTGTGGGGAACTCTTCTGATTTGGTAGAAATAATTGAGAATCCTGAAGGAATAAACAAGGAGCTGTAAGGCTGACAATGACAAGATCATACATGCACAAGAGAAACAAGAAGAGGTTAATGCTATACTTCTTCAGAGTTTGTTATAATTGCAGCGGAAAGGTCCACTTCAAATCAGCCATGGACATCAAGATAGAACTAATGGGGCATATGGAAGTGGGTCTCCTAGTAGACACAGGTCGGATATATCTAACACAGTGAGAGATGGAAGGTTTTCGGACACTCCGTATAGGAGAGGTGATGGATACATGTATTATTCTAGTTCTAGTTTTGATAGACACCACGATCTCCATCGTTATCATCCTTACAAGAGGAATTATAGGGGTTACTTACTAGATGAGTTTAAGAAAGTGAAGGCACCTACTTTTGATGGAGATGTGAAGAATCCGGAAGATGTAGAGGCTTGGATACTTAGGATGGAAAAATTCTTTGAGTTTCATGATTACACAAATAACATGAAGGCCAGAGCAACGATCTTCATCTTGGAAGGTAGAGTAGACATTTGGTGGGAAGATGCTAAGCAGGTTAGAGACAACAGAATAGATGACTTGAGTTGGTGGGAGTTCAAGAGGCTTTTTAGGAAGAAATACTTGTCATAAGGTACTATGAAAGTAAGGCCAAAGAATTCTATGAGCTAAATATGGGATCAATGACAGATGAAGAGTACACGACCAAGTTTCTGGAGTTATTGAGGTATGTACCATATATTATTGATGAGAAAGCTAAATTTTAGTGATTTGTGAGTGGTTTTCCATTAAAATTTAGAGATTGGATTGAGTATGATGAGCCTCGGTCACTTGAGGAAATTATTGGGAAACTGAAGCATTGCTATGAACAATCAAAGCATAACAATGAATCTCAGCAAGGATCGAAGGGAAAAGACAAAGGTAAATGTAAATGGCGGCCTAAGAGAAAAAGGCCTTAGAATGTAGGCGAGAAAGAGAATGTGGCACCACAAGAGAGATTTTCCATAGAATCAGGGTGGTAGGCCTTAGATATACAATGCACAAGGGGGCGTAGACTACTGGGGATGTAGGGAAGAGAATTCCTCGTATCTATGCATTAGTGGATAACATACAAGCATAAAACCTGACATCTATCATTGAGATAGATGGTAAGCTTTGTGATCAAGTTATTTCTATTTTGGTTGACTCTGGATCTAATTATAGCTATGTTAGTTCTGACTTGGTGGATAAGTGTGGTTTGAGTAAGGAATTGCATGCAGAGTCTTGGTTAGTGTAGTTGGCTACAGGTACGAAGAAGCGAGTTCATCATTGGGTAAGAAATTGTGCATTTCATTTAAATGGTATGCCTACCGCAACAAATCTAAATGTATTACAGTTGGGATTATACAGTATGTTGTTGGCCATGGATTGGTTGTACCTTCATAGAACCAAGATAGACTGTTATGACAAACCTATTGAGTGTGTTGATGCCAATGGGGAACCAAGAGTATTGAAGGGTAAGAAGAAGGCCACATCAATTAGGATGGTGACAACTATGCAAGCAAATCATAGCCGGAGGAAAGGGTGTATGTTTTTTGTAGTACACATTTCTAGTGAGAAGGTTAAGGAGGTTGAGGATGCAAATGTGTTGAGAAAGTACCCAGTTTTGCTACAGTTTCAGGATGTATTTACTGAGGACATTATAGAGTTTCCACTGCAAAAGGAGGTAGAAGTTTCTACTGAGTTAGTGTCAAGGGCAACTCTAACATCAAAAGAACCTTACAGGATGAGCACTCCTAAGTTGGTTGAGTTGAAATTGCAGCTGAAGGAAATGTTGGACAAGGGGTACATTAGGCCAAGTGTATCACCATGGAGTGCACCAGTATTGTTTGTGAAGAAGAAAGATGGTACACTCAGGTTATGCACTGACTACGGGAAATTGAACAAAGTAATCATCAAGAACATGTACCCTTTATGGAGGATTGATGATTTTTTTGACCATCTGAAGGGAGTAGTAGTGTTCTCCAAGATCGACTTGACATTGAGATACTATCAAGTATGCATCAAAGAGGAGGACATTTACAAGACCACGTTCAAGGCCAGGTATGGGCATTATGGGTTTTTTGTAGTTCCATTTGGTTTAACTAATCCTCCAACTGTGTTTATGTGCTTGATAATAGTGTTGCATCTGTATTTGGATAAGTTTGTTATTGTGTTCATTGATGATATATTGGTATATTCTAGAAATGAGGAATAGCATGCCGAACATTTAACAAAAGTGTTGAGGTTGTTGACGGAGCATCAGTTGTATGCTAAGCTCAACAAGAGCAGTTTATTTTAGACTAAGGTACACTTATTAGGGCATGTTGTCTCCAAGGAGGGCATTGCAGTAGATCCAGAAAATATAAGGGCCATCATGGAGTGGGTAGCTCCTAAGAATGTGGATGAGGTGAGATATTTCATGGGATTGGAAGGATACTATATGAGGTTTGTGAGGAACTTTTCGCAGATTTATTATCCTATCACATCATTACAGAGGAAAGGAAAGAAGTTTGAATGGACAGAGGAGTGTGAGTCTAGCCTTGAGTAGCTTAAGAAGTTGTTGACACATGCACCAGTGCTACAAATTGCAGATTCAGACAAAGAGTTTATAGTATGAAAAAATGCTTGCAAGAGAGGACTTGGTGGAGTCCTTGTGTAGGATGGACAGGTGGTATGCCATGAGTCCCATAAACTAAACAAGAATGAGAAGAAATACCCAACACATGATTTGGAGTTAGCAATGGTCATACATGCATTGACGATATGGAGGCACTATCTTCTTGGCAGGATGTTTGTACTGATGAGCAACCATATTGGGTTGAGACATTTGTTTGACCAACCAAATCTGAATGCCAGAAAGGCTAGATGGTTGGCCATGATCACCAAGTTTGATTTCGAGATCAGGTACATTAAAGGTAAAGAGAATAGGGTGGTAGATGCTCTCAATAGATGGGTAAAGGTAAATCACTTGGAAACCATGATCTCCTATGGGACAGACTTCTAGGATAGGATCTTGCAGGCAAGTCGACAGGATGTTAGGTATATAGAGATTGTGCATAGGTTGTAGCAGGGTGCTGGTATAGCTACAGGTATAGGTCATGGTACATGTACAGGTATAGGTGCAAGTGCACATGATGTGGATTATTTCCTTATAGTGAATGGATTGGTTAGCTTCAAATACAATATATATGTGCCAAATAGGAGCGAGCTCAAGAAGGTGATCTTCAGAGAGTTTCATGCGAAACCGTACTCGGGTCACCTAAGTTATCAAAAGACAATGATAACATTGAAGATATATTATTATGGTCAGAATATGAAGAGGGATGAAGCCGATTTTGTGGCTATTTGTTTTGATTATCTGTGAGTAAAGTTAGAGTGCAAACATCTAGGTGGGCTGCTACAGCCGATTGCAATTCTAGAGTCAAAATGGGAGGTCATTTCCATGGAATTCATCACTGGGTCATCGAAGATAGTGAGACAACATGGTTCCATCATGGTTGTTGTGGACAAGTTGATGAAGGTTGAACACTTCATTCGAGTGAAGTCTACATTCTCAGTTAGGGACGTGGCATAGGTATTCTTTAGAGATGTGGTCAGATTACATGGTGTTCCGAAGAATATTGTGTCAAAAAGGAATGAGAAGTTCACTTCCAAGTTTCGAAAGGAGTTATTTGAAATTTTGGGAATAAATTTGGCCTTCAGTACATCTTATCATCCACACAGAGATGGACAGGCAAAGAGGGTCAACAGGATATTGGAGGACATGTTGAGGATGTATGTGATGCATCAGCAATGAAGGTGGGAGGAGTATCTTCCCTTGATTGAGTTTTCCTACAACAATGGTTATTAGGAGTCATTGAGGATGAGTCCTTTTGAGGCATTGTATGGGTGGATTTGCAATACTCCCATCAGTTGGAGTGACTCAGTTAACAAGGTATTGATTGGACCAGACATGTTGGTAGACATGGAACAGGAAATGCAAGTGATCAAGAAGAACCTAAAGGCATCACAGGATAGGCATAAGATCTATGCAGATCGGAAAAAGTTGTTCAAGGAGTTCTAGGTTGGGGAAAAGGTGTACTTGTGCATCAAACCGAAGAAGATCTCCTTGCAGATTGGACCATCTACCAAGTTGGCATCATGGGTTTGTGGACCCTTTAGTATCATTGAGAGGATTGGGCCAATAGCCTATCGACTTGCACTACCTTCGACATTGAAATTCCATGATGTTTTCCATGTGTCATTGCTTAAGAAGTATATTAAAGATGTTCATCATGTGACTGACTGGTTTGTATTACAGGTGGAACCAGATGGAGAATTCCAGTCGGAGCCTCAGTGTATATTGTAGAAAAATGATTTCATGCTTCGGAATTGAGTAATCGAGCAAGTTAAAGTGTCATGGAAGCACTTTGGGCCAGATGAAGCTACATGGGAGATGGCGGATCACATGCGGGCTGTGTATCCTTCCTTGTTTCCTGGTTGAGGCAAAGGCGTTTTGACTTGGTGCTTTGGTGTGATGTTGGTATATGCCTTGGTATATGTTCTGATATATGTTTTGATGATTCTTCTATATGTACATATGTATATGGATGTAAGTAAAACCATGAGCTAAGTTAGAAAGCTCCAATAAGTGGCATGGGTGTCATGTCATTATGATGTCATGTTATTATGTTGTTATGTTGTTTTGCTTTTTAGCAGGGCGATCATTTTAAATAACGCATCGAGATATGTTATAAAGCTCCATGGGTAATATGTTTTCTTTAATGATTTTGTTGAGGTCTTGGTGTGGTTTAACACCAAGAATGGTGTTCCCTAAGGGGGAAGATTGTGTAACAGCCCTAGTGAAAATTCCATGTAATAAAAGTTAATAAAGTCAAACACTTATTCCAAGTTGAATGTTGGGCAAGACATTCTTGTGTGGGTGTTTATTGGTTTATTATGGCTAAGGAAATTGGAAAAGGCAATGGCTTAGGCTTTGGAAAGGGAAAATGGAATTTTTGGCACATTTATTTATGAAAATAATGGAAATTAGGAGAAAAAAGAGGTGAAATGTCACAAGTTGCATGTAAGGAGTAAACTGAAGGAAAATAATGGAAAATGAAGAAAATAGAGGCCTCATTCATAAAAATTCTTCTGAGGATACCTTGGTAACCTTTTGTCAATTGAGTTTTGGATCTCTCTCATTATTCTCTCTCGCTCTCTCACTCTTGGAAACTTAGAGTTTTCTTGGAGCATTTTGGCATTGTATCAAGAAAGTCAAAGAAGGGAAGAAGAAGGAAGGAGAAAGCAACGAAGAGCAGGATCACGCAACTACAACATGGTTCTATGTAGGTATAACATTGCATGTGTGATTTCCTTGTTGGATTTGGCATGCATGGTATTTCTTGTGGTTCTTTTTTTGTTGCGGCATGGGGTTTTCCAGGTGTAATAATGTTTTCATCCTAGCCTTTCTATTTCTAGATAGCCATGCTGTGATGGGGTTCTCATGTTTTGGTTGAGCTAGATTGATGGATGGATTCGAAGTTGAGTGGGGTGGATCTCTGAATGATAGAGAAAATGGCCTAGTGGTCCCTAAATCAGACTGTGGATCACAGTAAAGCCGCTGACCTAGTGACCCCTGAGCCGCATTGTGGGTTGCGGTAAAGCCATGATTGTGTTGCCTTAGTGGGCCTAGGAATACTTACTGGTGAATGGCAGGATATACGGTAAAGCCAAGAGGTAGTTTGTTCTCTGTTAGGCTTAGTAATCCAAGGTTTGGGATATGCTGTAAATCCTAGAGAGTGGGTCTCAATTTAGGGCCTAGTGATCTGGGTTTGGATTGTGGTAAAGCTTGAGAGACTAGGAGGTAGGAAAATTCCTCACGGTGTAGGTGGAGAAATCCAGTGGCATCCATGCTTGTTTGGCCTCATGATCAGGTGGAGATCATGGTAAAGCCTATTATGATGTGTTTATTGTGTTGGCCTAGTGATTCAAGATGGATTACGGTAAAGCCTAGTTTCTCTTGATGAGGGTGAGGTGGTTTAACCTCGGTATGACCAAGTTGGTTCTTTGGTTGGATTCCTACATTCATGCTTGGAATATGGCATGGGGGTGAATAGCTGAAGAGAGACTTGGCTCAACCATTCTATGGTCCAGTGGAATGTGGAAGTTCCATCCCAGGTTTTGTTTTTTCATCATTAATTAAAGGTTTTTTATCCTTGTATTTCTATGAGTATTTTGATGGATTATATGTGGTCTATATGTTATGAAACCAGCTCACAAAAAGATAGAAAAGATAGATCAACACCTTGGAAATAAGACTCTTTGAGGGGGCAACCTCCTTTACTTTACACAAATGAACAATTATTATATGATTCAAATGAAAAAACCTCCTTTCTATATATGAGAGTCTACAGGGTCACAATATAACCAAGCCGACCTAACAATAATAATATAAAGGCACAAAAATAACAATAGAGGGATTTTATGGGGCACAATAATAACAATATGGGGACAATAGGGGTACAATAATAACAATAAGGGATACAATGACAATAGTAATGGGGGAATCACTAATATTATAGGGACCTAACAAGACCCTCTCCTTCAAAAAAGTGTTGTTCTCAATGCTTGAGTAGTTCTGGATGCTTCTGTATAAAATTCTCATCCTCCCATGTGGAATATTCAACGGGTAAGTTCTTCCACTTGATGAGATACTCTAAAATTGATCTATTTTGTAGTTGTCAATTTCTTGTTTCTTTGGCTACTTCAGGTTCCAATATGATTTTTCCTTCCTCATCAAGTTCTGGCAATATTTTCTAAACTAGAAGCTTGTCACCTATAACCTTCTTTAAGCATGAAACATGGAAAACTGGCTGCACTCGAGAAGCTGTAGGAAGCTCCAATTTGTATGCCATAGTAACTATGTTTTGCAACACCTTGTACGGACCATAATACTTTGGTGATAATTTTTTATCCTTCTTAGCTTGCTTGAGGGACATTTTTTTATATGGCTGTAGCCATAGGAATACCCAATCACCTACATCAAAACTTCTTTCACTACGATGTTGATCTGCCTACTGTTTCATTCTATTTTGTGCCAAGGTGAGGTTATCCTTTAAGAGTTGGAGAACTTGTTGTTGATGCTCGATGTGATATTCCACTACTTGAACCTTAGAATTTTCTCTTAAATATGATGTGATAGATGGTGGATTATATCCATAAAGTGCCATAAATGGGGTCATTTTTGTTTCAGTATGGAAGGAAGTGTTATACCACCATTCAGCCAGAGGCAACCATTTGACCCATTGTGTCTATTTATTAGATACCAAACAACGAAGATATCCTTCCAAACATTTGTTTACTATCTCAGTTTGCCCATCAGATTGAGGATGATAAGATGAGCTATGAGCTAACTGAGTACGAAGACAAGAAAATAATTCTATCCAAAAATTTATAATGAAAATGGGATCTCTGTCACTTACAATAATCTTTGGGTTTCCATGTAGATTTTGAATTGTTTCCATAAATGTAGTAGAAATTGTACTCGATTTAAATGGATGAGATAATGCACAAAAGCGTGCATACCTGGTAAGTATGTCCACTACCACCATGATAACACTCTTTCCTTTGAACTTAGGTAAACCTATGATAAAATCCATTGAAACCTCCTGCCAACATTGGCTTGGAATGGATAAAGGTTGTAATAGTCCTGGAGTCTTAATTGTTTCAAATTTATTTTGTTGCCAAACCAAACATTCCACCAAAAAATTTTGAATATCCGATTTAAGGCCATCCCAAAAAAAATCCTTCTTAACCCTGTGGTAGGTTTTCAGAAATCCTGAGTGCCCTCCTAAGGCAGAGGTGTGCAATTCCCTAAGAATATTTTGTTTGAGTTGGGAATTCTTACATAGGTATACCCGATCCTTGTACCATAACGAATCATTTTTCTAGATAAATGTATCAGATGGACTCGGATCTTGTTGTATCTTTTGAATGAGTTCCTTCACTTCCTCATCATTCTTCCATTCATCCCTTGCTTCATTTATCCAATCTGGTTGGATAATAGAAATGGCACAAAGAAATTCTTCCACATCCTCATCCTTTCTTGAGAGTGCATCTGCCACAAAATTTTGCTTCCCTTTATTGTAGATGATTTCAAAGTCATAACCCAACATCTTTATGACCCATTTTTGTTGTTCTTCTGAAGATAATCTTTGTTCTAAAAAGTATTTAAGTCTATCATGATCTGTTTTTACCTTGAAGTGTCTTCCCATTAGATATGGTCGCCATTACTTAAGTGCATGTAGTATTGCCAACATTTCCTTCTCGTAAATAGCTTTGTGTAAATACTTTCCTTTGATTGGACGACTTTCGAAAGCAATGGGTCTTTCTTCTTGCATTAAAACGACACTGATTCCATTTCCTGAGGCATCACAGTCCACAATAAAGGTTTTTGTGAAGTCTGGTGTAGTTAAGACTCGTGCTTGTCACATTGCCTCTTTAAGATGTTCAAAGGCCTTCGTTGCTTCTGGAGTCCATGAAAATGCATCTTTCTTCAATAATGTTGTTAGAGGTGCTGCTATTCTCCCATAATTCTTAACAAACTTGCGATAATACCTTGTCAACCTGAGAAATCCTCGTAGATGCTTTATGGATGTGGGGATTTTCCATTCCTTAATGGTTTTAATTTTGCTAGGGTTTACCTTAACACCTTCATGAGATACAATATGACCCAAATATTCCACCTCTTGTACTCCAAAGAAACATTTGCAGATTTTTGCATATAATTGTTTCTCCTCCAATATTTTGAGCACTGTGTCAACATGTTGGACATGATCCTTCCAAGACTTGTTGTAGTTTAGTATATCATCAAAAAATACTAACACAAATTTTCTAAGGAAGGGTTTGAAAATGGAATTCATCAAACCTTGAAATGTATAAGGTACATTAGTAAGTACAAAAGGCATGACCAAAAATTCATAATGACCCTCATGAGTTCTAAATGGTGTTTTTGGAATGTCTTCAGTCTTCATTCTGATTTGATGATATTCTGAATGATGATCCAACTTGGTGAAGTAAATTGATCCATTCAATTCATCCAATAATTCATCAAGGACAGAAATGGGAAATTTATCTTTAATAGTGAGCTTTTTGAGCTCCCTATAATCTGGACACATGTGCCATGATCCATCCTTCTTGTGAACTAATACTACTAGAGCAGAGAAAGAACTTTGACTAGGTTGAATTATACCAGCCTCTAGCATTTCTGCATCCATACATTCAATTTCACTCTTTTGGGCATAGGGATATGTGTACGGCCTGATGTTTGGAGGAAAACTTCCTGGAATCAAATGAATAGCATGATTATGATCATGAATAGGTGGGAGACCTTTAGGAGTCTCAAATACCTTGGAATGATTGTCCAAGACTTTTTGGAGATCTGGAGAAATAGATGATTTTGATGTGGGAACCTCTAGCTAACATAATTGTGCAATTACACCTCGTTGTTCCTTCTTTAGAAGCTTTATCATACCATTAGAGCTGATTATGTTTCCCAATTTCCCTGCAATACCCCTTAATTCAACCTCCTTTCCTTCCACAGAAAATTTCATGAAAATTTCTTGAAAATTAAATGCTATTGTACCCAAGGATTGTAGCCATTGGACTCTTAGCACAATATCAGCACCACCCATTGGAATGGAAAGCATTGGGTTATTCAATACATATTCTCCCATGGATAAATTGATATTATGGAACTTTCCAGAGCAATTTATGGTTCCTCCACTTGCAACTATCACTTGACACTCTGGTGCTGGATATAGGAAGCAATCAATTCCTTTGCTATCTTACAATGAATAAAATTATGGGTACTTCCCAAATCAATCAACACTATTACCTTTTTCTTCTTGATATTTCCTTCTATCTTGATAGTTTGAGGAGTGGTAATTCCAGCCAATGCATTACAAGATATGGTCAGATTCATTTCTTCTTTATCTAGGGTTTTTTCTTGGAGTATATCCTCTTCTTTTGACATTTATTGTTCCTTTTCTTCCTCCTCTTCACAAACTATGTAGAATAATTTCTTCTTAGTACACTTATGACCTTTAGTGTATTTTCTATCACAACTGTAACAAAGCCCTTTTGATCCTTTTTCTTCCAATTTTTGTGGTGGCAACCTTGTAGGTTGTGGAAGGCTAGGGGTAGCAACACTTCCATATTTATAGTTGTGAGTGGTATGCTTCCTGGTTGCCATAATTTTGCTTTCCATTTTTCTTGCTAACCTGAATGCCTTCTCCAATGAATTAGGTTCCCAAAGGCGAACATCATGTTGGATATTATACTTTAAAGTCCCTATGAACTCATCAATCCTATGCTCCTCTAGAATATCTTTTACCCTTATGTTCAATTTTTGGAAGTCCTCAATGTGCTCCATCATTGAGCCCTTTTGTTTGAGATTGATCAATTGGCTAAAAAGGGTGTTTCTTTTTGTATCCTCATAATGTGCTATCATTTCTTTCGTAAAAATTTCCCAAGTGACAATTTGTTTATGAGAGCAAAGCCATCAATACCATACAAACTGATTTGGTTCCAAATATAAAGTTGCAATATGTACCTTTTGTGTGTTTTTCACATTATGGAGATCAAAAAATTGCTCCATCTGTAGAATACATGTTCCGGGATCCTTGCCATCAAACTTACTCATATTGATTTT
Source organism: Pinus tabuliformis (assembly GCA_031772625.1). Taxonomy (NCBI): domain Eukaryota; kingdom Viridiplantae; phylum Streptophyta; class Pinopsida; order Pinales; family Pinaceae; genus Pinus; species Pinus tabuliformis. Next base: position 1,869,581,449 of record CM062817.1, read on the forward strand.
TGGAACATAGTGGGTCTTCAATCCAACATTAGAGTCTATGAAATCATGATTAACATTTATTTTGTTCTCATCATGAGTTTCATTTACTACCCTTTCACCATTAGTGACCATTTCTTGTAGCAACTTATTCAAATTTGTCTTCAATTCTTCCATCTTATCGTCCATGCCATTCATCTTAGCTTCCATCTTAGCATCCATGCCATCCATCTTAGTTTCCACATCGTCCATCTTAGCTTCCAATTCATTCATCTTAGCTTCTACACCTTTCTTTAAACCATCCATCTTAGCTTCTACATCTTTCTTTAAACCATCCATCTTATTTTCTGTTACCTTTTGTGCGAATGAAATTTGTTGCACTTGGTTTCATAATATTGATATATCATGTTGCATTTCTTCCTCTTCTTTATGAGTCATGCTAGAGCTTTTAGGTTGCTTACTATGTGTTTCCATTTTCTTTCTTCGAGGCATCAATTACCGATAATAATGCTTCACTATGCCCTTTGAATTCCTTCAAACTAATTTTTCAAACCAAGCTTATGAAAAAATTTAAAAAATACACACCTTTTTTCACTTGTAGGAGCTCGATATTGAATCTGAAGTAACTTTGTAATTTTGGAACTCCCAGTTCTAAAATCGTGATCTGCAGTAGCACTCTACGTCCTCTTTCCAATGCCACCAATCTGATCAAAATTTGATTCTCCAAGGAAGAGTTATGCCAAATCTCCCACAGTGACCTGATTATAGACTAGTTCAGTAGAGCAAACTTGTACAACATGCCATGTGTCACTGTTTCGACCTTAGTACCTGAAACTGATACACAGAAAACTAGAGGCCATTCTCTTTCTGAAACTTCTTACGAGATTTCAATCTGATGCTCAAAACAAAAGTTATGACAATTTTCCCTAGGTCACCTGTTTGGAATGTAATTCGGGCGTCTACAAAAACACCAATTTCCTCAGATCATATCTCCACAAATATAGTGATAAAATCTCTGAAATTTGGACCCGATGTTCAAAACTATTTCAACCCAAATGGTTTTTTTTTTAGCTTCTAAAACATCACAAGAAAAACGTTATAGTGAAAATGGCACGATGACCTGTTTGGAGCTGTGAAACCCTAGAATCCAAAGCTCTTATACCAAATGTTATGAAACCAACCCACAAAAAGATAGAAAAGATAGATCAACGCCTTGGAAATAAGCCGCTTCAGGGAGGAAACCTCCTTTACATTACACAAATGAATAATTCTTAGATGATTCAAATGAAAAAACCCCCTTTCTATATATAGGAGTCTACGAGGTCACAATATAACCAAGCCGACCTAACAATAATAATATAAAGGCACAAAAATAACAATAGAGGGATTCTATGGGGCACAATAATAACAAAATGGGGACAATAGGGGCACAATAATAACAATAAGGGATACAACGACAATAGTAATGGGGGAATCACTAATATTATAGGGACCTAACACTATATGGTTGTGCTTTCATGAGTATTTATGTTGTTATTATGCTGGTTATATGTGTGTTTTATGACAACGGCTATGTATGGATTTCAACATGCTTTTACTTGTAATGAATGGGTAATGTATCTATGGCCTAATAGATGGTAATGCAACAAATGACTTGAGTGAACAATGGTTCTTAGTGATTGTCAGATAAGTGCAATATCCCTATGTTTAATTTTGTTGGTTACACTTGTAGATTACATGCTTGTGACATGTTTGACGAAATGCCTACCATGGCTAGTAGGGATCTGATTAATGTATTGTTTTACTTATTTCTTTTGCATCATTGTTTCCCTATTATTTTACTGCTCCTAAGTTATCATTCAACTTTAGTTAGTGACCTGGGCTCTGGGCCTGAAATAGTGGCTCAAATCCCAAGGGTGTTGGCATAACACTGGTAAATTGGGTCCTTGGATGCTGGCAGGAAAGTCTGTGAGAGCGACTTTCGGTTTGTAGATGCTATCATGCCTATAACATGAGAGTGAATGGGGCTTAAGATGTCTAGAACATCAGTGGGACCTAGGGATTGGATGTCTGAGTGGCTAACATGTCTTTTGAGGTTTTTCTTGTTGATATGGATAGGTTGGTTGAAGTGTATTGTTGATTCCACTTCCTTAAGGTCACATAGGAGGTCGAATCCAATCATAGTAGCGTCGCGTCGCATGTTTACCCTAGTTGGTTGGTTACTTGGGTAGATGTGTGAGGATGGTGTTACATAATCACAATCATAACAGTATATAGACATCATCTTAATCATTCTCCAATTACCATGCATGATGTAACAAATTATAACACTAACTAGACATGATGCATGCCTAACAACATATAAAAACTAATATGCATAATAAATGCATATACAACTGACATGCATTCACGAAAACACATCCTAACAAAAACACTTTCAACTTCTACAAGACAACACAATTGTAACAATGGCCACAACCATGCATACACATCAATAATATATACTACCTACATGCATGCATGACAAACATATTATACCCATCTAGTCTAAGGGGTGAACCATGCCCTGACACCACTTTGTAACACCCTCCTCCCACACTTACCCAAGCTAACAAATCCACCGGGGTAAATATGTGATGAGGAGTTACTATTATATAGTTCAACTCCCCAAGTATAGTTAACGAAGTAGAATTGACGAACCAAAACCAAACTAACCTTCCTCAGGAACTATAAGACTCTCAGAGGCTAACCAACCACTCTAGGTGCCTAACCCCTGAGTTAACTTGCTTTTCAACTGAACTAGACCCCCAGTCGCTACCATGAAAGGCCCTACATGTAACTAAAACCTTCCATCCACTCCCATAATGATCCAGGTGGATATTGGTGGCCACCCGCCTATTCCATTTGGACCCCCACCGTTGTTTATTTTCAGTTTCCTTAATTGTAAAATAACTTAATATTTTTTGTACTTTTTCAAGTGCTAAAATTCTAGATCCGTTTTGGGATACTAAAAGACGGTTTTATGGAAAATAGAGAGAAAAGAAAAATCCCAAAATATTTTAGTTGATTTTTCTTGGCCTTCTCTTCAAGCTCTTTGAAACAAGGTATTATAATAGCCAAACAGAGATCATATGCCAAAGTTACGACCCTGGGAATTTGATGTACCAATTTACCTAAACGGGGCCCATAGTTTTGGCACTTCATCTCCTACGGTTAGATTTTTGGATGTTTATGGCTTTCCATTATTTCTCAAAAATAAATAGGCCTTTAAGCCTCATTGTAACACATTTCAGAGGCATGTAACCACCACAACTCTTCTAAGAGATAAGATACCATCTCCCGAGCTAGTTTATTTCCATTCTGTATGTAAGCATATTTTAGTTCTTTGATATTAATGAAATGAAGTGTTATTTCTACTGCAACTCGATATTTATGGTTATATCTGTATTTTTTTGCATTCTTGTTTAAGTTTGGATCAATGGTATCAAAGCGATCTACTCTTTCTCTTTTCTTATTTGCATGTCCCCAATGAGGTCACGGTATGAGTTAGGGCTTGAACTAGTTGAACCTTTGCAAGACCAGCCTCGCAAATTGTGACATCCTCCTATGACGGAAGAAAATAAAGACAAGGGGGAAAAATATCCTTTCAAAATATTTCTTGAAGAATCCCTCAAGCGATATAGGAACGCGATGATGGAAAACATTTCCTAGATCCTTCGACAACTATCCACACGTGACACATATCCTTCCAGTAGCCACTCTACAATGCCACACACTCTAAGGTACAAGTTAATTTCGAAATCCCCATATTTGAAGGTCATATAGATGAATATGTCGTAGATAAACGGTTAAATCTGCTAGAAGGATATTTTTTGGTCCATGATTTTTCCAACTGGGAAATGATTACTTCTGCACTCCTTAAAGTCGCCCCCCACTTCAAGGACTAGTGGGAAATCTAATGTGAGAAGAGTGACGAGAGTGTGCCCTCACTCTTTTCATCTGCACCCTATTGGAATTCTTTTCATAGCACCATCAAGGAGTAGTATTACCCTATTGGTAGCTATGCGGATGAATACATATAGTGGACCACGCTACGGTAGGGAAGCGACCAAGACGCGTTAGAGTTCACAAATATTTTTCATACCCTTTGCACAAAGTTGGGTATCAAGGATTATGAGTGACATTTGGTACTCGAGTATTGCGACTATCTACACAAGTACATCCATAATGAGATGGAGTTCCTAGACATTTCCTCGCTTGGCGCGACCAATCGATACGTTGTCAAGATCAAGGAGAAATTTAAACAAAAGAATCAAGACTTTGGATCTCTTAATGTGAAGCAAGGGAAAGGTGCCCCCAAACCACAAATAAAGGAAAAATCCAAGGCGTGGTAACCTTGGACAACCCGCTAAAGCCGCAAGAAAAGAAAAACACCACAAAGATAAAGGACATAGGAAAATGGTGTAAGTTCCATAAGAGTCCCACTCAGAACACAAGTGAGTGTTGGGCCAAGTAGTCACTCATGGCTGAGCTAAAGGTTTCCAAATTAGATGCATGTTCTGACTCTGAGTTAGAACTCGACAAGGGGAATGAAAAATTGAAGCATATTATTGGCATAGAGCCTAATTCCATTGTTGCCACCATCAAGATCTAGAAGAATAAGCCCGAAGATCCAAAGGAGGGGGAGCGCCTCTTCCACTCATAGATGTGGGTGAAGGGTTCTCCGTTGCAGTTCATTGTCAATAGTAGGAGCCAAAAGAACCCCATTTCAATAGAGATTGTGAAGCAGCTAGGCATATCGACCATAACACACCCACAACCATAAACCATTGGGTGGCTTCACCAAGGACGAGATCTTTGCATCAACCAACAGTGTTGCCTTCCCTACAACATCAAGCCCTTCACGGATGAGGTATTGTGTGATGTTACTCCTCTTGAAGTTTGTGATGTACTATTAGGACAACCATACTTGTGGAAGCAACATGTTATGTATGAGTCTAGGCATCACACCGTTATTACTACTTTGGGCAATAAGTTGTACAGGATACCGGAGGTAGCACCAACTACCACTTTCTCTTTGATCACTATGAAGAAATGTAGTAAGGTCATTTCCCAGACCAGGAAATTTGTTTTCCTTATGATTTGCCCTCAAGGAAAGAAGAATATTGTGGCCATGACATCCAGACAAGGCTCCTTCACATGACAACAACAAATGGACAAGGTCATGGAGTAGTACAGGGACATTTTCACCTCACCCACAGGGGTGCCTCTACACTATCAGGTCAAGCACTCCATCGTTCTGAGCTCGGGCGTGCCACTACCTAATGGATTGATCTATTGACACTCTATTATGGAGAACAATTAAACCAAGAAGTAGATTTAAGAGTTGTTGCAGAAAGGGCACATCAAGCCAAGTTCATCACCTTGTGGGAGCCCAATCATGTTGGTACAGAAGAATGATGGGACCTGGAGACTTTGTATCGACTATCAACCAATGAAAAAGATCATTGTCTGGAACAGGTATCCAATCCCATGGATTCATGACCTTCTAGACCAGATCAATGGGGCCAAATATTTCAATAGGATTCAATTAAAGTCTAGTTATCACCAGGTACCAATTGAACCCTCCAATGTGTGGAAGATTTCCTTCAAATATAAGGAGGGCCTTTTTGAATGGTTGGCCATGCCTTTTGGGTTGACGAATGCCTCGACAACCTTCATGAGGATGATGGACGAAATATTGTGTCCCTTCACCAACTCATTCATTGTGGTGTATTTGGATGACATCGTGATTTTAGCCATATTTGGGAAGAGCACATCGAACATATTTGACAGGTCCTCCAAACCCTACAACAACACAAGTTGTGTGCCAATTTCGAAACCCAGGCTCAATATTTTGGTTACATCATTGATGAGAGGGGTGTGCATGTCGACCCAACCAAGATACAAGTCATTCAGGATTGGCTAGCCCCAACCACTCTAATAGATCTCCGCAACTTTCTGGGTCTTACCAATTTCTTCTGTAGGTTTGTGTTGGGGTTCTCTCATATTTCTTGGCCTTTAAGTCACATCACCAAGGGCAGAGAAAAAGAAAAGTTATTTTGGTATGAATCCCAACATAATAAATTTTTGGAATTGAAGCATCGCCTTTTCCCTACACTAGTGCTCACATTACCAGACCTGCAACAACCATTTGAGATTGAGATAGATGCCTTCATCTATGCTATTGGTGTAGTTCTTACTCAACAGGGGCATCTAGTGGCATATCACGATGAGACACTTTCAGACACAATACGAAAGTATCCCACATATGACAAGGATATGTATTCCATTGTGCAGGTCTGCCGACAATGGAAGCATTACATTATGGGGAAGGAAACAATCATCAACACAAACCACGGACCCCTGCAGTTGATAAAGACACAAGGGAATTTGTAGAACAGTTGTCATAAACAATGGTCAACATACCTAAAACCGTTCCATTTGAAAATAAAGTACAAGAAGGGAAACACCAATAATGTTGCACGCTGCCTCAGCTGACTTCTAGTCATGGTGCTGACCACTGTGCTCGACTCTTGTGGGCACGAGACATCGAGGTGGCCTCATCTTTACAAGAGCAATCCAAAATTAGGCAACAAATACTGGATGTTCCTGGAAGGTAAGTAAGTTCCAAATTTTCACCTCCAAGATGCATTGTTATGGCACTTAGGACACCTTTGTGTTCCTTCAGGCGAATGTGCCAAGATAATTTTGGAGGCATGCTATAGTTGGGTCACTAGACATTTCATAGTAGAGAAAATAGTGGCAGTGCTACAAAAGTATTTTTATTAGTTGAACCTTCAACATGATGTTGGGAAGTACATCAGATCCTGTACTACCTATGCCATTCCCAAACCAACCATCAAGAAAAAGGCTTATACAATCTTCTGCCTACTCCTAGTCGATCTTGGGGATCCATCTCCATGGACTACATATCATGCCTTCCCTCTACTAACCATGGAAACGGCTGCATCTTCTTGGTCGTTGACAGATTCTCTAAGATGGTCATTCTGGCGCCCTGGAAGAAGAGTATCACAGTAGAAGCCACTGCTAAGATCTTATTTGAATGAGTGTGGGTACACTTTGGGATCCCATAGTCCATTATCTCAAATCGGAACAAGATGTTCCTAAGTACATTTTGGTCAAGTCTCTGGTCGATGCTGGATACCAAGATCACTAAGTCCATGGCTTTACACCCCCAAACTAATGGCCAAACAGAGGTCGTCAACAAGATGATCATACACATTTTCTTTATGTACAACTTGAAGCATCCACACACATTGGATGAAAGCCTCCCTAATGTCTAGCATGGGTACAACAAATCTTTCCATATATCTACTAGTCACAACCCTTTTCAGGTGGGGTTGAGATTCTAGCCACTATGTGCCATTGATGTGGTCATACCATTTGTAGCTACTCAGGTAGACTTGACTCATGTCTAATCCAAAGTTGACAAGTATAACAACTTCATTGAGCACATTCAACACATCCATTGGCAGGTCCATGACATATTAGACAGAGCCAATGTTAAGTACAAACAACATCATGATCAACATCGGGTGCCACACAAGTTCCAGGAGCACGACAAAGTTTGGTTACATTTGTAGAAGGAGCACCTCGTTGGGCCCCATGGCAAGCTTAAAATGCTCTGATATGGGCCTCACACCATTAATAATGTTGTAGGGGACAATGCTTTCGAGCTTAGAATTCCAACGTTCCTTTATCTTGCACCCAGTGTTCAATGTGGACTACTTTCGACCATACTTCCCATCATTATTGTACACATTAGACATTGCAGAACAACTCACACCAACAGAGTTAAACCTAGACTCCATGGAATAGGCCACCACTAATCAGATCATGGAAACATAGATCAAGAATGCTCACCATTAGAAGATCCAACTGTATCGGGTTGTCAAAGTTGGCCAACTCATGCACCAAGGAAAGTGGCTCGCCAAGGACCAAGTTTAGTAGAAGTTTCCCCATCTCATGGAGGCACTCAATGCAATGGGGACAATTGCTTCCTAAGGGGGGAGGAATGATCAAGGTGGATATTGGTGGCCACCTGCCTATTCCACTTGGACCCCAACTATTGTTTATTTTCAATTTCCTTGATTGTAGCATAATTTACTATTTTTGGCAGTTTTTCAGGTCCTAAATTTCAGGAGTCATTTTGAGGGACTAAAGTACATTTTTAGGGAAAACGGAGAGAATGGAAAAGTACCAAACTAATTTACCTTCCTATTTTTTTCCTTCTCTTTGAGATATTCGAAACAAGGTATTATGATAGCCAAACGAAGATCGTATGCCAAAGTTATGACCCCGGGAAGTTGATGTACCAATTTACCCAAACAGGGCCCATAGTTTTGGTGCTTCATCTCCAAGGGTTATGTTTTTGGATGTTTATGGTTTTCCATTGTTTCTCAATAATAAATAGGTCTTTGAGCGTCATTGTAACATAGTTCAGAGGCATGTAGCCACCACATATCTTCTCAGAGATAAGCTATCATCGCCTGAGCTACTTTATTTCCATTCTATATGTAAGCATATTTCAGTTCTTTGATATTAATGAAATGAAGTGTTATTTCTGTTGCAAATCTGTATTTATGGTTATATTTGTATTTTTTTATGTTCCTATTTAAGTTCAGATCACACAACAAGGCCTCCATTTGACTATAAACATTTTTAGTTAGTTCTGTGCCAGTGATCGCAGGATTTAAGCCCCTTTTTTAGGGCTACGACCTAGACCTTTGCCCAGAACTTGATGAAACACTTAGAAGAGAGAAATAATATGAAGACAAGGCCTCTAATGAAAAAAATTGAACAAGGACCTTACCTAACTCATCCTAACCATGATAAGCATTTTGTCAAACACATCATGAACATGTAACATACAAGTTATAAAAACACATCCGAACATAGGGGCCTCATACTTATCTGAGATTCATTAAGAAGGTTCAATTCCCTCTCACAATAGCTTCATTATCATCTATTGGGGCATTCATTCAGTAACATTTAATCTATTAACCAAAAAATTATGAGAGCCATAACTGAAGCCTATCATAAACCATGCTTATAACCAACATATAACTAGAGAAATATCAATGATAGAACAACCATTAAAGCCACATAATAACAAGTAAATTTACAAATAATACACAAGAGGAAAATAACTCTTATTAACATGTGGAAATCGAACTAACTCAGGGACTTCCACGTACCACGTGACCATAGATTGCATTGAACCAAATATTTCTTTCAGCGAATCACCCCCATGCCATATTCCAAGCATGAATGTGAGACTCACAACCAAATTGACCATGCTTCTTAGGCTTTACCGCATATCTCTCTAGAACCGGTCAGGGATTTCTAGGCCCGAAGCAAGCACCTATACAACCAAGATTTACAATATAGCCCAATAAGGGATTCCGAGGCACAAAAAAAAACATATACTATCAGGCTTTACCGTAATCCCACCACATACCAGTCCACAGATCACTAGGCCTATACAAGAATGGATGCCTCTGGATCTCTCTTCCTAAACTGTGAGGAATTTGTATATCTCCACCCTTAGGATTTACCATATATCCCATCATTTATCGGTCAAGAATTCTTAGGCCCAACGAGGGTATACACAACCCGTCTTTGCCACAATATCACCTTTACTGGTCCAGGGATTCCTAGGCCTTGTGATTTTCCTGAGACCACCTCACTCAATGTCGAAACCATCAAAAAATGCATCTCAACCAAATGAAAGAACCCCATCACACCATGGCTATACAGAAATGGAAAGGCAAGGTTGAAAAGAAATGTCACACCAGCTAAGCCCATGCCAATGACAACAAGAGAACCAAATACACACATGCATGTACCATGCATGCCAAAACTAGCAAGGAAATCATACATGCAACTCAATACCTGCAAGTAATTCTGATGTAGCCACTTGATCCAGCTCTTCCTTGATTGATATTTTATTTCCTTTTCCTTCCTTATCATTCCTTTACTTTCCTTTCTACAATGCTAGAGTGCTCCAATAATTCTCTAAGTGTGAAAGAGTATGAGAGAATAGAGAGAGCTCCAAGCTAAAACTGAAAAAATGTTGTGACCTGATCCTCAGAAGCCCTTTTATCAATGAGGCCTCTATTTTCTTCAATTTCCATTATTTTTCCTTCATTTTCCTCCTCACATGCAACCTGTGACCCTTCACCTTCCTTTTCTCCTAATTTCCTTTATTTTCATAAATAAAATGGCAATTAATTCCTCTTACCTTTTCAAAGCCTTTTCCATTGCCTTTGCCAATTTCCCCTTAACCATAACAAACCAAATGAACACCCACTAGCATGTTTTGCCCAACATTCAACTTGGAATATGTGTCCCATGACCTTGGTCTTATTTTTCCTTTATTAACTTTATTACATGGATTTTTAACCTAGGGCTATTACAAAGGACCTCTTTTAGCCCCTTGTAAAAGTAAATTGCATAATGTAAAGACCCTCCTTCCTTCACAATGTAGTAAGAACCTTTCTAGGCTAAGTGACTTAGTGTTCTATTGTCTTCCTCAATAAACTACACAAGCTCCTCTCATAGACAACCCATCTTAAAGAAAATTGTGCTAGCATAGGGTGGAGGGCACATTTCTAGGAGACAGTGGGCCACTAATGAGGAGAATTGCACTAACCTTAGGTCTCTCATTCCTTTAAAGAACATAGTGCAGTTCTAATAAAAAATGACTCAACCCTTAGCCACTAGACATGCCCAGTGTATTGAAGACTTTCTCAAGGTTCTCCCTCCTAGTATAGGGCACAATTTCAATAGACAATGGGCCACTAATAATGAAGACGATGCTATCATTTAGGCCTCCCCTTCCTTTTCAGTGCATGGAATAGTAAGAATTTTTTTCTTTCTCCCAGTATTGGTTGTGATCCCTCTTTGCACTCAACAATTGTTCTCCTTTTTCTTCCTCAATGCATGACACAATCCTAGAGATTAGTGAGGTCTCCTCTTAGTAACTTTCAGGTCAAACTGTGCTCTCACTATCTCCTATTCCCTTCAGCCTGACACATCGCACATTTTTAGTCAACATGCTCATCCAATTATTCCTTGTGCTTTCCCATTACATTGGACCTTGAAGAGCCCATCCTCATAGATCATGGCACAACTTTAGTGAGCATTGGTGTTTTTTTAAGCCAATGTTGAGCTCAATTGTGCCCTCCTCATCAAGCCTTTCCTTTTGAGTCTTCACACGGGTCTATCTCATGCAACTTCTTCCATGAGAAATATAGAGATAGAATAGATGATTTCAATACTTATTTTTCCTTTTCATGAGTGATTTTCATTGGCGGGTGTACCTCCTCAAGAAGGCAAGGTGATTCTTAAGAAATATTTAAGGAGAAAGAAACAAAGAATCACTTGTAGAGAGGAAGCACAAAGAAGAACCATCATGAAGACATGAAGTAGATCCTAGATCATGACAAATTGAAGACATTTCATAATGACTTAGAAGGTCTCGATGGTGATCCAAGATCCCTTGGAGGGTGAAGATGAAGTGTTGATTAAATCTACCATCAAGAATACAAGGTATAGCAACAAAGAGGAGAGCATCTCGGCATTGCCACATCATCATGAAGATCCATGTCATCAATTCCAAGTTATGGCTTGTACAAATCTATTCATACTCCATATGTCTCAATGTGTCTTGCCACAAAATCATGTGGAATGTAATGATGTATTTTCAAGAAAATAAAAAAATTTAAATGTGTGTAAGTCCAAGAGTGACATGTGCTATATGAAAAGTCATATGTGTAAAAGAAATTCAAATATAAGTTGAAAGGTCATTTAGGAGTCCAAGAGTCATGAGGGTAGCTCAAGAGTCATAGGGGATATGAAAGGTCATTCCTCTTGTTATAAATACACCCTCATAACTCAAGAAAAATTATTTTGGTGTCTTAGACATTGGAGAGATAGCTTTGGCTTCTTGAACTTGACATAAGAGATAAGATCATTCTTTTGGAGAAGCAAGAAGTGACTTAATGTTCCAATGTTAGAGCTAATGGCTCACCATTGTAACTATGTACTTGGATCTTTCACCTAATAATTGAAGCTCACTGAGCCAACACATTTTCATGCATTTATCGTGAATATTTTAAGATTATTATTTGGATATTTGTTGTATGTGTTATATTTTTAACTACTAAATAAGTTGAACTACTTCATTGGATTTGGTGCTCATCTTATTGAATGTGTGCTCTATTTTTTAAAGATAGTTGTGTCTAAGTGAACTACTTTGCTAGATAAATAACAAATATTTCCTTTCTATCGTGTGCATATTTTAGCATAGTATTATTACTTTCCTTCTAGAGGCTCACTCTTGTATCCCTTCTCATGAAGGCTTCCATTTACACATTGCAATTATTGTTTCACAATGTCAACTTACTTCTCTGTTCAAATGTTATGTGTACAATATCTTATGTTATCCATTGAAACCAAGGAAAACCTTAAGTTATGGTGGTTGGGTGAATACTCTAGATGGGGCTCCTAATCTAAATTGTGTGAGGTCTATTTGAGACTTCACTTTAGGGAGCCCCCTGTATGTTGGAGGTATCCAACACCGTCAAGAGATCCATATAATATTTTAAACACTTTGTACAACATATCAATGTTACGTTTTCCACACTTTAATATGAGAACATTAATATAAGTCATAATATGATCTAAATTAAAAATGACATTCTCTACACATTTTCTCTTACTAAATCAATCTTCACTAGATATAGTCCCTACTCTTGCACTCCCCCCCCCCCCCCCCCCCCCCCCCTCTAACCCCTAACCCCTCCCTCGCTTATGTAAGTGAGTTGCAATATTGTTAGTTCTCACATATTTGAAATTTTTAAGCACTTCACACAATGTATCAATCTTACTTGTTATGCAACCTCTGCATAATAATATAAGAAAATTAAAATAAGTCATAATATGATCCTAACTTAAAACGTGATATCTCCTCTTGCTAAGTAAATTTCTCCTACAATGTTAAATTAATTTTATGTAAAATGCAGAGGAAAAATGATTGACTCAATATAGTCCTTTCTCTCACACTTCAGGTACACCATTTAAACACATAACAAAATAATAGCAGTTAGCTCCACCGTGCCTTATGAAGAATGTGGAGGAAGAAAACTTAACACAATATACTCCTTGCTCCTACACTTACTTCATATCCTTTCTCTTACACTTTCCATGCACCCTTTCTCCTATAGTTGAATTTGAATCTTGCATAAATGGATAAATGAACATTTGTTGTGCACAACATGGATAAGAATTTATTATGTAAAAATGGCTTCATTGTAGAATTTATATGTAATATTGCGTAGTATTTTCTTCATGTGAATTTTGACAATCCACACAATGTATCAATCCACACAAGGAAGTTTGTAATTTTTCGGGCTTATTATTTTTCAGTATTCTCTTCATATGAATCTCGACACTCCACACAATTTTAATAAGTAACATATCAAAGCTTTCCTTTGTGTAGTGAGATTTATGCAGAGAGATTTAATTACGTAGAGAGAATTCATTATGCGAGGAGCTTTCACTGTGTGAAGAAATTTGATTGTGTGGAGAGCTTTCATTGTGCATAATTTTCTCCACACTCCGCCCAAACTTAAATCAATTATTTAATTTCTAATGCTTTTGTAGTGGACCATATGCCCATATTCTCAACAGACAACATTATATTAAAATTCATTTTCACGGAGTCCCTTGAGCATTTAACAACTCAGAGGTGACTGAGTCCTATGTTTGTTGTTGATATTTTCTTACTTCATGTAGCTCCACCTTCTCATCTCCTTGGCATGGAATGGCATGGCCTTGAACTCTTTATCTTCTTCATGATATCTAGAGGGTTTGTGTAAAGAGTGTTCTTATCTACCCACCATGGCAAGGTATTTTTATCAGGAATCCTCATGGAACCCTCGTATGCATGAGGATCAAACTCCAATCCACTGTCACAACCCCCATTGTAGGGACTTTCCAGGATCACAGGGCCCTCCCATAATCCCTATCAAATTAAATTAACTAGTCTAGTTGTGACATGTCGTATAAACCGTCCTCCTAAGCAGAAGGGGCCCTCTCTTTTCTGAGCCACCTAATGTGATTGGGTGACCATCAATAAATGAATTCCCTTATTTCCCTTCTCTCATCTTTGGCTCTCTTGAAACTATATCTTCTTCCATAACCACATCACACTATATCAATAAATAATAGAGGCTCTTCCTCGTTGCACACTCTTTGTTTTTTCCATTCCATGTGTTAGTGTTAGTATCTCCATACTTCCATCAGGGACCAAATCTGCTCTTTGCATTTTCATTTTTGGGGTCCCATACTGAAATTTTCACATCATTTCATTAGGTCATGTCAAGCTGATCCACTGATGGTTGTGTTCTCTTCTGAAAATCCAATTTCTCCCTTATAAAGTATACTTGCTGACCCTTCTTCAGGTTGTCTTCAGTTATGGTTTCATGGTCAATATTACAATCATGTTTTATTAGGTCATAGGGCATGTTTTCATTAGGTATTAGTGTTTTATTTCCAAGGTCAAGATGCATGATTTTAAAGTGTTAATTAAGGTCAGAAAGGGTATGAGGATGATAAATAAGTCAAACATGATGGCTTGTAGGTCATAGTCACTAAAAAAGTATCTCTTAACCTAATGTAATTTTCACCTCAAAAACATGTTTTTAAGGTGAAAACAGAGTATTTTGAGTTTATTTGTATTTCTCATGTAATTTTATGTCACTATATGTAATAAATGATCCCAGCTGCACCAGAGCATCTCTCCTTGTTGCAAGACAAAGAGACACTGCAAAAATTAGTTCAATATGAGCATTATCCACCTGCAAAGAGACAAAGAAGAAAGGCATTAAAACAGAGTTTTCAAGAAGGAAAAAAAACATTAGAAAGTGGGTTTTTCAAGTGAAAAATCAAAATATACTCCTATTTAAGCTCTCACATTTCATTTCTAAGTTCATTGTTCTCATTTGGAAGGGAAGGAGTCAAAAAGTGAAGGAAGGTCTGCGCTACACTTCTGGAGGGTGGTACTGTGCTTCTAGAGTAGTGGTTGAGTGGCGCTATGCATTGGCAGAGTGGCGTTGCGCTTCTGAGGCAGGCAGGTTGGCACTGCATGTTGAAGACGTGGCATTGTGCGTTGAGACAGGAATTGTGCATTTGGCAAAAATTCGCAGTGTAATTTTACACTGGCGCTGCGCTTCTAGGGTGATGCTGCGCATCTATGCACTGGCGCTGCGCATTGTGCAGGAGGGCTAGAAAAGCCTCAAATCTTCTAACAAACCTCAAATTTCGCTCTCTTTCCATCATTGCAAGTAAGTTGACATCCCCCACTTCAGTTTTGGTTTTCCTATCAACATCATAAGCATCATTTTCCTTGATAACTATAAAACCCTAAAAAATCTCCCTAGTGATGCCTAAAAGCTTAAACCCTCATTGTTCCTCCTATCACTCACTACAGCTCTAAACTCTATCCCTATTTCCCTATCCCTTTATCCCTTTGTCCCTTTATCCCTATTCCATATTTCCCTACCCCTTTATCCCTCTTCCCCAAGGACAATTTCTCAAACAAGCCCTCCCTCTCATTTCCTACTCCCTCATTCATTTTTAGGCCAGACAGTCATTTCCCATCCCCTCATTCCTAAAACACTTTCACTCATTCCCTCCATACAACCTCCAGCCTTGCAAACATGGACTAAGAGGATCGAGACTTGAGGAGGAGACAAACACAGGCAGTGCCACCTCAGTAGATAGAGCTAGATAGTAGTGAAAACCACACAAAGGAGGTAGGATTATCGGAGAAGAGCCATCAAACCTTAGGGAATTGCAGGGCTCTCAGTTTGTTGTCACATGTTTCAGATATCAGGGCTGCTATGAGTTCTGTGAGTATATGGAGAGAGTTCAATACCACCCGGAGCTCACCAAACTTTTTGTAGCCCATCTTTAGGGCAACAAGGTAACTCTTGCTCAGGTAACCTTCACAGTTTCACCCTCCATCATTTCAGATGCCACGAGGATTCCAAATGTAGGGGAGAAGTGTTACAAGGCCCAAGACCTAGATGAACACTACTATGAGCCTTATATCAAACCCCAGTACAGAAATGAGGTGAAGAGACTTTTTCCTTTCAGATTTATCGAAGACAAATATGTCCCCATGATGAAAATCATCATGAAGTACTTCACTTGTGAGGGAAGTTTTCCAGGTTTTACACCTACCACATCAGGCTCCTCATGCATTTTACTAGGGTGAGGATGTTAAACCTCCCTTACTTCTTGTTCAGGAATATAGAGAAGATGGCTCATTTTGTCTAGAAGAAACCATACCCTCAGCAGATGAGCAGTCTCTATCGCTACTTCCTGATCAAGATGATTGTGCTTCATCATCTCAATCTCCTCAACATTTCTTGGGAGACCTTTATTTCTCATGATATCTTTAGGGGTCCTCAAATTCCTCCACCAGTGTCTCAAGAAGTAAGAGGACCTTCTATCAGTGTTCAGGTGAATGAGGAGGCTAAGGATACTAGAGCTACTGAGGTTCCCATTTACATGACATTTCAGAGGGGCACTAGGAGATTATTTGCAGCCGATAGACAAGTGTCCGCTCCACGGGATGTGGAAGGGACCTTTCCTTCTTCATCAGCTCATAGGCAATGCTAGCTCCATAGGATGTGGAAGGGGCTTTGCCTTCTTCTTTGACACAACAGGTATAGGTGCAGCAGCTGCAAAGAGGGAAGGAAAAGATGTCAGAGGAGAGTATTGATGATGAGGAGGAAAGGAACTTTGACTTGACTGAGCATGATGAGCCAGAGCAGCAATATACCCATCATGGAGTGGAAATCATTAATTTAGAGGCTCAAGACGAAGAAACCATCAAAGACATCATCATACAAGAAAGGGAGGCTCAAGTACAAGCTTTGGTGGATAATTTGGAGAGGGCCAAATATGTTATCACTTATTTGGAGCAAGAAAACAAGCAATTGAGTGACAAACAAGTCCTCATGGACCTGGAAATGCTCAAGATGAAACAACAAAGTGGCAAAGCGGCAAAAGTCACTTTGACTCCCATTGAGAAGGATATTGAAGATGATAGAGAGACTTGGCTTGAGAGAGTCAAATTGCACCTTAAGAAGCTGCTACAGAAGGCCAAGAGAGAAAATTAGATGATCAGACACATGGCCTATCATTACAAGACCCGAAACAAGATTTACAATATGAGGGTCAAGAAGATGAAAGCTAGGCTAAGGCGGGATTTGAAAGGAAAAAAGGAGGAGGATAGGCTTAGGATGCTTGCTGAAGCTTCCTTAGCTCATCAAGACACTTGATGATGGTTCTTCTCACCAATTTTGAGCAAGTTTGGAGAAATGTTTGTCACTTGCAAATTTTTGAAATTCTACACACAGGAAAACTGTGGCACTGCGCTTTTCCTGGGGAACCCAATGAAGACATGGTTTGATTTTTTGGATTTAAAGTGATGAGGAAATGCACCCTAGCAATTTTCAAAGTTTTTGGGGCACAACTGGTCCACCAAAAGGTCAAAAAACACCCTAAAAAATGACCTTTGTACCACTTTTTGGACACACAGAAGTTGTCTTGGGAGAATCAAGTTTTGAGGGGTCAAATGAGCTTCCAATGCAGAAATTCTAGGTGTTTTAGAAAGTATACTTGAAGACCTTTCCAATGAGCTATCATGGGCTCAATTTGGATGCCAGGAAGGCCTCCAAAAGGGACCTGAAAGTGGCGTTGTGCATTGGGCCAGTGGCGCTGCGCGTAGGGCAGTTTTTGAACAGGATTGCTAGTTTTCCATTTTTTTTACTATGATCATGGATTCTCTCTCATGGAGGTTGTTTCACCATTGTAAATGATGACTTTGCATGTAATTATGATAGTAAATAGTAATAGATGGTAGATTCTTGCTTTAGAAGTCAATTTGAGCTCAAATGAATCAATTTTTCACTTTTAGAGGCAAGTTGTTGAAATGCCTATATTCCTGTTTCTTGTTCAGTATTAGTTAGATCAGCTCCTCATCTTAGGGATTTGACCCATGAGGATGGGAGGAGGTTGAATTCATGTCTATATATTCTTCTTCTTTCTCATTTTAAATGGTTGGTCTCAGCTGGATGCTCAAACCTTCATTGTACACCTTTTGTAAGTAGTTTGGAAGGAGATTAATAAGAATTGCAGCTATTTTTATGGGATCCATGTGGTATGTATTTTAGGACAGTTTCTTCTTCTTTGATCATGTGTTAATGTGTTTTATGTATTCCATTAATCATTTCATTGCTTCTAGTTGAATGTTTTCAAGTAAATAGGTAGAATTCATTACATCAGTGCTCTGCCTTGAGAAACCATTCACCATTTCATGTTTTCTGCAGTCTAGGAGGGATTCGTGGTTTCACATGCTCTTCTTAGTTTCTCACCAGTTTAAAACATCTCACTCCATAAAGCTCTTGAGTGCTAAAGCCTATGCCTACCTTGCCCCATTGAACACCCTGCAATTCTGACCTAATTCCCTAGACCTAAACTGTCCAGCTCCTACTGATTTGGAAAAACCCCTACCAAATCCAATCAATACTTCGAGCTACTATACCTAGCCTAATATCCTTTACCTGATCCAGTCATCTTGGCTGAAATCCTTACGGAGAGAGCCCTCTCCTGGCGTAGTAGGGTTAGCTATTGGCTAAGCGTGGTTTGTGGTTACCCTGGCATTGCCTTCCTTCAGCCTGAGGTTCAATCCAGGTGACAACACCATGAACTTCTCTATGTATTAATAGTGTACCTTTATCTATCCCTCACTCCATTCTTGTGCCTTTCATCAAGCGGAGAACAAAGTTTGTACATTAAACCTATTATGATTAGAATGATTACATAATATAATATGTTATAAACACTAATGTTTATGATATTAACAATATTATATAATAATAATGATGCGGGAGAACTTTGCAAAGAGACAATGCATGTGGAAGTGCTTAACCTCGTCATACACATGCATTTGTTATTAACAAATTTCATCATGGCACACTTATACGTTTTATTAAAAAATGCTTGTGTGGTGAGCTTTCATTATGCAAAGAGTTTTATGCAGAAAGCATTCATTGTGCGAAGAGCTTTCACTGTGTAGTTTTTGCTGCACTCCCGACAACCTTCAATCAATTAATTAGCTTCATTAGCTAATTTTGTGTTGTGTCGAGAGCTTTCAATGTGTGAAGATTTTTGTGCCGAGACATTTCGTTATACGAAGATATTTCATTGTGTGGAGAACTTTCATTGTGTAGAGCTTTCTCCACACTCTGCACAACCTTTAATCAATTAATTTGCAGCAAAGGTAGGGACTATGATGCATTATAGTTATTACCTTTGTTTATAATGTATCATATAGCAACTATATAAATTAAATGGCTCATATGCATCAACCCACAATAACCATCAAAATATTTACTTTATCATACATCTCACATTGCTAAAATAAAAATAAAAATCATAAAAATTAACTAAATTATAACTTTATTTAAAATAATAATACTTATTATTATTATGGATAAAATAATAACTTAAAATATATATACATGTAAAAAGACGCGCAACAATATTAATAAGCATAAATATTGGCATCCACTTTATCATGAGATTCTCCCACTTTATTACAATACCATAGCTTAACAATATGACATGTCCAAAGAACTATTACTCATTTCGTATGACACTTGTCCATATAAACATAGGGAAAAAATGTCATAATAATTTCTAAACCTTTAAATTGTGTGTACTACTAAGAATACTTTATGAAGATTAAATTTGTACCATCCACCTAATAATTATTAATAATTAAATAAAAATCTTAGATACCCATTCCAAAATAACTATATTCCATAATAACCACATTATATGTATATTTATACAAACATAATATTTTAGCATTACATTTCTTTTAATTTCTCATCTAATTTTCAACAAAATTACTTTAAAAAAACCTCTATACAACAACCTAAAATTATGACTAGAAAGTATAAGATCTACACCGACCTAAAAGCAACAAAGTCCATGATTTTTATTTCCCAATATTTTGAAGATTTTAAATATTTTTTTTAATAAAAAAACAAATGGTTGAGGTAAAGAAATATTAATTTACTTCCTTTTTCCTCCTTTCTATTATATCACATTAATCTATTTAACAAAAGTAGGTAGAAAAAACCAAGGTTGAAATAGGAAAATATTAATTACACCGAAGGTGTTTCTTTTTTTGCTATTGGAGACTGGAGATTCGCAACATTATAGTCCATCATCAAAAAAGGGCGGTGGTCTTGTCATCTCCTCGGAGGGGTTATGTCATTCTCATCGTTCCCTGATGCACTACAGTATATAAAAAAAGAATAGCATAGGCATCTCACAAGTAGGTTAGGGTTATAGATAGAGCTTTACCTCATCTTTTTGTAGGGCACTGTCCGATTGCATGTGCCTCTTAAGTCCCACTTACTGTGATGCCTTCCTTTAAGAGAAGCAACAGTCACTGCAGAGATGTGTGAATGTAGTGAACACGAATGCAAATGCATTATGTTATGGACAGAGGAACATATCACAATGATGTTGGCTCTTCGGATTCGCATAACACTCAAACGACTATCTGATTCCCTCTGCCTACTCCCATCTCTGAATTGCTTCAGAAAGGGCTGCCACGGCTGCAATCAGGGCCTCTTGCATGCGGAGAAGACTGATGAATTTGTCAACCCGGAGAGATTGATAGAGGGCAACCCGATGAACGTGGATGCTGAATCTCCTACTGTAGTCTGTGAATTACTCGATATGCTTCTGTTCTCAAACACAATGATTAGTCAGAATAATATTCCTTGCATTTGCATCCCAGTGCATTTTAGCAGTCAAAGATGACTGGACAAAGTTTCTGATCAGATTTTTGAGGTCTAATTAAAGAAGGCACTCTCTCTAGTGGATTCATCGTCAAGGCTTCGGATCACCTAGAAAATTTAGCTATTGGTCATGGCCATGCATCGTAGAATCACTCATCTACATTGGACTAACTTTAGGGTTAAAAGGGGATCGCTTCTCTAGCTCTCTTGTGGCTAGAAGTATAATAAAAGATTATATTGTGAACATCAAAGGAAGTGGGTATTCTGCCTATATGTTTCTAAGCAAAGCTCTCGACGAGTCTAATTCCCAGAACACCCATGTTTGTCAAGTGTTGTCATTTGATGCGAAACGCTCACGCTTCTCAAAGCAGACGGCTACAATGTGTAATTTCTACTTGATCTGGTCTATCGCTTGGGTTGTGCTTGTTGCAAATGGAGGAGGCACCTGTAACTGGTGTGGTATACCTTCAATGCCACCCTTTAAAGCAAGAGTTTCATTGATAGCGTCAACCATTGTTATTGCTTTGGTCATGGACTGTGTCGACTTGTATTTTCTTTCAAATAATGTTAGTGGGAAACAAAGGCTAGTAAAAACAAGTGTAAGCTCTTGATCGTGATAGCTTTGGAGATGCTGTGCATCGGATGAGGAATTACAATAGCAAAAACTTTGGGTATGAAGGGTTTTGGAAGATGGATATATAGTGTTTTGCATACCCTCGTTTGGTTGAAGTGCATAATCGGCATTTGCATTTTGGATGAAACTTTGTCAAAAGATGGAACTACAAACTCTTCGATCAAACTCTGGTGTACTCCTCTGCATCCGTACTGTAGAAATATTAAAAAATATAATTGTTATATGTTGGTTTATTATATTAATAAGTATATGTTTCTGAAATATTTAAAAAATATAATTGTTATATATGTGTTTATTATATTAATCATAATAAGATGTCGTTATTTTAAAGTTTTATGAATTTGATTGGTTTATTTTATTTTATTTTAAATAGAGGAAATCTTTTTTCATTTTTAATTGCCAAAAAATAATTTATAATGAAAATTAATTTAATTAATATTATAAAATAAAATTGTTTAATGAAAATCCATATTCTATTAAAATTAATTTTTAAATAATCTGAAATTATAATTTTAATAAAAAATTTATGATCTAAATTTCAAGTTAAAATATTTAATCTTTTATTGAAAATATTTGTTTAATAATTTGTTTTCTAAATAAAATATTTAATAAATAGCCATTTTTTTTTTAAATATATGAAAGAAGTTATTTTATTAATATATAATTTGAAGTTTTATAAAAGAATGAATGAATATATATATATAATAAATATTAATTATTAATTAAAATCTGTTTTTCTAATATAATATCATTTAAAAAAACACACATTTGTTTCATTCATATATATATATTCTTTGTAAATTTAGTGTATAAAACTTAATTATAACCAAAATATTGGAAAAACAAAGGTACTTTTCATTAAGCATAGAATACTAGAATTTTTGTTGCATACAATTTAATTATAAAAGTGGGAAGAATAATATAAACTAGACTTGGCTAAGAAAGTTGGACAAAATATAGGGTATATGATTAAGAAGATTTAGTTTTTAATAACATTATTTATTTATTTTTTCTATTTAATATTAAAGTTGGTTTATGAAGAAAATAATATGTGAAAATCATAAATAAAAAAGGTACAAATGCATTTTAAAGGGAAGAGAAAGAATAAATAAATAAATAGGAAATCATGATCCAATAAAGAAGTTTGTGAAGGACATTTTTATAGCAAAGATATGTTGCTTAAGAGAAACACTTCTATCATTCAAGGCCACAAAGAAATGCAATGGGCATGAGGCCATGGTAATAATTATGTGTATGACACCTCACAAGTCTCTCATGTGAGCTTGTAAATTGGTCATGGGGTCTCTTCCTACTAGTGCTAAAGGGTTGGAAGTAAGCGGCAATCAATTTGGTAGATGTTGATTTGAGGAATTAGCCTCAAGTCAGTCATTAGTGAAGGACAAACATCTCTTGGAGGAAGAAGGCTAAGCATCTTCAGCCTTTAAAAGTTAGGAGTGTGAGGAGATAACCAAGTTAATCTTTGAAGAGTTAAAAGAATCATCTTCTAATCTCATAATAGGGAAAATGTGGAAATATAAAGTGGCGCTCAATTTTAGGCTTTAAGAAGTCAAATCACCCTTAGAGATATCATAATCATGAATTAAAAATCTTTGTTAGGATGGTTTTTTATTTCAGTGTCAATGAGTTGAAGCAATGAAAATGCTCTCACAAAATTGAATCAATCTCATATTTTTCTTGCTCTATAGAGGATTTGGGAGCAAGATACAGATATCTAAGAATGGCCACTCTATGTGTTTCCCATCCATCTAAACTTGTATATCATTTTCAACACATGAAAGATCATTGAAGCAATGAGTGGAGTTGTGTGAAACTATGCAAGAATGATACCGTGAATCACTAATCTCATGGCATGATATTCGGGTAACATTGTAATAAACATTCTCTCTCTATCATGTTTTGGTCCACACTTATAGTCTCCATACCTCACACCCGTACAAGAGGGTAAGTGTGACCAATGAGTGAAATAAGTGGATCTTCGATTGAATGTCATGAAATGGAAGATCAAAACATTGTTTTGCAAGAGTGGTGAGAGTAACATATCCCTTTCTTAATCTAACCTCTATCACTAGAGTCAAGATAATATATATATATATATATATATATATATATATATGGAGAAGAGGACCGTCAAATATACATATGACAAGACCACCTATGTAAATAATAATCACAATGTTTGTCCTTTTTAAGGGGTGTTAATGACCATGAGTTTTGTTTTCACAAAATTAACTTGAAGCTAATGAGTGTCACAACAGGAGCTAGGATGTCAGGTTGTCTCTAAAGATCCTTCATCAAGTGGGACATGAGGATAACTACAAATAGGAAAAGAGTAATGAAATAGTAAGAAACTATTTGAGGTACTCAATGAATCTAATGTGATTGCATATAACTCATCAATTTAAGGTCCAAAAAGTGTAGGGGGAGCCTATAGCCTTGTTTAGCTCTTATAGTACAATGGATCTCATTTATCTCACTAATGTTCATGATGTACTTTGCATACTACGGTCTTGTGAAGTGTCATTACATGCAATACCACCAAGGGTGCAAGACCCAAAGCTGCCTTAATCCTATGAGTTAACAAGTGCTAAGGGATCATGTCAAATGCCTTAGAAAAATAGATGAGGAAATAATATATTATACAATTAATTTTCTTAGCCTCTTCAATGATGAAAAATGAAGTAAGAATATGCCTTTGAATCCTAACTGTAAGCGGATCCCATTGAGTGCATCTTGAATAGCATGTTTGAAGGAAAAATAAAAGTCCAACTGCTTGGCATTAATTTCTTGACACTTGTGACAACCCACTACCTCATATTTCATAATGTAGACACTTGATCTTAGAAACCATTGGCCAGAGGATAGAATGATGGCATCAATATTTGGTAGCACAGTCACTCACTTTGGGTCTAAAACATCAAAATGGAGCTTGATTACTCCTTGAGGGATGCCCTCAAAATATGCCTCTATGTTTTTTACTAGATATGGTGACCAAATTACCATCAATGTAAAGTTATACGATGAAAAATAACAATGCACAATGACATTAGCTTCATCTTTATATATGGTTTTAGGATGTTCTACATGTACAAATTGAATACAATTTCAATTGGACATTAAAGCCAAGAAAACCATATGAATATAAAGACAACAACCTTCCTGTTTTGTAATGGGTTGTTTTGATGTTCAAACATATGTGAGAAAGCATACAGAATAGAGATTGCATTTGACTACCATTTTCCTCTTCTAAGTCTACGCAATAATTGTTCTGATAGAGTCCATAAAAATCAAAAGAAACACAGACAAAATGTGTCAGAGATTTAATAATCACTTGCACAACCATAGAGGTGATCAACTATGTTACTGGATTCACCACACTAGGGTGGAAAAACCATTTCTGATCCAAACCAATAACATGGAATTGTCATATGGCACAAGAAAGAACACCAGTAACTACACCATTTCCTTAAAAACTGCAAGCCAAAAAATAAGTAGAAATAGACCTCACAATTGAAAGCCAAACAATAAGTAGAAATAAACCCCAGAGAGTGCAAGCCTTCAAACAACGAGTTCAAATATAGCTTGTAAAGGCTCACTATTATTTTCATCTTAAGAAAATTATAAGTATCAACTTTTGGATTTTTCTTAACTTGGAAATCTTTACTTAAATATTTTCAAATTCATGGCATAGCTAAGATAAAGTGACTGCTACTAATTACATGGAAAACTGAAGACAATTCTGAATTGACTCAGATGATGACAGGGCAACAACACTCTCTACTGCGACCATTTCAGGGGAATCACCACATTGAGCCAAGTCACAATAAACATACCTATTCATGTCCTCACAATAACATGGTTTTTCTAGTCGATTTCCAATAGTTACATGATTAGCATGGCTTTCAGCCTTATGCTCTGGTGTTGATATTACATTAGCAAGATTATTTGCACACCCTACATGGTCATGGTTAAAATGTGTGGTAACATATTTTTTTCATACCACACTCCCAATCCTTAAATTTGGGACAGTTGCTACAATTGCACTCACAATTCACATATTTTGGTGATAATTCATTCAAGATGTTGTATGCATAACCACAAGACAAACTTGCTACTTCAAGCACATCGATCAAAGACAAATCTTCCCAAATCTTAGCGAGATGATATTCCCAAATCTTCTATACCTTCAATGTATCTTTGCACCTTTAGGGGCAATTGCTAGTTTACTTCCTTTTTCATCTTTTCCATGATTATCACATTATTCTAAATGCATGGTGCTTGAAGTTCTCCCTACCTGAAACCCTGTATCACATTATTTTAATGTATTTATATCACATAATCTAATGTATTTAATTAGATTAATGCATGGTGCTTGAGGTGCCCCTTACCTCAAATCCCTAGATGTGGCCAATCAGTAGATCTTTCTATATGTATACATGCCATCAAAATCATAGTGTGGTCAAGATAATCAACACTCTTTATTCATCACACATTTACAAAATTTAGTATAAGCTAGCACATCAGCAACTTGGAATAGTCAAATTTTATTTATTTAAGTGCAGGCCATGGCATCAATATTGGTTTAATTCCTTCATCATATCTGGATCTCAATATGGCTTTCCAAATTCCAACTATACGTATGACGATCGACTGCAACAGCAGACTCTCGGTATCAAGTCATGAGTATACAAGGAATTCCGCATGTTGTAACATGTAATGGAATATTTATATCACATGACATCCCCAAGGTTTTGAATCTAATCTCTTTTGTTTTGTCTTACTAGAATCTGCGTCCCGAGACAATACAAAAAATTGCATACTGGTTTTTTCTATTGTCACTTTTAAGGTCTGTACCACTCAAAATTTTCCATATTTAGTTTTAGGTTTCATATCAATCGAGATTTTCCCCTTCAACCACAACCACTTGAACTTTTTCGTTCACTAATTGATATAATTTTTCTAACTTTATTGGTCATTCAGTGATATATGAAAATTAAATAATCAACTATGTTAAATGACTAAAGTAAATATAAATATCAATCTATATCAAAACTATATATATATATATATATATATATATATATATATATATATATATACATATACATATACATATACATATACATATACATATACATATACATATACATATACATATACATCTACATATACATCTACATATACATATACATATATATATATATATATATATATATATATATATATATATAGATACATACATACATTAAAAAAAACATATAAGAAAATTTTAAATATAGAGATTTATCTCACTTTAGAATGGAAGTTTTTAATTTATAAATAAGTTTTCTTATAATATCATGGGTTAATGTCATTGCTTATCAATATCACATACCCAAAAATGCATAACTCTTTGTATATGACATGTATTCAATGTTTATATGGTTTTTCTTAATTAATCAATTTAATTAAAAGGACAAAAAATGCATAACTACTTTGTACATAGATTGCAACCCTTGATTTGTGTATACTATAAGAATATCTTAAAATATTCCATCATTTCTAATTTTTTAAATTTAAATAATAAAAAAATATTATGATTTTTTTGAATTAATTTGGTTGGTTTGTGTGGGTTGTATGTTGGAATTTTAGTTTAATTATCGATTAGTGCAACAATATAAATTAAATGGCTAGCAAATACCCATAGATATCAATCCCTAATTAATCATATAAACGCTTCTAACTAATCATCTAAATGCTTCTAATACGTCTCACTTTGCTAAAACCAGCCTAGATCCATCTTAAATCTTAATGTTAGATCTACCAAGGGTCGAGAGGGTTTACATCTCAAGAGATTTGACATCTCTTGCTCTTGGTAGATCCAAAGTTGAGATGGATTTATGCTAGTTTTATTATTAATTATATTTAATTATAAATATAATTATTAGTTTTATATTTTACTTTTATTTTTATGTAATTTGACCAAGTCAAAATGTTTTATTGATAATTATTATATTAATTATTTAATTATTTTATTTTATTTTAACCAAATCAAAATGTTTACAGAACATTACAACATCTCTACACCTATAATCACTTTTAATCTTTTATTATTTTTAATTGAGCCTACATGCAAATATTTACAAACATTTACCCCTATCAGGGTGGGTGCCCGAGGACGCATGACAGAGATGGTTGTCAGGACAACTAAGGGCTGGGTACAATCCACCGCATCCCACATGCTCATGGTGATGGGTGCGGTGGCCTCCCGCATGACAATGTACAGAGGGCAATGGAGAAGTGGCAGTCAGTGCCAGGGCGATGACGGAGGTGCGAAGGACAAGACAGGAGGATGGATGGGACAAAGAATGAAGGAAGGGGATTATGAAGGTAGGAAGGGTGATGGGGAGAGCATAGTTGTGGAGGGGAGATGGAGAAACGACGAGGTATACCAGCGTAGGTACCAGCAAAGTCACCTTCGCATCAGAACTGGGTATGTTATCTGGATCTACTCATTTATTGCAATGCTTTTTGTGCATTTCCATGGTGGGGAAATGAGAGATAAGACCAGGGAAGGGAATAGGGGAATAGGTGAGAGAGACCTCGGCATGCTGGGAGGGAAGGGAACTGGGTTAGAACCAGTAACTAGCAATGAGAGAGACCATCAGGGACGGGAGCATGAGGAACCACCTGCAATTAAGCTGGCCAACCAGATTACTAGTGAGGGAGGGGAGCATGTAGCCAAGCAAGTGCGAGGGAAGGTAACTGAGAATGACAAAGAGGAGCAGAGAATGCATAGGACAGACGGGCGAGGGAAGGTGAGGAAAATGAGTGTCGTGGTTTTCTGGGTCAATGGGTGGTTGGTTAGTACTGTAAGTATCATTCGAACTAGGTACCAGGGAATTACCCCCGGGAGCGGAGAAGAGAGATTCAAACACCAATAAGGTGGATAGGCTAATGCTTGGCAAGTGAGTGGCACTGATAATTCCGGCAAAGGAGAGGCACCACAGCCTTGGGTAGAGGGGCACTGGGGCAGAGGCAAGTGCGAATGGAAATGTGAGGAGAGGGGACGTGACAACATTGTGGAAAGGTCGGGACATACATTCTATGATATAATCTTAATTGTGTGTGAACAGGTTCGCACTGCAGAAGAAATGGCTAGACCAACCCGTGGAAGAGGACGAGGCAGAAGGGGAAGGGAGCTGCCTCGTGCAGCTGACCTGGGCACCTCGGAACCCAAGCATGGAAGAAATCCGGTAGAAAGGATCATTAGTGAAGTGGCAACAGCGTACAGGGTAGGGACGGATGCATGCATCCGCAAGATCTTAGAAGATTGGGAGGAACAGATAAAAGAGGAGGTGGATTCCGAAGAGGAAATGGAGGCCTAGCGTGAGGCAATTCCGGACCCAGGGAATACTAGGGGAAGACTCACGCAATTTAAGCAGACTTTATACTTGTATTGGCTCATGAAGAGCCTTCTCGGGAAGGCCATGGAGCAACTATCAATGGGAATGGCAATGACCCTCCAGGACATGCCAAACTACAAGAAAAACCTGCAGACCATCCAGTTCTAGTTGTGCAAGCAGGACATTCGCCTAGATCATATTCAAAGGCATATCCCTTGTATTATCGAGCTGGAAGATGCACCAAGAGACTCAGCTGAAGACCCGGCCCCGGTGGACTCAGCCTCAGAGGATCAGAAGGAATAGTCAGATTCTAGAATGTTTTTTGATTTTTAGCAGATAGCATTTACTTTTATGAATGTATGCTTATGATAGACAGAAACTTAGACTCGTATCATGATATAGATGTATATATAGCTTGGGTGGATCACCTGAAACTATATTATTTTTGGATGGCTTATAATGAGGATAGGTGGCCAACAGACTTGGTTTCCCACTAGGCAAGTTGAGGCCACCTATCTCATCTTTGTGGTGTAAACTTGTCTTTTATAAATAGAAAACAGAAGGTCCTACCAAGCTTTACAAAAAAAAAAATTACAAACATTTATACCACTACAACATCTCCCCCATCCCCTTTTTCTTTTAGAATTTTTTTTAAATGTTATAAAATTAAATTAAAATATAATATTTATAAAATATTTTGATTTTAAAATGAGTTGTAGCTTTTGCGCATGTAGTATTGATAAGTTATGGTATTGTAACAAATTCTATTTAGAATTTAATAATATCCATGGTATAAAAGGGTGAATATTCTTGGTTAATATTATTATTATATTGCAAGTATTAAACTTTTATGTGCTTATTAATTAAATTTAGATATAGTTATGAATCATTATTTTAATTTATATGGTAAAATGGATCTTATTTTATAACTACTATTTATATGTTATATATTTTAATGTGGTATGTATATTATGATTTTTTGTAATTTTATTAATAAAAACAAAATTACAAGATAAAATAATTGAATTTCAAAAATTTATAAATCTCATTTTTGACATCTAACATTTAAGGCGAGGCAACAACAATTATATTTTCCAAGGATCAACAACAATTATATTGTTATTATTATTATCATTATTATTATTATTATTATTATTATTATTATTATTATTATTATTATTATTATTATTAAAAGAATTAATGTATAAGCTAGACATATATAAATTTAGAAAAAAATGGAACAGAAGTCTTAACCATGGACATTGACTCAAAATTTACTCTTAAGATTCTTAATCTCTAAACAATTTTTGTTGCAATATCACGACTTATCAATATGATATGCCAAAAAGAAAAATAACTCGCACATGTTAATATGATATTTTTTTTACTTAATCAATTTAATTAAAAAAGAAAAAGGGCCTAACTACTTTGAAGATAAATATCAACCTTTGATATATGTATAGGAATAAAAATATTCTAGAATATTCCATTGAGGTTAAATCCTTACCATCCACCTAATAATTATTGAAAAATAAATTTATAATAATTATTATATGGATTGTAGAATTTTAGAATACTCTTACTAGTAGGGGTTGAAATGAAAAGTAGTTATTCCTATTACAGGTCATTTTGTCACTTGTACTCAAATGGCATGGAAACTGGATCACTCAGATCCATGACACCTTGCAATCATCCATTTAAAAAGCCTTAAGCATTATCTCTCCAAAAAGTCCAAGAATTTTAGGTTTATCAACTTAAAAACTCATTTTTGGGCCCATCACACCCTGTCTTCTCTGCAACCTACAATGTTTCATGTTGTATAACTAAGCCACTACACTGACCAGTGCAGGTTGCCTTTGCTGCAGGTGCGATGGTTCTATAATTTCAGCAAAAATAAAAAATAATTATGAAACTTCTCTTTCCAGAAGCTTCCAAGGTGGTTTTAATCATTTACTATTGATTGGGATCTTGAATTCCTATCCTATAGGTATCATTTCTTATCCCTAGAGCTTATCCTCCCTCATATGTGGATCTAAGTCCTAGATTGGTAAAACCTAAACTAACCTATCTACCTTATAAATTGACTTCCTTACATAGAGTCTGGGTTGACTTTTGGAGGCTCCTAGCTATGACTTGATGTTGTTGATTTTTACCTAAGGATCAATTACCATCCTTGAGTTGAGATTGAAAGCTTCCTTGTGTGGCTAAGGAAGGAAAATTTTGGTGGGATACATCACATAGTCAAGAAATATAAAAGGATTGTAATCTTCTCCTACATTTCATTAATACAAAAATCTTTGTGTTCCTATACTTGTGTCTATTTGATGTATATGTATGTCAATGTCTTCTTAACTCATTTATTAGAGATATTAGTCTATGTTATGTATATCTTGTAGTTCTTGTTCTTGTTATGATTGTTTTGTAGGTTCCATTTATAGCAATTGGAGATGGAGCTAAAATTCACAAGCAAGGAGAAGAGAAGAACATGCATTGAACCCAAGGTAAGTCCTTCCTCCATATTCTAATCTCTCTAAGGGAAACATAAGTGTTTTTCTTCTATTGTTTCTAGATCAGACCACTATATCTAGGGAATTCACTTCTATACACAAAAGATAATTTTCCATATAACAACTTGCCAACCATAATATTGAATGAGATGTTCCTATAGTGGTTTCCTTAGATTACTCATTTTATACCTTTCAATTTGACTTAATTTGACTTGTTTGTAGTGTATTTAGTCTTTAGAGAACATAAATTTGAGCTTAGTAGGGCTTTTGTTTCACTTTTTGAACAAAATTAGCCCTAGTGCACTTTCTTGTATGAGATAGAGCGACCTAGTGCACATGTATCTCTTTGTAAGTGTGATGCATCGCACAGATTCCTTCACCTAGACTGTGATGGTTCCTGTAGGATGAAAAAAATGAATTTTTGTGCCTTGCTTTGAGTTCTAATCTGATCTAGTGGATTTTACTGAGTCTCTGTACTAGTCATTTTCTTTGTAAAGCCATCAATGTGTTTACATTTGGATTTGATTGCCTTTTGATGAGGATTTTTTTGGCTTTTCTTTCTTCTTATCAATTATGGTTTGTGAACACTTGGCTTGATTGTTGATTGAATAAAATAAGTTTCATATTATAGTTGCAGTCTGTGTGGGTTATTTTGGTCAAAGATATAGCTTCCATTTCATTTTCATTAAATTTGAAAATTGAAAATAAAAGAAAAGAAATATTTCCATTTTTTGCATATAGGGTTTTCGAATTACATTAGAATAGTACATCGAAATATCTACTTAGGAAGCTCCCGTTTGCTGCATATTTGATTGTTGCATGATTGTTTTTTTCTTCCTTCCCGTAGATAGATCTTCATCAAAATGAAAGAGTTATTTTCATCATTCTAGTCGTATCGTAAAAAATTCAGGTGAATTCGTACCATGAGCCTTGAAATCAAAACTTAATTGAAGATCAAATTTAAAATGTATTCAATCAATCTAAGGAGAATTTAAAACATTAACAACACACATGGAGGTATAGGCTAGAGACGCATTTCAGCATGGTTAAACATAGGAGCTGTTATTAATTTTTTGTGTTACATTATGGGGGTACTCGATATTCCACGTACCCTCGGTCCACGTATGAAAAGTATGTCATAATACTTCCTATCATAAAGGATGCATTAGACAACACTGCCATGGATTGCGCTTCCATGTACCTTTGGGTATATTATGGAAGTCCCCTTTAGGTTGTTATCTTACCATAGGTAACTAACTCGATCACCTTGTCTAATGTGATACAATGAACACATCATTCAGGGAGATTTCTTGCATGTACTAGAAACAATATATTGTAGACTTTCGCACTTGCTTGTTAAACACTTTTGCCTAGTTACCCATGTTTTGTTTTATTTGTGTTGTTAATTTCTAAACTGAATCCATCATGGAATAACACATTGAACAACCTTGTCATTCGCATAGAATGAAAATGCTGCCTCCTTTACCTCCAGAGAAAACACTTGGACGTCATAAGAATAATAAAGTGCAAACTATCGAACCTGGTACTTCGAAAGATACCCCTTCTAGAACCACATATAAAGTTAATCAACCAAAATCATCACTTCCCATAAGTATTGATCCCAAAATTACATCCTTACCAACAGGTGAGTCTCACGTAGCAAGAAGTAAAGCCCTTGAAACATTAGAACCTGAGGTCATTGAACCTAAATTTCTAGATTCAATAATTTACAACCTAAGGTTATACAACTTGAGGAACCTCAGATAACTTAACCCATTACTTCAAGTACTTCTTCTTTTCTTCCTCTTCCTTTGTCTCAACCACCACCTATATATTTTGATCTTGACAGAGAAAAACTTCCAACTAGTATTTTGAGCATATAGGAAATTACTAAAGAGGATTCTCCTCAAACTCCTATTTGTGTACCATTACAATAAGATTTTCCTCTCGTGTAACAAAAATTTCCCATTTTCACCTCAATCACTCAAATGTAAGCTCCTTTACCTCATACTTCTTGTTTTAATTCACCTTTGAACTTCCCTCGAAAAAATCATTTAAGAAGTTTAACCATGACTAAGTCAATGATAGTCTCCCAACCTATGCCTCCTCTCATGAGTGAATCGACCGAAGTTGCAACAAACTCTATGTTTGTAACTTCACTGGCCCATTTGTATGGTGGTCCATCAGTGCCACCTATCTACTAGTCATTATCTAAAACCTTTTCTGGTGTGCCAACTAGTCCATGGACTTATCCTTTATCATATTCATCTGGAATACCCTTTAGTACCTCCCTAACAATTTCCTTACAACCTATCCAACCTATTTCTCCCCAATCTCCTCTGGAGTAGCAATATGGTGCATTTTTGAGTGGATTGGGACATCCACAAGAACCTTATCTATCTTATCCAGGGTACCCTCTCATGGGGCAAAATTGCCTCCATATACTCCTTATCCTCCAAATAGGGGGAAGCTTGTTGCTAGAATGTTCCCGTATGTTGATCAAATGCTACAAGTTGGTGCTTCATCCTATTTGATTCCTCTTCCTACTAGTCCTCAATTTTCAAGAATTGTTGCTAATCCTTGGCATCCTACGTTTCCCATTTAACCTGGTTTGGTCTTAGCCTCAACTCCAACCTCCCAACCCATTTTGGATGCACCCTAGGTTCCTATATAAGCTATTCAATCTATACCTCAACCTACCCAAGTTTCACCTCACGTGAGTCAACTTGTTTAGGTTGTATCTGAAATACAAACTATTCCAATGGTATCTAGGACTTCTCAAACCCCATTTACCCAGCCTCTTTAGTGCACATTACAAGCTCCTCCTCTTGGTCAGTATATACCTCAGATACAACTAAATTTTCATTTGCATAACATGGCATAGATACAAACCAGTCAATCCAATAATGGAATGATATAAAATCCATCAAGGAAACCATTCCAAGGCATTCCTCAAATGCCTGTTTTTCAAACTACTATACCACAAATGCCTTATCAAGGCCAACATATCCAAACTCAACTATTCCAACCTTAATAATATTTTCATGGAACTCGACAACCTGGTTATCAAAATCCTCCTTATCCTGGAAGGAAAATTTGGGTTGCTCAACCCATTCCACCATACCCAGGATACCCTCCACCATTGGTTAACCTTTATCAACAGGGTCAATCTCCACAGACGGACTTTAATAGGAAATTTACATTTGTTGCAACACTTGAGTTAGCATATTTATCCTCGCTAACGAATGATCCCATTTGCCATATTCCTTAATGGTCGATTATTCCTACTAAGTTGTCGAGTGACATTTCGAAATTTAACTGAAACCCTGGGGAAGATCTATCCACTCACGTTATGATGTATCATTTATGGTGTTCCTCTAACTCCTTAAATGATAATTTTATTCATTTATGACTTTTCCAGAGAACTCTTACTGGTATGAAAACTAAATGGTATGTTTAACTACCATGAATTTCATTTAACAACTTCAATGCCTTGGCAACCACATTTCTAACCCATTTCCAATTTGCCATATTTTATGAAACTGTAAATGACCTTTTGACCTCCTTGAAGAAGTCTAAATCAACCCATATCCAATTAAATTCATGAGTGGAGCCATCAACATCAAGTGGTAAAAATTTATTTTCCCGATCAGTTATTGGCAGGATGGTTTATCAACTATTTGTTTCCAACTACAACTGAAGACATTTCCAAAGGTAGAGTTGTATTTGAAGAGAAATTCATTGATCGTGCTCAATAGATGGATTTTATTTATACCCATTCTAACACACTCTACGAAAAGATGCCCAATGCTTTGTGACCCCAACATACTATTCCACATTCTCTCTCCTCGAAGGATCACACATTGCTAATGGTGTGGTTTGTTCCTTTGGTCAACAATTAGTAAGCAAATATTCTAATCAAACTAATTCGAATGCTACTCCCACTGTGAACAATCAAAACCCATCTAATCATGCTCCTATGAGTAATTCTGAGATAAATTTTACTCAATCCAATAAGGCAAAATATCAACAACTTGGAAGTAAGATAAAGGGTAAAGGAAATAATAAACAAGAAAACCATCCATAGGAAAATTAGAATAATCAATCTCCTGACGAGGAGAGAAAGCCTCATTACCCATATCTTATCTATAATGATGAACATTTCATGAAAGACTGTCTCCATCCTATAGAGATCAATAAATTTTAGAAAGTTGTGTCCACTAAACCGATCATTTTATCAAACCCTTTCCAAACTAGGAGACAAATATGGTTGCACAAAATTCATCATCCTCTTCCTAGGTAACAATGTTAATCTCTATTAGCAATAAGAATGGTTTCCTGGTGGCCACAAGGAATAAGGACTATGGAAACCTGAATATTTCAATTGGAAAGGTTGATGATCAACCTTCCAACTCTACTCAACCTACTTCTAGTTCTCTCCATATAGAGAAACCGAATGCTGAATTGTCTATTAAAGCTCCTAAAGGGATTATTCATAAGTCAACATTTAATTGTGTGAGATCTGCATAAAATTACAACATAGTTGAGGATTTAGCTCAGGCTCCTTCAATTATGTAACCACTTGAGGTGTTGCAGAGTTGTCTTACCTGAAAGAATTTTGTACTAGTAGTGACTAGAGGAGTAGACCCTTCAAATTTGAATCTTCTTGTATTTGATCACAAGAACCATACTCCTAAAGTTCCAACCCAACTAGATTTCATGACTCAAGTTGCATTAGAAGTAAAACTATCCACTGCACAATTGTAGATGAAGGTGCCTCAACTTGCATCATGTATCTTTCATGTTGAAAAGCCATTGGTTCTCCACAACTTAATCAGTCACCATAAACCCTCAAATCTTTTGATGGGAGAGGATTTAAATCTTACAGGATCCTAAATTTGTTACAAGTATAATTAGGTAGAAAAATAGTGTCACTTGAGGTCAAATTCATTGACAAGCCTCTATATTATAACCTATTTCTAGGACGAACATGGGTTAATGCCATAGCATCAATGGTCTCAACCTATTTTATGATGATTTCTTACTCTCACTAGGGGGGCATTATGGCCATCAATCATCTTGCCTATTTTTCCACTGATTCCCAAATCAATGTGATTATTGCACTTTTAGGTGAATCCCCACATCCTTATCAACATGTTGGGATATGATTGCTTAAAGATTCATCCTTAATGGGAAATTTTATGCTTCTTCCTCCTCACATTCCTAACCCAATTTCCTCAATCAATATGATTCTTTCTTCTAATATTTCAATTGATCCCTAGATAATACATGATAGCTCTAACAATGACTCATTTGGTGACCGTATTCCACTCAGTCCCATTGAGCTAGAGCATGAATCCATTTACTTAGCCTGTTTGGAAAATCTTGATACTAATGCCTTAGTAAATTGAGTTGATCATTACCAAGGTTCAAGTTCAAATTATTCCCTTTTCGATGGCATTTTTTCCACTGATGAAAGCATCATGGAGATCAAGATGCAAAAAGAAACCCCATGGGTTGATAATCATCATCAATCCTCATTACCTGAAATTATTGAGAACAACTTTGAAGAATATTATTCACCCAACGTTATTGAGTCATTTTTGGGTTCTCTCTTTGTTCATGAGGTGAATTCTAAGAATAATTTAGCTAATATTGAGGAGACCATACCCCTCAATATTTCTATCAAACCTAGAGTTGTAAAAAATATGGAAATTGATGCATCTTGTTCTCTCGATGATATCAGGATTTACAGGGACTATTTTCAAGAATTTCATGACATTTTCGCTTGGACATACGACGAGATGTCACGCATAGATCCAAACATTGTGGTACACAAAATTAAAACCTATCTGGATGCTAAGCTTGTTCGACAATGCTTACGTCCGGTTCACCTGAAGAAAGTTGTTGCTATAAAAGAAGAAGTTCAAAAAATTTTGCATGTTGGTTTTATCCATCTCGTTCCTTTAATCAATTGGGTTTTGAATATTGATCCCATTATGAGGATATAAGGTATGATCAAAGTATGCATTGATTATAGGGATATCAATCAATCTTGTCCTAAGGACAACTACCCAACCCCTTTTATCGACCAAATCATTGAAAACTATGCTAGAAGCGAAATGTTTTCATTTATGGATGGATTCTCTGGTTGCAATTAGATTAACATCCCGCCATGATACCAACATAAGACTACCTTCATTTGTTTGTTGGGTATGTTTTCCTACTGCAAACTTACTTTTGGTCTAAAGAACGCAGGCACAACCTTCCAAAGGGAAATGAACTATGCTTTCCACGATATCAAGCATATAGTGCAACCTTATTTGGATGATTTTCCTACCCATTCTAAACATAGGAAATATCATCAAATGCTACTTAGAATGATATTCCTACACTGTTGACATTATGAAATAAGGTTAAATCTACATAAATGTGTGCCTTGTGTCTAATATGGTTGACTTCTAGGGTTTATGGTGTCTATGAATGGGATCCACATTGATCGTATGAAATTCTAGGCAATAATTGATTTTCCTTCTCCCTCTTGTCTCGTTCAGTTACAACGCCTTCAAAGGAAGGATAAATTTCTATGGAGATTTGTTCCTAACTACACCAAAATTATAAAAGGATTTACTCACTTATTGGAAAAAGGAGTTCTCTCCCATTGGGATCACACTACTCAAAAAGGTTTTGATGCTTTGAAAGATGTGTTAGGTTGAGCCTCTTTGCTCTCCCCTATAACTATCAATGAGACTATTTACTTTATTTAGTTTTGGCATCTACCCGAGTCGCGGTGATTTCGGTACAATAAGATGACATAAGAGATGAACATCCCATATACTACTTGAGCTAAAATTTGACTAAGAATGAATCCAAGTATTAACACATCGAAAAATTATATTTGGAAGCTATGAAAGTTGTATAGAGATTTCGCTACTATATCCTACTTCGGAAGACTACTATAGTTTATCATTGCAACCCTATGACTTACATTCTATAACATCAATTACTGAGGGGAAAGTACTCGAAGTGGATAGCTATCCTCCAAGAGTTTGATTTGGAATTCATCAAATCAAAGTCTAAGAAATTTCTAGTATTCATTGAACTGATTTGCAACCTTACCTCCTTTGAATCGAAAACAACAATTGATGATTTTATTCTAGATGAAACATTTTTTATGATTGATTCTTGTGATCCTTGGTATGAATATATCATCATTTATCTCTAGACCCAAACTTCCTGGCTTGATACTACTCGTTTTGATCAGTGTCGAATCCAATAGCAAGTTCACCAATACATCATAGTTGGTGACACTCTATACCACCATGGTGTTGATTCTATCTTTCGATGTTGTCTTACTCATGAGGAGGCCGAGAAATCCCTGACTGAATATCATGCTAGAGCATGTGGCAAAAACATGTCTTGATATGTGACCACCCAAAAGATTTTACTTAGAGAAAATAACAATTAAACAATTTGCACAAGAAACATGTGCATGACTTACCAATTGTCCAAGGAATTTGAACAAGGCTTGGATTTCAGGGAGGGAGGAGTGGGTAGAGTTTCTTGTGAAAGGTGTCCCTAATGATTGTATAAGTGATGTCCATCTTTAGCTCAAGACCTTATTTACCATGGGGTGCTTTAATGGGGGTAGGAGTTTTAACATCTGGAAAATTGTTAGAACATGGTCAACATATTTTGAGTGTTTAGAATAAATAAGGCTTAGTCATAATTAGTGAGAGTTGGGAATATTAGCCTCATAGGATTAATCATATGATTTTTAATAATTATGCCGAAAGGAATGTCTATTTTGGAATAGGGATTCTAGAATTTTAATTCCATTATCAATAATTATTATACAGATAGTAGAGATTTAACCTCCATAGAATATTCTAAAATATTCTTAGTAGTATACACAACTCAGAAGATAAGATTTATTTCAAAATTAGTTATGTATTTTTTCTATTTTAATTAAATTCATTAATTAAAAAAATGTGATATGAACAAGTGTCATATCAAATGAGTTATGGTTGTCTGGGCATGTGGTGTTCATAAGCCATGGTATTGGCCCATGGTATTGTAACAAATCCTATATATAGATTAAGAATATCTACTATAAAGTGTGGGTGAATCTCTATAGTTAAGAATCTTGTTATATGTTTTTTTTTTAATTTATATAAATGTTTAACTTATATATTAAGTATTTTTATCATTAATAGTAATAATAATAATTTTAAATAAAGTTATAATTTAGTTAATTCTTATGTCTTTTTTTGTAATTTTAGTAACTTGAGATGTATGATGAAGTGTTTTAATGGGTATTATGGATTGATGTCTATCGACATTTACCATCCTTTTAATTTATATGGCTACACTAGTTTATAGAAATCTAGAACCTATATATGGATGTATTACTTGATCAATAAATATGAAGACGAATATTGAGTTTTTGATGTTTTGCTTCATTGATCATATTTTTCGTTGTTTTTTATAATTCTATTTTTCTTCTTTTGAATTATGTATCAAAGAATGTTACACTAATAGGTAACATTAAAATTTGTTTGTCAAGCTTGTAGAAATTGAAGTTGTTGACTTGAATGGTGAAAAGTTTGAAGAAATAGTCGAAAATAGTAGTGTTGGTATTAATATTTCTTAGACTCAAACACTGATATTTAAAGGTGAGAATTATGGATTTTAGAGCATTGAAATAAAAACCTTGTTTCTTTCATAAGATTTGTGTGATTTTGTGCAAAATGGTTATACAAAACCAACAAATGCTCAAGCTCTTATGGGTTGGACCCATGTTCAAGGAGAGCATCTAAGGGAGAAGTTCATTTTTTCCTCCAATAAGTGGTTCAAAATTCTATTTTTCCA
Source organism: Pinus tabuliformis (assembly GCA_031772625.1). NCBI lineage: Eukaryota > Viridiplantae > Streptophyta > Pinopsida > Pinales > Pinaceae > Pinus > Pinus tabuliformis. Next base: position 1,869,621,800 of record CM062817.1, read on the forward strand.
TGACTTGTTGCAACCACAAAGTCAAAAGAAGCATGGGGTGTGCTAAAACAAGAGCTAAAACAAGCATATCAAAGAATATATAAGGTAAAAATTATTAAATTGCAATCTCCAATAAGATAATTTGAAACTATTTGCATGCAAAATTATGATTCCATGCAATATTAGTTTCACTAGAGTTATGGGAAGGGTGAATCAAATCGATCTTATGGAGAAGATTTAAAAGAGTAAAAAATGGTTGAAAATATTTGAAGAAGTCTTCCTACAAAATATGATGCCTTTGTTGTTTCTATTTAATATTTTAACAATTTTACTTAGTTGTTTATTAATGACCTCATGGAAACTTTTCAATATCATAAGTAAAGGATTAATATATCTATTTAAAATTTTTTTGAATTTATTCCATGAAGAAATTCTAAGTACTCACGGAAGAGGACGGGTACATTCATATAGAGGAGGAGGAGGAGGTGGATGTGTAGGAAGAAATTTTACTACAAATAAGAAAGGAAAAACAATAATATTAATGTTAGAGGTAAAATATAGAAAACACCAAGTCAAATGATTTTATTGTAAAATATTTGGTCATTATGAACTTAATTGTTTGGAAAAGAAAATTTAAATAGTTGAGTTTTCTAATGGAAAAAAAGAGGTGGTCAATTTACTCTTAGATTGTGATCCAATGAATAAAATTTATGAGGTATTTGTTTTGGATAGTGGTTGCAACAATTATATGAGTGGAAATAAAGATAATTTTGTGAAGATAAATGAATCTACAAAAGATTAAGTAATCTTGGGATATGAAACGTTATTGGAAGTTAAAAATAAAGTAAAAATTGTAGTAAAAACAAGCAAAGAAAAATTCATACTCTTGGAAACACATTAATGATGATTTATATGGTCCTAGTTTAACCCATAATTTATTGTGTGAGACAATTTATTGAAAAGGGATATTTTTTTCTAATAACAATGAATGCATCATTTATGATAAACAAAATCATAATTATATTATAGCTAAAATTACTATGATGTAAAATAAAATCTTCACTTTCAATCTTTCTTACGAAGGAAATAGAGCATTAAACATTCGTTTTGATGATGACTTCTAGCTAAGACACATGACATATGGAAATATAAATATAAGAGGCAAAAAAATTTACATGATAAGAAAATTTTCAAATACATGGCTCTTATTGGTTCTATTGATCAAGTTTGTGAAGGATGCATTCTTGGTAAGCACCATAGAGACTTATTTCCAAGGGGAAAATATTGGAGAGAATAAACTATTGGAGATAGTACATGCAGATATATGTAGTGGTCCCATGCAAACCTTGTCTCTCAATAAAAGTAAATATTTTATTATTTTTGTGGATGATTTTGTAAAAGAACATTGGCATATTTATTTAAAGAAAAAATCTAATTCCTTTGTTATTTTTAAACAATTTAAAGTTATTGTTGAGAACTAAATACATATGCACATATAGAGGGGTAGAATTTAATTCTAATGAGTTTGATAATTATCACAAAAGGAATGGCATCAAAAGCCAATTGACAGTTGGTTTTACTCTCAAATAGAATAGTGTGGTTGAATAAAAGAATAGGATAGTTATTGAGGTGGCTAGGAACATGTTCAAAGGTAAATATCTTTTAAACATTTTTTCGGTCGAAACTATAGTAGACTTTATTTCTTTTCTTAATATATGTTCAATAATATGTGTCTACTACATTTCTTTTCCTAATATATGTTCAAGAATATGTGTGCAAAATATGACTCCATATCAGATTTGGAGTGAAGAAAACTTGATGTTATTAATTTGAGAATCTTTGATTGTTTCTTAGGATCGTGTTACCATTGAAAAAAGGAAAAATATAGAAGATAAATGTTGAAATGCATTTTATTATCTATTGGGAGGAGACAATCTTATAAAATTAAAAACATTTGTTGAGTAGTCATGATGTGTTTCATGATGATAAAAGAAAACAATGATAGTGGAATCAAGATGTGCAACAAGAAAATCATATAATTATTGTACCAGAAGATGACTATTTTATTTATATGTATCCAACTAGTAGTTAAAATGTTTACTAGACTAAATCCACTCCAAAATATTATCCAATGTCAAGTTCTATTTCAATTCCAAGTCCTCTTCTATTTAAGGTAATATTCTTAAATGACATTTATCGATACACTAATTTTTCCTCAATCTCGAATTTAAGCAAAGAAAAATTACTTTGGAAGCCAGGTGGAAAACGATGGATGAAGATATTGCAACAGTGAAAAAGTATGAAATTTGAGAAATTGTGGATCCTCCTCTTGAAAAGGAATTTGTTAGGATAAAATGGGTTACAATACAAGCATAAAGAAAGGTTCATTGCTGTGAGATTTTCCTAACAACCAAGTATATGATACAATGAAGCATAGTTTCATATTGTAATATTGGACATGATAAGAATTGTTTTGGCATTAATGAAACAACGTAATTGGTTGGTTTATTAGTTGGTGTATTGAAAGAACATGTCTATGTTCAATATCCCCAAGGATATTGAAAGAAATGAACAAAAAATATACAAATTGAAAAAGGTTGTTTATGAGTTTAAATAAGCTCCAAGATGGCATAGAAGGATTGATAATTATTTTCTAAAAAGAAGGGATTTAATAGAAGTGAAAAACAAGTCACATTATATGTCAAGTCAAATGCTAATGATCACTGATTGTTTACTTAAATGTATATGATTTGATATATACATCCTCAAATAATTTGTTAGTGGAAGATCCCAAACATGCTAAAATAACTAAATTTGAAATGATTGAGTTCTGTTTGATGCATTATTTGCCTAGAACACAAGTGAGGAAAATGAAAGCTCGTATATTTAGTTCACAATAAAAGTATGCTATATATATTCTTCACAAATGGAAAATGGAAAAATAATAAACCCATGAATACCCCCATGTACACAAATGAATTTTATGTATAGAAGATACAGATAAAATGGTGTATGCTAAATCCTATAGGATTTTGGTTAGAAGTATCGGGTATATTACTTCCAGTAGACCTAACATTATTCAAGAAGTAATTTTGGTTTCTATATTGATGGAAAATCCAAGTAATATTTACTTTGGATTAGCAAAAATATATTTGAGGTATCTCTATGGAACAAATAGTTTTGGCATTTCATATATTTTGACAAATTGTTTTCATCTGGTTGGTTATATAGATAGATATTGGGATGGATTTCTTGATGATAGAAAAAATATTTTAGTTTATGTTTTCAACCTAGGATCGGGTGTAATATTAGTCTTCAAATAAACGATCAATTGTTTCGTTAACTTTTATAGAGGTAAAATATATCGCAACAACATTTAAGCAATATGTGAAGCAATTTGATTGAAAATAATATTAACATATAAAACAAAAGCAACATGGTGATACAATTATTTATTGTGATAATATTCTACAATATATATCTAAACATATTTATATAAAATATCACTTCATAATGGATCATGTGGCAAAAGGAGAAATTGAGATAAAGTTCTGTAAAAGAGTAGATCAACTACTTGATATATTCGCCAAAGAACTAACACTATGAATTTTGTATTACATAAGACCCAAACTTGGAATCACCTCATAAGGTATTAATGGGGAACCTTGAATATAATTATTTATTGTAATATGAAACTACTAACAAATCGTTGTAGCACTTTCAACATTTTTTTAGCATTCAGAATAAAATAGTGCAATTTTGAATATTCTTCCTAAATTAGGGTTAGGAAGAGTTAGTCACAGTCAATTAGTTAAAATTAGCCTTAGATTATTAGTGATTTGTAACAATTTATAGAATTCTAAATCGTATATATGAATGTATTACTTGTTCAATGAAAATGAAGAAGAAGATTTATCTTTTTATTGCTTTTCTTCATTGTTCATTGTATTTGTTGTGTATTATAATTCTATTTGCATCCTCTTTAATTTTATAGGGTTTGAACTTAACATGCACTCTTAGGGCCTATTTTAATTCAATGGGAAGTCTTTAGGCTATGAGGGATAAGAGAAGGGGGATGAACTGAGTCAAATTTATAGATATTTTCAAGAGTACTAAAGATATTGAATAAAATTATGCTATACCTCTAAATCATAGTTATTCCCTTCTTTGTAGTAGATATTGATGAAACAATGGATTAGGTAAATTTTAATGGAATTAGGAATGTATAATAACTAACAAAATTATCATGCATTATGTCTTACCAAAAATAGATGGATGGATTGACTTACACCCTTGAAGGGATTATCACGATGAAATTGTCTATGAGGTGAATAAATGCAGCCAGGCCTTAGCTTATGCCTTGAATTTTTCACAGGGGCTTCCCTCAATGAATATATGAAATATCACATGGGTTTGTGGCATACTAAACAATACCCCTAATTTGACTACATATTGGAAAATGGCTCTATAAATCACATTATTTAAACCCCTACCAATATAAACCCAATACACCTTCCCAATTTTAAAAATGCCTGCTTTCACTAGATATTGTAGGTATATAACTTTTCATTAGCATTTTTTATACCCCTTTATATTTTTTCATTAACTTTGAGATCCATTTTTCATATCTGTCAATATAAAACCCCATTACCCCCTAATATATACTCAATATAATATGAATGCACGTGGTATGGTATTACTCCCCTAGTGAATCGCCCATGGAATTTATTTAACTATTGTAATGTATAAAGATCAATATATATTCTTGTGATGTGTGATGTATCCCACTTAATGTTCTTGGATTATTAGATTAATCTAGGAGAGAGCGAAGAAAGTGGTGATGAGCCTTTTAATTACCTTTATATTTTCTTAGGGAGATAACCAAAAGACTGTGCATTTAATTATCACCCTGAGGTCCATATAGAACTTGTGAGTTACTGTGAAATATATATGCATGGTACACTCTCTACTTCGAAGAGTTTTTTTTATGGTTGTAGTAAAAATGATTTCTTTTGGAGATGGAGTATAGAGAATTCACAAGCTTGGAAAGGTTATACAAATTCAAAAGAAAAGTGACTAAAGTTAATTGAAATAAATTAAAAATACTTAAAGGAAATTAAACACGCTTGTAGGAAATTAAACAAACTTGTAATGAAGTAAAAATGCTTGTAGTAAAGAAAATACATTTGAAAAAAAGGATGGGAATCTTGTGCAATTTTCAACCATTTTAGAGAAAGAAACATACATGATAGAAATAAAAGAAACACACTTTTCGAATTGAAATAGAAATCTTCTATTCAATGGCTTAGAAAGTATATCATTGTAATCCTGAACACAGGTAGAACAAACCACATAGGCAAGAAATAAATCACACAGAAAGATATGAAAGAAAATACTAGTTCTTGTCAAGATGTTCCCTGTTTTTATTGAGACCAAAAAACATAATCATTGCATTGACCACATTTATTTAACAACATAAATGAATAAAAACCAATAGAAAATGCAAGCATGTCAAACGAATAATTAACTTAGTAAATAAATTGGTAAATACATAAACATAACCATGCATGAATAATTAATTACATAAATATATAAAATCACATAGCCAAAAATTAATTACATAAGTAAATAAAATAAATTATATGTGAATAAATAACTAATGAGTTGAATTACACAATTAGAAAAGAGAGCTACCTAAATTATATAACACTCTAATATATTGGAGTGTTTCTTACCTCCAAAGAATACAGTGTTGATATTTATCAACATTTTTGTTACATTGACAACATAAATTAATTTAATTGATTAAGATAATTAAATGAAATAAAGATTTCATAACTATGGAAATTATAACTACAATTAAAATAAAAACTTAATAGCTAATTTATTTCCTTATGATTCAAACACTTCCTTAAGAGCCCTCCCAATGAAATGAAAGATAAAATATTTTTATACATATTTGTTTTAAAATAAAATAACATTTAAAATACATATCACTTCATTCAATTAATCAAATAATGTTACATATAAAGACATGTAGTGTTGTCTCAAGATAGGTAGACTATCTTGGACACACAATCACTTGGTTGAAAGAATATCTCAACCACACACTAATCTAGGAAACATCTAGATCTAAACAACTCATAAGGAATAGGAATAGACTCCTTTACATAGAAAGAATCACAATTGAGACAAGTAGGAATTATATTTTCTAGGTCACCTTCTTAATGACTACTTGTCTCAATCTCAATTTGCAAATTCTAGTTGTAGTCCTGGCGTTTACAAACATGATAAAAAATATATGCTGACGTCCAGATAAAGGAACAACCATCTATAGGAATGCATGGGTATGAACCGTTGCAATCGCCAATCTACTAGGATTTCCTTTGTGTACATGGTTTAGTTAACCATTATCTACATGCCTATACCTATACCTACATATACCCCTCCATCATTGTCATCATGATTTTTCTTGAATTACCCATAACCATTCCCAGGGTTTTCTCGCCTCATCCTAAACTATGCCGAGGGTTTTCTCGGCTAACCTTAAACCATGCATATAGGAATACCTTTCCACTTCACTCTCACACGTGGTTTCTAGCTTACCACAAACCTACACTACAAAGTGGTTTATAGTTGATCAAAAGTCTTCAATTACAAAGTGGTTTTAAGATTACCACTAAATTCATAGGGGTACACATGCTTCATGAGGCTTACATTACACACTCCAACTCTTGGAGTTACCAGATACATGCTTTACAAAGACCACAATGAAACATCCTAGGCTTTGTTACTAATAAATGTATTTGACACATAATACACCATCATCTTGAGTCTATTCCACAAAGTGACAAAAACTTTCAACCCGTTGTCCATCATCCCAAATATTTGTACAAAACCAATATTCTCTACACTTCATACTTATTATCCACCACAAAGTGTATTTGGTCTCCTTTTTATTTTACTAGTTTAATTATTTTCTTGAATTCCCTTGGGTGATTGGTTAGCCTATCAATTATAACATAACCACTCCATTGAATTAGCTAAGCTCAATGTAAATACTTCTCATTCTAAAACATTTATAAACATCGATATTTATTCTTCTTTGGAGTTTCTAAACACTTAATTTAACCATTTTAATAAATTTCATTTCTACATTGAGTTGATGAGGCCCAACACATTTATCTTTCCAAACTCCAGATAAATTGAAAATGGTGAAATAACCCTCATACCATCATCATGAGGACGTGTGCATGATGGCAGTGGAATCAAAACAAAATTACATGAATTATGATTCTAATTCTTGACTTTGGCTCTAACTGATACCTAAAACGTTGATAACCCTTACACCATCAAAAATGGTTTTTTTTTCATCATCATTAGGTTGTGTTGTAGCCACAATAGAACATCAAATTATTAAACATTTTTGAAATATGAGGAAAATCGGAGTCACATCCTCCTATTATTCATCGTTTATGGTGTGTAAACTTCAAACCTGATCCACCGCCATGCACAGGTTGTCTTTAAACCTAGCACCACAACTCACCATAAAATACACAACAACTGAAATTTCTAAGAATATTATTATTCATAAAGGAAAGGAAATGTCAGACATACCGATGAGAAAAAATTCATGGATAAAAGGGATCAATGCTTCATCAAATTTTACACAATACCAACTTCTTCTAAAATCATACTTAGTGTCTTCATCTTGAATCTGCGTTAGCGATGGTGTCCATATCATAGTTATGGAACCGTGTGGAGGGAATGTGCTCCATGGTGAGCACGATATTGAGCATGAGGGACATCAGCGGCAGTGGACCCCATCCCACAAATTCCAGGTGCTTGAGTAGTGGGACCCTATTGTCGATCATCATGCCGAACTCAAGCCGAGCAAGCTTCTTATAGTTGTTGTAATAAGGAAATGACAGAAGGTGCTCCACAGTGTCTGAGAACTGGCTGAGAATGACCAGTCGTAGCTCTCCAAGAGCCCCTCGGCTTCCCCACACATGTAGATGAGCTTTGATCGCATCTCTTGCTCCACCTCACTGAGCACCCAGACATCGATGGTGGTTGACAGTGTGCAAAGGAGCACCAGTTGGGTGAAAATATTGTTAATGACCTTCGAAGGGAAGAGGCTCTCCATATTTATTAGCTTTTTGTACATTTCTTCAACTTTGTCGAATAACTATTTCTTTTGCAGTCATGTCGGCTGGGCATGAATTCTTGTTGCGCTCCCCGTTAATGGCGATGTTGATCCAATGCTCCCGTGTGTTTCGTGGCATGTGCTTAAATCTAGCGATGTGTCTATTTACTAACACCTGTAGGTTTTGGTGTAATGGCAATCGTGACTCCAACAAGTGGTATCAAAGCTAGGGTCGAATATCCACTGTGCAAGCTGCTTAGTGCCATTGCCTTGCTCTGGCAACGTTCGTTAAAACGTTGGTTGTTACCTCTGGAGTTGTTGAAGGATCTGTCCAGGAAATAGCTGAGGAACGCTGGAACTAAAAGACAGTTGCTGCAAGAAAAACAAGGTCATGGATCTATGTTGAAACGTGTTGCTGGAGTTTGAAACGTGGAGATCCATGGAGTTTGGAGTTGAAACGTGGTGTTCGTAAGTTTTTTTTCACATCAAGTTTGCACGTATACGTGAAGTTTTTTCTCAAACCAACATATGTATGTGTGAAATGTGAAAAGGTTAAAACATTATATATGTTTTTATATTTATTATGAAACATATATAATTATATGTTGGAATTTTGAAAAGTATATTTTAAAAAGGAGCAAGAATTTTGAAAAGGGTATTTTAAAAGGAGGAAGGTCATTATTACTAAATTTTAAAGAGTAATAATTAAAGTTTTATTTTTAAGTGGAGTTTTTGTGTTTTGGGGTGTGAATATGATTGAAATGGAGATAGCAGTTACAGATATGGAGAAGTTGAGTGGGGCTAATTTTGCCCTATGGAAATCACAGATGGAGGATATACTGATTTTAAAAGATCAGTATTTGTCGATTAAGGGCACAACAAATAAACCCTCATCGATGACAAATGAAGAGTGGAATAAGCTAGATAGAAATGTGATTGCAACAATCCGCCAATATTTAACAAAGAATGTTTATTTCAATTTGTCCGAAGAAAAGACAGCAGAAGGATTATGGAAGAAGCTCCATGATCTATAGGAGAAGAACACATCATCAAACAAAGTGTTCTTGATGAAGAAGCTTTATAATCTCAAGATGAAAGAGGGTGCTTCAGTTCCTGAGCACTTGAATGCATTTAATATTATTACTAATCAACTTGCCTCTGTTAAAATCATTTTAGATGATGAAATTAGAGGCATTTTGCTAATGTGTTCTATGCCAGACAGCTCAGAAAATTTAATTGTAGCTATGAGCACTTCAGCAACTACAAGGACCATGAAGTTTGATGATGTCAGCAGTAGTCTAATGAATGAGGAGTTGTGGCGCAAGTCAATTGCGTAAAACCAGGGAGGAGAAGCTCTAGCTCTAGCTGATCGTGGTAGGAGAATGGATCGAGATCGGCAAGGGCGATCAAGATCGAGAGGCCGATCAAAATCAAGGAAAGGTAGAATCATCTTCTTTCATTGTGGAAAACTCGAGCACATGAAGAAAGAATGTCGATTCTGGAAGAAAGGACAAAAGGATCAAAGATTGTCCAGTACAAATCACAAGTCATCCAGCACAAATGAAGGTGAGACTACTGCTATAGCCACAAATGGTGATGTGTTGTTTACTATTTCAGTAGAGGATGCATGTGTATATACATCTAGCATTAGCTTTGATTGGATCCTTGACTCTGGGGCATCTCACCATGTAACCCCATAAAAAGATAGTTTTGTTTCATATAATCCTGGTGATTATGGTAGAGTGCATTTGGGGAATAATCATTTTTGCAGTATTGTTGGAGTGGGAGATGTCCAGATCAAGATGAAAGATGGACAAGATATATTGCTGAAATAGGTCAGGCATGTACCAGAAATGCGCATGAGTTTAATCTCTTTGGGATGACTAGATGATGAAGGCTATTCGACAAGCTTTGGAAAAGGAGGCTGGAAAATTAGCAAAGGTTTATTGGTCGTGGCCAAAGGACCCAAGACAGGAACATTATACACATTGAAGACACTAATAGGAAAATCAGATTTGGCTGCTATCACAAAAGAAGGAAATTCAGCAGATCTGTGGCATAAGCATTTGGGTCACATGAGCAAGAAGGGCTTAAAAATCCTTGTTGACAAAAATTTATTGCCAAGTTTGAAATCCTACAATCTTGATCTTTGTGAGCATTGTATATATGGTAGACAAAGAAGGGTTTCATTCCTTAGAGGTGGTCATGACAGAAAGAAAAATGTGTTAGAATTGGTACACTCAGATGTGTTTGGGCCTGTTAACTTCAAATCATTAGGAGGAGCATCATATTTTGTAACATTTATAGATGATGCATCTAGAAAGGTTTGGGCATATCCTGTGAAAAATAAAGTGAAGTGTTTGGAATATTTCAAAAATTCCATGTTGCTGTTGAAAGAGAGACTAACAAATTGCTGAAGTGTTTAAGAACAGATAATGGTGGAGAATATTGCTCAAATGAATTTAAGGGATATTGTAACAGGTTTGGCATAAAGCATGAGAAGACTGTGCCTGGTAATCCTCAATAGAATGGTGTCACAAAAAGGATGAATCGCACCATTATGGAAAAGGTGCGAAGTATGTTGTCCAATTCTGGTTTCGAGAAGAATTTTTGGGTTGAAGCAGTCAGGACCGCTTGCTACCTCATAAATAGATCTCCAACTACAACCTTGGATGGAAGTATCCCTAAATAAGTTTGGACTGGTAAGAATTTGAATTATTCTCACTTGAAAATATTTGGATGTGAAGCATTTGTACATATTCCCAAAGAAAATAGAACTAAGCTAGAGGATAAATCTATGAAATGCATTTTTTTGGGATATGCGGATGAAGATTTTGGTTATCGTCTATGGGATCCAGTCAATCATAAAATTATTAGAAGCAGGGATGTTATATTTAATGAGTTAGAAATGTTCAAGAGGATTGTAGGTGAGTTGGAGGTCAAGAAGGTTATTGATAGGTTTGAAGAGCAACAAGAAAACATACCACCAATACAAGAAAATGAACAACAAATTCAGGAGCATGAAGAAAAACAAGTGGAAAATAATGAACAACAAGAAGAAGGAATCTTGCAGGAACCTTTATAGGAGATTCAACCTTATAATGCACCACCACAGTTGGTTCGCAAATCTTCTAGGCCTCATACGCCTTCACAAAGGTATCCTCCTTCAAACTATATTTTGTTGACTAATGAAGGTGAACCAAATTATTTTCAAGAAGCTTGTAAAGTCGAGCACAGTAAAGAATGGAAGAAAGCAATGGAAGAAGAAATGAACTCTTTGCAGGAAAATAAAACTTTGGAGTTGGTAAACCTCCCAAAAGGTAGAAAGGCTCTACAAAACAAATGGGTGTATAGGATTAAGCATGAAGGTGGCGAAAAGAAGGAGAGGTATAAAGCAAGGCTGGTGGTGAAAGGTTTTGCCCAAAAGAAGGTATTGACATCACTGAAATTTGGCTTCACACTTAACAATTGTCTCCTCCCTTTCCCATTAATGATTGATCTCTAGCAGCCACCACAGTCTCTTGATCGATTCAATCTATAAGTGTGCTCCTGCGGATTTCTTGTATATATAAAATAATAGGAGAGGGTCAAGTGTGTGGGGATTTCTTAGTCCTTTCCTTGTACACATTAAACTTATATACGCGACACACATCTATCATTGGCACGCTGCACATATCTTCTCAACGACAACTTGCTCATGGACCATGAATGGATATTTTCTTGTGAGCTGTCAAGTGCCATCGAGATTCGACAAACAAAAAAATGGATGCTTACAGAGAATTTATTCACTCTATAACTCACTATCCACAGGTCAACTCTAGCGAAGATATCTACTCGAGTTCACCAAGACTAGGCTCATTCACCTAGTCAAAAATCTCTAACAAGTGTCGGCTTTTCAACAACACCAAAAGATCTCAAACAGATCTCCAAATTCACACTCGCATTGTCTCAAATATTCAACAAAGAACAATTTGGAACTCATCTTTACAGAGAAAATCTCTTCCCTGTCAACCTTGAGTTGGTAATATCGCAGCAACACAGACACTTAACAATCCGATGGATAAATATAAAGGAAATACACCCAAAATAAATACATATACTGTGATTTCCCTCGGCCCAAGAGGAGCCAAGGCCGAGGCACAAACGAGCTTTGATACTAATTTAAAATGCTGATCACTGCATTAAATTAATCAAATAATGTTACATATAAATATATGTAGTGTAGTCTCAAGATAAGTAGATTATCTTGGACACACAATCACTTGGTTGAGAGAATATCTCAACCAAACATCAATTTAGGAAAAATCTAGATCTAAACATCTCCTAAGGAATAGGAACATACTCCTTTACATAAAAAGAATCACAACTGAGACAAATAGGAATTATATTTTCCAAGTATAACAACCAATAAATGAGATCGACAACTTTCTCATGTGGTATGCTAACAATTAGCAAACAATAAACATGTCTCCACAAGTTTCTTATGTGGTTTGGTAATACTTAGAAAAAAATAAACAACTCTTATATAATTCCAAAATAATTATTAACAACCTAATTAATCATGTCTAATTTGACCTAATCTAAAATAATGAAACAAAATTTGTTTAAGAGTGTCAGCTTGAGTTTCCAATCAGCTAAATGTTTCGTAGGCTCATGGTTCTGGTGTTGACTCATGGTTGCAAGAGTTGCAGAACAACAGTTATAAAAGTGAGTTGCAACACCATAGTGCAAGAGAAAGCTCTAATGGATTATGGTTTCAATGTCTACTTGTAGTTCTAAAAGTTGCAACAACAAATTGTGGCATCAGAGTTGTGGCCGCAAGTTATATCTTTAGAGTTGTGGCACTAGAGTTCCAACACTAAAGTTGCAACAAAGAATTGTGACACCATATTTACAACAGGAGTTGCAACACAAGAGTTACAACACCGAATTTTTAGCAAATGAGTAATAACAATTGTGACAAAGAAACATTTTAATGGCAGAAGTGTCCTCAGACACGTAATTTTATTAATCAGAAAAAAGCAATTACATAATTGATTTTGCAAGAGTTTACACCCGAACAATCAAACACTCTTGCAATGAGCTATTTATAAGCTCCATGTCCTAACTACCTCTAATTATGGATCACTTATTAAATAACAAGTGTCCATTTACAATAAATGCTATTCAAACCAACTAGCTAACTAATCTCCTATAATAGAGCCTAAGATACGACACATTTGGAGAGTCATATCTAGTTACAACAATATGCTAATTCTAAAAGTCTCCATTAAATAATTAAACATTCTAGAATAATAATTATTAATTTAATATCTTAAATTAATAATTATTTTATTCTAATTTTATAACCTATGATAAAATTTGTATTTTTGGATCATCTAACATTCCCCCCTATGATCCAAAGATACATTACAACAGATACCAAGTTCATCCCTCAACTTAGTAAATTTTATTCTGCCAATCGGTTTTGTGAAAATGTCGGAGATCTGATCTTCGGAAGGACAATAAACTGGTTTGAGGACATCTTTGGCAATGACAGACCTGATATGATGATACTTGGTGTCCACATGCTTTGTCTTTGAATGAAAAACTGGGTTCTTGGCAAGTTTGATGGCTGACTGGCTGTCAATGAACAATGATGTAGCTTCTGCCTGAGAAATGCCCAAGTCCTGCAAAATTCGGTGCAACCAAACAATTTCACATGCTGCTTCCCATGTTGAAATGTACTCTGCTTCTGCTGAAGAAGTGGCCACTGTAGCTTGTTTTTTACAACTCCAAGATACTACTGCTGACCCCATATTCATTAAATAACCTGATGTTGATGCTAGATCATCAATACTCCCAGCAAAGTCGGCATCAGAATATCCACCAAGTACAAAATTTTTAGTCTTTGTGTAAAGAAGACCAAAATCTTTTGTTCCTTGGATATATCAAAGAACTCTTTTGGCTGCATTCCAGTGGTTGTCTCGTGGTTCCTGCATAAAACGTGAAAGAATACTGACTGCATAAGATAGATCAGGACAAGTATTTGTCAAATAAATCAAGCTGCCAATCAACTGTTTGTAAGTTGTACTATCCACCTTTTCCCCCCCTTCAAATTTTGGAAGTTTCAAGTTTTGCTCCATGGGGGTGAGAACGGGCTTGCAATCTTGCATGCCAAATCGCTGAAGAATCTCTGCAGCATACTTACTCTGAGAAATGAAAATATGATGTGGACGTTGGAAGACTTCAACTCCAAGATAGTAGTGAAGTAATCCCAAATCTGTCATCTTAAAACCTGCATGTAACTCCTTTTTTACCTGTGCAATATGATCATCATGATTGCCAGTGATGATCAAATCATCTACATACATAACAAGAATTACCAGATATTTGCTCTGTTGTCACACATACAAAGTATCATCATATTCACTTCGTTGAAAACCAACTTTCTTAAGGTAATCATCCAACTTTGCATACCAGGCTCGAGGATCTTGTTTTAACCCATATAAAGCCTTGATCAATTTGCAGACTTTATGTTCTTGTCCTTCCATTTCAAAACTTGGTGGTTGGGTCATATACACTGCCTCCTGTAAATCCCCGTTGAGAAAAGCACTTTTCACATCCATTTGATGAACTTTCCATCCTTTTTGAGCGGCTAATGCAAGTGTTAATCGGATGGTGTTCCATTTAGCTGTTGGAGCAAAAGTTTCTTCATAATCAATGCCTTCCTGCTGCGCAAAACCCTTTGCGACAAGTCATGCTTTATACTTTTCAAGTTCACCCTTCTGATTATACTTAATTCTGTAAACCCATTTGCACCCTATGGGTTTAACATTTGCTGGACAATCAACAAGTTTCCAAGTGTTGTTATCAATTACTGCTTGATATTCTCCAATCATAGCCTGTTGCCATTCTTTATGTTTTACTGCCTCTTTGTATGTGGAAGGTTCAGTAAAATCATTTGCTATCAAGACAAAATTGCCTTCACTTCTATGTGCCCTTCTGGTGCCAGTTTTATTCTGTTCATCAGGCTTAACATCTTTCAAAAGTTGAACTGCCCATTTCGGAAGTTGGTGCTCACTTGTTTGCGCTTCTGTAAAGTCCCCATCATTGTAAAGAGGATTAATATAAACTGATGTTCGTCGTTCAGGTGAAGAATGTGGAGAATCACTGTCAGAAGAACTACTGCTACTTGGAGATGCGGATGAACTGCTAGAAGACCCAGATGATGTTGTTGATGTAGATGGACTGGATGACTCATCTTCAGAGGAAGGAAAATCAAGTTCATACCAATTTGGTGAAGTTGGTTGACTTTTCATTTTTCCATTTCTTTTACTTCCCTTAGTTTCTAATTTGTGAAGAATATTTTCAATTTCTTTAGCACTCTTACTCTCTGTTTCATCAAAAATGACATCCCTGCTCACAATGAATTTTCCATTGGTCAGAAGACGATACCCTTTCTTCTCATCAGATAGCCAATCATTGTGCATTTTAAACTTCTTGAGTCAAGCTTAGTTCGTTTTTCTTTCGGAACTAAGGCATAACATACTGACCCAAAAACTCTAAGATGTTTAACTCGAGGTTTGAAACCAAACCAAGCTTCATAAGGTGTGATTCCGTCTAAAGAAGCAGTTGGAGATCTGTTTCTTAAGTAGACAGCTGTATGTATTGCTTCCGCCCAATATGTTGGACTTAACCTCTTGAATGTTAACATGGATCTCACCATTCCTAACAAAGTGCGATTCATTCTTTCGACTACTCCATTTTGTTGTGGAGTGTAAACATTAGTGAGATGTCGTCTTATGCCATTTTCAGTGCAATAAGTTTTGAATTCATTTGAAGTGAATTCTCCCCCATTATCCATCCTGAGAGTACCTATCTTTTCTTTGACTTCATTTTCAACAAGTTGGCGAAAAATTTTAAACTTATCAAATGCTTCTGACTTGTTCTTCAAGAAGTAAACCCAAGTCATTCTGCTGAAATCATCAATGAAAAGTAAGAAATATTTGCAACCACCAAATGAAGTTTGTAGTGGACCACAAACATCACTGTGAACTAGTTGTAGCCGCCTGTTTGCACGCCATGAACTTGTTGGAAAACTTTCTCAATTTTGTTTGCCATAAATGCAAGCTTCACATTTTGCATTTTCCCTTTTGAATGTGGGAAGTCCTTTAATCATTCCTTGTTTCTGCAATTGAGAAATACTCTCAAAATTCAAATGTCCATATCTTACATGCCATAGTCTTATAGCTGAAATACCTATAGTCACTGCCCCTGCAAAATCAGAATGCCTTGGAATAACTGTCCCTTTCATCTGTAACAGTTTTCCATCTTCATAACCTGTCATGACTTCTTTCAAGTTCTGTTTCACTGAATTAATCTTCACTAAACCATCTTCCATAATCACCTGATGTCCTGCTTGTCGAATCGTGACTAAAGAGAGCAAAGTTTTCTTGAAACTGGGTACATACCATACATTGGAAATCATTTTTTCTCCAATGTCAGGGACAAAAACTTTTACTACTCCTTTTCCATAAGGAGTATGTTTTGTATCATCAGCAAGAAAAATTGAATTAAGTTGGCATTCTTGAAAATTCCAGAAAAAATCACGTCGACAAGTCATGTGCTGAGTTGCCCCGGAATCCAAGATCCAGGCATCTTCATAGTCACTTCTAAGACGAGATGAAATTTGTGATGCTAGTGAGGAAGTAAAAACATATTCTGAGTTATCTTCATCTTGATCATTTGCAAATTGTGTTGAATGCTGCTGAAACTTGGGAATTTTATTAAGTGAAGTTCGACAATCTTCAGCATAATGGCCAACTTTGTTGCATCTTCAACACACAATTTGACTTAAGTCTCTTCCTCTTCCTGAAGATTGTCCTCTGCCTCTGCTTTGACCTCTATTTTGAGATTGTCCTCTACCTTGACTATTATATCCTTGTCCTTGAAAATTGCCTCTTCCTTGGTTGTTTCCTCTACCTTGAAAATTATTTCTTCCTCCTCTGTTAAAATTGTTGCCTCTGCTTTGGCTTCGACCTCGATTATGTGCTGCTTGATTCTGATTCCATCTGCCTCTTCCTCAAGAACTATCTGCTGATGACTTACTTGTGCTGGCTTCTGTGAGAAAAACATCTTCACCAACTTTCTTCTTCTTCCCAAAAGTTTTATCATGTTGACTTAACATTTCACAAAGTTCATCAAACTTTAGTTTTTCTAATTTCCCAGTTACTTGTAAAGTCTCTAAAAAATGCGTATAGGAAGAAGGAAGCCCAACAATTACAATTGTGACCATAAAGCTATCATCAATTGCGGGAAAACCAGCATTAATAATTTCCTGCTTAATATTCTTAAGTCTGGAGAGATATTCAAGAATATCACCATCTTCAGTTAATTTTTGTTGCAACAATTTTAACTGTAGATCAACCTTCTTTGATTCAGGCTGAGTATCAAAGAGGTCTTTAAAAGTTTTCAAGGCAGTCCATGCATCTGTGGCATTTTCTATATGAACATACATTTCATCATTCACAGACGATTTAATAAGAGCTAAGGCTTTAGCATTCTTGATTTCCCATTTTGCTAGTGCATCTGCATCTGTGGGTTTATTCGGCTTTACATCTCCATCACATATTCCTTGCCATAATTCATTATAAATGAGTGTGCTTTCAATAAGACGATGCCACGTTTTATAAGATTTGGTGCCTTCAAGTTTGTCAGAATCAGAAAATAAGTTAATAAACTTAGACATTTTTAGCGTTGAAGAGACGCACCAAGAAGCAGAACAGAAAGTACAAGATAGTCAGCACAACACACCACGCAAAAAACACAATCTATCAGGGCTTGGCCTTGACCCTCGAATAGTCGTCAAAACAGGAGAATATTGACTGAGCTTTGCGCTTTGCTCTAGTCAATTTCTCAAATTTTTACAGGGCAACTTTCAAAATTTGACTTTTTACAATGGTGCTTTTGCACAATCTGGTAAAAAAAAAAAACTTTCAGATAGGAAAACAATTTGACAGATCCGTCCAACGCCTGTGATAATTGCTGTCACGGAATTGAGACAACAATGTGCAATGACATCCTCTGCAGTTGACTTAGAGCCAAAGCCGCTAGGTCCTGCAGCTCCAATCAAATATTTGATTGTGTCCCGCATCTTCTTTGATCAATTCAGTTAGGCGTGCTTGTGAATCGATCCTTTGCCCTCGCGGAGGATGGAAACCAAAGGCAGGATCAACAGCAAATCAGAACTCCTTCAAGACAAGTGAAGGCGGGACTGAGTAGATACTACATCAGGAGTCGTATTTATAGTAATCGAGTTCCAGAACAATGATTTCTGCTCCCGGGGTCTCTCTCTGTATCCGGGCTTTGACATCCATGGCCAATTTTTCATTTCTGGCTGGAATTATAATCCGTGCTCCTCGTTTAGCCAACGCTCTCGCAGTCTCGGCACCAATATCAGAAGTATTAATGAAAAACAGAATATGATGGAAAGAGTCAAGAGGGAGCTGGAAGCTTTGACGTACAAACCATTGAAAGAATCTTATGATGCTCCTGTCAAAACATGCTTTGAGGTGCAGAGAAAGAAGCGAAAAATAATGGAACAGAAGGACAAGGATGTATCAAACCGGACATACATGCCTTATGAAATTGATACGACTTTTTATAAGAAAACATTGATATTCAAACTATCAGCAATGTATTTTTAATCAATCCGTCATTAATTTCTCCATAGCCATTATTCGATGATCAATCGGCTCTGCGTGACTAAGTGTGAAGGCTGAGCAGAAGCAAATTTTTTATAATAAAAAAAATGAATTTTAGATTTTTAAAAAATCTAAAATCAATGATAAAATTTATTTTCCTTTTAAACAAAACTGTACAATTTCCATACCAATGATTTGCTGGCCAACTAAATGGAGTTTTCCAGGACTTTGTTGAGTTGGAATCTCCTCAAATCCACTGCAGCATTACTGGAGCTCTGATACCACAATAATGGCAGAAGTGTCCTCAGACACGTAATTTTATTAATCAGAAAAAAACAATTACATAATTGATTTTGCAAGAGTTTACACCCGAACAACCAAACACTCTTGCAATGAGCTATTTATAAGCTCCATGTCCTAACTACCTCTAATTATGGATCACTTATTAAATAACAAGTGTCCATTTACAATAAATGCTATTCAAACCAACTAGCTAACTAATCTCCTATAATAGAGCCTAAGATACGACACATTTGGAGAGTCATATCTAGTTACAACAATATGCTAATTCTAAAAGTCTCCATTAAATAATTAAACATTCTAGAATAATAATTATTAATTTAATATCTTAAATTAATAATTATTTTATTCTAATTTTATAACCTATGATAAAATTTGTATTTTTGGATCATCTAACACATTTTATGGAAACATTACAACTTGTACAACAACATTTTTAACACTTTCATATTAACTCAAATATAAATACAAATATGATATTTTTCCAATTTTTAATCATAAATTCATGTAAAATACTAATGAAATGCAATGGAAAACACTTTATGTCTAAATACCACATATAAGCATTAGAATGGACTAATATGGGGTCATAGGAAAGCGAAGTGGAATGAAGAATAAGGAAAATAAGAAGTAAAAGAAACCAATTATGGGCCCTTCAAGTGGATAGAGGATTTAACACTAACTAGAATAATGTTGGATGTTGACTAGCCGAAGAATTATGATTTTTATCAATGCAAGAATAGTACGAGATGAGGGGGACATTATCTTAGAGTACAAGATGAGGGTGATATTATCTTAGAGAAGCAAGTGCTAAGGGGCATAACCAATCAAGTCATTACCTTAAAACAATACCAAGAAATTTTCTTCCAAAACATCACATAGGTTTCTTAATTGTTGAATAAGTGCTCATGTTAAAGGTCCTCGTAATTTTGACCTCTCCTTTATCAATTAAAGAATCCATAAAAGAAGAAAAAACTCTTTAGCAATTAAAGAATCCATAAAAGAAGAAAACAATCTTTAGGCATCATACTCAGCATGTTCTTATAGTTTTCAATATGACCATGTTCTATGATAGTCATAAAAGGTATGCCCTGGATTCCACTAAAAATAAGGCTATGGAAAGAATTCTATGAAAATTAGAGACACTACAAGGATCTAAAAGACCAACATGGCCCATCTACATGCTCTATCTAAGGGTGGGAGCGGTTTCCTTCTTATATGCATCCAAACAACAACGGTTCAGATTATTTAGTGGCCAAATCCAACTATCTCACGACAGTATCTTGAGTATCTATCTAACTATGGGTGAGGAACCCTCCCTCATACCCTACAACAATTGTTTATATCATTAAGTGCATTGATCCAACTAACTCACCAGTTGGTTCAAACCACTTAGTTTCAACTATATGAAGTATTAGTATTCTCTTTTTTCTAGCTCTGTGAGCATTATTTCCATTATGTTCATAACACAAAGTTTCCATGAATAATGTGCAAACATAATTCTCATGATTATGATATTCTATTAGTTTTATTAGTTTTCGTGAATTACCCTAACATATTTCTAACATGCTCATAATAATTAACTTGAAATAATAAGAAATCTCCATACTATGGGGTTTGTAACATACAACAATATTCCTCAATCTCCCTAGCAGAGTAGTTGGGTTAGAAATGGAGACGTAGTCCTTCACTATAATATTATTTGGCTAAATCTATTGTTAGTTCATTGATGGATTGATTTCATAAAGTCTCTCGTGAACATAATGAACACATTGAATTCTCCTCAATGGGGATTCCCGAGAGTAGTTGGGTTAGAAATGGAGACATAGTCCTTCACTATAATATTATTTGGCTAAATCTATTGTTATTTCATTGATGGAGTGATTTCATAAAGTCTCTCGTGAACCTAATGAACACATTGAATTCTCCTCAATGGGGATTCCCGAGATTAATAACATAGTAGCCATGGCCTAAGGAAAACACTAGATTATGTTATTATCTAAAATGTACATAGATGCATAGGTTGATATCTTAGAAATCCTAGAAAACACGTGTAAAGGGCATGCAAAACTTGGTTTCTTAACATGAGCATGAAAGGGCACTTAAAATTGGTTTTATGACGAAAGTAAAAAAGGACTAACCACATCAAGAAATACTGGAAAAAGAATATGTAAATGGCATGCAAAAGCTTGGTCTCATAACATAAATATTAAAGGGCAAAGAAAATAAATCTTCTAACAAAGTAAAAATGGAAAACCATATGAATAAGATAGCCAAAAAAAAAAAAAAACTTTATAAAAAAAATATTGTTAATTTATTTAAAAAAGAAAATTATAAATTAAAATCTTATTTATATTAAAAGATAAAACCTGTAAATGTGTGATTAGTAAATATTTTAAAAAATGAAAATTTGAATAAAGTAATATTATTAAAACAAAATAATTATAAATGTTAACCCTTATATATATTAATTTTGGACATCTCACATATTTATTAGAATTGCCCATTAAAAATGTAAAATCTGCACAATCCCAACCCCAGAATTTTTCATATATTTATGCACTGAAAAAATTTCAATACAAAAATGCATTTCCTAACAAAATATCTAAAACATACTATAATTAAAATATTTCTATTGAAACTTTCATTTAAAATATATTGAAATGTGTGCCACTAATGTGAATTAAAAGGTCAGATACATAATGGTTGAGCAAGTAAAAGTTCAACCTATAATATTTAGTGCAATGTTTTTTCATGTAACGAGCCTATATCCATTTTAACTCTAGATGTATCAAGCGTCAAGAGGAATCAAATCTCTCGAGGTGAAAACCTTCTTTTTGAGTGAAAAACTTGAGGAAAGGTTTGCACCTCAAGAGATTTGATCCCTCTTGGCACTTGATAGATCCAGAGTTAAGATAGATCTATGTTGGTTTCATTCGTGTGCGGCCAAGGAAAATCTATCGAAGATATGATTAATTTTATCAATAATATGTAAATACATCTAATATTAATATTTTAAATATGCTAAATATGTCTCAGATTAATCTGGTCATTTTAATTTTAAATTTGCTTAGTTACCTCACTTTGTTGAGATGACAAATATTGTTAATAAATTTAATTGTGAAAAATGATGAAATAAAAATTTTGAATGCAAAGTGACAATGTAATAATGTTGAATGATAGAAAATGTGAATAATAAGAATGTAGTCAATTACAAATAGTCTTGATTGTGATTAATCTCAAACTATTTTCTTCTACTATTCTTATTATCGCCCTTGTTACTTTTGTCATCTTTTCATATCAATTATATGAAAAGAACAATTGAAATCATAAACCATTTAAATCTTTAGATCTATTTATTGTAGTAAACATCATAAGTTGTTTCTCTTACTCTCCAATATTAATATGTTGAATTATTATAACACAAAAATCAATGTACATTGTCAATAATATTTTGTGCTTACACTGAAATCAATGCACAATGTTAATCCAACCACTTTAAAATTAATGTACCATCATACATCCCATTACATTAAATTAGAAATCAACATCTACGCTAAAATCAATGCATCTAATGCAAATAATCAAATAATATTAGAAAATGGGATTAGAAATCAACATCTATACTCAAATCAATGCATCTAGTGCAAGTAAGAAAATAGGATTAGAAACCAACATCTACACTAAAATCAATGCATCTAGTGAAAGCAATCAAATAGGATTAGAAATCATCTACATTGAAATCAATTCATTTAGTGCAAGAAATCAAATATTATTAGAAATGGAGTAGTCTACCCAGGCGGAAGAATGGCCCGGTTTCCGTCGCCGCTCGGAAAA
Source organism: Pinus tabuliformis (assembly GCA_031772625.1). Taxonomy (NCBI): domain Eukaryota; kingdom Viridiplantae; phylum Streptophyta; class Pinopsida; order Pinales; family Pinaceae; genus Pinus; species Pinus tabuliformis. The sequence goes on from CM062817.1 coordinate 1,869,644,747, forward strand.
ACCTCCGGCTCCGGCCACCGGAAATTCCTCAGCCTAGCTCCGCCACCCTCCGCGAGCTCCGCCATCCTATGCATTTAATGACGACGTCCCTCCGCATTTAATGAAAACATCTGACAGGGGTTCCATCGCGTCTTGCCGCCATTCACACCTCAATTCGAATTTGGAATTTGGGAATTAACCGCTGGCTGCATTCCCCTGCAGCTCATCACCATCACCAAGTCACCACAACAAGCAGAAACCAAAACCCTCTAGCATTAAGCAGAATCTCCGAGTTGAATGATGACAAACTGTAAGGGAGGTTACCAAGCCCGCAGTGAAACCATGGCTCCATAAGACCCTTAATCATGATGAAGGGCGAGGTAACATTACCAACCTGCAATGACATTTCCCAAAACCGCCAAGGAAACTGGAAGGAGGAATGAAACGAACTACACGAATGAGTTCGAAGAGGGAAAAGTAACCCACCAGTTTGAAAACGAAAGAAGGGAACGTCGGACTGCAAGGAAAGGCAAACCAGGGGTCACATATTGACATGCTTCAGTTCGGGATACTGTATGATGCATAGATCAGTTTTCATTAGTGTTCCAAATGCTCAAGAAACAATGTTTAACATCATAGTTTTTCAAGGTTACTATCTAATCAAAACAAGGTGTCAACTTGTCATGAATAGGCTTAGAAACTGCACTGAAACAATCAATAAAAAGATGAATTCTTCAGACTTGTTTCCTGAGGAAACCCTAGACCAAGCAACCTACAGAATTAGAGTTTGATTTCATTTTGTTACAGGTCTGATTACAGTTGAAGGAGCGAGGTCCTAGTATTCTTTAAAAAAAAGGTGTTTACATTGAAAAGTTTTCCAGTATTTTGTTTCTGAGCTGAAACTAGGTTGTCTTGAATCGAATGTCCTAGAGCTCTGTCTCTCTGGGCGGGCTATATATAAATGTATTTGGTTGGATATAGGCTACCATCATTGACATATTTGCGTTATCCAATACACCAACGAGTCAACCAAACGAGATTACATCCTAGAGAGTCAGCAGATCTTTCAAACTCTAAAGGATAACCTTAAAACGCTTCAAGCTACGATGAAATGAAGGGGAGACCAGCATTGATCCGAACTAGAATTTGCAATCAGAGATCCTTATGAACAGACCACTTTTATGAAAAAGGTATGTAAGAAACTATCTTCTGAGTGTTATGGTCCCTTCGCAATCCTTCAGCAAGTTGAATGAGTAGCCTATTCTCTACAATTACTAGCAAGCGTCAAGGTACATAACCCATTCCATGTTTTTAATTTAAAGAAGGAAATTGCAGAGGATTTGATAGTTTCATAAGATTTACCTCCCCTTGATGAGGAAGGAAAATTGATCCTGATAGATGAGCATATCCTGGTTTCCAAAGATGAAAGGTTAAGAAACAGGGTTCTTAAAAATATCTGGTGCAGTGCAAAGATCTGCCCATTGAAGATGCCCCTTGGAAGGAACCTAACAGCTGCCAACATCCTTCATTGGTTACATTGGTGCAAACACATTCAAGAGAGCCAGACTTCCAATGAGCTCAATTCGTCTCACAAGCAAAACCAGAGCCAAATAAATGGTAATTTGAATTTACTGATGAAATTTCATGGTATGACATGTTAGTCAGAGGACTTTGTTTTCGTCGATTTAGAGGATTTTGTTAGCCAGCTCATCCAAGAAGTTCAAACCTCTTGTCTGAAATAAAAAATAATAGTTTTTGGTCAAATTAAAGCTAGAATTTAGTTTGTGGTTCTAGAATCGAACATAGCTGCATGCATTCAAAAACAAGGGTTTCTCTAAAATTAAATCTAGAGGTCTGGAACTTGAATCCAATGTAGTTGCAAGAGTTCAAAAACAAGACTTTTCCTAAACCTAGAGCTAGAATTATGGAGCTTGAATGCAACGTCGTACTTATGGCTCTCACCTCGTTTCTTGACAACAACTGTGTTATACAGAAAAAATTTGGTCTAGCTGAACAAACACTATATTCATTCAAGATTAGTTTGTCTTTACATTTGGGAGGTGAGTGGCTCACCTGAAAGCTTTGGTTATTCTGTTTATTTATTGTGTATGTGATTGGAAGTTTAGTCTTAAATTTCTTCAATTTTTCGCTCTAAATTGTCTTCCCAAGCTTTTTAGTTCATAATCAAGTACTCAGCATTCCATCTTTCCTATGAGATTTTAAGGAAAATATATTGCGTGAATGTTTGCTGGATGGATGCTTTGTTTGTCCAACTCAGTTAGAAAAAAAAAAAAAGTAGATCTGAAAAGGTTTGAAAAGACAATGTAGTTTAACTTTGGACTATTAAGGTTTGAAAACACACTGTAGTTTAACTTTGGACTATTAAGTGCACAACCGCAAATGATACTTCCCTTCATCCCGTGGAAACTATCTAAATAAAGGATAAAATTAGACAGTAACCTGATACTGATTCTCATACAAACATCCCTGACAACCTTGAGACTTAGTTCAATCTCTAAAAGGGATCATCATTCTAAATTTAACACATCGGAAAATGGAAAAGGGTGATGCCAATGAAAATTTTCATTGATCTTATACAGGCTAACGATGTTCATTCATTTATAGGTCAGTGGAGAGGTGACCATATTTCTTTAGTGCAGATGATAAGCTTAATCTGAAAATGAGGAACCCTTTCATGCAATACAAAGCATTCTCTACTTTTTCATAAATTTTCAATCTCATCTAGTGTTCTGATTTTCTACAGAAGGAACGTTTATGGTTATACTAATGTATAATAGTTCCGACACTGTTTTCAGTTCCTAACATAAACTATTAAGAGGCGTTGGTTTTACAGCCTTCCCTTGTCAGTCTGTTCTGCCTAGACACTTGCAATAATGTTTGTTAAAGTCCTATAGCAGTGGCGTAACTTGTACTTAACTGTAATTTCAGGAAAAGGACATAGCTGCAGCTGCAGGGAAGCTTGCAGAGTGCCAGGAAACTATACTTGTTCTTAGTAAGCAGTTGAAGGCCCTTGCTTGCCCAGTGGACACCATGGAATTTCCATACGAGGCAGAAAAGGTATAGTCAAGAAAAGGTACATCTTTCACTCTAGTGTGAGATCTGTTTTGCTAATAAGAACCAGTTGAGACTAGAGATTCAAAGCATGCTGAAAAGAGCCTGACAAATTGTCAATTTTTCTATGGCAGAGAGCTGAAAGGGACCAAAGATATGAACTGGATGCTCCTTGGAGTCCACATAGCCAAAGTGCTTCATGGGCATCAGAACCTGAGAATATCAGCACAGCAAATGGCAGAGTACGTGCTAGTGAGTGGACTAGTGAATCTGGGCTTGCTGCTTCTGATCTATATAAAGTGAACGTACCAGATTCACCAATTGTAGATTATTTGGATGGACGTTTAACAATGCATACCTACTCTGATACGGAAGAAAGCTCGCCAGCAGGGTCTCCAATGAAATCTACACAACAGAGAAACAAGTTCACATGTTTCTCATAAGGAATTAAACATATGGAGGGGAGTCACCTACATCATCTTCATCATCTTCTTTAGCATCTACTTTCTTTTCAAAGTCACGGGAGTAGCTTATGTAAGCACTTTCATGTGCTAGAAGAAGTCACTAAATGGATAAGCAAGGAATTGGGAAAATTACAGCCCATTTTGCCAGCAAAGAGCATAAATATCACTTTAATTCATTCTAGCATGCCTTGTGATGTGGCTATTGAGCGGCAATAGCCTTGCAATTAGAATGCCTGTTACCAGGAACTTCAATATTGTTACATTCAGTTTTGTATATTTACAGCTTTGGAATATAGCCTTCGTTTATATTGAAAACTTGTGGCCATTAATATACTGCTAACTAAACTTGATTTGTAGTTGTAGTTAGTTTGGAAGTTTAATCGAGTACTTGTGAAGAAAGAGTGAATTACCCGCCGGTTAGTTATATCGGTTATGGTTCCAAATAATGGTCATCATTATACCGTTTCCATGTATGTTGACTTTCTATATTAATGATTTGTTGATAAAAACAAAACTGAAGTGGATAATTTGATGTGGATTTTGGATAAAACGGTAGTGGGTGGATTTTTAGGAATAGTTCGATGTTGATTCTGTTAGAATAATCAAAGTTTGGAACAGTGCTTGTTTATGCCATTTTAAATGGGTTTGAAAGCTTTTGCCTGTATCAAATTGTGCATGATTTTCAGGAGCTGCATTTGCAGGGAAATATTGTGACAAGTGAGCGAGTTAATCACTGGGTGTGAATCTTTGAATATTATAAAAAATATATGAACCTCAAAGGATCTGATTTTTCTTTGTTCTTCGTTTATTTCTCTTAGTGCTTGATTAATTGAAGTTTAAAACAAGTTTGTTCACCTTTAATTCTCAGTGTTTCCAATCAAGCTGCAATACCAGATTAAATTAAAAATGCAGCAGATGAAATAAAACAAATCTAAATTAATGGTAGATCTCTTACTAGAAATGGGTGTGATTCTTTGAGTATTATAAAAAATATTTGAACATCAAAGGATCTGAATTTTCTTGGTTCTTCGTTTATTTCTCTTATGCTTTGATTGATTGAGGTTTAACTAGTTTATAAGTTTGTTCATTCTCGGTGTTTCCATTTAAGCTGCAATACCAGATTCAAAATATAAAAATGCAGCAGATTAAATAAATTAAATTTAAATCAAGGGTAGATCTCTTATTAGAAATGTGTGTGAATCTTTGAATATTATACAAAACATACGAACCTCAAAGGATCTGTTTTTTCTAGGTTCTTCGTTTATTTCTCTTAGTGCTTGATTTATTGAAGTTTAACTAGTTTATAAGTTAGTTCATCTTTAATTCTCAGTGTTTCCAACTAAGCTGTAATACTAGATTCAAAATATAAAAACGTTTATTTCTCTTAGTGTTTGATTGATTGAAGTTTAACTAGTTTATAAGTTTACCTTTAATTCTCAGTGTTTCCAACTAAGCTGTAATACTAGATTCAAAATATAAAAATGCAGCAGATAAATTAATTAAATCTAAATTAATCGTAGATCTCTTCCTAGAAATTGGTAAGAAGATGGGAAAATCAAATCTAAATTAGATCTTACTGAAAATCCGGTAAGAAGTTGCGAAATTGATGGACATTGCAAAATCTATCAGAAAAGAAATGTTAGAATCTGTTACCCTTACCTACATATACAGAAATGGCACATACGAATAAATCCCGATTACCCAATAAACTCTGTTTTAATGGCAAGTGAAAATATTCAATTTTCTGGTGCGCTTAGCGCAAAGAAAAATGGTGGAAACCCACCTTCTCAAACCCCTTCCTTTCGTTTTGAAGATGAATTTAAAACGGTTAGCCTTTCAGTAGTAAAGTGGAATGTCCATTGTGTCATGACATTTTTCATGGACTCGTGGGTTTTCTGAAATTATTGCGATGTTTTCTTGTCAAAAACAAATTTTATTTCTTAAAGCGATATTATTGCAACTTTACTCACATTGAGATATATTCATATTGTGATGCATCTGGTAATATCTCGATGTCCTCAACACCATAAAATAATGTGTTGTCAGAAATTGAGGTTCAAGTTTGCATGCCTGACTGCTTCTGAGATAAGCATTAATTTTGTGTTTTCAGAAATTGAGATTCAAGTTTGTATGCCTGGCTGTGTCTGAGATCAGCATGCTTTGTGATCTTAGAAATTGAGGGCACTTGAAGCAAGCTTTATGATATGAAAAATTGAAGGGACTTATTGCCCATTTGTAAATTGTGAAGGGAAAACACATGAAAAATCTAAGGGGCTTATAGTCCATTTGTAAATTGTGACGGGAAAACCTATAGTGGCCTGTATTGTCAATTCCATAAAATTGTTGAAGTCAATATAAAAACCTGTTGAGACACTTTTATGAAGAAATTTTTGTCGAACGTGTTGTTTGAATTGCTGTGTGTAATTACTGTTCTTAGAGTTGTTGCCTCATTGGAATTTCAGAGCCTTTGTGCTCTCTTGTTTATGCTCGTGGTGATAGCAATCTGCAGGGGTCTAAGGTCTGCTTTGCATCATATCAGCGTGTATCATGTAAAGGCCAACCTAGTTGCTTATCCTAGAAATTGTTGGTATGATTGGCAATTTTCTGTACTTTAAAGGTTGGAATTCTCTCTCTCATGTTGAAAGTTATTTTATTGCTTTTGTGGAATACTGGCTACTGAGTGGGAGGAGGATTCATTAGGGGACATGTACCTTTCAAACTGGACATTTTACTGCAGGTCCTCTTAGTTGGCATAATCTAAGGATTAACTAAATCACCACCACTTTGCTGGCATTTGGTGATTTGATAGAATTGGATTTCTGAATTAAAATGTTCATATTGTAGTTTCAAACATCTCGGTTAGTTCAAAATCCATAGAAATCCGGGTTTAACCTGGATTGTAGATATTCTGAAACTCAGAAAATAGATTTATATCTGTTATTATTGTATGTTGTATAATATAAGAATACGCCCAATATCATATAACAATGTTATTTTATTGTTTTTGTGGAATACTGGCTACTTAGAGTGAGAGGAGGATTCATTAGGGGACATGCACCTTTAAAACTGGACATTTTACTGCAGGCCCTCTTAGTTAGCATAATCTAAGGATTAACTAAATCACCACCACTTTGCTGGCATTTGGTGATTTGATAGAATTGAATTTCTGAATTAAAATATTCATATTGTAGTTTCAAACATCTCGGTTAGTTCAAAATCCATAGAAATCCGGGTTTAACCTGGATTGTAGATATTATAAAACTCAGAAAATAGATTTATATCTGTTATTATTGTATGTTGTATAATATAAGAGTACTTGTTTGTAATATTTAATGATTGCATAGCAAACACTATCTTACCAGCTTATTACACATGCAAGATTGTATTGCAATCATTAAATATTACAAACTAGTAAACCATCTTATTTCAGATGCTTAGAGATCATTCTAACCTCCCTCAAAATTCAGTTTATAGCCAAAAACTTATCTTTAAGAAATATGACAGATATGACAAACATATACATTATGATTGCAGAACATGATGACGATATTCAGCTAAAGCCCATATGGGGAAGATATTATGATAGGCAGCATAAACCATCACAAAGCAGCATAAAGGAAGGCTTAGCAGACCTGAAAGACCCATAAAGAGAGGTCTGAAGATATGAAATGGTACAAAATCTGAATAAACTTGTCAATAAAGGGGAGTGCTCAATACAATGCAAACTATCCATATAAGTTAATGATGTGATACTTTTATACAAATGAGATAATTCAATAATATTTCCCTAGGTAAACACTAAGGGGTGATGTTAAAATTACTTGTACGTAGATACCTCACTACTTGCAATTGGTAAATGGAAAATCAGGTAATTGACAACACATAAGATTGAAAATAGGTTTTACTAATAAGGGAATAATTTTCTTTGTTACCAGTTCAACACGAAATGAACTAAAGATAGCAAAATGTTCAAAAACATTTAAAAATAGCATAGGTTCATGGCTCTGCAATTATTAACCTGCTGAATGAGAATCTTCACTCTTTCTTCACAAGTACTCGATTAAACTTCCAAACTAACAACAACTACAAATCAAGTTTAGTTAGCAGTATATTAATGGCCACAAGTTTTCAATATAAACGAAGGCTATATTCCAAAGCTGTAAATATACAAAACTGAATGTAACAATTTTGAAGTTCCTGATAACAGGCATTCTAATTGCAAGGCTATTGCCGCTCAATAGCCACATCACAAGGCATGCTAGAATGAATTAAAGTGATATTTATGCTCTTTGCTGGCAAAATGAGCTGTAATTTTCCCAATTCCTTGCTTATCCATTTAGTGACTTCTTCTAGCACATGAAAGTGCTTACATAAGCTACTCCCGTGACTATGAAAACAAAGTAGATGCTAAAGAAGATGATGAAGATGATGTAGGTGACTCCCCTCCATATGTTTAATTCCTTATGAGAAACATGTGAACTTGTTTCTCTGTTGTGTAGATTTCATTGGAGACCCTGGTGGCGAGCTTTCTTCCATATCAGAGTAGGTAAGCATTGTTAAACGTCCATCCAAATAATCTACAATTGGTGAATCTGGTACGTTCACTTTATATAGATCAGAAGCAGCAAGCCCAGATTCACTAGTCCACTCACTAGCACGTCCTCTGCCATTTGCTGTGCTGATATTCTCAGGTTCTGATGCCCATGAAGCACTTTGGCTATGTGGACTCCAAGGAGCATCCAATTCATATCTTTGGTCCCTTTCAGCTCTCTGCCATAGAAAAATTGACAATTTGTCAGGCTCTTTTCAGCATGCTTTGAATCTCTAGTCTCAACTGGTTCTTATTAGCAAAACAGATCTCACACTAGAGTGAAAGATGTACCTTTTCCTGACTATACCTTTTCTGCCTCGTATGGAAATTCCATGGTGTCCACTGGGCAAGCAAAGGCCTTCAACTGCTTACTAAGAACAAGTATAGTTTCCTGGCACTCTGCAAGCTTCCCTGCAGCTGCAGCTATGTCCTTTTCCTGAAATTACAGTTAAGTACAAGTTACGCCACTGCTATAGGACTTTAACAAACATTATTGCAAGTGTCTAGGCAGAACAGACTGACAAGGGAAGGCTGTAAAACCAACACCTCTTAATAGTTTATGTTAGGAACTGAAAACAGTGCCGGAACTATTATACATTAGTATAACCATAAACGTTCCTTCTGTAGAAAATCAGAACACTAGATGAGATTGAAAATTTATGAAAAAGTAGAGAATGCTCTGTATTGCATGAAAGGGTTCCTCATTTTCAGATTAAGCTTATCATCTGCACTAAAGAAATATGGTCACCTCTCCACTGACCTATAAATGAATGAACCTCGTTAGCCTGTATAAGATCAATGAAAATTTTCATTGGCATCACCCTTTTCCATTTTCCGATGTGTTAAATTTAGAATGATGATCCCTTTTAGAGATTGAACTAAGTCTCAAGGTTGTCAGGATGTTTGTATGAGAATCAGTATCAGGTTACTGTCTAATTTTATCCTTTATTTAGATAGTTTCCATGGGATGAAGGGAAGTATCATTTGCGGTTGTGCACTTAATAGTCCAAAGTTAAACTACAGTGTGTTTTCAAACCTTAATAGTCCAAAGTTAAACTACATTGTCTTTTCAAACCTTTTCAGATCTACTTTTTTTTTTTTCTAACTGAGTTGGACAAACAAAGCATCCATCCAGCAAACATTCACGCAATATATTTTCCTTAAAATCTCATAGGAAAGATGGAATGCTGAGTACTTGATTATGAACTAAAAATCTTGGGAAGACAATTTAGAGCGAAAAATTGAAGAAATTTAAGACTAAACTTCCAATCACATACACAATAAATAAACAGAATAACCAAAGCTTTCAGGTGAGACACTCACCTCCCAAATGTAAAGACAAACTAATCTTGAATGAATATAGTGTTTGTTCAGCTAGACCAAATTTTTTCTGTATAACACAGTTGTTGTCAAGAAACGAGGTGAGAGCCATAAGTACGACGTTGCATTCAAGCTCCACAATTCTAGCTCTAGGTTTAGGAAAAGTCTTGTTTTTGAACTCTTGCAACTACATTGGATTCAAGTTCCAGACCTCTAGATTTAATTTTAGAGAAACCCTTGTTTTTGAATGCATGCAGCTATGTTCGATTCTAGAACCACAAACTAAATTCTAGCTTTAATTTGACCAAAAACTATTATTTTTTATTTCAGACAAGAGGTTTGAACTTCTTGGATGAGCTGGCTAACAAAATCCTCTAAATCGACGAAAACAAAGTCCTCTGACTAACATGTCATACCATGAAATTTCATCAGTAAATTCAAATTACCATTTATTTGGCTCTGGTTTTGCTTGTGAGACGAATTGAGCTCATTGGAAGTCTGGCTCTCTTGAATGTGTTTGTATCAATGTAACCAATGAAGGATGTTGGCAGCTGTTAGGTTCCTTCCAAGGGGCATCTTCAATGGGCAGATCTTTGCACTGCACCAGATATTTTTAAGAACCCTGTTTCTTAACCTTTCATCTTTGGAAACCAGGATATGCTCATCTATCAGGATCAATTTTCCTTCCTCATCAAGGGGAGGTAAATCTTATGAAACTATCAAATCCTCTGCAATTTCCTTCTTTAAATTAAAAACATGGAATGGGTTATGTACCTTGACGCTTGCTAGTAATTGTAGAGAATAGGCTACTCATTCAACTTGCTGAAGGATTGCGAAGGGACCATAACACTCAGAAGATAGTTTCTTACATACCTTTTTCATAAAAGTGGTCTGTTCATAAGGATCTCTGATTGCAAATTCTAGTTCGGATCAATGCTGGTCTCCCCTTCATTTCATCGTAGCTTGAAGCGTTTTAAGGTTATCCTTTAGAGTTTGAAAGATCTGCTGACTCTCTAGGATGTAATCTCGTTTGGTTGACTCGTTGGTGTATTGGATAACGCAAATCTGTCAATGATGGTAGCCTATATCCAACCAAATACATTTATATATAGCCCGCCCAGAGAGACAGAGCTCCAGGACATTCGATTCAAGACAGCCTAGTTTCAGCTCAGAAACAAAATACTGGAAAACTTTTCAATGTAAACACCTTTTTTTTAAAGAATACTAGGACCTCGCTCCTTCAACTGTAATCAGACCTGTAACAAAATGAAATCAAACTCTAATTCTGTAGGTTGCTTGGTCTAGGGTTTCCTCAGGAAACAAGTCTGAAGAATTCATCTTTTTATTGATTGTTTCAGTGCAGTTTCTAAGCCTATTCATGACAAGTTGACACCTTGTTTTGATTAGATAGTAACCTTGAAAAACTATGATGTTAAACGTTGTTTCTTGAGCATTTGGAACACTAATGAAAACTGATCTATGCATCATACAGTATCCCGAACTGAAGCATGTCAATATGTGACCCCTGGTTTGCCTTTCCTTGCAGTCCGACGTTCCCTTCTTCCGTTTGCAAACTGGTGGGTTACTTTTCCCTCTTCGAACTCATTCGTGTAGTTCGTTTCATTCCTCCTTCCAGTTTCCTTGGCGGTTTTGGGAAATGTCATTGCAGGTTGGTAATGTTACCTCGCCCTTCATCATGATTAAGGGTCTTATGGAGCCATGGTTTCACTGCGGGCTTGGTAACCTCCCTTACAGTTTGTCATCATTCAACTCGGAGATTCTGCTTAACGCTGGAGGGTTTCGGTTTCTGCTTGTTGTGGTGACCTGGTGATGGTGATGAGCTGCAGGGGAATGCAGCCAGCGGTTAATTCCCAAATTCCAAATTCGAATTGAGGTGTGAATGGCGGCAAGACGCGATGGAACCCCTGTCAGATGTTTTCATTAAATGCGGAGGGACGTCGTCATTAAATGCGTAGGATGGCGGAGCTGGGCGGAGCTCGCGGAGGGTGGCGGAGCTTTGCGGAGGGTGGCGGAGCTAGGCTGAGGAATTTCCGGTGGCCGGAGCCGGAGGTTTTTCCGAGCGGCGACGGAAACCGGGCCATTCTTCCGCCTGGGTAGACTACTCCATTAGAAATCAACATCTACATTGAAATCAATGCATCTAGTGCAAGCAAAAATCACCATCTACACTGAAATCAATGGATTTAGTATAAGAAATCAAATAGGAATAGAAATCATCTACTTTGAAATTAATGCATCTAGTGAAAGAAATCAAATATCATTAGAAATCAACATCTACACTAAAATCAATGCCTCTAGTGCAAGCAATCAAATAGGATTAGAAATCACCATCTACACTGAAATCAATGCATCTAGTGTAAAAAAATATTCTTCCCTCTCTCCCCCTCCATCTATATCTATATCTCCCTCCACCTCTCCTTATTTTCTCTCTATCTCACCCCCCCAAACACATATGCTCTCTCACTCCATATCTATCAATCTCTTTGTTCCTCCCTCCCTCTATCCATCTCTCTCTTCTTCCCTCTCTCCACCTCCCATATATATCTCTATCTCTCTTTGTCTCTTTATATTACCCCCAAAACACACACTCTCTTTCTCCAATCTATATATCTATCCCTCCCTCCTCTTCTTCCTCTCTCTCGCTCTCTCTCTTTCCCTTCTCTCCCTCTCCCCCAATTCTATCTCTATTCCCTCTTGTTGTCCTCTCTCCCTCTCTCTCCATCTTCCTTATCACTCCCTCTCTCTCTCCGCCTTTCTCTCTCCATTTATTTCTTCTTACCTCCCTCTCTCTTCCCCTCCAACTCCATCTATATTTACCTCCCTCTCTCCCTCTCTCCACTCCCTCACATCCTCTCTCTCTCTCTCTCTCTCTCTTCAACTTTGTTACTATATCCCTCTCTCTCTCCTTGTCTCCCATATTATCTCCATATTTCCTTCTTTGTCTCTTTATCTCACCTCCAAACATACACTCTCTCTCTCTATCTCTCCCGTGTCACTTCCTCTCTCTCTCCACTTCTCACTCTCTATGTATTTCTTCTTCCCTCCCTCTCTCCCCCTCCAACTCCATCTCTCTATCCCTCCCTCTCTCCCTCTATCTCTCCTCCTCTCTCTCATCCCTCCTCTCTCTCCCTTTCTATCCTACCTCCCTCTCTCTTCCCCCATCTCTCTCTCTCTCCAATCCTCTATCTTCCCCCATAACTCTCCTCCTCTCTCTCAAGTCATGTCTCTTGTCCTTCCTCTCTCTCCCTTTCTCTCTTACCTCCCTCTCTCTCTCTCTCTTCCCTCCAATCCTCTCTCTTCCCCCATCACTCACTCTCTCTCTCTCTCTCTCTCTCTTTTCCCTCCAATACTCTCTCTTCTCCCATTCCTCTCTCTCTCTCTCCCTCTCTCTCTCCAACTATGTTACTATATCCCTCCTTCTCTCCTCTCTCATATCCCCCTTCTCTCCATCTCTACTTCTTAGTATCTTTATCTCACCCCTAAACACACACTCTCTCTCTCTCCATATCTCCCTTGTCACTCCCTCTCTCTCTCCACTTCTCACTCTATATGTATTTATTCTTCCTTCCCTCTCCCCCCTCCAAATCCATCTCTCTATCCCTCCCTCTCTCCGGTCTTGTCTCTCCTACCTCCCTCCTCTCCCGCCCTCTCCTACCTCCCTCCTCTCTCTCTCTCTCTCTCTCTCTCTCTCTCTCTCTCTCTCTATCTATCTATCTATCTATCTGCCCTCTAATCCTCACACAATCTCCCTCCCTCTCTCCTTATCTCTCTCACGCCTCAATCTTTGTGTCTCCCTCTTCCTCTCTTACCCTTCTCTACCTCTCTCACTCCTCTCCCTCTCTCTCTTCATTCCTCCTCTCCCTTGACACTCCCCCTATCTCTCCACCTCTATCACTCTATGTCTTTGTTCTTCCCTCCCACATATATCTAGAGTTAATATATATCATGATATATATATTATAATATAACAAATTTAATATTGTATTAATCCAAAGTTATTAAATTTAATAATAGTAATATTAGGGTTAATAATATTTTTTTTGCATGGTATTAATAATCATTTGGCACATAGTATTTGGCCCATAGGCTTCACCTAAATAAAATCTCTTTTTTGAGTGTTGGTAAATATAAAGAGTTTATGGGGTAAATATAAAAAAATATTTTATTTATTTATCATATCTTTTTTATTTACCATGGTATTTGGTCCATAATCTTGCTATATAATTAGACGTTGATTTCTAACCCCATTTGATATATTTTTATTTATTTACCGTACTTCATTATACCTCTTTTATATTTATGTATTTACCATACCTCTTTTATAAATATGGTATTTGGCCCATGATATTCATAATAATTTTTCCCATGGTATTCGGCTGGTATATTGTGTTTATACATAATAACAATTAAATTAATTTTTAAATAGGATCAACATTAGATTTAAAATATTAAATGTTAAACCTAACATGTTAAATGTTTACTCTTAAAATCTACCGATTTTACCTCAGGTTATATAAAATGATTGTAGGTACAATAATGAGTAAAACATTTAACCCCTCCAAAATTGGGTATCTAAATCTCTTTCCATATACGCTAAACATCCAAATTGGCATCTATAAAAGCTTTTTATACTCAATAAACATCCAAGTTGACATGTAGACTTTTAAAATATAAAAACATTTGGTGCCAAGTTCAAATTAGAATGGAATAATGAAAACTTCCCCACACTATTGGTTACAGAAACCCTAATATTTGAACGACGAAAATATATTGCAAACGCGTACACGAAATTATTATCCAAAACAGTGGACATATGTTGCAATACTGACACAGTATAGGAATCAGACACACCGACCAGCTTTCATCACAAGTGGGAACCGACCAGTTTTCATCACAGTGGGAAGAAAAAGTCATTCCAACAAATCTCATTCCATGAAAAACAAAGATCCCATTCATGATCTTGAGAGTTGAGAATCCAACCAATTCTCATTCCTGCTGATCAAATAGCTCTCTGTTTGTCATTAGCTCCACCAACAATAATGTAGTATTGTTAAAAACAGTAGAGAACCAAGAGAAAATAAAAGTACAGCAAAGGAAAATTAATCTCGGGGAACAATATGAACAGCATTTTTTAGGCAAGCTGATTTGTCCAACATTTGCTCCTCGTCTGCATGACGCTGATCGTCTACTAAGATATTGTCTGGATATACTGGTGTTTCTCTGCGTTGCCCGTGGTTCCTTATTGTAGCTTTCAGCAGCTCGAAACTGGTGCGAACTGGCCCTTTTGGTTTGGTATTGGTTCGTTCAATATCATAAAACTTGAATTTGAGATTGGGAGATGAGTTGATCATATTGTTTCTCTGCTTGGTCGTTATTGCGATGGCCATGTCGTTGGGGAAGAGAGTTTTCCAAACGAAGGCGTGCAAGAGAGTTGTGACGAAGAGACTGAAGACTGTAACAGAGGCAATGGTAGAAAGAAGTACAGCCAAGACGTGTGTGGAAAGATGGGGTACTTGCTCTGAGTATCTTATTGTCGCTATTGATGTCGATGTCATTGGGTAGGTGTATGCCCACCATGAAATAGAGAACCTGCAAAAAGGAAGCCATGGCGTTCATTTATATTCACCAGTTTCATCAGTGTCAATTGCTGATAGGATTAGGTTAAATTAAGAAATATGGATACAGATAACAAGTATGCAACACACCATACATTTAAATTGCAGCTCAGGAGAAGGATGGTATTGAGATTAAAACTGCAGTCTAAAAGGAATAAATGTAAGAAAAGAAAAACGAAATTTTATACAAGGCAGTAAATAGAGGGTTCATGAGAGATTTAGCATTCGTTAAACTACGATACATTATGGTATAAGCAACGATTACGACTTCTAGCAGTAAGGTACATAGAAATTGGGGAAACTTAAAAAAAAAAAAAGTAAACTGCAGGGAAATTGAAAACTTAATAAGTGTTGCAGATATGCAGAGGAAGGGAAAAAAATGAAAAATGAAAGAGGGAGATTGGATCTCTGGGAGGCATGGTTTGAATGGTGCTCAGTTTTGGCTAAGATCCTTTTGTGAATTTGTGGGGTATATGGCTTGGTAAGAATAAAGGGGAACTTTTAAGGATCGTTTTACTTTTCCAGATATCACAGCAACTCAATGGATAATTATAGTAGACTTTCTGCCCAATGACCCAACTCAAGTTTCAAACAGATCATTATAGCAACACTGTTACACAAGCTGGGATAGATAAGTCAAGGCTATGGGATTTTTTTGAGGGGCAGCCCAGTTGAGCTTAGACTTTGTTGGGCTGGTGCAATATTATTTTTGATAGTCTCATTTCTTCCATATAAAAATGGAACTAGGTGAAAGTTCAAACAATTTAGCAGAATTAATGGTATTAAGTATTTTTTGCCCGGCAAAACTTTCACTCTGCAAATTAAACTTTCACTCTGCAAATTTTTGAAGACTCAAATTTGATAGATTGCAAAGGCGATGTCTATACTTGTAACGGTTTTTAGAATGCCTTTTTGATATTTTTAAATAAATTTATCAGATATATACATATACATATGATAATAGAATGTGATTTTATTTCCTATAATAAAATTAAGCATTTTTCCTGGAAAATTAAAAAAAAAAAAAAAAAAACAATATAAAATCTGTGGGCAAAAATATATCTAAGGAGAAGGTGGTTTCAAAAGGATTGAAGTGGCGTGTTTGTGGACATTGTTTTATTTTGCTAAAGGTAGCTTGTACATTGCACGCCCGTTGGGTTGTGTTTATTTCTGTTTTATTCTTTCCCATTTAACAAAAATTTTTAATTATTAAATTATACATTTTTAACTAAAATTCTTTATAAAATTATTTCATTTATATAATTATATATTTATATATAGGTATGGTCATTAACTATCTTCTTTTAAATAGTCAATTTGATTTTTTGACTGTCCTTATTAACTATCTTCTTTTAAATAGTCAATTTGATTTTTTGACTGTCCTTTAGTCAAAGCTAGCCGTTGATCTAGATATCTGTTGGAGGCCCTGCTCAGACTATTTAACATGCCAAGCTGGATCTCTTTCTTTAGCTTGTCCTACGATGAGCCACACTTGTTGGTTCGAAACACGTCCACTAAGGTCTTTCTATATGTGATTTACTCCGAATCTCTTCTTATAAGAAATAAGAATATTGAATCCATATTGTTATTTGATTTTAAAATTATATTAATATTAATAATAATTAATAAATTAATTAATTGTTATAAACTAATAAATATATTAAATTAATCAATAAAAGTTAATAGATATTAATAGGGTTAAAATATTAATAATACTTAATTAATAAAGTTAGTAAATATTAATACTTAATTAATAATACTTAATTAATAAAGTTAATAATTTGATAATGAATTAACAGTAATTAACATTAATAATAATTAATATATTAATTAATTGTTATATTAATTAATATATTAAGCTAATTAATATAAAAGTAAATGTTAAAATTGTTAATAAATCAAAATTAATGATGATAAAAAATATTAGTAGAGTTAAAAATATTAATAATACCTAATTAATACGGTTAATATATTAAATTAGTAATTACTTAATAATTAATTAACCTCAATTAATATTAATAATAAATATTAATGGACATTATTCTTCAACTCGCTTAAAACTGAGGCAAAACTGTAAAGTCAGACCATTCTGATGGAATGTGCAGAGACAGGTAAACTAATGATAAAGCGCAAACATATTTTGAACAATATCTTTCATATCGATTGATTCTAAGAAAAAGCAGTGATAAAGCAGGCGCCATCTTTTATTCTGGAGAATACTGGAAGACAGTACCAAACATAATAAAAGTATAAATAATAATACCAAAATAATCCCGAATGTAAATTTATATAATCATAATGTTATTTAGAAGAATAAATTTCTATAATCATAAAAGTATAAATAATAATACCAAAATAATCCCGAATGTAAATTTATATAATCATAATGTTATTTAGAAGAATAAATTTCTATAATCATAATGTTATTGAGAAAATTCTTCTAGTAAATCATATTTCAATATTTTTTTTCTTGTAGACTAGTTTTGAACCACTCAATATGGTTTATCAATTCACACTGAGTGGTTTGAAACTGGTCCCAGAAATAATATTGAAATGTCCCAACAATATCAAGATAATTGATGCCTTTGAATATAAGAAAATCTCTGAAATAGTGGCAGCATTAAGATGATTACCTGAACCCTCGGAACAACTTGATGCGCACAACCTGCACCATAAAATAGAAAGGATCGTTTACAGTTCAAGTAGTATAAACACAAAGTCTAGTTTAAGCAACCAAAATAAAGCATCTACTTATACTTACCAGAGAAGTATAGATGAACAGTGAAACAAAATACATGATGCGTGAAACTGTATCAAATTCTCCAAAAATTGTCTCCCAGGCCCAGCTTGCAGTGGCAGGAGCAGCCAAAAATAGAAAAAATACTGGATGGAGTTCCTTGGGCAGCGTTTCACTGGTAGGCAACCTCTGGTAGAGTGTCACGAACAATACTAAGTAATGGGCCAGCCCTACGGCCCATAAGAATTTTGCAGGCTCCATCCAGCCCAAGCGAGCCGCTAATAGAGATCCTACAAAGTTTCCCACCACAGACAAGTGTGTAGACGGGTTGGCTACCTTTGATAATCTTTTCTCTCCTCCAGATAGCCATTGACCATATATTTTGAGCTCCAAAATCAGCAAAGGAGCCATGAAAATGCACCACAACGATGGATGGACGGACTTTGCTATTGCTGGAGGTACTGCTATAGTTAGCGTCATACAGGCAACCCATGGCGCAAAGAAGAAATTCACCCTCACTGGATGGCAAAACTCCCTCTTGACAGCTTCGAAATGATAAATAATTTTGAGGAAATAAGTGCAGAAAACAAGGATTAGTATACACACTGAAAGTAACCAGAGAGCTAAATTTATCTGCGGTGGGATATGGAGGAAATTAACAGCGGGAGAGGTGGCGAGATCCTTCCATAACGATGCTTGGCTTGCCAACCCTATGCACATTCCGAAAAATGCATTCGGAAATCTCAGAAGAAACGGCCATTTTTTATCCACGGGAGGAAGTCCAAGTTTCTCACGGTCCTGAAAGCAAAGGAAGGAAAAACATCAAAACCAAACCACCAACAAACCTCTAGGTCACATATAAATTAATGCGTAGGTCAGGAGAACTTCTCAGTGCTCCAGGGATTGAGAAATTGAACTTGGAAACCAGAACTTCTCACTGTTTAATAGATTCAGTATACTATATAAGACTTTAGTCGGCCCAAATACCTATATAATAATCTCACTCCTCTTCACAGACTCATTACAGCTCGTCTGATCACCTTCGGAAGGTTATCTCATAAATTCTAATATGTATTAAATGGGTTGTTTGTGTGAACTTGAAATACACAGAATTTCTTCAAAGCTGGAGGTTATCTCATAAATTCCAATATTTGTGAAGTGGGTTATTTGTATGTTCTTGAGTTACACATTTTTTTCAAAGCTATACTAGATTCTCTGCAGGTATTCTGTAATTAAGTCTATATATTGGATAACAGTCGCAAGGAATAGAATCTTTGTCAACCCTACTCATATGGGATGAAAAGCAATGCTAAAGTTTTTATGGCTACTTCAATTTTTCTATAGATTTCACACCATGAAACTATATATAAATTATATAATTGCTCCCTATCCCCATGTACAAGATTAATTATCTGTATAAAGTTCAAACATGAGTGCATCCTAAATCTTCATGACTTGCAGATAGGCATGAGACAAATACTATACATAAACACACAGTGAACCAATATACAAAGAATTCATGCTTCACTTACTTCATACAAAGTTACAAACTATAAAATGCACTACACTTCTCTAATTTCTAAAATACTATTGTTCCTCATAAAATTTTGCTATCTCACTTCGACTATTATCTCACAGATAATTACTACTGCCAAATATTTCGAGGTCTCACGGACACTGGATATGTCTCAGGAAATGACTACCTCCAAAGAATTTGATATCTCATGGGCTCTGGATATCTCACAAGAAACTACTACCTCCAAAGAATTTCATATCTCGCATCACAAACCAAAATCAAAATTAAAATAAAGATATATATCAGAAACGTGGATCCTGAGCAATTTATGCATCACTACATCCGCACATAAACAAATATAGCCTGAAATTATAGATCTACTAATAATATGGTGAAAGTTAAACATATATCTATAGTCTTCTCACCCTTAGAACTTCAAGCTCGGGCCCCTCCAATGCCTGAAAGTATCTCGCTGCAGGAATTTCAAAACTGACTGATTCCAGAAATACAGATCTAGCATCCCGGTGCCCCGGTCCATATATTTCAACACTTCTCTCCTCATCTGTGAGAGAGTTCTGGTTTTCCATTACAGACTGCAATATTAGGTGGTATATATCGTCCTATTGATTCTTGAGTTGTTGCTCTGTCTCTTCAAACACATAATTTATAGGCTTAGAGCGTCCTCTCTCGATGAATCTGGAGTAGTAGCTCTTGAGGATGGCATTGCTGTTACTCCTCTTGATGGGACAGAACTACTTTGATCTACTTACATTAACATTTTCATTTTCAAACCAATTTAAAAGTTCAAAACTTTTTGGCATGGAACGAGACTTGTTTGACTGCGGCTACGTATCATCTATAACAGCCCTTTATCCCAGGGCCAAGCATTATCCAAAAGTCGAAGATGATAGGAAGTTCTGTAGCTGATGTAGGTGATAGAGAAGTGTGGGGTCTGCACCCATGACAAAACAACAGGATCCATAATTTTAATTCCACTGTGCCTTGAAGCTCCTCCTTACTTCAAAATCTTTCTGATTCTCAAGGTGGATTTATATTTTCTTTTTCTAGTTATTGTGGTTTATCAGTGGCTTGTAAAAATTATCTATCTCAAATTTAAGGTAAGTTCCAAACCAAATATGATATTGGTGTATAAGTTTCTTTTATTCATAAAACAAAGACCCACCTCCACTCACTCAGTAATTTAACTGCTAAATCTACAAAAACATACATATTACTTCTTCATAACACATTTACAAAATTTATCATAGTGTAACAGATAATCAATTTAAACCAACCAATTCCTACTTATTACCAATTCAGGCAGAACACCCATATTTGTTTAAATATTGTAGGATAGATCTTGATTCAGTTACTAGGCATTGACAGTAAAAACTTGTTACTTGAAAACGGAGCTATCAAAAGAATAAAACAATCATAAATCATATCAAGAAGTTGAAACGAACACCAAATGCAAGTTGTGCAAGGAAAGTTCCAGTTGAAATATACATTCTCAAATGAAAAAGAGATCAAAACTGTTCCATCACCCGGTTTATGGAATCGGTTCCTATCGGGCATTGCCTGCATTATACGTATGAATGACTCAACGGGTCCCAAATCTGCAATCAGTACTTGTTGCATTAAATGCCATCACGAGCGCTATAGTAAGAGCAAAAGATGGGCAGCATCGCTACCACACACGATCTTAAGGTGAAATCAAGTATACAATAGAGCCAACGAACATTAAATCCTTAATTATCTCGATATGTCTTCCACGTTCCGTCTATATTCATGGTGGTCAACTGCAAGAGCAGACTCTCAGCATCAACTCACGAGTATGCAAGGAATTCCACATGTTGTGACATATGATAGAACATTTATATCACACGAAAGCACATAAATTACACTATCTGATCTCTTTTGTTTTGTCTTAATAGAATATTTATATCACCGTAGAGAACAAAATTTCGTCTTTTTAGGGTTCATACTGCTCCAGATTTACCATGCTCAGTTTTAGGTTGCATATCAATCTATTTTTGATGTTCCATGATTATAACCAGTTTGCGTTTGCGCACGTCATGTTTGCATATCAGATAGCGCTGAAAGCCGAGGAAAAACTCATGAGGAAGCAGTCTGCCAAAGGGAGAGGGACTTTCAGAGGAAAAGGAAGTCAAGGTGGTAGAGGAAGATCTACAGCACCTAGAGATGGAGCTAGCAGTATCTCAACCCAGCATGCACCCAGAGAAGTTGATGCAAGAGGCAGAGGGAGTTTTTCCAGAGGAAGAGGACGCAGAGGAAGAGGCAGAGAATTAAGATGTTACAGATGTAACAAGCTGGGACACAGAGCTTTTGAGTGCCCAGAGAATGCAGACATAAAGCAGAGGAATGCAATTGTTGCTCCAGCTGAAGAAGAAGCACCACCGACAGCGGTAGCAGAAGAAGAAAATACACCAGAAAGAGGAGAATCTCTGGTGGTTAATAAAGTCTTACTTAAGCCAATGAAGGAGGTGGCTCCTGAACCGCCACAAAGGAAAACTTTATTCAGGACAGTGTGCAAAATCCAAGGGAAATGTTGCCAGATGATCATTGATAGTGGCAGCACTGATAATTTGGTCTCTACAGAAGTAGTGGAGAAATTGAAGCTGAAGACAATAAAGCATCCAACACCTTATAACGTGTCATGGTTACAAAAGGGACATCAACTGTTGGTAAGTGAACAATGTGAAGTGGAATTTCAAGTGGGCAAGTACAAAGATAAAATTGTTTGTGATGTGATGCCAATCGACGTGTGTCACATATTGCTTGGAAGACCTTGGCAATATGACAGAGGAGCCATACATGATGGGAAGAGAAACACCTACAAGTTTGGAAAGGATGGTGTTAATCATACATTGTTGCCTTTGCAAGAAGAAGAGGCGCCGGGGCAGAAGACTAGTCCAAAAACTCTGTTGCTTGGAGGGAAGGAATACTTGAAGCAGATTGAAGAAAATGAGGTAAACTTTGCTATAATTTGCAAGCCCAAGGTAATATTGACTTCTACTAAAATTACTGAATTACCCATTGAAATTCAAGAGATGTTGGAGAATTATTGTGATATTATTCTTGATGATTTGCATAATGAATTATCGCTAATTCGAAAAATCAGTCATCATATAGATTTGATTCCTGGAGCAAGCTTACCTAACAAAGCAACATATAGAATGACCCATGCAGAAAACAAAGAAGTTAAGAAACAGGTGCAAGAATTACTTGACAAGGGGTTGATCAAGGAAAGCCTGAGTCCTTGTTTAGTGCCAACAGTGCTGAGCCTGAAGAAAGATGGAGGCTGGAGAATGTTTACAGATTCAAGAGCCATCAATAAGATTACAATCAGGTATAGATTTCCGTTACCCAGAATTGAAGATTTAATGGATTGCTTGTCTGGTGCAAAATATTTTTCAAAGTTAGATCTTAAAAGTGGCTATCATCAGATAAGGATAAGAGAAGGGGATGAATGGAAAACCACTTTTAAGACCAATGAAGGATTATATGAGTGGAGAGTGATGCCTTTTGGGTTGTCCAATGCACCAAGTACATTCATGAGGCTTATGAATGAAGTTCTTAAAGAATTCATTGGTAAATTTGTAATAGTATATCTGGACGATATATTAGTCTATGGCAGGTCCAAGGAGGAGAACTTGAGGCATTTACATTATGTCTTACAGAAGCTACAGCAAGAAAAATTATTGTTGAATCTGAAGAAATGTTTATTCATGAAAGAGGAGCTGGTGTACTTGGGATTTGTTATCTCAGCTGAAGGATTAAAGATGGATCCAGAAAAGATCAAAGCAATTGTGGAGTGGCCATCACCCAAGAGTATTTTTGAGGTAAGGAGTTTTCATGGTCTTGCTAGTTTTTATAGAAAATTCATTAAGAATTTTAGTAAGATTAATGCACCTATTATTGAGACCATAAAGAAGGATAAACAACCATTTAAGTGGACTGCTGAAGCAGAGAGAAATTTTCAGCTGTTAAAGAGGAAAATAACTGAAAAGCCTGTTTTGATTCTTCCTGATTTTAACAAAACTTTTCAAGTTAAGTGTGATGCCAGCGTTGAAGCAATTGGAGGAGTTTTGAGCCAAGAAGATAGACCAATAGCTTATTTCAGTGGAAATCTAAATGATGCCAAAAGGAAGTATTCTTCTTATGATAAGGAGTTTTATGCAGTTGTGCAGGCACTAAAGAAGTGGAGGCATTATTTAATGTCGAAGGAATTTATCCTTTATTCAGATAACCATGCATTGCAGTTTATAATGCAGCAGCCAAAACTCAGCCAGAGACATGCTAAATGGGTAGAGTATCTTCAAGGCTTTCATTTTGTGTTGAAGCATATAACTGGACAATCAAACAAAGTCGCAGATGCCTTAAGTAGGAGAAGTGTATTGCTGCAAGAAAGTAAAATCCAAGTGTTGGGTTTTGATTTTCTTAAAGAATTATATGAGACCGATTAAGATTTTAAAGAGGCATTTGAGGCTTGTAAGAATCCTATTTTGGTGGGCAAGAGCAAGTGGCTGGATTATTTTATACAAGAGGGACTGTTATTTAAAAAAAATCAGTTGTGCATACCCAACTGTTCAATGAGAGAGAATTTAATCAAAGAGAAGCATAGTGGAGGACTTGCAGGACATTTTGGTAGAGAGAAAATCTTTGAACAGCT
This sequence comes from Pinus tabuliformis, assembly GCA_031772625.1. Classification (NCBI taxonomy): domain Eukaryota; kingdom Viridiplantae; phylum Streptophyta; class Pinopsida; order Pinales; family Pinaceae; genus Pinus; species Pinus tabuliformis. The sequence goes on from CM062817.1 coordinate 1,869,668,755, forward strand.
CAACAGATTTTACTTCTGGCAGAAAATGAAATCTGAAGTAGAGAAGTATGTAAGAAATTGTAAAGTCTGCCAGTATGCAAAAGGAAGGAGCCAGAACACAAGGTTGTATATTCCATTGCCAATTCCAGATAAGCCTTGGGATATGGTAAGTATGGATTTTGTGCTAGGATTGCCAAAGACTCAAAGAGGCTATGATTCAATTTTTGTGGTAGTGGATAGATTTTCAAAAATGGCACACTTTATTCCATGTTATAAAACTAGTGATGCTTCTCACATTGCTAACTTGTTTTTTAAAGAAATTGTAAGATTACATGGATTGCCCAAAAGTATCGTTTCAGACAAGGACTCAAAATTCGTTGGAAATTTCTGGAGAACGCTATGGAAGAAGCTGGGAACTAAATTAAATTTCAGTTCTGCCTATCATCCACAAACTGATGGACAGACTGAATTTGTAAATAGAAGTTTAGGCAATCTTTTAAGGAGCTTTACTGCAGAACATCCAAAGAAATGGGATCAAGTGTTACCACAAGTTGAATATGCATATAATGATTCACCCAACAGGAGCACAAGACAGAGCCCATTCCATATTGTTTATGGAATGCACCCAAGGGGAATATCTGAATTAAGGAATTTGGGAAAAGAAGAAATGAGAAGTGCAGAAGGTGAAGACTTTGCTTCAAGAATGCAGACGATACATGAACAGGTGAAACAGCAGCTACAAGACAGCAACATTCAATATAAAACTAGAGCAGACACGAGGAGAAGAGAAGTGAACTTTGAAGTTGGAGACTTGGTTTTAGCACACCTCAGAAAGGAGAGATTTCCAAAGGGAGAGTATAATAAGTTAAAATCCAAGAAAATTGGACCATGTAGAATACTGAGGAAATTCTCTGCAAATGCTTATGAAATTGAAGTACCACCTGGTGTGGGAATATCACCAATTTTTAATGTTGCAGACTTGTACAAATATGAGAATGAAGCTGCAGATGATACAACACAGGATCAAAAGACTCCGGAGATTGACTGGGTAAAATAGTTACCCACAGCCAAGGATTTACAGCCAGAAAGAATTCTGGATAAGAAAGTGTATAAGAAGACAAGGGCATGAGAGTATTTCCAGTATCTGGTGAAATAGAAGGGACAGCCGATCGCTGAAGCTACTTGGGTTACGGAAGACATTCTACAGAAATTGGGCAAATCTATAGATGAGCTCATGGACAGGAGCCCATGAAGAATTTTGTCCTCAGGAGTCTGATGCAGGAGCATGTGACTCAGAGGGGAAAAGTCTTCCAAATTATTCAAAAAATCCAAAAATAATATACAGGGAAGGGAGTGGGGTCCTTTAGCCTACAATTTCTATGTTTTTTAGTTAAAAGATAGAATAGAATCTAGCAATAAAACATGCTATTTATGCTCAGCTGTAACAAATCTTTTCAAGCTTTAAATCATTCTGTAAAGCATGCTTTTCTTTGTATCGGATAAGGACCGAGAAGGCCTATCCTTAGTTATAAATAAAGAGGCATCGAAGCTCTCAAAGGGGAGAGAAGAGAGGAGCGAGTGCCAAGCATTATTATTGAAACTTTTCTCTCGGCGTTCTTAATCCAATGGGTTCTGGTAATATGTATGCATAATTTATCACTTTGTGTATTGACAGTGTGAAATTGTTTTACTGTTTCCGCTTGATACACCTGCTGTGTAAACTGGCATTTGGTCGTTTTCCTTTTCATTTATGTGTCCGTAGGCCCTTAGTTGCATTTTTCGCAAATATTTCAGTTTACTTTAAAGATTCATACATTAAGCGGCACTGTAGTGGATGTCAACTACTATTCATATTGGTTCATAACCCATCGGGTCCAAACCAAATATTGCGTCGGAAGGAGAGGCCTTAACATTGCGAAAACTCCGATATCCCGAAGCTAATTTGTTATAGAGTTTGGTTTATAATCCTTTCGGGTCCGAAAGGAACCCTCGGCACAGTTAAGTTGGCGAGCTCCGAAATCCAGAGCCGAAATATAATATATCATAGTTAAATGGTTTCGACGGGTCCGTAAGGTCCATTGTGTTAACAACCACCGACGGAAATCGCCGAAAAGGCCGGACCCGAAATTCCTATAGAACGGCTCAGAAAGGGGTCGTCGGGTCCGTCAATTCGGAGGTGGAAGGGCTGTCAATTGTGGCAATCGCCGATAACTGGACCCAGCGAAGTTATTAAAGACTGCATATAAAATGTCAGGTCTGCAAGCTTTGCTTTAGCGATCGCGATACATATCGGACCCGTATTCAATATAGAGACAGTAGAATAAGGACATCGGGTCCGTAGCATATCAAGCATTGCTCCATATAATCCACCGATATACCAAAGGGATAGCGAGCGCTGATATAAGGAAGACGGGAAATATAAAAGCGCAACTGTGTGTGTGTTAAAGTAATTCTTTAAAATTACTGCCCGATAGATTATATTATGTAAGGCCTCCATTTGCAAAGCGATCGTCGATAGTGTTGGGGGTATAACCCTTCTTATAAGACCTCCGATATTGTGTTGGAATAATTCTTTGAGAATTACTGCCGATACAGATAAAGCCACTGTTTTGCCAATTTGGAATTGGAGGGACAATGAGACTATCAGTTAATGACTGATACTAAAGAGGGACCAGAAAGGGAAGTTGATCAAGACATAGAAGAACTTGCTGGCAGATTAGGGAGATTGTCTCTAACGCCTGCAAACCCTCCATCATTAGTGGTATCAGAGCCATCAACTGACATTGAATTGAATCTCAGGAGCGGAAGAAGGATGGCTTTCAGAGTTGGAAGAGGACGAGGACGTGGTGGAAGAGGATGACCTGTTGCAAATGCTGAACTAATGGAAACAGTAGAAGAGCTGCGAGCTAGAGTGGACGCATTAACTTCAGATAGAATTATAGATGATGGAGATGTCAGTGAGCCCGAAATTGAAGCTGCTGAAGAGGAGGAAGCTGTACAGGTTACTCCTGAGATGAGGTTCTTTCAGTCAGTGTTAAAATCTACAGCCATGCCATGGAACCAGTTAGTACCGGTATACCAAGGAGGATTAAACCCAGAAGAAATGATCGTCTGGATTAACAGCATGGAGAAATTCTTTGATTACGAAGAAACAGAAGATGAGAAGAAAGTAAAGTTTGTTGTCACCAAGTTAAAAGGCCATACAGCACTCTGGTGGGATGGTGTACAAGCGGAAAGGAAGAGACTTGGTAAGCAGCCAATCAAGAACTGGAGCCGAATGGTAGCAAAGTTAAGAGGTAAGTTCTTGCCAAGTAATTATCAGCAAACATTGTTTAGACAAATGCAAAATCTTAGACAGAGAGCTTTAACAGTAAAAGAATATACAGAAGAGTTTTATAAAGTAAGCATAAGAGCTAGAGAAGCTCAAGACACAGATGAGAAGGTGGCTAGATATATGAATGGCTTCAGGATGGACATTCAGGATGAGATAAGTTTGCTGTCTCCTAAAACAGTAGAGGAAGCTTATCAGATAGCGCTGAAAGCTGAGGAAAAACTCATGAGGAAGCAGTCTGCCAAAGGGAGAGGGACTTTCAGAGGAAAAGGAAGTCAAGGTGGTAGAGGAAGATCTACAACACCTAGAGATGGAGCTAGCAGTAGCTCAACCCAGCATGCACCCAGAGAAGGTGATGCAAGAGGCAGAGGGAGTTTTTCCAGAGGAAGAGGAGGCAGAGGAAGAGGCAGAGAATTAAGATGTTACAGATGTAACAAGCTGGGACACAGAGCTTTTGAGTGCCCAGAGAATGCAGACATAAAGCAAAGGAATGCAATTTTTGCTCTAGCTGAAGAAGAAGCACCAGCGACAGCGGTAGCAGAAGAAGAAAATACACCAGAAAGAGGAGAATCTCTAGTGGTTAATAAAGTCTTACTTAAGCCAATGAAGGAGGTGGTTGTTGAACCTCCACAAAGGAAAACTTTATTCAGGACAGTGTGCAAAGTCCAAGGGAAATGTTGCCAGATGATCATTGATAGTGGCAGCACTGATAATTTGGTCTCTACAGAAGTAGTGGAGAAATTGAAGCTGAAGACAATAAAGCATCCAACACCTTATAAGGTGTCATGGTTACAAAAGGGACATCAACTGTTGGTAAGTGAACAGTGTGAAGTGGAATTTCAAATGGGCAAGTACAAAGATAAAATTGTTTGTGATGTGATGCCAATGGACGTATGTCACATATTTCTTGGAAGACCTTGGCAATATGACAAAGGAGCCATACATGATGGGAAGAGAAACACCTACAAGTTTGGAAAGGATGGTGTTAATCATACATTGTTGCCTTTGCAAGAAGAAGAGGCGCCAGGGCAGAAGACTACTCCAAAAACTCTTTTGCTTAGAGGGAAGGAATACTTGAAGCAGATTGAAGAAAATGAGGTAAACTTTGCTGTAATTTGCAAGCCCAAGGTAATATTGACTTCTACTAAAATTTCTGAATTACCCATTGAAATTCAAGAAATGTTGGAGAATTATTGTGATATTATTGTTGATGATTTTCCTAATGAATTACCGCCAATTTGAAAAATCAGTCATAATATAGATTTGTTTCCTGGAGCAAGCTTACCTAACAAAGCAGCATATAGAATAACTCCTGCAGAAAACAAAGAAGTTAAGAAATAGGTGCAAGAATTACTTGACAAGGGGTTGATCAAAGAAAGCCTGAGTCCTTGTGCAGTGCCAACAGTGCTGAGCCCGAAGAAAGATGGAGGCTGGAGAATGTGTACAGATTCAAAATATTTTTCAAAGTTAGATCTTAAAAGTGGCTATCATCAGATAAGGATAAGAGAAGGGGATGAACGGAAAACCGCTTTTAAGACCAATTAAGGATTATATGAGTGGAGAGTGATGCCTTTTGGGTTGTCCAATGCACCAAGTACATTCATGAGGCTTATGAATGAAGTTCTTAAATAATTCATTGGTAAATTTGTAATAGTATATCTGGACGATATATTAGTCTATAGCAGGTCCAAGGAGGAGCACTTGAGGCATTTACATTATGTCTTACAGAAGCTACAGCAAGAAAAATTATTGTTGAATTTGAAGAAATGTTTATTCATGAAAGAGGAGTTGGTGTACTTGGGATTTGTTATCTCAGCTGAAGGATTAAAGATGGATCCAGAAAAGATCAAAGCAATTGTGGAGTGGCCTTCACCGAAGAGTATTTTTGAGGTAAGGAGTTTTCATGGTCTTGCTAGTTTTTACAGAAAATTCATTAAGAATTTTAGTAAGATTAATGCACCTATTATTGAGACCATAAAGAAGGATAAACAACCATTTAAGTGGACTGCTGAAGCAGAGAGAAATTTTCAGCTGTTAAAGAGGAAAATAACTGAAAAGCCTGTTTTGGTTCTTCCTGATTTTAACAAAACTTTTCAAGTTAAGTGTGATGCCAGCGCAGAAGCAATTGGAGGGGTTTTAAGCCAAGAAGATAGACCAATAGCTTATTTCAGTGAAAAGCTAAATGATGCCAGAAGGAAGTATTCTTCTTATGATAAGGAGTTTTATGCAGTTGTGTAGGCACTAAAGAAGTGGAGGCATTATTTAATGTCGAAGGAATTTATCCTTTATTCAGATAACCATGCATTGCAGTTTATAATGCAGCAGCCAAAACTCAGCCAGAGACATGCTAAATGGGTAGAGTATCTTCAAGGCTTTCATTTTGTGTTGAAGCATATAACTGGACAATCAAACAAAGTCGCAGATGCCTTAAGTAGGAGAAGTGTATTGCTGCAAGAAAGTCAAATCCAAGTGTTGGGTTTTGATTTTCTTAAAGAATTATATGAGACCGATTCAGATTTTAAAGAGGCATTTGAGGCTTGTAAGAATCCTGTTTTGGCGGACAGGAGCAAGTGACTGGATTATTTTATACAAGAGGGACTGTTATTTAAAAAAATCAGTTGTGCATACCCAATTGTTCAATGAGAGAGAATTTAATCAAAGAGAAGCATAGTGGAGGACTTGCAGGACATTTTGGTAGAGAGAAAACCTTTGAACAGCTCAACAGATTTTACTTCTAGCCGAAAATGAAATCTGAAGTAGAGAAGTATGTAAGAAATTGTAAAGTCTGCCAGTATGCAAAAGGAAGGAGCCAGAACACAGGGTTGTATATTCCATTGCCAATTCCAGATAGGCCTTGGGATATGGTAAGTATGGATTTTGTGCTAGGATTGCCAAAGACTCAAAGAGGCTATGATTCAATTTTTGTGGTAGTGGACATATTTTCAAAAATGGCACACTTTATTCCATGTTATAAAACTAGTGATGCTTCTCACATTGCTAACTTGTTTTTTAAAGAAATTGTAAGATTACATGGATTGCCCAAAAGTATCGTTTCAGACAGGGACTCAAAATTCGTTGGAAATTTCTGGAGAACACTATTTAAGAAGCTGGGAACTAAATTAAATTTCAGTTCTGCCTATCATCCACAAACTGATGGACAGACTGAATTTGTAAATAGAAGTTTAGGCAATCTTTTAAGGAGCTTTACTGCAAAACATCCAAAGCAATGGGATCAAGTGTTACCACAAGTTGAATATGCATATAATGATTCACCCAACAAGAGCACAAGATAGAGCCCATTCCATATTGTTTATGGAATGCACCCAAGGGGAATATCTGAATTAAGGAATTTGGGAAAAGAAGAAGTGAGAAGTGCAGAAGGTGAAGACTTTGCTTCAAGAATGCAGACGATACATGAACAGGTGAAACAACAGCTACAAGACAGCAACATTCAATATAAAACTAGAGCAGACACGAGGAGAAGAGAAGTGAACTTTGAAGTTGGAGACTTGGTTTTAGCACACCTCAGAAAGGAGAGATTTCCAAAGGGAGAGTATAATAAGTTAAAATCCAAGAAAATTGGACCATGTAGAATACTGAGGAAATTCTCTGCAAATGCTTATGAAATTGAAGTACCACCTGGTGTGGGAATATCACCAATTTTTAATGTTGCAGACTTGTACAAATATGAGAATGAAGCTGCAGATAATACAGCACAGGATCAAACGAATCCGGAGATTGACTGGGTAAAACAGTTACCCACAGCCAAGGATTTACAGCCAGAAAGAATTCTGGATAAGAAAGTGTATAAGAAGACAAGGGCACGAGAGTATTTCCAGTATCTGGTGAAATGGAAGGGACAGCCGATCGCTGAAGCTACTTGGGTTACAAAAGACATTCTACAGAAATTGGGCAAATCTGTAGATGAGCTCATGGACAGGAGCCCATGAAGAATTTTGTCCTCAAGAGTCTGATGCAGGAGCATGTGACTCAGAGGGGAAAAGTCTTCCAAATTATTCAAAAAAATCCAAAAAATCTACAGGCAAGGGAGTGGGGTCCTTTAGCCTGCAATTTCTACGTTTTTTAGTTAAAAGATAGAATAGAATCTAGCAATAAAACATGCTATTTATGCTCAGCTGTAAGAAAGCTTTTCAAGCTTTAAATCATTCTGTAAAGCATGCTTTTCTTTGTATCGGATAAGGACCGAGAAGGCCTATCCTTAGTTATAAATAAAGAGGCAGCGAAGCTCTCAAGGAGGAGAGAAGAGAGGAGCGAGTGCCAAGCATTATTATTGAAACTTTTCTCTCGGCGTTCTTAATCCAATGGGTTCTGGTAATATGTATGCATAATTTATCACTTTGTGTATTGACAGTGTGAAATTGTTTTACTGTTTCCGCTTGATACACCTGCTGTGTAAACTGGCATTTGGTCGTTTTCCTTTTCATTTATGTGTCCACAGGCCCTTAATTACATTTTATAAGTTTCGCATATATTTCAGTTTACTTTAAAGATTCATACATTAAGCGGCACTGTAGTGGACGTCAACTACTATTCATATTGGTTCATAACCCATCGGGTCCGAACCAAATATTGTGTCGGAAGGAGAGGCCTTAACATTGCGAAAACTCCGATATCCCGGAGCCGATTTGTTATAGAGTTTTGTTTATAATCCTTTCGGGTCCGAAAGGAACCCTCGACATAGTTAAGTTGGCGAGCTCCGAAATACGGAGCCGAAATATAATATATCACAGTTAAATGGTTTCGGTGGGTCCGTAAGGTCCATTGTGTTAACAACCACTGACGGAAATCGCCAAAAAGGCCGGACTCGAAATTCCTATAGAACGGCTCAGAAAGGGGTCGTTGGGTCTGTCAATTCGGAGGTGGAAGGGCTATCAATTGTGGCGATCGCCGATAACTGGACCTGGCGAAGTTATTAAAGACTGCATATAAATTATCGGGTCTGCAAGCTTTGCTTTAGCGATCGCGATACATATCAGACCTGAATTCAATATAGAGACAGTAGAATAAGGACATCGAGTCCGTAGCATATTGAGCATTGCTCCATATAATCTGCCAATATACCAAAGGGATAGCGAGCGCCGATATAAGGAAGAGGGGAAATATAAAAGCGCGACTGTGTGTGTGTTAAAGTAATTCTTTAGAATTACTGCCCGATAGATTATATTATGTAAGGCCTCCATTTGCAAAGCGATCGCCGATAGTGTTGGGGGTATAACCCTTCTTATAAGACCTCCGATATTGTGTTGGCATAATTCTTTGAGAATTACTGCCGATACAGATAAAGCCACTGTTTTGCCAATTTGGAATTGGAGGGACAATGAGACTATCAGTTAATGACTGATACTAAAGAGGGACCAGAAATAGAAGTTGATCAAGACATAGAAGAACTTGCTGGCAGATTAGGGAGATTGTCTCTAACACCTGCAACCCAGAGCCATCCAATGACATTGAATTGAATCTCACGAGCGGAAGAAGGATGGCTTTCAGAGTTGGAAGAGGACGAGGACGTGGTGGAAGAGGGCGGCCTGTTTCAAATGCTGAACTGATGGAAACAGTAGAAGAGCTGCGAGCTAGAGTGGACGCATTAACTTCAGATAGAATTATAGATGTTGGAGATGTCAGTGAGCCCGAAATCGAAGCTACTGAAGAGGAGGAAGCTGTACAGGTTACTCCTGAGATGAGGTTCTTTCAGTCAGTGTTAAAATCTACAGCCAGGCCATGGAACCAGTTAGTACCGGTATACCAAGGAGGATTAAACCCAGAAGAATTGATCGACTGGATTAACAGCATGGAGAAATTCTTTGATTACGAAGAAACAGAAGATGAGAAGAAAGTAAAGTTTGTTGTCACCAAGTTAAAAGGCCATGCAGCACTCTGGTGGGATGGTGTACAGGCGGAAAGGAAGAGACTTGGTAAGCAGCCAATCAAGAACTGGAGCCGAATGGTAGCAAAGTTAAGAGGTAAGTTCTTGCCAAGTAATTATCAGCAAACATTGTTTAGACAAATGCAAAATCTTAGACAGAGAGCTTTAACAGTAAAAGAATATACAGAAGAGTTTTATAAAGTAAGCATAAGAGCTGGAGAAGCTCAAGACACAGATGAGAAGGTGGCTAGATATATGAATGGCTTCAGGATGGACATTCAGGATGAGATAAGTTTGTTGTCTCCTAAAACAGTAGAGGAAGCTTATCAGATAGCGCTGAAAGCTGAGGAAAAACGCATGAGGAAGTAGTCTGCCAAAGGGAGAGGGACTTTCAGAGGAAAAGGAAGTCAAGGTGGTAGAGGAAGATCTACAGCACCTAGAGATGGAGCTAGCAGTAGCTCAACCCAGCATGCACCCAGAGAAGGTGATGCAAGAGGCAGAGGGAGTTTTTCCAGAGGAAGAGGAGGCAGAGGAAGAGGCAGAGAATTAAGATGTTACAGATGTAACAAGCTGGGACATAGAGCTTTTGAGTGCCCAGAGAATGCAGACATAAAGCAGAGGAATGCAATTGTTGCTCCAGCTGAAGAAGAAGCACCAGCGACAGCGGTAACAGAAGAAGAAAATACACTAGAAAGAGGAGAATCTCTGGTGGTTAATAAAGTCTTACTTAAGCCAATGAAGGAGGTGGCTGCTGAACGCCACAAAGGAAAACTTTATTCTGGACAGTGTGCAAAGTCCAAGGAAAATGTTGCCAGATGATCATTGATAGTGGCAGCACTGATAATTTGGTCTCTACGGAAGTAGTGGAGAAATTGAAGATGAAGACAATAAAACATCCAACACCTTATAAGGTGTCATGGTTACAAAAGGGACATCAACTATTGGTAAGTGAACAGTGTGAAGTGGAATTTCAAGTGGGCAAGTACAAAGATAAAATTGTTTGTGATGTGATGCCAATGGACGTGTGCCACATATTTCCTGGAAGACCTTGGAAATATGACAGAGGAGCCATACATGATCGGAAGAGAAACACCTACAAGTTTGGAAAGGATGGTTTTAATCATACATTGTTGCCTTTGCAAGAAGAAGAGGCGCCGAGGCAGAAGACTAGTCCAAAAACTCTGTTGCTTGGAGGGAAGGAATAATTGAAGCAGATTGAAGAAAATGAGGTAAACTTTGTTGTAATTTGCAAGCCCAAGGTAATATTGACTTCTACTAAAATTTCTGAATTGCCCATTGAAATTCAAGAAATGTTGGAGAATTATTGTGATATTATTGTTGATGATTTGCCTAATGAATTACCGCCAATTCAAAAAATCAGTCATCATATAGATTTGATTCCTGGAGCAAGCTTACCTAACAAAGCAGCATATAGAATGACTCCTGCAGAAAATGAAGAAGTTAAGAAACAGGTGCAAGAATTGCTTGACAAGGGGTTGATCAAAGAAAGCCTGAGTCCTTGTGCAGTGCTAACAGTGTTGAGCCCGAAGAAAGATGGAGGATGGAGAATGTGTACAGATTCAAGAGCCATCAAAAGATTACAATCAGGTATAGATTTCCGTTACCCAGAATTAAAGATTTAATGGATTGCTTGTCTGGCGCAAAATATTTTTCAAAGTTAGATCTTAAAAGTGGCTATCATCAGATAAGGATAAGAGAAGGGGATGAATGGAAAACCGCTTTTAAGACCAATGAAGGATTATATGAGTGGAGAGTGATGCCTTTTGGGTTGTCCAATGCACCAAGTACATTCATGAGGCTTATGAATGAAGTTCTTAAAGAATTCATTGGTAAATTTGTAATAGTATATATGGACGATATATTAGTCTATAGCAGGTCCAAGGAGGAGCACTTGAGGCATTTACATTATGTCTTACAGAAGCTACAACAAGAAAAATTATTGTTGAATATGAAGAAATGTTTATTCATGAAACAGGAGCTGGTGTACTTGGGATTTGTTATCTTAGCTGAAGGATTAAAGATGGATCCAGAAAAGATCAAAGCAATTGTGGAGTGGCCTTTACCCAAGAGTATTTTTGAGGTAAGGAGTTTTCATGGTCTTGCTAGTTTTTACAGAAAATTCATTAAGAATTTTAGTAAGATTAATGCACCTATTATTGAGACCATAAAGAAGGATAAACAGCCATTTAAGTGGACTGTTGAAGCTGAGAGAAATTTTCAGCTATTAAAGAGGAAAATAACTGAAAAGCCTGTTTTGGTTCTTCCTGATTTTAACAAGACTTTTCAAGTTAAGTGTGATGCCAGCGCAGAAGCAATTGGAGGGGTTTTAAGCCAAGAAGATAGACCAATAGCTTATTTCAGTGAAAAGCTAAATGATGCCAGAAGGAAGTATTCTTCTTATGATAAGTAGTTTTATGCAGTTGTGCACGCACTAAAGAAGTGGAGGCATTATTTAATGTTGAAGGAATTTATCCTTTATTCAGATAACCATGCATTGCAGTTTATAATGCAGGAGCCAAAACTCAGCCAGAGACATGCTAAATGGGTAGAGTATCTTCAAGGCTTTCATTTTGTGTTGAAGCATATAACTGGACAATCAAACAAAGTCGCAGATGCCTTAAGTAGGAGAAGTGTATTGCTGCAATAAAGTCAAATCCAAGTGTTGGGTTTTGATTTTCTTAAAGAATTATATGAGACCGATTCAGATTTTAAAGAGGCATTTGAGGCTTGTAAGAATCCTGTTTTGGCAGACAGGAGCAAGTGGCTGGATTATTTTATACAAGAGGGACTGTTATTTTAAAAAAATCAACTGTGCATACCCAACTGTTCAATGAGAGAGAATTTAATCAAAGAGAAGCATAGTGGAGGACTTGCAGGACATTTTGGTAGAGAGAAAACCTTTGAACAGCTCAACAGATTTTACTTCTGGCTGAAAATGAAATCTCAAGTAGAGAAGTATGTAAGAAATTGTAAAGTCTGCCAGTATGAAAAAGGAAGGAGCCAGAATACACGGTTGTATATTCCATTGCCAATTCCAGATAGGCCTTGGAATATGGTAAGTACGGATTTTGTGCTAGGATTGCCAAAGACTCAAAGAGGCTATGATTCAATTTTTGTGGTAGTGGACAGATTTTCAAAAATGGCACACTTTATTCCATGTTATAAAACTAGTGATGCTTCTCACATTGCTAACTTGTTTTTTAAAGAAATTGTAAGATTACATGGATTGCCCAAAAGCATTGTTTCAGACAGGGATTCAAAATTCGTTGGACATTTTTGGAGAACACTATGGAAGAAGCTGGGAACTAAATTAAATTTCAGTTCTGCCTATCATCCACAAACTGATGGACAGACTGAAGTTGTAAATAGAAGTTTAGACAATATTTTAAGGAGCTTTACTGCAGAACATCCAAAGCAATGGGATCAAGTGTTACCACAAGTTGAATATCCATATAATGATTCACCCAACAGGAGCACAAGATAGAGCCCATTCCATATTGTTTATGGAATGCACCCAAGGGGAATATCTGAATTAAGGAATTTGGGAAAAGAAGAAATGAGAAGTGCAGAAGGTGAAGACTTTGCTTCAAGAATGCAGACGATACATGAACAGGTGAAACAACAGCTACAAGACAACAACATTCAATATAAAACTAGAGCAGACATGAGGAGAAGAGAAGTGAACTTTGAAGTTGGAGACTTAGTTTTAGCGCACCTTAGAAAGGAGAGATTTCCAAAACGAACGTATAATAAATTAAAATCCAAGAAAATTGGACCATGCAGGGTGCTGAGGAAATTCTCTGCAAATTCTTATGAAATTGAATTACCAAATGGTGTGGGAATATCACCAATTTTTAATGTTGCAGACTTATACAAATATGAGAATGAAGCTGCAGATGATACAACATAGGATAAAAAGACTCTGGAGATTGACTGGGTAAAACAGTTACCCACAGCCAAGGATTTACAGCCAGAAAGAATTCTGGATAAGAAAGTGTATAAGAAGACAAGGGCATGAGAGTATTTCCAGTATCTGGTGAAATGGAAGGGATAGCCGATCGCTGAAGCTACTTGGGTTACAGAAGACATTCTACAGAAATTGGGCAAATCTGTAGATGAGCTCATGGACAGGAGCCCATGAAGAATTTTGTCCTCAGGAGTCTGATGCAGGAGCATGTGACTCAGAGGGGAAAATCTTCCAAATTATTCAAAAAATCCAAAAAAAATCTACAGGCAAGGGAGTGGGGTCCTTTAGCCTGCAATTTCTATGTTTTTTTTAGTTAAAAGATAGAATAGAATCTAGCAATAAAACATGCTATTTATGCTCAGCTGTAACAAAGCTTTTCAAGCTTTAAATCATTCTGTAAAGCATGCTTTTCTTTGTATCGGATAAGGACCGAGAAGGCCTATCCTTAGTTATAAATAAAGAGGCAGCGAAGCTCTCAAGGAAGAGAGAAGAGAGGAGCGAGTGCCAAGCATTATTATTGAAACTTTTCTCTTGGTGTTCTTAATCCAATGGGTTCTGGTAATATGTATGCATAATTTATCACTTTGTGTATTGACAGTGTGAAATTGTTTACTGTTTCCACTTGATACACCTGTTGTGTAAACTGGCATTTGGTCATTTTCCTTTTCATTTATGTGTCCGCAGGCCCTTAATTACATTTTATAAGTTTCGCATATATTTCAGTTTACTTTAAAGATTCATACATTAAGCGGCACTGTAGCGGACGTCAACTACTATTCATATTGGTTCATAACCCATCGGGTCTGAACCAAATATTGCGTCGGAAGGAGAGGCCTTAACATTGCGAAAACTCCGATATCCCGGAGCCGATTTGTTATAGAGTTTGGTTTATAATCCTTTCGGGTCCGAAAGGAACCCTCGGCACAGTTAAGTTGGCGAGCTCCGAAATCTGGAGCCGAAATATAATATATCACAGTTAAATGGTTTCGGCGGGTCCGTAAGGTCCATTGTGTTAACAACCGCCGATGGAAATCGCCGAAAAGGCTGGACCCGAAATTCCTATAGAACGGCTCAGAAAGGGGTCATCGGGTCCGTCAATTCGGAGGTGGAAGGGCTGTCAATTGTGGCGATCGCCGATAACTGGACCCAGCGAAGTTATTAAAGACTGCATATAAAATATCGGGTCCGCAAGCTTTGCTTTAGCGATCGCGATACATATCGGACCCGAATTCAATATAGAGACAGTAGAATAAGGACATCGGGTCCGTAGCATATCGAGCATTGCTCCATATAATCCGCCGATATACCAAAGGGATAGCAAGCGCTGATATAAGGAAGAGGGGAAATATAAAAGCGCAACTGTGTGTGTGTTAAAGTAATTCTTTAAAATTACTGCCCAGTAGATTATATTATGTAAGGCCTCCATTTGCAAAGCAATCGCCGATAGTGTTGGGGGTATAACCCTTCTTATAAGACCTCCGATATTGTGTTGGCATAATTCTTTGAGAATTACTGCCGATACAGATAAAGCCACTGTTTTGCCAATTTGGAATTGGAGGGACAATGAAACTATCAGTTAATGACTGATACTAAAGAGGGACCAGAAAGGGAAGTTGATCAAGACATAGAAGAACTTGCTGGCAGATTAGGGAGATTGTCTCTAACACCTGCAACCCCTCCATCAACTCGTTGAAGAGGATGGGTACATTCATATAGAGGAGGAGGTGGATGTGTAGGAAGAAATTTTACTACAAATAAGAAAGGAAAAACAATAATATTAATGTTAGAGGTAAAATATAGAAAACACCAAGTCAAATGATTTTATTGTAAAATATTTGGTCATTATGAACTTAATTGTTGGGAAAAGAAAATTTAAATAGTTGAGTTTTCTAATGGAAAAAAAGA
Organism: Pinus tabuliformis; assembly: GCA_031772625.1. Taxonomy (NCBI): domain Eukaryota; kingdom Viridiplantae; phylum Streptophyta; class Pinopsida; order Pinales; family Pinaceae; genus Pinus; species Pinus tabuliformis. Next base: position 1,869,683,842 of record CM062817.1, read on the forward strand.
GGTGGTCAATTTACTCTTAGATTGTGATCCAATGAATAAAATTTATGAGGTATTTGTTTTGGATAGTGGTTGCAACAATTATATGAGTGGAAATAAAGATAATTTTGTGAAGATAAATGAATCTACAAAAAATTAAGTAATCTTGGGATATGAAAAGTTATTGGAAGTTAAAAGTAAAGTAACAATTGTAGTAAAAACAAGCAAAGAAAAATTCATACCCTTGGAAACACATTAATGATGATTTATATGTTCCTAGTTTAACCCATAATTTATTGTGTGAGACAATTTATTGAAAAGGGATATTTTTTTCTAACAACAATGAATGCATCATTTATGATAAACAAAATCATAATTATATTATAGCTAAAATTACTATGATGTAAAATAAAATCTTCACTTTCAATATTTCTTATGAAGGAAATAGAGCATTAAACGTTCGTTTTGATGATGACTTCTAGCTAAGACACATGACATATGGAAATATAAATATAAGAGGCTTAAAATTATTACATGATAAGAAAATTTTCAAAGACATGGCTCTTATTGGTTCTATTGATCAAGTTTGTGAAGGATGCATTCTTGGTAAGCACTATAGAGACTTATTTCTAATGGGAAAATATTGGAGAGAATAAATTATTGGAGATAGTACATGCAGATATATGCGGTGGTCCCATGAAAACCTTGTCTCTTAGTAAAATTAAATATTTTATTATTTTTGTGGATGATTTTGTAGAAGAACATTGGCATATTTATTTAAAGAAAAAATCTAATTCCTTTGTTATTTTTAAACAATTTAAAGTTATTGTTGAGAACTAAATGCATTATGCACATATAGAGGGGTAGAATTTAATTCTAATGAGTTTGATAATTATCACAAAAGGAATGGCATCAAAAGCCAATTGACAGTTGGTTTTACTCTCAAATAGAATAGTGGTCGAATACAAGAATAGGATAGTTATTGAGGTGGCTAGGAACATGTTCAAAGGTAAATATCTTTTAAACATTTTTCGGTCGAAACTATAGTAGTCTTTATTTCTTTTCTTAATATATATTCAAGAATATGTGTCTAGTATATTTCTTTTCCCAATATATGTTCAAGAATATGTGTGCAAAATATGAATCCATATCAGATTTGGAGCAAAGAAAACTTGATGTTATTCATTTGAGAATCTTTGATTGTTTCTTAGGATCATGTTACCATTGAAAAAAGGAAAAATATAAAAGATAAATGTTGAAATTCATTTTATTATCTATTGGGAGGAGACAGGATTATAAAATTAAAAAAAATTGTTGAATAGTCATGATGTGTTTCATGATGATAAAAGAAAACAAAACAATGATAGTGGAATCAAGATGTGCAACAAGAAAATCCTATAATTATTGTACAAGAAGATGACTGTTTTATTTATATGTATCCAACTAGTAGTTAAAATGTTTACTAGACTAAATCCTCTCCAAAATATTATCCAATGTCAAAGTTCTATTTCAATTCCAAGTCCTCTTCTAAGAAAGGTAATATTCTTAAATGACATGTATCGATACACCAATTTTTCCTCAATCTCGAATTTAAGCAAAGGAAAATTACTTTGGAAGCCACGTGAAAAACAATGGATGAAGATATTGCAACAGTGAAAAAGTATGAAATTTGGGAAATTGTGGATCCTCCTCTTGAAAAGGAATTTGTTAGGATAAAATGGGTTACAATACAAGCATAAAGAAAGGTTCATTGCTATGAGATTTTCCTAACAACCAAGTATATGATACAATGAAGCATAGTTTCATATTGTAATACTGGACATGATAAGAATTGTTTTGGCATTAATGAAACAATGTAATTGGTTGGTTTATTAGTTGGTGTATTTAAAGAATATGTCTATGTTCAACATCCCCAAGGATATTGAAAGAAATGAACAAAAAAATATACAAATTGAAAAAGGTTTTTTATGAGTTTAAATAAGCTCCAAGAGAATGGCATAGAAGAATTGATAATTATTTTCTAAAAAGAAGGGATTTAATAGAAGTGAAAAACAAGTCACATTATATGTCAAGTCAAATGCTAATGATCACTTATTGTTTACTTAAATGTATATGATTTGATATATACATCCTCAAATACTTTGTTAGTGGAAGATCCCAAACATGCTATGATAACTAAATTTGAAATGATTGAGTTCGGTTTGATGCATTATTTGCCTAGAACACAAGTGAGGAAAATGAAAGCTCGTATATTTAGTTCACAATAAAAGTATGTTATATATATTCTTCACAATGGAAAATGGAAAAATAATAAACCCATGAATACCCCATGTATACAAGAATTTTATGTATAGAAGATACAGATAAAATGGTGTATGCTAAATCGTGTAGGATTTTGGTTAGAAGTATCAGGTATATTACTTCCAGTAGACCTAACATTATTCAAGAAGTAATTTTGGTTTCTATATTGATGGAAAATCCAAGTAATATTCACTTTGGATTAGTAAAAATATATTTGAAGTATCTATGGAACAAATAGTTTTGGCATTTCATATATTTTGACAAATTGTTTTCATCTGGTTGGTTATATAGATAGATATTGGGATGGATTTCTTGATGATAGAAAAAATATTTTAGTTTATGTTTTCAACCTAGGATCAGGTGTAATATTAGTTTTCAAATAAACGATCAATTTTTTCGTTAACCTTTATAGAGGTAAAATATATCGCAACAACATTTAAGCAATATGTGAAGCAATTTGATTGAAAATAATATTAACATATAAAACAAAAGCAACATGGTGTTACAATTATTTATTGTGATAATATTCTACAATATATATCTAAACATATTTATATAAAATATCACTTGATAAGGGATCATGTGGCAAAAGGAGAAATTGAGATAAAGTTAAAAGAGTGGATCAACTACTTGATATATTCGCCTAAGAACTAACACTATGAATTTTGTATTACATAAGACCCAAACTTGGAATCACCTCATAAGGTATTAATGGGGAACCTTGAATATAATTATTCATTGTAATATGAAGCTACTAACAAATTGTCGTAGCACTTTCAACATTTTTTTAGTATTCAGAATAAAATAGCGCCATTTTGAATATTCTTCCTAATTTAGGGTTAGGAAGAGTTAGTCACAGTCAATTAGTTAAAATTAGCCTTAGATTATTAGTGATTTGTAACAATTTATAGAATTCTAAATCGTATATATGAATGTATTACTTGTTCAATGAAAATGAAGAAGAAGATTTATATTTTTATTGCTTTTCTTCATTGTTCATTGTATTTGTTTTGTATTATAATTCTATTTGCATCCACTTTAATTTTATAGGGTTTGAACTTAACATGCACTCTTAGGGCCTATTTTAATTCAATGGGAAGTCTTCAGGCTATGGGGGATAAGAGAAGGGGGATGAACTGAGTCAAATTTATAGATATTTTCAAGAGTACTAGAGATATTGAATAAAATTATGCTATACCTCTAAATCATAGTTATTCCCTTCTTTGTAGTAGATATTGATGAAACAATGGATTAGGTAAATTTTAATGGAATTAGGAATGTATAATAGCTAACAAAATTATCATGCATGATGTCTTACCAAAAATAGATGGATGGATTGACTTACACCCTTGAAGGGATTATCACGATGAAATTGTCTGTGAGGTGAATAAATGCAGTCAGGCCTTGGCTTATGCCTTGAATTTTTCACAGGGGCTTCCCTCAATGAATATATGAAATATCACATGGGTTTGTGGCATACTAAACAATACCCCTAATTTGACTACATATTGGAAAATGGCTCTATATATCACGTTATTTAAACCCCTACCAATATAAACCCAATACACCTTCCCAATTTTAAAAATGCCTGCTTTCACTAGATATTGTAGGTATATAATTTTTCATTAGCATTTTTTATACCCCTTTATATTTTTTCATTAACTTTGAGATCCTTTTTTCATATCTGTCAATATAAAACCCCATTACCCCCTAATATATACTCAATATAATATGAATGCACGTGGTATGGTATTACTCCCCTAGTGAATCGCCCATGGAATTTATTTAACTATTCTAACGTATAAAGATCAATATATATTCTTGTGATGTGTGATGTATCCCACTTAATGTTCTTGGATTATTAGATTAATCTAGGAGAGAGCGAAGAAAGTGGTGATGTGCCTTTTAATTACCTTTATATTTTCTTAGGGAGATAACCAAAAGACTGTGCATTTAATTATCACCCTGAGGTCCATATAGAACTTGTGAGTTACCATGAAATATATATGCATGGTACACTCTCTACTTCGAAGAGTTTTTTTATGGTTGTAGTAAAAATGATTTCTTTTGGAGATGGAGTATAGAGAATTCACAGGCTTGGAAAGGTTATACAAATTCAAAAGAAAAGTGACTAAAGTTACTTGAAATAAATTAAAAATACTTAAAGGAAATTAAACACACTTGTAGGAAATTAAACAAACTTGTAATGAAGTAAAAATGCTTGCAGTAAAGAAAACACATTTGAAAAAAAGGATGGGAATCTTGTGCAATTTTCAACCATTTTATAGAAAGAAACATACATGATAGAAATAAAAGAAACACACTTTTCGAATTGAAATAGAAATTTTCTATTCAATGGGCTTAGAAAGTATATCATTGTAATCCTGAACACAGGTAGAACAAACCACATAAGCAAGAAATAAATCACACAGAAAGATATGAAAGAAAATACTAGTTCTTGTCAAGATGTTCCCTGTTTTTATTGAGACCAAAAAACATAATCATTGCATTGACCACATTTATTTAACAACATAAATGAATGAAAACCAATAGAAAATGCAAGCATGTCAAACGAATAATTAACTTAGTAAATAAATTGGTAAATACATAAACATAACCACGCATGAATAATTAATTACATAAATATATAAAATCACATAGCCAAAAATTAATTACATAAGTAAATAAAATAATTATATGTGAATAAATAACTAATGAGTTGAATTACACAATTAGAAAAGAGAGCTACCTAAATTATATAACACTCTAATATATTGGAGTGTTTCTTACCTCCAAAGAATAGAGTGTTGATATTTATCAACATTTTTGTTACATTGACAACATAAATTAATTTAATTGATTAAGATAATTAAATGAAATAAAGATTTCATAACTATGGAAATTATAACTACAATTAAAATAAAAACTTAATAGCTAATTTATTTCCTTATGATTCAAACACTTCCTTAAGAGCCCTCCCAATGAAATGAAAGATAAAATATTTTTATACATATTTGTTTTAAAAAAAAAAAACATTTAAAATACAGACCACTTCATTCAATTAATCAAATAATGTTACATATAAAGACATGTAGTGTTGTCTCAAGATAGGTAGACTATCTTGGACACACAATCACTTGGTTGAAAGAATATCTCAACCACACACTAATCTAGGAAACATCTAGATCTAAACAACTCATAAGGAATAGGAATAGACTCCTTTACATAGAAAGAATCACAATTGAGACAAGTAGGAATTATATTTTCTAGGTCACCTTCTTAATGACTACTTGTCTCAATCTCAATTTGCAAATTCTAGTTGTAGTCCTGGTGTTTACAAACATGATAAAAATATATATGCTGACATCCAGATAAAGGAACAACCATCTATAGGAATGCATGGGTATGAACTGTTGCAATAGCCAATCTACTAGGATTTACTTCGTGTACATGGTTCAGTTAACCATTATCTACATGCCTATACCTATACCTGCATATACCCCTCCATCATTGTCATCATGGGTTTTCTTGAATTGCCCGTAACCATTCCCAAGGTTTTCTTGCCTCATCCTAAACTATGCCGAGGGTTTTCTCGGCTAACCTTAAACCATGCATATAGGAATACCTTTCCACTTCACTCTCACACGTGGTTTCTAGCTTACCACAAACCTACACTGCAAAGTGGTTTTTGGTTGACCACAAATATTCAATTACAAAGTGGTTTTAAGATTACCACTAAATTCATAGGTGTACACATGCTTCATGAGGTTTACATTACACACTCCAACTCTTGGAGTTACCAGATACATACTTTACAAAGACCACAATGAAACATACTAGACTTTGTTACTAATAAAGGTATTTGACACATAATACACCATCATCTTGAGTCTATTCCACAAAGTGACAAAAACTTTCAACTCGTTGTCCATCATCCCAAATATTTGTACAAAACCAATATTCTCTACACTTCAAACTTATTATCCACCACAAAGTGTATTTGGTCTCCTTTTTATTTTACTAGTTTAATTATTGTCTTGAATTCCCTTGGGTGATTGGTTAGCCTATCAATTATAACATAACCACTCCATTGAATTAGCTAAGCTCAATGTAAATACTTCTCATTCTAAAACATTTATAAACATCGATATTTATTCTTCTTTGGAGTTTCTAAACACTCAATTTAACCATTTTAATAAATTTCATTTCTACATTGAGTTGATGAGGCCCAACGCATTTATCTTTCCAAACTCGAGATAAATTGAAAATGGTGAAATAACCCTCATACCATCATCATGAGGATGTGTGCATGATGGCAATGGAATCAAAACAAAATTACATGAATTATGATTCTAATTCTTGACTTTGGCTCTGACTGATACCTAAAACGTTGATAACCCTCGCACCATCAAAAATGGTTTTTGTTTTCATCATCATTAGGTTGTGTTGTAGCCACAATGGAACAGCAAATTATTAAACATTTTTGAAATATGATGAAAATCAGAGTCATATCCTCCTACTATTCATCGTTTATGGTGTGTAAACTTCAAACCTGATCCACCGCCATGCACGGGTTGTCTTTAAACCTAACACCACAACTCACCATAAAATACACAACAATTGAAATTTCTAAGAAGATTATTCTTCATAAAGGAAAGGAAATGTCAGACATAATGATGAGAAAAAACTTCATGGATAAAAGGGATCAATGCTTCATCAAATTTTACACAATACCAACTTCTTCTAAAATCATACTTAGTGTCTTCATCTTGAATCTGCGTTAGCGATGGTGTCCATATCATAGTTATGGAACCATGTGGAGGGAATGTGCTCCATGGCGAGCACGATGTTGAGCATGAGGGACATCAGCAACAGTGGACTTGATCCCACAAATTCGAGGTGCTCGAGTAGTGGGACCCTATTGTCGATCATCATGTTGAACTCAAGCCGAGTGAGTTTCTTATAATTGTTGTAATAAGGAAACGACACAAGGTGCTCCACAATGTCTAAGAACTGGCTGAGAATGACCAGTAGTAGCTCTCCAAGAGCCCCCCGGCTTCCCCACACATGTAGATGAGCTTTGATCGCATCTCTTCCTCCACCTCATTGAGCACCCAGATGTCGATGGTGCTCGACAGTGTGCAAAGGAGCACCAGTTGGGTGAAAATATTGTTCATGACCTTCGAAGGGAAGAGGCTCTCCATATTTATTAGCTTTTTGTACATTTCTTCAACTTTTTCGAATAACTATTTCTTTTGCAGTCATGTCAGTTGGGCATGAATTCTTGTTGCGCTCCCCATTAATGGCGATGTTGATCCAATGCTCCCGTGTGTTTCATGGCATGTTCTTAAATCTAGCGATGTGTCTATTTACTAACACCTGCGGGTTTTGGTGTAACGGAAATCGTGACTCCAACAAGTGGTATCAGAGCTAGGGCCGAATATCCACTATGCAAGCTGCTTAGTGCCATTGCCTTGCTCTAGCAACGTTCGTTAAAACGTTGGCTGTTACCTCTAGAGTTGTTGAAGGATCTGTCGAGGAAATAGCTGAGGAACGCTGGAACTAAAAGACAGTTGCTGTAAGAAAAACAAGGTCATGGATCTATGTTGAAACGTGTTGCTGGAGTTTGAAACGTGGAGATCCGTGGAGTTTGGAGTTGAAACATGGTGTTCGTAAGTTTTTTTTCACATCAAGTTTGCATGCATACATGAAGTTTTTTCTCAAACCAACATATGTATTTGTGAAATGTGAAAAGGTTAAAACATTATATATGTTTTTATATTTATTATGAAACATATATAATTATATGTTGGAATTTTGAAAAGTATATTTTAAAAAGGAGCAAGAATTTTGAAAAGAGTATTTTAAAAGGAGGAAGGTCATTATTACTAAATTTTAAAGAGTAATAATTAAAGTTTTATTTTTAAGTGGAGTTTTTGTGTTTTGGGGCGTGAATTTTATTGAAAATGGAGACAACAGTTACAGATATGGAGAAGTTGAGCGGGGCTAATTTTGCCCTATGGAAATCACAGATGGAGGATATACTGATTTTAAAGGATCAGTATTTTCCGATTAAGGGCACAAAAAAGAAACCCTTATCGATGACAAATGAATAGTGGAATAAGCTAGATAGAAAGGTGATTGCAACAATCCGCCAATATTTAGCAAAGAATGTTTATTTCAATGTGTCTGGAGAAAAGACGGCAGAAGGATTATGGAAGAAGCTCCATGATCTATATGAGAAGAACACGGCATCAAACAAAGTGTTCTTGATGAAGAAGCTTTATAATCTCAAGATGAAAGAGGGTGCTTTAGTTGCTGAGCACTTGAATGCATTTAATATTATTACTAATCAACTTTCCTCTGTTAAAATCATTTTAGATGATGAAATTAGAGCCATTTTGCTAATGTGTTCTATGCCAAACAGCTGGGAAAATTTAATTGTAGCTATGAGCACTTCAGCAACTACAGGGACCCTGAAGTTTGATGATGTCAGCAGCAGTTTAATGAATGAGGAGTTGCGGCGCAAGTCAATTGCGGAAAACCAGGGAGGAGAAGCTCTAGCTCTAGTTGATCATGGTAGGAGAATGGATTGAGGCTGGCAAGGGTGATCAAGATCGAGATGCCGATAAAAATCAAGGAGAGGTAGAATCATCTACTTTCATTGTGGCAAACTTGAGCACATGAAGAAAGAATGTCGATTCTAGAAGAAAGGACAAAAGGATCAGAGATAGTCTAGTACAAATCACAAGTCATCTAGCACAAATGAAGGTGATACTACTGCTATAGCCACAAATGGTGATGTGTTGTTTACTGTTTCAGTAGAGGATGCATGTGTATATACATCTAGCATTAGCTTTGATTGGATCCTTGACTCTGGGGCATCTCACCATGTAACCCCATACAAAGATAGTTTTGTTTCATATAATCCTGGTGATTATGGTAGAGTGCATTTGGGGAATAATCATTTTTGCAGTATTGTTGGAGTGGGAGATGTCCAGATCAAGATGAAAGATGGACAAGATATATTGTTGAAACATGCCAGGCATGTACCAAAAATGCGCATGAGTTTAATCTCTTTGGGATGACTAGATGATGAAGGCTATTCGACAAGCTTTGGAAAAGGAGGCAGGAAAATTAGCAAAGGTTTATTGGTCGTGGCCAAAGGACCCAAGACAGGAACATTATACACATTGAAGACACTAATATGAAAATTAGATTTGGCTGCTATCACAAAAGAAGGAAATTCAGCAGATTTGTGGCATAAGCATTTGGGTCACATGAGCAAGAAGGGCTTAAAAATCCTTGTTGACAAAAATTTATTGCCAGGTTTGAAATCCTACAATCTTGATCTTTGTGAGCATTGTATATATGGTAGACAAAGAAGGGTTTCATTCCTTAGAGGTGGCCATGACAGAAAGAAAAATGTGTTAGAATTGGTACACTCAGATTTGTTTGGGCCTGTTAACATCAAATCATTAGGAGGAGCATCATATTTTGTAAAATTTATAGATGATGCATCCAGAAAGGTTTGGGCATATCCTATGAAAAATAAAAGTGAAGTGTTTGGACTATTTCAAAAATTCCATGTTGCTGTTGAAAGAGAGACTAATAAATTGTTGAAGTGTTTAAGAACAGATAATGGTGGAGAATATTGCTCAAATGTAATTAATGAATATTGTAACAGGTTTGGCATAAAGCATGAGAAGGTTGTGTCTAGTACTCCTCAACAGAATGGTGTCACAAAAAGGATGAATCGCACCATTATGGAAAAGGTACAAAGTATGTTGTCCAATTCTAGTTTAGAGAAGAATTTTTGGGTTGAAGAAGTCAAGACCGCTTGCTACATCATAAATAGATCTCCAACTACAGCCTTGGATGGTAGTATCCCTAAAAAAGTTTGGACTTGTAAGAATTTGAATTATTCTCACTTGAAAATCTTTGGATGTGAAGCATTTGTACATATTCCCAAAGAAAATAGAACTAAGCTAGATGATAAATCTATGAAGTGCATTTTTTTGGGATATGTGGATGAAGATTTTGGTTATCATCTATGGGATCCAGTCAATCATAAAATTATTAGAAGCAGGGATGTTATATTTAACGAGTCAGAAATGTTCAAGAGGATTATAGGTGAGTTGGAGGTCAAAAGGTTATTGACAGGTTTGAAGAGCAACAGGAAAACATACCACCAATACAAGAAAATGAACAGCAAATTCAGGAGCATGAAGAACAACAAGTGGAAAATAATGAAAAACAAGAAGAAGGCATCTTGCAAGAACCTTTACAGGAGATTCAACCTGATAATGCACCACCATAGTTGGTTCACAGATCTTCTAGGCCTCATACGCCTTCACAAAGGTATCCTCCTTCAAACTATATTTTGTTGACTGATGAAGGCGAACCTAACTGTTTTCAAGAAGCTTGTAAAGTCAAGCACAGTAAAGAATGGAAGAAAGCAATGGAAGAAGAAATGAACTCTTTGCAGGAAAATAAAACTTGGGAGTTGATAAACCTCCCAAAAGGTAGAAAGGCTCTACAAAACAATTGGGTGTATAGGATTAAGCATGAAGGTGGCGAAAAGAAGGAGAGGTATAAAGCAAGGCTGGTGGTGAAAGGTTTTTCCCAAAAAGAAGGTATTGACATCACTGAAATTTGGCTTCACACTTAACAATTGTCTCCTCCCTTTCCCATTAATGATTGACCTCTAGCAACCACCACAGTCTCTTGATCGATTCAATCTATAAGTGTGCTCCTGCAGATTTCTTGTACATATAAAATAATAGGAGAGGGTGAGGCGTGTGGGGCTTTCTTAGTCCTTTCCTTGTACACATTAAACTTATATACGCAACACACATCTATCATTGGCGTGCTACACATATCTTCTCAATGACAGCTCGCTCATGGACCATGAATGGATATTTTCTTATGAGCTGTCAAGTGCCACCGAGATTCGACAAACAACACAATGGATGCTTACAGAGAATTTATTCACTCTATAACTCACTATCCACAGGTCAACTCCAACGAAGATATCTACTCGAGTTCACCAAGACTAGGCTCATTCACCTAGTCAAAAATCTCTAACAAGTGTTGGCTTTTCAACAACACCAAAAGATCTCAAACAGATATCCAAATTCACACTCGCATTGTCTCAAATCTTCAACAAAGAACAATTTGGAACTCATCGTTACACAGAAAATCTCTTCCCTATCAACCTTGAGTTGGTAATATCGCAGCAACACAGACACTTAACAATCTGATGGATAAATATAAAGGAAATACACCCAAAATAAATACATATACTGTTATTTCCCTCGGCCCAAGAGGAGCCAAGGCCGAGGCACAAACGAGCTTTGATACTAATTTAAAATATTGATCACTGCATTAAATTAATCAAATAATGTTACATATAAATATATGTAGTGTAGTCTCAAGATAAGTAGATTATCTTGGACACACAATCACTTGGTTGAGAGAATATCTCAACCAAACATCAATTTAGGAAAAATATAGATCTAAACATCTCCTAAGGAATAGGAACATACTCCTTTACATAGAAAGAATCACAACTGAGACAAATAGGAATTATATTTTCCAAGTATAACAACCAATAAATGAGATCAACAACTTTCTCATGTGGTATGCTAACAATTAGCAAACAATAAACATGTCTCCACAAGTTTCTTATGTGGTTTGGTAATACTTAGAAAAAAATAAACAACTCTTATATAATTCCAAAATAATTATTAACAACCTAATTAATCATGTCTTAATTTGACCTAATTTGAAATAATGAAACAAAATTTGTTTAAGAGTGTCAGCTTGAGTTTCCAATCAGCTAAATGTTTCGTAGGCTCATGGTTCTGGTGTTGACCCATGGTTGCAAGAGTTGCAGCACAACATTTATAAAAGTGAGTTGCAACACCATAGTGCAAGAGAAATCTCTAATGGATTATGGTTTCAATGTCTACTTGTAGTTCTAAAAGTTGCAACAACAAATTGTGGCATCAGAGTTGTGGCTGCAAGTTATATCTTTAGAGTTGTGGCACCAGAGTTCCAACACTAAAGTTGCAGCAAAGAATTGTGACACCATATTTACAACAGGAGTTGCAACACAAGAGTTACAAAACTGGATTTTTAGCAAATGAGTAATAACAATTGTGACAAAGAAACATTCTATGGAAACATTACTATTTGTACAACAACATTTTTAACACTTTCATATTAACTCAAATATAAATAAAAATATGGTATTTTTCCAATTTTTAATCATAAATTCATGTAAAATACTAATGAAATGCAATGGAAAACATTTTATGTCTAAATACCACATATAAGCATTAGAATGGACTAATATGGGGTCATAGGAAAGTGAAGTGGAATGAAGAATAAGGAAAATAAGAAGTAAAAGAAGCCAATTATGGGCCCTTCAGGTGGATAGAGTATTTAACACTAACTAGAATAAGGTTGGATGTTGACTAGCCGAAGAATTATGATTTTTATCAATGCAAGAATAGTACGAGATGAGGGGGACATTATCTTAGAGTACGAGATGAGGGTGACATTATCTTAGAGAAGCAAGTGCTAAGGGGAATAACCAATTAAAGAAAAAACTCTTTAGCAATTAAAGAATCCATAAAAGAAGAAAAAGCTCTTTAGGCATCATACTCATAGCATGTTCTTATAGTTTTCAATATGACCATGTTCTATGATAGTCATAAAAGGTATGCCCTGGATTCCACTAAAAATAAGGCTATGGAAAGAATGCTATGAAAATTAGAGCCACTACAAGGATCTAAAAGAACAACATGGCCCATCTACATGCTCTATCTAAGGGTGGGAGGGGTTTGCTTCTTATATGCATCCAAACAACAATGGTTCAGATTATTTAGTGGCCAACTCCAACTATCTCACGACAGTATCTTGAGTATCTATCTAACTATGGGTGAGGCACCCTCCCTCATACCCTACAACAATTGTTTATGTCATTAAGTGCATTGATCCAACTAACTCACCAGTTGGTTCAAACCACTTAGTGTCAACTATATGAAGTATTAGTATTCTCGTTTTTTAGCTATGTGAGCATTATTTCCACTATGTTCATAACACAAAGTTTCCATGAATAATGTGCAAACATAATTCTCATGATTATGATATTCTATTAATTTTATTAGTTTTCGTGAATTACCCTAACATATTTCTAACATGCTCATAATAATTAACTTGAAATAATAAGAAATATCCATACTATGGGGTTTGTAACATACAACAATATTCCTCAATCTCCCTAGCAGAGTAGTTGGGTTAGAAATGGAGACATAGTCCTTCACTATAATATTATTTGGCTAAATCTATTGTTAGTTCATTGATGGAGTGATTTCATAAAGTCTCTCATGAACATAATGAACACATTGAATTCTCCTCAATGGGGATTCTCGAGAGTAGCTGGGTTAGAAATGGAGACATAGTCCGTCACTATAATATTATTTGGCTAAATCTATTGTTAGCTCATTGATGGAGTGATTTCATAAAGTCTCTCGTGAACATAATGAACATATTGAATTCTCCTCAATGGGGATTCCCGAGATTAATAACATAGTAGCCATGGCCTAAGGAAAACACTAGATTATGTTATTATCTAAAATGTACATAGATGCATAGGTTGATATCTTAGAAATCCTAGAAAACACATGTGTAAAGGGCATGCAAAACTTGGTTTCTTAACATGAGCATGAAAGGGCACTTAAAATTGGTTTTACGACAAAAGTAAAAAAGGACTAACCACATCCAAAAATACTGGAAAAAGAATATGTAAATGGCATGCAAAAGCTTGGTCTCATAACATAAATATTAAAGGGCAAAGAAAATAAATCTTCTAACAAAGTAAAAATGGAAAACCATATGAATAAGATAGCAAAAAAAACTTTATAAAAAAAAAATTATTATTAATTTGTTAAAAAAAATTATAAATTAAAATCTTATTTATATTAAAAGATAAAACCTGTAAATGTGTGATTAGTAAATATTTTAAAAAATGAAAATTTGAATAAAGTAATATTATTAAAACAAAATAATTATAAATGTTAACCCTTATATATATTAATTTTGGAAATCTCACATATTTATTAGAATTTCCCATTAAAAATGTAAAATTGCACAATCCCAACTCCACAAATTTTCATATATTTATGCATTGAAAAAATTTGAATACAAAAATGCATTTCCTAATAAAATATCTAAAACATACTATAATTAAAATATTTCTATTGAAACTTTCATTTAAAATATATTGAAATGTGTGCCACTAATGTGAATTAAAAGGTCAAATACATAATGGATGAGCAAGTAAAAGTTTAACCTATAATATTTAGTGCAATGTTTTTTCGTGTAACGAGCCTATATCCATTTTAACTCTGGATGTATCAAGCGTCAAGAGGAATCAAATCTCTCGAGGTGAAAACCTTCTTTTTGACTGAGAAACTTGAGGAAAGGTTTGCACCTCAAGAGATTTGATCCCTCTTGGCACTTGATAGATTCAGAGTTAAGATGGATCTATGATGGTTTCATTCGTGTGCGGCAAAGGAAAATCTATCGAAGATATAATTAATTTTATCAATAATATGTAAATACATCTAATATTAATATTTCAAATATGCTAAATATGTCTCAGATTAATCTGGTCATTTTAATTTTAAATTTGCTTAGTTACCTTAATTTGTTGAGATGAAAAATATTGTTAATAAATTTAATTGTGAAAAATGATGAAATAAAATTTTTGAATGCAAAGTGACAATGTAATAATGTTGAATCATAGAAAATGTGAATAATAAGAATGTAGTCAATTACAAATAGTCTTGATTGTTATTAATCTCAAACTATTTTCTTCTACTATTCTTATTATCGCCCTTGTTACTTTTGTCATCTTTTCATATCGATTATATGAAAATAACAGTTAAAATCATAAACCATTTAAATCTTTATATCGATTTGTTGTAGTAAACATCATAAGTTGTTTCTCTTGCTCTCCAATATTAATATGTTGAATTACTATAACACAAAAATCAATGTACATTGTCAATAATATTTTGTGCTTACATTGAAATCAATGCACAATGTTAATCCAATCACTTTAAAATTAATGTACCATCATACATCCAATTACATTAAATTAGAAATCAACATCTATGCTAAAATCAATGCATCTAATGCAAATAATCAAATAATATTGGAAAATGGGATTGGAAATCAACATCTATACTCAAATCAATGCATCTAGTGCAAGTAAGAAAATAGGATTAGAAACCAACATCTACACTAAAATCAATGCATATAGTGAAAGTAATGAAATAGGATTAGAAATCATCTGCATTGAAATCAATTCATTTAGTGCAAGCAATCAAATATTATTAGAAATCAACATCTACATTGAAATCAATGCATCTAGTGCAAGCAATCAAATAGGATTATAAATCACCATCTACACTGAAATCAATGCATTTATTATAAGCAATCAAATAGGAATAGAAATCATTTACGTTGAAATTAATGCATCTAATGAAAGAAATCAAATATCATTAGAATTCAACATCTACATTAAAATCAATGCCTCTAGTGCAAGCAATCAAATAGGATTAGAAATCACCATCTACACTGAAATCAATGCATCTAGTGTAAAAAAATATTCTTCCCTCTCTCCCCCCTCTATCTATATCTATATCTCCCTCCACCTCTCCTTATTTTTCTCTCTATCTCACCCCCCCAAACACATATGCTCTCTCACTCCATATCTATCAATCTCTTTGTTCCTCCCTCCCTCTCTCCATCTCTCTCTTCTTCCCTCTCTCCACCTCCCATCTATATCTCTATCTCTCTGTCTCTTTATATTACCCCCAAAACACACACTCTCTTTCTCCAATCTATATATCTATCCATCCCTCCTCCTCTCCCTCTCTCTCGGTCTCTCTCTTTCCCTTCTCTCCCTCTCCCCAACTTCTATCTCTATTCCCTCTTGTTGTCCTCTCTCCCTCTCTCTCCATCTTCCTTATCACTCCCTCTCTCTCTCTCCACCTTTCTCTCTCCATTTATTTCTTCTTACCTCCCTCTCTCTTCCCCTCCAACTCCATCTATATTTACCTCCCTCTCTCCACTCCCTCACATCCTCTCTCCCTCTCTCCACTCCCTCTCTCTCTCTCTCTCTCTCTCTCTCTCTCTCCAACTTTGTTACTATATCCCTCTCTCTCTCCTTGTCTCCCCTATTATCTCCATATTTCCTTCTTTGTCTCTTTATCTCACCTCCAAACATACACTCTCTCTCTCTATCTCTCCCGTGTCACTTCCTCTCTCTCTCCACTTCTCACTCTCTATGTACTTCTTCTTCCCTCCCTCTCTCCCCCTCCAACTCCATCTCTCTATCCCTCCCTCTCTCCTCCTCTCTCCCTCCCTCTCTCCCTCTATCTCTCCTCCTCTCTCTCATCCCTCCTCTCTCTCCCTTTCTCTCCTACCTCCCTCTCTCTTCCCCCATCTCTCTCTCTCTCCAATCCTCTATCTTCCCCCATAACTCTCCTCCTCTCTCTCAAGTCATGTCTCTTGTCCTTCCTCTCTCTCCCTTTCTCTCTTATCTCCCTCTCTCTCTCTCTCTCTCTCTCTTCCCCATCACTCTCTCTCTCTCTCTCTCTCTTTTCCCTCCAATACTCTCTCTTCTCCCATTCCTCACTCTCTCTCTCTCTCCAACTATGTTACTATATCCCTCCCTCTCTCCTCTCTCCTTATATCCCCCTTCTCTCCATCTCTACTTCTTAGTATCTTTATCTCACCCCTAAACACACACACTCTCTCTCTCCATATCTCCCTTGTCACTCCCTCTCTCTCTCCACTTCTCACTCTATATATAGTTATTCTTCCTTCCCTCTCCCCACCTCCAAATCCATCTCTCTATCCCTCCCTCTCTCCTCCTCTCTCTCAGGTCTTGTCTCTCATCCTTCCTCTCTCTCCCTTTCTCTCCTACCTCCCTCCTCTCCTTCCCTCTCCTACCTCCTCTCTCTCTCTCTCTCTCTCTCTCTCTCTCTCTCTGCCCTCTAATCCTCTCACTATCTCCCTCTCTCTCTCTCCTTATCTCTCTCACGCCTCAATCTTTGTGTCTCCCTCTTCCTCTCTTACCCTTCTCTACCTCTCTCACTCATCTCCCTCTCTCTCTTCATTCCTCCTCTCCCCTCTCTTTCAGTTTATCTCCATCTCTCCCTTGTCACTCCCCCTATCTCTCCACCTCTATCACTCTATGTCTTTGTTCTTCCCTCCCACATATATCTAGAGTTAATATATATCATGATATATATTATAATATAACAAATTTAATATTGTATTAATCCAAAGTTATTAAATTTAATAATAATAATATTAGGGTTAATAATATTTTTTTTGCATGGTATTAATAATCATTTGGCACATAGTATTTGGCCCATAGGCTTCACCTAAATAAAACCTCTTTTTTGATTGTTGGTAAATATAAAGAGTTTATGGAGTAAATATAAAAAAAAAAAAAATTTATTTATTTATCATATTTTTTTTATTACCATGGTATTTGGTCCATAATCTTGCTATATAATTAGACATTGATTTCTAATCCCATTTGATATATTTTTATTTATTTACCATACTTCATTATACCTCTTTTATATTTATGTATTTATTGTACCTCTTTTATAAATATGGTATTTGGGCCATGATATTCATAATAAGTTGTCCCATGGTATTTGGCTAGTATATTGCGTTTATACATAATAACAATTAAATTAATTTTTAAATAAAATCAACATTAAATTTAAAATATTAAATATTAACATGACATGTTAAATGTTTACCCTTAAAGTCTACCTCAGGTTATAAAATGACTGTAGGTCCAATAATGAGTAAAACATTTAACCCCTCCAAAATTAGGTATCTAAATCTCTTCCCATATACGCTAAACATCCAAATTGGCATCTATAAAAGCTTTTTATACTCAATAAACATCCAAGTTGACATGTAGACTTTTAAAATATAAAAACATTTGGTGCCAAGTTCAACCAACATTAGAATGGAATAATGAAAACTTCCCCACACTATCGGTTACAGAAACCCTAATATTTGAACGACGAAAATATATTACAAACGCGTACACGAAATTATTATCCAAAACAGTGGACATATGTTGCAATACCGACACAGTATAGGAATCAGACACACCGACCAGTTTTCATCACTGTGGCAACCGACCAGTTTTCATCACAGTGGGAAGAAAAAGTCATTCCAACAAATCTTATTCCATGAAAAACAAAGATCCCATTCATGATCTTGAGAGTTGAGAATCCAACAAATTCTCATTCCTGGTGATCAAATAGCTCTCTGTTCGTCATTAGCTCCACCAACAATAATGTAGTATTGTTAAAAACAGTAGAGAACCAAGAGAAAATAAAAGTACAGCAAAGGAAAATTAATCTCGGGGAACAATATGAACAGCATTTTTTAGGCAAGCTGATTTGTCCAAGATTTGCTCCTCGTCTGCATGACGCTGATCGTCTACTAAGATATTGTCCGGATATACTGGTTTTTCTCTGCGCTGCCCGTGGTTCCTTATTGTAGCTTTCAGCAGCTCGAAACTGGTGCGAACTGGCCCTTTTGGTTTGGTATTGGTTCGTTCAATATCATAAAACTTGAATTTGAGATTGGGAGATGAGTTGATCATATTGTTTCTCTGCTTGGTCGTTATTGCGATGGCCATGTCGTTGGGGAAGAGAGTTTTCCAAACGAAGGCGTGCAAGAGAGTTGCGACGAAGAGACTGAAGACTGTAACAGAGGCAATGGTTGAAAGAAGTACAGCCAAGACGTGTGTGGAAAGATGGGGTACTTGCTCTGAGTATCTTATTGTCGCTATTGATGTCGATGTCATTGGGTACGTGTATGCCCACCATGAAATAGAGAACCTGCAAAAAGGAAGCCATGGCGTTCATTTATATTCACCAGTTTCATCAGTGTCAATTGCTGATAGGATTAGGTTAAATTAAGAAATATGGATACAGATAACAAGTATGCAACACACCATACATTTAAATTGCAGCTCAGGAGAAGGATGGTATTGAGATTAAAACTGCAGTCTAAAAGGAATAAATGTAAGAAAAGAAAAACGAAATTTTATACAAGGCAGTAAATAGAGGGTTCATGAGACATTTAGCATTCGTTAAACTACGATACATTATGGTATAAGCAACGATTACGACTTCTAGCAGTAAGGTACATAGAAATTGGGGAAACTTAAAAAAAAAAAGTAAACTGCAGGGAAATTGAAAACTTAATAAGTGTTGCAGATATGTAGAGGAAGGGAAAAAAATGAAAAATGAAAGAGGGAGATTGGATCTCTGGGAGGCATGGTTTGAATGGTGCTCAGTTTTGGCTAAGATCCTTTTGTGAATTTGTGGGATATATGGCTTGGTAAGAATAAAGGGGAACTTTTAAGGATCGTTTTACTTTTCCAGATATCACAGCAACTCAATGGATAATTATAGTAGACTTTCTGCCCAATGACCCAACTCAAGTTTCAAACAGATCATTATAGCAACACTGTTACACAAGCTGGGATAGATAAGTCAAGGCTATGGGACTTTTTTGAGGGGCAGCCCAGTTGAGCTTAGACTTTGTTGGGCTGGTGCAATATTATTTTTGATAGTCTCATTTCTTCCCTATAAAAATGGAACTAGGTGAAAGTTCAAACAATTTAGCAGAATTAATGATATTAAGGTTTTTTTTTGCCCTGCAAAACTTTCACTCTGCAAATTTTTGAAGACTCAAATTTGATAGATTGCAAAGACGATGTCTATACTTGTAACGGTTTTTAGAATGCCTTTTTGATATTTTTAAATAAATTTACCAGATATATACATATACATATAATAATAGAATGTGATTTTATTTTATTTCCTATAATAAAATATACATATACATATGATAATAGAATGTGATTTTATTTCCTATAATAAAATTAAGCTTTTTTCCTGGAAAATTAAAAAAAAAAAAAAACATATAAAATCTGTGGGCAAAAATATATCTAAGGAGAAGGTGGTTTCAAAAGGATTGAAGTGGCGTGTTTGTGGACATTGTTTTATTTTGCTAAAGGTAGCTTGTACATTGCACGCCGGTTGGGTTGTGTTTATTTATGTTTTATTCTTTCACTTTTACAGCTCCATAGACATAATTTGGACATTATTCTTTAACTCGCTTAAAACTGAGGCAAAACTGTAAAGTCAAACCATTCTGATGGAATCTGCAGAGACAGGTAAACTAATGATAAAGCGCAAACATATTTTGAACAATATCTTTCATATCGATTGATTCTAAGAAAAAGTAGTGATAAAGCAGGCCCCATCTTTTATTCTGGAGAATACTGGAAGACAGTACCAAACATATTAAAAGTATAAATAATAATACCAAAATAATCCCGAATGTAAATTTCTATAATCATAATGTTACGAGAAAATTCTTCTAGTAAATCATATTTCAATATTTTTCTTGTAGACTAGTTTTGAACCACTCAATATGGTTTATCAATTCACACTGAGTGGTTTGAAACTGGTCCCAGAAATAATATTGAAATGTCCCAACAATATCAAGATAATTGATGCCTTTGAATATAGGAAAATCTCTGAAATAGTGGCAGCATTAAGATGATTACCTGAACCCTCGGAACAACTTGATGCGCACAACCTGCACCATAAAATAGAAAGGATCGTTTACAGTTCAAGTAGTATAAACACAAAGTGTAGTTTAAGCAACTAAAATAAAGCATCCACTTATACTTACCAGAGAAGTATAGATGAACAGTGAAACAAAATACATGATGCGTGAAACTGTATCAAATTCTCCAAAAATTGTCTCCCAGGCCCAGCTTGCAGTGGCAGGAGCAGCCAAAAATAGAAAAAATACTGGATGGAGTTCCTTGGGCAGCGTTTCACTGGTAGGCAACCTCTGGTAGAGTGTCACGAACAATACTAAGTAATGGGCCAGCCCTACGGCCCACAAGAATTTTGCAGGCTCCATCCAGCCCAAGCGAGCCGCTAATAGAGATCCTACAAAGTTTCCCACCACAGACAAGTGTGTAGACGGGTTGGCTACCTTTGATAATCTTTTCTCTCCTCCAGACAGCCATTGACCATATATTTTGAGCTCCAAAATCAGCAAAGGAGCCATGAAAATGCACCAGAATGATGGATGGACGGACTTTGCTATTGCTGGAGGTACTGCTATAGTTAGCGTCATACAGGCAACCCATGGCGCAAAGAAGAAATTCACCCTCACTGGATGGCAAAACTCCCTCTTGACAGCTTCGAAATGATAAATAATTTTGAGGAAATAAGTGCAGAAAACAAGGATTAGTATACACACTGCAAGTAACCAGAGAGCTAAATTTATCTGCGGTGGGATATGGAGAAAATTAACAGCGGGAGAGGTGGCGAGAGCCTTCCATAACGATGCTTGGCTTGCCAACCCTATGCACATTCCGAAAAATGCATTCGGAAATCTCAGAAGAAACGGCCATTTTTTATCCACGGGAGGAAGTCCAAGTTTCTCACGGTCCTGAAAGCAAAGGAAGGAAAAACATCAAAACCAAACCACCAACAAACCTCTAGGTCACATATAAATTAATGCGTAGGTCATGAGAACTTCTCAGTGCTCCAGGGATTGAGAAATTGAAGTTGGAAACCAGAACTTCTCACTGTTTAATAGATTCAGTATACTATATAAGACTTTAGTCGGCCCAAATACCTATATAATAATCTCACTCCTCTTCACAGACTCATTACAACTCGTCTGATCACCTTCGGAAGGTTATCTCATAAATTCTAATATCTATTAAATGGGTTGTTTGTGTGAACTTGAAATACACAGAATTTCTTCAAAGCTGGAGGTTATCTCATAAATTCCAATATTTGTGAAGTGGGTTATTTGTATGTTCTTGAGTTACACATGTTTTTCAAAGCTATGCTAGATTCTCAGCAGGTATTCTGTAATTAACTCTATATATTGGATAACAGTCGCAAGGAATAGAATCTTTGTCAACCCTACTCATATGGGACGAAAAGCAATGCTAAAGTCTTTATGGCTACTTTAATTTTTCTATAGATTTCATACCATGAAACTATGTATAAATTATATAATTGCTCCCTATCCCCATGTACAAGATTAACAAGATTAATTATCTGTATAAAGTTCAAACATGAGTGCTACATCCTAAATCTTCATGACTTGCAGATAGGCATGAGACAAATACTATACATAAACACACAGTGAACCAATATACAAAGAATTCATGCATCACTTACTTCATACAAAGTTATGCACTACACTTCTCTAATTTCTAAAATACAATTGTTCCTCATAAAATTTTGCTATCTCACTTCCACTATTATCTCACAGATAATTACTACTGCCAAATATTTCGAGGTCTCACCGACACTGGATATGTCTCTGGAAATTACTACCTCCAAAGAATTTGATATCTCACATCACAAACCAAAATCAAAATTAAAATAAAGATAAATATCAGAAACGTGGATCCTGAACAATTTATGCATCACTAGACACGCACATAAACAAATATAGCCTGAATTTATTGATCTACTAATAATATAGTGAAGCATATATCCATAGCCTTCTCACCCTTAGAACTTCAAGCTCGGGCCCCTCCAATGCCTGAAAGTATCTCGCTGCAGGAATTTCAAAACTGACTGATTCCAGAAATACAGATCTACCATCCCGGTGCCCCGATCCATATATTTCAACACTTCTCTCCTCATCTGTGAGAGAGTTCTGGTTTTCCATTACAGACTGCAATATTAGGTGGTATATATCGTCCTATTGATTCTTGAGTTGTTGCTCTGTCTCTTCAAACACATAATTTATAGGCTTGAGCGTCCTCTCTCGATGAATCTGGAGTAGTAGCTCTTGAGGATGGCATTGCTGTTACTTCTCTTGATGGGACAGAACTACTTTGATCTACTTACATTAACATTTTCATTTTCAAACCAATTTAAAAGTTCAAAACTTTTTGGCATGGAACGAGACTTGTTTGACTGCGGCTACGTATCATCTAAAACAGCCCTTTATCCCAGAGCCAAGCATTATCCAAAAGTCGAAGATGATAGGAAGTTCTGTAGCTGATGTAGGTGATAGAGACGTGTGGGGTCTGCACCCATGACAAAACAACAGGATCCATAATTTTAATTCCACTGTGCCTTGAAGCTCCTCCTTACTTCAAAACTATATTTTTATACCTAATGATTCGATCTTTCTGATTCTTCAAAACTATATTTTTATACCTAATGATTCGATCTTTCTGATTCTCAAGGTGGATTTATATTCAGGTGGATTTATATTTATTTATTTTTCTAATTATTGTGGTTTATCAGTGGCTTGTAAAAATTATCTGTCTCAATTTTAAGGTAAGTTCCACAC
This sequence comes from Pinus tabuliformis, assembly GCA_031772625.1. Classification (NCBI taxonomy): domain Eukaryota; kingdom Viridiplantae; phylum Streptophyta; class Pinopsida; order Pinales; family Pinaceae; genus Pinus; species Pinus tabuliformis. The sequence goes on from CM062817.1 coordinate 1,869,707,602, forward strand.
CAAATACCATATTGGTCTATAAGTTTCTTTTATTCATAAAACAAGGACCCACCTTCACTCACTCAGTAATTTAACTGCTAAATCTACAAAAACATACACATTACTTCTTCATAACACATTTACAAAATTTATCATAGTGTAACAGATAATCAATTTAAACCAACCAATTCCTACTTATTACCAATTCAGGCAGAACACCCATATTTGTTTAAATATTGTAGGATAGATCTTGATTCAGTTACTAGGCATTGACAGTAAAAACTTGTTACTTGAAAACGGAGCTATCAAAAGAATAAAACAATCATAAATCATATCAAGAAGTTGAAACGAACACCAAATGCAAGTTGTGCAAGGAAAGTTCCAGTTGAAATATACATTCTCAAATGAAAAAGAGATCAAAACTGTTCCATCACCCGGTTTATGGAATCGGTTCCTATCGGGCATTGCCTGCATTATACGTATGAATGACTCAACGGGTCCCAAATCTGCAATCAGTAGTTGTTGCATTAAATGCCATCGCGAGCGCTATAGTAAGAGCAAAAGATGGGCAGCATCGCTACCACACACGATCCTAAGGTGAAATCAAGTATACAATAGAGCCAACGAACATTAAATCCTTCATTATCTCGATATGTCTTCCACGTTCCGTCTATATTCATGGTGGTCAACTGCAACAGCAGACTCTCAGCATCAACTCACGAGTATGCAAGGAATTCCACATGTTGTGACATATGATAGAACATTTAGATCACACGAAAGCACATAAATTACACTATCTGATCTCTTTTGTTTTGTCTTAATAGAATATTTATATCACCGTAGAGAACAAAATTTCGTCTTTTTAGGGTTCATACTGCTCCAGATTTACCATGCTCAGTTTTAGGTTGCATATCAATCTATTTTTGATGTTCCATGATTATAACCAGTTTGCGTTTGATGTTCCATGATTGTAACCAGTTTGCGTTTGCGCACGTCATGTTTGCATATCCGTAGAGATTATATCTATTTCTTTAATTTTTCAATTTGGCAATGTGGTTTGTGGCTAATATATCTGGATAAGTTTATATCATTTACCCTTACATTAATAATTTACAATTTACCTCTATTTTATTAAAAATCAATTATTTTTTATTATTAATAACTCTAGAAATAATAATAGCTATATTATTTTATATTTATGTAATTATATTTATTATATTAAAAATTTCATATCATTCACCTAATACATTAATAATTTACAATTTACTTTTATTTTATTAAAAGTTCATTATTTTTTATTATAAATTATATAAGAGGTTTTTTATTTTATTTTTTATATTAATATAATATTAATTGTTACATGAAATTTTGTTTATTTAAAACTTTAATATAATGCACATATAATATAATAATAATATTTAGTTTTTATTAATAATATGTATTTATTCTCACTATTATGTTATGGTCAATAATTATTATATATTTATAAATATAATTGCCAATATATTTTGTATATTTACTTAGAGTATATTAATAATATTAACTATATTAATATTATATATTATACTAATACTTTACTATATGTATATATATGATGATGATGATTAACATCCACTGAAACCAAACTTTGGTCTATTGGACCTAAAGAAACAAATTATTTAGTTTGATTTAAGATTTTATTTCTATGCTCAAAAAGCTTGGAGAGAAGCCTCCCAAGCTCACTATAATTTTGACATCGTAAAAGGCTAGGAAGGTCAGTATTGTGACAAAGATTATGAAACTGAGATCTAATGTGGTTGTATGCGGGGCACTCTAAGAGGAAGTGGTTTTCATCCTCAATGTTCCTATTATCACAGAAATAGCAGATTCTTTCCATCCATGGTGTTTTAGGAACTGTCCAACGACCTATTTCACTATGGAGCTCATGAGAATTCGTTCTAATCTTCGCTATATTAATTTTCTTCTTTGAGCTAGCTAAAGCAGAGAGATACTTTTGATCTTCTAGGGTGGGGTTGATGACCTTCTTATAATAACTTAATTTTCTTTTAGCCGCTAAATCTTTCTCACACCACATTTTTTCTTTGAACTTAGAAGTAACAATATTTTTAATGTTATTAATGTTTTGCAATGCATCATTCTCGTTGATCTCCCAATGGTTCAACCAAGCCCTCGTGTCTTTATACCACCCCCATTTGAGACTTAGTTGGTTTTGGCTGGAATTTAAAGCTAGCTTGGGAAGTCTATGATATCCTATGTTATTGAACTTGTGCTTGTACAACAGAAGCCTAATCATAGCTAGGCTTTCAATAGGGGAAATACCTACTTTTGTAAGGAGAATAGGGTAGGGTGTATTACTTTTAATTTTCAGGTTATATGTTATAAAGCGCTTCTGGATTTGCTTAATCTTTCTCCAAGATTCTCTAGAGATGCTGCAACCCCAAACCTCACATCCATATAAGATAACAGGAGTGACTAAAGTTTCAAAGAGGAACTTATTTTTATCCCACATTACGAGGTTTGCCGTTTTACAATTATTTTCAAGGCCAAAGTAAGATTTCCACCCCACATTAATCCTTTTCTCAATGTTATAGTTCCAGTTGAGCTTGTGATGAATATCAATTCCTAGGTACTTGTAAGAATACACTTCCTCCAAGTTATTATTGTCATACATAAAATTAGTGTAGGTGTCCTTCTTGGATTTGATAATCATAACTTTTGTTTTGTCAGTGTTAACAGTCATACCCATGGTGGAGCTGAAATCCTTAAGAAGCCTCAGTTGCTTATCAAGATCATATGGACACCTTGCGAGGAGAACAATATCGTCAGCATAGAGAAGAAGGATGACAACTAGCCCAGCTAAGATCGTGCCAACACATCCTACTTCCTCTAAATAACCTTCAAGTTTGTCAATGTAAATTCCAAATAGGGTAGGGGAGAGGGGACAACCTTGTTTAACTCCGATATTACACTTAATATCTTTCGACCACCCCTCATTGCTCTTTAGCTTGGCAATTACATTCTCGTATAACCTAATAGCGGCAACTCTTAATTCGAAAGGAACCTTTAGCTCTTCTAATCTATTCCAAAGGTTGTTTCTAGGAACCATATTGAAAGCCTTTCTAAAGTCCACAAAGCAACAAAAGAGATTGGATTTATCATTACGACATTCCTCCACAATGATCCTAAGCGTAACGAGGTGGTCTGTTGTTGAGTGATGCCTTCTAAAACCCGCTTGGCCTTTAGCCCACTTACCTTCACTTTCAAGCCATATGCTCAACTTCTTTTCCAAAATACTACCATATAACTTAGCTAAGAGAGGGCTGATCATAATTGTCCGATAATTAGAGGGGTTATTTGTATCCCCATTTTTAAAAATAGGGATAATGAGGCTCTCAGTCCATAGCTTAGGGAACCCTTGCTTGACTGCTTGATTGAAAAGCTTGTGGATGTGGGGGATGAGGACAGGGCCTCTAGTTTTTAAGATTTCTGCCTGGTAACCTTCAATGTCCTTAGCTTTCCCATTAGCCAAGCGTTTAACCCCAAAATTGATGTCTTCTAGAGAGAAACCTTCTTTCGTTGTGGGCAGGATTTCAAAGTTATCCATGATATTTGAAGATTCATAGAGCTTTTTAAGATAGGAATTCCAATCGTGTAAAGCAATTTTATTACTATCTTTAGTTTTCCTAGTCAGAATCTGCCTCCAAAATTTCTTAGGAGCTACCTTAGAGAGGTGTAAGAGATTCTCTTGTCTTTTACGAATGTACTGCCTCTTTTTTCTTTTAGTTAGGGTTTTTTATATTTTTATCTTGTCCATTTTAAGAGATTCATCAACAACTTCCTTAATAGCTCTCCTCGCATTTTTACAGTCTTTGTCATACCATGGGTTGGTTTTGCTATTTCTTTTATTATTTGAAACTTCAATTGAGAACTTATTAATAGAATATGAGAGGGTTGTAGTAAAATTATGGTAGAGTTCTTCTATGTTGCATATACTAGATAAAGGAAGCAAATTAGTTTTTAATTCTTTTAAAAAGAGATCATTTTTATTTCTATCAAATATTAAATTCTTTTGGCTATAAGGATTATTTTCTATGGGATCTCTATGCATGACAAAGTTGAGAGTTATAAGTAAAGGCCTATGATCAGAGTCAGGCTCGTGGTCATTTAAGATGTCAAGATTTATTATTTCGTTGTATAAATGGAGATCGGAAATAACATAGTCTACCACGTTGCTACCAAGCCCATGGATGCAGGTCATCTGGCTAGAATTGGGCCACTTCTTTAGACCATTGCAAATTATGAGATCCTCAGCACTACAGAGCTTGACTAGCTCTGACCCAAACAGATTCTCCCCGAGGTCTTCAGAGCTCCTTTTGTACCTACTAGCCAGAGTAGGGTCTTCGTCCAACCAAAGAGGATTAGAGTTTATATATATATATATATATATATATATATATATATATATATAATATATATATAATATATTATTAAATTTTGTTAATATATTAATAGTTATAATTCAAACACCCATATAATTCACATATAACATAATACTAGTATTTTATTATTATTTATAATAAATATATATCTCTTACCAATATCTTCAATGACTTTTATATATTTATTAATATAACTTTTAATATCTTTCATATATTTATTTAAAGTAAAATAAAAATACCAACTAAACCCAAAGGATTAATAAACATGATTATTAATATTATAAACCGAAAGGACTAATAAACCCAAACCCAAGGAATCAATATTAAAAACACATGGCATTAATAGACCCTAGAAATTAACATTTTAAACCCATGGGATTATTAATATTATAAACCCAACAAATTAGTAAACCCAAGGGATAAATACTATAAATCTAAGAGATTAACAAGGCTAAGGGATCAATACTTATTATTATTATTATTATTATTATTATTAATCAATATTATTATTTAAATATAATACCGTTATTAATTAATGATTAGTTAATATCATTATTATTAATAATAATAATTTAAATTTGATATCATTATTAATTAACCAATATTAAAGATAATTAATACAATTAGTGAATTAGATATTAATAATAATCAATTAATAATTTTAATTATTAATAATAATCAATTAATTCTTTTTAAATTAATAATTAATTGATTATTACTATTAAGTATTAAAAATTTAAATATTGTTTTTCATATTTTTTATTAATTATTGTTAATAATAATAATATTAATATTAACAACAATATTTCTAATTTGATAATAATTTATTAAACCATGAACCGTGAACCCAAGGGATTTATATAAAAACTAAGGATTAAAATTATAAACCCTATGAATAATATTATACCCTAGGAATATGAACCCATATATTAATAACCCCAAGGGATTGATATTATAAAACCAAGGAATAATAAACCCAATGAAACAACACTAAAAATCCAAGGGATTATAAACCCAAGGGATAAATATTATAAACACAATGTATATAAACCCTAACATAAATATTATAAAGCCTAAAATAAACATGGTTGACCATGATTATAAGTACAAGACATTTATATTAAACCCTAGTATTAATATTATAAACATTATGAATAATATTATACCCTAGGAATATGAACCCTTAGATTAATAAACCTGGGGGATTGATATTATAAACCCAATGGAATAATAAAGCCAAGGGATTAATACTAAAACCCAAGGTATTATAAACCCTAGACAATAATATTAAACCCAAGGAATATAAACTGAAAGATAAATATTATAAAACCTAAAATAAACATAGTTGACCGTGGTTGATCATGGTTCATTTTCATAATAAGAAAATATTTGTCACAACGCAATGTTCAACCATGGTTGACTATTGTTGAGCATTATTAATTTTCAAATCAAGACAATCTTTGTCACAATTTGACGTTGGACTATTGTTGATTTCCATATTGGGAAAATCTTAGTCACTAATACTAAAAAACCAACGGTTTGTAAACCCAAGGGAATAATATTAAACACAAGGGATTAATATTATAAAACCTAGGTATATAAATCCTCAGATAAATACTATAAACCCTTAAATAAACATGGTTGACCATGGTTTATCATGGTTGATTACACATTGAGATAATTTTTGTCGCAATGTGACATTGGACCAAGGATAACCATAGTTGGACATGGTTTATTTTCATATTTAGACAATATTTGTCACATGTGACATTCAACCATGGTTGACCATGATCGACCATGGTTGACGATGGTTGACAATGGTTGACCATAGTTGATTTTCATATTGAGACAATCTTTGTCATAATGTGACATTGGACCATGGTTGATATTTATATTGAGACAATATTTGTCACAATGCGACATTGGACCATGGTTCACAATGGTTGATTTTCATATTAAGACAATCTTCGTCACAATGTGAGATTGGACCATGGTTGACCATGGTTGACTAAGACTATAAATGCATTGGATTTATATTAAATCGTAGGATTAATATTATAAACCTTATGAATAATATTATACCCTAGGAATATGAACCCTTAGATTAATAAACACAAGAAATTGATATTTCACCCATCATTTTAAACCCAAGCGATTTATTAGCCCAAGGGTTTATCATCATTATAAACCCAAGGCATTTATATTGCACCCAAGGATTAATATTATAAACCCTAGGAATATGAAACCTTGGATCAATAAATGAAAGGAATTGATATTATAAACCCAAAGAAGTAATAAACCTAATAGATAAATAATAAAAAACCCAAGAGATTATAAATTGAAGGGAATAATATTAGCCCCAACGGATTAATATTATAAATCCAAGTTGTTTAAACCCCGAGATAAATATTATAAACCCAAAAATAAACATCATTGACCATGCTTAACCATCGTTGATTTTCATATTGAGGCAATCTTTGTTACAATGCAATGTTCGACCATGGTTGACCATGATTCGCCATGGTTCATTATGGTTTTCATATGAATACAATCTTCATTATAATGCAATGTTCGACAAGGGATGAAGATGGTTGGTTTTCAAAGTGAGAGAATATATGTCATATTAGATATTTTAAACCCCTTAGCCCTAAATCCCTACCAAAAATATTATAAATGTAAATAATTAAATAATACAAAACAATACTAATAAACATAAACCACAATCAATGTAAGAACGACATTGCAAACCATTAAGACATCAATACAAAACATTAATATCAATACATTAATAATAATACACTATAAACCATTAAAACATGATAAACTATCAACAAATTTATATCAATACATTATAAACAATTAATAAATTTTAAAGCATAAATACATGAATATCAACACATGAATATATCAATAGTATAAAGCTCAAGAGTATTGATATAAAGAACAAGAACATGAAGTCCCACCATTAATATTATAAACCTCAATCATATTTTCATTTATGAAAAGCATCAACACAGTAAAGAGACCCATACAAAAAACTTCAAACATTTACAAATCCAAGAGAACGAAATAAAACAATAACACTGCCATTGGAGCAAAGAATCATAAATGCAAAAAATTGAGAAATATGTATTTTGAGAGAACACAAAGTCATAACAAAAAAGGAGAAAAACACTTCTAAATTGAGCACATTGGATTTAAAGAAGAACAACACAATAAGACATTTTAAGACCAGAGATATACAATTTTCTACATAACAACAAAAATGAGAAAAAAATTCCATTTCACTGCCATTGAAACTGAAGAAAGAAAATTGAAATTAACATATATTTCTTTTTTTCTTTACATTAAATAATTCCACTACGAAACAAAAATTCAAACACTCCATCAAAATTCATTTATCGAATACCCTCTTCCAAAGCACAACCAAACCGATGAAAAAAGCAACACCAATTCAAATCAACAGGATAATGATCACGACCCTTCATGCTCTCCAACCAATCCCTTCTTGTTCTCCTCCCAGACTCCCTCTAGTGCACATGAAACAAGTATTTTACATTCGTTTTCATTTCATCTAGAACATGAATATGCTCATCAATATAAGCAAGATGGAAGCCAAGTTTTCTATCAAGCTTGTTCTCAATATACGAAAGAAAACTTATAACTCCAGAAATATTGTGCACTACTTTGGCATAATAGATGACATAATTATTCTCCATGTCTACATTTGAAAGACAAAACGACAAAATCAAAATTAATACACACACGCGCAAACACCCAAGGATCCACATATATAGATATATATACATAAACATAAATTCAATTTTTATTAATGTTAATAAATTTAATCTTATAAACCTCATGTTATAAAATATTCTAATGCTACATGAACCAAATGATATACAAATTTCTACAAATATAAACCTTATTAGCAATACATATTGTATACATGAAATGAGTGATAAAGTGTAATGAGTGATAAGAACCTTATAACAATACTCAACAAAAATTCACAATTTTGTAAACCTAATGTTTAAAATCCAATATTATTAATGTTAGTAAACCTATATTTGTATTTAAATTAATGTTTATGTTTATATTAATATTTTTCTAGAATATTAATATCAATGTTTTTGTCCAATATAAAGATTAACACTAAACTCATTTTTATTAATATTAAAAAAAATAATCTTATAAACCTCATCCTTTAAAATAACCAAATGGTACATGAACCAAATGATATAAAAAGCTCTACGGATATAAAAGTAATGTCATTGAAGCTAAATAAACTTAAAGTTATTAAACCTAATCTTAAATCAAAATATTTATATCGATGTTTAATGGTAATGTTCATAATAATGTATAGACACAATATTTGTTTAATATTAATATTAAACATCATTAATATTAATATATATTTTTTTTATCTATTAGACTAACCTAAGTACCCACGGGGGATTTGAACCGGTGACCTATCGCAAGGAGTGCCTTAACAGCACACCCATTCACCGTCAATCCAAAGCCCCGTGGGCTATCATTAATATTAATATTAATATTAATATTAATAAATAGACATACGAATTACCAATATTAATATTGGTCATTTTCGGTATGGTGGCCAAATTTTTCATTAATATTGCATATCATTGGTAATATTGATATTAATAACATCTAGCCCATAATTTTGTATTTTATGATAATATGAATTCACAAAATTAATATCAATATGAACCAATCATTAAATTTATTTTTAATAATTGCTTTATATAACTGGTTGTTTATGTTTGAATCGTCCATTCTAAACAAAAGAACAATAACCACTTTAAAAAAACAAGTAAATTAAACAACATGAAAACGATGTAAATAACTTTATCAAATATTACTATGAATATGATGATTGTATTCATCTCATGGATATATGAAAACCCTTATTATATTAAAAGAAAATAAAGAAGAAAATAAAAGAAATTCAAAAAACATTCTATAAATAGGTCACAATATTATTAGTTGCATGACATGATGATATAAGCGTTAATTACTCCTCTTCTTTCTTCCTAATTGTAACATGTGCACTATCTTTCATCTTGGCATAGCATTGAAATGAGAAAGGAGGTGAAATATGTAAACCATCTATTAATTTCACTTTTGATATGACTATCAAGGTTAGGTCTTGCTGCTCTTTATTCCCGATATCAATTGATGCTCGTTCTAAATTCAACCCATCTGACATGTGGATTATAAGAGCCCATGCCATCTCCAAAGGAATTTTTTTTCGATTTCCTCTTATCATTGGTGTGATAGGTACAATGTTTGAATTTCTTACATCAAATGGAAGACCAACATGTTTATCAAAAAGAACAGTTGTGAACATTGGAAGCTGAGGTGGCTTAGAGGTAGGTGTATAAAATATATCCTTCACATAACCAAGTGCACCATTCACCAAGCCAGCTTCAACCCACAAATTACATGTCAACATAACACGCTGACCACGACACAACAAAACTTCACGGTCCAATTAATCATCATCAATACCAATGATTTGTGTACACCTTTAATGTTGAGCAATGCATCGTGCAATTGGAAAATTTAATGATTTTAACATATGCCTCCTATGGAAGGAGACCAAATTATTTGTTGGAAACATGTGAACCACTGAATTAAATAAATCCCTTTCTCTAGGATGCAACCTCATATCAGTTTGAGACATAAGAAACTCCCAATCTTCAAGAACTAGTTCTGAATTTTCTGTGTTATTGAGGACTCTAAAAAAACAATATTGTTTGTCATTATTCCCTTGTTCACGAAATATTGTGTCAAGAGTGAAAACAATGTTGAATGTTCTCCATAAGTCTTTCCCTGTTGTATTACCTGCATACAAAGGCTTATCCCTTACAGGAGGTAGTTGGCCAAGGTCGTCCACAAGAATAATGGATCTACCACCAAAAGGAAAAAAAAAATTGTCTTGAAATGATTCTCGTAATCGATCATCTATTTTCATGAATAACCTTGATCCTAGAAATCTCATTTCATCAATCAATATTATCGAGTATGCCTCATTTCTAACTGGAATACTACTAGTGATTACCCCTATAGTGATTTCATATCTTTAATTGGAATTTTTAGAGTTGAGTGTATTTCTTTTGCATGTATATTAAAAGAAAATAATCATGTTGGGGCAAGAAGAAGCAAAAGACTTATTCCATTACTTGACAAATTAGAAAGAGCTTCAAAAATACAATGGATAAGGAAAGACTTCCCAGTGCCTATAGTGCCCTGAATAATCATAAGAAGAGCTTCACAACTCTCATATTCAGCAAAGTTCCTTAAAATGATTTCAAAAGAAATTCGATGTTTTCTGACAATGAATCTGGAGATGCAAATGTTCTATTTGAAAGGGCGGCAATATCACCCCTTGATTGTCCATTCCTTATAAAATTGATAACTTCTTCTACAACATCATTAGAAATAGTTGTACTTTTCCAAACAAGGGATATATCAAAGTCCCTTCAATCAAGGGTTTGAAGATCAGAAACATTGACATCATTTGGTGGAACCAAACGAGACAAAAGCTTCCATTCTTGAAAATCATCGTCAAGGATCATTTCCTGATTAGAAAAATCACCATCTCCTTCATATTCAATATTTTCAGCGTCTGATGGATTCTAATCAACATGCCATGCTTGATATCATAAATTCCTCTAATTTTCAATAATGATTTCAGCTGAAAGGCCAATTTCTAAGGGAATTTTACGAAATGGCTTGTACACGAGAAATTATGTCGAGCAAAAGGTTTCAAATTCATCTAAAGCCTCACTAGGAATAGAATAAAATCATGGCCAAACTCAAATAATAGCATGAACATATCTAAGCTTCCAAGGATCTTGTTTACGCTTGCTATCAATTGTCCAAGATCTTGTTATTTCTATCAAAGATAGATGTTCAAGGAAAAAAGGTCTCTTCTGATAATGTTGAACAAAAGTATTCTTAGATGAATATTGCAGGCCATCCCTTGATATTTTCTTTAAAACCTTTCTTCCAACATTTCAGGAAACAAATTTCTAACTACAAAAAATAATAGGTAGCTTAAGCAACATATGGCATGTTTCTTGTGCTCTAATGTCATGGTCAACGATTGTTTCTGCAAGAAACCTTCTGTATGCACACAAAGCATGATCCTCAGAGCCAACATAATTTGAAATTGTATTTAACATATGATGATAACTTTCAGACCTTTTTTCTGCTTTTGATGCATACTTAGCAATATATTTCAAGACAACATACCAAGAAAGCACTCATTGGAAATCAACATTTGCACGCAACATTGTTAGAAGGTCAATTTTATGTACATTGAGCCTATCATCATTTCTTGTTGGCTCATATTTATTTCTTCTTTGATCATCTATGAATAATATTGATTTATCACAAATATACCATGGATCATTGTAACGACATGTAAGAATAGTCCCCTTTTTGTGCAAACTAGAATCTACACTACACTTTGTGTGCCTTAGGAAATTATTTAATAATTCTTCATAATAAACATGAGGATTGCAAGAGAAATTATGATCAGTATTCAACAGGAAAGGTTCATCATTGAGACTGTGTGGAACCATTATGTTGTCATGATGTATGTCACGTGGATTCCATGCGGTTACATAGTTGTCAAAGAATCTATTTGCAGGATGTACATCAAAAGCATTTGACCAATCAAGTCTTTCCATGTCAGGAGTACTTTGCAACCATAGGAAACCATGGATATGTGTTGAACCTCTATGCTACCACTAATATGTGAAGAAAATTAATATATAGTGAATATAAACAAAATAAATAGAATGATAATAAACAATTCAAAAAGTATATAAAATAAATTCAAAAAAACAAACTTGTACCAAAAGTATTTAGCTTTAAGATATTTTTGGATAAATTCCTCTCAAAATATATTGAATCTATGGTGCATAAATGTGGCAACAATATAAGGGTACTAGATAACATTCTCAATTTTCATACAATGCTCATTTAAAGAATGAGAATGTGAATGTATGGGCATGAGGTTATGCAACTTTGGCCACTTTGTGTCAACTACACTCAAAGTAAAAAATAAAGATGAACATTCCAACTGAGTAATCATGTCATTCAATTCAACTCGACACTTGGTATAGTATGCCCTTGTACCTCTGAGAGAAGAACCAAACCACATAATATGCTCAACAAACTTATTATCTAGTAAATTAGAAAGTTGGTGATGCAACTTTTCAATTGTTGTAAGTGAGTTATCATGTAAATGTTTCTTTACAAAAACTACAACAATTGCTTGGCTCTGATGCCACATTATCATGTTCAATAGGTAATATTGAAAGTAAGGATGGCTTTCAAATCTCTGATCATAGTACCTAAGAATATGCAATGCATACTCATGCAGTTCAACACTACAAATATGTGGTTGCAACCAATCAGCATCACCAGTGGGGAACAATGTGGGGAATTCCATGTCTAATAACCGCTTTGTATTATATTCATTGACTCGAGAGGTTCCAATATTGGGAAAATTTGTTTCTTGAACAGTTGAAGAATCATTATTATCAAGAAATTCTCTAATTTATTCCATTTCTCTCCATTCATTTGGTAGGCGAGAAACAAAAGAATAAGGACGAGAGGGAAAATGATCAACATATAACCCTTCATTATTAGCTGCATTGATCTCAGATTCTTTAGTATCACAATCAACAAATTTAAGCCTGGAGGATACATCTGTTGATCTTTCGGGCAAAGCATTCACTGAATCATAGTCAATTACAAGATATTGATAATATTGATCATGTTGGATTTTGAAAAGAAATGAAACCATCACTCGAGATATTTTGACATAACATTCGTAGTATTTAGACTAAGCAGCATGTCTCCTCACAATTAGGAAGTCAATATCGTTAACATGTCAGGGAAGACTTTGTGCAATTGTAGAGATATCTTGAGGAAAACTAATTGTGTGGCCATTATACTTATATTTCCCACCTCGATCATGTGTCACTTGCAAAATAGGATTCACATGTGCTATTAACATTTCTTCAACTTGAGTAAGAACTCTTAAAATACGAGGTCTCTCACCAATATCCATGTTATTATATCAACAAAAATGATGGGCACCTATTTCATTCTTACATTGTCTACAAACAAGTCCTTTAGAATCTCTCAAAACCTGCCTTTTGGGCTATGATTCTTGGAAAATGTGGCACGTTTGGACAAGTGGCAAGCTATCTATCTTTGCTCGAAATCATCTATGCACAATCATGTTTTCATCAAAATGAATATGATCTCTATCAGTCGGACCATTTTCAGAATCATTTGGAAGACTAAATTTTCTTTTGAAATGTACTCCATCTTCCACAACATGAGATGCCCTTCCCAAATTTGAAACATGTGGAATGGATCTATGACAGGGCCTTTCCAAATTTATGGTCTGCATTTCTTGAACCTAAGAGGATGAAATGGTGTCTTTGTCATAAAATCTTATAAAATTCAATGGCCAACTAATTATAAATGAAAAAATGAAAAATAATCAAATGCATTCAACATTTACATTTGTTTGGTGATGTGGATGAAGGCTATGAGATGGTTCCTCTTCACTTCTAACATTAGTGGATGGAACATTTAGGGAGTTAATTTATATGCCTCTATTCAAGTGACTTGTTTCATGTTCTAACAAAATTAAATTTCCAACCAAATAACGATTCAAAAATGGAAAACAAATAAAATACATTGAAAATTTACATTAGTTTGACAATTTGATGTTTTGGATTCCATTTGTCCAACCTGATTGGATGGAATCATGTTTTTTCCATAAAATTTTATAATACAATGTCCAACTAAGAAAAAAAATCAAATGCATTGAATTTTTAAATTTGTTTGGTGATGTGGATGAATGCTATGAGATGGTTCCTCTTCACTTGTAGCATCAGTAGATGGAACATCTACAAAGTTAATTTCTATGCCTCTATTGAGATGATTTATGTCCTCTATGCCTCTATTGAGATGATTTATGTCCTATTTGAAGAAAATAAAATACGTAATAAAATTCAAAGTCCAACCAACCAAAAATTCAAAAGATGAAAAACAAATCAAATACATTCAACATTTACATTAGTCTGCCAATTTGATCATCCAGGAGAATGCACAAAATTTTTTTGACATGCTCCATATTCACTTCTGGGATTAATAAATGGAACAATTGGGGAGTTAATTTCTACACCTATATCAAAATGAGTTGTATCCTATTCCAAGAGAAGAAAATACCTTATAACTAAAGAAAAAATAATTGTAAACAGAGAAATATAATACAACAACCAGTATTGTAGCCAAAATCAAAATACCATTGGGATATCTCCATTGTTCGATGTGAAATGCTATCTAGGATGACTGATTCTCTTAGCGGGACAACATTACTTTGAGAAGGGGGATTGTAAGATCCAATGTTTATAGCGACTCGATCCAAATTATCAAACAAACGGCCAAGTAAGATATCATCCAAATCGTCACATAAAATAGCATCACTGCCTCCACTATGGATGTTTTGCAACCTTTGGCCTTGCTCGGAACTTGAATTTGCAAATGTATAAGGGTTAGGGTGAACATTTTCATCCACGTTATCGACATGAGGATCTTCCCAATTGCAAGATGCTTCCCTAATATTATGAACTTTGTCAAGAGAGCACTAACCAGGAAAATTATGTTGACCAGGAACATATTATGACTATGATCTATCAATAGGAAATTGGAAAACATTTTGAAGAGTGGTTTCACTGGCTTTTCTATGATATGTAGCTCTCCTATGCTCATTTATTGTGTCCTTAATTTGATGATATCTTAAATGACGACTTTCGTTAGACATGTCACATGATGCTCGTGAAAATTTTCGTTTTCTTGTACGCTTACGTGTGCCTTCAGACGACATGTCTACAATGAATAATAAAATATTATAATACAACCATAAACATCGAACAATAACATATTTATCCTAGAAACAAACATAGAAGCATGAAAAAGGCACAAGTTTTTCTTTCTCTTTTTTGCAACCATAAAAAAAAATTAAAAGAATATATGGTCTTTTGGAAACCATATAAACTTATGAAAATATATAATGATTTTTACAAACCATATAAACATAATTCAAAAATATTTTGATGTGCAACGACTTGAATCTAGAAAATAAAACCAAAATGGCTAAAAAAATTTCTCTCATATTAAAACCATATCAGGAAACCCATATAATTGGAACATAATACTATAAGAATTATATGACTTGGAAGTATATTTGAATATTTGGAACTATATATTATCAAGATACGAATGTAAATATTAAAATGTGCACAAAATTATAACATGTTTGAAAACTATTTAGAAAAGAGTAATAGAAATAACAAATATAACATAATTCATATTAATTATAATTATAGGTACAAAAAAAATGCAAAGCATCCAAACAATTTTACATGTAATTAGGAAAACTTAAGACAATAAAGTATGGAATATTTTCTGGGAAATTTCAATGGGATTAAATATCCAAAATCTGATATATACACATATTCCTGAAATTCCAGCAAGAGCCATATATAAAAAACTCCTAACAGGACTAATAGATAAGACTCCATATCCATATTTGTAGGTGGAATCTCATCAATAGAATCCACACAGGGAACAATTGTACACCATAGGATACCAAAGCCCAAACATCTGTTGATTAGTTGAATTATCAATATTTGTTGGAAAACATAGGTCAGTCATCATGTCATATAACAGGAAAGGAAATTCATTACACTTGCACATAAGAACCACACCATGCACTGTTTGAAATGCAAGATAACCAAGAAATTTGCTATTTATATATGTAGAAATTTCTTTCAACAACTTCCATCTAAAGCCCCAATCATCCTCAAAATAGTCAATTCTTCGTTCAATAGACTGATGATCAAATAAAAAAAAAATCTTCAATTAACCATACAGAAGTTGATCCATCATTGACAATGCATATAAATTGACTTGTATATTGCTAATGACATACAATGTATGTGAGTGATTGGAACAAATGAAAAACCCCATTCATTTTTTATGACATCAAACTAATAGATTGTATACCCATATCGAGGATAATCTTCATACTCCTTGTTCAAATATAGCCAAAATAATTTATTTTAATAAAACATTCCATTATTAGGGGGTGAAGTGCCACGAAATGGAAGCTCAGCGCTTCACCAAACCCTATCAAGACTACTGCAAACATAGAATTTAGACTCCATTCGTTCATACATATGTTTAAGAACAACCGAGTCATATTTTTTGTTGCTTATATTCTCCAATAATGAAAAGAATCCATAGTCTCCAGTTCATATTTTCCCTATGTTTTTAAAGACCTTTGTAAATTGATTCATTGCAAAATAGTTCTCTGAATTGGAGCATTCTATTTGTTAGGATAAAACCACGATTGATCTAACAACAACCTCCACTCTGTGTCTTGAATCTATGAATCACAAATGAAATTGAGATATGTGCCCATTTTGAATAATATATTCAACAAAAAAATATTTGTCTTGATTATTGAGGAAAGGGACCATAAATCCAAATTCGTTCATGGAGACATGAATGCGCCTTGAAAAGAAAGAAGGGTTTCGAAAAACATTTTTCCATTGTTTGCAAATAGTGCTAAACTTATTGCAGCTTATAAAGGGAGCGAGAGAAATACAGTTTTAAGAATTTCAAATGCAAGACAACTCCAAATGGTAGGATCCATGATTAGATAATGAAATCACCTAGCATAAAAAAAAATGCATATGAAATCAAGAAAATAATTTTTAAATAATATTGAGTAAAATTAAAATAAACTTTTCAAACTACACAAATACAAACAATGATAGATATATTATAAAATTAATGTTAGTGTAATGTTTGTCATATTTATAAACATGATAAACATTAAAAGGTTTATAATGTTGCAATAATGTTTATAATATCTATCTATGTATTCAATCTATACAATCTGTTGATGCATTCAAAAAAATTGAATGTGTTGGATTGCAACCTATTTAATGCACACATATCCAAATTTATTCAATGCATAAAATCTAATAAATGGAAAAAAATCTATTCAATGCATAAACCTAAAATAAAATAGAAATTTATCTATTAAATAAAATAGAAATCTATCTCTTGAATAAATTTTATTTTATTTAATAGATTGCAAACAATTTTATGCATTAAATAAATTGCAATTAATGCAGTATACCCAAAAAACATTAAATAGATTTCAACCTATTGAAATTAATTTTTTCAAATAAATTTATTGAAAAAAATCTATTGAATAAAATCTATTTTATTGAATAGATTTTATCTAAAATAATATGTTACATAAAAAATATAATTCATTTCACATTTTGAATGATTACATTGGACATATAAAGTGCTAATAAATAGTCATAAAAAAAACTATCAATTGAATAAAACAACATTTATTTAATAAAATTTATGGAGCCCATGAAATCTAATGCATTAAATATATTGAATCTAATAAATCTATTCAATCTAAGTGAACCAATACAAAGTAAATCTAAATGAACCTAATTCTATTGCAATCTAATGCATTCAATGTATACAATCTATTGATGCATTCAAATCTATTGAATGCATTGACTGCAGTCTATTGAATGCATAAAAAAGATTGCAATGTATAGAATAAAATCAAATTCATTTCATTAAAATTTAATGAATAAAATAAAATAAAATAGATTTTATTCAATAGATCTTATTGAAATAAATTTGATTTTATTCAATTGATTGCAGTCAATGCTTTCAATAAATTTGAATGCATCAATAAATTGTATAGATTAAATACATACATTGAATGCATAGCTTGAGTGTAATTCAATAGATTGAAATAAAATTTGGTTCATTGAGATTTAATTTTTATTAGTTCACTTAGATTTATTAGATTTCTTACATTCAATGCATTTAATGCATTAGATTTATTGATTAAAATCTATTCAATGCATAAAAATGTATTGATTAAAATAAAATCTATTCAATGCACAAAAAAATAATTAATTTAATGATAAAATTCTATTCAATACCATAAATTATGTATTTAATGCATTAGATTTATTGATTAAAATCTATTCAATGCATAAATATTGATTAAAATAAAATATATGTATCCAATCAACTTATACAATATATTAATGCATTCAAATCTATTGAGTGCATTGATAACAATCTATTTAATACATACACATATATCCAATGCATACAACCTAAAATAAAATAAAAATCAATCTATTAAATTAAACAAAACAGAAACCTATTTATTGAATAAATTTTATTTTATTCAATAAATAAAATCTATTTTATTAAATAAAATTTATCTAAACCAATAGGTTACATAAAACAATGCAAGAACATACGTTGAACTAATATCATGGGCCCATATAATAAATTCTTAAAACCATTCCCCAAACCACTGTAGGTTACATAAAACAATGCAAGAACATACGTTGAACTAATATCATGGGCCCATATAATAAATTCTTAAAACCATTCCCCAAACCACTGTGATTTATTTAGCTCTCTCTTAAAAACTATATATATATATATATTTATATTTAGCTCTCTCTTAAAATATATATATATGGGGTTGCAAATCGTTCCTATATCTATATTCGATTCTGACTAAATATTTGAGTTAGTTTTTATCCACAAAATTTTAGGGTTGCTAAGTTCTTTGCCCTAAGGATATGTTCTTTATTTCAAATTAACGTAAATATATTATAAAATGGAAAGTAATGAAAATATATTATTTTTTAATGATAATTATTTATATATTATTTAAATAAATAAATATTTAAAAAGTTAATGATAAATATTTATATATCATCTAGATAGATAAACAGCCAAGATATTGTTATATTCAATTTAAACTCTAAAATGAATTATTTATATATATAACCACCCTTGTGTAGATATATGAATTATTATCATTCTATATATTCATGTAAACATTGTAGTTTTATTTGCTTTTAAACGGGATAGAGAGAAGTTGCATTCTGAAAAGAAAGAGTTTTCGTTATAAACACCAAAATAAGCTAACAATATAATGTAGATAGATGAAAAGATATTGTTGTAGTATCAATTTGTCATTATTAATTTCATATATTTAAATAAATAAATTAATATATATATATATATATATATAAATGTTTCTCCATTAAAAAACAAAAAAGTTATATGGTTGCAAATCGTTCTTATATTTATATTCGATTCTCACTAAATATTTGAGTTAGTTTTTATCCCAAAAAATTTTTGCTCTGCTAAGTTCTTTGCCCTAAAGATATGTTCTTTATTTCAAACTAATATAAACGTATTATAAAATTAATAAAAATATATTATTTTTTCTATGATAAAGTTTAAAAGTTAATAATAAATATTCATATAGATAAATACTTCCTAATAAAAAAATATAACTATAAAAACTACACAGATATTGTTCTATTCAAATATATATATATATATATATAAAACATTTGATTTTCTTTTATTGCAAATCGTTAGTTTCTGAGTTAATTTTTATTCACAAAATTTTGCTACTGTTAAGTTCTTTGCCCTATGCCTATGTTTTTTATTTCAAATTAATGTAAAACAATGTAAATGTATTATAAAATATAAAGCAATGAAATTCTCTTTTTTATGGTGAAGTTTGAAAAGCTAACGATAAATAGTGATAGTTTCTTTTATATTATTTTAAATAATTTATTTTAAAAAATATTAATTAAAAATAATAATGATAAATAAAAAATAAAATAAAATAAAAACAATTTAAATAAAAATGAGGTAAAAAATAAAAAGTTTTGTTACAATGCCATGGCTAATATTATAATTTATCAATACCACTTGTTCAAACAATTATAATTCATTTGACTCATTTGACTTTCACTTAACATTCTAAAAAGCATGAAATGTCAAAATACTAATATTTTATTTTTATTTGATTCATTCACACAACTAACAATACCCTCTAATATCATAGAATACCATACATTATTAATTCCATATTAATTCCACATATATATATAGGCATGGTAAACTCTTCTGATCGATATTATTGCATTATATTCTAGTTTGTTCTTTTAAGTCATTTAGAATATTTTTAATTATTAATTTAGGATTTTGGTTCTGAAATAATTTTTACAATTTTACCTAAAATCCTAACTTTTTGTTTTGTTTTTTTTGTTTTTTTAATTAAGAGACTTCATATGTGTTTACTGTTTTGTTTTGTTTTCTTTTTTAATTAAGAAACTTCCTATTATTGTTGTATTTACTGTAGGCCTTATCTATGTTTTTGTATTCTAAAAGTTTACTTTAAATCCTAAATTGTATTCCATTTAAACCCTAAATTGGGTTTCTTTATGTTTTTAAAAAGTTGTGTGTTGATATCACTGCCATGTAGATTTATACATTATCATGTAACCATTTTTTCGCAACTATTACCTAACAATCATAATTAAGCTTGTATCCTGAGTCATTTTAAAAACTAAAACTCAGAGAAAAACAATATTATTTATCCTTAATCGTGACACATTTAGAATTTATTTGAACCCTAGGTGAAATTATATTTTAAATATAATACTTATTTGGAAAAAATTGTAGAACAAGGGATTGTGTACCTTTCTTAGCGGGAAGACATCCATAAAACAGTTGGAGACCCACCCTAGAAGTGAGACTGGTGCAAACTCCTTACACCCACAAATGTGCAGTAAATCTTTGGGAATTTGACCTAACTTAATTCCAAGAGTGCTAACACCCACAAATGTGCAACAAATTGTTCTAGGAATTTCAACTAACTTAATTGCATATGGCTTGGCTTCAACAATTCCAATAGCGCACCCACCAAGAAATGCACACATCCATGGAGAAATGTACACTGATTCTAATAACAATGAATCTTTGAAGGAAATAGACCAATTCTATTTGCATGCAACTTTAAACAATCTACATGTTGTTTCAACTCTTGATTGTAACATTAATGCACCATGTATTTGCACACTAAAGAATTATTTATGTTACAATAAGCCCCTTTGACAATAGATGGAGTGGTAGATGTTACAATCCACGCCACAATCCATTAAATAGAGTGGAGTCTCTTACAATCCATGTTATAATCCATTAGAATATAACACTAAGCTATCTAATCTTTTGATATTTTTATATTGAATTAAAACACTAAAATATTAGAACACTAAGCTATTAGTGGGTTCGAGAAATAAAAAAATTGAAAACTAATAAACTATGAAGACAAATGCAGTGACGCACTTCATATGCAAATGCAATCCCTTAAAACTAAAATTAATAAAAATCAAGACAAATGCAGTGCGTCACGGAGCTGCCTCAAAGTATTGGAAAAGCACAAGTAATAAAAACATAATAGTCCTAATAACAAATACAATTCCATTAATAAATATCAAGACAAATGCAGTGAGTTAGAGAGCTTAATATATTAGTGCCCTAAAGTATTGAGAAAACACAACTAATAAAAACATAATAGCCTTAATAACAAATGTAGTTCCGCTATAGCTTTGTTATAGCTACTTACTTTAACAATAGATGGAGTGGTGGCGGTTACAAACCACATCACAATCTATTAGATCTAGTGGTAATTGTTACAATCTAAGTTACAATTCATATTATTTAAGTTTTTTTAATTTATTTCTTATTAATTAACATATATGGATACCAACAACAACAAACTTTTAATTCATTTAACTTAAATGTTTTTCCAAATCGCCATATCTTGGAGGCGAGGGGGATTTCACACCACTCATTTAATGAAATGGACAAAATTGTTTAATTCATTTTACTTAAATGTTTTGCGAAATGGGCCAAAGCGATTGCACACCCCTCACTTAATGAAATGAACAAGGGTTTGATAAGTTTGAGAATGTGAAGAGTTTTAACTTTTACAATGAATGCAGGTTACAATTGATGTTGTTTAATTTGTTTTCTTTAAATTTATTTCTCACTAATTAACATAGGTGGTTATCAACAATGCTTACAATAATCTTTTAATTATGTTTCGTAAAAAAATAAAAATTAAATATGGTTTAAACATATGATTTAGATATGCAAGGAACTTAATATTTTCAACAGTATTAGTTGATGTGTGGTGACTACGAGAATGCATCTTTGAATACAAACCATCCGATCAAAATATTAATTAATAAAAGGATTATAGTGGCCAATTCCAATAGGAGGGACGCCTATGGGTATAATTAATCCCTCTAGATCCATCATAATTCTTGATATACCAAGCCTCTTGATCAAATCCCCTTTCACTCTAAAAGATGTTTGCATATAAATACATTTGATCTTTCATCCTGGATCTAGGTTAATTCCCCCCTTCAAATGGGCTATATTACACATTAATACCCAACCATGGGTTATCAATACATAGGTCAATAGTATGACCCTTTTTTTATTATTATTATTTTAATTTTATAGGATTATTTTTATTTTGTTATTTTTATTTTTATTTTTTATTTTGTTATTTTTTATTTAATTACATTACATTACATTACATTAATTATTTTATTTTATTTTATTTTATTTTTACATAATTTGACTTAGTCAAAATGTTCAATTTTACATTACAATATCTCTCCCAAATTGGACCCTCTGGCCCAAAAAAATATTTTATCACTTTTTAATAAGAAGTTGGACTTGGTGTGGGAGACACTAAATGCGCTTTTTTTGTTTATTTATATTTAGGTATGTAGAAGGAAAATGTTTTTTTTTTTTTTGGTTTCACACCCACACTTCTTTCAAACTTAAATTATAAATACATAACATACTTATTTATAATAAAATTTAAGCAATCTAACTTGCTTAAATTTTTTTAATAAATCAAAATTTAAAAAAAAACTAATAAATATGATAATATTTTAAAAAATAAAATTATATTTATATAATTGAAAAAATAAACTTATATTTATATAATTGAAGATATGAAAAAAATTAATTTTTTTAAAATTTGTGGCCCTCATTAGTATTAATTGTTATATCTTTAATCTATGGTTATTATAATTAACATAGATTCATTTTAACATTAGACCATTTATAATGTAAAATTCGAAGAAAATTTTACATATTACCATTTGGCTTACCCTCCCTTACTTAACATGGACATTAAAATATTTTAGGTACGGTATATATTATTCATATCAAAATATGTCTTAGATATTAGTAAATTTGTAAATATATTACATATTAGCAATTGAATAAAATAATTGTATTAGTAAATTTTTAAATATATTACATATTAACAATTGAATAAAATGATTTAACACAAGTTATTTTATCTCTTTATATAAATATATATGAATTTGATATTGAAAAATATTAATTAATATGGATATTGAAATATATTAATTAATATGGATGTTGAAATATTTTACTTAAAATATATTAAAATAATAAAAAATTACACATTTTCCTTATATTGGAAGTTGAAAATATAATTAATTGTTACATTCAATTACTTTACCTCTTTATATAAAGTTCATTTATGTTATTTAATATGGACATTGAAATTTTTATTTATGGATAGCACTAAAATATATTTTTGTTGTGATGATGATGATGATGATGATGATGATGGTTAGCGTCCACTAAGACCAAACTTTGGTCTATCGGACCTAAAGAAATGAATTATATTGTTTGATTTAAGATTTTATTCCTATGCTCAAAAAGCTTGGAGAGAAACCTCCAAAGTTCACTGTAATTTTGACAATGTAAAAGGCTAGGAAGGTCAGTAATGCAACAAAGATTTTGAAACTGAGATCTAATGTGGTTGTACGTGGGGCACTCTAAGAGGAAGTGATTTTCATCCTCGATGTCCGTATTCTCACAGAGACGGAAGAACCTTTCCATCCATGGTGTTTTAGGAACTGCCCAACGACCCGTTTCACTATGGAGCTCATGAGAGTTCCTTCTAATATTGGCTATATTAATTTTCTTCTTTGAGCTAGTTAAAACAGAGAGATACTTTTGATCTTCTAAGGTGGGGTTGATGACCTCCTTATAGTATCTTAATTTTCTTTTAGCTGCTAAATCTTTCTCACACCACATTTTTTCTTTGAACTTAGAAGTAACAATTTTTTAATGTTATTAATGTTTTGCAATGCAACATTCTCATCGATCTCCCAATGGTTTAACCAGGCCCTGGTGTCTTTATATCAACCGCGTTTGAGCCTTAGGTGGTTTTGGCTAGAATTTAAAGTTGGCTTAGAAAGTCTATGGTCTCCTATGTTATATGTATATATATATATATATATATATATATATATATATATATATATATATATATATATATATATATATATATATATATATAGATATAGATATATATATAATACCACATATCAACAATATGTTAGCACAAAATCGATTAAACATCTTTTTTTCATTTTGTATTGTAATATGAATATCATTTTAGATGGCATATGTCAACCTCATATTTAGTAGTGAACGAATTACACGTATCCCTGAGACAAAAAAGTAGAAAATTGTTACATACAGAGTTATAACTTTTTTCTTTCAATTGCTTTATTTCTCTATATAAGTTTAATTGTGTCGAAAGAAAATTTCTACCGTTGAACATGGATTTGGCATGTGAAATTTGAAAGAGATATTAATAACCAATGAAGATCCATCATAATCCCATATCTATCAAGAATTGAGATGAATCAAACATTTTGAGGTGTGAAAACTTCTTTTATGGTGCAAAGCCTCAAGAAAAATTTACATCTTAAGATATTTGATCCCTCTTATCACTTTATAGATATGGAGTCAAAAGGAATCTATGCCAATATTTTTCCTTTATATATAGATTGAGTAGGTCTAATAGTTAATAACATGTGTTTCCTTGTACAAGGTCACATGTTCAAATATAGAGGGGGATAGAGCATGTACTCCTTATTAGATGCAGTACTCAAATCATTGCAAAAAGGTAATGGTTCCCTCATCCCAGAAACAAGGGGGTCTCATAGAAAAATTTGATGTTTTTCTTAGTCATGACCTTAAACATAGAATATCATTGTTATTTATAAACTCCATGACGATCATGGAATAGTGACTAATTACCCTATATCTAAAAAAAATAAGAAAATAAACGCCATGATGATCATGGAAAGACTGATGCATCTCCTTCATTTTGAACAATAAACACACAAACATATATGTAGCATGTGTCAACTCTAGAAGCATGGAAGGAATTGCACATCTCCTTCACTTTGAGTAACATGCTAATAAAATGTTGTCGTAATACAATTGTTCATGACATCTTAATTTGTCGATAATTAAATTTTGTCTTTTAATGTATAATTGGATTTAGCTTCTTCAAAATCCCATTGAGCACTCACATAGTGTAGGCTACATAGCTTAAGCTTGCAATTCCAAAAAATGTTGACAGAATTCTCTGAGTGTATGTCAAAAGGGCCAAAATATAGAATACTTAAACTACATAAAATATTTTTAACCTTAAGAAATATATATATATATATATATATATATATATATATATAGATATAGATATATATATATAATCTTTTATTTTCAATTTCTAATATATATATAAAGACAATACTGAAATATGTTAGTTAAGATATATATCCAAATATTTTATTTAATATTTGCATTGAATTTTTTTTTTTTAAGTATAAGAATAATACCTCCTCCTCATAGTGGGAAGTGATAATATATAAAAAAATTGAACTCTACATTAAGAACAGAATGAATTATACATCTCTTTATATTTGGTTCAAATATTAACAATCAAATTATTGAAATCAAAATTGTTGAGGCTTTAAAATGCTTTTAATTGAAACTAATCAAATATGTATATATATATATATATTTTTAATATACTTGACATTTGTTTTTATTGAAGAAATATTTTATTCTAACTTTAAAAGTGACATGCGTTAACTCCAATTTGAGAACATAAGGAATTACACATCTCCCTCATTGTGGATTGTATAATTTGTCTCTCATCCCATTAGCATAGATATCTCTTAACCCTAGATCTATCAAGTGCCAAGAGGACCAAATCTCTCTTTTAGAGTGTAAAACTTGAAGAAAAGTTTACATTGAGTGAGAATTTATCCCCCTCACCACTTGATTTATCTAGAGTTAAGATGCATATATATATATATATATATATATATATATATATATATATATATATATATATAGATATATCCCCCTCGATATATGTGTGTGTGTGTGTGTGTGGCTACACCATATTGATGACAAATTAGTGGATTCAAACACATGTTAAGTATTTGTCAAATGAATCACATATGGGAAATGGTGTTGTATGGAGAGGATTAGAATTTCCTTGGAAGGGTGGGAGCTAATGTCATTGATCCCACCTATTGTCACCCCAATTGTGTCTTGGATTGGAAGGTATAAAACATTTACCTTGAAGTTGGATGATGTGGTGAGGGTTGGACCACATATTGAATCACTCATGAGGTTTCATTGAGGGGCATAAATCAAAGTGAATACCTTAAATCTGAGTCACCATTATCACCACAACAAGGGGAAACACAAGAGTTAATAATGTCTGCATTGTCATGCCTATGTTCCCCTCGATTATTCAAACATACTTGAAGGGAAAGTGTTATAGCACCCTTGGAACTACAGGAGGAGTTTTTCAATGGCACAATTAAAATTGGCACCCTTGGTATGAGAAACAGAAAGATAAATTAAATTTTAAAGAGAATGAGCCAAATAACTAATGTTAAAGGCTACATGTAAAAGTGAGTTAGAGAATTTTTTTATTGAAAATTAGAAAAACCTGGGAAGAGGGTATTTTTTGGGTAGGATTAATGTGTACTTTAAAAAAAATAAATGAAGTCATTTCAACTCAAAGAAATATTCTATCCATCCTAAAACATGGAGAGAAAATATTCTAAAGTTAGGAATAATGGAAATAAAATGTTAAATTGACCCTAGAATTAAAATGGAGTTGGTGTGCATGAAATAACAAGAAACAAAACTAAAATTTAACGAATATCATATTCATGAGAACTCTTCTTATGAAAGAAGCATAGAATTAGAATCTAAAATAAAAAGTATTTAAAGAAATAAATAATAAAATACATGAAGTTGAAAGGAAAAAAAATATGATAGGTTAACGGAAATAACAAAATAAGAAAAAATAGAAGAATAATAATAAAATAAGGGAAGTTAAAAGAAATAATAAAATATGGGAAGTTAAAGGAAATAGTAAAAGTAAGGAAAGTTGGATGAAAATAATGAATTAAGGCAAGTTAGAGGAGAATAATAAAAGAAAAGTGAGTTAGAAGAAAATAATAAATTAAAAGAAGTTAGAAGGAAGAAATAAAATAAAAGAATGAAGGGTTAAGAAGTAATAATAAAATAAATAGATCGGGGGACAATTAAAATATTCTATAAAAGAAGACCAAGCTATGAGAGATGTATCTCATGAACCCTAATACTAATACTAGACAGATCTTCTAATGCTTGAACTATTTTTAGTGTAGCTATATTTAAAATTTTTGTGAATTTAGCGACTAAAGCTCCTTCACATTGAATGGGAACCTCTTGAACGTAACAACTCACCTCCACACTGCTAGTGTATTCATCTATCCTACAAATCTCTTGCAACTTGAGGGTATGTGGGAAGAAGCATAGCAAAGGAGCGAGTTGGGAGGTTACTGGTAAGTAAAAAATACTTAGAAAGTATATGAGATCATTGTTGGATCTCCTTCAATTGACATTAGACTATAGGAAATTAGGTACAACTCTCTCTCAACATCTAGATGCAAAAAGAAAGGGTGAATGGTATTTTGTTGTATTCATTTAAATCACTATATATGTTTGATAATTTCATAGAGTTTAGTTGTATAACAGCTAGCCATTAGTTGGGTCCTCGCTAAAAGATAAAGTCTATTTAGAAAATAACATTTAACTAGCTTGATGAATGCCGGAAAATATTGAGTTGATTTATATTTGATGTTTTAACTTGTAAAGAGATTGACAGTAGTTGAGCCATTGGTGATGGTCTATTTGAATTTATTTCGATGAATAACTAATAGTTGTTAAATGTTAAATTGTACCTGTAAAAGAAGATAGTTGCTATTACCAAATTAAATATTGATTAATTGATAAGGGATGATTTGAATTGATAATTCGGAAAATAGTTTCTAAATTCTGAGAATAAATGTTAAAAAGTTGAAGAAGACAAGTTATATCTATAATATGAGATGGCAATTAGATTTTGAATGTGAACATTAATAATTTCCTTGAGATCAATTGTAATTGTTATTCGATACCCCAATAGTAATTATGTAACCATCTAAACCAAAATTTAATTGCAATGATTTCCATAAATCAATTGTTAATTAGGTTGTATTGTATTCTAGTATGTAAGCAAAGTGTAGGTTTGACCCTCCCTCTGTAGGGAATTTCATCCAAATTTTATGAAAAAATTAATACACGCAAGTGAATTAATCTTCGTTATCTAGAATGATTTTATGCTTTACTTGTAATCCACCTAAATGGTTTATCCAACATTATAACCTAGAATCACCTTCCCTAAACAAAGTTTGTGCCAATGTAAGATCAAAACATGTGTAGATCTCTAATATGAATCCTTTGACTACCTTCTAGTTATCCTTTAAATAAAAATGCATGATGTATTCAATTTTAGTGATTCCTCCCCTTCCTTGGTAGCAATTGTCATTTAGAGCTAGACCATAACACCCAAATAACAAGCACTAGTTTTATCATTTCACTCTTTCACTTGAGGCTTGAACCTTTACCACCTCGGAGCTACTAGACAACCCCAAAAACCAAGTGATATGTCCAAGCACTATCTATTTGGCATATAAAGAACCCATGGAAATTAATGCTTATCCCATTTTATATTAGGTCAATATAATAGATAACAATTGACGGGCCATTTTTCCGTCACTTGATAGCAACAACACTAGAGGGCCAACCCACCGAGATATTAATGGTCAATTGATATCGAACCTCGACATATCCCTCAACCTCAAACTCTAATATGGGTTTTTTATTGTCAATAGAACATTAACATATGGTAAGGTAGCATATTGGAGCTTCCCATTAGTTATCATCCAAAGGCTTGGGATAATAAACCCTTGCAAAAATGAAATACAAAAGAAAACTTGATAAATCACTAAGGCACGAGGTGGAACCTCACAATGGAACTAAGCTAAGGATGATGTCATGATGATTTTTAGTAAAGACATGGAAATTCCATGATTGGGACATGTGTCACTCATATTTGGTGTATTGTTTCTGTTAGGTAGGCATATGTGAGTGACAGGTGGCATACATAGTAGTCGCATGTCACTAGCGACACATTAGAAATGACATGTTAACATTGCCATGTGGGAAATCATGTGTTAGCATCATACATTTGTCCCAGGATGATTATAAGGTATGGGATGTGGTGGTAATCTGAGTTGGTTGGTTAAGTTGGCAAGATGAGTTTTCACCCAACCTCGACGTATGGTGAATTCGATGCTTCATTGTTATAATAAATCCTTGATAGTTCGATAATTCAGGGTGTTATATTGACATATCATAGATTATACCAAAGACTATCATTATATACCAACAATATGGTCATATCATCATATTGCCACATTAGAGGATCAGTGCAAAGGTGAGATTTCTGATATACTAATATTAACATTTTGGTAGAACAACGCCACAATGTAGTGGCACATGGATGAGTTAGAGCTACAATGTATATGCATATGTGTTACCTAGAAGAACCTGTAAAGGAAACAATAGGAAATTTTTGATATAACAATATAAAAGTAGGACAATAGATCTAGACCCTTATGGGGTACTATGTGGCATAAGGATAGTGAAGTGTCAGGCCTAGTGGGCCATATGGGTCCTAATGTGGCATGAAATCGGTAAAACATTTAGAAATACATAAATTTATGGTAAGCGTTTAGAATTAAGAAAAATATCATTGGAAATATCTTTGCAAGAAGAGGACGGTGGCAGTGTGAGATTGTAATTCTAATATGGCATAAGGAATAGGAATCTTAATACCCATCTAAAGAATGAACCTTAAGAGCCAATCTAGTTATAACTACATCATTAATCTATACTAAGGGGGTTGTGTGTGCAGAAAGGTAGAGGTTAGGTTAGAGGGATTTGTTGGCAGAATTATATGTACTCTAATTCCAACATTTAATTATCGAATCCGGGATTCTAAGACTTAGAGATGCAAGCACATGAAATTCAGGATTAGAGCCTATTCTAACCTATGCTAATAACTAATACTAGAAGTAATTAACCACTAAGGATTGTAACTTGTCACTCTACTATGGGACTCTAATGATTTTCAGGTTTCAAACCAGAAATTTTTATAATTATTTATAGACAATGTTCATGTGGTTTTATTTATGTAGCTTATTACGTCTTGAGACTTAAATGATTATAATCCTTTAGCGATGAAAACTCATTAAACACATTTTAGAAAAGTAATTGCAGAAAAGTAAATGTTGACAACTATAAGAAAAAGCATGTGAGGAAAATAAAAATAAAAACAAGACAATAAACTACAAGAAATGCATTAACAAGATATCAAATATAAATGCTAAGAAGGCTTAGAGATATATTGTAGGTTCTTATTCATTGTAGGAATCTTTTACCAAGTAGCTGCAAAGCTCCAATTAATTAAAGAATCCTAAACTGTGAATTACATATATTTTTTAATACCCTGATCTAGTACAGAACTTGGTACCGAATTAAGTATAGAAAGTCTCGAAATTGAAATTCTAAATAAGTATCGAATTAAGTACGGAAATTCTGTAAATTAAATTTCTGAATAAGTACCAAGTTAAGTACGGAAATTTTATAGATCAAACTTCTGAATATCAAAACGTGTTAAGAAACCAACTTTAAGTTTGTTTGAATCTTAAGCATGAGAAAAATCAATTTGAATTTAATCATGTTGAAATTACTATACTAATAGATTTGAAATGTAAGTCGAATATAAATTGAGATTTATGAATCTAAATATCAAACAAAATGCATGGAAATAAAATGAATACGACTAACATTCTACTCTATGAATAAAATCCAGGACATTACTTGAGTCGAGGGGTCATTCCCACCCTAGAAACGTGCCTAGAAACTAAGTTAGATCAGAATAATGCACAGAGCTTCAACAATTAAATCCTCATTACAAGAATATCGACTTCAACTTACAAACAAAAGTTCAAATCTATTACAAAATATCAACTCAAAATGATGATAAAATTCCTCTCTACATCCTCTCCTCCCCATATCTTCCCTTTGAGGCTTTATTTATACATAAAATCCATTGAGGAAGGATAAGAACCAATCCCCTTAACTCAGAAAATGAATTTACAACTTCATACAAAATCTGATTTTTTTGGAATTTTATACAAATTGGTGTTAAAGAACCAACCATACCTTCTCAACCATGACATATTTTGAGGATAGGTTTCTATAGAGCCTAATTTTTCATATTATGAACAAAAAACTCTCTTGTAATTTTCTTATTCACTTCCATAGCCTCAGAATCACACCCAAATATGACAATTTCGATACTTTTGCCAATCTGGGTTTTACAGAAATTTTGTACACAAATGCTTCGGAGAACCTAATGTAACTTTGAAACCGTATTGAATTTTGGTAAAAGGTTTGAGATCAAAGTAAATTGTTATGTTTTTCAAAACAAAAATTTCCATATTCCTTAGATTCACCACCATGTTCACAGAAATTGAGGCAAAACATGGCAGTTCCAAAATTCTTACCTATTTTTTGTTATAGCTTAAAATATGTGCTAGGATATCACACGTGTGAGATGGATATATTCCAAGGCATGTACCAGCATATTAATCCCATTTAGCACCTAATTTACCATACTTTGAGAAAGAAAATCACATTTTATAATTTTGACTTTTTTTCCTTCCATTCATGGAAGTGCAAAATTAAGTACCGAATTGTTGAACTAATACAAAGACAATTTTTTGTATTGGAACATGCTCCTTGGACACATAACCACATTATTACACCATCATTTATAAAACCATATTAAAAACCCATTTAATCATTTAAAATACAAGAAACCATTAATAATTAACCACAAGGAAAAATGAATGTATTTAGTGAAAATTGGTAATATAATAGTTACAGAATATGTTGTAAGGGTATGAATATGGCTTGTAAATGAAAGTTTTGGATATCCAATGTGATAAAATATCTAGTGCTCAACATACCCTCATGACTAAGATGTTGCATGCCCTCATGCAAACAAAATATGGACTAGGAAAGAATGATGGACAATATAAGGTGACAATGAAGATAATGGCTAAATAAATATGGACTTGGAAACTAGAATATGCATTAATGGATTTGGAAATGGTATTTTAAGGAAGATGAAGAAATAGAAAGTGGTTAATCATCAATATTCCTTAAGTTTTAATGAGCTAAAAATCCTTTAAACATGTTTTATCTCAAGTATACCTTTCAGACTTTGATTTGTACTAAAAGTTGCATTGGAAGTTGTATGGAGTTGAAGATGAAATAGAGTAGGGCTGAGAGTATGGAAGAGCTAGAATTGATAAGTTCAAATCTGATATGCTAAAGGAAGCTAGAGAGAATGAAATGAATATGTTGAAAATGTCCCAACAACCATTCCCCCATGCTTGAGGTTTTGCATGTCCTCATGCAAACAAGGTGAGGTACTCAAGAAGTGAGGAGGGCTTCTGAGATGGATCTAGTACAAAGGAGCCTGAAAAAAAAAAAAAAAAAAAAAAAAAAAATGGAGCTAATGAGATGAATACTTAACAAAAATAAGTCATCTCATATTTATTAAAATGATGCTAAACTAACACCAAGCATAAAATAAATTCCAAATCACTTATTACATATGATTTCAACAATCTTTAATAGTTTTATGCTTAAGAAAAGAAACCTTGTTATAAATTCAAGGGGCTCTCCTTCTTTGTATATAGGAGGTTTTTTTATGATCACAAGAAATGATGAACCAGTGAAAAATCAGTTATTACTAACGAAATCCCAAACTCTTACAGTTATCCAAGTCTTATAGATAAGCTTTGCAATTGAGTTTTATTAGTTCTCTCTGATCATAGGTCCCACTTCTAGGACAATTAAATCTTAGATATAGTATGAAAAACCAATGATAGAGGACTTAAGGTTACCTTAAAGCCATTCTTTAGCAACAAATTTATGGAGTTGGTTTTTACCCTTTACTTCATCCACACATGTTTCCTTTTTATTTTAACATCATAGAGTAACCATCATACGTATAGACAAAAGCCTTGATTTGGTTTACACTTCTTTAGGAAGAATCCCCCATTGTCCGTGAGCATCCATAGCCCTTGTTATCACTTAAGGAAAATCTTGGCTACAGGAAAAACCCTAACGTAACCTTAAACCTCTTTTAGGTTGAAAGTTGGCCCTTCAACCCGGAGAGGGATCTCTCCGTAAAACTCAACTACACTATGGTCACTACAGTAGTAGGTTTCGCATTTGAGTTCGGTGTCCAGATTTAGTGCATAGGATAAAATTGGTTGGGATGTTTACAAAAAACACCATTGGGCATGGAGTCCAGTTCTAAACAAGTAAATTTATAGATCCAATGAGCAAGCTATAAAAAACATGATAGCAACAAATCCTTTGACTGTTTGAGAAATTGGAAGAAAAGAACTGAAATGAGACAAAGTATATAGCTAATTGAGGTAACAAACACTAATGGTTGATAAATACAAGAAAGGAGCATCAACAAATCCCAATATTAGATACTAAAATTTTCAAACATGAAAGAAATTTTTTATAACCCAGAGGAAATTGATAAGGGAACTACAACACATGATTTTCCTATAAAATTCTCATTAAAAACTGTAATATATTCAAGATTGCTTAAATATACCAGAATGCAAATGTTTTTCAATAAATTCCAACCCTTCTTCATTCCTCATAAATTGTCTTATATAATTTACATCAAATGATTACAAAATAATAGTCTCCAGATTAATTACAATATTCTAATATATCTAAATATCTTCACATTCATGCATGTAAACAAAAACTTAAGTACATTCAGTTTTTCCTAAAATTAGATACTGGAAAAATATGTTAATATATAGGTCAAGTGAAATATCTCTCAAACTATCTTCCTTGGAAATAGAAATAGGTCCCTAACTGATAGCACAACATCCTAGCTAGAAAAATAGGTCCCTCTGTAAAATAGGATCAAGTTTCCACCGAAACTGCCTTTTTTGTTCATCCTTTCTTTCATTTGGACTTCTTGGTGAAAAAACGTTGATACTATAATTGTCAGCTTCACTAGTTTTCCGACTTGTAGCTTTCAGTGACAGATTGACTATCAACATTTCTCTTCTGCTTGTTTCAAAATCATTGATAGTGGGAAGGCGAGCATTTTCGTCTGTCTAAATTTCACGGACAATGGAGATGTTAGTGCTCCTTGTTTGCTCCAAAATCACTGACATATTGACTATTGGATTTTGTCCCTGTATAATTTTCTATCAACAGGCACACAGTTTTGTCCCAAAATAGTTGATAGTGGTTCTGTTAGTTTCACCAAAAATGTTTACGATGGGAATGCCAGCCTCCCTACTGTTCCGTTGTATGAAAAAACTATTAGGCTATAAAATGAAAACCCTTGTTTCATGAAATAGATAGACAAAATTTCAAGTTTACTCCTCCAAGCCTCTTAGCTGAGGGTACTAGCTGCCCTAAGAAGTACATCCACCTTCTCTAGTCTTTGTTTTTTTCTTTTCCTTGTCTCTATAAGACCCCTCTTCATAGTTTCTTTGTCTCTGCTCTTCTTAGAGCCTGTAGCCTTCTTCCTGTTAATGATGAGGTGTTTCAGTGGCATATTTTCAACGTTAATCACTTCTTTGACTAATTGTGGGTTATTTCTGAGTTTGATTTTGTATCTTAATTTATTTTTTGGCCTTGTATGGAGTCTCTTGCCACTCTTAAACACTTCAAATAGTGTTTCCTCCTCTTGGGTCTAAATCTCTTCTTCTTTTCCTTTAAGAACCTTTGTTTTGGATGTGTGTGCAGGTGAGAATTTAATAGGTGTAGTTACAACATGGGGAGAGCCGATACCAATAGGTAGGTTTATAAGGGATACAAGGTCTAGTTTACTGAGCCTGGAAATTTTCCTCTCATAGACTTTGGGGCTTTTAGGGCCAGAGTGTGTGGATAGAATTTATATGTTTTCATGGCTAGTATTTGGCTCAATAGGGTTTTTCCTTTGGTATTTTTCCCCTTTTTAGCAGTTTTTGATCTACCTCTTTGTCTTTTAATGGGTTGAGGCTGAAAACCTCCCCAAAAAAGGAAATGGCTCCAAGTCCTTCCTGCCTTAGCTAGCTGGTTTTTTATTAGGAATTTTAACAGGTTTTTGTGATATATGAAATGGGAGGAGGGGTCTGTGTGGGCCCTCAACCTAGATACCATATGCTTAATGCTTTCTAATAAATAAAAACAAGGATTAATTCTGATTTGACCAACAAGATGTGCAAGGAAAGAGAAGTGGCAGAGGCTTACCTGATTGAACCTCCCTCCGCAAGTGAAATATTGCTAACAGAGGCATAGAGGGACATGTCATTTGTCCTATAACCACCTGTTGTAGTGACTACAACACCCTCCAAAATTTTGACCCGTACTTAAATTTCGGAGCCTACTGTGGATCTTGTGATTGTTCATTCCTTTGTCATTGATTGGTGAGTTGATGATCTCAAGCTCCCCTCTTTGATCTTCAGAGTCGTTCACACTTTATCTTATACAATATGTGTCATCTTTGGGTATGGGGATTATCATTGTCATGAAAATGGAAGTTTGTTTTGCTTCAAGTGGAAAGATTTGTGAGGATGGGTTGTCCTCACCACATAGACATGTTTCACACTCATTTCACACACTCTTCTCACGAAGGTTGTTGCATTCACCGAAGTATGTTTTCATATGTTCTATATGGTCTACGTTGTGTCACTAATTTTTCAAGTGTGTGATCGTAGTCAAGTTCTACCATTGATCACATCAATTCCACTGATCCCACACTTAACAAAATTTTGGAGTTTCCCTAGCAACCTAGCCTCATCTAGCTTTTCTGAACTGTGCACTTCGCATATGCAACCCTCAAGCTTTTCCCTTACCTGTTAGAAATGCACAATGCACAAAGAGCCCAGCCTCCATTGGCATCCAAAACTGCACAGTAGTTTCCTCCAGTGTCCTCCCCTCAGTCGAAATCCACTGTCTCCAAAAAATGCACAGTGTTGTCCCTCAATCACCCAGTCTTCCTTGCATCCTGAAACTGCGCATACGTGTCCTCCTAAGACCTCATCCCGCAGCAGTGTCTTTCATCTTAAAACTATGCATTGTTTTCCCTCAGCTAACCATTCCGCATTGCATTCTGAAATTGCACAGATGTGTCCTCCAGGGCCTCATCCAAGCAGTAGTGACTTCCCATTGACACTGTGCAGATATATCTCTCAGTGACCAGAAATAAGGATGGAATGCTAGATGACTCTCAAGGAGCTAAAGAAGAATATAAGTAGACCAAGGAACCAAAGGTACGATATCATATCAGGACCACATGAAGACTCCATGTGATGCACAACCATTTGTAGGGCAGGTATGGAAAACGAAGCACATCTTTTGAAATACCCCTATTAGTATACCTTGAAGTACTGTGTATCATTGTCATATCATTATTTATTCAATGAGATGAATGGTTGCAAGCACTAAAAGTCATTCCATGTATTTCCTCTACGTGTCTTGCCCCCTTTCTCCTGTTGGATCAATTCTCATCTTTTGACATGTCTAGTTGTTATGTCATGTTTGCGAGCCGCTCTAGTGACCATTGATCCAAAAAGGGATCCTGGATAAACCTCTAAGTCTAAAAGACTTCATGCAAGAGGTAAAAGGTGCCAAATGGCACAAATCATTTGTAAATCAGAGGAAAATAAAAGTCGTAGGCGGCTCTCAGAAATAGTCTCATTGCAGAGATCTCCTCATTTTGAATCGAACGCAACTTTAATGGGAAAAAACGGACTCTGTATGAAGGAGTTATTGTAAAATGAAAATTTCCCAATGTCCTTAGGAAAGGAGGCAATTTCATTAAATTCTGAACTATATCGAAAATTTTGATTTTAGTATAGGCTCACGGGCCAATCCACAGCTGACACATGGCAGGCCGAGATTGGGCCACGTGGCCTTGTTTGATTGGGCTAAGAGAAAATATCGCATCGCAAGTATTTATAAGGGAAGGACCTTGGGCCATCAGCGATTGCGATAAGTGATTGCCACTTTATCGCATCGCACAGATTCAAGAGGACTTAACAAAGGCTGAGGCCGATGTGACATGCGACTGCAATCGCCGATATCGGTGGATTGTTGTCGGCGATCCCAAAAGGGAAGGACCCCGGGCCAATGCGACTTGCGACTGCGATCGCCGATATTGGCGGATCACTGTCGGCGATCCCAAAGGAGAAGGACCCCGGGCCATGCGACTTGCGACTACGATCGGAACTGGACTCGAAAGGGTTCTGAAACATAAATACATAATATTTTACATCCGAACCAAAGCCATTTCCACAGGTTTTTGCGATATTTGCCATGTTTTAATATATTTACAAAATACAAAGGGGCAGGCCTTAGAGCTATTACGACTTACGATAATGACCTACGGGCGGACCCGATAGGAAAATAAAGCACAATTATGAATTTTTTAAGTCCGGCGAACAGTGCCTTATGTGGATTTTCCCATGTTTTACAACTTTCTCTATGTAAACAGAGAACGACTGTTTCTGAAGAATTTAAAGCGTCGATTTCCCTTCCGTTACCAAATAGGTGGCATTCTTACCTGAAAGCGTTAGCAAATGATTGTTAAACGCTCAGAAGGGGACTTGAGCGAACAAAGGTCAAGGAGCCAAAGAGCCGAAGGGGAAAACAAACCAACCCACGCCAATTGATTAAAAGAAAAAGAAAAAAAGCCACAGAATGAAGAGGAGGAGGCAAGAAGGCCGCACTGAGAGAGAACAGAAGCAAAAAGAGAGGCTTGGAATTTTCTAGGAGGGCAGTCCATAGTGTGAAGTGAATGCGTGAGCAGAGTTGGAGCGTTGAGGAACCCATTGGGAGGCTTGGTGTGCTAGAGCACTTAATAGAACGAAGCCACCAAAGGTTCGAGGCAGTGCATAAATACTTCAGTGAAGTATCAGACAGCAAAGAGACCGAATGCTCAAGCTATTGTTGGTGTTGTCTGAGTTGAAGACACAAGAAGGATTCCAGAGACAATAAACAATTCTGAGGGAGTCAAAGAAGCTAGAATCTCAAAGGAGCTCAGAGCACTAACTGAAAGAATTAGTCCAGAGAAGCCTAGAACTATTTGCAGCTAAAGGACAGCCAGGGGTAAGATGGTATTCTGAGCCCATTGGTTCATTTGTAAACCATATGGAGTTGAGTCAAGGACTTGTAAAAATAATTCAGCCATAATCCCAAAGAGCCTAATCGAGTTGATTAGAGCTCAAGGAGATGTAGCCCAAGATATCAGGGTGAACTCCATATTACATTGTTGTCTTATGTGTATTTTTTTACTGCTACCTTATTCACTGTTATATGCATTTATGTATATGTTCAAGCACATTTAAATATCAGCATACACAGCAGATTTTAAAGCACATAACAGCCAACAATAAAAACAAGCATATGCCTATACTTTAAAATCATTTCTTAATTCCGCATTGGTTAATCATTAAAGACTTGGGAATATTCAAGCTTTGGAAGTGGGAGAGGTTCTTGTAAGCTAGACAAGAAGCCTAAGAGCCCCATTTTTAGATCAGGTGGTATCAGAGCTTAAGATTGATAAACCACACCTTTAACAAGGTTATATCAGAATTCTTGACTGACAGAGCAAAGGCTGCTTGTCCGAAAGGTGTTTGAACAGCAAGAGGTTGATTGTATGCTTGTTTGCAGACTGACTATTTGCTGAGTTTGCAGAGGTAAAGGGGAAGTTATTGATATCTCGGTCTAGGAAGGACAAGAAGGAGAAGGGTTAAAGGCATTCTTCTATCCCAAAGGAGCTCAAGGCAATCTTTGGAGCACAAGAGTTTTGTTGCAAAAGATTGTTGAATAAGTTGTTTATTTATCTTGTTGAAGTTTTTTTGTTCATTGGCATAATGACAACTTCTACAAGTGTATCCTCAAATTCCTTCTCCATCACAAGACTCTTTGATGGAGACATGAAGCAAGAATTGTCCACCATGATGGATATGGTGAGAGAAATATATGAGGATGGAAGGAAGAGTAGCATTCTTAGAAAGCAGCTGAATTCCATGAAGGAAGAGAAGCAGTTGCTTGGTGACAAATTGCAGGAAATAGGGAGGCAACTTCATATTGCAAATATGAACCTGAAAAGGATGCATGAGTTGGATTCATAGCTCTTTGTTTCCCAAGAAGCCTTAGTCAAGTACCATCTTGAAGAAGAGGTAAGCCATTCTAGTTTGTCTTCAAATTCTTCTGAGAATGCTTATATTGGTTCTTTTTAAAAACATACTAAAGGCATAGGTTCCAAGCTAATGTCCAATATGGGCTATGAAGGAAAGGGCTTGGGAAAGCATGCACAAGGTATTATTGAACCAATAATGGTTGAGGAAAGGCCTAAGTATTTGGGTCTTGGCTATGGACAGTCTTATGGAGAGAGTTCCAAAGCTGCCATGAAAGCCATTGAAACCATTCCAAGAAGGAGTTTCATTACAGGTCCTCTATCTCAAGAGCATGAAGATTGTGTTCAGGAGGAATGCAATGGCTTGAAACATCATTTGCAGGGTGTAGGTGTTCAGAAGCACACCCTTGAACCAGAGAGTTGTGGAAACTCTAATAGCCTTGAAGAGATTGATGGGATTCCAAAGGGAGCCACTTCTTCATTTGCTTCACCTCCTCATGAAGGCAATAAAGGTGAAAGAGGTAGGTATAAATCTGGTTCTGAACATAGACCTTTTGATTTTGCAAAGCATGGATATGGGAAAAGAATTGCATGTTCCTTTTGTGGTTTGGATATCCATCATGTTTCCAGATGTTGGAAGAGAATGGCCACATACAAGAAGCTCTTGAAGGAAAAGAAGCAAGCAGCCAAAGGTCCATTGGACAAGGCAAATCATGCTATCAAGAGGATGCACATGCAGTGCACTTACTGCCATAAGCAAGGGAATGTTGTTGAAAGGTGTTGGACTCTGAATCCAGCAATGCTTCCACAAAAGCTGAAGGAGAAGGTGGAAAGAGAAGATGGCAGAAATGGAAAGGAAGATTCCATGAATGATGTGTCTCAAGATGATTCACATATTGATGCTGATGTACAGACAAAGGAAGGACCTTTGAAATGGATTGGTAAGAAATGGTTAGAATTCTTATCCAATTAAGATTGCATGTCTATTAATGCATCTATTTGCATTTCCTTGTTAATGGAATGCAAGTTGCAGGATTTTACCAAGAAGGTGAATGGAGAGGCTGAGTGGGAAGCTCACTTTGTTGCTACAACATTACATTTTATTTCAGCTTCGAAAGTACAATGTGCTTAAGTGAAAGTTGAAGGATGAAATGCATGCATAAGATGATGTGCATGAACGCAGGGATGTTGATGTTTTCCTTGTTTTTAGAACATGTGTGTGTGATTTACTTGAAGGGCTGATTGCTTTGTTGTAAACATGCATGTAATGTTGATTTGGGAAAAGTTAACTTGGTCTCCAAATGGAGATAATGATGAAGTGTTTCATCTTTTGAAAAAGAGTCCTAATGGTCTTTTTCTACATGCTTGACTTGAAGGGTCATTTGCTTTAAAGGCATGTTTTGTGGGCTTGTTATCTAGTCCATCATTTGTATGCAGATGTAAGACATGGAGGTGTTCACAAGATGTGAAAATCTGTTTCTTTTGTTGAAGCAGGAGTTTAGTCCATCTAGTTGTTGTTTGTATGCCTATTGTTGTTAATAGTGTTGTTGGTAGCTTGTCAAACAGGTACAGATAAAATTTTGTGGAGCAGATGTACTTCACATTTGTTGAGCCACCTTGGACCAATGATCAAGGCAGAGAAGCTCAAAACTACCTTCTATGACCAATTTAGTAGAAGTTCTATAGGAAGGCAAGGAGGAATACAGTTCTTCTCAGGAAGACTAGCCCATCCAAGAAGGGAAGTGGTCAGAAACTTTGGTTCAAAGGCACTATGAAAAGGCAAGTGTAGGGAGGCTGAAAGAAGATGGTGAGTCACTCTCATTTACTGTTCAGATCAGTATATCAGTCTTTTCGAGACCAAAAGTTCTTTTAGTGGGAAGGCGTGATCCAAAAAGGGATCCTGGATAAACCTCTAAGTCTAAAAGACTTCATGTAAGAGGTAAAAGGTGCAAAATGGCACAAATCCTTTGTAAATTAGAGGAAAATGAAAGTCGCAGGAAGCTCCCAGAAATAGGCGCATTGGATA
Source organism: Pinus tabuliformis (assembly GCA_031772625.1). NCBI lineage: Eukaryota > Viridiplantae > Streptophyta > Pinopsida > Pinales > Pinaceae > Pinus > Pinus tabuliformis. Next base: position 1,869,749,609 of record CM062817.1, read on the forward strand.
GATCTCCTCATTCTGAATCCAATGCAACTTGAATGGGAAAAAACGGAGTTCGGATGAAGGAGTTATTGTAAAATGCAAATTGCCCAATGTTCTTAAGAGAGGAGGCAATTTCATTAAATTCTGAACTATATCGAAAATTTTGATTTTAGTATAGGCTCACGGGCCAATCCACAGCTGACATGTGGCAAGTTGGGATTGAGCTACGTGGCCTTGTTTGAATGGGCTAAGAGAAAATATCGCATTGCAAGTATTTATAAGGGAAGGACCTTGGGCCATCAGCGATTACGATAAGCGATTGCCGCTTTATCGCATCGCACAGATTCAAGAGGACTTAACAAAGGCAGAGGTTGATGCAACATGCGACTGTGATCGCCGATATCGGAAAATCGCTATCGGCGATCTCAAAAGGGAAGGACCCCGGGCTGATGCGACTGCGATCGCCGATATCAACGGATCACTTTCAGCGATCCCAAAGGAGGACTGCGGACCATACGACTTGCAACTACGATTGGAACTAGACCCGAAAGGGTTTCAAAACATAAATACATAATATTTCACATCCGAACCAAAGCCATTTCCATGGGTTTTTGTGATATTTTCCATGTTTTAATATATTTACAAAATACAAAGGGGCAGGCCTTAGAGCCATTATGACTTACGATAGCGACCTATGGGCGGACACGATAGGAAAATAAAGCACAACTATGAATGTTTTAAGTCCGGTGAACAGTGCCTTATGCGGATTTTCCCATGTTTTACAGTGTTCTATGTGTAAATAGAGAACGACTGTTTCTGAAAAATTTAAAGCATCGATTGCCCTTCTGTTACCAAATAGGTGGCATTCTTACCTGAAAGTGTTAGAAAATGATTTTTAAATGCTCAGAAGGGGACTTGAGTGAACAAAGGTCGAGGAGACGAAGAGCCAAATGGAAAAACAAGCCAACCCACACTGATTGATTAAAATAAAAAAAAAAAAAAGCCACAGAATGAAGAGGAGGAGGCAAGAAGGTCGCGCTGAGAGAGAACATAAGCAAAAAGAGAGGCTTGGAAATTGATAGGAGGGCAATCCACAGCGTGAAGTGAATGCGTGAGCAGAGTTGAAGCACTAAGGAACCCATTGGGAGGCTTGGTGTGCCAGATCCCTTAATAGAGCAAAGCCACCAGAGGTTGGAGGCAGCGCATAAATACTTCAGTGTATCAGACAATAAAGAGACTGAATGCTCGAGTTGTTGCTGGTGTTGTCTGAGTTGAAGACAAAAGAAGGATTCCAGAGATAGTAGACAATTCTGAGGGAGTCAGAGAAGCCAGAAGCTCAAAGGAGCTCAGAGTACTAACTGAAAGAATTAGTCCAGAGAAGCCTAGAACTATTTGCAACTAAAGGACAGCCAGGGGTAAGATGGTATTCTGAGCCCATTGGTTCATTTGTAAACCATATGGAGTTGAGTCAAGGACTTGTAAAAATAATTCAGCCATAATCCCAAAGAGCCTAATCGAGTTGATTAGAGCTCAAGGAGATGTAGCCCAAGATATCAGGGTGAACTCCATATTACATTGTTGTCTTATGTGTATTGTTTTATTGTTGCCTTATTCACTATTACATGCATTTATGTATATGTTCAAGCACATTTAAATATCAGCATACACAACAGATTTTAAAGGACATAACAGCCAACAATAAAAACAAGCATATGCCTATACTTTAAAAGCATTTCTTAATTCCACATTGGTTAATCATTAAAGACTTGGGAATATTCAAGCTTTGGAAGTGGGAGAGGTTCTTGTAAGCTAGACAAGAAGCCTAAGAGCCCCATTTTCAGATCAACCATGAACGTTGGTCTTTGTGTATACAAGTTTCCTAAACATGTGAACACCTATCACACTCATACACAAAGTTGTAGGCATTATCGTGCAAGTGCCATCACAGACGTCCAAAGGTCTATCCCAAGTGTTGCACTTGTCTCTTTCAGCACTAGATAGTCTCACAAAGGGTCATGCTTTGCCATGTTGTCCCAATGATTAGTGTTGTCATGTTCTTGAAGTATGTTGAGTGTGTGATCACAATTTCTAAGTTCTCACAAGTTCACTTTCCTCTCACACTTATCCATTTTCCTGAAAATCTCTCTAATTGAACAACCCCACTTCGTCAGACCCCGACTGAGTTGCACTGCGCAATCTCAACCCTCAGTGGTGCTACTCTATTGTCTAGAACTATGCATTGCTTGAGGTTGTCCTCCAGTTATGTTGCATTGTGCAATCCCAAAAGTGAGCAACCTGCCTTCCTTCCACGAACTATGCAGAAACTGCCTCAAGGCCCGCCCTGGACTGTGCACTTTGAAAGATCAGGCATAAAGAATCCACCTCACCTGCTCTAACCCCATAATGCATAAATACATAAGCCTGCACTACTTCTAGAACCTGCGTATAGGTGTCCTCCCAGTGACCTCCCACAGTCGGGACTCACTGTTCTCAAAAACTTCGCAGAACTATCCTTTGGTCCCTCTGTTGTCCTACCTTGTCTTCCCTCTAGAAACTGCACAGAGGTATCCCTTAAGGCTCCACCTTATAGCTTACACTGGTGTCCTCAACTGTGCAATCCTGCCTCCCAGTGGCCTTTGCACAGTTTTCCCTGATAGTGAAGATTGTGCCCTAGATTTCCTCAGCCAAGCCTGAGTTGCGCTCTGCATTGTCTCAGTGACTAGTCCACCTCCATGTCACCTAGAACTATGCATTGCACAGTTACTGGGCCCTCTTCCTAGCCTGTCATCTGTCCTAGGCCCGGAACACGGAACACAATGCATGCATCTTAGACTAGGAGTTTTTGGATTTGATGTCGTCCCGTCATTAGCAAATTGCAGGAACAGGTACATTAATGGATCGTGGAAACACGATGAACAAAACAAAGAAGGAGTGAACATGCTAGAAGTCTTGCATGCAGCTAGACGGATGAAATAAGCTCACCCAAGAGAAAGAGAAATAAATACACGCATACAACCATCTTGCAAGACCAAGACCATTAAAGACCCGGCAGAATCAAGCTATGCAGCCGAGAAGGAAATGCACACACACGAAAGTACATCCATCACTTAGCAGCATAGCAACTTGACATGGACACCACAACCATTTAGTACATGTCAAAAGTGTCATGTCAAGTTATGTCATGAGTTGTCAAGTCCACATCACTACTACTTGTCGTATCTGTTGTAACCAAATGTAATTAAAGTGGACTTCCAATGGACACACACATGAAGATGAAGAGTCATGTCAGTTTAAAAGTCATATGAAGTTGAACAGTCACGAGGATAGTCCAAGAGTCATAAGGGCCAAGCGTCACCCTTGGCTATATATACCCCTCCCATTATATGGCCAAGGACTTTTCACCTTGGATCCCCCCACATAGCCTTGAGAGTAGACAATCAATTCTTTGAGGAGAAAGGAGTGGCCCCAATGTCCCACTACTGGGACTAGTGATGTATGGTGTACAAATGTGTCTTGGGACTTTTTCTTAATTCAGAAGCATGTTAAGGCCAACACGTTTTCATGCATGTTTTGTAGATGTTTGTAAGATTATTCTTTCGGAATTTGTAATGCTTTTTTGTTTCGTGTGTACTAATATAGTTGAACTACTTCGATTTTTTTAGTACTTACATTGTTGGGAATGTGTTGTATTGGTTATCACCGATGTCTCATCCCTGTGGACTACTCCGTGGGATAATAGACAGACCATCCTTGTGTATTGGTTACCACCGCTATCACATCCTTGTGGACTACTCCGCACGATACTCGACAAACCATATTTGTTTTCTCATTACAATGACCATCACATCTGTGTGGACTACTCCACTGGGAGGTGTACGTGTTTTCCCGATCACCTCAGTTTTAACGACTGTCGCATCTGCTATGGACTATTCCGTTGGATGCTGACATACCTCTCTGGTTCACGTGTGTCTCTTCCTGGGTGGTACTATTACCTCTCACTTAGAGGATCACTTTACTCTCCCCCTTTACAGTAAGAGAACCGAGACACAAGTCACATTACGCACTCACTAGGCACATATACCTTGTTCTTTGAAGATACTAGTGCAACACTCTCATGTGTTGATAGCTACAGCCAAGGCATATCTCTAAGTATATGGAAATCGGACCTTTATACTGAATGGGACTCCTACACCAAATGGTGTGAGGTCTAGTTGGGACTTCATACTGAGGAGATCCCTTGAATGTTGGTGGGTCCAACACCATCAACATTTCTGGCGCTAGAAGGAGGGCCAGACGACGGGTTGCGCCCGTAGAGTCTAGTTTGAATCTCTTATTTTAAAATGGCTCTTCCCGAAATCATAATCCCTGGATGTTTTTCTAAAAATAATAAATGTACCATCCCTACAGAAATTACTCATGACTTTTCCAATTCGAAGTTCAATGGTGAGGGTGAACCGTTTTTTCATGTGCTTGTGCTTCAAGTTATGACTCTTTTCCATCGTCACCAAATACATTCCGAACATGTTTGGGTTGTACTACTCACCCTAATATTTGAAGGTCGTGTTAAACATTGGTGTCATACATTACCCTTTGCCTCTATCGATTCATTCAGACAGCTTGTCACGATGATGATTAAAATGTTCGATGAGTATAGCCACCGGGATCTCTGTAAAAAAAATATGCAATTTAAGAATGGAGCCTGACGAATTAGTTGAGGACTTTGTTAATCGCTTCCTTCACCTCTATTGTGAAATTCCTTAACATCTTTTGAACTCAGATTTCTTGAGACAAGAGTTTAGACGCTTGTTTCATGTTTCCCAATATGATGAACCCCTTGATTTCCCTTCCTCCCAAACCCTTGTAGATCCTGAGTGTTGGGTTGTGTTATATTCTTTCCACGACTAGCCGACGTAGTTAACCGGGGGGTTAGAAGGGGGGTATAGCCCCCCCCTTCATTATGCCAATTAAGTAGCGGGGGGTCACAGGGGGTTTGTGGGGTACAAGTAACCCCACTCTATGGGGTCCGGGGAAGGAGCACTAGACAGCAGTGAAGCGGGTTTTCAAGTATTTGTGTGGCACTAGTGATTATGGTTTGTGCTACCAAGGAAGACTAGGATTGGACAGAATGTTGAATATTCATGGCTTTTTTGATGCTAACTGGGCTGGAGATCTAGATCAGAGAAGATCTACAAGTGGGTATGTGTTTAACCTATTTGGAGGTGCAGTCAGTTGGATGAGTAAGAAACAATCTATAGTGGCACTATCAACTACAGAGGTAGAATACATGGCAGCCACTCATGCAAGCAAGGAAGTAGTTTGGTTGTAGAGATTGTGTTCAAGTATGGGGTTAGTACAGGAAGCTATAAGGATAGACTGTGACATCCAAAGTGCAATTTTCTTGGCAAAGAACCCTGCATATCATTCGAAGACAAAGCACATTGATGTTCAGTATCACTTTGTGAGGGATATGATAGAAGACAAAAAGGTGTTGCTGGTAAAGGTGGACACTTTGAAGAATAATTCAGATGCATTATCAAAATCTGTGAGCTCTGAGAAGTTCTCTTGGTGTAGAGAAACAATGGGCGTTGCAGGGCTGGATAAATGACTAAGCTCTCTTGTGGCCCCCTGTGGAAAGAAAGCAACAAGTGGGAGAATGTTGGGTTGTGTTATATTCTTTCCACGACTAGCCATCATAGTTAACTGGGGGGGTTAGAAGGGGGGCAGAGCCCCCCCTTCGTTGCGTTGATTTTGTAGCGGGGGGGTCACAGGGGGTTTGTGGGGTAAAATTTTTGTTTTGTACCCTATGTTAGGTTGGGCAGACCTACCTATGGTTTTGTGCATGACTTTTGCACATGGTTTTGGACGCGATGGTTTTCGATCCATGGTTTTGGACGCAATGGTTTTCGGTCCCTGGTATTGGATGCTTCAGCATGTATAAATATGTATTGTAACATTGAAAGGAACATAATGAAAAATCAAGCTCGTAGTCCCAGTTTTGGGATCGAGGAGAAAATATCTATGTATATGTGTTTTATGTGTTATGCTCTCGCATTGTTTATTTTCTATGTTTTAGAATTCATATGCAGGTAATATTTGTACAGGGTTAAAACCTTCATTTGGTATCAGAGTTGTTTTGGCTTCAAGGGGATGCCTTTGTTGTTGAGGGGTTTTGCTCGAGCCTATAGTAGACCCTGTTCCGTGGGATATCTGCGAAATCGATTCTGGTAGTGAAAGAAGATGGCGAGTAGTGGAAAGATAGAGATCGAGAAATTTAATGGTCAGAGTTTTGAGTTGTGGAAACTCAAGATGGAGGATCTGTTGGTGGATAAAGATCAGTGGATCGTGGTAGATCCGGGTACTAAACCAACGGGAGTGTCCGATGAAGAATGGAAGAAGTTGGATCGAAAGGCTAAGAGCACAATATGATTGTGTGTCTCAGATTCAATATTGCTGAATGTATCAGGGGAAGCTACGGTGAAGGCTTTGTTGGACAAGTTAGGGACTTTGTACCAATCTAAGTCTCTGGTGAATAAACTGTTCCTATGGAAAAAGCTATGTAACCTGAGGATGAAAGATTGAGACTTGGTGATAGAACATCTAAACGCATTTAATACTGTGGTAAGTCATTTATTATCTGTTGATATTAAAATTTCAGATGAAGATAAGTGCATCAGTTTGTTGTGTTCTCTACCAGATTCGTGGGATAGTCTAGTTATTGCAATAGGTAGCAATGCAACTGCCTTGCAGTTTGATGAAATAGTCTCATCCTTGTTGACGGAGGAGATGAGACAGAAAAATATGGAGAGCCAGAATGGTGATGCCTTGTCTATACGAGGACGGTCCCAGAACATAAACAAAAATAATTCATCGAGTGGGAGATCTAAATCAAGAGGGAGATCTAAATCTCCAGGAAAACCTGTAAAGGTGGTGTGTTGGAAATGCGGAAAGGAAGGGCACTACAAAAGGGACTGTAAATATAAATCTCCTGATAAAAGAAAGGGATCTGTTAATTCTCCTTCTGCAGAGGCGAAAACCACCTCAGATGAAGGTGGGGATGTGTACTTGGCTTCTTCAAGTACACATGTAGATCATGAGGCATGGTTGATTGACTCAGGTGCATTTTTTCACTTCACTCTCCATAGAGAGTGGTTCTATGAGTATGAGAAATATGATGGTAGTGATGTCTTCTTGGGGGACGACAAGAAGGCTAGAATTGTTGGTCGCAGAAAAGTAAAGTTGAAGTTGCAAGGTGGAAGGGTTAGAACACTTCCGGGTGTTCTGCATATTCCTGCATTAGCTAGAAATCTGATTTGTGTAAGCAAGTTGGATGATGCAGGTGTAAAAATAGTGTTCGAGAAGGATACCTATAAAATGGTTCGGGAGCACTGGTATTGATGCGGGGAGTTCAGATCAGAACTCTGTACAAGCTGCAAGGTAGCAGTGTTGTTTACGGGCGCAACAATTCTACGGTTCCTGAAAATGGAGCAGAAAATCTAGTGGTCTCTGGAGAGAAGACCATGTTGTGGCATCAAAGGCTTAGACATATTGGAGAGAAGGGCCTTCGCATACTTCATGGTAAAGGTATGGTAGAAGGTATAAGTAATAGCTCTCTGGATTTTGATTTCTGTGAAAATTGTGTATATGGGAAGCAGAATCGGGTGAGTTTCCCCTCTGGTGGTAAGAGGGTGAAACATATATTAGAGCTTGTGCACAGTGATGTGTTTGGACCTGTGAAGGTTCCATCAATGGGTAAGTTTATGTACTATGTATCATTTATAGATGACTTCTCAAGGAATACATGGATATATTTCCTTAAGAAGAAATCTAAAGTCTTTGACAAGTTTAAGGAATTTAAGGCTCTCGTGGAAAACCAGACAGAGAAGAAGATAAAGGTGTTGAGGACAAATAACGGTGGAGATATTTGCAATAAGGAATTTGAAGAATTCTGTAAGAAGTGTGGTATAGAACAGCAGAAGACTACTCCATACACACCTGAGAAAAATGGAGTTGCAGAAAAAATCAACAAGACATTGATGGAAAGGGCAAGAAGCATGCTCATTGGAGCCGGGTTAGGACAATAATTCTGGGCAGAGGCAGTGGAGACAGCATGTTACCTGGTCAACAGATCACCTTCATCAACGTTCAAGGATAAGATTCTGTTAGCTTTGCTTAAAAAAAAATCAAAAATGGATTCAAACACTCTCAAAGGCTGCAAATATACTTATAATCATGCCAAAGGATTCATTGATGCTGTTCAAGTTCTCAAATCATGGCTAAAAGTCTTCCACCGATCGAAAAAATTGCAAGGGGAAAGCCCTTTGGAGGGCAGAAATACATTATCGGGAGGCGGAAATACCCCAAAAACCATGTAAAAATCAAGTTACAGGCCTAAGGATCCGCTTTAATCTCAGCCGTCGGATCTGGCCGATCAACGGTCCAGATCGCGTCGGCATATCGCAGATCGGGGGATGGCAGTGGCAGCGACATAATGGAACGCCGATGGGCGATCGCCGATATCACTATCGGCGTATCGCAGTGGAGGACTTATCGAAGGGGCTTTATTATTCGCGCGATGAGCGATCGCCGATATCGCTATCGGCGTATCGCTATCGGTGATGTCAAAGGGGGCGGGCTTTACCATGAGTTATGTTGCGATGCGATGGGCCGGACCCGACTACAGTGCAGCACTCCATTTCATAATATTTCAGGTCCGCGCCCTTCGCGTTTTTAAATGTTTTTCATGTATTTTCTTTGTATAAAGAAAATACAAAGGATGCCTGGCGGGTGCCGATAGCGATGAAGCCCGGACCCGATGGGGTCCGGGAAGCAAAGTATATATATATCTCAAGTCCGCCAAAGCCATTTTTCGTGGTTTTGTGGCGGTTTTGCATGTATTTGTCAAATGTTAAGAAACAAAGGAGGGCCTATTTAAACGTGCATTGCAAGCCAAAGGCAGACCCGATAGTAAATAAAACTATGCTTGAAACCTTTAAAAAGTCAACATGGAAGCAGTGATGGGCGGGAATGAATGGTTTGGGCAGCATTACTCTGTTTAAAAGCCAGAGCAGTCATATTAAAGCCATTCAATGATTCAGCAGCAGCATTTAATTAACAATATGGTTGAGGAGAAGCAGGACACCGCCGATCAAATCGGAGCATTCAACGGTTATGGGTTTCACCCATATTTCATTCCACCTGCCCAAAGAAGGACCGCAGAGAGCCAGAGGGAGCAAAATCCATTTACAGCACAGCCAGATTCGTATCAAAGGCCCATTCCTGAATGTAAATGTTGTTGGCCCTCATTTATTGATTCCTGCACGCATAACCAGCAAAGCAATTTTGTAAACAAACTCTATATATACCCAGAACAGAGATGTAATAGATTGATGAGTGTTTGATGAATGAGAGCTTATTGTAGCCTTTTAACTTCTGGAGACTGTTAATACTATGAGACCTGCAGCTTCTGGTCTTGATTTCCATTAATACAAGCTTCTTTTGCTGTCACCTGCTCACTTTCCACTTCTTCTTCTTATTCTAGGCTGTGCCTGCTTGCATTTATTTGATGTGTTGTGAATGTTTGATATCAGAGGGGCTGTCATCCCACCTCTGTATTATAATTTAGTGGCTCATTGAAATTGCTTGCAGATTGCTGTTGTTTAATATCAGGGAGCTTTCATCCTGTCTGTATATTAAACGATAGTTCTACAGATCTTCTGACTGGTTGCAGTTGGCCATCACAGGGTCCCGTGCATCTGCTGGTGCAATTAGTTTTCTCCATCATCACCTTTACCTTAAACTGTGAGTAGTTGGTGGTTGAAAGCCTTGTAGTTTGGGGGTCTTCACCCATGTCTGGGGATAGTCATAGTAGGAGTGGTTATCTTGCTTAAATGTGCAGCGTATCTTCATTTATCCATCATCTTATCCAACATAATTGTTGAATTTTTAATGTTCCTGAGCATCACTGATTTACAACCTAGGTGAGTTTCTTGGGGTGATAACATTAATTGGCATCGTTGCCGGGGAGAGGAGAATCAAAGCTCAGCTTCCCTGGGAGAACGACACAGCTTCAAACTTTGATGACAGACAAGGTTTGAACATAGATTTTGGTTGTAATCATTTGTCTGGCGACTCCACTGGAGGAAGGCCATCCTTTGGCGACTCCAAATTGAAGTTCTAGCGCAGTTTGTGAGGCATACTAGAAGAAATCCGCAGAAGTCTCCAGCTGTTCCAGTGCCTGACCCTGAAAACATTGTTAACCTGAAGAAAACATCGTAGAAAGGAGCATCAGGATTAGGTAAGCCCAAGAAATCTTATTTGTCTTTGCATGAGGAGTTTTTAGTTGAGGATACACAGTTTGAAGATTTAGAGCCTAGTATTCCTAAAGAAGAAATACCTGCAGAGATTCATAAACCTCCTTGTCCATTTAGTTCCCCTTTGAATCTCAGTCCAAAGAGAGCTTCCCATACTGTCCAAAACATCCCAATATCTTTCCCATCCATTACATTATCTCCTACTGCTCCATCTGTTAGTATTCTTCCACATATTCCAAACATGGCAGGACAACAAGCACCTACTAGGATTGAAAGGATTGTTGCTGCTAGATATGGACCTTTGGTCTTGCCTGCACCTTTAAATGCCATGCCTATAGGAGAATATCAAAAATATATGCCCAAATTTACTGGAACAGAGGGAGTGACAGCAGAAGAACATCTTGAAGCTTTTTATAGTTATGCTGACAATTTAGATATCAGTGAGAATGATGTATGGATGAGAGTTTTTGTCCAGAGCCTTGATGGAGAGGCTAGGAAGTGGTTTAGAGAATTACCCCAGAGATCTATAACAGATATTGAAGCATTAGATGAGGCATTTTTGAAGAAATGGGGAGATAAGAAGGACCTGCTATATTATCATACAGAGTTTGGAAACTTGAAAAGAGAAAAGGGTGAGTCTTTGCCTGACTTCAATAAAAGATTTAATAGAATGTATAGTAAAATACCAACTGAGGTAAAGCCTACCCCCACTGGTACTAAACTCACATATGCCAATGCTTTTGACTCTGATTTTTGCTTATTGTTGAGGGAAAGACGATGTGCTACTCTGGGTGATATGCAAGAGGCAGCCCTGGAGGTGGAATCCAATATTATGGCAGCAGAGAAGCTGAAGAGTCAGGTTGATAGAAGAAGGCCGAGAGGTGAGACTTCCTCTTCCCCTGCTTCAATTTCAGAGCCTAAGTTAGACAAAATGACTAAGATGATGGAGTCATTGGCTGCTCAAATCTCTAAGCTAAATGTTGAGCATACTTTAGGCAAAACAAGGCAGCAAAACACATTTGCTCCAAGAAATCCATACCCACTTAGAAAGGCAAATGAGCAGCTACAAATTATGCAAAGGGGTGAAGAAGCAAAAGAATATCATAAAGTGAAAGCTCCTTTTCAAAATGCAGTCATGGAGGAGGAACAGTTTGAAGAAGATGAGGATGAAATTCACTGCTTGGAGGATAAAGGTAGTGCTACATTTTTAACATTGGCCGAATGTGAAGAGTCATTGCTGCAAGAGCAAAACAGCCAGAGGTGGGACAGTGGTGCCGTTCTCCAATCTGGTGAGCAGCAGCAAAGATATAATCTAAGATCCAATGCAAAGAATGTCAAAGAAAATGTTGCGCAAGAAGCAGCTGCTCAAATAGTACCACAGAATAGCAGGGAAAGAAGACCAGCAGCTGATCTTGTTACCCTCAAAGCTCCAGTTCAAGAGGTAAAAACCGCTGATAAAGCACTCTCTTCTTTTAGTTTTGAGTCAGAAGTTCAAAAATTGAAAATAGTTGTACCTCTGGCTGAGTTGGTGAAGAGTGAGTTGTTTAGGAAGCCCATTCTTGAGGCCCTTGAACTAGAGTCTAAACAAACCTCCATTGATTCTGTCAATTTGCAAGATGACAAGCCTGCTATCGTGCTTAGCCCCATGATTGAACCTGCTGATAATAGCTCTCCATCTTTCTATGTTTCATTAACTATCCATGATAAAATCCTCCACAATTGCCTGCTAGACACAGGGGCCAGCCACAATCTAATGCCAAAAACTGTCATGGAAGGGTTAGGCCTTGATATCACTAGACCTTATCATGATTTGTTTTCTTTTGATTCAAGGAAGGTAAAATGCCTTGGATTAATTAAGGATCTGGCTATTACCTTAACCCAGCTGCCCATGAAAAGTATGATGATGGATATAGTGGTGGCTGATGTTCCTCCAAAGTTTGGTATGCTGTTATCTAGAGGGTGGATTAAGAGACTGGGTGGGACATTGCAGAATGATCTATCTTATGCAACTGTTCTAGTGTTTGGAGGAGAAAGCAGGAGGTTATATAGAGAAGCACAGCTGGCATATGTTATTAGTGATGAGAAGAATCCTACAAACCATCCCATATATGCAGTGGACACTGATTTTGGAGCTTGCATTCTCCAAATAGAAGAATCTCATAAGGCTGAATTGCTGATCAGGAAACCAACAGCTCAGGTCGAGCATGATATAGGAGGTTAGATTTGGGAGATGTTCTTTGATGGAGCATGTACCAAGGAGACTGCGGGAGCAGGGGTGGTGCTAGTATCTCCACAACTAGAAACAGTTCAGTTATCTCTAAAGCTGGTTTTTCAGGTGACAAACAACATAGCAAAATATGAAGCACTGTTGTTGGGCCTTCATGAAGCCAAAGATAGAGGAATAAAAAATCTGAAGGTATTTGGAGATGTTGATCTGATAATTCAGCAAGTAAACAAAACGTTCCAAGCAAAGCATCCAAGGCTGAAAGCTTATAGAGATGAGGTATGGAGAGTCAAAGAGTTCTTTGATTTTTTCTGCATTTCATATATTCTTAGAGCCCAAAATCAGCTTGTTGATTCCCTTGCTGTCTCTGCTAGTTTGTTCATCCCTCCATCGCCTCCCAAACTAGTGTATGAGGTACAAATGAAGTATAGACCCTCTGTGCCTGATAATGTCCACCATTGGAAAGTTTTTGATGATGATGATGAGTTAAATAGGTTCCTTCAAGTCATTGATGAGTTCTCTGAAATGCATATTGACCAAAATAATGATGCTTTGCTAGAGGATCCCAAGGCCCAACTTAGAAATAAAATTGGCAAGAATAGCATAGTCCAGCTTCCTAGTAACCATATTCCTAAGGGTCTAATTCCTCTTGAGAGGTTGTTTGACCACAATGATGTGCCTTACAAAGCTTCCCAAAAAGAAGATCAGTCTGAAGTTTGCAAGCATGATATAGGAGGTCCAGGTCAGCCCAAATTCATAAATCTGTCCACTAATCTATCTGCTGATCAGAGTGCTGAATATTGCAAATTAATGAGGCAATTTGCTGATGTGTTCGCTTGGGAGTACAGTGATCTGAAAACATATGACAAGAATATAATTCAGCACAAAATTCCACTTGAGAAAGGCACTACTCCTTTCAAACAGAAGCTGAGGCCAATGAATCCTGTGCTCCTTCCTCTGGTTGAGAAAGAAATTAAAAAGTTGCTGGCTGCTAAGATTATAGTGCCTCTCAGATATTCTAAATGGGTGGCCAATCTGGTTGTTGTGAGGAAGAAGAATGGAGAAATCAAACTGTGTGTTGATTTCAGGAATCTAAATAAGTGCTCCAAAAAGGATAATTATCCCCTGCCAAAAATGGAGCATTTGTTGCAGCGAGTCTCAGGTGCCAAAGTGATGTCTTTCATAGATGGGTTTTCAGGCTTTAATCAAATTGTTGTGCATCCAGATGATCAAGAAAAGACAGTGTTTACCACTCCTTGGGGCACGTTCATGTATGCAAAAATGCCATTTGGGTTGATGAATGTTGGAGCCACCTTTCAGCGTGGTATGGATATTTCTTTTGTGGGTGAAAAGGATAAATTCGTGCTAATATATCTTGATGACATAACTGTTTATTCTGGCAGCCACCATGATCATTTACAGCATTTGAAAAGAGTGTTTTTAAAATGCAGGAAATTTGGAATTTCACTCAATCCCAAAAAGTCTCAATTTGCTTTGGAAGAAGGGAAACTGTTGGGGCATATAGTGTCTGTTGCAGGTGTTCAGATTGACCCAGAAAGAGTCAAAGCGATTCAGGCCTTGACTCTTCCAAGATCAAAGAAAGATATACAGTTTTTTCTTGGCAAAACTAACTTTGTAAGGAGGTTCATTCCTAATTTTGCTGAGCTGGTTAAGCACATAACCTCCATGTTAAAAAAGGAAGCAGAGGTGAAGTGGACTGATGCGGCTAGAAGATCTTTTGAGTCCATTAAGATGGCTATTGCAGAAGCTCCTACTTTAATAAGCCCTGATTATAGCAAGGAGTTTCATCTATTCTCATTTGCCTCTAAGGATACCATTGCAGCTGTCCTGTTGCAGCAAGACGAAGCAGATCAAGAGCATCCAGTGGCCTTTTTCAGCAAGAATTTGAGGGATGCTGAACTAAGGTATGATATTATTGAAAAGTATGCTTATGCTCTTATCAAATCTTTGAAAGCTTTCAGAGTATACATCTTGCATTCCAAAATAGTTGCATATGTGCCCTCTGCTGCAATAAAGGATGTCTTAACGCAGCCTAATGCTGATGGAAAAAGAGCGAAATGGATTGCAAAAATGATAGAATTCAACATAGAGCTGAAGCCCACCAAGCTGGTAAAAGGTCAAGGGCTTGCTAAGTTGTTGGCTAAAGAAAATTGCAGGTCTTTGGACATTGATTTCTTGTTTAATGTAGCAAAAAATGGTCAAATGGAAGAGCATGAAACAGCTGAAACGCAAAGAGGACAATCGGTGGCTGAGAACCTAGCTTCATGTAGCTGGTATGTCGGAATAATTAATTTCCTGCTAAAGCTAGAAGTTCCTTCAGAATTTTCTCCAAGTCAAGCAAGAACCTTAAAACTCAAGGCAATGAAATATTGCATCAATGGTGGCTTGCTTTATTGGAGGATCCATCTTGGGTGCTTTTAAGATGCCTGCACAAAGAACAGTCAATAGAAGTTATGCAGCAATTTCATAACAACGTGTGTGGAGGACATCATTATTGGAGAACTACAGCCCAAAAGATTCTCAGAGCCGGGTACTATTGGCCCTCTTTATTTTCTGATGTATTTGCTTTTGTTAAATCTTGTGACAGGTGCCAGAGATTTGAAGGTAAGCAGCAGTTGAAATCCTTGCCCCTAAAGCCAATAATTGCAAAAGGACCTTTTCAGCAGTGGGGCTTGGATTTTATTGGTGAAATCAACCCACATTCCAGTGGCCAGCACAGGTGGATATTAGTTGCCACTGATTATTTTACAAAATGGATTAAAGCAATCCCAACAAGGAAGGCTGATCATAATGTGATAATGAAATTTTTATGAGAAAACATTTTCAGCAGATTTGGTTGCCCACATAAGCTTATAACAGACAATGCAGCAGCCTTCAAGGCAAAAGAGTTGGTGGAAATGTGTGATTCAATGGGCATTAAACTTGTTCATTCCACCTCCTATTACCCCCAAGGGAATGGTCTAGCAGAATCCTCTAATAAAAGTCTGATCAGGATTATTAAGAAGCTGCTAGAGAATAATAAGAAGAATTGGGATGCCAAGCTGAAGTATGCACTTTGGGCGGACAGAGTGACCATTAAGAGATCTACAGGCTGCTCTCCCTTCAAGCTGGTATATGGTACTGATGTTGTTTTTCCCATTCAACTTACCCTCCCTGTGGCAAAGCTGCTCCAAACAGCGCAGAATGAAGAAGATGATATGGCCAACAGAATCACTGATTTAACAGAATTATATCAGACCAGAGAACAGCTGATTGAAAAAGCTACAGCACATCAGCAAAAGATCAAGGAAACCTTTGACAAGAAGACAAAAAGAAACAATTTCCAGGTTGGTGATTTGGTCATGAAATGGGATGCTTTTAAAGAAAAGAAAGGCAATCATGGGAAGTTTGATGCTCTCTGGACAGGCCCTTTCATCATTTCACAGATTCAAGGGAACAATACCTTCATACTGAAAAGTATGGGAGGAGAACCAGTCTTTGATGGCCCAGTTAATGGGCGGTCTCTGAAGAACTATGTGATTTAAGGTCTTTTGGCCCTAAAAGTTGTAAATATTCTGCTTTTATCAGTTTTTAGTGTAGCTGTAATAGACTCCATGCCCAATGGAACACTAGGAATTTTGGCTAATTTGTTTGTTGCTGGAAAGGCATTGATCTGCAGGTTCTTGAGACCTCACAGGGAGGATCTCATCCCCAGAAGGAGCCAGTGTTAGCTTTGCTTAACAAAAAATCAAAAATGGATTCAAACACTCTCAAAGGCTGCAAATATACTTATAATCATGCCAAAGGATTCATTGATGTTGTTCAAGTTCTCAAATCATAGCTAAAAGTCTTCCACCGATCGAAAAAATTGCAAGGGGAAAGCCCTTTTGAGGGTAGAAATACATTATCGGGAGGCGGAAATACCCCAAAAACCATGTAAAAATCAAGTTACAGGCCTAAGGATCCGCTTTAATCTCAGCCGTCGGATCTGGCAGATCAACGGTCCAAATCGCGTCGGCATATCGCAGATCAGGGGATATCAGTGGCAGCGACATAATGGAACGCCGATGAGCGATCGCCGATATCACTATCGGCGTATCGCAGTGGAGGACTTATTGAAGGGGCTTTATTATTCGCGCGATGAGCAATCGCCGATATCACTATCGGCGTATCGCTATCGGTGATGTCAAAGGGGGAGGGCTTTACCATGAGTTATGTTGCGATGCGATGGGCCAGACCCGACTACAGTGAAGCACTCCATTTCATAATATTTCAGGTCCGCGCCCTTCGCGTTTTTAAATGTTTTTCATGTATTTTCTTTGTATAAAGAAAATACAAAGGATGCCTGGCGGGTGCCGATAGCGATGAAGCCCGGACCCGATGGGGTTCGGGAAGCAAAGTATATATATATCTCAAGTCCGCCAAAGCCATTTTTCGTGGTTTTGTGGCGGTTTTGCATGTATTTGTCAAATGTTAAGAAACAAAGGAGGGCCTGTTTAAACGTGCATTGCAAGCCAAAGGCGGACCCGATAGTAAATAAAACTATGCCTGAAACCTTTAAAAAGTCAACATGGAAGCAGTGATGGGCGGGAATGAATGGTTTGGGCAGCATTACTCTGTTTAAAAGCCAGAGCAGTCATATTAAAGCCATTCAATGATTCAGCAGCAGCATTTAATTAACAGTATGGCCGAGGAGAAGCAGGACACCGCCGATCAAATCGGAGCATTCAACGGTTATGGGTTTCACCCATATTTCATTCCACCTGCCCAAAGAAGGACCGCAGAGAGCCAGAGGGAGGCAAATCCATTTACAGCACAGCCAGATTCGTATCAAAGGCCCATTCCTGAATGTAAATGTTGTTGGCCCTCATTTATTGATTCCTGCACGCATAACCAGCAGAGCAATTTTGTAAACAAACTCTATATATACCCAGAACAGAGATGTAATAGATTGATGAGTGTTTGATGAATGAGAGCTTATTGTAGCCTTTTAACTTCTGGAGACTGTTAATACTATGAGACCTGCAGCTTCTGGTCTTGATTTCCATTAATACAAGCTTCTTTTGCTGTCACCTGCTCACTTTCCACTTCTTCTTCTTGTTCTAGGCTGTGCCTGCTTGCATTTATTTGATGTGCTGTGAATGTTTGATATCAGAGGGGCTGTCATCCCACCTCTGTATTATAATTTAGTGGCTCATTGAAATTGCTTGCAGATTGTTGTTGTTTAATATCAGGGAGCTTTCATCCTGTCTGTATATTAAATGATAGTTCTACAGATCTTCTGACTGGTTGCAGTTGGCCATCACAGGGTCCTGTGCATCTGTTGGTGCAATTAGTTTTCTCCATCATCACCTTTACCTTAAATTGTGAGTAGTTGGTGGTTGAAAGCCTTGTAGTTTGGGGGTCTTCACCCATGTCTGGGGATAGTCATAGTAGGAGTGGTTATCTTGCTTAAATGTGCAGCGTATCTTCATTTATCCATCATCTTATCCAACATAATTGTTGAATTTTTAATGTTCCTGAGCATCACTAATTTACAACCTAGGTGAGTTTCTTGGGGTGATAACAGACTCCACAAGAGGTATGGACTGGTAAGAAACTCTCTCTTTCACATCTGAGGGTATTTGGATGTGATGCATATGTACATGTTCCAAATGAGAAAAGAACCAAGTTGGATAGTAAATCAGAAAAGTGCATCTTTATTGGGTATAAGGATGGTTTAAAGGGTTATAAGCTTTGGAACCCAGTAACAAGGAAGGTTGTGTACAGCCGAGATGTGGTGTTCAGAGAGGTGAAATATGTTATTAAACATGAATTCCAACCAAAGGAACCTGAGAAGATAGAGTTTGAGCTTAAGGAGTAAGATTCAGACTCTACAGCAGAGAAGGAATCAGAAGATGAAGAGCCACAAACTCTAGGTGTGAGAAGATCATTTTGAGAAAGAAGGCAGCCATAAAGATATAGTCCATATGCTTTCTCTTCAAATTTTGCTTTATCTATTATTAATGATGATCCCAGAACTGTGAAGGAAGCAGTAGATTCAGAGGATGGAAAACTCTGGAAAGAAGCCATGGTTGATGAAATGGCATCTTTGCACAAAAGTGAGGCATGGGATCTGGTGGAGTTGTCGGTTGGAAGGAAACCCATTGGCAGTAAATGGGTGTTCAAGAAGAAGACAAATGTAGAAGGAAATGTGGAGAAATACAAAGCTTAGTTGGTAGAAAAAGGTTATTCCCAGGTGCCGGGAATTGATTTTGGTGATATTTTTTCTCCTGTTGCCAAGGTAGCTTCTATTAGATTACTTCTATCTGTTGCTACTACTTTTTATTTTGAGGTAGAATAGATGGATGTGAAGACACCATTTCTTCACGGGGATCTGGAAGAGAAGATCTACATGAAGCAACCTGAAGGTTTTGCAGTGAAGGGTAAGAAAGAACTGGTATGCAAGATAAAGAAGTCTTTGTATGGGTTAAAACAGTCACCAAGAATGTGGTATCAGAAATTTGATACATTTATACGGGGACTTGGCTTCAGCAGAAGCAATGCAGATCACTATGTGTATTTTAAATTAATTGGTGACCGTGTTATTTATCTGGTCTTGTATGTGGATGATATGTTGCTGATTGGAAATGACAAAGAAATTATCCAGGATTTGAAGACCCATTTGTCCTCCAAATTCGACATGAAAGATCTTGGTGCTGTAAACTATATTTTGGGCATGGAAATTAAAAGAGATTGGACAAAGACGAAGCTCTGGTTAAACCAAAGGAAGTATGTCGAGACAATATTGCAGAGGTTTAATATGTAGGATAGTAAACCGGTGAAGGTTTCTATTCCTGTAGGTGTAAAGTTATCTATTGAACAATGTCCCAAGACTCAAGAAGAGGAAGAGGACATGCCTCATGTTCCATATGCAAGTGTGGTCGATAACCTGATGTATGCGATGGTTTGTATTAGACCAGACATTGCACATGCAGTGGGAGTATTGAGCAGGTTTATGTCAAAACTAGGGAAGGAGCACTGGACAGCAGTGAAGCGGGTTTTCAGGTATTTGCGTGGCACTAGTGATTATGGTTTTTGCTACCAAGGAAGACTAGGATTGGATAGAGTGTTGAATATTCATGGCTTTGTTGATGCAGACTGGGTTGGAGATCTGGATCAGAGAAGATCTATAAGTGGGTATGTGTTTAACCTATTTGGAGGTGTAGTCAGTTGGATGAGTAAGAAAAAATCTGTAGTGGCACTATCAACTACAGAGTCAGAATACATGGTAGCCACTCATGCAAGCAAGGAAGCAGTTTGGTTGTAGAGATTGTGTTCAAGTATGGGGTTAGTACAAGAAGCTATAAGGATAGACTGTGATAGCCAAAGTGCAATTTTCTTTGCAAAGAACCCTGCATATCATTCAAAGATAAAGCACATTGATGTTCAGTATCACTTTGTGAGGGAAATGATAGAAGACAAAAGGGTGTTGCTGGTAAAGGTGGACACTTTGAAGAATACTACAGATGCATTGACAAAATCTGTGAGCTCTGAGAAGTTCTTTTGGTGTAGAGAAACAATGGGCATTGTAGGTATGGATAAATGACTAAGCTCTCTTGTGGCCCCCTGTGGAAAGAAAACAACAAGTGGGAGAATGTTGGGTTGTATTATATTCTTTCCATGACTAGCCGATGTAGTTAACTGGGGGTTATAAGGGGGACAGAGCCCCCCCTTCATTGTGCCGATTGCATAGCGGGGGAAGGGGTCACAGGGGGTTTGTGGGGTATAGGTAACCCCACTCTATGGGGTCTGGGGCAACGCCCCAAATTTTTTTTGTTTTGGACCCTATGTTAGGTTGGGCAGACCTACCTATGGTTTTGTGCATGATTTTCACACATGGTTTTGGATGCGATGTTTTTTAGTCCATGGTTTTGGATGCGATGGTTTTCAGTCCATGGTTTTGGATGCGATGGTTTTCGGTCAATGGTATTGGATGCTTCGACATGTATAAATATGTATTGTAACATTGAAAGGAACATAATGAAAAATCAAGCTGGTAGTCCCAGTTTTGGGATCGAGGGGAAAATATCTGTGTATATGTGTTTTATGTGTTATGCTCTCGCATTGTTTATTTTCTGTGTTTTAGAATTCGTATGCAGGTAATTTCTGTATGGGGTTAAAACCTTCACTGAGGCACCTCATATTGTAGAGGAGGAGCCCACCACCCCGTTTTTTCATTGTCCTACCCCTTTTCGGGTCCCAATATGGGTTCCCCCTTGCGGTGAATGAAGCTAATAAATTTGTGCAGGATGTCCCCATCCGATCTCCTCATCCATCTCCCGCTTCAATGGAGGAAATTCTAGAATGGCTCAGGAAGCCTGCAGCGAAGACTCACTCCTCCATTCCACAAGAGGACGTCACCATTCATAACTCAAGTCTC
Source organism: Pinus tabuliformis (assembly GCA_031772625.1). NCBI lineage: Eukaryota > Viridiplantae > Streptophyta > Pinopsida > Pinales > Pinaceae > Pinus > Pinus tabuliformis. The sequence goes on from CM062817.1 coordinate 1,869,770,541, forward strand.
GAATTTGATCTGCATTTCTTCCATCCTCTATCATCTACAAGCCATGACTCCTTGTACCATGAATTGCTTGACCAACCCGCTTCACAAGCTAGGTGTTCGCATTCTCTTTATTCAAAAGTTGTTGGCTCAAATTGCGATCAAATACAAGGCAGTCACATTACACAAGTAGATGAGCAGAAAGGTGAGGACACTATCAATTTTCCCTCTCCATTTCAAAATTGTCCACGTCAAAATAATGAGCTTCCATTCTTGAACGAATCTCAATCTCCTAATCTTGCTGGAACATCCCGTATAATCAATTATTTTGATCAACCCCCAGTGTTGGGTAGTCATCACTCCCATGATTCCATATGTTGTGATGAACACCCAAGCACATCATATGATCTTGAATTTTCTCATGAAGACTCTAACCCAGATGTAGAATGTGTTATGGTCAAAGAAGATGTCCATATCGAAACTTCCTCTCCACCTCACTTTCCCTTTTGTCCTACCATGCGCAATGCATCTACAAGCGGTGGACATGCTCCATTTTCTCTTGCTTCTTAATCTGATGAGCTATCTCCTCGATTTACTGTTGGGAACGGGTCCCCTGGGGTCAATTTTGGGGTTAAAAGCCCAATTTTTGGGGCTAAAAGCCCAAGTTTTGTTTAAAGTCTTTGCATTTTGTGGTCATGGAGTGCAAAGATGTAAATAGTTACTAAGGGTTTTCGGCTCTCAAGATCAACCCATGGTCCGCGGACCATGGGATTGTATAAAAAGGGAGACTTAGAAGAGTCTATGATAGTTCATAGATGATACTTGATGTTAATGAATGTAATGGGTCTGTGAGAGCTAAGAGCGAAGAGTCTTAGCGCAGGAAGAGGCTATGCAGCTGAGTGTGCAGAGGCCTAGGGTAGAAGTCCGCAGTTGAGTGTGCGAACCCCTACAGCTATGTGCGCAGGGCAATCCGAGTCTGTACTGGAAATATGGATTATTAATAAAGAGGAATATTCTGCAATTATCTGTGTATGCGTTATTTTACTTCTGTCATGAATGTTGCAATTATGTTATGTTGAATACAGGAGTATGAAGTAATGTTATATTGATGCACGAATCTATGTATTTTAATTTGTCATATGAATGCAAGTAGGAATATCTATTTACGTGAAGATAATCGTAATAAAGTAACAAATACTTAAGCGAATCTGGGTAGATATAGAAGTAAGAGTAGTCACAGGGGCGCATAAGTGCCTGATCTATCTATTTAGGGCCCGCGAAGGACGACCAGAGTCTTTCGCGGAGACTTCGAGGATGAATAAAAGAAGTACTTTTTATAAGCCCTAAAGGGATTATCGATCTACACGAGGGAAGGTTAGGGCAAATAATCGACATCACAACCATCTCATAGTGTGGAAACTTGGTTCCTGCATCCCCCCATACTGCTTTGAGTGAGACTTTCATCTGTGCTCCGCAGATTGATACCGAAAGGGCTAGTAGTGTAGGGATTTACTTGGATGCTTAATGTTGAACCTCGGTCAGGTCCCATCAAGCCAACATTTACAAAAGATGGTAATGTTGTCCATGATAAAATCAAAAACACTCTAATTGCATAGGACTCTTCCCACCCCTCATCATCTCTTATGTTTCATGAAGACAACTCGTCAAATCAGCTCACTCATGCGAGCTCACCAGTTCATTTATCTTTGGACGTACCATCATAAGAACCTACTCAATTAAGAAATCTGATTGTTGTGCAAACCTATGACAGAGATGGCTGCCATCAGGAGAGTAGCCATGAAATTAGCAATTGCAGCCACCCTCAAGCCATGCATGATCTAGTTCAAGTTTCAAAATGCCATTTTGTGATTCTGGAAAGTTCTGGGACGTACCAGGGAGTCGTGGCACTTCAACATTCGTTGATGCTTATGTCAGGACCTCGTGACTCTAGTAAGCCCCCTGAAACAAATCAGATCTAGTTTCTCACACCCAATCCATTTATCTACATTGTAGTACTCCATGTGAATTCCCGTGTAAAAAATGTCTGGTATTCCAGATGTGATCTTTCAAATTTTCAAAATTTCGATTATGACTGAATTCACGAATCTATTACAACGCATCCGTCTTCATGCAAATCTCTCACATCAAACTCGGGTTGGGAATGTTTTCTTCTCACAAAGTCATGGAACTGTGAAGTTGATCATCTCAAAGACTATCTTTGCCTACAATCATGCTTCTCTAATTTTCCCCTTCATGGTCAACTCATCGGTCTTCTTGCGAGTCTCATATTGCAAATTTTTCCTCTCATCACACCAGAAATCTCCCTATGTGATGATGAATGCATAAGCTATCACACGAATCAAGTTCCTCTCCATTCACAATGCCCCAACTGGTTTCATGCATTCACGGTGCTAGCATCTCTGTTAAATTCTTATGATGACTATGATGCTTGCGCAATTTTTCACCAGTTGCAAGGAGGTGGTCTGTCATGTCTAGCTCATAGCAAACTTGGTTCCATTGTTCAGATTGTTCGAAAGATTGTTCAAATGAATCTTTCTTTGTTCATTCCAAACTGGGAATTTAATGTCTCAACTAGCTCACCTGATCATTTCTCTATCTTGGGTGTTTTTCATTCGACTTATCATTTTCCCATGAGCACATCTGATGTCAGTTGCTTCATGCACACAAATCTTCATTGTTTAGCATCTTTATCTTCATATTTTTGTCAAGCAGGTGAGGCACTTCAGCCTTCACTAATGGTTATGGCAGGTCCTCATTGTCTTCACATGACTACTAAGAATAATCAGATCTATTTTTCCTTCCAAGATTACCATCATGATCTTTCTTCTCGAATCCAAAATTCATCTTTTCAAATATCATGAGGCTTTCCAGAAAACCACCATGAATTCTATGATTCAATCATTAAATGGAAGGAACAATCTTACTTGGAAAGCTTTGTTACAGGCAGCAAGTTTCAATCCTTCCGCACGCTTGCTAAGAAGCTCGGTGCATATGAGGACGCACTCGCAAGAGGCTTCCGAGATTTCTTGAAAAGTGTTATCCATCAAAGAGGTAAGCATGTATATTGGGTGAAAGTTGTGACACATATTTCTTCCCATAGACAAGACCTTCCTTCCCATGTGCAAGTTTCTCAAGTTTTTGTATTTTTTGTTGCACATCACTTTCTATTTGTTTTAATCATTCATATCTTTGTGAATGCAGGTCGGGAACGACTACGGTGGATTCACGAGAAATTTCATTACACATAACCCCAACCATCTAGTTGTTAGGATAGGAGTAGGATTAGTTGTGTCTTAGTTTTCCTTTCCTTGCACTTGTCTTGCACTCGTTCCCCATAGTTCGTCCTGGTTGTCTCATTCTGGTTTTACAACATGTTTTCTTTAGTCATTTTGTTGTCTTGTCTTTCGATTTTGGTTTCATGGTTTTGTGCCTTCTTTCTTTCTGCTTTGTTTCCTTCCTTGTTCAGTTTTTCATTTATTTTCACTACGTGAATAAGTGTTGTGCCTCGACCTGTGTCCTAGCTTCTTAATGTGTATGTGATTGATGATCAAAGAGGTTTGTGACACTGCAGCCCTTGGCTAGTCTTGTGTCTGTCTTCCTTGTGTTTGGTTGTAACTTTTGGCCGATGAAGTCTTGATGGAAAATATGGTCCATCCGTAAGGAGAGCTCTGGTCCAACCATGAACCCATGTCTAGTCTGGGAACCTCGTGCCTTTACTCGGTTTTCTACTTTAGTGTGTTCAATCTTATCCAACTAGTAGAAACGGAGAAGGGGAAAAAATATAAATGAGAAAGCCTAAATCAAAGGTCTTTACATGGTTCTTTGAAGGAACAACCTCTCCTACTCTCAATAAGTCGATATCCCTCTTCCACCCCAAAATAAATAAGTGTCAATGCACAATCCTCTTTCAAAAAAAAAAACGTGAAAGAAGAGAAAAGTTTCCTGCATAGAGAGGTGAAGCAATAAACTCCATCGATGTACTATCCAAGCTCGATGGAAGTGGAGAAATTTTTGTGTTCCTACGTGACTTTGTCGAGGTACTATCCAGGCCTTCTGGCAGTGGAGCAACACCAGAGATGAAGAACTATACTCTGAAAATCTTAAGCTTGCGAGCTAAACTATCCTTCCTAATTCAAAACATTGTGATCTAGTTGAATCTGATGTTGTGTTAAATTGAGAAGGTACAAAGGGGGCCATGTTTGCCCATGGGGTAAGTGGGCTGCACAATGAATTAATACTTCCTGATGGACCAAGGCCCTGCACTAAAATGGACCAAGACATAGAAGTTGGAATTCAACCAGTCTGTCGCCAAGTGTTGTAGCGGCTGCAACACCCTCCAAAATTTTGGCATGTACTCAAATTTCAGAGCCTACTGTGGATCCTATGATCGATCATTCCTTAGTAACTTATTGGTGAGTTTATGATCTAAAGCTCCCCTCTTCGATCTTAAGAGTCATTCACACTCTATCTTATATAGTATGTGTCATCTTTGGGCATGGGGATTATCGTTTTCACGAAAAGGGAAGTTTGTTTTGCTTCAAGGGGAAAGCTTTGTGAGAATGGGTTGTCCTCACCACATAGACATGTTTCGCACTCATTTCACGCACTCTTGTCACAAAGGTTGTTGCATTGAGCGAAGTATGTTTTCATATGTTTTGGAAGGTCTATGTTGTGGAACTAAGTGTTCAAGTGTGTGATTGTAGTCAAGGTCTACTTTTGGAAGGTCTATGTTGTGGCACTAAGTGTTCAAGTGTGTGATCATAGTCAAGGTCTAACACTGACCACATAAATTCCATTAATCCAACACTTATCAAAATTTTGGAGTTTCCCTAGAAACATAGCCTCATCCAGCTTTCCTAAATTGTGCACTTCACATCTACAACCCTCAAGCTCTTCCCATTTTTGGTTAGAACTATGCAATGCACAAAGAGCCCAACCTTCCCTGGAATCCAAAATTGCACAGTGGTTCCCTCTAGTGTCCTTCCCTCAGCCAGAACCCACTATCTCCAGAAACTACACACTGTTGTCACTCAGCTGCCTAATATCCCTTGCATCCTGAAACTATGCAGATGTGTCCTACTAGGACCTCATCCTACAGCAGTGTCTTGCATCCTAAAACTGCGCAGTTTTTGTCCCTCGGCTGCCCAGTTTGCCTTGAAATACCTCTCTTAGTATACCTTGAAGGACTTCTTATCATTGTCATATCATTTTGTATTCAATGAGATGCATGGTTGCAAGCACTAAAAGTCATTCCATGTGTTTCCTCTATGCACTGTCTTTCCCTTTCGCCTGTTGGATCAATTATCATATTTTGACATGTCTATTTTTTATGTCATGTTTGTGAACTATTATGGTTACCATGAAGGTTGGTCTTTGTGTATACAAGTGTCCTAATCATGTGAACACCTATCGCACTGATACACAAAGTTGTAAGCACTGTCGCGCAAGTATCGTAACGGATGTCCAAAGGTCTATCCCAACTGTCACACTTGTCGCTTTAAGCACTAGACAATCTCACAGAGGGTCATGCTCTCTATATTTTCCTAGTGATCAGTGTTGCCATTGTGTTGAAGTATGCTGAGTGTGTGGTAGGGAAAATTTTAAGAACCACCCTAAATTTATATGTATAATAAATGGGTGAATCTCCATGATACATAGGAAAAATGGGAGTCGATTTTATCAATAATATAATATGTATATATAATTTTTTTGGCGAATATCTCAACATATTATATTATCTTATAAAGTCATGGAAAATCTTTCACTGAATTATAAAATCTTGTAAGATCTTGGCAAATATTTCACTGAATAATAAAACATTGTGAAGTCTTGGCGAATGTTTTGTTAAAGTATGAAACCATATATGATAATAGGAAAACATATTCATTAAACTGTAATATACTAACATTCATGTTTGGAAAAAAGAAACATGATTTTCTCTTCCTACAAACAATGTTGCAAGTTTCAGTGGTCGTGTTTGTCAAGGTTCTTACTATACACTCTTTCAAATCCTTCTATTAGTTTTGATAATATTCCACAACAAAGTTCTTGTAGGTGTTGATCTTGACCACCAGTTTTCTCAAAGTAGGAGAGATTAATCTTTTCTCTACCACTTTTGTCAAGCTATCAAATTTCCTTCTTATTCCATAGTCTCCAACTGCAAGATAAAAAAAAAAACACATCAACAAGTAGCAAGCCCCAACTATATAATATAAGAAAGTAGTAGGTATCCCAAAGGCCTGAAGGAGATCTAATGGAAAGAAGTGACCATTATCAGAAACCTTCCAATCAATATATAAATATATAAATGTAGATTTATTATTATTTTAATTGGAAATCTTCAATTAAATAATAAAATTTAATTACGTCTCTCCCAATCTAAATTGTTTATTATCATAATTCACTACCTTCATACGTCGATCATTTTTTTAACAGCGTTATAACATGTGGATTAATTTTCTTTTTGGTGCACAATCTTTTCCATTTAGGACAATATGGTGCAGTGGCCCAACCCCTACAGAACATTACGACAAATTAATTTCCTTTTTGGTGCACAATCTTCGCCTTTTAGGACAATATGGTGCAGTGGCCCAACCCCTACAGAACATTACGACAAATTAAGAATAACAGAGAATATGAAAGGTTGTACAAACCAGCATATTTTTCAAACAACTAATCCAAAATCAGTACCTTAACTTTTTCATGAAGATATCATATTGAGAACATTTGGAAAATGGTGGGAAATCTGGGCAGCTTCTATCTCTCTTCTGCGAGGGTGATGCAGAAAGAGTGATAAGATTTCACTCTTTTGAATTTTTTTTGTTAAATCAGAAAAACCAATATTAATGGAGATATTGGTATTTTTTATTAAATTTTGTGAAGTGACTAAATGTAGCTTTAACCATTCACCTTAAGATGTTTTTACAATATAATGTCCTAAGTCTATTTAATATCTTAATTATCATGAAAACCAACCTATATCCATCTTAACTCCACATCTACCACTCTTAGAGGGATGAAATCTATTTATCCCTCTCAGCACTTGGTAGACCCGAAATTAAGATGGATCTAAGCAAATAGAATTTCCCTTTTAAATAGTCTATGCTCACATGAATACCATGGTATTACCATTGGTCAATACCATGGGTTATAATAAACCTGGAGCTTAAAAACTACTATTAGTAATTTATAAAAATTAATGAAATTAATAATTGATTTTTATTTTATTTTTTATTTTAACCAAGGTAAAATGTTTAAGTGACATTAAATTACAAGATCCATTTTTACTCTTGATCTACCAAGCCCCGAGAGGGGTCAAATATTTTTTCATTATATGCTAGTATGCATATCACGATATTTGATCCCTCTCAACGCTTAGTAGATCCAGAGTAAAGATGGATCTATGTTGGTTTAATTCCCCCCTTTAAATAGGCTACATTCCACGTGAATACCATGGGTCAATACCATGTGCCATCTTTATTTTTATTAATACTAATATTAGGGTTAATAATATTTTTTTGCATGGTATTAATAATAATCTGGCCCATGGTATTTGATCCATAGTATTTGGCCCATTTTATTTATTTACTATACCTCTCGGTTTATTTATATTTTTATTAATTTACCATACCTCTTTTATAAATATGGTATTTGGCCCATAGGATTCACTTAAATAAAACCTCTATTTTGAGCCTTCTTAAATAGAAAGAGGGTTATGGACTAAATATAAAAAGAGGTTTTATTTATTTACCATACCTCTAGCTTATTTATATTTTTATTTATTTACCATACCTTTGGAGTAAGTATAAAAAGAGGTTTTATTTATTTACCATACCTCCACTTTACTTTTATTTTTATTTATTGCGACCAAATACAACCTCCCAAACCAGAAAATGGGCGATTGCAAACGAATTTAACATTGCAAAGTAGAAAATCAGGTGATTGTAATGGAATATAACCTCCCAAAGCACGCGAATTAGGTCAAACAAGTATTTTCATACTTTATCTACCCCCTTTTTTGGGGGGGCTAAAATGAAGAAAATAATTATTTTTTAAATAAAATTTTGGCTAAATATATGAAATGGGTGTTTTATAAAAATTTCGCCCCTCTAAAATGAAAACCCCTAAAATTTCTCCCTTGGGCTAAAATTCGCCCCTAAAATTTACCATGGTGTGTGATCACAATGTCGAAGTTCTCACAAGTTCACTTGCTTCTCACACTTATCCATTTTCCTGAAAATCTCTCTGACTGAACAACCCTACTTCACCAGACCCCGACTAAGCTACAGTGCATAGTCTCAACCCTTAGTGGTCCTTCTCTGCTACCTAGAATGATGCAATGATTGAGGCTATCCTCCGGGTCAGTTTCACTATGCAATCCAAAAAGTGATCAGCCTGCCTTCCTTCCTAGAACTTCGCAGAAATTACCTCAAGGCCCGACCTAGACTGCACACTTTGCAAGATCAGTCATCAAGCCTCCTTCCCACTTGCTAGAACCCTACATTACTCAAAGACCTGAGCCTGCATTGCTCCCAAAAAATGTGCAGAGGTTTCCTTTTAGTGACCTCCCCCAGCCAGGACTCACTACTCTTAAAAACTACATAGAACTATCATCTGGTCCCTCTGTTCTCCTGCCTTGTCTTCCCACTAGAACCTACATAGAGGTGTCCCTCAAGGCCCCACCTTGCAGCTACCACTGGTGTCCTCAACTACGCAATCCTTCCTCCTAGTGGCATCTGTGCAGTTTTCCCCGACAGTGAAGATTGTGCCCCGGAGTTCCTCAGCCAAGCCTGCGCTGCACTTTGTCATGTCTCAATGACCATTCCACATCCCTATCACCTGGAACTACACATTACACAATTATTGGGCCCTCTTCCCAGTTGGTCATCTATCTCGGGCCCGAAACATGGAACACAATGCATGCATGTTAGAATAGGAGGTTTTGGATTTGATGGCGTCATGTCATGAGTGAATTGCAGGAACATGTACACTGATGGATCATGATGAGATGATGAACATGATGAAGATGGAGCGCACATGGTATAAGAATTACGTGTAGCTAGATGGACGAAAGAATCTCACCCAATAGAAAGCGAAAGAAACACATGCATACAACCATCTTGCAAGACCAAGACCATTGAAGACCCTGCAACATCAAGCCATGCGGAGGAGAAGACAAATCTATTGGGTCCCTATAATACTAGTGATTACCCCATTACTATTGTAGTTATACCCCTTATTAATATTGTTGTGCCCCTATTGCCCCCATATTGTTATTACTGTGCCCCATAGAATCCCTCTATTGTTATTTTTGTGGCTTTATATTATTATTGTTAGGTCGGCTGGATTATATTGTGACTCCTTAGTCTCCTATATATAGAAAGGAGGTTTTATCATTTGTATCATCCAAGAATTGTACATTTATGTAATGTAAAGGAGGTTGCCCCCTCGAAGAGGCTGAATTCTAAGGCGTTGATCTATCTTTTCTATCTTTTCTTGAGCTGATTTCATAACATTTGGTATCAGAGCTTTGGATTCTAGGGTTTTGCTGCTCCAAATAGGCCATCGTGGAATTTTCGCTATAACTTTTTTTCTGTGACGTTTCAGAAGTCGCAAAAAAAACCCATTTGAGAAGAAATCGTGTTGAATCTTGGGTCTGAATTTCAGAGCTTTTCACGTGATATTTGGGAAATATGATCTGAGGAATTTGGTCTTTTTGCAGACTCCTGAATTACATTCAAAACAAGTGACTTGGGAAAATCGTCATAACTTTCTCTCTGGGGATCGGATTGAAGTTTCGTAAGAAGGTACAGAAAGAGGATGGGCTGTAGTTTCTTTTGGGTGTTTTTTAGATCCAAAGGTCGAAACAGTGACTCGTGGCACGTCGTGCAAGTTCGCTCTACTGAACTAGTCTATAATCAAGTCACTGTGGGAGATTTCGCATAACTCTTCCTTGGAGAATCCAATTTGGGTCAGACTTGTGGCACTGGAAAGAGGACACAGAGGGCTACTATAGGTCACAAATTCAGAACTAGATAATCAGAAAGTACAGAGATACATCAGAGGCAATATCAAGCTCCTACAAAGTGAAAAAAGGTGTGTAGATTTTCTTTAATTTTTGCTTAAGCTTGGTTTGAAAATTTATTTTGAAGGAATTCAAAGGTCATATTAGAGAATTATTATCGGTAACTAATGCCCCAAGGAAAGAAAATGCAAACACCTAGTAAGGAACCTGAAAGCTCTAGCATGACTCATGAAGAAGAAGAAGAAATGTTATATGATATATCAAAATTACAAGAACAAGTGCAACAAGTGTCACTTGCACAAAAAGCAACAGAATCTAAGATGGATGGTTTAAGGAAAGATGTAGAAGCTAATATGGATGATTTAAAGAAGGGTGTAGAAGCTAAGATGGATTGTTTAAAGAAAGGCGTAGAAGCTAAGATGGATGGCATGGAAGCTAAGGTGAATGGCATGGACGCTAAAATTGATGGCATGGATGATAAGATGGAAGAATTGAAGATAAATATGAATAAGTTGCTACAAGAAATGGTCACTAAGGGTGAAAGGGTACTAAAGAAAACTCATGATGAGAACAAAAGAAATGTTAATCATGATTCCATAGACTCTAATATTGGATCGAAGACTCACCATATTCCAAAAATCAATATGAGGAAGTTTGATGGCAGGGATCCCGCCACATGGATATTACAGATGGAGCAATTCTTCAATCTCAATAATGTGCAAAACACACAAAAGGTACGTATGGCAACTTTATATTTGGAACCAAATCAATTTGTATGGTATCAATGGCTTTGCTCTCGTAAACAATTTATCACTTGGGCAATTTTTACGGAAGAATTGATAGCACATTATGAGGATATAAAAAGCAACACTTTTTTTAGCCAATTGATAAGTCTCAAACAAAAGGGTTCAATAATGGAGCACATTGAGGAGTTCCAAAAATTGAACATAAGGGTAAAAGATATTCCAGAGGAGCATAAGATTGACATGTTCATAGGGTCTTTAAAGAATAATATCCAACATGATGTTCGCCTTTGGGAACCTGATTCATTAGAGAAGGCATTCAGGTTAGCAAGAAAAATGGAAAGCAAAATTATGGCAACCAGGAAGCATACTGTTAACACCCAAGTTGTTCCCTATGACTCCCAAGGGAATACGGCCGGGGTAACCACTAACCAATCTTTGGATCACAGTTTCTAGCCAAACTGTAATCAGAGAGGGCTCTCTCTTTATGATTTGTCTCTGTTATGATGGTGTTTTAGGCTAGGTATTATGCTCAGGTTTTGGTTTATGTTTTGGTTGAAGGATTTCTTTCAGGGCTTAAGATGTAGTGTTTAGAGAGTAATATATCATTGGGCAATGGAGTCTGGAGTTGTGAAATGCTTTGAAATACAGGATTGGTGGTGTTCAAACTGCAGGGCCGATTGTGTATCTCAGACAAACAAATTTAACTTGAATGGTGAAGCATGTCAGCCAACAGAAAGCAATTAAGAATTCCCTATTAAGCTGGTGAGGTGAAAGTGAAACACGTTGCACAGGAGCAAGCTTGAATTCCTGACACAAAGGTCACTGTGAAAGATGTATTCTGAAAGTGCAGCAATTAAGAATTATACTTATCAAGATTACAGCTGAAGAAAACATTCATTAACAACACAGATTGAACTCAGGGTATTTCTTGAATAAATCCTGGAAGTTATTCTTTTTCCTTGTTGCTAAATATTCAAAAATTAAAGACATATATGGATTTTAACAAATCAAAAACACATAACAGAGAGAGTTACAGAGACTTATTGTATTGTGTAATACACAGGAATCCAGCAGTTTTCAACAGACACCAGAACGCATTCAACACTTCAGAAATCCGAGAAATTCCATCACTTTCTTTATTAAACTTCTGAAAGGATTACAGCATAAGAACTTCTTCAGGAGAAATCAACAACAACCTTGCAAACTCATGCGAAGGGGACTTTATAGGAATGCTTATACAAAATATCTCAGGCATTGAGTCATCTGAGAGAGAAAATATCTTCATTACTTCGTACAGAAAGTAGAAAAGAAGTTATTACAGCTTTGAATGCAGCATAACTGCTCTTTAAGTCTGTCAGAGGATATTTTGACCCTTGGAGGTCAGTGAGTCGGTTGAACCACTTTGCTTTAATGCTGGAAAATGTGCCTTTAAGTTTGCTACGCTGTATTTTCTCGGCTCTGCCACCTGTGGTTTCCTGCTTTTGCTTCGTTGGCCGAAATTTCTGCTGAGTTGGCTCAGCTCTAATATTTAATGCATGCTGATTTTGTTAAACTGTGCTTTACATAACAATTCATATTTTAAAAAAAAAATTTGGTGAATGACTCACTGTCTATAAAATTTTCTGTATTGTATTTGTCCACCAGTCTTGTGTAGGGAGTTGATGCCTGATAATTGCATCCATAGTCTCCTCTGCCTCTGTATACTTGTAAAAATTGGGAGCCACCTCAAACAGGTGTTTGATCTCATTCATTATAAAAAATAGACTTTCTACCTTGTTGTAGATAGTCTGTCCTGTAGCTGGCCCTGTTTCTTCTGAGTTGCTGGGCTTCTCATTGATTTCGTTTGTGGCAAATGCATTCACTCTTTTGGCATACTGCTCATGAATGAGCAGTCTCCCTGCGCTATTCAGTAAGATAGGGAGTCCTCTGTTTTGCAGCACCAGGAATTTATCCATGAACCCTTTCACCTCGGTCTGCATGTCCTGGGTTCTTCTCTCCAATGTCTGCACCAAATTTCTCAATGTGAGAACCCTTTTGATCAACTGAATGTTCTCAGTTCTATTGGGAATTCCCATGTTTGCCAGCTGAGTACTTGTTCTGTTATTCAGCACATTGATCATCCTGGTGGCAACTTCAGGCATGTTGCCTAGAGCAGCCCTTGACTTGTGGATTTCAGCTTGTGCTTTTGGGATGAGCTCTAGCTGCTCATGGATTGTCTCTATATACTGCCATTGGTCAGTAATAGACTGGCCAATGTTGGCCCATAGCATTGCCTTAAGCCCAGCTATAACTTTATCTAATTTGAGCTCATTTTCTAGCTCTTTTATCCTGTCTTTGAGGGCTTTCACCTCCCTGCCCTTCTCTGCCACCGCTTGCTTGGATTTATCATATCTGTCATTCACCTTGGCCAATTTATCCCTGGTCTCATTCAGCTCTGCCATTTGAGCTTCCAGGGCTTGAATTTCATTTTTTAGCTTTTGCATGTCCAAGCTAGGGGCCTGTTCTGTTGGTGGAGGTGCTGAAGTAGGTGGTGCAGCTTGATCAGTCTGTTGGGGGGGGAGGAACAGTAGTTGGGGCAGCTTCCTCAAGGTTTATGATTTGAGGAGGAGGCTGAGAGGTCTGCCCTTCTTCTCTTTGTTTTAAGGTTGCCTGTAGTGCTGTTTTTGCAGCCTCCTATTCTCCCAGCTTTTCCTGAGTTTGGATTAGCTGCTTATACAGAGATATCAACAAGGTTGTGGCCTGTTGATCATGTCTTTGCTGGGCAACATCATCTGTTTGAGGGTGAATTGTGGCTGGGAGTTTGATCTTTCTCCTCAAGGCTGCCATGTCTGCATCCCTCAATTTTAATATCTCTTGTATGCCCTTGATATCTTTGGGATCATGCCCCATCTCTATGATGATGTCCTCTAAGGACCTTATTCTGTTGTCCTTTGCCTGGGATGATGCTCTCTCCAACTCTAGCTGAGAGGCGGTATTGTTAAGGCTATTTTGTAGCCTGTAGTTATCCAATGTCTGGTCTGCCAAGGAAGCATAGACCATCTCACCCGTTTGCTTATGAAGTTCTATCTTATCCATTGGGTGGATATCCTTGGCAAGGACTTCCAGGTTAGTCCTCAAGTAGTCAGAGGCAGATTGGGGCTGCACTGCTGTTGGCATAAAATGACTCATGATCATTTTGCCTTCCTGCACATCATATGCAGACATGAGTCTTTGTTGATTGGTGGGAGCCATGTTTAACAGATGGTTATACAGCTGTATCTTGATGGGCTCACTTCTCCTCTTAATGTCGATGAACTGCTGTTTAATGCTGGGTCCACCTTCGCTTTGCTGATTTGAGGAACTTACTTCTCCTCCCATTGCTCTATCCTGTTCCTGTTGAAAGGAACTTGCTGATGCTTCCCCGCTGGGTGGGACCATACCAAAAGACTGTCCTATTGGCATTTCTTCCTCTGAGAAGGGATTGATTCTCTGTCTTTTCTCCCCATGACTTTCTGACGTTGTAAGGGGAGTCTCTCTGTCCCTTTTCTTGCTTGTATCCTCCTTTTGTGGAGTTTGGAGGATTGATGCCTCAGCTGAAGTTTCTTGCCTTGGAGGCACAGTTTGTTCAGTGGATTTAGGGGCTTCCACTATTTGTTCTTGCTGGACAGGCTGTTCCTGCCTTTGTTCTTCCTGTTGTTGTTGTTCATCTTGCTGCTGCCCTTCTCCCTGCTGCTCCATTTCTTCTTGTTGCTGCACTAGGGTTTCCATTTGCTCTTCAGTCATAGGAGGTGGCTGTTCCACCTGCTTTTCTTTGCCTTTGTTGGCTGTCTGTGGAGTATTCACGGCAGCTTGCTGATGTGTTGTTGAGGATGAGGCAGCTGCTCCAAGTTGTCTTTTATATGAGAGGGGGACCTGTCCACAAGTTTCTAAGTCAGTTTCCTTTTGAATATTTCTAGCCTCTCTTTCTAGCAGCTCTTCACTAGTGATTTCCTCTTCTAGGGTGCCCTCTTCCCAGCTCAATGCATTGGCATACTGCTCAATCTCAGGCTGCCTCACATGTGAATATGTACCCAATTTGTATCTTATCCTCCTGAGGGAAACAAAATGATTGGGGTCATAGGGTATCCACTCAAAGCTAGTTTGCAGTTTGAGGGCCTCTAGGATACTGTTTGCCTCTTTCCATCCCTCCTCTTTTTTGTTATATAGGAAAGGGCCCAGCTGGCTCCTTACCTTCAACTGTGCCTTCTTGTTCTTACTTTGGAAGTGGAGGTAGTCGGCATTCCCAAATTGCCTGAAATATTCGAGGGCAAAAAGCCTCATGGGGACATACCTTGGCAGCCTAAAAGGCTTCAACTCACAGCCATATACTCTGATGACTGTGTGGTCTCGGTAAAGGTACCAATTACCAATGCTATAGGTTTTGTTTAGATGGAGAATTCTCCTCATGTCATTAGTTAACCTTGGAGGAGGAACACCATACAATAATGTCATAGCTGGATGTATGAATAAGTCTATGAACTCACAGTATGTGTATGGTGATACAGAGGTGCAATGAAAAACAGAGGTCCAAAACACAACTGACCTTGGATTCCCCTGGGCATTAACTTGTTTCAGGGGAATGAGGAAGCTACCTGGTTGATTAAACAAGAATAGATGATAGATGTAGGAAGTATATCTGAACAGTCTTTCCCTTTGCAAATTCATCAGTTGGTCATGGATCCTATCTGCAATATATGTGGCATAGTCATAATGTACAGCTGGAGGCTTTCCAGGAGAGAATATAGACAGCATTGCCATTATAATTTCATCCACATCCTCCATTCCCTTGAACCCTAGGACATAGCTGATCAAATCCACTAGCATTCTGCCCAATTCATTTAAGTAAGCATATCCAATAGGAGAAGTTCTGATGGTTTCAGAGCCTGATTGTACAAACAGCTGGTTGATTTTGATGATCTGGTCATTTGACAACTTAGTCCCCTTCTTTATCAAGTTCTGCATGTAGAGGGGCGTCAATGGTTTTGCAGTGTGGAAATGCAGCATCTCATTTATGCTCTCTGGGGTGATATGGAACAGAATTGAGCCTGTAGGGCTGAGGACAGCTCTTTGGCATGGACCATAGCACTCTTGGCATCTGTGGATCAATTCAGGCATAGGATTTACCTGGGGGAGGTTGTAGATGGGCAAGTTTGAGTCCCAAATCCCTAGGATATCAGCTCCACTAAGGTGTTGGGCTTTCAACTCATTTAGCATCTGAATATTATATTTAGAGCCTAATGGAAACCAGTCTAACATTTGATAATCCATATCTCCCAGAGCTTTCCATTCTAACTCCCTGTGAGGGGCATTGAGAGGCTTGATGTTCAGTGCAATTGGAGTTTCCATGGTCTATTAAGCTTCTGACTTGTAGATGAACTGGTTGAAGTAGGCAGAACAACACCGCGGTGATTACTTGCAATGAAAGTGTGAATTTCAGGGACCAGAGGGTGAAGTGGGCACACAGCAATTGAAATACTATTTGAATTATGAATAAGACCAATGTTTGGTCTCACTTTGTCTTCTGTGGCAGGTTTTTTAATGGATTGACCAACTGTCTCACGATTGCGCGAGCAGTTTACTGTTTTTTATAAGAACTCGGGAAATCAGGGCTCAGCTGGTGGTTTTCGAGCTTGCAGTGGTAAATGGGGGCCAGGCACCAAACTTTCACCGGTGAATTTTGAGAGTTTTATGTCGCTTAAGCTCTTTCGATAGAATTCACGGGCAGAGTACGCACATGAAGGTTTTTAATGGAGAATACCTGGTAAAGAGCGAGCAATGGTCACGGATGACTGTGGAAATGGCGCGCTGGACGTCTCCGAGTTGGTTTCAGCAGAAGTGCGCGGTTGGACGTGGAAATTGCATGCAGGAGCAACAGTGGTTTTTTGTAGAAAAGTGCAAAAAACGCGAAATTTTGGCTATAATATTGATTTTTGGAAATTTGGCGCGTTTTTATGATGACGTCAGCATGATGTCATAAGTGGGGTCAGGGCCGAATGACGTCAGCATGACGTCATCAGGTGACGTGGCGAGCTAGGATTGGTCCACAGGGATGATGCGGTGGCAGACACGCTGGCACAGGGGCGGACAAGACTACTGATGCGATGGCAGGGTGGCGATGACGTGGGTCTGACGTGGGACCAGCGAACCGGGCGGTAAGTGCCATAGCGGTTACGGTTAAGTGCCATAGCGGTTACGGTTTCTCGGAGCGGTTACGATACGGCCCTAGTTTTGTCAGAGGCCGCTCCGAGAGACCCGAGAGGGTGACGCGTGGCCGTGCAATGACGTATCCCTTCGTCATTTTCTCGGGCGCTAATCGTCTGTCGTGGGGGCCGCTCCGATATTAATGAGGGCCGTCGGATCCCACGGGTCCGATCCAACGGTGGACGGGAGGGCGATGTGATCGATGGATACGGACGCGGGCGGAGGAATAAACAAATATTTCTTTTGGGACACGTGCTCAGCGGGAAAGGTTTAGATACGGTATTTTTCAATGTTTTTCAATATATTTCAAAAAATCAAATATATGTGCCAACTTTGGTTAAGCGGCAAAAGTGGGTTCTTTTGGTTTTTTTCATAATTTCAAAGGGGTTTAGGGGTAGGAAGGGGTTTTTATAGGGTTTTCTTTGCAAATGATGGTTTGATGAGTGGAATGACTTGAAACAAGGGAGAGAGATGAGGTATAGGTTCATCAAAGTGACCAGATGTCATTTTGATTCCTTTTTAGAGAACATATGGCTATAATGCCAAGGGGGGGGATATTTATACAAAATTTGGGGTTTATACACCATGGTGTTAATACTAGTAGGGGAAAGGTAATATAGGGGATTTACATAGTAAAGTTAGAGTTAATATGGGGGAAGATGTGAATGAGGGGGGAAAATCACTAAGTTTATTTGAAACTTACTTAGTTTAGGGAGTAGATCAAAATGAAAAGAATTTAGACAAGAAATGTGGCTTCTAAAAAGATTAAGAACCACCATGAAACCATAATTCTTCCATGAATCTCAACTGATGAGGGCATGTTAGTAAATGACATGAAAAGGGGAAAAAGGGAGGTTAGGCATGCTCCTTTGCTTGCTGCAACTTGATGAAGAAGAACACCTTCTCAATTCATTGACTCTGCTTTGGTAAACAAAGTTAACACACCTGCAATGGTAAAGATAACCTTTCTGCAACCCCAACTACTTACCCAGCTACTTGCCTAGCATTTTTTATTTCTTCTTGGAGGGTGCACTTGGACTTGCAGACCCTTACCGGCCTTTTCTTTTCTTTGGCTTTTTCTTTTGTTTTTCTATCTACTTCTACCCTTATTTCTTCCAAGGTCCCAAATTAAGCTGTTGGGAGCCTTTTTTCTCTATCTAAACTAATTGTCTGCCAAGATTAAACAGTTTGGACAGACTCCTTTCTCTATTCTACAACTGAAAATTTAAAACATGACATGGTCCAAATTAGACTGTTGGACCATCCATCAAAATTTGAGTCCATACCAAGCTATAAACACAGATTGGATTCTCTTGGAAATATGTGATCTTTGAATCATCAAAGCAGAGCATATTTGGTCCTTTTCATAGCCAATCATGAAATATGAAACCTATTGGTATAGGTAGCTAACAGTGGCTCCACATGGGGATGGTGTTTCATTTGAAAGACCAAGAACAGCAGGTCAGATTGCCTTGCTCCTTGACTGCTCTTGCCAATCTTGAAGTTTGCTGCTTTGAAATGCCAAAATTGTGTGCTTCTCTTCTTGGTAGACCTCTGATTCTATTTACCTTTTGCTGGCAGTTTTAAGAAAACTTTGAGAAATTTTATATTTACATGTTGACAGAAAATAATACATACATCTGGATATGTACAAGGGAAAACTCAGGGTGCACTTATGGGTGATATTCAAAATAGTGCTTCAGCATCCTGCCATTCACAGGACCTTCATCCAAGTCAGTTTCTTTAAGACTTTTTAGGAAGTAAGTGTTGTTACCTTGCACTGCTTGGACAGCAAATGGTCCTCTCCATAAGGAATCAAATTTTCCATGTTTTCCTTTGTCTTCTCTTCTTGCATCCCACTTGAGGACTTTGTCTCCCATGCTGAAATCTTCTGCCTTAGTTCTTCTATCAAAGGCCTTCTTTAGTTTTTCTTGTAGGACTTGAACTCTACTGAAAACTTGATCTTTGGTTTGCTGTAAACATATGATTTAATTGATTCTTCTTTGCATATCATTTGGTTCAGCTTGGCTTTCTTGAAGAAGTTTCATAACAGGCACCCCTAGTGATGAAGGAAATTTGGCCTCTAATCCATAAACCAACTCATATGGGCTGGTCCCAATTGATCTTTTGGTTGTTAGTCTATCTGCCCATAGGGCATTCACAAGCTTCTTATGCCAATTCTTTTTGTTCTCTTCTAGTACTTTCTTTATGATATTTACCAGACTTTTATTTGATGACTCAGCAAGGCCATTTCCTTGGGGATAGTATGCAGTAGAATGGCCTAAAGTGATGTGAAATTTATGGCAGAAGTTCACCATTTTCTTGGATCTGAAAGCAGCAGCATTGTCTATTATTATCTTGTCAGGACAGCCAAATCTAGCCAATATGTTGTTCTCCAAGAACTGAATGATAGTGGAATCATTTGCTTGTCTGCATGGAACAGCTTCAATTCACTTGGTGAAGTAGTCTGTGGCTGTTAAAATCCATCTATGTTGGCCTGAAGATGAGGGATGAATTTCCCCAATGAAATCCAAGCCCCATTGTTGAAAAGGTCTCTCTGTTGCAATAGGCCTTAAGGGAAGTGGCAGCAACTGTCTTTTTCCCTCAAACACTTGACATTTGTGACATGAGGTGGTGAATTTCTTGACATTAGAGAACATGGTGGGCCAGTAGTACCCAGCCCTTAGTATTTTATCCACAGTGGACTTCCAGTATAAGTGTCCACCACAGTCACCTGCATGAAATTCCTTTATGATTTTGTCAGTTTCATTCTCAATTAGGCAGTTTAGCAATATTCCTTCATGGTTTTTCCATAATAAATTTCCATCCATAACACAAAATTTAGAGGCCTTCATTTTTAAAAACCTACATTTAGTTCTGGAAAATCCTGGAGGAGCACACAGGTTTTGCAATACATAACATATATCAGAGTACCAAGGGGATTGTTCAAAGGCTACATTGATCGTTGGAGTCGCCAGCTCCTGTTCACTGTCCAGTTGGTTAATGTCTAAGGCTTGGAAATTTGCTTCTGTCATTAATTTAGCCAAGCCTTGCCCTTTTATTAGTTTTGTAGGTTTTATGCAATGTCAAATTCCAAGATGTTGGCAATCCACTTTCCTCTTCTGCCCTCTAAATTTTCTTGGGTGAGAATGTCTTTGACAATAGGACTTGGCACATATGCTATAACATGGGAATAAAGGATGTAAATCCTAAAGTCTTTAATGGCTTTAACCAAAGCATAAGCTTGCTTTCCCATGATTTGATACTTTAAAGGTGCCTCTCTGAGAGCTTTGCTAAAGAAAACAATTGGCTTCTCATTTCCTTGGTCATCTTTTTGCAATAAAACAGGAGCAATTGTATGCTGGGAGGCAAAAGAGAAAATGATAAACTCCCTGTCAAATTGAGGATTGGTCAGGACTGGGGTTTGAGTAAGGGCCAGTTTTATACCTTCAAAGGCCTGATTGGCTTCAACAGTCCATTTGACTTTTGAATCTTTCTTTAGCATGTTATTTAATAATCTGATTAGTTCTGCTAAGTTTGGGATAAACCTTCTTAAGAAATTGATTTTTCCCAAGAATCCTTGCAACTCTTTGACATTTCTTGGGTGGGGCATTTGTAGGATAGCCTGTATCCTATCTGGGTCAATTCTAATGCCATCTTTAGAAATGATGTGGCCCAATAGCTTACCTTCCTCTAAACCAAATAGGGATTTCTTGGGATTCAAGGAAATTCCATATTTTCTGCATTTTAGGAAGATCTGTCTCTGATGTTTTATATGTTCTTGGTCCGATTTTGAGAAAGGTGTAAGGTAATCTAGGTAAATGACTAAAAAGTCATGAATCTCCTTGGCAAAAGCAATATCCATGGCTGTTTGAAAAGTTGCCCCTGCATTTTTCAATCCAAAAGGCATCTTTACATATTTGAAAGTTCCCCATGGGGTAGTGAATGCTGTTTTGTCTTGATCATCAGGGTGTACCAGGATTTGATTGAAGCCTGAAAACCCATCCAGTAATGAGATTCTTGAGGCCCCTACCACTCTTTGGAGAATGTGATCCATCTTGGGTAAGGGATAGTTGTCTTTGAGGGATACTTGGTTCAGGTTCCTTAAGTCCACACACAGCCTGATTTCTCCAGTCTTCTTTCTTGTGGGGACTAAGTTGGAAATCCATTCAGAGAATCTGATTGGTGCTATGATGCCCGCCTTAAACATTTTCTGTACTTCTTGTTCCATTGCTGGGAGAAGCATAGGATTGATTCTCCTCAATTTTTGTTTAAAGGGCTTTTGATCAGGTTTGAGAGGGATTGTATGCTGGATAACAGAGGTGTCATAGGACTTTAGGTCCTCATAACTCCATGCAAAAACATCCTGGAACTCTTTAAAGAGGTCAATGTATTTGGCTTTTGATCAGGAGGTAAAGATGCAGACAATTTAATTATTTTGGGTTTGTCAATTGTACCTATGTTGCATTCTTCAATGGCTGCATTTAAGGGCTGCATTTTTGGTTTTCTGGGGATATCATTTGAGTCAAAGATGTCTTCTAGTGGAGTTAGGCCTGTTGGTAGAAAATTGTCTTTCAGCTCTATGATTTCAGTTTCAGCATTGGACACTTCCTCACAATTGATTGATTGAATTTGCTGAATGTTGTCTATGTTGAAAATAGTTGGATTTAGTATTTGTTTTGCTGTTCTGGGTGATATTGGGTGAGCAATCTGTTGAAACTGTATTTGTGATGGACTTGCTCCATCAAGTATTTGTGATTGACTTGCTGTCTCAGTGTCAATATTTAATCCTGCAAATTCTTGTTGCAGAGTTAAAAACTGATTTATTTGCTTGTCATCCTCAAATACTTGCCAATCATTAACATTGTTTGGAATGGAGGGTCTGTGTTTTACCTCAGCTGTAAAACAATGATGGGGCTCAAAAGGAAGCTTGCAGGTACTTGCAAAGGTGGCTAAACTATGAGCATGTAGATTGTGGGTTCTGGGAATTTTAGTAATTTGGAATTCAGAGAAAAAGTTTAGTACCTCAGCAACAGCAGACCTATAAGTCCTTAGTCTTTTGTCATTGGTGACAAAGTTTCCTTTCACTTGTTGAATAACTAGATCTGAATCACCCATGATTGAAACCCTGGCAGCTTGTAAGAACTTTACTAACTTGAGGCCTAGTAAAAGAGCTTCATATTCTGCCATGTTGTTAGTACATCTGAAATTCAGTCTATAGGCTCTGCCTTCTGCATGACTATTTTCTTTGTTGTGTACCCAAACTCCAGCTCCTGCCCCTAATTTGTTGACTGAGCCATCAAATTCAAGGAACCATAGAATATCCTGTTGGGAAGGGGACTTAATGATCTGTTCATGGGCTGGCAATGTGAGTAGCAGTTGTGGTTTTTTCTCTAGCTTGTCTTCTAGGACAGTCTCATCGTTTGATTGGATGTTCTTGACAACTAGGGCAGCAGCAACATCTAGTGTTTGATTGACTGTTGTTTCATGGGTGGTAATACTTTCATTTGAGTCTTCCTCTTGTATGAATATCTTGGTTTCAACCTCACCTTTTGAGGGAGTTGTGGTGTCATTGAAGAGAATGTATGAGTCTATGTCTGAATGGACAGCATATATAGGAAAGTTTTGAGGCTTTTCTTCACTGCTGACCATGTATTTCATTAGTGTTTCTCTGTACAGTCTTTTTGGTTGCCCAAAAACAGAGATGGTGGCATATGACATGTCTAATTGCAGGGAACCTTGGAGTTTAGCTCCCCATGATCTTGATAACAGCATCCCATACTTAGGTGGGATATCAGCAACTACCACATCCATTAGGATTGTCTTGTTTGGGTATTGAACCAGAGACACACATAAATCTTTTATGAGACCTAGACACTTGACTTGGCTGGAGTCAAAGGAAAACAGGTCCTTGTATGGTCTTGTTATGTCTAGATTCAATCTCTCCATGACTGCTTTTGGCATGAGATTGTGAGAGGCACCTGAGTCAAACATTGCATTATGTAATATTTTATCATGAATATGTAAGCTGACATAAAAAGGTAATACCCCTGTGGCTACCATTTTTCCATCCACTTCTGGGCCAAATAGTAATTCTGGGGTGTCATCCAGCACATTGACATCATCTTTGTTGCTAGTGAGTTGAAGGGACTTCTTGATCTGTAGTTTATAGATGTCATGCTTGGCTAGTTCTAAAAGAGGAACAACTATCTTTAGTTTACCAATTTCAGTTTCTAGGTCAAAAGGTTTTTCAGATTGGGTTTTGGGGTTATAGATAACAGTCCTTTCCTTGTTCATTAAATCTTCTTCTTGATTTTTATCTTGACTTTGGGACTTATCCTTTTTACTCATCTCTTGAGGAGAAATAGTTGAATAAGGATGAGAAGGGGGAGTGACCATAGGCTGCTGTTTTAAGGACAGTGGTTCAGTGATCTCCTCAACAATTACTTCTTCTGTATGTGAATTTATTTTGTCATTAGGTTCTGTGACTGTGACTCTTTCAGGCTGCTGATTATCCTTTTTCTTTTCAGGCTGGTTAACATTCACAGTTCTGCTCCTCAGCTTGTATTGTTTATGGACTTCATAAACAGCAGTGTCATAGCCTTGTTTGAAGTCAAAGGATTCACCTGATTTAGTTTGGAACAGTTTGATTTCATCATCCTCATGATCTTCTTGTGTTAAGAAAACTTGACTTTCACCATCTAGACCCATCAAGTTAATCTCAGGATCTTCATTGGGCTCTATTGATGTGGAAGTTTCTGCATAATTTTCTTGGAAAGGGGGTCTTATGTCTTGATCAGCACTGGGTTTGCCAATGCCTGGGTTTTGAGTTCTCCTAAAATTTGGATTCCTAGGAGGGTTGTTTTGTGGTGCTTCCCATGATGATTTTCTCTCAACCGATTCCACTCTATCACCCAATCTTTTCATTCCATTGAGTATTGCATCTAGCTTTTGATCAAAGGCAGAGGGTTCTTCTTTGAAAACAGTCCTTTTTTCCAACCTTGCCCTGTTTCTTTTGGCAATTAGGTTGGCTTCCACTGTAACAGCAACCCTTTGGGCCTCTGCAAGGGATTGAGGATCTCTTTCCTTCAACTGATAGGCCATGTCAGGGTCAAAACCATCAGGGAATTTGTACAAAGCTAGATCAGGAGGAGGTCTTAAGTTTTGTGGAATCGCGTTATATACATTGTTAAATCTTGCACAATACTCCAAAACAGTCTCTTGGGGACCTCTTTTGATAGTGTCATATTCCCCAAGTATGTGCAGAGGATCTTTCTTCTTTTCCCATCTACTGGTAAAGGCTTGATACAGTTCATCAGGAGTTGTAATGGAGTTTGCATTCAGGGATCTAAACCAAGTTCTTACATCCCCAGTTAGGCTTTGAACAAACATCCTCATTCTGACACTGTCATCATCTATTTCATAGGTCTCAAAATGGTCCTGCATCCTCTTAGCATGCTGGACAGCTGTCAGAGGGCCATTGGAGTCAAAATATGAAATTTTGGTTTGGTAATCTTGGGGTAAAGCTGCAGCATTAGCTGGTATCTGCAGAGGTGCATACCTGTTAGCCATATTTACAGGGTTTAGAGGATTGACAGGGGCAGCTGGGATAATAGGAACAGTGGGTACCACAGGGGTGACAAGTAGGGGTGAACCTAGAGTGTTGGTCAAGGGGATATGTGCAGTGGATGAAGATGTGAGAGGAGGACTTTGAGATGTGGATGGTGAACTAGGGGAACTAGGGGTAGACCGGAAAAGGACCTTGCATGGAGTAGAGATAAGGCTGGGATGATCTGAATCTGAGGTTAAATCAGCAGGCTGCTCCTGCCTTTGCTGCCTCCTAATGTTTCTAGGGATGGTATTTGGATTATCAACAATGATGGGTGGATTAGGGTCAGGATTTGCCCTAGTATGCCGTGGATTTTTCTTAGGAGCCAGTTTCTAACTGTTTTTTTGGATTTTTGTAGGAAATTTTATATCTGTAAGGACTGGATAAAGATTTTGGAATGGCTAATATACTTCAAAGCTGAGATGAAGATTCCCTGAAAGAGCTCTTCCCTAAACTGTCAATGTTACACAGAAACAGATTTGAAGGCCTCTGACTTGTTTCAGGCTTGATACAGCTTTGAAGAATGTATAGAAATTGGAAAATCCTAAGAAGTCCCCAGTGGAGTCGCCAATTATGTTAACACCCAGGTTGTTCCCTATGACTCCCAAGGGAATACGGCCGGGGTAACCACTAACCAATCTTTGGATCACAGTTTCTAGCCAAACTGTAATCAGAGAGGGCTCTCTCTTTATGATTTGTCTCTGTTATGATGGTGTTTTAGGCTAGGTATTATGCTCAGGTTTTGGTTTATGTTTTGGTTGAAGGATTTCTTTCAGGGCTTAAGATGTAGTGTTTAGAGAGTAATATATCATTGGGCAATGGAGTCTGGAGTTGTGAAATGCTTTGAAATGCAGGATTGGTGGTGTTCAAACTGCAGGGCCGATTGTGTATCTCAGACAAACAAATTTAACTTGAATGGTGAAGCATGTCAGCCAACAGAAAGCAATTAAGAATTCCCTATTAAGCTGGTGAGGTGAAAGTGAAACACGTTGCACAGGAGCAAACTTGAATTCCTGAGACAAAGGTCACTGTGAAAGATGTATTCTGAAAGTGCAGCAATTAAGAATTACACTTATCAAGATTACAGCTGAAGAAAACATTCATTAACAACACAGATTGAACTCAGGGTATTTCTTGAATAAATCCTGAAAGTTATTCTTTTTCCTTGTTGCTAAATATTCAAAAATTAGAAACATATATGGATTTTAACAAATCAAAAACACATAACAGAGAGAGTTACAGAGACTTATTGTATTGTGTAATACACAGGAATCCAGCAGTTTTCAACAGACACCAGAACGCATTCAACACTTCAGAAATCCGAGAAATTCCATCACTTTCTTTATTAAACTTCTGAAAGGATTACAGCATAAGAACTTCTTCAGGAGAAATCAACAACACCCTTGCAAACTCATGCGAAGGGGACTTTATAGGAATTCTTATACAAAATATCTCAGGCATTGAGTCATCTGAGAGAGAGAATATCTTCATTACTTCGTACAGAAAGTAGAAAAGAAGTTATTACAGCTTTGAATGCAGCATAACTGCTCTTTAAGTCTGTCAGAGGATATTTTGACCCTTGGAGGTCAGTGAGTCGGTTGAACCGCTTTGCTTTAATGCTGGAAAATGTGCCTTTAAGTTTGCTGCACTGTATTTGCTCGGCTCTGCCACCTGTGGTTTCCTGCTTTTGCTTCGTTGGCCGAAATTTCTGCTGAGTTGGCTCAGCTCTAATCTTTAATGCATGCTGATTTTGTAAACTGTGCTTTACATAACAATTCATATTTTAAAAACAAAATTTGGTGAATGACTCACTGTCTATAAAATTTTCTGTATTGTATTTGTCCACCAGTCTTGTGTAGGGAGTTGATGCCTGAGAATTGCATCCATAGTCTCCTCTGCCTCTGTATACTTGTAAAAATTGGGAGCCACCTCAAACAGGTGTTTGATCTCATTCATTATAAAAAATAGACTTTCTACCTTGTTGTAGATAGTCTGTCCTGTAGCTGGCCCTGTTTCTTCTGAGTTGCTGGGCTTCTCATTGATTTCATTTGTGGCAAATGCATTCACTCTTTTGGCATACTGCTCATGAATGAGCAGTCTCCCTGCGCTGTTCAGTAAGCTAGGGAGTCCTCTGTTTTGAACCACCAGGAATTTATCCATGAACCTTTTCACCTCGGTCTGCATGTCCTGGGTTCTTCTCTCCAATGTCTGCACCAAATTTCTCAATGTGAGAACCCTTTTGATCAACTGAATGGTCTCAGTTCTATTGGGAATTCCCATGTTTTCCAGCTGAGTACTTGTTCTGTTATTCAGCACATTGATCATCCTGGTGGCAACTTCAGGCATGTTGCCTAGAGCAGCCCTTGACTTGTGGATTTCAGCTTGTGCTTTTGGGATGAGCTCTAGCTGCTCATGGATTGTCTCTATATACTGCCATTGGTCAGTAATAGACTGGCCAATGTTGGCCCATAGCATTGCCTTAAGCCCAGCTATAACTTTATCTAATTTGAGCTCATTTTCTAGCTCTTTTATCCTGTCTTTGAGGGCTTTCACCTCCCTGCCCTTCTCTGCCACCGCTTGCTTGGATTTATCATATCTGTCATTCACCTTGGCCAATTTATCCCTGGTCTCATTCAGCTCTGCCATTTGAGCTTCCAGGGCTTGAATCTCATTTTTTAGCTTTTGCATGTCCAAGCTAGGGGCTGTTCTGTTGGTGGAGGTGCTGAAGTAGGTGGTGCAGCTTGATCAGTCTGTTGGGGGGAGGAACAGTAGTTGGGGCAACTTCCTCAAGGTTTATGATTTGAGGAGGAGGCTGAGAGGTTTGCCCTTCTTCTCTTTGTTTTAAGGCTGCCTGTAGTGCTGTTTTTGCAGCCTCCGATTCTCCCAGCTTTTCCTGAGTTTGGATTAGCTGCTTATACAGAGATATCAACAAGGTTGTGGCCTGTTGATCATGTCTTTGCTGGGCAACATCATCTGTTTGAGGGGTGAATTGTGGCTGGGAGTTTGATCTTTCTCCTCAAGGCTGCCAGTTTGCATCCCTCAATTTTAATATCTCTTGTATGCCCTTGATATCTTTGGGATCATGCCCCATCTCTATGATGATGTCCTCTAAGGACCTTATTCTGTTGTCCTTTGCCTGGGATGATGCTCTCTCCAACTCTAGCTGAGAGGCTGTATTGTTAAGGCTATTTTGTAGCCTGTAGTTATCCAATGTCTGGTCTGCCAAGGAAGCATAGACCATCTCACCCGTTTGCTTATGCAGTTCTATCTTATCCATTGGGTGGATATCCTTGGCAAGGACTTCCAGGTTAGTCCTCAAGTAGTCAGAGGCAGATTGGGGTTGCACTGCTGTTGGCATAAAATGACTCATGATCATTTTGCCTTCCTGCACATCATATGCAGACATGAGTCTTTGTTGATTGGTGGGAGCCATGTTTAACAGATGGTTATACAGCAGCTGTATCTTGATGGGCTCACTTCTCCTCTTAATGTCGATGAACTGCTGTTTAATGCTGGGTCCACCTTCTCTTTGCTGATTTGAGGAACTTACTTCTCCTCCCATTGCTCTATCCTGTTCCTGTTGAAGGAACTTGCTGATGCTTCCCCGCTGGGTGGGACCATACCAAAAGACTGTCCTATTGGCATTTCTTCCTCTGAGAAGGATTGATTCTCTGTCTTTTCTCCGCATGACTTGCTGATGTTGTAAGGGAGTCTCTCTGTCCCTTTTCCTGCTTGTATCCTCCTTTTGTGGAGTTTGGAGGATTGATGCCTCAGCTGAAGTTTCTTGCCTTGGAGGCACAGTTTGTTCAGTGGATTTTAGGGGCTTCCACTGTTTGCTCTTGCTGGACAGGCTGTTCCTGCCTTTGTTCTTCTGTTGTTGTGTTCTTCTTGCTGCTGCCCTTCTTCCCTGCTGCTCCATTTCTTCTTGTTGCTGCACTAGGGTTTCCATTTGCTCTTCAGTCATAGGAGGTGGCTGTTCCACCTGCTTTTCTTTGCCTTTGTTGGCTGTCTGTGGAGTATTCACGGCAGCTTGCTGATGTGTTGTTGAGGATGAGGCAGCTGCTCCAAAGTTGTCTTTTTATGAGAGGGGGACCTGTCCACAAGTTTCTAAGTCGAGGTGCACTTGGACTTGCAGACCCTTACGGCCTTGCCTTTTCTTTTCTTGGCTTTTCTTTTGTTTTTCTATCTACTTCTACCCTTTTTTCTTCCAAGGTCCCAGATTAAGCTGTTGGGAGCCTTTTTTTCTCTATCTAAACTAATTGTCTGCCAAGATTAAACAGTTTGGACAGACTTCCTTCTCTATTCTACAACTGAAAATTTAAAACATGACATGGTCCAGATTAGACTGTTGGACCATCCATCAAAATTTGAGTCCATACCAAGCTATAAACTCAGATTGGATTCTCTTGGAAATATGTGATCTTTGAATCATCAAAGCAGAGCATATTTGGTCCTTTTCATAGCCAATCATGAATTATGAAACCTATTGGTATAGGTAGCTAACAGTGGCTCCACATGGGGATGGTGTTCCATTTGAAAGACCAAGAACAGCAGGTCAGATTGCCTTGCTCCTTGACTGCTCTTTCCATCTTGAAGTTTGCTGCTTTGAAATGCCAAAATTGTGTGCTTCTCTTCTTGGTAGACCTTTGATTTCTATTTACCTTTTGCTGGCAGTTTTAAGAAAACTTTGAGAAATTTCATATTTACATGTTGACAGAAAATAATACATACATCTGGATATGTACAAGGGAAAACTCAGGGTGCACTTATGGGTGATATTCAAAATAGTGCTTCAGCATCTGCCATTCACAGGACCTTCATCCAAGTCAGTTTCTTTAAGACTTTTTAGGAAGTAAGTGTTGTTACCTTGCATTGCTTGGACAGCAAATGGTCCTCTCCATAAGGAATCAAATTTTCCATGTTTTCCTTTGTCTTCTCTTCTTGCATCCCACTTGAGGACTTTGTCTCCCATGCTGAAATCTTCTGCCTTAGTTCTTCTATCAAAGGCCTTCTTTAGTTTTTCTTGTAGGACTTGAACTCTGTTGAAAACTTGATCTTTGGTTTGCTGTAAACATACGATTTGATTGATTCTTCTTTGCATATCATTTGGTTCAGCTTGGCTTTCTTGAAGAAGTTTCATAACAGGCACCCCTAGTGATGAAGGAAATTTGGCCTCTAATCCATAAACCAACTCATATGGGCTGGTCCCAATTGATCTTTTGGTTGTTAGTCTATCTGCCCATAGGGCATTCACAAGCTTCTTATGCCAATTCTTTTTGTTCTCTTCTAGTACTTTCTTTATGATATTTACCAGACTTTTATTTGATGACTCAGCAAGGCATTTCCTTGGGGATAGTATGCAGTAGAATGGCCTAAAGTGATGTGAAATTTATGGCAGAAGTTCACCATTTTCTTGGATCTGAAAGCAGCAGCATTGTCTGTTATTATCTTGTCAGGACAGCCAAATCTAGCCAATATGTTGTTCTCCAAGAACTGAATGATAGTGGAATCATTTGCTTGTCTGCATGGAACAGCTTCAATTCACTTGGTGAAGTAGTCTGTGGCTGTTAAAATCCATCTATGTTGGCCTGAAGATGAGGGATGAATTTCCCAATGAAATCCAAGCCCCATTGTTGAAAAGGTCTCTCTGTTGCAATAGGCCTTAAGGGAAGTGGCAGCAACTGTCTTTTTCCCTCAAACACTTGACATTTGTGACATGAGGTGGTGAATTTCTTGACATTAGAGAACATGGTGGGCCAGTAGTACAAGCCCTTAGTATTTTATCCACAGTGGACTTCCAGTATAAGTGTCCACCACAGTCACCTGCATGAAATTCCTTTATGATTTTGTCAGTTTCATTCTCAATTAGGCAGTTTAGCAATATTCCTTCATGGTTTTTCCATAATAAATTTCCATCCATAACACAAAATTTAGAGGCCTTCATTTTTAAAAACCTACATTTAGTTCTGGACAATCCTGGAGGAGCACACAGGTTTTGCAATACATAACATATATCAGAGTACCAAGGGGATTGTTCAAAGGCTACATTGATCTTTGGAGTCGCCAGCTCCTGTTCACTGTCCAGTTGGTTAATGTCTAAGGCTTGGAAATTTGCTTCTGTCATTAATTTAGCCAAGCCTTGCCCTTTTATTAGTTTTGTAGGTTTTATTTCAATGTCAAATTCCAAGATGTTGGCAATCCACTTTCCTCTTCTGCCCTCTAAATTTTCTTGGGTGAGAATGTCTTTGACAATAGGACTTGGCACATATGCTATAACATGGGAATAAAGGATGTAAATCCTAAAGTCTTTAATGGCTTTAACCAAAGCATAAGCTTGCTTTTCCATGATTTGATACTTTAAAGGTGCATCTCTGAGAGCTTTGCTAAAGAAAGCAATTGGCTTCTCATTTCCTTGGTCATCTTTTTGCAATAAAGCAGCAGCAATTGGTATGCTGGGAGGCAAAAGAGAAAATGATAAATTCCTTGTCAAATTGAGGATTGGTCAGGACTGGGGTTTGAGTAAGGGCCAGTTTTATACCTTCAAAGGCCTAATTGGCTTCAACAGTCCATTTGACTTTTGAATCTTTCTTTAGCATGTTATTTAATAATCTGATTAGTTCTGCTAAGTTTGGGATAAACCTTCTTAAGAAATTGATTTTTCCCAAGAATCCTTGCAACTCTTTGACATTTCTTGGGTGGGGCATTTGTAGGATAGCCTGTATCCTATCTGGGTCAATTCTAATGCCATCTTTAGAAATGATGTGGGCCCAATAGCTTACCTTCTCTAAACCAAACAGGGATTTCTTGGGATTCAAGGAAATTCCATATTTTCTGCATTTTAGGAAGATCTGTCTCAGATGTTTTATATGTTTTGGTCCGATTTTGAGAAAGGTGTAAGGTCATCTAGGTAAATGACTAAAAATTCATGAATCTCCTTGGCAAAAGCAATATCCATGGCTCTTTGAAAATTTGCCCCTGCATTTTTCAATCCAAAAGGCATCTTTACATATTTGAAAGTTCCCCATGGGGTAGTGAATGTTGTTTTGTCTTGATCATCAGGGTGTACCAGGATTTGATTGAAGCCTGAAAAACCCATCAGTAATGAGATTCTTGAGGCCCCTACCACTCTTTGGACAATGTGATCCATCTTGGGTAAGGGATAGTTGTCTTTGAGGGATACTTGGTTCAGGTTCCTTAAGTCCACACACAGCCTGATTTCTCCAGTCTTCTTTCTTGTGGGGACTAAGTTGGAAATCCATTCAGAGAATCTGATTGGTGCTATGATGCTCGCCTTAAACATTTTCTGTACTTCTTGTTCCATTGCTGGGAGAAGCATAGGATTGATTCTCCTCAATTTTTGTTTAAAGGGCTTTTGATCAGGTTTGAGAGGGATTGTATGCTGGATAACAGAGGTGTCATAGGACTTTAGGTCCTCATAACTCCATGCAAAAACATCCTGGAACTCTTTAAAGAGGTCAATGTATTTTGGCTTTTGATCAGGAGGTAAAGATGCAGACAATTTAATTATTTTGGGTTTGTCAATTGTACCTATGTTGCATTCTTCAATGGCTGCATTTAAGGGCTGCATTTTTGGTTTTCTGGGGATGTCATTTGAGTCAAAGATGTCTTCTAGTGGAGTTAGGCCTGTTGGTAGAAAATTGTCTTTCAGCTCTATGATTTTAGTTTCAGCATTGGACACTTCCTCACAATTGATTGATTGAATTTGCTGAATGTTGTCTATGTCGAAAATAGTTGGATTTAGTATTTGTTTTGCTGTTCTGGGTGATATTGGTGAGCAATCTGTTGAAACTGTATTTGTGATGGACTTGCTCCTCAAGTATTTGTGATTGACTTGCTGTCTCAGTGTCAATATTTAATCTGCAAATTCTTGTTGCAGAGTTAAAAACTGATTTATTTGCTTGTCATCCTCAAATACTTGCCAATCATTAACATTGTTTGGAATGGAGGGTCTGTGTTTTACCTCAGCTGTAAAACAATGATGGGGCTCAAAAGGCAGCTTGCAGGTACTTGCAAAGGTGGCTAAACTATGAGCATGTAGATTGTGGGTTCTGGGAATTTTAGTAACTTGGAATTCAGAGAAAATGTTTAGTACCTCAGCAACAGCAGACCTATAAGTCCTTAGTCTTTTGTCATTGGTGACAAAGTTTCCTTTCACTTGTTGAATAACTAGATCTGAATCGCCCATGATCGAAACCCTGGCAGCTTGTAAGGAGTTTACTAACTTGAGGCCTAGTAAAAGAGCTTCATATTCTGCCATGTTGTTAGTACATCTGAAATTCAGTCTATAGGCTCTGCCTTCTGCATGACTATTTTCTTTGTTGTGTACCCAAACTCCAGCTCCTGCCCCTAATTTGTTGACTGAGCCATCAAATTCAAGGAACCATAGAATATCCTGTTGGGAAGGGGACTTAATGATCTGTTCATGGGCTGGCAATGTGAGTAGCAATTGTGGTTTTTTCTCTAGCTTGTCTTCTAGGACAGTCTCATCGTTTGATTGGATGTTCTTGACAACTAGGGCAGCAGCAACATCTAGTGTTTGATTGACTGTTGTTTCATGGGTGGTAATACTTTCATTTGAGTCTTCCTCTTTGTATGAATATCTTGGTTTCAACCTCACCTTTTGAGGGAGTTGTGGTGTCATTGAAGAGAATGTATGAGTCTATGTCTGAATGGACAGCATATTATAGGAAAGTTTTGAGGCTTTTCTTCACTGCTGACCATGTATTTCATTAGTGTTTCTCTGTACAGTCTTTTTGGTTGCCCAAAACAGAGATGGTGCATATGACATGTCTAATTGCAGGGAACCTTGGAGTTTAGCTCCCATGATCTTGATAATAGCATCCCATACTTAGGTGGGATATCAGCAACTACCACATCCATTAGGATTGTCTTGTTTGGGTATTGAACCAGAGACACACATAAATCTTTTATGAGACCTAGACACTTGACTTGGCTGGAGTCAAAGGAAAACAGGTCCTTGTATGGTCTTGTTATGTCTAGATTCAATCTCTCCATGACGGCTTTTGGCATAAGATTGTGTGAGGCACCTGAGTCAAACATTGCATTATGTAGTATTTTATCATGAATGTGTAAGCTGACATAAAAAGGTAATACCCCCGTGGCTACCATTTTTCCATCCACTTCTGGGCCGAATAGTAATTCTGGGGTGTCATCCAGCACATTGACATCGTCTTTGTTGCTAGTGAGTTGAAGGGACTTCTTGATCTGTAGTTTATAGATGTCATGCTTGGCTAGTTCTAAAAGAGGAACAACTATCTTTAGTTTACCAATTTCAGTTTCTAGGTCAAAAGGTTTTTCAGATTGGGTTTTGGGGTTATAGATAACAGTCCTTTCCTTGTTCATTAAATCTTCTTCTTGATTTTTATCTTGACTTTGGGACTTATCCTTTTTACTCATCTCTTGAGGAGAAATAGTTGAATAAGGATGAGAAGGGGGAGTGACCATAGGCTGCTGTTTTAAGGACAGTGGTTCAGTGATCTCCTCAACAATTACTTCTTATGTATGTGAATTTATTTTGTCATTAGGTTCTGTGACTGTGACTCTTTCAGGCTGCTGATTATCCTTTTTCTTTTCAGGCTGGTTAACATTCACAGTTCTGCTCCTCAGCTTGTATTGTTTATGGACTTCATAAACAGCAGTGTCATAGCCTTGTTTGAAGTCAAAGGATTCACCTTATTTAGTTTGGAACAGTTTGATTTCATCATCCTCATGATCTTCTTGTGTTAAGAAAACTTGACTTTCACCATCTAGACCCATCAAGTTAATCTCAGGATCTTCATTGGGCTCTAATGATGTGGAAGTTTCTGCATAATTTTCTTGGAAAGGGGGTCTTATGTCTTGATCAGCACTGGATTTGCCAATGCCTGGGTTTTGAGTTCTCCTAAAATTTGGATTCCTAGGAGGGTTTTTTTGTGGTGCTTCCCATGATGATTTTCTCTCAACCGATTCCACTCTATCACCCAATCTTTTCATTCCATTGAGTATTGCATCTAGCTTTTGATCAAAGGCAGAGGGTTCTTCTTTGAAAATAGTCCTTTTTTCCAACCTTGCCCTGTTTCTTTTGGCAATTAGGTTGGCTTCCACTGTAACTGCAACCCTTTGGGCCTCTGCAAGGGATTGAGGATCTCTTTCCTTCAACTGATAGGCCATGTCAGGGTCAAAACCATCAGGGAATTTGTACAAAGCTAGATCAGGAGGAGGTCTTAAGTTTTGTGGAATCGCGTTATATACATTGTTAAATCTCGCACAATACTCCAAAACAGTCTCTTGGGGACCTCTTTTGATAGTGTCATATTCCCCAAGTATGTGAAGAGGATCTTTCTTCTTTTCCCATCTACTGGTAAAGGCTTGATACAGTTCATCAGGAGTTGTAATGGAGTTTGCATTCAGGGATCTAAACCAAGTTCTTACATCCCCAGTTAGGCTTTGAACAAACATCCTCATTCTGACACTGTCATCATCTATTTCATAGGTCTCAACATGGTCCTGCATCCTCTTAGCATGCTGGACAGCTGTCAGAGGGCCATTGGAGTCAAAATATGAAATTTTGGTTTGGTAATCTT
Organism: Pinus tabuliformis; assembly: GCA_031772625.1. Classification (NCBI taxonomy): domain Eukaryota; kingdom Viridiplantae; phylum Streptophyta; class Pinopsida; order Pinales; family Pinaceae; genus Pinus; species Pinus tabuliformis. The sequence continues at coordinate 1,869,805,740 of CM062817.1, forward strand.
GGGGTAGAGCTGTAGCATTAGCTGGTATCTGTATAGGTGCATACCTGTTAGCCATATTTACAGGGTTTAGAGGATTGGCAGGGGCAGCTGGGATAATAGGAACAGTGGGTACCATAGGGGTGACAAGTAGGGGTGAACCTAGAGTGTTGGTCAAGGGGATATGTGCAGTGGATGAAGATGTGAGAGGAGGACTTTGAGATGTGGATGGTGAACTAGGGGAACTAGGGGTAGATCGGAGAAGGGCCTTGCATGGAGTAGAGATAAGGCTGGGATGATCTGAATCTGAGGTTAAATCAGCAAGCTGCTCCTACCTTTGCTGCCTCCTAATGTTTCTAGGGATGGTATTTGGATTATCAACAATGATGGGTGGATTAGGGTCAGGATTTGCCCTAGTATGTCGTGGATTTTTTCTGGGAGCCAGCTTCTAACTGTTTTTTAGGATTTTGTAGGAAATTTTTATATCTGTAAGGAATTGGATAAAGATTTTGGAATGGCTATATATACTTCAAAGCTGAGATGAAGATTCTCTGAAAGAGCTCTTCCCTAAAACTGTCAATGTTACACAGAAACAGTTTTGAAGGCCTCCTCACTTGTTTCAGGCTTGATTTCAGGCTTTGAGGAATGTATAGAAATTGGAAAATCCTAAGAATTCCGCAGTGGAGTCGCCAATTATGTTAACACCTAGGTTGTTCCCTATGACTCCCAAGGGAATACGGCGGGGGTAACCACTAACCAATATTTGGATCACAGTTTCTAGCCAAACTGTAATCAGAGAGGGCTCTCTCTTTATGATTTGTCTCTGTTATGATGGTGTTTTAGGCTAGGTATTATGCTCAGGTTTTGGTTTATGTTTTGGTTGAAGGATTTCTTTCAGGGCTTAAGATGTAGTGTTTAGAGAGTAATATATCATTGGGCAATGGAGTCTGGAGTTGTGAAATGCTTTGAAATGCAGGATTGGTGGTGTTCAAACTACAGGGCCGATTGTGTATCTCAGACAAACAAATTTAACTTGAATGGTGAAGCATGTCAGCCAACAGAAAGCAATTAAGAATTCCCTATTAAGCTGGTGAGGTGAAAGTGAAACACGTTGCATAGGAGCAAGCTTGAATTCCTGAGACAAAGGTCACTGTGAAAGATGTATTCTGAAAGTGCAGTAATTAAGAATTACACTTATCAAGATTACAGCTGAAGAAAACATTCATTAACAACACAGATTGAACTCAGGGTATTTCTTGAATAAATCCTGGAAGTTATTCTTTTTCCTTGTTGCTAAATATTCAAAAATTAAAGACATATATGGATTTTAACAAATCAAAAACACATAACAGAGAGAGTTACAGAGACTTATTGTATTGTGTAATACACAGGAATCCAGCAGTTTTCAACAGACACCAGAACGCATTCAACACTTCAGAAATACGAGAAATTCCATCACTTTCTTTATTAAACTTCTGAAAGGATTACAGCATAAGAACTTCTTCAGGAGAAATCAACAACAACCTTGCAAACTCATGCGAAGGGGACTTTATAGGAACGCTTATACAAAATATCTCAGGCATTGAGTCATCTGAGAGAGAAAATATCTTCATTACTTCGTACAGAAAGTAGAAAAGAAGTTATTACAGCTTTGAATGGAGCATAACTGCTCTTTAAGTCTGTCAGAGGATATTTTGACCCTTGGAGGTCAGTGAGTCGGTTGAACCGCTTTGCTTTAATGCTGGAAAATGTGCCTTTAAGTTTGCTGCGCTGTATTTTCTCGGCTCTGCCACCTGTGGTTTCCTGCTTTTGCTTCGTTGGCCGAAATTTCTGCTGAGTTGGCTCAGCTCTAATCTTTAATGCATGCTGATTTTGTTAAACTGTGCTTTACATAACAATTCATATTTTAAAAACAAAATTTGGTGAATGACTCACTGTCTATAAAATTTTCTGTATTGTATTTGTCCACCAGTCTTGTGTAGGGAGTTGATGCCTGAGAATTGCATCCATAGTCTCCTCTGCCTCTGTATACTTGTAAAAATTGGGAGCCACCTCAAACAGGTGTTTGATCTCATTCATTATAAAAAATAGACTTTCTACCTTGTTGTAGATAGTCTGTCTTGTAGCTGGCCCTGTTTATTTTGAGTTGCTGGGCTTCTCATTGATTTCGTTTGTGGCAAATGCATTCACTCTTTTGGCATACTGCTCATGAATGAGCAGTCTCCCTGCGTTGTTCAGTAAGCTAGGGAGTCCTCTGTTTTGCAGCACCAGGCAATTATCCATGAACCTTTTCACCTCGGTCTGCATGTCCTGGGTTCTTCTCTCCAATGTCTGCACCAAATTTCTCAATGTGAGAACCCTTTTGATCAACTGAATGGTCTCAGTTCTATTGGGAATTCCCATGTTTGCCAGCTGAGTACTTGTTTTTTTATTCAGCACATTGATCATCCTGGTGGCAACTTCAGGCATGTTGCCTAGAGCAGCCCTTGACTTGTGGATTTCAGCTTGTGCTTTTGGGATGAGCTCTAGCTGCTCATGGATTGTCTCTATATACTGCCATTGGTCAGTAATAGACTGGCCAATGTTGGCCCATAGCATTGCCTTAAGCCCAGCTATAACTTTATCTAATTTGAGCTCATTTTCTAGCTCTTTTATCCTGTCTTTGAGGGCTTTCACCTCCCTGCCCTTCTCTGCCACCACTTGCTTGGATTTATCATATCTGTCATTCACCTTGGCCAATTTATCCCTGGTCTCATTCAGCTCTACCATTTGAGCTTCCAGGGCTTGAATCTCATTTTTTAGCTTTTGCATGTCCAAGCTAGGGGCCTGTTCTGTTGGTGGAGGTGCTGATGTAGGTGGTGCAGCTTGATCAGTCTATTGGGGGGGAGGAACAGTAGTTGGGGCAGCTTCCTCAAGGTTTATGATTTGAGGAGGAGGCTGAGAGGTCTGCCCTTCTTCTCTTTGTTTTAAGGCTGCCTGTAGTGCTGTTTTTGCAGCCTCCGATTCTCCCAGCTTTTCCTGAGTTTGGATTAGCTGCTTATACAGAGATATCAACAAGGTTGTGGCCTGTTGATCATGTCTTTGTTGGGCAACATCATCTGTTTGAGGGTGAATTGTGGCTGGGAGTTTGATCTTTCTCCTCAAGGCTGCCATGTCTGCATCCCTCAATTTTAATATCTCTTGTATGCCCTTGATATCTTTGGGATCATGCCCCATCTCTATGATGATGTCCTCTAAGGACCTTATTCTGTTGTCCTTTGCCTGGGATGATGCTCTCTCCAACTCTAGCTGAGAGGCTGTATTGTTAAGGCTATTTTGTAGCCTGTAGTTATCCAATGTCTGGTCTGCCAAGGAAGCATAGACCATCTCACCCGTTTGCTTATGCAGTTCTATCTTATCCATTGGGTCGATATCCTTGGCAAAGACTTCCAGGTTAGTCCTCAAGTAGTCAGAGGCAGATTGGGGCTGCACTGCTGTTGGCATAAAATGACTCATGATCATTTTGCCTTCCTGCACATCATATGCAGACATGAGTCTTTGTTGATTGGTGGGAGCCATGTTTAACAGATGGTTATACAGCTGTATCTTGATGGGCTCACTTCTCCTCTTAATGTCGATGAACTGCTGTTTAATGCTGCGTCCACCTTCTCTTTGTTGATTTGAGGAACTTACTTCTCCTCCCATTGCTCTATCCTATTCCTGTTGAAAGGAAATTGCTGATGCTTCCCCGCTGGGTGGGACCATACCAAAAGACTGTCCTATTGGCATTTCTTCCTCTGAGAAGGGATTGATTCTCTGTCTTTTCTCCACATGACTTGCTGACGTTGTAAGGGGAGTCTCTCTGTCCCTTTTCCTGCTTGTATCCTCCTTTTGTGGAGTTTGGAGGATTGATGCCTCAGCTGAAGTTTCTTGCCTTGGAGGCACAGTTTGTTCAGTGGATTTAGGGGCTTCCACTGTTTGCTCTTGCTGGACACGCTGTTCCTGCCTTTGTTCTTCCTGTTGTTGCTGTTCATCTTGCTGCTACCCTTCTCCCTGCTGCTCCATTTCTTCTTGTTGCTGCACTAGGGTTTTCATTTGCTCTTCAGTCATAGGAGGTGGCTGTTCCACCTGCTTTTCTTTGCCTTTGTTGGCTGTCTGTGGAGTATTCACGGCAGCTTGCTGATGTGTTGTTGAGGATGAGGAAGCTGCTCCAAGTTGTCTTTTATATGAGAGGGGGACCTGTCCACAAGTTTCTAAGTCAGTTTCCTTTTGAATATTTCTAGCCTCTCTTTCTAGCAGCTCTTCACTAGTGATTTCCTCTTCTAGGGTGCCCTCTTCCCAGCTCAATGCATTGGCATACTGCTCAATCTCAGGCTGCCTCACATGTGAATATGTACCCAATTTGTATCTTATCCTCCTGAGGGAAACAAAATGATTGGGGTCATAGGGTATCCACTCAAAGCTAGTTTGCAGTTTGAGGGCCTCTAGGATACTGATTGCCTCTTTCCATCCCTCCTCTTTTTTGTTATATAGGAAAGGGCCCAGCTGGCTCCTTACCTTCAACTATGCCTTCTTGTTCTTACTTTGGAAGTGGAGGTAGTCGGCATTCCCAAATTGCCTGAAATATTCGAGGGCAAAAAGCCTCATGGGGACATACCTTGGCAGCCTAAAAGGCTTCAACTCACAGCCATATACTCTGATGACTGTGTGGTCTCGGTAAAGGTACCAATTACCAATGCTGTAGGTTTTGTTTAGATGGAGAATTCTCCTCATGTCATTAGTTAACCTTGGTGGAGGAACACCATACAATAATGTCATAGCTGGATGTATGAATAAGTCTATGAACTCACAGTATGTGTATGGTGATACAGAGGTGCAATGAAAAACAGAGGTCCAAAACACAACTGACCTTCGATTCCCCTGGGCATTAACTTGTTTCAGGGGAATGAGGAAGCTGCCTGGTTGATTAAACAAGAATAGATGATAGATGTAGGAAGTATATCTGAACAGTCTTTCCCTTTGCAAATTCATCAGCTGGTCATGGATCTTATCTGCAATATATGTGGCATAGTCATAATGTACAGCTGGAGGCTTTCCAGGAGAGAATATAGACAGCATTTCCATTATAATTTCATCCACATCCTCCATTCCCTTGAACCCTAGGACATAGCTGATCAAATCCACTAGCATTCTGCCCGATTCATTTAAGTAAGCATATCCAATAGGAGAAGTTCTGATGGTTTCAGAGCCTGATTGTACAAACAGCTGGTTGATTTTGATGATCTGGTCATTTGACAACTTAGTCCCCTTCTTCATCAAGTTCTGCATGTAGAGGGGGGTCAATGGTTTTGCAGTGTGGAAATGCAGCATCTCATTTATGCTCTCTGGGGTGATATGGAACAGAATTGAGCCTGTAGGGCTGAGGACAGCTCTTTGGCATGGATCATAGCACTCCTGGCATCTGTGGATCAGTTCAGGCATAGGATTTACCTGGGGGAGGTTGTAGATGGGCAAGTTTGAGTCCCAAATCCCTAGGATATCAGCTCCACTAAGGTGCTGGGCTTTCAACTCATTTAGCATCTGAATATTATATTTAGAGCCTAATGGAAACCAGTCTAACATTTGATAATCCATATCTCCCAGAGCTTTCCATTCTAACTCCCTGTGAGGGGCATTGAGAGGCTTGATGTTCAATGCAATTGGAGTTTCCATGGTCTATTAAGCTTCTGACTTGTAGATGAACTGGTTGAAGTAGGCAGAACAACACAGCGGTGATTACTTGCAATGAAAGTGTGAATTTCAGGGACCAGAGGGTGAAGTGGGCACACAGCAATTGAAATACTGTTTGAATTATGAATAAGACCAATGTCTGGTCTCACTTTGTCTTCTGTGGCAGGTTTTTAATGGATTGACCAACTGTCTCACGATTGCGCGAGCAGTTTACTGTTTTTGATAAGAACTCGGGAAATCAGGGCTCAGCTGGTGGTTTTCGAGCTTGCAGTGGTAAATGGGGGCCAGGCACCAAAATTTCACCGGTGAATTTTGAGAGTTTTATGTCGCTTAAGCTCTTTCGATAGAATTCACAGGCAGAGTACGCACATGAAGGTTTTTAATGGAGAATACCTGGTAAAGAGCGAGCAATGGTCACGGATGACTGTGGAAATGGTGCGCTGGACGTCTCCGAGTTGGTTTCAGCAGAAGTGCGCGGTTGGATGTGGAAATTGCATGCAGGAGCAACAGTCGTTTTTTGTAGAAAAGTGCAAAAAACGCGAAATTTTGGCTATAATATTGATTTTTGGAAATTTGGCGCATTTTTATGATGACGTCAGCATGACGTCATAAGTGGGGTCAGGGCCGGATGACGTCAGCATGACGTCATCAGGTGATGTGGCGAGCTAGGATTGGTCCACAGGGATGATGCGGTGGCAGACACGCTGGCACAGGGGCGGACAAGAGTACTGATGCGATGGCAGGGTGGCGATGACGTGGGTCTGACGTGGGACCAACGAACCGGGCGGTAAGTGCCATAGCGGTTAAGGTTAAGTGCCATAGCGGTTACGGTTTCTCGGAGCGGTTACGATACGGCCCTAGTTTTGTCAGAGGCCGCTCCGAGAGACCCGAGAGGGTGACACGTGGCCGCGCAATGACGTATCCCTTCGTCATTTTCTCGGGCGCTAATCGTCTATCGTGGGGGCCGCTCCAATATTAATGAGGGCCGTCGGATCCCACGGGTCCGATCCGACGGTGGACGGGAGGGCGACGTGATCGGTGGATACGGACGCGGGCGGAGGAATAAACAAATATTTCTTTTGGGACACGTGCTCAGCGGGAAAGGTTTAGATACGGTATTTTTCAATGTTTTTCAATATATTTCGAAAAATCAAATATATGTGGCAACTTTGGTTAAGTGACAAAAGTGGGTTCTTTTGTTTTTTTTCATAATTTCAAAGGGGTTTAGGGGTAGGAAGGGGTTTTTATAGGGTTTTCTTTGCAAATGATGGTTTGATGAGTGGAATGACTTGAAACAAGGGAGAGAGATGAGGTATAGGTTCATCAAAGTGACCAGATGTCATTTTGATTCCTTTTTAGAGAACATATGGCTATAATGCCAAGGGGAGGGATATTTATACAAAATTTGGGGTTTATACACCATGGTGTTAATACTAGTAGGGGAAAGGTAATATAGGGGATTTACATAGTAAAGTTAGAGTTAATATGGGGGAAGATGTGAATGAGGGGGGAAAATCACTAAGTTTATTTGAAACTTACTTAGTTTAGGGAGTAGATCAAAATGAAAAGAGTTTAGACAAGAAATGTGGCTTCTAAAAAGATTAAGAACCACCATGAAACCATAATTCTTCCATGAATCTCAACTGATGAGGGAATGTTAGTAAATGACATGAAAAGGGGAAAAGGGAGGTTAGACATGCTCCTTTGCTTGCTGCAACTTGATGAAGAAGAACCCCTTCTCAATTCATTGACTCTGCTTTGGTAAACAAAGTTAACACACCTGCAATGGTAAAGATAACCTTTCTGCAACCCCAACTACTTACCCAGCTACTTGCCTAGCATTTTTTATTTCTTCTTGGAGGGTGCACTTGGACTTGCAGACCCTTACCTGCCTTTTCTTTTCTTTGGCTTTTTCTTTTGTTTTTCTATCTACTTCTACCCTTATTTCTTCCAAGGTCCCAGATTAAGCTGTTGGGAGCCTTTTTTCTCTATCTAAACTAATTGTCTGCCAAGATTAAACAGTTTGGACAGACTCCTTTCTCTATTCTACAACTGAAAATTTAAAACATGACATGGTCCAGATTAGACTGTTGGACCATCCATCAAAATTTGAGTCCATACCAAGCTATAAACACAGATTGGATTCTCTTGGAAATATGTGATCTTTGAATCATCAAAGCAGAGCATATTTGGTCCTTTTCATAGCCAATCATGAAATATGAAACCTATTGGTATAGGTAGCTAACACATACCACTCACAACTATAAAGATGGAAGTGTTGTTGCCGCTAGTCTTCCACAACCTATAAGGTTGATACCACAACAATTGGAAGAAAAAAGAGCAAAAGGGCTTTGTTACAGTTGTGATAGCAAATACACTAAAGGTCATAAGTGTGCTGAGAAGAAATTATTCTACATAGATTGTGAAGAGGAAGAAGAAAAGGAGCAAGAAAGGTCAAAAGAAGAGGATATACTCCATGAACAAAGCCTAGATAAAGAAGAAATGAATCCGACCATATCTTGTAATGCATTGGCGGGAATTACCACTCCTCAAACCATCAAGATAGAATGACAAATCAAGAAGAAAAAGGTAATAGTGTTGATTGATTCAGGAAGTACCCACAATTTTATTCATTGTAAGGTAGCAAGAGAATTGAATTGCTTCTTATATCCAGCACCAGAGTGTCAAGTGATGGTTGCAAATGGAGGAAAAATAAATTGCTCGGGAAAGTGCCATAATATCAAGCTATCCATGGGAGAATATGTATTGACTAGCCCAATGCTTTCCATTCCAATGGGAGGTGCTGATGTTGTACTAGGAGTCCAATGGCTACAATCCTTGGGTACAATAGCTTTTAATTTTCAAGAACTTTTCATAAAATTTTCTGTGGAAGGAAAGGAAGTTGAATTAAGGGGTATTGCAGGGAAACCGGGAAAGATAATCAGCTCTAACGGTATGACAAAGCTTATAAAAAGGGAACAAAGAGGTGTAATTGCACAATTATGTTCGCTAGATGTTTCCACATTGGAATCATCTATTTCTCCAGATCTCCAAAAAGTCTTGGACAATCATTCCAAGGTATTTGAGACTCCCAAATGTCTCCCACCTATTCGTGATCATGATCATGCTATTCATCTGATTCCAGGAAGTGTTCCTCCAAACATCAGGCCGTACAGATATCTCTATGCCCAAAAGAGTGAAATTGAACGTATGTTTGCAGAAATGCTAGAGGCTGGTATAATTCAACCAAGTCAAAGTTCTTTCTCTACTCCAGTAGTATTGGTGCACAAGAAGGATGGATCATGGCGCATGTGTCCGGATTATAGGGAGCTCAACAAGCTCACTATTAAAGATAAGTTCCCCATTCCTGTCATTGATGAATTACTGGATGAATTGCATGGATCAATTTACTTCACCAAGTTGGATCTTCGTTCGGGATATCATCAAATCAGAATGAAGATTGAAGACATTCTGAAAACAACATTTAGAACTCATGAGGGTCATTATGAATTTTTGGTCATGCCTTTTGGCCTTACCAATGCACCTTCAACATTTCAAGGTTTGATGAATTCAATTTTCAAACCATTCCTTAGAAAATTTGTGTTAGTATTTTTTGATGATATACTAATCTACAGCAAGTCTTGGAAGGATCATGTTGAACATGTTGACAAGGTGTTACAACTATTGGAGGAGAAACAATTATATGCAAAAAGATCCAAATGTTTCTTTGGAGTACAAGAGGTGGAATATTTGGGTCATATTGTATCTCATGAAGGAGTTAAGGTAGACCCTAGCAAAATTAAAGCCATTCCCACATCCATAAAGCATCTGTGAGGATTTCTCGGGTTGACAGGGTATTATCGCAAGTTTGTTAAGAATTATGGGAGAATAGCAGCACCTCTAACAACATTATTGAAGAAAGATGCATTTTCATGGACTCCAGAAGCAACAAAGGCCTTTCGAACATCTTAAAGAGGCAATGTGCCAAGCACTGGTCTTAGCTACATCGGACTTCACAAAAACCTTTATTGTGGAATGTGATGCTTCAGAAATGGAATTGGTGTTGTTTTAATGCAAGATGAAAGACCCATTGCTTTTGAAAGTCGTCCAATCAAGGGAAAGTTTTTACACAAAGCTATTTATGAGAAGGAAATGTTGGCAATACTCCATGCACTTAAGAAATGGCGACCCTACCTAATGGGAAGACACTTCAAGGTAAAAACGGATCATGATAGCCTTAAATACTTTTTAGAACAAAGATTATCCTCTGAAGAGCAACAAAAGTGGGTCACAAAGATGTTGGGTTATGACTTTGAAATCATCTACAAAAAAGGGAAGCAAAATGTGGTGGCAGATGCACTCTCAAGAAAGGATGAGGATGTGGAATTATTGTTGTGTGCCATTTCTATTATCCAACCAAATTGGATAAACGAAGCAAGGGAGGAATGGAAGAATGACGAAGAAGTGTGGGCACTTATTCGAAAGTTACAACAAGATTCCAGTATGTCTGATACATTTAGCTGGCAAAATGATTCGTTATGGTACAAAGATCGCTTATACCTCTGTAAGAATTCCCAGCTAAAACAAAAGATTCTTATGGAATTGCACACTTCTCCCTTAGGAGGGCACTCAGGATTTTTAAAAACTTACCACAGGGTTAAGAAGGAATTTTTTTGGGATGGCCTTAAATCAGATATTCAAAAGTTTGTGGCAGAATGTTTGGTTTCCAACAAAATAAAGTTGAAACAATTAAGACACCAGGTCTATTACAACCTTTATCCATTCCAAGCCAACGTTGGGAGGAGGTTTCAATGGATTTTATCACAGGTTTACCCAAGTCTAAGGGAAAGAGTGTCATCATGGTGGTAGTTGACAGACTTACCAAGTATGCACACTTTTGTGCATTATCACATCCATTTAAAGCCAGTACAGTTTCTACTGCATTTATGGAAACAATTCAAAAGCTACATGGAAACCCAAAGATTATTGTAAGTGACAGAGATCCCATTTTCACTGGAAATTTTTGGACAGAATTATTTTCTTGTCTTGGTACTCAGTTAGCTCATAGCTCATCTTATCATCCTCAATCTGATGGGCAAACTGAGATAGTAAACAAATGTTTGGAAGGATATCTTCGTTGCTTTGTATCTGATAAACAAACACAATGGGTCAAATGGTTGCCTTGGCTGAATGGTGGTATAACACTTCCTTCCATACAACAACAAAAATGACCCCATTTATGGCACTTTATGGGTATCAACCACCATCCATCACATCATATTTAAGAGAAAATTCTAAGGTTCAGGCAGTGGAACATCACATCGAACATCAACAACAAGTCCTCCAACTCTTAAAGGATAACCTCGTGTTGGCACAGAATAGAATGAAACAACAGGCAGATCAACATCACAGTGAAAGAAGTTTTGATGTAGGTGATTGGGTATTCCTACGGCTACAACCATATAAGCAAATGTCCCTCAAGCAAGCTAAGAAGGATAATAAATTATCACCAAAGTATTATGGTCCGTACAAGGTGTTGCAAAAGATTGGTACTATGGCATACAAATTGGAGCTTCCTGCAGCTTCTCGATTGCACCCAGTTTTCCATGTTTCATGTTTAAAGAAGGTTATAGGCGACAAGCTCCCAGTTCAAACAATATTGTCAGAACTTGACGAGGAAGGAAAAATTATATTGGAACCGGAAGCAGTCACAGAAACAAGAACTCGACAGCTACGAAATCGATCAATTTCAGAGTATCTTATCAAGTGGAAGAACTTATCCGCTGAAGATTCCACATGGGAGGATGAGAATTTTATGCAGAAGTATCCAGAACTACTCAAGCATTGAGGACAACACTTTTTTGAAGGAGAGGGGCATGTTGGGTCCCTATAATACTAGTGATTACCCCATTACTATTGTAGTTATACCCCTTATTAATATTGTTGTGCCCCTATTGCCCCCATATTGTTATTACTGTGCCCCATAGAATCCCTCTATTGTTATTTTTGTGGCTTTATATTATTATTGTTAGGTCGGCTGGATTATATTGTGACTCCTTAGACTCCTATATATAGAAAGGAGGTTTTGTCATTTGTATCATCCAAGAATTGTTCATTTATGTAATGTAAAGGAGGTTGCCCCCTCGAAGAGGCTGAATTCTAAGGCGTTGATCTATCTTTTTTATCTTTTCTTGAGCTGATTTCTTAACAAAATCACACACACAAAAGTACATCCATCACTTAGCAGCGCAGTAGCTTGACATGGACACCACAACCAGCTAGTACATGTCAGCAGTGTCATGTCAAGTTGTGTCATGAGTTTTCAAGGCCACATCACTACTATGGGCCATATCTGTTGTAATTGAATGTAATGTAAAGTGGACGTCCAATGGACACACACATGAAGATGAAGAGTCATGTCAGTTGAAAAGTCATAGGAAGTTGAACAGTCATGAGGGTAGTCCAAGAGTCATAAGGGTCAAGCATCACCCTTGGCTATATATAAAGCTCCCATTATATGAGCAATGACTTTTCACATTGGCTCCTCCCACACAGCCTTTAGAGTAGACAATCAGTTCTTTGAGGAGCAAGGAGTGGCTCCAATGTCCCACTACTAGGACTAGTGATGTATGGTGTACAAATGTGTCTTGGGACTTTTTATTAATTCAGAAGCCTGTTAAGGTCAGCATGTTTTCATGCATGTTTTGTAGATGTTTGTAAGAATATTCTTTCAACATTTGTAATGCATGTTTGCTTCACTTGTACTAATATAGTTGAACTACTTCGGTTGTTTTAGTACTTACATTGTTGTGAATATGTTGTATTGGTTATCACCGTTGTCTCATCCATGTGGACTACTCAATGGAATTCTAAATAGACCATCCTTGTGTATTGGTTGCCACACTGTCACATCCTTGTGGACTACTCCTGCGGGATACTCGATATACCATCTTTGTTTTCTGGTTACAATGACTGTCACATCCGTGTGGACTACTCCGCTAGGTGGTGTACATTTTGTCCCCTTCACCTTAGTTTTAATGATTGTCACATCCATTGTGGATTATTCGGCTGGATTCCTGACAGACCTTTTTGGTTTTCATGTGTCTCTTCCTATGTGGTACTATTACCTCTCACTAAGAGGCTCAATTTACTCTCTGTTGTAGTAGCTACAACCACCCTCCAAAATTTTGGCCTGCACCGATTTCAGAGCCTCCCCTGAAGAGTTCGACTTGATGATTACACAAACTCGGGTTCACTACATGAGCTCATGTGAGTCTTTACATTCGCCTTGCTTGTTCATTGCATCCAAGTCTCTACATGCTGATGTCCAAGTAATTCTTGTGACCATGTTCTAGTTATGCTCAAAGTCTTTGCTTCGTATGTGTCTTTTATGTTCGCCATGAAAGCATCTGTTGCTCTCAGACATGGAGTCAAATTCACTGTCGTGCAAGCGTTGTCTCAATCATGAACGATCAATCATGAATGTCACGCTTGTTGCTTTCACCATTGACCAGTCATGTTGAACATGTGTATTTGGATGGTTTGGTCATTTCGTCGTCAAGTCATGCGAGTGTGTGTTCGTATGATCACCTATGCATATTTCGACTGTTCACACACTTAGCCATTTTTTCTTAAAGTTCTCACGACCAGAATCCTCACTGAAAATTAGATCATCACCCTGCTTTTGACTCGATCGATTGTCAACCAGAACAGAGAAGAAGCACCAAGTTAGTCCTTCCAAGCTATGCTGCCTGCAAGTAACTCAATCAACACTCATGCTGGCCACTTGGATAGTCAGACCCGGTAGTCACCCCAAGACTGACTCCCCTCAAAAATTTCATAGAGGCCATTAACCGTACCTACTCAACTAACTGATGATATTGCAAAGACAAGCCAAATAGACACTAAGTGCCCGTCCTTGTCTCCTTCAAAAAATTGCACAGTTTTCCTAGTCAGTCATCCAGACAGTCAATTAGCCACTCATCCAAGAAATTGTGCAAGTTTCATAAGAAGGCGTTCTGCTATCCAGCAATCCGCTCAGCTCAGAAATTATGCAGAGATGATCAGTAGGCTGGCTTCCTAGCTTCAGTGCATTTTCCTTACCAACAACTCCTAGTAGCAGACTGCTAGTTCCCTCCAGGAATCGTGCAGTTTCTACTGCCAATGACTGAGCAGCCAACTGCTAGTTCCCTTTGGGAATTGTGCAGTTTTGGCTGCCAATGACCCCAGTAGCCAACTGTAAATTCCCTCTGGGAATTTCTCATTTCTCTCTATCAGTCTCCCGGGAAGTTCCCCCAAATAACTGCGCAATCCCTGCCTACTGACCCATCATGCAGCCCGGCCCATTCCTCTGGAAAATTTGCCCAAATTTGGTTGTCCAGCCCCCGCTGATTGTTCATTCCAGAAAATGCGCAGACTGTCCCTCCCAAAATTTGCGTAATTTTTCCTCTCAGCTGAGCCAAACCTTGCAGGCAGTCACTGTCGACTCAGATTGTTTGTCTCCATCTCGCAATGCCTCTTGCACAGTTTTCGTCAGCAGCTTCCTGGAGCCATCATCTCACATCACAGCCTTGTTTCCTCTCCTGATCACCTGCATCTGAATGATCATGTGCCATGGTAGACTAGGAGGTTTTGGATTTGATGTCGTCTCGTTATGAGTGACTGAAAATACAGGTACACCAACCAACATTGCAAGATGACGAACGGGATAAATGAAGGGAGAACATGCAGAAGGATAGGTTCACTAACGGATGAAGGAATGAACCATGCGAAGTGGATGAACATGACAAACATGCACCTTCATGAACAGATGAACCTGTCAAGCCTCCAGCATGCAAGCAAGGAACAACATGCTAAAGCTTCATCAAGTGAACCAACCACCATCAAGGACTCCGCGCACTTCACCATGCGGAGGTGAAGCTATGATACACCATGAAGACATCCATCACCCAGCAGTACTATAGCTCAACATGCACCCTAGCAACAGGACGAATGTTCCAGCATTGTCATGTCAAGTCATGTCGAGTCAAGTCATGATTCATGTCACCCACATCTCCACTATGGGCTTGTTTTCAATCAATTTTATGTAACGTGGAAGTCCAAGAGACCCACTTGTTGAACATAGAGTCATGTAAGTCGGAAAATCATGGAAGTTGAACAGTCATGAGGGTAGTCGAACAGCCACAAGGGTTAGCTTCACCCTTGGCTATAAATACCCCCTCATTTGTACATGAAAGGACTTTTCACCTCAGCTCCTCCCACATAGCAAAGAGAGTCTATAATCTTTTCCTTGAGGAGTAAGTAGTGGCTCCAACGCCCCGCTGATGGGGTTAGT
Source organism: Pinus tabuliformis (assembly GCA_031772625.1). NCBI lineage: Eukaryota > Viridiplantae > Streptophyta > Pinopsida > Pinales > Pinaceae > Pinus > Pinus tabuliformis. The sequence continues at coordinate 1,869,820,759 of CM062817.1, forward strand.
GATGTATGGTGTAATGCTGTGTCTTGGGACTTTTGCTTAATTCAGAAGCCTGTCAACAAGCCGACGCATTTTCACACATGTATTGTATTTGTTGTAAGATTGATCTTTAACACTTGTAATGCATGTTGCTTTAACCTATGTTCTACATCTAAATTGATTCATTTTTTGTAACGAATAATCTATTAATGGAAATGTGTTGTATATGCTACTAATGTTGTCCCGTCCGTGTCGACTACTCTGTCAGACATCAGACAGACCTTTCACATGAACCTTGTTGTAACAACTGTTGCACTCGTTTGGACTGATCCGTGAGTGTTGTGCGTGTTATCTTACCTTGTATGTTGTGATTGCCGCATCCGAGTGGATTTCTCCACTGGAAGTTGTGCATTTCCTTTGTGTTGTGTGTTCCTAGCCGAGTTGGGACTGATCCCTTTCAACCTAGAACTCACCTTCACCTTCTTCACCTCACAGTGAAAGAACCATTGAAGCAAGTACAATTACACTCAACAGGCACGCGAACGTCACTTCTCAAAGACAAAGAGAACCACTCGCATGTACTAACAAGCAAGAATTGAGGAAAATCCTTAAGATAATGGCAACCGGGCCATCATATCAGATGGGACTCCCACACCAAACGGTGTGAGGTCTAGTTGGGACTTCATACCGAGGTGATCCCCTAAATTTTGGTGGGTCCAGCACCATCAATATTTCTGGCGCTAGAAGGAGGGAAGCCAGTTGTACATGGCTGAAATTCCCCTCACACTCACTCATCAACCATCTGGTCAAGGCAATAACTCGCACTCCCTCTCTCACGACTCAGTAGTTGGTTACTCCTCACCTCCCAGAATTGAACATGAGATTTCATATCAACACCTTCGCTCTGTCTATCCCATCACTCGCCAGTTCACGAAAGTAATCGGACTGATCCCAGGCATACAGTATCTTCCACACACATCTAAGAAGCCAAAATCCACTCCCACAGGGGTTGTTGTATCATCGGTGGAAGAAGAAGTCCTTGCTACTCTTGAAGGTTTGGAAGAAGCTATTGAAGATGGAGAGGAACCTCCAATCTTCTTTGAATATGAATAAGGCACTCTTGTGGTCTTGGGATCAAACTCTGGTATAAGAGGCAGAGGGGAAGGTAGCGAAGGAGGTGGAGGCGGAGACGAATCGACAGACTGGGATCTAGAACCATAAGATTTTAAAGGAGAGGAAGAAGATGAAGAGGATGAAGAGGATGAAGATATGGCTGACCCAAATCTTGAATGGATGACTCAGGTACCATTGGCTCTCCTAGCTGTTCTGTACAAGATGTCGAAGCAAGCAGAGAGAATGAACATCAAGTTCAACCCTGACAGCGCGGTGAAGGCAGAAGACCACTTAGACAATTTCTACCTACAGCTACAGACCCTTGAGGTACGTTATGACGACGTAGCATGTAGATTGTTTCCATGTACCTTGGACGGCTACGCAGCTACTTGGTATCACAGCCTTCCACCAAACTCCATACAGAACTGGGGTTCTTTCAAACATATGTTCCTTGAAAAATTTTCTAATGATAAGACCCCAGCCATGCTACTCAAAGAATTGGGAAGCCTCAATATGGAGGGAAAAGAGAAAGTGAAAGACTTCAATTAGAGGTTTATGCGTATTTTGAACAAGTTTGCAGCAGACACAAAACCTCATGACTCCATCACTATCGACTATTACACGTCTGCACTGCCAACCACCATTGTGTAGTTCATCAAGTGAGCTACGAAGCCAACACTTTTAGAAATTTGCGAAGAGGCTATTGCTGTTGAGAAAGACTTGCATGCCATTGGAGTCATCAAGGATGACGAATCAACGAAAGACTCCAAGGATACGAGCAGAAAGCCCCAAGAAATGGCGAGCAAGGGTAGAGACAAGGAAGTAACTGATATTGAGACCCTCACTCGTCTTGTTAAGAAATTGACCACCGAAGTGTCCAAACTCAAGCAATGGAAGACGGACACATTCGCGAGCAGTCATCCACCTAGACAGAGATAGGAAAGCAGTTCATCAACTGGCTCATCAAGAAACAACCAACTCGGTTCCAAATTTGCATAGAAGCCTATGTTCCAACTCGATCAATGCGTTGATCCTAAGTTTTGTTCCTTCCATGAAGAATTTCACCTCGAGAACTCTTGTTCAAATTGGAAGTGAGTTGTTACCTCTGTCTATACTCATACACTCGATGCGAATGGCAACATACAAGAGCAACCGGAAGACACTGATGATAATGAAGAGGTTGCACCTGATGAAGCACCAAGTTCTGGGCATGTGGTGAACGCATACCAGTGCTTGCAAGTAGTCTTGAATACGAACACTGAGAAGCAACCCCAAAACAAAAATGATCGTTACCATATTAGGAGTAAAGGGGCTCCCCCTACACTTGAGGAGATGCAAGAGAAGGTGAGGCAGCTAATAAAGAAGGCCGACCCACCAACTGCCTCAAAGCAACAAACACAAATCAGTTCCGGGAAGGCAACGACAGATAAGAGTACATCTACAGGCAGCAAGTTGCAGAACACTCTGTCGGACAGTACGAACATCTGTTCCACCCCAGGCACCTCAGTGAGTCTACCACCTATGGATTATAACATAGTCGATGACATGAAGAAAACTCAAGCGAACATCAGTTTGTTTGAGCTAGCTAAAGTCCAGAGTCAACGAGATAGCCTACTGCACACATTGGGACAAACAGCAACAAACAACACGACCTCCGCCAGTAAGGGAGCAAGCACACCTCCCAGATCATTATCCACTTTGATCAATACACTCTGGATGGAAGAAGAAAACTGAGGTTGCCCCCATTCCTGCTTTCATTCAAAGTTTTCAACTACAATGTCCACAATTGCTTGGTTGATTCTAGCGCGGTAGCCAATGTCATGCCGACCTCCATTGCTAAGAAGATCAATGCATAATGGAGCAAAACATCCGCCAGAATCATCCAAATCGATAGAACATTAGTGCCAGCTATTGGTGAACTATGAGACGTGATCATCCGACTATCCCATGACAGTCGAGTCCACCAATGCATCAACATAGTTTTTGTGGACATACCAGAAACATATGGCCTTCTACTCATCAGAGACTAGTCCAGCAAGCTAGATGGATATTTTTCTACAGACTAGTCTCACATGTGGCTTCAATACAAGGGAAGATGCAATCAAATCTAGGTGTTATCGGAGAGTTATATGAAACACAATGTCACTCCCCTTAACGGTGATAACGAACCATTGGCCTTCACAGAACTCATGTTTGGAAAATACCTCCTCGAAAAGACATTGGAGTGTTATCCTACATGGCCAGCTCCAACCTCATCAGACAAGCAGTTGGGTCTCCTTCCTCGCCCAACTGATGATAATGAAACTTGTACAGTTTGTTTTTTCGATAGTAGCAATAGTAGCAACAATGACAATAGCAGCAGTACCAGCATGCCAAACGGTCCATGTACAGACAAGTTGTGGGCCATGAGCCTTGATAACTCAGGAACACATGATGTCTCAAGGACCGAGTGTATCTTAGTCATCCAAAACAATGAACCATGCGTGATTTCAATTTTTTTGAAGTTCAAAGTCACAAACAATGATGTTGAAGCACTCGTGATGAACACACGAAGGACCAACACTATGAACGAACAGAGAAACCTGGGAATCCACCATGATCCGAAGATAGCCAATCTCAGTACAAGTTACACATTGTAGCAGTGATCAGTCGTTGACCGCTTGATCAAACAATACCAGGATGGGTCTGCATGAGTAGATGATGACCTGAGTACCCACTACACGCGAACAATCCAACATGAGATTCCAAGTAAAGGAGAAGACAAGCCATTACAGCAAAGAATAGGTAACACATACATGTTGTTTTTACTCCTTTCACCGAAAATATTGACTAACATTTTAAGTGTTTGGATTACTTGCAAAGTTCGTCATCATACTTGGTTTTCTAATTTAAATCTTGCACATAAGAAATCTGGGAAGATCCGCTTACACATTGACTTCAGAAACTTGAACCCTTCCCGAAATAAAAACAACTACCCCATGCCATCATCCGAGCCCATGTTGCACACAATACCTGAAACAGTGGTGTTGTCTTCACTTGAAGGTCTTCTGGAATGCCACCAAGTTCCGGTAGCAGAGCCCGATGGACTGGAACTGGTCCACGAGAAACTTGGCTCACACACATATCATTTACAATCACTTGACGGGAGGATTGATAATCTTCCTGTCAACAGCCAACTCCTCAAACACTAATTTTAGTAGGTTGGGTCGCGCCCGTGCCATGTACATAGTCTGCTTGTTGCTTTTTATTTCATTTGGTTTGTTTTTCTTATTATATTTTCTTTCGCTTTGTTTGATTCTGCTTACTATTTTTGTTCACGTTTATTCTGTTTTTTTCATATATTACTATTTTTGTTTCTATAAATAAGGGCTGCCAACTACTACGTTCTGGCTTTTGAATAGAGTATGTGGCTAAAATTTGAAGAGACTTGTGACACTGCAGCACTTGGCCCGTCTTGTGTGCTTGGTTACAAACTTCGGCCGATGAACTCCTAACAGAAAATACGAACTGTCTATAAGGGAAGCTTTGGTCCAACCGTGAACCTGTGTCCACACTAGGAAACCCCATGCCTGTACTCAGCTTTCTGCTCTTTGTGTTTAAGCTAATCCAACTAGTAGAAACGGAGAAGGCGAAAAATCTAAATGAGCAAACCTATGTCAGAGGTATTACATGCTTCTCTGAAGGAACAACCTCTTCTGCTATTAATAATTCGGGATCCCTCTTCCGCCCCAAAAATAAATAAGTGCCTATGCACAATTCTCTTAAAAAATACAAAGGCAAAATAAGAGAAAGGATTCCTGCGTAGAGAGGTAAAGCATACAACTCCACCAAGGTACTGACCAGGCTTGTTGGCAGTGGAACAATGTGTGTGTTCCTGCGTGAATCCACCAAGGTACTTTCCAGGCCTGCAGGCAACGGAGTAACACTAGAGATAAAAACTTATACTTTGAAAATCTTCAACTCACGAACTAAACTACCCTTCCGAGATTCGAAACACTAAGATCTAGGCTAAACTTTTGATTGTGTTTGACTGAGTTGGTGAAGGATGAACCATGTATGTCCATGGGGTAAGTGGGGAAACTAAAGTAAACTGCACAGTGATTCAATACTCCTAGAAAGACCAAGGCCCTGTGCTATAAATGAACCAAAACAGATAAGCTAGAGTTCTACCAATGTGTCGCCAAGTGTGGTAGCGGCTACAACCACCCTCCAAAATTTTGGCCTGCACCAATTTCAGAGCCTCCCCTGAAGAGTTTCACTTGATTATTGCACACACCCAGGTTCACTCCGTGAGCTCATGTGATTCTTTACATTTGCCTTGCTTGTTCATTACATCGAAGTATTTGCATGTTGATGTCCAATTCATGCTTGCACCATGTTCTAGTTATGCTCAAAGTCTTTGCTTCATATGTGTTTGTTGTGTTTTCCATGAAAGCATCTGTCGCACTCACACACGAAGTCAAATTCACTATCATGCAAGCGTCATCTCGATCGTGAATGATCAATCACGAGTGTCGTGCTTGTTGCTTTCACCTTCATTCAGTGATGTTGAACATGTGTATCTGTATGGTTTGGTCATTTCGCGTCAAGTCATGCGAGTGTGTGTTCGTATGATTACCTATGCATCTTTCGACTGTTCACACACTTAACCATTTTTGCTGAAAGTTCTGACGACTAGACTCCTCACTGAAAACCAGACCATCACCCTACTTTTGACTTGATTGACTGTCAACCAGAACAGCGCAGAAGCACCAAGCTAATCCTTCCAAGCTATGATGCCCGCAAGCAACTCAATCAACAATCGTGCTGGCCAATCAGACAGTCGGACCCGATAGTCACCCCAGGACTAACTCCCCTCAAAAATTTCACAGAGGCCATTAACCTTACCTGCTCAACTGACTGAGGATATTGCGTAGACAGGCCGAACAAACACCAAGTGCCCGTCCCTATCTCCTTCTTAAAATTGTGTAGTTTTCCTAGTTAGTCATCCGGACAGTCGACTAGCCACTCATGCAATAAATTTCACAATTTCCATGAGCAGGCCTTCTATTTTCCAATTGTACGCTCAACTCAGAAATTGCACAGAGATGATCAGTAGGCTGACTTCCTAGCTTCAGTGAGATTTGTCGCCAACAGCCCCTAACAATAGACTGCCAATTCCCTCCAGGAATTGCGTAGTTTCTACTACCAGTGACTGAGCAGCCAACTACCAGTTCCCTCTGGGAATTGTGCATTTTTGGCTTCCAGTGACCCCAGCAGCCAACTGGAAGTTCCCTCTAAGAATTACACAGTTCTGGCTACCAGTCTCCCGGGAAGTTCCCCCAGAAAACTGCACAATCCCTACCTGTTGATCCATCATTAAGCCTTGCCCGTTCCTCTGGAAAATTGCGCAAATCTAGTTGTCTAGCCCCCACTAAATGTTCATTTGGGCAAATGTACAGTGCATGCCTGCCTTGCCCTCCTGCAGCCCAGACTGTCCCTCCCAAAATTTGTGAAATTTTTCCTCTCAGCTGAGCTAGACCTTGCAGGAAGTCACTGTTGACTTAGATTGTCTGTCTCCATCTCTCAGTGACTCTTGTGCAGTTTTCATGAGCAGCTGCTTGGAGCCGTCATCCCGCATCATAGCCTTGCTGCCTCTCTCGATCACCTGCATCCGAATGATCATGTGCCATGTTAGACTATGAGGTTTTGGATTTGATGTCATCTCGTCATGAGCATGGAAATTTTAAGAACCACCCTAAATTTATATGTATAATAAATGGGCGAATCTCTCAACATATTATATTATCTTGTAAAGTCATGGCGAATCTTTCACTGAACTATAAAATCTTGTAAGATCTTGGCAAATCTTTCACTGAATAATAAAACATTGTGAAGTCTTGGCGAATGTTTTGTTAAAGTATGAAACCATATATGATAATAGGAAAACATATTCATTAAACTGTAATATACTAACATACATATTTGGAAAAAAGAAACATAATTTTCTCATCCTACAAACAATGTTGCAAGTTTCAATGGTTGTGTTTGTCAAGGTTCTTACTATACACTCTTTCATATCCTTCTATTAGTTTTGATAATATTCCACAACAAAGTTCTTGTAGGTGTTGATCTTGACCACCAGTTTTGTCAAGGTAGGAGAGATTAATCTTTTCTCTACCACTTTTGTCAAGCTATCAAATTTCTTTCTTATTCCATAGACTCCAACTGCAAGATAAAGAAAAAAACACATCAACAAGTAGCAAGCCCCAACTATATAATATAAGAAAGTAGTAGGTATCCCAAAGGCCTAAAGGGGATCTAATGGAAAGAAGTGACCATTGTCAGAAGCCTTCCAATCAATATATAAATAAATAAATGTAGATTTATTATTATTTTAATTGGAAATATTCAATTAAATAATAAAATTTAATTACGCCTCTCCCAATCTAAATTGCTTATTATCATAATTCACTACCTTCATACCTCGAGCATTTTTTAACAGTGTTATAAGATGTGGATTAATTTCCTTTTTGGTGCACAATCTTCGCCTTTTAGGAAAATATTATGCAGTGACCCAACCCCTACAGATCATTACGACAAACTAAGAATAACAGAGAATATGAAAGGTTGTACAAACCAGCATATTTTTCAAACAACTAATCCAACATCAATACCTTAACTTTTTCATGAAGATATCATATTAAGAATGTTTGAAAAATGGTGCGAAATCTGGGTAGCTTCTATCTCTCTTTTGCGAGGGTGATGCGGAAAGAGTGATAAGATTTCACTCTTTTGAATTTTTTTTTGTTAAATCAGAAAAACCAATAGTAATGGAGATATTGGTATTTTTTATTAAATTTTGTGAAGTGACTAAATGTAGCTTTAACCATTCACCTTAAGATGTTTTTTACAATATAATTTCCTAAGTCTATTTAATATCTTCATTATCATGAAAACCAACCTATATCCATCTTAACTCCACATCTACCACTCTTAGTGGGATGAAATCTATTTATCCCTCTCAGCACTTGGTAGACCCGAAATTAAGATGGATATAAGCAGATAGAATTTCCCTTTTAAATAGTCTATGCTCACATGAATACCATGGTATTACCATTGGTCAATACCATGGGTTATCATAAACCTGGAGCTTAAAAACTACTATTAGTAATTTATAAAAAATAATAAAATTAATAATTGATTTTTATTTTATTTTTTATTTTAACCAAGTTAAAATGTTTAAGTGACATTAAATTACAAGATCCATTTTTACTCTTGATCTACCAAGCCCCGAGAGGGATCAAATATTTTTTCACTCTATGCTAGTTTGCATATCACGATATTTGATCCCTCTCGACACTTAGTAGATCCAAAGTAAAGATGGATCTATGTTGGTTTAATTCCCCCCTTTAAATAGGCTACATTCCACGTGAATACCATGGGTCAATACCATGTGCCATCTTTATTTTTATTAATACTAATATTAGGGTTAATAATATTTTTTTTTCATGGTATTAATAATAATTTGGCCCATGGTATTTGGCCCATAGTATTTGGCCCATAGGATTCACCTAAATATAACACATTTTTTTAGTGTTCGTAAATATAAGGTGACTTATGGAGTAAATATAAAAAAATATTTTATTTATTTACCATACCTCTCATTTATTTATAATTTTATTAATTTACCGTACCTATTTTATAAATATGGTATTTGGCCCATAGGATTCACTTAAATAAAACCCCTTTTTTGAGTCTTCTTAAATACAAAGAGGGTTATGGACTAAATATAAAAAGAGGTTTTATTTATTTACCATACCTCTAGCTTATTTATATTCTTATTTATTTACCATACCTCCACTTTATTTTTATTTTTATTTATTGTGACCAAATAAAACCTCCCAAACCAGAAAATGGGTGATTGCAAATGAATTTAACATTGCAAAGCAGAAAATCGGGCGATTGTAATGGAATATAACCTCCCAAAGCAGGCGAATCGGGTCAAATGAGTATTTTCATACTTTGTCTACCCCTTTTTTTGGGGGGGTTAAAATGAAAAAAATAATTATTTTTTAAATAAAAGTTGGGCTAAATATATGAAATGGGTGTTTTATAAAAATTTCGCCCCTCTAAAATGAAAATCCCCTTAAATTTCTCCCTTGGGCTAAAATTCGCCCCTAAAATTTACCATGGTCATGAGTGACTGCATATATAGGTACACCAACCAACATGGCAAGACGACGAACAAGATGAATGAAGGGAGCACATGCAAAAGGACAGCTTCACTAACGGATGAACGAATGAAGCATGCGAAGTGGAAAAGCGTGATGAACATGCACCTTCGCGAACAGATGAACCTGTCAAGCCTCCAGCATGCAAGCAAGGAACAACATAATGGAAATCTCTTGTTCTAACAAGCAAGAGTTGAGGCAAATCCTCAAGATAATGGAAACCATGCCATCATACCGGATAGGACTCCCACACCAAACGGTGTGAGGTCTAGTTGGGACTTCATACCAGGGTGATCCCCTGAATGTCGACAGGTATAGCACCATCAACACTCTCCCCCTTTACAGTAAGAGAACAAAGATACAAGTTACATTGTGCACTCACCAAGCACACGTACCTTGCTATTTGAAGATACCATGATATCACTCTTATGTGTTGACAGCTAGAGCCAAGGCATATCTCTGAGTATATGGCAACCGAGCCTTTATACCAGATGGGACTCCTACACCAAACGGTGTGAGGTCTATTTGGGACTTCATACCAGGGAGATCCCATGAATTTTGGCGGGTCTAGAATCATCAACACCACTCCTTTCGAATTTGAGCCCTCCAATTTTGATCCTTGAATTCTTCTTTGAAAAAGAAAGGGACATTGATCCTACCAACACATGACTATGAAAAATATTGTCTCCATCTACTGGTAAGGCACTGGCCTCAAGAATTGACTACTCTGTAACTGAAAAGGACAAAACTTCAATCTCCACGCAGTTTCCATCAAACCCTTGAGAAAAATACCGAGCCACTGCATCGTGGTAGTCTATACAATGGTGGAAAAACTATCTCCAACTGGCTTACTAAAACAGTTGTTAGATTTCGGGGTATATGTCTAGAAAATCCTGTGCTTTAGGCTCAAAACGATTCGTTTTTCCTCCTTTCCCCATCTCATTGTGTGGTCTTCTCAGGATTTGATCTTGAATCCCTATGAGTAAAACAGTTCCAATGCCAATTGTGACTAACTCTAAACTAACAACACAAATTTACTTATAGGACATGGTAAAACAACTTGACATGCAGACAAAATATTACAGTTGGTGAGTGAATGATTACGGAGCTTTAGGTGATGATTACGAATGGAATTCATATCATATGGTAAAATCAGTTTAATTACATTCACTCATAGCAGTGGATAAAAATTATTAACCAGTACTTTTTTACCCCTTCAAAACAGATAAAGACACGTTTGAATGATATCTCTAACGCTGACGTGGTCAATATAGTCATCGTTTTTTAAATTTAAAATCTGGTTTTCACATTGATAGTTAGCCTGACAGTCAAAATCAAATTGTTGATAAGCCTATTGTCAGTGAATTTATTTGGCATGCCATATTAGATCACTAAAACGCTAATAGCCCTACTATCACTGATTTCCATGTTTATTACAACTAAAATGTTGACACTGAAACTGTCAGCATTTTCTCAAAAATTTTAAAATATGAGGTTTATTGTGATAAAAACTAGCTCCATGGGGATGGTATCAATCAATGATGGTAGCAAGAACCCCATAGACCAGTTTCCTCATCCATTACAAATACTAGCTCAAAACAAAACTTTTACTGACTCAGAAATAAGAACTTCATCTTTTAAGAGATGATCTTTTATAGACTCTAAACTTGAAAAAATATAATTGTCTCTAAAAATCTTTTATTTTTCGATGAATATCAGTAGAACCTCAGGGCCTTCGCTTCGGGCTTCAAGTCCTTAGAATATTCATCCACACCTGCAATGTATTTTTTAAAATATATGGATATGTACAATGAAACTTGAAAAGCATTCTTTCTTTACAAGATATAATGCTTCAGGAAATGTCCATTGACTAGATCTCTAGGCAGTAATTCTCCTTGCAGACCTTCTAATATGAAATTGTTCTTACCATGGAAAGCTGCAATTTTGTATGGCCCTTTCCAAATGTTCTCAATCATCCTGTGCTTACCCTTATCCTCAATGAAGGCATCCCATTTTAAAATCAAGTCTTCGCATTTAAAGTCATCCTCTTTAGTTTTTGTGTCAAAAACTTTCTTATTCTGATCTTGTACTTCCTAATATTTTTCATACACTCTCTCTCTAGTTTCTTACACTTCAATTAGTTGATTTATCCTTCTCTGCAGTTGATTTGGTTCCTCTCCCAATTCTTGCAAATATTTCATAACGGACATTACAATTGAAACAGGAAACATTGCATCAACAACATATATTAACTGGAAAGGAGAAGTTTTGATTAACCTCTTAGTACTAACTCTATTTGCCCATAAGGAAAACTTGAGTTTTGCATGCGAGGCCTTTTTGTTGTCTTCTAACATATTTTTAATAATTCTAACCAAACCCTTATTGAAGGATTCTGCCAATCCATTACCCTGAGGGTAATAGGCTATGGAATGGCTAAGCTTGATATGGTAGTCTTCGCAGAATTTTACTAATCTCTTAGACTTAAAACACTGTGCATTATCAGTAATAATCCTCTATGAGAAACCGAACCTAGAAGCAATATTTTCTAAGAATTTAATAACCACAAGATCGGTAGCTTGCCTGCTTGGAAGTGCCTCAATCCATTTTTTGAAGTAATTTGTCCCTGTTAAGATCCATCTATGATGTGCTGACAATGTCGGATGAATTTCACCTATAAAATCAAGGCCCCATTGTTGGAAAGGTGCCTCCACGGAGATAGGTTTCAAAGGCAGAGACATTAGTTTTGACTCACCCTCAAACAACTGATATTTATAATAGGCTGATACTTATTTTCTGACATCGGAAAATAAAGTAGGTCAGTAAAATCCATCTCTCAAGATTTTATCTGTTATGGCCTTCTAGTAATGATGTCCCCTACAAACTCCTTCATGAAAGTCTTTACTCATTTTCTTGTCTTCATCTTCTAATAGGAAATTCAATAAAATTCCATGAGGGTCCTTCCAATACAAATACCCATTTAAGAGACAATACTTAACATATTTTAATCTCAAAAATCTAGCCCATGTATTTTCTATTCATGGTGGTACTTGTAAATTCTGTAGAATGTAAACAACATTAGCATACCATGGACATTGTTTGAAACAATCTTCAACTTTAACGACTAATTCTTCACTTGAAAGATATGATAATTCAAAAATAGAATTTATACCAAAAGCATCAATATGTGTTTCAGTCATTAGTCTAGCCAGACCCTATCCTTTAATTAACTTTGTAGGCTTGATTTCCAAGTCAAAATCCAACATTTTAGCAATCCACATCCCTCTTCTACCATCACTATCTAGTTGTACTAAAATACTCTTTATTACAACATCTGGCACATACACAATCACATGAGAATGCAGAATAAAAACTCTAAAATATTTTAGTGCTTTGATTAACGCATATGCATGTTTGTCTAGAATGTTGTACTTCAGTTCAACATCCCTCAATTCCCTACTGAAAAAGGAGATGGGTTGTTCTTGACCTGCCTCATTCTTCTGAAGCAACACACCAAAGATGGTGTGCTCAGAGGCGAAAGAGAAAATCATGAAATCCTTTGAAAAATATGGACTAATGAGTAAAGGTGCTTGGCCTAAAGCTCTCTTGATATCATTAAAAGAATTATTTTCTTGCTCAATCCACTTAATCTCACTCCCTTTCTTAAGCATACATGTTATTACTTTTAAAATTTCTACAAAATTTGGAATAAAATGCCACAGAAAATTTACTTTACCTAAGAAAGATTGCACTTCCTTCTTATTTCTTGGTTGCTCAATCTTTTGGATTGTTGTCACTCTGTTGGGGTCTATCTTGATGTCATCCTTTGATACTATGTGTCCCAACAACTTTCCTTCCTTCATGGCGAAATGGGACTTTTTTGGATTTAGAGAAACTCCAAATTTCCTGCACTTGCTAAAAACTGTCCTCAGATGTTTCAAGTGGGAAGATTCAGATTTTGAGAAAATAGTAATGTCATCTAGATAAATTACCATGAACTTATCTCTTTCGTCAGCAAAATTTATATCCATTGTGCATTGGAAAGTAGCTTTGGCATTCATGAGTTTTAATGACATCTTAGAATACATAAACGTACCCCATGGCATGGTGAATGCAACCGTCTCCTGATCTTTTAGGTCAACCAGAATCTGATTGTATCATGAGAACCCATCCAGCATAGAAATCTTTTCTACAGCAACCACCTTCTGTAGAATGTGATCCATTTTCTACAAAGGATAATTATCCTTCAGTGATACTTTATTTAAATTTCTGAAATCCACACACATGCGAATTTCCCCACTTTTCTTCCTCACTAGCACCAAGTTTTCTACCCAATTGGAAAATCTAAGTGGAATGATGATTTTTGCAGCAAAAATATGTTTTACTTCTTTCTCAACCAGTGGTAGTAGCTTTAGATTGATCCTTCTTAACATTTGTTTGAATGACTTCTCATCTTCCTTAAGTTGTATAGTATGTTAGATAATGTTCTGATCATAAATATTCAAACTTGCGTACGTCCAAGAAAATATATAAGCAAACTCTTTCAATAATTCTGCATATTTTGGTTTCTTCTCCTTCTTCAAAGTGTTAGAATCTTTGACTATCTTTGGGTCTTTTTTAGTCCCAAATTGTAATCTTCCATCTCACCATCACTTGGTAGAACTCTTGGCTTAACTGCCACATCATTAGAATTGAACAATATTTCTAAAGAAACTAAGCCTCTAGGAAGTACAATTGTTACTTAATTGAATCATGTCATGTCCAACCACAGCATTCAAAAAGACTGCTATCTCAGAATTCTTATCTGTAGTTTCATCTTCATGCTTTTTTATTGGAGTGCTGAGAAATTCATCTGTTCTTTCAAGAAATATTTTTATTTTTTGATCATCTTCAAACACTTGCCAATGCTTTGTATTATCTGGAATTGAAGGCCTATGTCTAACATTTATCTCATACTTTTCATTTGGATAAATCGAAATTCTGAATGCACTAGAAGTTGTTGCTAAAGAGTCTGCAATTCCATTCTCCTCTCTTGATACTAATGAGATCTCATGTTCAGAAAATAAGTTAGAAAATAAATCCCAAACCTCATTCCTGTAGGCTCTCATTCTCAGATGCTTAGTTTGATAGGTACCTTTGACTTGGTTCACAATCAGCTCTGAGTCCCCAAAAATGTGAATTTTCTTCACCTTTTTCTCTCTTAACAGATTTAACCCAATAATGAGAGCTTCATATTCTGCCACGTTATTTTTACAGCCAAATTGCAATTTAAATGAATGTAATTGGATTGTACAATCTAGTGGAACAATCCATACTCTTGCTCTAGAACCCTTCTCACAAGTGGATCCATCAAAATGTAATTTCCAGACTTCATCTGAAAATTTCTGAACCTGTTCTTGTTGAATATTAGTTTCATTTTTTGTTGATGTTTCTCCCTCAAAACAACAATCATTGAATAAAAATATGTGATCCTAGTTCTGTGTCTACTACATAGATAGGATGATTATCCAGTTGGGTTCTATTGCTCACCATATAGGCCATTTGGACCTCCCGTTACAATCTTTTCATTTCACCAAACAATGGGATAGAAGCATAGGACATGTCCATATGTAAAGTTCCTCACAATCTTGTTTCCCCATATCGGGATAACAACATGCTAAATATGGCTAGATTGTCTGCTACTACTATATCCATTAATGCACTCTTAGCAGGAAGCTGAGCTAAGGCGAAAACTAAATCCTTTATCAACCCTAGGCATTTTATCTTTCTTGAATCAAAAGAAAAAAAAATTAATTGTAGGGTCTGGTAATTTGATGTCCTAGATGGTCCATGACTGACTTAGGCATGAGGTTATGTGAAGCTCTGGAGTCTAACATGGCGTTGTGAAGGATCATATCATGTATCTTCAGACTTACTTAAAATGGGGGTACATCATCGTTTGAACTAGTGACATGTGGACAGAAAACAAATTTAGGAGCATCATCATCTAGGTTTAAAGAATATTTTGAATTTATGTTGACTTGATCAATTGTTGAATTTTTAATCATAGTAGAAATTATTTTCCTATATTGCTCATTTCTCAAAAGTTCAGCAAAAGGAATGGATACTTTCAACTTACCAATTTCAAACTCCAGATTAAAGGTTGACTGTGATTTTTCTACATTGTTGGTCTCCTTTCTTGCTTCTTCTGCTTTTTTTGGATTTTCCTTATTCGGTTCCTCTTGTTTCTTCAATATCTCTTTTCTAGTTTCATCCTCTTGTTTAATTGTTGTCTTTTATGGCAAATATTTAATGGGGAAATTCTGGTTTCTAAGGTTGTATTTCCTTTGAAAATATTCCACCACATTATTATACCCCTGTTGATAAACAATTGAATCACAAAGATGAACAATGTCTTTTTCTCCTGAGCATCCAGCAGAAATGTCATGTTCTTCTTTGGTGGAAAATACTTGGGTTTCTTTATCATCGAAACAACCAATCTGACGATCTTCTTCATCAATAGTATCCTCATCAACAAAATATTCTGGAAAATGAGGTTGAACAATAGGTTGATTTCTTCAGGACCTTTCTGCTCTCTATGACGATTTTGAGCAGCCTGGGGTCTCCTAAAATTCAGATTTCTAACTTGAGGTTGATTTTCATTTCAGGGAGGAGTTAATTTATCCACCAACTTCTCCATATTTTTCAACATCACATCGAATTTTAAGTCAGGAGATGAAGATGAATCTTCTTTGAAACCTACTCTCCTTTCAGCCTTCATTTTTTCCTTCTTTGCCAATAAATTGGCCTCCACTCCAATCGCATTACTCTACATTTGCTCTAAAGTAGCAGGATTCCTTTCACAAAGCTAATAAGACAATTCAGCATCAAAAAATTCAGGATAGTGTAATAAAGCTAAACCAAGAGGAGGATTGATCTCAGCTGGAATAGAATTATAAATCTTGTTAAACCTAACCATGAATTCTTGAACAAATTCCCCTGGGTTCCTTTTAAGGGCATCATACTCGGCTAAAATTTGCAAGGGGTTTTTCTTCACTTCCCATATGGTGAGAAACAACTGTTCAAATTGTTGGAAGGTGTTGATATTGGCTGCAGGTAAAGATCTGAACCATTTCTTTACCTCACCTAATAGACTTTGTGCAAAAAGTCTCAATTTGACGTCCTCGTGATCAACTTCTTCTAGATCTCTAAAATCATTAAGCTTTTTTAGATGTTGTTGAGCTATATAATATCTAGTACCATCAAACTAAATTAGACACTTTCCATAATTCTGTGGGAGGTCATGGATCGTCCCTCCAAGATTTAAAGGTGCATATGGGTAGTCGTAGGTCTGAGATGTGAAATTACACTAACATTAGGAGTTAGGACAATTTATGTCATAGGTACTGATATTGTTGGAATAACAGTTGATGGAATAGGCTTTTGAAAACCCCCAGAGGGAAGCCAAGTAGTTGGGTATACAAATTTGGGATGAAATAAGGAAAATTTGGAGATTTAGTAGTGACTTCTTGAAGTTCCTGGACTTTTTGTTCTAGTTTCTGAAAATGAGACCAAATCTAAAAATATTGGGGTAATAGCTCTAATTCTGGGATAGAGGGCCCAAGAGTGAAAGTATTAAGATCTATTGGATCAAGAACAGTATCTAATAGACTACTTTCGGACTTAGATCTGAGTAAATTACTTTCAAATTTAATATCTAACACCAAGTATTCAAAGGTTTCAATCTTTGTAGGTAGAGAAAAAGACCTTTCTAAATTGATCGTATGTGTTTCCTTATCAGCTTTTTTCCTGAACAACTTTTCTGGGCTTGACAAAATCTGAGGTGGATTTGGGTAAGGGTTCCTCCAAGTATAAATGCTTGTATGAGAGAGAACTCCGTCAATAATAACCCTTCAAATTATAATGTGGAGTCGCCAGATCAAAAATGTTGTAGCCAAAATAATATACAAATCTTTGTTTGCCATCAGAGGTCTGATCTTCAACAATCAAATCGTTTGGGGAAAAAATATGCTTTTCATTCCCTAGCAACAGTGCCAAAATGTTATCACTTAAGGAAAACCCTGGCTGAAAGAAAAACCCTAACGTAACTTCCAACCTATTTTAGGTTGAAAGCTATCCCTTCAACCCGAAGAGGGATCTCTCCATAAAAATCAACTACACTATGGTCACTGTAGTAGTAGGTTTCACAATTGAGGTTGGTGGCTAGATTTAGTTCATAGGATAAAATTGGTTGGGCTATT
Source organism: Pinus tabuliformis (assembly GCA_031772625.1). NCBI lineage: Eukaryota > Viridiplantae > Streptophyta > Pinopsida > Pinales > Pinaceae > Pinus > Pinus tabuliformis. Next base: position 1,869,838,298 of record CM062817.1, read on the forward strand.
TACAAAACACACCATTGGGCATGGAGTCCAATTCTAAACAAGTAAAGCTACAGATCCAATGATGAAGCTATAAAAAGCATGATAACAGCAAATCCTTTGACTATTTGAGAAATTGGAAGAAAAGAATTGAAATGAGATAGAGTGTATAGTTGATTGTGGTAACAAATATTAATGGTTGATAAATACAAGAAAGGAGAATAAATGAATCTCAAGCTTAGATACTAAAATTTTCATACATGAAATAAAGGTTTTATAACATAAAGGAAACTGACAAGGAACTACAACACGAGTTTCCTATAAAATGCTCATTAAAAATTGTAATATATTCAAGACCGCTGAAATATACCAGAATGCAAATTTTTTTCAATCAATTTCAGCCCTTCTTCATTCTTTATAAATTTTCTTATAGAACTTACATCAATTAATTTCAAAATAAAAGTCTCTAGATTAATTACAATAATCTAAGATATCTAAATATCTTCAAGTTCATGCATGTAAATAAAAACTTAAATACATTCACTTTTTCCTAAAAATAACTACAAGAAAATATGTTGATATATAGGTCGAGTGAAAAGTCTCTCGAACTCTCTTCCATGTAAATAGAAACGGGGTCCCTAACTTATAGCGCAACATCCTAGCTGGAAAAATAGGCCCCTCTGCAAAACAGGATCAAGTTTCCACCGGAACTTCCTTTTCTGTTCATCCTTTCTTTCATTCGAACCTCCTGGTAAAAAAGTGTTGATACTGTTGTTGTCAGCTTGACTAGTTTTCTGATTTGTAGCTTTCATTGAGAGACTAGCTATCAGCAGTTATTTTATGCCTGTTTCAAAATCGGTGGCAGTGGGAAGGTTAACATTTTCGCCTATCTAAATTTCGCTAACAATGGAGATGTCAGCGCTCCCTGTTTGCTCCAAAATCTTTGATAGACTGACTATCATCTTTCATCCCTGTATCATTTTCTATCAGTAGACACACAGTTTCATCCCAAAATATTTGACAGTGGATCCGTCAGTTTCACCAAAAATGTTGACGATGGGAATGTCAGCTTCCCGATTATTTCGTTGTATGCAAAAACTATTAGGCCAACTGTCAGTGATAAAATCAAAACCCCTATTTCGTGAAATAGATAGACAAAATTTCAAGTTTAATCCCCCAAGCCTCTTAGCTAAGGGTACTAGTTGCCCTAAGAAGTACATCCACCTTCTCTAGTCTTTGTTTTTTGCTCTGCCTTGTCTCCATAGGACCCCTCTTCATAGTTTCTTTGTCTCTGCTCTTCTTAGAGCCTGTAGCCTTCTTCCTATTGATGATGAGGTCCTTCAGTGGCATATTGTCAACATCAATCACTTCTTTGGCCAACTCTGGGTTATTTCTGAGTTTGATTTTGTATCTTAATTTGTTTGTTGGCCTTGTATGGGGTCTCTTGCCACCCTTAAAAACTTCAAATAATGTTTCCTCCTCTTGGGAACATGAACTTTATATATATATATATATATATATATATATATATATATATATATATATATATATATATATATATATATATATATATATATATATATATATATATATATCTAATGTTATGTTAAATAATTATGCTATATTAAATGTCATAGTTATGCACAATGCATATGTTACACTATGTTATGTTAATTAATTTTATGTTATGTTTTAAATGTTAAATTTAACAAGTTATGTTGTGTTAAACAGTTATAATTTTTTTCATGTTATGTTATAAACAATATATATAGAACTATAATATATCTAGGTATGTGATATGTTATAACTTTATAATCTAGTTAAATATATATAGTTATATTTAAATAATTATATAGTTACATAGTTATGAAATAGTTATAGTTATGTTACATGTTATGTTATATGTGTGTTATGTTAAATTTGACTTTATGTTATAGATGTTAAATAATTATAGAGCTATATGATAGAACTTTATGTTATGAACTAAATAGCTATAGAACTATGGTATGTTATCAACAATAGATACTATAACATAACATAGTTTTACAATTATATATATATATCAAAAATTTATTTTTGAGATTTTTTATTTTAAAGATTAACATTTTATTTTTAAAACTAGAATCATACTATATTTATTATTAAAAAAATATTTAAAATATAAATTAATTTAACTTTAAAATAATAAAATTTATTTTATAAATAGAGGTTCACTATGAGCAACCATATTCATCATGTCAATCTCAAGATCCTAATTTACTTATTTACTGGTTATAGTTATGTTGTTTTCTATTTTGGAGTTTTTTGGGGTATATTTCTGGTCAAATTTGCTAGAAATTTAAAATTCCTTTTAAAACAAAAAAAAAAAAAAGGTGAAAAATTATTTCACAAAATCCTAAAGAAAAACTTTAAAACCTAAAATAATTTAAAAATTTGTTTTTACCATTCAAAATCAGAAAATATGCATTTAATACCCAAATTATTGCAAGTAAGAAACAAATTTAAAACCTAAATTACAGTTTTTTTGTGGTTTTGAAGTGTTTTCTAGGTTGTTTTGAAAGGTTTTTTTGATGATTTTCTAGGTTGGTTTTGTGGTTTTCTAAGTTGTTTTGAAGTTTTTTTTATGGTTTTCTTGGTTGGTTTTGTGATTTTCTAAGCTTTTTTAAAGGGTTCTTTTGTGGTTTCCAGAGTTTTTGTCTGGTTTCATGGTTTTGGTCCATGGTTTTTTTAAATTAATTTGTTACATTTTTCAAAAAACATGAAATAAGAAAGAGGATGAATAGAGTACCTACCTTCGTTTGAGACTCTGCAATGTTGGGGAGGTGGTTGGTGAGATTCATTTGAAGGCTCCATTGCTCGATCGAGCTCCAATTATCTCGGTTGAGCTACTCTCAAACTCTTGGTCAAGCTCCTGTGATCTGTGCAAATGGCGCATGCAGACTATGGGATTTGTCTATATATATATATATATATATATAGATATAATGGCTCGATCGATCCTTAAATCTCAATCGATCCCTAAAGATCGTTTGAGTGCCATGGCTCAATCGAGCGTTATAGCTCAATCAAGGGTTATTATTTAAACCTTGATCAAGCTTTTGTTTTAGCACCCAAGGAGCTCAATAAAGTGCTCAAAAAAGGCTCGATAGAGCACTTAAATGGCTTGATCAAGCCACTATTTTTTTCACCCAAACACGCCCTCTTTCACAAAAAAGTGTAACCTAGCTCCATGCTTTCGCCCAAAAACTATACATTTGAATACTTAAATTAAAGATATGACCAATAGGTTCATTCGCAGCTCCTTTCTATATTGATCAACACAATGCCCAAAAAACTTATGTATAACATGTTTATGAAACATGTCCTTCATTAGTGTTGAGGCTCGGGGCAACACTTCTTGGAAAACAAACACTTACTCTTCAAGGATAGTTATTTCCAACTTCTATTGTATGTACCAAATTCCATTTTAATCAGCACTCAACTCAGCCACATGTCCAACAATATTAGATAATTCAAATCTGTGAATTTTATTGTTCTTCAATTCTTCGAATAAAATAACATCTCATATCATCCAACTTTTCATTTCCCCTGAGTAACTTCCAACCAGAATATGCACCCAACATCCAATAAATTTGGAAAAACTTCGCAGAACAACTTACATCTTCTTGAATTGTCTCTATCTCCTCCTACAAGAAACATGTGACACTTGAAACTTCCACAGCAATACCATCCCTAGGAAGCTCTTTTTGGTTGGGATATAACACTTGCTACTATATAAGTTTGATACCTTGTTTATGTAAATCCAAATATCACCCTTTTCTTCATATATCTAAGTGGCTATCTTCAAATTGATGTCGCAAACCACTTTCACACTCCCATTGGTCACCCAAAATAGTTCAAGCCTTCATTTTCAGTGGGTTCCTCTTGTTTAAGAATAATGGACCTCTTCTTGAAACATCATACCAAATATCTAGTGCTAACAACCACTACTAATAAAAATATCACACATAGTCGATATTTGCTACTACAGAGGTCAAAACATTAATTAAAAGCTCAAACATGTACATTTTTTAAGTTTCAGACAAGTCTTGGCATTCCCTAACATTATTACAGAAAAATCCTCAATTTCTTATTTGAAGCATGATGACCTATCTGAAGAAGTGGTGAAAAATGGTAAAGAGTTCCAACAATTTGTCTCCATCTTCCCATTCCTTGAATAGTTATTCTTCCATGTCCACCACCTCCAGTATTTCCTCTAATTGTTGTTGTCACTAAAAATAATTTTCTCGTAGATTGAGTAGCGGGAAAAATAAATAGGAAACCCCTCGGCCTTTGATACTATTCGCCATGCCTACAATAAACCATTGATGGTTGCTTCCCTTTAGCAGCAACAATAACTTCTCAAATAGTGAAAACTCACAACAATTGTTGCCCTCTCTACAGATCTAATTTCACACTCTTATGTTCAAACCAACACACAACTACAAAATACGCATCAACAAATTACACTTAAAAAATAGTCTACTTTCCCTAATTGTAGTCCCTCCCATGAGGTAGTAGGCACATACCATCCTTGATACCAAAATAATTGAAAAGAAGATGATACATAACTCTCAGGTGAGGCAAGGCTCACATTGAGAGGCTCTATACACTTTCTCTATTACTTAATCAAGCCAACAATTTATTACATATATAGGATTATAATGTAGTTTAATATTTTGAACATATTCCCACAAAATAAGGTCTGAAAAATAAATATGGAAATCAATATTAATGAGATCATAACAAACTCTAAATAATGATATTCTAGAATTTCTTCACTATTCAGCTAACACACGTGTTCTCTTTTGGTCTTCACAATGTTGTAATCCATTAATCCTTGGATGACATAGCCAAGACAAGAAATAACTCTACACTTAACAAATAGTCTACTCTCCCTGATTGTAGGCCCTCCCATGAGGTAGTAGGCCCATACCAACTCTGATACCAAAATAATTGAAAAGAATATGAGACACAACTCTCAAGTGAGGAAATGCTCACACTAAGAGGCTCTATACAATTTCTCTCTTACTTAATCAAACCAACAATTGATTACATATATAAGGATATATGTAGTTTAATAGTTTGAACATATTCCTACAAAATAAGATGTGAAAAATAAATATGGAAATCAATATTAATGAGAGCATAACAAACTCTAAATAATGATATTCTATAATTTCTTCACTATTCAGTTAACACACATGTCTTCACTTTTGGTCTTCACAATTTTGTAATCCATTGTTCCTTGGATGGCACTACCCACAATAGAAACTCCACACTTTTTCACATCTCACTCATAGAATTACATGTGTAGCACCACCTACATGTTTGAGCTCCCTTTCTCTTCCAATGCAACCTCACACAACTAATTCAATGTTACATATTAGCACCATAGGGATTTCCTTACAGTGACCAAACTACTTCTCAAGCACTTAGCCTCAAAAGCTCTTCTAAGAAGATGAGGGTTATATTACATAGCTTCCTCCCTATGAAAGGGTTAGCAATGGGGGACAACATCAACATCTAGAACTTATTTTTCATAACATGGAATCTCAGTGGAAAAAGAAACCACTCAAATTATCTACTCTTCTCTCCTATGTCCTTGGGCCCTTCGGCGAGGTCTAATCCCAGGCCTGCTCTGATACCAAAACAAAAAAGTGCATAATCACACTTCACAGTGATCAAATAATGTTACATATACATGAAGTGTTGTCTCAAGACAAAGAGACTATCTTGGGCACACAATCAATTGGTTGAGAAAATATCTCACCAACTAGGCCTCAACAACTTACTAGCTAATAGAAACAAACTCATTTTAGAATTAATAAGTACACCAATGACAAGTAAGAGTTATATTTTTTAGCACGTATTGCTCCAGATTTACCATGCTTAATTTTAGGTTGCATAACAATCAAAATTTGCATATTTTCTCTTTCATGAGTATAACCAATTTGCCTCTCTCTCCTCCAATGTCATGTTTGTATAATTTTATCTTTCTATGGGTAGAGGTTATATACATTCATTTTAAAAATTTTAATTTAAATATATACTATAGTAGCAATGTAAATTAAATGAGTAATAAAGATAATACTAAAAAATAATTTATCTCATGATAACATGTAATAAGATTTTTAACCATGGAGATTCATTCCCACTTTACCATGAATATTTTTAATTTGTAAATAAGCTTTGTTACAATATCATGGATTACAATAACTCATGTTAATATAACATATCTACACAAATCAAAAATTGATATTTATCTCCAAAGTAGTCATGCTATTTTTGCCCATTTAATTAAATTGATTAATTAAAAATAATGTCATATGAACAAGTGTTGTATGAAGTGAGTGATGGGTTTTGGCATATGATATAAATAGTCATGATATTGGCCTATGATATTATAACAAAGCATATTTACATATTAAGATTCTGCATGGTAAAGTGGGAGTAAACCTCCACATTTAAGATTTTTTTCCATATTTTTTTAAATGCATATATGCTTAACTTATATAATATTTCTTTTTTTTTAATTATTAATAATAATAATTTAAAATAAAGTTATCATTTAATTGGTTTTTATGATTTTTTTAATTTTAACAACTTGAGACATATCATTCAATAATAAGTGTTTTGATGTTTATTATATACTAATGCCTATCATTGTTTATCAGATATATTTATCAATTCATTTAATGTATATGGTTGTGCTAGTCATCAATTTAATTAAAAATGAAAAAGAGTATAACTAGTTTTGAAATAAATCTTAACCTTCAATATATATTATTAAGAATATTCTAGAATGTTGTATAAATTTTAAATATCTATCAGCCACATAATAATTATTGTTCTAAAATAAACACACCTATCTATGTAATTAAAATAAATTAGTGCTGGAAATTAACATGTTTTTGTATTATGTTTTGAATATATTAGTATTATGTTTTGAATATAATATAAATAATTAAGAATCAAATATTCGCCTTTAATGAAGATATTTTTCTAAAATAAAATTTAAAATAAATAAATAAACATCATTCATTTCATATATTTGTGTATAAATATTATATACTCTTAAAATTTCATAAAAACATTATATATTAACATTTATTTTCAAAACCTCCCAATGGGGGTGCTCTTCCCAATGACCATCTATCTCGTGCGAGGCCTCCGAGGCCAGCTCCTTCCCCACATGGGCATTGATAAAGGCTGACACTCTGCACCTACATTCATTTCTTCAGCACGATGAGTCCCTCCCCGCAGCTAGTCTTTAAATTCGTCAGTAGGTAGTTTGTGCGTCTAAATTTGGAAATTTACCTGATGAATTTAGGTTTGAAGGTTTGTGAAGGTGCTTGGGTCTCAAGTCATGCCGTCCTGTTGGGGCATTAATCTCGACTAAGAAGCAAGGAAGTTGTGGTCTGCCTTCGAGTGAGGGTTTTACACTGCCTCTTGGTCTGCCCTTGGGACCCTAGAACCTAGACAATCATGGTTCACCTTAAAAGGCTTCTATAGCACCGGTGGCCATTGTTGGCTCCTCCCTCATCCATATAGGTTTGTCTGGTATCTCTCAGGTGTGTGAATGGTATTTTAACTTTGGTAATTTGGCTTCATGGTTTTAGCATTACTCCTTTGCATGCATGAAGTTACACTCTCCTCTCCCCCAATCGAGGTTGCGCTCGCGGCCAGTGGTATGCCTTGAATTTTCCTGTGAAGGCTTCTTAGCCTTGTGCTCTAGTCTGGGAAGTCTTAGATTCGTTTGCCTCTTTGGGTTCTGGTGGCAATTTGGAAGTTTATATTGTAGTAGGGAAGTGCCTTTATGATTTTGGGTTTGGATGCTTCTTTTGCAGTTGAGATACAATGTCCTCCACTGCATCCTCCTATTTTTTTCCATCGTCTACTATTGATTTTAACATGCCCCGCCAACAGGGATGTCCTTGCTGAGGGAGGGATTAGCCAGCTCAGGCTGGTCGTCCCAAGCCTGGGAACTCTTCATCTTCCACCAATTCGACTAGTCGAGAAACCAAAGACGCAGAGGCTATTTCTCCAGCCAATTCTCCAGGCAAACTTGTAGTCCCGGCCTCATTGGACACTATAGTAGAGCAATTGTGCCACCTTCAGCTTGATATCAATATCCTCAAGGACCACGTGTATGAGGACCGCAATGAGATTGTGGTGTATCTGAAAAATATTTAGTATAGTCAAAGTGAAATCATGAAGCAACTGGACAACCTATGGCATAGTCAGCGACATACCAATGACCATCTTCATAGCTTGGAAGCTCGAGTGGAGCACATCGACTTCCACATTCGTGACCATGTTGGGTATTTCGTAGATCCCCTTGTAATACCTCCCACCCCCCTCCCTAACATGTTGTTGTCAACTCAAGCTTCTTTTTGTGTCTATGTTAGTAGGCTAAGGCATCAACACTTATCGGAAATAGTGTATGTAATTTGTTCTCACTGGTATGCTCCAGTCCCTAATCTCACAATGTATTTCTGTCCCAAGAGAGCGGTGACTGTTGAGATGTTTTTTATAAGCTATGTTATTTTGAAAATATAATGAAAGCACTTTTGAACCAAAAAAAAAACAAAAAAAACAAAAACAAAACAAACAAAAAAACAAAACAAAACAAAAAAAGCAAAAAAAACAAAAAAAAACAAACAAAAACAAACAAAAAAACAAACAAACAAAAAAACAAACAAAAACAAAAAAAAAACAAACAAAAACAAAAAAAAAACAGACAACAAAAAACAAAAAACAAAAAAACAAAACAAAGCAAAAAAAAAAAAAAACAAACAAAAAAAACAAAAACAAAACCAAAAAAAAAAAAAACAAAACAAAAACAAAAACAAACAAACAAAACAAAACAAAACAAACAAAAAAACACAAACAAACAAACAAACAAACAAAACAAAACAAAAAAACAAAACAAAACAAAACAAAAAAAACAAAAAAAAAAAACCATTTATTTTCAAAACAAAAATTATAACTACATAACACACTTATATATACTTAAAATCTATTTATTATTTAATTCGTGTATATTTTTTTTAAATAAATTTTTAAAAAATTAATAAAATGACAATATTTTAAAAAATGACATTATATTTTTATAATTGTTAAATTAAACATTATATAAAATAAAAACAAAAACAAATTTTAATATATTTTAAGTATTAGTGATTTGTCATAAAATGGGGTGAGAAGGGACACATAAACCAATCGTGATCATTGTCAATTGTTTCCACTTTTTATTTGTAGTTATTACTACCTAAATAAACCCATTTTATAGCCTAGAGGGATCAAATCTTTCTTGTAGAGTGAAGAACTTGGAGAAAAGTTTACATCATGATAGATTTTATCTATGTAGGCACTTGATAGATGTGGGGTTAAAATGGATCTATATTGGTCATATACTAGCTAACCCATATAAATTAAATGGTTGGAAAACACTAATAGTCATCAAAACACTTATTTCATTATACATCTCACGTTGTGATGAAAACCAAACCAAAGGTCTACTCATTTTGATCCCCTAGCGACTTCACTATGGAAGGTTGTGGCTTACGTACCTCGCAATCCTCCAAATCCCTAAAAAACACAATATAGCAATCCACCATTATTCCTTCTCTCAAAATCCTAAATCACTCATTGATTCACCCAATGGGGCTCAGGCCTTCTCCCACAACTATTCTAGAGATCATCGGCTTGTGTTGTGATGGCTCATCAAAATTAGCAGTGGTGATTAAAACTGTGAACCCATAGTGCTTATGAGTTTGGGACCACTAGTCATTCGAGGTGTTCAATCGTAGTCAAGGTTTGATCCCTTTTCCCACTCGGTGACCTCATTTAATGTTTGAAGGCCTTACTACACCGAAGCTCTACCTCATGTGCCCCACATCGAGGTCGATTCAGGTCTCGATTATCCTCTCCTTTTCAATTTTCATGATTGGCCCGATCAATCCACCAACCAAATGACTAGGTCCCACCCCAAGTTGGGGTTTGTGCTGGTTGACTTTTTTGATCTTCTACATAGTTTCCATTAAATCTTGAAGGCCTTGATAATTACAAAAAAATACTTGTGGAAATAGATGGGCCCTCTCTGGTCTGACTAAGTCTTAGCAGTGTTCAGACGTTGTTCTCTATGCAGTTAACCAGGGCATGCTCTGGCGTAATTCGAAATATCCACCTCAACTGGAATGGATGTGTGCCAAGTAAATGGGTTCTTACTTCCAGGGAACTTCCTCCAAACGATGGCAGACTTGCAATGACTCTCATCTCCCATCAGTACATGATAAACACGGCATGACAAACTCAAAAAAAATTTATGAACACATATAATCCTTGTATTAAAGAAACATACTTAGTTACAGACTACGATCTCTTAGGACCTGAGGCCTCTTGACCTGATTTACAATTGATTGGTCATTGTCTTGACATCTCACAGGATGCCCAAAATAAAAGGTAAACATAATTATAGGTTTACTAACATTAATAATATTGGATTATAGAGATTAGGTTTATAAAATTGTGGAATTTTGTTCACTGTTGTAATAATGTTTTGATCGCTCATTTGATTTTATACAATGTGTATATGTGAAGCTTTTCTGTATGTGTAAATGGGAAATTATGTATGTATGTTACTTTTAATTTTATTCAACATTAAATTGTTTTGTTGATATCAAATGTGTTTTTTTATGTTACGTGATTTCATTGTTTGATCATGGATCTAATTATTTGGAGTTGTCTTCCATTTGAAATTCTTGAAATTGTCTTCCTCTGGCTCCCTTTATCGATTGTGATCAAGTTTAGCATTGTTTTTAAGCAATGGAAGAATGTTTTGCAAAACCCTTCTTTCTTATTGCATTGCAATCATGTCTCTATGAATGAATTTGGATTTATGGTTCATTTCCTCAATAATGAAGACAATTATTTTGTTGTTGAATACCTTAATCATAATGGGCACATATCTCATTTTTATTTGTGATTCATAGATTCAAGATATAGAGTAGACTCGATTGTTGGACCAATGGTGGTTTTATCCTTACCAACAGAATGCTCCCATACACACAACTATTTTGTAATTAATCCATTTACAAAGGCCTTTAAAAACATAAGGTCAATATGAATTAGAGATTGGGGATTCTTTTCATTGTTGGAAAATGTAAGCAACAAAAAATATGACTGGGTTGTTCTAAAACATATGTATGATAGAATGTAGTCTAAATTTTATGTTTGTAGTAGCCTTGATAGGGTTTGAAAAAGGGATGATCTTCCATTTGGTGGCACTTCACCCCCTACGAATGGAGTGTTTTATAAAAGTAAATTGTTTTGGATCTATATGGATAAGGAGTATGAATATTATCCTCGGTATGGGTATACAATCTACTGGTTTGATGTAATAAAAAATGAATTGGTTTTTTCATTTCTTCCAATCACTGTGTTGGTACTATTTTATTGCCATTATTTTCTTCTAAAAATCCATCATTTATCTATCATTTTCTTCCATAAACCCCTCATAGTCCATTGAAATTGATTAATGAAGTATTATAATTGTTATTTTACATTAAATTTAATTTATGGATTTTTATGTTAAAAATTGGAAATTTTCAACAAAATTACGGGATGTCATGACTTCCTGTAATTGGTTTATGTTGTGACACGTGGCATGGCAGGAAAATCGGAACAAAAGATAAGGATGTGATCTAGGATGTACATACATGGTGGAAAATCTATTTAGCATTGAATTTGGAGCTCCTGAATACATGGTCAATGATGGTCAAACCTAGCCTTTTTGGTTGTAAAAGCAGCAAAAATCTGAAGTTACCTAAACTGATTTCGTTTTGTTTTAGAAATCAGTTAGGATTAGGAAAAACGAAAATAGCCTTTTTTATTGTAAAAGCAGAAACATCTGAAGTGATAATGAATGTACGTTTGGTTGTAAATTTTAATAAATAAGAGGAACGCTGGTAAGGAAAGGAGATTAGACAAGAGCAGACTTGAGACTATAAGCGTATTCCAGAACTCTGTTTTGAATTTAATCGATTCTCAGAACTTAATCAAAAGGCAGAATTTCATATGGTGTTTATGACTTAGCGTTCTTATCATCTGAATTTTTCTAAGTGTGCCATCAAAACATGGAAGGGCCCTACGTGAAGATTGGTACACTTTCGTTTCTATTTCATAGGATTTAGTCTTCAGATCTGAATAGTGTTTGATGTTATTTCATTGCTTGTGAGTTGATCAGTTTGATTAGAAGTTCTTGCGATCATTATTTTATGATTCATAGTAGTACCTTGGAAATTCAATTGCAAAATTATTGAATCAGACTTTGTAAAAGGTTTAATTGAACATTGAATTTCAAGATATTTCTATGGACTCTGTTTTCACGAATTTGATCTTTGGTATGCTTAGTATGAATTTGATCTTTGGTATGCTTAGTGTGTTGTCTTGAAAGAGTTTTTGTGAATTATGTCCTTGTAAGAGGATTGAGAACTCAGACGAGTAACACTTTGTTTTTAGAACAGTTAATTACATTAGATGATATGTGTTTAAATTGTGAAAGGAAACATATTTCAATCTCTTGTAAAAGAGTGTTGTAGCCTGTCACAATAGACACTTATTTAGATAGATGAGATCCCTTTAGGTCTATAAACTTTAGACACGTGCCTCTAAGTTTACCTACCTTGGTTGACATTAAATTTAATCTAATCTAGACCCTTGGATTGGTCACTACATTTTGGCGTCGTTGCCGGGGAGGCGCAACTAGAGGATTTCTAAAAAAAGAAACATAAACAAAAACATAGATTTAATTTTAATTGATCATTTTAGAAGTCATGTTTACTTATGTCTAGATCTAGAGATGATAAAGGTAGATTCATAAAAACCCCCCATCCAAAAACTAATTCACCACTAGGAGCATACCCTTTAGGAAAATTTGAACACACAACACCAGCTGGGAAAGTCACCATACAAAAATTACAGGATAAACAGACAGCAGGGCAAAGACTCACACTCATTGAGAGACAAATTCTATTGGCACACGAATCACAAAAGAAACATCTCCCTGAATCCTCTATAAAAAGAGAAATTAGTAAAATAACTCAACAATCTCTCCTTGAACCTACTGATTTTGAAAAATCTCAAGAAGGAGAAAAATCACTAGAAAAAATTCTCTTTGAAACAAGTGACACTGAACAAGAAATTAAATCAACAGAGGAACCTATCAAAATGGCTGACGAAGGAGGAGGACCAGTAAGACGACCCACTCCTAAACAACTTAGAGAATATGAGAGACAACAAGAGGAAAGAAGAAGACAAAGAGAGGCTGAACTGAAACAAAAACAAGATCAAGATCGAAGAGAGGAGGAAGAGTCAACCTTTAAATTTCCTATTCAAGAACCAAGAGAAAATCCTGATGAGGAAATAAAAATGAAAAACATACCTCCATCTGTGTTACCAAAATTTTATGGCATGGCTTCAAAAGATCCAGATTCATTCTTGTTTGAATTTGAAACAGCATGCCGCACATATGGTTACACAGATGATGCCCATAAGCTTAGACTCTTCCCAGCAACATTAAAAGCATCAGCATTAAGATGGTTCATGGGACTTGGTGAACATGCAATAACTGATTGGGATGGCATGAGAAGAATATTCCTAAGGAAATACCAACCTTATTATAGATCGAAAGATTCTAAAGATGATATCTTTAGAATGAATCAACAAGAGGATGAAAATTTAGAGGAGTATTTGGAACGATTTGTTTACAATTTACAAAAATTAAAACATAGAACCATGTCTCTTGATCTAATTCGAACAATATTTTTGAAGGGCATTCGAGAGGAATACTTAGATGATCTTAATTTTATGGGAAAAGGTGATATTTCCACTTTACCTTTTGAAGAAATTGTCGATTTATGTGAAAAGTATTCTAGGAGCAAAGCCAGAAATGGAAAAAGAGCTATATCATCCAAAGCCACAAAATCTACTTCAGCAAGTGTCACAAGGGCTAAAATAAGAAACTTGTTAGAAGAATTCAAACAGATCTATTAAGTACCTTAGGAAATCAAATTGACACTCTGAAAGACAAGAAAATAAAATAAGAGGAAGATCAATTAATGGTTGTATTTTGTCCAAAATGCCGGAAGAAACATGCTTTGAAAGACTACCCATTAGAAAACATTCAAGTTTGCGCCCTTTGTACTGAAAATCATGATATATTTCATTGCTCTAAAGTCAAGATTTTGCAGAATTGTAATGTGGAAGCTAACACAAATATGGAGAATGTGTATTTCATGGGCGCTAAGAGACCGTGGCAACCAAGACCTCCACCTCCAGGTATGTTTCCAAACCAAAATTTTCAATTTCCTGCACAAGATCAGATGTATGTTCAGAATTCTTGGAATGTACCCATGCCATGGCAACACCAAAATTACCCACAACAACAATGGAAACCATTCCAGCAATACTCTCAACAATATCAACCATATCCTCAACCATACCAACCATATTCTCAGCCATATCAACAATATCATCAGCCATATTCGCAATATCCTCAAACATATCCTCAGCAGCAAGTTGTTTATCAACCCCAAAACACTCAACATGCATTGCCTACTCCTCCACCAATAAATCCACCTCAATTACAACTTCCATCTAACCAACCTCTTAGACCCACTCAGATTCCTGCTCAACTTGTACCATATCCAAATAACAAAGCAGAGAGACTAGCTTACAATGTACATGAGAGACCACCATATCCCACATTACCTTTACAAAATATCGTGCTGAGGTCTGGTAAGGTACTTCAAAAACAACCTCCAATAGCTAAAAAACAAGAAGAAAACGAAGAAAATGAAAATGAAACTCCAACTCAAAGGAAACAAAATGATGACATCAAAAATAAACAAATGCAACCGTTGCATCCACCACCTTTTCCAGAACGATTGGTCCAAGCAAAACTTCCCATGTCTATACCACATTTTGATGTTTTAGATGAGCTAAAGAATGTCTATATAAAAATTCCACTATTACAAGCCATAAAAGACATTCCCATATATACTAAAGCAATCAAAGAACTATGCCTCAAGAAGCCTACCAGAAAAAGAGTTGATCCAAAAACCATTCATGTTATTGGACATTTAGCCGGCCTTATGACAAACACCATTTCAATGGAAAAGTATGTTGATCCTGGTATTCCCAGAGTCACTAAAATCATTAACAACATACATATTCCAAACACCTTAATTGACCTTGGGGCCGCAATAAATGTGATGACTCTTGAAACAATGAAAACATTGCAGCTCACAAACTTGCAGCACACAACAATTGTTCTAGAACTAGCTGATAGGTCTAAAGTGATTCCTAAAGGGATTTTCGAGGACATAATTATTTCACTGGACTCTTGGGAGTATCCAATGGACTTTTTAGTTCTTCAGCCAAAATATAATTTAGGAGGACACCCCATCATCCTTGGTAGACCATGGTTAGCAACTGCTGATGCATTCATAGGATGTAGATCGGGTAATATGATTATTTCACGAGGAACTGAAAGAAAACAACTCACTCTTTACCCGTCAGCACAATCACCAGCAGTAGCACAAAATTTATGGCTTGATGATAAATACAATGATAAGGAATAATTTCAATCTATGTTCAACATCAATCAAATCTATGATTTTTAAGAACACAATAATGATGATTTTGTAGAATTGTTCCTTTCTCAACCTTATATTTCTGAAGAATTAAGAAATGACCAATACCATGCTGCAGATGAACTTTTGGCACAGAATTTTCAGGAAACATGTACCATTCATTCTTCGCAAACAACATTTCAGAACATTTTTCCCATTCAATCTATCACAAACACACAGAGCAAGACCATAGAGATTAGTCCAGGAAAAACTTTGAATATTAGCACTCACCTAGACTCATCTCAGGAGGAAAAATTGATTCAATTATTGAGAAAATATCAGAAAGCATTTGCTTGGGATTACACCGATATGCACGGAATTCACCCTGAAACATGCACTCACCATATTTATATGGATAGTAATATCAAACTAGTGAGGCAATCGCAAAGAAGAATGAATCCCATGCTTCAGGATATTGTTAGAGATGAATTACAAAAACTATTGAAAGTCAATTTTATTTATCCTATCTCTGACAGTCAGTGGGTATCCCCATTGGTAGTAGTGCCCAAGAAAAATGGCAAGTGGAGGATTTGTGTTGATTACAGACAATTGAACAAAGCAACACTCAAAGATTATTTCCCACTACCATTTATTGACCAAGTGCTAGACACGTTAGCTGGGAAATCATCATTCTCTTTTCTTGATGGTTTCAGTGGCTATAACCAGATCAGGATAGCCTTAGAAGACCAGGACAAAACCACTTTTACTTGTCCCTGGGGCACTTATGCCTATAATGTTTTACCATTTGGACTTTGCAATGCTCCAGCTACATTTCAGAGAGCTGTATTAGCTATTTTTGCTGATTTAGTTCATGAATGTGTTGAAGTTTACATGGATGATTTTTCAGTGTATGGTAATTCATTTGAGCATTCATTAGAAAATCTTGAAAAAGTTTTGAAGAGATGTATTGAAGCTAATCTATCCCTGAGCAATGAAAAGTGTTTTATGATTTTAAATGAAGGGATAGTATTAGGTCACTATATTTCTTCTCAAGGCATTAAGGTTGATCCATCAAAAATCCAGGTCATTGTCAATTTTCCAATTCCGAAGACTCAAAAAGAGGTAAGAAGTTTTCTTGGGTATGCAAGCTATTACAGAAGGTTTATTGAACATTTTAGTAAAATAGATTTACCTCTGTTTAAGCTTCTAGCAAAAGATACACCTTTCAACTGGAATGAGAATTGTCATCAAGCTTTTGAAATACTCAAAGAAAAATTATCAACCACACCAGTCTTAAAAGGACCTAACTGGACCCTACCATTTCACATCTTTACAGATGCATCTGATACTGCAGTAGGTGCCTCATTAGGCCAAAAAGAAGAGTCTTTCAATTATGCCATCTATTTCATTAGTAAAAATCTAACACTTGCAAAATTAAACTATACAGTCACTGAAAAAGAAATGCTTGCAATCATACATGCTGTGAATAAATTCCGACATTATATAACTGGTTATGAGATTTTTGTACATACTGACCACTCTGCCATTAAGTATTTAATGAATAAACCAATCACTAATGGTAGAGTTACCAGATGGCTATTATTATTACAGGAATTTAATATTACAATGTTAGATAGACTAGGTAAGGAGAATCAGGTGGCGCATTTTCTTTCTAGATTGCAAAATTCAGGTGAGGTTGTTCCGGTTGAAGATTCTTTTCTAGATGAAAATTTATTTGCAATTTCAATATTGAATCCTTGGTATGCTGACTTGGCTAATTATTTGTCCACAGGAAAAATGTTGGAAATAATACTGAGAGGGGGGGTGAATCAGTATTATCAGATTAATCAAACTTTTCAAATGCTCAGAAACATATACGCTACTTCAGTTAAGTGAACCAACGTGTACACGCTACTGTGACGAAGTAAAACAGCGTATAAGAAGAAAACTCACAATTTAGTTAGCTTATTCTTCAATTAAGTGCCTTAGGACATTATTCACCACATTAACAGTAAACATGTGCAGTATAACAGAACAGATAAAAAGCCATACACATGAACACCAAGATATAAGGTGGAAACCCAATGTGGGTGAAAACCACCTGCTGCAAGTTGTCTCTATCTTTCTTTAATATGAAACTTCAGTTTACAATCTTTTGTACTGGTGCAGCCTTATACCAGTACGCAGGCTACAACCTGCAGAAGGCTACAACCTTCTCTCGTTCTCCAAACTTCCTTGGAAGGGAGCTCCAACCCCCTTTGCTCTTGTACTAGCCAAGATACTAGTACGTAGGTGCTGACCTACAATCTTCCTTCTTTCAGATATCACTTTTCATACATTTTCAGACTTGGATATTCCTGAAGCACAACATTACAATCTGAAGACCACAAATCATTCAATTTCCACAACAGATCATTGAAGCATAAAACAACCAAACTTTGAATCACTGAACCACTGAACCCTGTCAATCACCAATTACCAGAACACAGAGCAGACTACAGAACTCTGCAATAATAGTCAGACCCCACTGTAAACCCAAAAATCAAGCTTCAAAAGATATACGCTACTTCAATGAGCAAAACCCGCGTATACACGCTCTTTTACCGAAGCCAACCTGCGTACAGATCTAAAAATAAACTTTCTCAATTTGCAGCTGTACCAGACATTAGTTAGATCCAAAACGTAACATTGCGACAATATGCAGATCTAGAAATACGCATAATCAACCATATCATGATAGTGCATTTCAAACCATTAGATCCCGATCTATCCTTAGATCTAGTCTTCCATCAACCGATGTGATCTCTCCTTGGCTTAGATCAAGCAACCCAGAACCTGCATATCAGATCTCTTTCTCTCTTAGATATTCAAGCCTTGTCGAAAGATGATTTTGCCTAATGATCTTCTTCTCCTTATATAGTCTTAGGCCTAGCTCAATACCAAGAGCCAAAACCATAGTAACACAATACCATCAACTTCAAAACTAGGGATCGACACGCCCGTCGAGACACAATGGTCCGAAATCATAGGCACAACTTCCAAGGACTAACCACCATGGACCAAAGGAACCTTTCCACATACACGCGCTTTTATGAATCGAACTAGCGTGTACACGCGACTTGGGCTTAACAAAACGGCGTGTATGAGCTTCCTTGGCATGCTGTACTGAGATCTGTCTTCTGATTAAGTTGCCATCACCTGTACCAACCTCTGAGCACCTGTACCATCCTCTGAGTGAGTTGCCATCAAGGACAACACTTGAATCATAATGCCAACAATCTCCCCCTTTGGACTTGATGGCAACCACCACACCAAGTCACTCTCCCCCTTTGACATCAAGGGCAAAGGGCTGTGCTCCCCCTGAGGACATGCTGATACCTCTGCTTGGCTGTGCTGACTCGTGCTCCCCCTGACAGTAGGCCAGATCTGAAAAAGATGTTCTTCAACAAGAACCAAGATTTATACACCATAAGGGACCTTCCTATCACCAAAAGACTCAATACATACATCCATACTCCCTACCAAGAGGGGACATATCAGAAACAACCAATTATATTACAGCATTCATCCCAGGCATAGTGGGGAAACCAACATAGGCCGTTACATGACCTTGACACCATAAAAGAGATATGACAAGAGAGATACATGACATAGAGACAACAGATCTAGACCAAGACTTAGGAAAGACACCAGCAGCATCTGATAAACATCTTGTTAGATCAGCAACCAGAATTTCTTTCTGAGCTCCTTCTCCTGAAACCAACAACCAAAACATCTGAATGCCAACAATGCTTTATGAGACTTTTGAGCTGCTCCCCCTGAACCTGTGCCTGTTGCACTCCCTGAAACTGTGCCTGAAGAATTCTGACATTCCTATTGCTGTTCAGAACTTCAGAGTTTTCCCTTGCTGTTCAGAACTTCATATACGCGTTTTATCCTGTATAAAACAGCGTATGTACGCGGATATTCTTTCTGCAACAAGCGTCCAGCATACACGCGACTTACCCAGCATGAATCCGCGTGTATACGCTCATATCCCTTCCGTAACCTGCGTATACCAACTTTTCTGTAGAACAAACAAACTTCAACAACAGGATGAAGCATCAACTACTCCCAGCTTTTGTCTGAGATATTCAAAAGTTTCCCTGGGCAGTGGTTTTGTGAGAATATCAGCAACTTGCTCCTTAGAAGGAACATACTCCAACTTGACCTTCTGCTCAAGCACTTGTTCCCGAAGAAAATGGTACTTGATTGGTATGTGCTTGGTCTTTGAGTGCATGACAGGATTCTTTGAAATGCTGATTGCACTTGTATTATCACATAAGATAGAGACAGGTGGAGTGCAAGTGATTTGAAAGTCCTGCAAGGTCTGCATCATCCAAAGAAGTTGTGTGCAACAAGATGCTGCAGCCACATATTCTGCTTCAGCTGTAGATAAGGCAATCGAACTTTGTTTCTTGCTGAACCAAGATACTAATCTGGAACCCATGAAGAAAGCACCTCCACTTGTGCTTTTCCTATCATCCACACTTCCAGCCCAATCTGCATCTGTGTAAGCATGAAGAGTGAGATTAGTATTTCTAGGATACCATAAGCCATAGTTTTGGGTCCCTTGAAGATATTTGAAGATTCTTTTGACTGCCTGAAGATGAGTTTCCTTTGGGTTGGCTTGAAATCTTCCAACCATTCCTACTGCATGTGTAATATCTGGTCGAGTACCTGTCAAATAAAGCAAACTCCCAATCATGGATCTATAAGTGGGTTGGTGAACTGCTGCTGATTCATCATTTGCACTGAGGCTGCATCCTGTAACCATGGGTGTACATACTGGCTTTGACTCTTCCATGCCATACTTCTTCAAGATCTGCTTGAGGTATTTGGTTTGAGACAAGAAGATACCTCCTTCATTTTGTTGGATTTGCAATCCAAGAAAATATGTCAATTCTCCAAGAAGTGACATTTCGAATTCTTTCTGCATAACCAAGGCAAAGTTTTGACTCATGGTCTCTTCATTGCTGCCAAAAATAATATCATCTACATAAACAACAAGAATTAGCAATTTGTTATTTTCAACTTTTATATAGAGATTGCTATCTGCTGATCCTTTTGAAAAGCCTTGTTGGTGAAGATATTTGTCCAACCGATAGTACCAAGCCCTTGGAGCTTGTTTGAGCCCATAGAGTGCCTTTTTCAATCTGCATACAAGGTTTGGATCATTTCCAAGAATGAACCCATCTGGCTGCTCAATATATACTTCTTCTTCTAAGTCTCCATTCAGGAAGGCTGATTTCACGTCCATTTGAAATACCTTGAAGTTTTGAAAGCTTGAGAGAGCAAGGAACATTCGGATGGCCTCTAGTCTTGCCACAGGAGCAAAGGTCTCTTCAAAATCTATTCCTTCTTGCTGTGCATACCCTTTACAAACAAGTCTGGCCTTGTTTCTAATTACTTCTCCATTTTCATTTAACTTATTCTTGAAGACCCATTTTGTTCCTATTACATTCTTATCTTTTGGTCTAGGAACTAATTCCCAAGTGTTGTTCCTTTCGATTTGCTCAAGTTCTTCATCCATTGCTTTGACCCAACATTCATCTTTGCATGCTTCTTTCACATTTTGTGGTTCAATGGAGGAGAGTAGAGCCAAGTAGCTTGAAGCTTCTGCAAGTGTCCTTCTTGTTTGTACTCCTGCTTCTTTCTGCCCCACAATCTGAGTTTCTGGATGATTCTTTTGGACATATCTGGATGGAGTCTTCTCTTCTATTCTTGTCTGCTCCTCTGGTTCTTCTTGAGATTCTTCTTCTTCTTGAGGTTCTTCTTCTTCATCATTTCGCCTTTGAGAGTAACCTTCATCTTCTTCAATGTCTTCATGATGAACTTGCCTAGGAATATATCCCTTCTCATCAACCACTATATCAATACTGTCAACAATTCTGCCAAGTCTTTTATTGTAGCACTTGTATGCTTTGCTATGTGGAGAATAACCAAGAAGAATGCCCTCATCTGCTCTAGGTTCAAGTTTGCCAAGTTGCTCATCAGTATTCTTAATATAACATTTGCTCCCAAAGATTTTGAAATGCTTCACGGAAGGAGTTTTACCACTCCAAAGCTCATGAGGTGTTTGAGTGCTGTTTACTCGGACATTTGTTTTGTTAAGAATGATAACAGCAGCATGTGCAGCTTCACCCCAGAAGGTTGCAGGAGTACCTGATTCATCGAGCATAGCACGAGCCATTTGTTGGATAGTTCTGTTCATTCTTTCCACAACCCCATTTTGCTGAGGAGTTCTAGCTGTAGAGAATTCTCTTCTTATCCCATGTTCATCGCAGAAATCGAAAAATTCATTTGATGTGAACTCCCCACCTCTGTCAGATCTGAGGCACTTAATTTTGTGTCCTGATTCATTTTCAGCCAATGCTTTGAAGGATTTGAATTTTTCGAATGCTTCATCTTTGTGCTTCATAAGCCCTAACCAAACAAACCTTGAGAAATCATCAATGAATAATATCAGATATTCTTCTCCTCGAGGTGTCCTTTTCCTAAATGGACCACATACATCTGTATGGACTAGCTCAAGAGGCAAGCTAGCTGATCCTTCCTTCTCTGGAAAGTTAGTTCTGGTTTGCTTTCCAAACTGACAAGATTTGCATATGGTGTTGTCTGGAATTTTGATATCTGGAAGATCGCGAACTGCCTGATATTTGCATGCTTTTCTTATTTGTGAGAAGCTTAGATGTCCCAACCTTCGATGCCATAACCAGTGCTCTTCATCCTTGCTAAGATAGCATTGTTGTTGTCCTTCTTCAAATATGTACAGATTATTTGGAGTTCTTTTGCCTTTGAGAACTGTTTTACCTGTATCAAGATCACGAACAAGACATCCATTCGATCTGAAAATAACCTCGGTTTTTTGATCACACATCTGACTGACACTTAGAAGATTATGCTTCAATCCATCAACATACAAAACATTTCCAGCCTTGACCTTTTCTTTCAAAGGAGCAATACCTTTTCCTTTTATAGTTGCAGGAGTATCATTTCCAAAAGAAACTTTCTTTCCCTTTTCTAAAGTAGAATAAGATTCAAGTTTTTCTTTATCACCTGTCATATGTTTCGAACATCCACTGTCAATGTACCATAGATTTTCCTGTCCTTCTGCATAAAACGCTATCCCACATCTTTCTGTCTGAGGTTCTTTTATTCTCCATTTTTTGGTGCTCGTGGCTTGTTCCTTTTTCTCCTGAAACCTGCTCCTGCATTCAGATTCTTTATGACCAAAATTATTGCAAATAGAACATTCAACTTCATTTTCAAGAACCGAAAAGTTGTTATAGGTCCTCTTTGTAATCCCTGTCATACTTCTTTGTTTTTGAGCTTCCCTAGTCATGATTGTTTTATATGCAACACATTGAGCTGCTTTGTGACCAAAGTTATGGCAAGAAAAGCATTGTCCATTGAAGAAGCTTCTGCGGTTATTGAATCTACCAGCCAACTGATTGTAATTTCTATTTTCATCTATTCTTGTGCCAAACTGAGAAGATTTTACCTGTGGTTGGTTGTAGCTTTTGTTCACCCTTAAGAAGGATTGTCCCTGATAGTTTCTGTTTGTAATTCGTCCCTGCTTTACCTGATTATCTTCATTGTTCTTCTGCTCATTTCTTCTTGCTGCATCAAGATAACTTTTTGAGGTGGATGCTTGAGAGGTTTCTCCATTATAGCCCAAACCTGTCTTGTTTAGAGGAGACCGCTGCACATTGATAATCTCATCCAAAGTTTCAGATCCTTTGACAAACTTAAGATTAATAGCTTTTGTTTTCTCAATTTCTTTTCTGAGACCAACAATTTCACCTTCTAGTTTTTCAAGATGTTTTTCCTTTTCATCAATTTGAAATTGCAAAGTATCAATGATCACACTCTTTTCTTCTATGCATCTCTTGAGTCTAGTGATTTCATTATAGAGATTATCCACATCTACAGCATCCTCATAATCATCATCTTCAAATGCCATTAATAGCTTATATTTATTACCTTGTTCATCTTCATCACTGTTTGATAAGCCATCACTATCTTCATGGGTGTAGTAGCTTTTCTTATTTGCACTTTGTTTCTTATTCCATCTAGCAGGTTCTTTTCCTTTATCCTTATTAGGACATTTTGCAGCATAATGACCTACTCTTCCACAAGCAAAGCATTTGAAAGGTAGCTTACCTCTGAACCTTCCAGCACCCCTTTGAAGATTTCTGACAAAATTTGATTCTTCTTCCTCTTCTTCTGGAACATGGCTTGCTTCATAGTAATCTTCTTTTCTTGATGCCTTAAAAGCAGCTTCCCTTCTGTCTGATGGACCTCCCTTTCTCATTTCATAAGCAGTTAGAATTCCATGTAGCTGAGACATAGTGAGAACTTTGAGATTTTCCTTTTCTTCTATTGCAGATACTTTAGATTCAAACTTGGGGGATAATGATCTTAGAATCTTTTGAACTACTATAGTCTCTTTTATTTCTTCACCCAAATTTTTCATACAATTAACAATCTCATCTACCCGAAGAAAATAATTAGCCACACTTTCATCATTATACATCTTGAGGGTCTCATATTGAATCCTGAGAGTTTGAAGTTTAGCTTGCTTTACCTGTTCATCTCCTTCATAGCTAGTGATCATTTTGTCCCATATCTCTTTTGCTGATTTGAAGTGCATGACCTTCATGAATTCTGTTTGAGATATACTTCCTAATAGAGTACTGACTGCTTTTGCATTTGTTTCATATGCCTTTTTCTCAGCTGGATCTGTAGGAGTAGCTGAAGGAAAAGCATAGCCTGTTTCTACAATGTCCCAAACTTCTGTACCAAGAGATTGAAGATATGCAGTAACTCTTACCTTCCAATAATTGAAATTTGTTCCATCAAAAACCGGTGGCCTGATTGATGCTTCTTTCTCGTAATTGCTCATGATGAATGATCTTCCTTCAAGCGATCAAGCTTCTCTGAAGGACCTGCTCTGATTCCAATTGTTGGAAATAATACTGAGAGGGGGGGTGAATCAGTATTATCAGATTAATCAAACTTTTCAAATGCTCAGAAACATATACGCTACTTCAGTTAAGTGAACCAGCGTGTACACGCTACTGTGACGAAGTAAAACAGCGTATAAGAAGAAAACTCACAATTTAGTTAGCTTATTCTTCAATTAAGTGCATCAGGACATTATTCACCACATTAACAGTAAACATGTGCAGTATAACAGAACAGATAAAAAGCCATACACATGAACACCAAGATATAAGGTGGAAACCCAATGTGGGTGAAAACCACCTATTGCAAGTTGTCTCTATCTTTCTTTAATATGAAACTTCAGTTTACAATCTTTTGTACTGGTGCAGCCTTATACCAGTACGCAGGCTACAACCTGCAGAAGGCTACAACCTTCTCTCGTTCTCCAAACTTCCTTGGAAGGGAGCTCCAACCCCCTTTGCTCTTGTACTAGCCAAGATACTAGTACGTAGGTGCTGACCTACAATCTTCCTTCTTTCAGATATCACTTTTCATACATTTTCAGACTTGGATATTCCTGAAGCACAACATTACAATCTGAAGACCACAAATCATTCAATTTCCACAACAGATCATTGAAGCATAAAACAACCAAACTTTGAATCACTGAACCACTGAACCCTGTCAATCACCAGTTACCAGAACACAGAGCAGACTACAGAACTCTGCAATAATAGTCAGACCCCACTGTAAACCCAAAAATCAAGCTTCAAAAGATATACGCTACTTCAATGAGCAAAACCCGCGTATACACGCTCTTTTACCGAAGCCAACCTGCGTACAGATCTAAAAATAAACTTTCTCAATTTGCAGCTGTACCAGACATTAGTTAGATCCAAAACGTAACATTGCGACAATATGCAGATCTAGAAATACGCATAATCAACCATATCATGATAGTGCATTTCAAACCATTAGATCCCGATCTATCCTTAGATCTAGTCTTCCATCAACCGATGTGATCTCTCCTTGGCTTAGATCAAGCAACCCAGAACCTGCATATCAGATCTCTTTCTCTCTTAGATATTCAAGCCTTGTCGAAAGATGATTTTGCCTAATGATCTTCTTCTCCTTATATAGTCTTAGGCCTAGCTCAATACCAAGAGCCAAAACCATAGTAACACAATACCATCAACTTCAAAACTAGGGATCGACACGCCCGTCGAGACACAATGGTCCGAAATCATAGGCACAACTTCCAAGGACTAACCACCATGGACCAAAGGAACCTTTCCACATACACGCGCTTTTTATGAATCGAACTAGCGTGTACACGCGACTTGGGCTTAACAAAAAGACGTGTATGAGCTTCCTTGGCATGCTGTACTGAGATCTGTCTTCTGATTAAGTTGCCATCACCTGTACCAACCTCTGAGCACCTGTACCATCCTCTGAGTGAGTTGCCATCAAGGACAACACTTGAATCATAATGCCAACAAAAAACACCTCCATATTTTACTCCAAAGGAAAAGAAGAGGATGATCAAACAGAGTGCTAGATACTCATGGGTTAATGGAGATTTATTTTACACCGATTATGATATGATTATTAGACGATGTATAAGAAATGATGAAATAATTGATATTTTAAAATCTTGTCATGATGAACCGTGTGGTGGGCATTTTGCAGCAAAAAGAACAGCATTCAAGATTCTCAGTCTTGGATACTATTGGCCATCTATTTTTAAGGATTCCAAGAAGTATGTGAAAAGTTGTGATAGCTGTCAAAGAATGAGCAGACCAACAGCTACAGATGAAATGCCACTTCAGCCTCAAGTACATTTAGAGCCATTTGAAAAATGGTCTCTAGATTTTATAGGAGCCATCATCCAACTTCCAAAGGCAAAAGGTACATCCTAGTATGTACTGATTACGTGACAAAATGGGCTGAAGCAAAAGCACTAGTCTGGGCAACTGAACAAATAGTGGTCAACTTCCTTTTTGAAGAAATTTTTGTAAGGTATGGAGTACCAAGGGAGATAGTGACAGATCAAGGTACTCAGTTTACTTCAACTCTGGTCAAAGACATCACAGAAAAATATAAAATCAAGCACAGGAAAAGTACACCTTACCATCCACAGGCCAATGGCCAGGTGGAATCTACAAATAAAACATTGGAAGGAATTATCACTAAGACAGTAGCAATGAACAGAAAGAATTGGGAAGAGAAGCTCAAAGATGCACTCTGGGCTTACAGAATCACGTGGAAAAACACTACAGGATTTACACCATATCAGCTGGTGTATGGAAAAGAGGTAATGCTTCCTATTGAATTTCAAATACATACTTATAAGATGGCTGTAGATTTAGGAATTGATCTCAATGAAGCACAAAAAGAGAGAATTATGCAATTGAACCAGTTAGATGAAATGAGGCAGCAAGCAGAGGAGACAGCAATCCTAATGCAGAAACAAAGGAAGCAGTGGCATGATGCACACATTAAAAAGAAATAGTTCAAAGAAGGAGACTGGGCTTTACTCTTTGACTCTAAATTCAGAGATCATAAAGCCAAATTTACAACACATTGGCTGGGCCCATATGAAATAGTTCAAGTATATGAAAATGGATCAATCAAGCTTACTACAATTGATGGAGAAGGCAACACCTTTATTGTCAATGGACATAGGTTGAAACTATCATAAGCCCATCAACAAGGAGGATTTTCTTCAAACTGTATCTCAACAAAGGGAGGTTGAGATATTGCAGCCTTCAGCTATGATATCTCTATCTTAGTTCATTCAATTTCATTTTTGTTTTAACAATAAAATAAAATAATAATAAATAATAAATAAATACAAAATAAATAAATTAATTAATATATATATATATATATATATATATTAAAAAAAATAATGGTTTAGATGTGAAAACCAGACTTTGGCACACTCTAAACCCGAATTCTTACTAGAAAACCAATCATTTGGCTGGTAAGAATTCCTTGTTCTACTTGTTTACTATTTTTCATCAATTCAATAATGACTTGAGGACAAGTCAAAGACTTAGTGGGGGAGAAGAAACAGTGGTTTTTCCCTATCTCATCTCCTCATTTTTAAATCTTCAAGGAATTTGTTTCAGTAATTCAGTATTTCAATAAAAGAGTTGTTTTTGTTCTAATTAGAGGGACCTGTTCAAGCAATGAGATATGCAGTGGGACCTGTTCAGAAGACTATGTCAACATTGAAGAAACAGTGAGGGACCTGTTCAAGCAATGAGATATGCAGTGGGACCTGTTCAGAAGACTATGTCAACATTACCAATATCAGAGGGACTTGTTCAGAAGGCTATGTCAACATCACCAATATCAGAGGGACCTGTTAAAGACTGCATTCAAGATACATCAGGCTACTTCAACAAAGTTTTCAAAGGTTTCTTATCATCAGAATTATAATCAAGGCTACATCAACACCAAGGATAAAAGAAGCTTCACAAACATGGTTCTTCAAAGTTATTCAGAGTTTAAAGGGCCCTGTTATATTCAATTTCATTTCAAAGGGACCTGTTTTAGACAATGAAGATCAGTCATACCTGTACAATGAAGATCAGTCATACCTGTGCACGCCAAATCAGCATTTTGTTGACCAACAAGTGTAATGTATTGTTGAAATTTTCATTTTTAACATTTAAAATTCTTAAATTATTTTAGTGTTAAAAATGATAATTACTATTGCTTGTTATCAATTTCAAAAATCCTTATCACCATAACCTTTGTCATATTCCTAAATACTCACCTCATTATCACTTTGCTTATCATTTCCTATCACACCTTAGCCTATTTTTATTCCTACTATGCTCTTCAAACCTTTTCATACATCGCTCTTCAAACCTTGTCATCAACTCATCATTTTTAAATCGGCCTTCTGGCAATCAAGTACCAACAAGTAGTGGATACTCAATGTACAAGTCCGTTCAATGGAAAGACAAGTGTTAAACCATCTGTCCTCAAATGATTTCATTCATTTCGACTGCTGGAGTTATAAAACAATCTTTTGACCCAAGTCTGCTTATGAAATATATCCGTTATCATCACACGATTTGCATATTGTGTTATCATGATTATGCTTCTGCAAATCAGTATTGCTCCTCTGTATTCATGATTTGAATGTGCCTTCCGACTCTGCATTATCATCATAGCAATTGGATGAAGGTCGGCTGTTGAGTTTTCATTTTATAAAACTCTGAGTTCATAAAGTTAGTTACGGCGTTAGTATTCAGACTCTGAGTTTCTCAAAGAGGGCCAAGATAGTAGGTGCTATAAAGGGAGAACATATAGCAGACAGGCTTATCCCGAGTTTTTTTACTTCCGCCCAGAATTTGAGGACGTTAACTAGGTCAGCTCAAGCAATTGAAGAAGTAAACTCAGAGAATCAAGGACGTTACCAGGTCAGCACAGTGGAACGCAGGAAAAGAGGTAACAAGTTGAAAACCCTGATTGAATTTTTTAGCATAAAAAAGGGGTTAGAACAGAGATTTTTAACAAAATGACCAATAGAGCAGAGCCCGAAAACTTTGATAGTTCAAAATATCATGAAGACTGTGTCAAGATTTTAAGGGAAAAACACTGGTTACCTTTTCTAGAGAAATTCAATCGAAACAATGAAGAAGTTACAAAGAAATTTGCATTTTCCTTCAATGGAGAGAAAGCTTTAATAGGAAATTTCTCTTTTAGAATTTCAAAGGATACAATAGCACAAACATTGGGAATTAGTCCAAAAAGGGAAAAGTATTTCAAAACCAAAAAATTTAGGGAAAAATCATGGACTCAGTTTATGTCTAGGTCAAGGGTTTCCTCTGTCAATTGGAAAAAGGGTGTTCCTAGAATCTGGCTAATTCACCCATGGGACGAAATGGTATACATTATTCATAAATTTGTTACATGTGAAGGACGCTACAGTATAGTATACCTATATTACATAAAAATTCTGTTGCACTTAAAAGGTTAATGCACCATAAGTTTGCCCTATTTCGTCTTACAGAGTTTAACTAAAATGTCGAAGACCATTCAGAAACAAAAAGGTAAAGAAGATAGGAGTTTTTATCATTTTGGGTTGATCAAAATTCTAATTGAATTTGAATTGCAAAGGAGAGGAAAAACATGGAAAGAATTTTTGATTGACAATCAAATTAAAATTATAGAAGATGAACAGGAATAGCAAGAACGCACAGAGTTTATGATTGATATTGATGAGGAAATCCCTGAGCGTAAGTCAAGCAATGTTCCTCAACCCAGAAGTAGTGTAAAGACAAGAAGGATGAGGCAAGAAACTGCCAAGAAAATTGAAAAAGATAAAATCTTCACTACTTATAAGAGAAGATCAAGGAGAATAAAAAGGAATCAAACACAAGATGATCAACCAGAGCCGAATGCAAATGCACCAATGGAAATTGAAAGCAGTACTAATTCACAGCCAGAACAGGAAGCAGAAATGGAAATTGAGAGTAACAAGGGAGAAAGGAAAGAGCCAACACCTACAAACAAGAAACAGAGAAGGTTAGAGAAACATATTGAAGAGCTAAAAGAGGAATTGATGGAAGCAAACATGTTAGAGAAGGTCATAAAGAAGGAAAATGAAATGTTGAGAGCTCATAGCAAGAAGATTCAGCAGAAAAATGAGAAACTGAAGAAGAAAATCAAAGAACTTAGGACTGATCAAACTGAAACGTGCAAATGGGCGACAAAATGGTACACTCAGAAAAAAGTTCTCAAAGAAAAATATAAGAATATGAAACATGAGTTCCAAGTTCAAAAGAATGCCCAAGTTCAGAAGAATATAGATGTATTGCTACAAGCGGCAGAGGCACAAGTAGGAACAGAATATAAAGGGAGCACATCAGGATTAGCATGAGGACATGCTAAATCATTGAGTTTGGGGGAGATGTTGGTACTATTTTATTGCCATTCTTTTCTTCTAAAAATCCATCATTTATCTATCATTTTCTTCCATAAACCCCTCATAGTCCATTGAAATTGATTAATGAAGCATTATAATTGTTATTTTACATTAAATTTAATTTATGGATTTTTATGTTAAAAATTGGAAATTTTCAACAAAATTACGGGATGTCATGACTTCCTGTAATTGGTTTATGTTGTGACACGTGGCATGGCAGGAAAATCAGAACAAAAGATAAGGACGTGATCTAGGATGTACATACATGGTGGAAAATCTATTTAGCATCGAATTTGGAGCTCCTGAATACATGGTCAATGCTGGTCAAACCCAACCTTTTTGGTTGTAAAAGCAGCAAAAATCTAAAGTTACCTAAACTGATTTCGTTTTGTTGTAGAAATCAGTGAGGATTAGGAAAAACGAAAATAGCCTTTTTTATTGTAAAAGCAGAAACATTTGAAGTGATAATGAATGTACGTTACGCTGGTAAGGAAAGGAGATTAGACAAGAGCAGACTTGAGACTGTAAGCGTATTCCAGAACTCTGTTCTAAATTTAATCGATTCTCAGAACTTAATCAAAAGGCAGAATTTCATATGGTGTTTATGACTTAGCGTTCTTATCATCTGAAGTTTTCTAAGTTCGCCATCAAAACATGGAAGGGCCCTACGTGAAGATTGGTACACTTTCGTTTCTGTTTCATAGGATTTAGTCTTCAGATCTGAATAGCGTTTGATGTTATTTCATTGCTTGTGAGTTGATCAGTTTGATTAGAAGTTCTTGCGATTGTTATTTTATGATTCATAGTAGTACCTTGGAAATTCAATTGCAAAATTATTGAATCAGACTTTGTAAAAGGTTTAATTGAACATTGAATTTCAAGATATTTCTATGGACTCTATTTTCATGAATTTGATCTTTGGTATGCTTAGTATGAATTTGATCTTTGGTATGCTTAGTGTGTTGTCTTGAAAGAGTTTTTGTGAATTATGTCCTTGTAAGAGGATTGAGAACTCAGACGAGTAACACTCTGTTTTTAGAACAGTTAATTAAATTAGATGATATAAGTGTTTAAATTGTGAAAGGAAACATATTTCAATCTCTTGTAAAGGAGTGTTTTAGCCTATCACAATAGACACTTATTTAGATAGATGAGATCCTTTTAGGTCTATAAACTTTAGACACGTGCCTCTAAGTTTACCTACCTTGGTTGACATTAAATTTAGTCTAATCTAGACCCCTGGATTGGTCACTACACACTGACATATGGTGTATGTCATTAGAAATATACATGGATTAGTTGGCATGCCTTGTCAATGATGGCTCCACTTCTGTATGGTCAATTCAAGAAGTAGATTATTTCCAATTTGGTCAATCGTGCATTGAACGAAGAATTGACTACTTTGAGGATGATTAGGGTTTCAGATGGAAGTTGTTGGAAGAAATTTCTACAGATATAAATAGAAAATGTCTTGGTTATCTTCCATTTTGAACATTCCATGATGTGTTTCTTATGTGCAACTGCAATGAAGTTCCTTTCCTATTATATGACATGATGACTGACATCTATTTTCCAACAGATATTAATAATTCAACTAATCAACAGATGTATGGGTCTTTGCATCCAATGCTAGAGGGCTGCAATTATTTGATTGAGTATGGAAATGTTTTTTCAATTGCTCCCCGTATGGATTTTGTTGATGAGATTCCACCATTGTATATGGATATGGATTCTTAGGCTATTAGTCCTGTTAGAAGTTCATATAAATATTTTCATTTTATATACTCTCTATGGTCGTGGAAAATATTTCCATTTTTTTACTTTACATACTTTGGGTCTATATGCTAATACTTTAAAATTATGCTTGTATCGATCTTTATATGGCTCTCGCTAAAATTTCAGGAATATGTGTATGTATGAGATGTTGGATATTTAATCCCATTGCAATTTGCTGGAAAATATTTCATATTGTTTCCCCTAAATTTTTCTTAATTACATGTAAATGTGTTTGGATGCTATGCATTTTTCTTTGTTTGTATAATTATAATTGCTATGAGTTATGTTATACATGTTATTTGTATTGGTTTTTCTCATTGATTCTCAAAAAATGTTATATATTTATGTACATTTTAATATTTTCATTTATATTTTGATAATATATAATTCCAAATTTTTAGATATACTTCCAAGTCATATAATTCTTATAGTATTGTGTCCCAATTGTATGGGTTCCGTTTTGATTCTAATATGATACATGAAAATTGAGATTTTTTTTTATAAGCCATTTGGAAGAAGTCTTATACATTTTTATAAGTTTATATGGTTGGAAAAAATAACAGATACACTTTTTATATTTTTATACGATTGCCAAAAAAAACTTGTGCCTTTTTCATTTTTCCGTGGTTGTTTATATTAGATATATGCAATGTTATATGTTTATGGTTCCATAATGAATATGTTATTATTCATTGTAGACATGCCATCTGAAGGCACAAGAAATCATACAATAAAATGAAATATGTCACCAGCATCACGTGACAGGTT
This sequence comes from Pinus tabuliformis, assembly GCA_031772625.1. Classification (NCBI taxonomy): domain Eukaryota; kingdom Viridiplantae; phylum Streptophyta; class Pinopsida; order Pinales; family Pinaceae; genus Pinus; species Pinus tabuliformis. The sequence goes on from CM062817.1 coordinate 1,869,871,430, forward strand.
TAATGAAAGTCATCATTTACGGTATCAACAAAATAAGGATGCAATAAATGAGCATACGAGAAATACATATCATAGAAGAACGAATGATGACACTCTTCAAAATGATTTTATAATTCCTCGTAAGTATTGTACTATGGATGATATCATGGAAAGAACATTTCCCATTGATAGTTTTTTTTTATAATATGCTCCTTGTCAGCATAATTTTATTGTTCGATGCTCTCCTGAAAATGTTCATAATATTGGGGAAACATCTTGCAACCGGGAAGATGAAAATGTCCACACTAACCCTTTTTTGTCTACAATTGCATGTTTTGACCAAGGCCAAAGGTTGCAAAACATCCATGGTGGAGGTAATGATGACATTGTATGTGATGATTTGGATGATAGTTTAATTGGCCATTTTTTTTATAGTTTGGAGCCAGTTGCTTGAAACATCGGATGTTCCAATCCCCCTTCTCAAAGTAATGTGGTCCCACTAAGAGAACTAGTCATTCCTGATAGCATTTCTCGTGGAAAAATGGAGGTAACACAATGATATTTTGATTTTTGCTCCAACAGTGGTTATTTTATTACATTCCTCTATTTACAAACTTTTTATACTAAACTTATAAGTTATTTTCTTCTATTGGAATAGGATACAACTCATTTTAATAGAGGTCTAGAATTTAATTCCCAAAGTGTTGAATCTACTAATCTGAGGAGTGAAGATGAAGCATGTCATAACCTTCTTGTGCATTCTCCTCAATGATTTAATTGCCAAACTAATGTAAATGTTCAATGTATTGGATTTTCTTTTAATTTTTTCAATTTCTAGTTGGTTGGACATTGAATTTTATGGCATAAATTATTTTCTTCGAACATGACACAACTCATTTCAACAGAGGCATACAAATTAACTTCGTAGATGTTCCATCTACTGATCTTAGAAGTGAAGATGAACCATCTCATAGCATTCATCCACATCACCAAAAAATGTAAATGTTGAGTGCATTTGATATTTTTCTCATTTTTTCATTTAGAGTTAGTTGGACATTGTATTTTATAACATTTTATGGAAAAAAACATGAATTCATCTTATCATGTTGGAGAATTGGAATCCAAAACATCAAATTGTAAAACTAATGTAAATTTTCAATGTATTTGATTTGTTTTCTGTTTTTGAATCTTTATTTTTTGGACATTTAGTTTTATAATGTATTTTGTTTTGTTGAAACAGGAAACAACTCATTTGAATAGAGGCATAGAAACTAACTCCCCAAATGTTCCATCCACTGATGTTAGAAGCAAAGAACAATCATCTCATAACCTTCATCCACATCAAGAAACAAATGTAAATTTTGAATGCATTTGATTCTTTTTTCATTTTTTCATTTATAATTAGTTGGAAATTAAATTTTAAAATATTTTATGACAAAGACACCTTTACATCCTCTCAGGTTTGAGAAATAGAGACCGTAAATTTGGAAAGGCCCTATAATAGAGTCATTCCACATGCTTCAAATTTGGGAAGGGAATGTCAATTCCTGAAGATGAAGTACATTTTAGAAGAAATTTTACTCTTCCAAATGGTTCTCAACATGGTCCGACCAATAGAGATCATATTCATTTTTATGAAAACATGATTGCAGTGCATAAAATATTTCGAGAAAAGATAGATAGCTTGCCAGTTGTCCAAATGTGCCACATTTTCCAAGAATCATATCCCTGAATTCAGGTTTTGAGAGATTCTAAAGGGCCTGTTTGCAGACATTGTAAGAGTGAAAGAGGTTCCCATTGTTTTTGTCGATATAATAACATGGATCTTGGTGAGCAACCTCATATTTTAATATTTATTACTTAAGTTGAAGAAATACTAATAGCACGTGTGAATCCTATTTTGCAAGTGACGCATGCTCGAGATGGGAAATATAAGTATAATGGCCATACAATTAGCTCTCCTCAAGATATTTCTACAATTGTACAAAGTCTTCTCCGACATGTTGAAGATATTGACTTTCTAATTGTGAGGAGACATGCTGCTCAATCTAAATATTATGAATGTTATGTCAAAGGATCTCGATTGACGGCTTAATTACTTTTCAAAATCCAAAATAATCAATATTATCAAGATGTTGTAATTGACTATGATTCAGTGAATGCTCTGCCCGAAAGATCAACAGATGTCTCCTCTAAGCTTAAATTTTTTAATTGTGATATTGAAGAATTTGAGATCAATGCAACTAATAATGAAGGGTTTCCTGCTAAGCATTTTCCCTCTCATCCTTCTTCTTTTTTTCTCGCCTACCAAATGAATGAAGAGAATTGGAAGAAATTAGATCATTTCTTGATAATGTTGATTCTTCACATGTTCAAGGCATGGATTGGCCCAATGTTGGAACCTCTCCAGCGAATGAATATAATACAGAGGGATTATTAGATATGGCATTCCCAACATTGTTCCCCACTGATGATGTTGATTGGTTGCAACCACATATTTATAGTATTGAACTTCATGAGTATGCATTGCATCTTATTAGGTACTATGATCAGATATTTGGAACCCATCCTCGCTTTTGATAATACCTATTGAACATGATAATGCAGCATCAGAGCCAAGGAATTGCTACATTTTTTGTAAAGAAACATTTACATGATATCTCACCTACAACAATTGAAGAGTTGCATCACCAAATTTCTTATTTACTAGATAATAAGTTGGTTGAGCATCTTATGCAGTTTGGTTCTTCTCTAGGAGGTACAAGGGCATACTAGACTAACTGTTGGGCTGAATTGACTGACATGATTACTCAATTGAGATGTCCATCTTTATTTTTTACTTTCAGTGCAGTTGACACAAAGTGGCCAAAGTTGCATAACCTCATGCCCATACATTCACATTCTCATTCTTCAAATGAGCATCGTATGAAAATTGAAAATGTTATCCAGTACCCTCATATTGTTTCCACATTTATGCACCATAGATTCAATATTTTTCGAGCATAAGTTATCAAAAAATATCTTAAAGCTAAAGACTTATGGTACACGGTTGTGTTGTTGAATTTATTTTCTATACTTTGTCAATTGTTTATTATTATTCTATTTATATTGTTTGTAGTAACTATATATTCATTTTCTTCAGATATGAGTGGCAGCACAAAGGTTCAGCACATATCCATGGTTCCCTATGGTTGCAAGGTGCTCCTAACATGGAAATACTTGATTAGTCAAATGGTTCTGATGTACAACTTGCAAAGATATTCTTTGAGAAGTATGTAACTGCATGGAATCCACGTGACATACATCATCACAACATAATGGTTCCATGAAGCCTCAATAATGACCCTTGCCTATTGAATATTGATCATATTTTCTATCTCAATCCTCATAATGATTATGAAGAATTGTTAAAATGTGTCCAAAAGCACACAAAGTGTAGTGTAGATTCTTGTTTGCGCAAAAAGGGAACTATTCTCACAATTTGATACAATGCTCCATGGGATCTTTGTGATGAATCAAGATTATTAATAGATGATCAAGGAAGAAAAAAATATGAGCCAACAAGAAATGATGATAGATTCAATGTACATAACATTTACCTTCTAACAATGTGGCATGCAAATGTTGATTGCCAACCAATGCTTTCTTGCTATGTTGTCTTGAAATATATTGCTAAGTATGCATCAAAAGAAGAAAAAAGTCTGAAAGTTACCATCATATGTTAATTATAATTTCAAATTCTATTGGCTCTGAGGATCATGATTTATGTGCATACATAAGGTTTCTTGTAGAAATAATTGTTGACCATGACATTGGAGCACAAGAAATGTGCCATATGTTGCTTAAGCTATCTATTGTTGTTTGTAGTCGGAAATTTATTTCCTTAAATGTAGGAAGAAAGGTTTTCAGAAAAACCTCAAGGGATGGCTTGCAATGTTCATCTAAGAATACTTTTGTTCAACATTATCAGAAGAGACCTGTTTTCCTTGAACATCTATCTTTGATAGAAACAACAATATCTTAGACATTTGATAGCAAGTAAAAACAAGATCCATGGAAGCCTGGATATGTTCATGCTATTGTTCAGGTTTGGCCACAGTTTTATTCTATTCCTGGTGAGGATTCAAATGAATTTGAAACCTTTTACTGGACAGAACTTCTCTTGTACAAGCCATTTCGTGAAATTCCTGCAGAAATTGGCCTTTCAGCTGAAATTATTATTGAAAATTAGAGGAATTTTTGATATCGAGCATGGCATGTTGATCAAAATCCATAACTTTTTGACAATATTGAAGATGAAGAAGATGGTGATTTTTCTAACTAGGAAATGAATCTTGAAGATGATTTTCAAGAATAGAATATTTTCTCTCGCTTGGTTCCACCAAATGATGTGTATGTTTCTGATCTTCACACCCTTGGTAGAAGGAACTTTGACATATCCTTTGACTAACAAAGTACAACTATTTCTAATGATGTTGTTGAAGAAGCTATTAATTTTATAAGGAATGGAAAATAAAGGGGTGATATTTTCTACCTTTCAAATAGAACATTTGCATCTCCAGATTCATTGTCAAAAAAACAATGACTTGCTTTTGAAATTTTTCTTAGGCACTTTGTTGAATATAAGATTCGTAAAGCTCTTTTTATGATTGTTTAGGGCACTGCAGGCATTGGGACGACTTTCCTTATCCATTGTATTTTGAAGCTCTTTCTAATTTTTCAAGTAATGGAAGAATCTCTTTGCTTCTTCTTGCCTCAATAGGAATAGTTGATTTTAATATACATACAAAAACAATACACTTAATTCTAAAAATTCCAATTAAAGATATGCGGCCACTATAGGGGCAGTCACTAGCAATGTTCCAAGAAGAAATGAGGCATATTAGATATATAGTTATTGATTAAATGAGCTTTCTAGAATCAAGGATGTTTATGCAAATAGATGCTCGATTACGAGAATCATTTCCAGAGAAAAAGAATTCTCCTTTTGGTGGCAGATCCATCATCCTTGTGGGCGACCTTGGCTAGTTGTCTCCTATGAGATATAAGCCTTCGTATGTAGGTAATACAACAGGGAAAGCCTTGTGGAACAAATTCAACATTGTTGTCACTCTTGACATAATCTTTCGCCAATAAGGGAATAATGAGAAAAAATCTTGTTTTCGTAGAATCCTCAATAACATAAGAAATGCATAACATGTTCTTGAATATTGAGGGTTTCTTATTTCACAAGATGATATGAGGTTTCATCCTAGAGAAAGGGATTTATTTAATGCAACAGTTCACATGTTTCGATAAAACAATTGGGTCTCCTTCCATGACAGGCATATGTTAAAATCATTAAATTATCCAATTGCACAATGTATTCCTTAGCATTCGCATTCTGAAATCATTGGTGTTGATGATGATCAACTGGACCGTGAATTTTTGTTGTGTCATGGTTAGTGTGTTATGTTGACATGTAATTTGTGGGTTGAAGCTGGATTGGTGAATGGTGCACTTGGTTATGTTAAGCATATATTTTATACGCCTACCTCTAATACACTTCAGCTTCCAATGTTCACAACAGTTGTTTTTGATAAGTATGTTGGTGTTCCATTTGATGCAAGCAATCCAAACATTGTGCCTATCACACCAGTGATAAGAGGATATCGAAAAAAAATTCCTTTGAAGATGGCATGGGCTCTTACAATCCACAAGTCATAGGTATTGACTTTAGAATGGGCATCATTTGATATTGGGAATAAAGAGCATCAAGGCCTAACCTTCACAACCATATCAAGATTGAAATCAATAGATGGTTTACGCATTGCACCGTCTTTCGCTTTTTAGCGTTATTCCAAGATGAAAGATGCATATGTTACAATTAGGAAGAAAGAAGAGGACTGATTGAAGTCCATATCGCTCTGACATACAACTAATAACATTGTGACCTTTTTTTAAAATGTTTTTTAATTGCTTTTACTATCCTCTTGATTTACTTTTGATATAATAATCATTTTCATATATTAATGAGATTAATACATTCATCATATTCATATTAATATTTGAGAAAGTTGTTTACATCATTTTTCATGTTGTTCAATTTACTGTTTTTTTAAGTTGCTATTGTTCTTTTATTTACAACAAACCATTCAGACATAATCAACCAATTATATGAACCAATCATTCAAAATCAATTTTATAAATGGTTCATATTGATATTAATATTTTGGATTCATATTACATCATGAAATGCAAAATGGAGGTTTTGACTATTGGTCATCACCGTGGCCAATATTCATTTTTTTTTAGTATTGGCGAGTTTTTGTTCTATTCCATGGTTTTATCCATTGTATTGTGAAATGAGGTTTATATTTGTAGAATTTTTTATATCATTTGGTTGATGTAACATTAGATTATTTTATAAAATGAGGTTTATAAGATTAAGTTTTTTAACATAAATAAAAATGGGGTGTTATGTTTTATGTATATATATCTATATATGTGTATGCTTATTTGTTTGTGCATGTGTGTATTAATTTTTCTTTTGTTGTTTTGTCTTTCAAATGTAGATATGGACAATAATGATGTCATCTATTATGTTAGAACAATGTGCAATATTGCTGGAGCGATAAGTTTTCTTTCGTATATTCAAAACAAGTTTGATAGAAAACATGGGTTCCATCCTGCTTTTATTGATGAGCATCTTCGTGTGCTAGATGAAACGAAAAAAAAAAATGTAAAATACTTGTAACATGTGCACCAGAGGGAGTCTGGGAGGAGAACAAGAAGGAATTGGTTGGAAAGCGTTAAGTATCGTGATCATTATCCTATTGATTTGAATTGGTGTTGCTTTTTTCATAAGTCTGGTTGTGTTTTGGAAGAGGCTATTCCATAGATAACTTTTGATGGATTGTTTCAAGTTCAATTTTGTAGTCGAATTATTAGATGTAAAGAAAACAAAAATATGTGTTAATTTCGATGTTCTTTCTGTGGTTGCAATGTTAGTGAAATTGAATTTTTTTTCTCCTTGTTGTTGTTAAGTAGAAAATTGTATATCTTTGGTCTTAAAATTTCCTATCATGATGTTCTTCTTTAAATCCAATGTGTGCAATTTAGATCTGTCTTTTTCAATTATGTTCCTTTGTTCTAATGGCGGTGTCACTATTTTATCTTTTTCTCTTGCATTTGTAATATTTTTGGTATTTTATATGGGTCCCTTCACTTTGTTCATGTCTTTCATAAATGAAAATATTATTTAAGTTTATAATACTATTTTTGGGCCATGTTCTTGTTGTTTATATCAATATTCTTGAGATTTATACTATGAATATATTCATGTATTGATATTAATATATTTATGCTTTAAAATTTATTTATTGTTTATAATGTAGTGATATAAATGTGTTATTATTAATGTGTTGATGATTTATCATGTTTTAATGCTTTAGTGTATTATTATTAATGTATTCATATTAATATTTTGTATTGATGTCTTAATGGTTTACAATGTGATTCTTATATTGATTGTGGTTTATGTTTATTATTATTGTTTTGTATTATAGCATTATTTATGTTTATAATATTGATACCATGGATTTAGGGCTTAGGGGGTTTAAAATATTTAATATGACATATATTCTCTCATTTTCAAAACCAACCATTGTGATCCTTGTCAAACATTGCACTATAATGAAGATTGCCTTCAGATGAAAACCATAATCAACCATGGCGAATCATGGTCAACCATGGTCCAACGTCACATTGTAACAAAGATTGTCTCAATATGAAAATCAATGATGGTTAAGCATGGCCATTGATGTTTATTTTTCGATTTATAATATTTATCTTGGGGTTTAAACAACTTGGGTTTATAATATCAATCCATTGGGGTTAAAATATAAATCCTTTCAATTTTTAACAATTATCCCTTGCATTTTTTTATCCCTTAGGTTTATAATATTTTTCTCTTCGGTTTATAATATTAGCCGCTTGGGTTTATTTGTTCTTTGAGTTTATAATATTAATAATTCCTTTCGTTTATAATTTTATCCCTTGGGTTTATTAATCTCTTGACTTTAAAATATTAATTGTTAGGGTTTATTAATCGTTTAAGTTTTTAATATTAGTTCGTTGGGTTTATTTATTCCTCGGGTTTATTGGTTGCTTGGGTTTATTAATCATTTGTTTTTATAATATTAATGCCTTGGGTTTATAATATTAATAATGCATTGGGTTTATTCATCCCTTGTATTTATAATATTAATAATCCCTTGGATTTATAATAATAATAATCCCTTCGGTTTATTAAACCCCAATATTAAGGGTTTAATCCGTTAGGTTTATAATGTTTATCCCTTTAGTTTATTTATTCTTTGGGTTTATAATACTAACAATCTCTAAGGTTTATTGATCGCTTGGGTTTATAATATTAATAATCATGCGAGTTTATCAATCCTTTGTGTTTAGAATATTAATTCCTAGGCTTTATTAATCACTTCTATTTGTAATATTGATCCCTTGGATTCTTGATCCCTTAGGTTTTTAATATTTATCCCTTGGGTTCACTAATTCCTTGGGTTTATAATATTAAACCGTTGGGTTTATTAGTTCCTTGGGTTTATAATATTAATAATCCCTTTGGTTTATTAATCCCTTGAGTTTAAAATATTAATTCTTAGGGTTTATTAATCTCTTTGGTTTTTATATTAGTTTGTTGGGTTTATTGATTCCTCGGGTTTATTAATCACTTGGATTTATTAATCCTTTGTATTTATAATATTATTTTGTTGGGTTTACTATTTCCTTGGGTTTATAATATTAAACGCTTAGGTTTATTTGTTCTTTAAGTTTATAATATTAATAATTCCTTGGGTTTATCATTTAATCCCTTGGGTTTATTAATCCCCAATATTAAGGGTTAAATAATAGTCCTAAGGTTTAATATTAATCCCTTAGGTTTACAATGTTTATCCATTCAATTTATTAACCTGTTGGGTTTATAATATTAACGATCCCTAGGGTTTATTGATCCCTTCGGTTTATAATATTCATAGTCATGTGGGTTTATCAATCCTTTGGGTTTAAAATATTAATTCCTAGGCTTTATTAATCCCTTCTATTTTTAATATTGATCCCTTGCGTTTTTTGATCCCTTGGGTTTCTAATATTTTTCCCTTGGGTTTACTAATTCCTTGGGTTTATAATATTAAATGCTTGGGTTTTTTCATTCTTCAAGTTTATAATATTAATAATTTCTTTGGTTTATCATTTAATCCCTTGGGTTTATTAATCCCTTGAGCTTAAAATATTAATTCCTAAGGTTTATTAATCGTTTGGTTTTTCAATATTAGTTTGTTGGGTTTATTGATTCCTTGGGTATATTGATTGCTTGGGTTTATTAATCATTTGTTTTTATAATATTAATGCCTTGGGTTTATTCATCTCTTGTATTTATAATATTAATAATACCTTGGTTTTATAAAAACCCAATATTAAGGGTTAAATATTAGTCCAACTATTTATGATTATGTCAATATCATAATAGATTAATCTAATATGGAAATCAACCATGCTCAACCATGGTGAACCATGTTTATTTTAGGGTTTATAATAGTCATGTTGGGGTTTATATGCGTTGGGTTTATAATTTGTATCCCTTAGGTTTATTATTCCCTTGGGTTTATAATATCAATTCCTTGTGTTTATTGATCTAAGGGTTCATATTCCTAGGGTTTAATATTATTCAACAATGGTCAACAATAAACAACCATGTTCAACCATGAACCAACATCGCATTGTGACAAGTATTGTCTCAATATGAAAATCAACCGTGCTCAACCATGTTTATTTTAGTATTTTTAATATTTATCTAAGGGTTTTTATACATTGGGTTTATAATATTAGTCCCTTGGGTTTAATATTATTCCCATGGGTTCATAATCCCCTAGCATTTTAGTATTAATCCCTTGGGTTTATTATTCCTTTGGGTTTATAATATTAATCCCTTGGGTTTATTATTCCCTTAGGTTTATAATATCAATGATGGTCAACCATTGTCAATCATAGCCAACCATAGTCAACCATGGTTGAGTGTCGCATTGTGACAAGGATTGTCTCACCATGAAAATAAACCATGTTTATTTAGTGTTTGTAATATTTATATTAGGGTTTACCAATGTTGGGTTTATAATATTAGTCCCTTGGGTTTAATATTATTCCCTTGGGTTCATAATCCCTTGGGGTTTTAGTATTAATCCCTTGGGTTTATTTTTCCCTTGGGTTCATAATATCAATCACTTGGGTTTATAATATCAATAATGGTAAACCATGGTCAACCATAACCAACCATGGTCAACCATGGTCAATCATGGTCGGATCTCGCATTATGACAAAAATTGTCTCCATATAAAAATCATGGACAATCATGGATAATCATGGTCAACCATGGTCATCCATGGTTGATGATGGTCAACCATGTTTTATAGAATCAAACATGGTCAACCATGGTCAATCGTGGTCAAACATGTTTGAACGACGTGTTGTGACAAAAATTGTCTCGATATGAAAATCAAAACCATGATAAACCATGGTCCAACATCGCATTGTGACAAAGATTGTCTCAATATGAAAATTAACCATGGTCAACCATGGTCCAACATGGCATTGTGATAAGGATTGTCTCAATATGAAAATCAACCATGGTCAATCATGTTTATTTTAGTGTTTATAATATTTATCTTAGGGTTTATATACATTGGTTTTATAATATTAGTCCCTTGGGTTTAATATCATTCCCTTGGGTTCATAATCACTTGGATTTTAGTATTAATCCCTTGGGTTTGTTATTCCCTTGGGTTTATAATAGCAATCAATTGGGTTTATAATATTAACCATGGTCAACCATGGTCAAACCATATGGATATGGAAATCAATCATGGTCAACCATGGTCCAACATTGTGTTCTAATAAATATTGTCTCAATATGAAAATCAATCATGGTTAACCATGGTCCAACGTTGCATTGTGAAAAGGATTGTCTCTATATGGAAATCAACCATGGTCAAACATGTTTATGTTAGGTTTTATATACCTTGGGTTTATAATTAAATATCTTAGGTTTATTATGCCCTTGGTTTTATAATATCAATCCCTTGGGTTTATTGATGTAAGGGTTCATATTCCCAGGGTTTAATATTATTAAACAATGGTCAACCATAACAAACCATGTTCAACATTGGTCAACCATGGTCCAATGTTGCATTATGCCAAGGATTGTCTCAATATGAAAATCAACCGCACTCAAACATATTTATTTTAGTATTTTTAATATTTATCTTAGGATTTTTATACCTTGGGTTTATAATATTAGTCCCTTGGGTTTAATATTATTCCCTTGGGTTCATAATCCCTTGGGGTTTTAGTATTAATCCCTTGGGTTTATTGTTCCTTTGGGTTTATAATATCAATCGCTTGGGTTTATTATTCCCCGGTCAACCATGGTTTATTATGATGTCAACCATGGTCAACCATGGTCCAACATGGAATTGTGATAAGGATTGTCTCAATATGAAAATCAACGATGGTCAATCATGTTTATTTTAGTGTTTATAATATTTATCTTAGGGTTTATATATGTTGGGTTTATAATATTAGTCCCTTGGGTTTAATATTATTCCCTTAGGTTCATAATCCCTTGAGGTTTTAGTATTAATCCCTTGGGTTTATAATATCAATCCATTGGGTTTATAATATTAATCATTGTCAACCACAGTCAATCATAGCCAACCATGTTCAACCATAGTCAAACCAGGTTGGATATGGAAATCACCCATGGTCAACCATGGTCTAATGTTGCGTTCTGACAAAGATTGTCTCGATATGAAAATCAATCATGGTCAACCATGGTTAACCATGATCCAACGTTGCATTGTGACAAAGATTGTCTCTATATGGAAATCAACTATGGTCAACCATGGTCAACCATGTTTATTTTAGGGTTTATAATATTGATGTTAGGGTTTATATACCTTGGGTTTATAATTGTTATCCCTTAGGTTTATTATTCCCTTGGGTTTATAATATCAATCCCTTGGGTTTATTGATATAAGAGTTCATATTCCTAAGGTTTAATATTATTCAAAAATGGTCAACCATAATCAACCATGTTCAACCATGGTCCAATGTCACATTGTGACAAGGATTGTCTCAATATGAACATCAACTATGCTCAACCATGTTTATTTTAGTATTTTTAATATTTATCTAAGGGTTTTTATACCATGGTCAATCTTGGGTTTTTAGTATTAATCCCAATGGTCTGTTATTCCTTTGGGTCAAACATGGTGAATCATAGTCAACCATGCTCAAATGTCGGTTTGTGACAAATATTGTCTCAATATGAAAATCAATTATGGCCAACCATGGTCCAACGTCACAGTGTGACAAAGAATTAATTATTATCATTATTAATTATTATTATGTAAAAATTAATTAATTATTATCTTTATTTATTTAATTAATATTCATATTATTCTTATTTAATAATATTTAATTAAAAAAATACTATTATTGTTTAACAATAATTAACTATTTAACTATTAACTATTAATTATTATTAGTAAATTATTATTATTAATATTATTCTTATTATTATTATTATAACTTATAAAATAAAAATATTTATATTTTTTTCTAAAAGCAATATTAATTTTTTTTAATAAAATAAGTAATTATTTATTTACATTTTATAAAAAATGAATAATAAATTATTATTATTATTCTTATTATTATTAATGGTTTGTGTCATAGATAGAAATGAAGCCTTATGCGTATATCAACCACATTTACTAAAATAATTATTGTTTTTTTTTGTAAGCTTGGTAGGACTACATCTTCATCATGTCCAACATATCACCCTGATCGAGGTAGGGAATTGAATCGGTGACTTTACATCAAGTGTCTTAACAGATCACCCATCACCGTCTATCCAAGACCCTGTGGACACTAAAATAATTATTGTTATTATTATATAATTATTTTTACTAAGATTATTATTGTTAATTAATATTACTAATATTATTATGAGTTAATATTATTATTAAATATTTAAATTATATTAAATAATTTAAAATTAAATCATATTAAATAAAATATTATAGAGTAACTTAATATTATTTTAATATATAATATAATAATCATAAAAATATATAAGCTCCAAGGGTTAGCTTAGTTGGTCAAAATCAGTGCCTCGTCGTTCGGGAGGTCACAGGGTCCATTCTACCCGAAGCCCTTGGGGTTAGGCCTTGCTAGTGGGTTGCGGGGCTAGATTCCCTTCGGGGTCGATCAGCTCAGATTTTTCCGTGGATGTAGCGACCACCCGTTGACCAAGGTGTCCGTGAACAACAGCCCAAAAAAAAATCATAAATATATAAATATATAAGAATATGGTTGTTATTATTTATATAGTTATTAATAATCATAAATATTTGGTCTTTAAAAAAATATACGTAAAAATTATTAATGTGGTTGATATACGCCTATCGGCGTATATCAACCACATTGGAAAATGTGGTTGTATATATGCTTCATATATGCTTATCGGTGTATATCAACCACATTGGTAAATGTGGTTGTGCTAGTATTAAAAGAAACATACTTAGTTACAAACTACGAACCACATTGGTAAATTTGGTTGTGCTAGTATTAAAAGAAACATACTTAGTTACAGACTATGACCTCTTAGGCCCTGAGGCCTCTCGACCTGATTTACAATTGATTGGCCACTGTCTTGATGTCTCACAGGATGCCCAAAATAAAAGGTAAACAGATCTGTCACATATCTCTCTCCTGTATTTAAATATATAGAAAAAAAAAAATTTAATAGTGGCTACACCATCCTTATATATATGCATACACCGTCGGATATAACGTATATTTGATGCGATACCATCACAGTACCAAGGCTTAACTTATTATATAGTTTTAATTGTTCCACTTCCATATGAATTGATGCTACCTCGGTACAATGCAAAGGATGTTTCTTAATTTGTGTTTGTAAGGGTATTAAGTCTCAACCACCGTTTATATGCTGGCGCCTTCTCTACAATACACCTGGACTAGCATTTAAGGCCGCCGGCCTGATCACGTGATCAGCAATGGCTCTACAGGCTGGAGCTTTCCCGCCTTCATACTTTGGCATTACCGCCAAGATCTACGGCATGGAGGTTCTGTGGATGATCAAAGGTGGAGATTGCTCCACGTCGCAGGGTTATAGTTTCGCGTTTATAAGTTTGATATCCCGTGTTCGTCGGGGTTTTGTTGCTTCTGCTTAGCGCTCCAGAGCTCGGTGTAATTCCCTGTTACCACTGGGCGTTTGTCCCACAATTTCTGCACCGGTTCTCTTCTGTCACCCTCGACCAGCATGCGATCTCATCATGTTGTTACCGCTCCGGGGCTGTAAATCCTTGAACTAGCTGGGTAAGATTTACATTCGTAAACTGGATTTGCATTGTTATTTAGGGTTATATTAATGAACGCACAGTGTAACTGCCTCTCTCTCTGATTGACAGGTAGTGAAGAATCCGTTGTCGTGGCTCCTTCAGCGGTCTACACTGCTCTATGTTGCTATTATGCTGAACATATACAGGTACACTAATTGTTTCGTTTCCCTACCTCATAGTGTAAACTTCTGGTTACGATTTTGTTTATCTTTGTCAGAGGGTTACCGCTGTGTTAAATTATAAATCCCAGCCACCTTATTCCTCTACGGTTGGCGCAGATGGCGATACACGGCCTCCTAATTTCCGGGGCCATACCCATTGGGGTTTGATTATGTGTAAGCCGGGTTCACATTCTCTCTTGTCTACGGCAGTTTTTGGGTCGAACTCTCAAGTTCATGAGACTGAGCTATTCGACTGCTGCCTATGTAGTTTTTGGAACATTAATTCACCATGTATTATTTGCATCTGTGATTACATGTATCACTTAGTAGTTTCTGCCGATTTAATGGATCTGGGTCTGAACCCATATAGTTGACGGCTCTTTTGGCTATTACAGAATATGGTTAAACTTCTGTGGTTTATTTCCATGCTCGGCTCTTCTGTTTATTGCAGAGCAATGTTAAACTTTCTGATGTTTATTATCGCTCTCTTTATAAGATCTCCCGTAAGGGTTGAGTTTAAGCATTACCCAGTTGTTTATTTAAATGTATGCTCTGGATTTTATTCGCAATGTCTATAGTTTTAGAGAGGGTTTGGGCGGGACGGCATACGCCGCTTTCCAACCGCATTCGATGGTTCCACCAGGGTTCGCACCTGCATCTCATTCAATAGATGTTTGGTCAAACTCGGCAATGGTTGAGAAAAAGAGACCTTTGGTCATACAGATTTATGGTTATACGCTATATTTGTTCTTTTACTGTCACGATATGGTCTCAGTTCACCACATACTGTCTGATCTGTAATTCTCTGAAATGAATATTATAGTTGACTCTGCGTTTATTCCGTTGCCATAGCAGTGTTCCTTCTACTGTATATACAGCGTTTAACTTCATATCATTTTGTTTTAAGGACAGTAATGCATTTAGTCTATATGCTAAAGATAATTCGATCACCTATTGATGTTATTATACCCGGGGGTGATATCATGGTAGTTTGTTACAGTCTTTAACGTTTTCACTACTTTGTTCCTCTTTTATTTAAGGTTCAAGCATGAGGTTAAGCTCTGCTTTACGGCCGGTTATTGTCCAAGAGGAATGACGGCGGTGGCTTCAGGCTTCTGCCTGCCGCAAGGGTTCTTCCAACAGCGGACCTATTCTGGTTTATTTACTAACTACCTACTTCTCTTCAGACTTTGCAATCCCGAGGTCATCTACGGGTTCCTCTTCGGGTTATCATTTACCAGATAAGGGTATATTGGGCTCTTGAAATTATTATGTATTAGGGTATGGATTTCTGTTACAGGGTTTCCTCCTACTTTGCATGATACCTGACCCTGCATATTCAGACCCTAACCTCTGATAATATTCTACGCTTTAATAATAAATGACCCCTCATGCTACAGGTATTGCAGATTTATGCAGCTACCTAGTTGAACACGAAGACCTGCATTTCTATGTCACTTACATATTCACAGTTATTCTGTTTTTAATAGTGCTGTAGGGTCTCTGTCCAACTGATATTACGCAATTAGCTACAGGTATTCTGAGTTACCCATTCTACACAAACAATTGCAGTTACTTTAGGATTTCGATACTTACCTGGTCACTGCTCGTAGGGACAATCTTCAGCAAATCTCCTGCAAATTCCTGTGTCAAGCTCGTTATCCACCCAGCCGTGAGACTTGTCCTTCGGGACCTGAGTCTCCCCCCGAGCTCCTTCTTACCAGATCACAATCCTCAGTAAGACAGCACCTAGTGCTCGACTATCTGGTCACTACCAGACTTAGTCCAAAACAAAGTCTTTCTTTTTTCCTTACTGTCTGTCTCTACAGCACAGCATTCTCCCACCATCTTTTTCCTTTTCCTGGAAATCCCTCCAGTTAGGGAAGGTGGTTATTTTCAGTTTAATTAACTACTTTCCTTTTCTTTCCCCAGTTCCCTTTTGGGATTCCAATACTTTTCTGAGTAATTCTTTAAACATTATTTTAATGCATATTTAAAATTAACAGATTACTCTTTAAAAGAAAATAAGTCTCTCAATGTCATTCAGTTTTTACCACAGTAAACTTTAGTAATTACATTTTACGGGGTCATCACATCTCCCCCCCCTGAGTTTGGACATCGTCCCGATGTCTAGCGTTCTCAAACAGCTCCGGATAAGCTTTCCTAAAAAGCTCTTCATCTTCCCAAGTAGCCTCATCCGGCCCATAGTGCTGCCACTGCACTTTAATTTGGGTAATAACCCGCTTCCGCAGCTGTACTTCTCTCCGATCGAGAATGCTCAGTGGCTCTACCAAGACCTCTCCTTCCGGTTCGACCTGCAAACAATAACAGTGTCAGTTTTCTATTTCTTGACACCTTTCCAATTAGTTCAATTGAAAGTAACTCTTACCCGTATATCTTGCCACTTGATCACATGCTTAGGGTCATAGATATACTTTTTAAGCATGGATACATGGAAGACATTATGAATTTTAATGTGGCTTGGTAAAGCTAGCTGATAAGCTACTGGCCCAACTCTTGCCAAGACCTGAAAAGGTCCAAAATAACGAGGCGCGAGTTTAGCGCAACTGCTCCATTGCAGAGTACTTTTCTTGGCTTGTATTCTTATATAAACGTGGTCGCCCACCTGATACTCTTTGAACCTCCTCTTCCGATCTGCAAAATTCTTTTGCCGATCTTGAGCGGCCTTCAGGTTAGCTCGCACCCTTTTGACCATGTCCTCCATTTCTTTGAGCATTTCGAGCCCCAACCTGAACTTATCCTCCAGGCCACTCCAATTTGTGGGCGTCCGACATTTGTGTCCGTACAAGACTTCAAATGGAGACATTTGAATTTCTGTGTGATATCCATTGTTATAAGCGAATTCTACCAAGTGTAGATAATCTTCCCACTGAGTCGGCTTTTGCATTACACATGCTCTCAGCATGTCTTCCAACACCTGATTTACTCTCTCCGTCTGTCCATCAGTCTGGGGATGGTATGCTGTACTAAAGTTCAGCTGTGTACCCAATTCTGCAAATAGTGCTTTCCAAAAGGCGGATGTAAACTTTACATCCCGATCTGATATTATAATCTTTGGAAGCCCGTGGAGTCTGAACACATTCTGCATAAATATGTGTGCAATTTGTACTGCCCTGTAGGTCGATTGCACTGGAATAAAGTGGGCTGCTTTACTCAACTTATCAACTACCACCATAATAGAATCATTGTTCCTCCTTGTTCTAGGCAACCCGGTTATAAAATCCATGGATATAATTTCCCATTTCCATTCTGGAATTGGTAGGGGTTGCAATAACCCAGCCGGGTGCTGATGCTCTGTCTTGATCTGCTGGCACTCTAAACATCGCGCTAAATATTCAGCTACATGTCTTTTCATCCCTGGCCAGTAGTACTCCTTCCGAAGTGCCGCAAGCATCTTCTGGTATCCAGGGTGACCTGCGTAATGACTGGTATGAAACTCATTCAGAATTAAGTTTCTAAGACTATCGTCATTTGGTACAAACAGTCGTTTTTTGTAAAACAGCATCCCATCCTTGCTCACTTCATACCCTTGCTGGCTTTCCTGGCTGGAAAGTGACTTTTGTCGCTTCATTTGCTGATATTTAGCATCCTGGTTTGCTGTTGTTTTTATTCTCTCTTGCAAGGAGTTTTCCCACTTGCTGAGAGTAACTTCATATAAACATTGTACTTTACGACTTAGGGCGTCTGCTACACGGTTTTCTTTTCCTTTCAGGTGTTTAATATCAAAATCGAATCCACTTAAGAAATCTGCCCAACGGGCCTGCCTTTCATTCAGGGTGGGCTTACTAAAATAGTTTGTCAAGCTGTGATGATCTGTTAGTAACAGAAATTTCTTACCCAAAAGATAATGTCGCCACATTTTAAGGGCATGTATGACAGCTGCCAACTCCAAGTCGTAGGCAGAATATTTCTGTTCATGTTCCTTCAACTTTCTCGACTCATAGGCGATCACTCTCCCTTCTTGCATTAACACACCTCCAACGCCTTCTCGACTAGCATCAGTACATACTACATAATCCTTATTAGGATCAGCTATACTTAGGACGGGAGCAGTAGTGAGTAGGTGCTTAAGTCGTTCAAAACTTTGTTGACATTCCGAACTCCATTTGAATGCCCTTCCTTTCTTTTGCAAGGACGTGATAGGATATGCCACTCTTGAAAAACCTTCTACGAATCTTCTGTAGTACCCCGCTAATCCCATGAAAGATCTGATATCCGCCACATCTTTAGGCACGGGCCAATTCATTATGGTTTTGATTTTCTCAGGATCCACTGCAATCCCTTCTTTGGTGATCACATGGACTAAATACTGAATCTCTTCTTTATAAAAATCGCACTTGCTAAGTTTAGCATACAGTTGATGCTCTCGCAGGGTTTGCAGCACTATCCGGAGGTGCTCCTCGTGTTCCTCCTTGGAACGGGAATAAATCAGAATGTCATCAATGAATATTAGTACAAATTTGTCTAAAAACTGATGGAACACGCTGTTCATTAAGCACATGAATGTGGCGGGTGCATTAGTCAGTCCAAAAGGCAGTACTACAAACTCGTAGTGTCCATATCGGGTTCTGAAGGCTGTTTTAGCAGTATCCTCTTCTTTAATTCTGATCTGATGGTAACCAGATCGCAAATCAATTTTGGAAAATACTGTCGCCCCTTTAACCTGATCAAAAATTTCATCGATCCGAGGTAAGGGGTATTTATTTTTAATTGTGAGTTTGTTCAGCTGTCGGTAATCGATACACATCCGAAAAGTTCAATCTTTCTTCTTGATGAATAGCACCGGAGCTCCCCATGGAGATACACTGGGACGGATATAATTTTTATCCAGTAGTTCTTGTAATTGCATTTTCAACTCAGTCAGCTCAGGTACACTCATTCTATAAGGTGTCCGCGAAACTGGGGCAGCTCCTGGTATTAACTCAATGGTGAAGTCAATATCCCTTTTCGGAGGTAATCCAGGAATTTCCTCTGGAAACACATCTGCGAATTCTTTTATCACTGGAAGGTGGTCTAGCGGACTCCCTTTATTCTTAGTTTCTGCATAATTCACCTGAATGGCATACACTTGGCATCTTTTCCGGATGCATTTCGCTAACTGGGATGCAGTGATTGGCCGGACCTGCACTGGCCGTTTAATTCCCTGCATCTCCTGCTCCATTCCAGAGTCATCTTTGAATCGTATGACCTTCGTTTTACAATTCACTAAGGCCCAATGCTTTTCTAACCAATCCATCCCAATTAGGACGTCATAGGATCCAAGTGGAAGCATGTTCAGATCTGTCACCACTGGCTGTCCGGCTATCATTATAGGGCAGTTTTTGATCTTTGCCATTACTCGTCTTTTAGCCCCTGTAGCTAGCTGTACCAGCCACGAGTTCTTGAATTTTTCAGGCTGCAATTTACACTGTTCAACTATCTTTGGACTAATATAACTCAAAGTAGCTCCTGGGTCAATTAGAACAGTGATAGAAAGGTTCGAAATTTTACCTTCAAATTCGACCATAGTGGGCTGGTATTCTGCCTGGCGGTCGTCCAAGGCTGCATTAATTTTTGGCACACTTCGTCCCACGTCGCCCACGGTTGATGCTTCATGAATCTGGGAGATCTGATCAGTCCCCTTCCGTTGCGGACAGTTCTTGACATAGTGTGGTCCGCCACAACCCCAGCACTGTACTGGGGGTCTGGTTACTCCCTCATTGTCCAACTTGACAGATTGCTCACCCATTCTGGTTTCACTGATAGGCTTGGGCCTGAATGAACCTCTCGGTGCTGCTCTGCTACTCTGGCCTTTGATGCTTCCTTTAGCTCCACCAATCCGGCCTCCTCTATTGTTACCCACAATTTTACTATTCTTCTTCTCATTCCATTTCCGGTTAGAACTGTCCCCTTTCTATTTGCTCTACTGGTAGCACATTCTACCTTTACGGATAGCTTCATCCATAGTTCTGGGATTGTCAAATTCAATCCTCTCTCTCATATACATAGGTAAGCTGCTAACGAATCTTTGCACCTTAGCTTTTTCTTCTTTAAGGTAGGGTACATAACGGAGCAAGGAGGTGAAACGATTGATGAACTCATCCATAGTCTGCTGTCCCAACCGCAGATCGTGGAATTCCTTTGCTTTTTCATCATAAAAGCATTCTGTTAAATATCTCTCTTTAAAATATTTTTGAAATTTTTCCCATGTTATGGTTCGTTTGCTTACCCCTTTCACGATTTTAACTTCTTCCCACCACAATGTTGCTTTCCCTTGCAACTGAAAAATGGCCAATCGTGCCTTCAAGTTATGGTCATACTCATATAACTGGAAATATTTATTCATGTTAATCAGCCATGCTTCAGCTGCTTTCTCTTGTTCCCCGTCGTAGTGTGGGGGTTTAATTTTCCGGAATTCTCCCTGCAATTCCACCTTTTGTCGCTTTGAAGTCTGCTGTTCTGATGCATTATCAGATTGATCCTCTCCATCTTCTGGAATCTCAGATTCTGCTTGGTAATGCTGCTCCTCTGTCGTTCTCTATTGCTCTGCGCTAGGGTTGGCCAGTGGCGGGTTCTGTTTGTCGGACAAGCTTTTTAGTATCCTTTCCTGCTCCATTGTCAAACGTGCATTGTCTTCACGTAAACGAGCCATTTCATTCTTCAGCTCTTGAACTGTTTCTAGTATGGCCAGATTTGTACTGCAGGTCTCCTCACCCAACTGCACCCACAACTCTGGGTTGTTTCCTGGATTCATTTTTCCTTGTTCTGGTCTGGTCTAATCATACAATAGTTAACCTTGTGAGCTTCGGGGCACAATTTTATTACCCCAGTTAAAGAAATATCAATGCTGTAAAAAAAATTTATTTTTTTTTTTTTTTTAAAACAAACACATATTACTCATACCCAGAGGCCACAGTATGGGCAACCTGGCTCTGATACCAATTGTCACATATCTCTCTCCTGTATTTAAATATATAGAAAAAAAAAAAATTAATAGTGGCTACACCATCCTTATATATATGCATACACCGTCGGATATAACGTATATTTGATGCGATACCATCACAGTACCAAGGCTTAACTTATTATATAGTTTTAATTGTTCCACTTCCATATGAATTGATGCTACCTCGGTACAATGCAAAGGATGTTTCTTAATTTGTGTTTGTAAGGGTATTAAGTCTCAACCACCGTTTATATGTTGGCACCTTCTCTACAATACACCTGGACTAGCATTTAAGGCCGCCGGCCTGATCACGTGATCGGCCATGGCTCTACAGGCTGGAGCTTTCCCGCCTTCATACTTTGGCATTACCACCAAGATCTACGGCATGGAGGTTCTGTGGATGATCAAAGGTGGAGATTGCTCCACGTCGCAGGGTTATAGTTTCGCGTTTATAAGTTTGATATCCCGTGTTCGTCGGGGTTTTGCTGCTTCTGCTTGGCGCTCCAGAGCTCGGTGTAATTCCCTGTTACCACTGGGCGTTTGTCCCACAATTTCTGCACCGGTTCTCTTCTGTCACCCTCGACCAGCATGCGATCTCATCATGTTGTTACCGCTCCGAGGCTGTAAATCCTTGAACTGGCTGGGTAAGATTTACATTCGTAAACTGGATTTGCATTGTTATTTAGGGTTATATTAATGAACGCACAGTGTAACTGCCTCTCTCTTTGATTGACAGGTAGTGAAGAATCCGCTGTCGTGGCTCCTTCAGCGGTCTACACTGCTCTCTGTTGCTATTATGCTGAACATATACAGGTACACTAATTGTTTCGTTTCCCTACCTCATAGTGTAAACTTCTGGTTACGATTTTGTTTATCTTTGTCGGAGGGTTACCGCTGTGTTGAATTATAAATCCCAGCCACCTTATTCCTCTACGGTTGGCGCAGATGGCGATACACGGCCTCCTAATTTCCGGGGCCATACCCATTGGGGTTTGATTATGTGGAAGTCGGGTTCACATTCTCTCTTGTCTACGGCAGTTTTTGGGTCGAACTCTCAAGTTCATGAGACTGAGCTATTCGACTGCTGCCTATGTAGTTTTTGGAACATTAATTCACCATGTATTATTTGCATCTGTGATTACATGTATCACTTAGTAGTTTCTGCCGATTTAATGGATCTGGGTCTGAACCCATATAGTTGACGGCTCTTTTGGCTATTACAGAATATGGTTAAACTTTTGTGGTTTATTTCCATGCTCGGCTCTTCTGTTTATCGCAGAGCAATGTTAAACTTTTTGATGTTTATTATCGCTCTCTTTATAAGATCTCCCGTAAGGGTTGAGTTTAAGCATTACCCAGTTGTTTATTTAAATGTATGCTCTGGAGTTTATTCGCAATGTCTATAGTTTTAGAGAGGGTTTGGGCGGGACGGCATACGCCTCTTTCCAACCGCATTCGATGGTTCCACCAGGGTTCGCACCTGCATCTCATTCAATAGATGTCTGGTCGAACTCGGCGACGGTTGAGAAAAAGAGACCTTTGGTCATACAGATTTATGGTTATACGCTATATTTGTTCTTTTACTGTCACGATATGGTCTCAGTTCACCACATACTGTCTGATCTGTAATTCTCTGAAATGAATATTATAGTTGACTCTGCGTTTATTCCGTTGCCATAGCAGTGTTCCTTCTACTGTATATACAGTGTTTAACTTCATATCATTTTGTTTTAAGGACAGTAATGCATTTAGTCTATATGCTAAAGATAATTCGATCACCTGTTGATGTTATTATACCCGGGGGTGATATCATGGTAGTCTGTTACAGTCTTTAACGGTTTCACTACTTTGTTCCTCTTTTATTTAAGGTTCAAGCATGAGGTTAAGCTCTGCTTTACGGCCGGTTATTGTCCAAGAGGAATGACGGCGGTGGCTTCAGGCTTCTGCCTGCCGCAAGGGTTCTTCCAACAGCGGACCTATTCTGGTTTATTTACTAACTACCTACTTCTCTTCAGACTTTGCAATCCCGAGGTCATCTACGGGTTCCTCTTCGGGTTATCATTTACCAGATAAGGGTATATTGGGCTCTTGAAATTATTATGTATTAGGGTATGGATTTCTGTTACAGGGTTTCATCCTACTTTGCATGATACCCGACCCTGCATATTCAGACCCTAACCTCTGATAATATTCTACGCTTTAATAATAAATGACCCCTCATGCTACAGGTATTGCAGATTTATGCAGCTACCTAGTTGAACACGAAGACCTGCATTTCTATGTCACTTACATATTCACAGTTATTCTGTTTTTAATAGTGCTGTAGGGTCTCTGCCCAACTGATATTACGCAATTAGCTACAGGTATTCTGAGTTACCTATTCTACACAAACAATTGCAGTTACTTTAGGATTTCGATACTTACCTGGTCACTGCTCGTAGGGACAATCTTCAGCAAATCTCCTGCAAATTCCTGTGTCAAGCTCGTTATCCACCCAGCCGTGAGACTTGTCCTTCGGGACCTGAGTCTCCCACCGATCTCCTTCTTACCGGATCACAATCCTCAGTAAGACAGCACCTAGTGCTCGACTATCTGGTCACTACCAGACTTAGTCCAAAACAAAGTCTTTCTTTTTTCCTTACTGTCTGTCTCTACAGTACAGCATTCTTCCACCATCTTTTTCCTTTTCCTAGAAATCCCTCCAGTTAGGGAAGGTGGTTATTTTCAGTTTAATTAACTACTTTCCTTTTCTTTCCCCAGTTCCCTTTTGGGATTCCAATGCTTTTCTGAGTAATTCTTTAAACATTATTTTAATGCATATTTAAAATTAACAGATTACTCTTTAAAAGAAAATAAGTCTCTCAATGTCATTCAGTTTTTACCACAGTAAACTTTAGTAATTACATTTTACGGGGTCATCACAAGATCCCTAACAGAAAACAAGGGAATATTGCAAAGTATTCCTTCTAGAGGCTTACAAATTCATTCATGTTTTACATAAAAATCATAAGGAGTCATGTCCATTTCCATTCCATTGGTTGCCACAATGCCTCTTCCGGAGGTGTCTTGGAACCAGATTCAGTTTGGGGGTGGGGTCTATGCCCTTGCATCATACTCTAGTGCTTGAAAATATTCATGATATTTTGATCATGTGCTTCATTACTGCATCTCATTTTCTCTATTTTGGTCTTCTTTTATGACATGTATAGTTGAGAGAGTTGTAACCTAGCCTCATTGAACCCTTAGTAGCTCTCCTCCTCTGGCTCAAACTTTTGGCATCATACGTTCACCTCCTTTGGTGGCTCTTAAGCTTCCTCTTCTCCTCTGGTTGTCATACACTACTCACTTCTCTTGACAATTCTATCCACAACCACAGTTGTGGAATTGTTGCATAACTTCTACGAACCTCAACTAGACATTGTTCTCTTACAGGAATTTTTTCCCTTCTCTAATACTACTGGATGAAAACTGAACTAGGTATTTTCTCATATTGATCCCCTCGTGGCTCCACTCAAAAAGTGTATGGTTTATGGGCCTACGATATTGGTTCTTCTGCCCATTTTTCTCTTGCAAATAAACTCACAATCTGCCAAATCCCCAAAAGAGACAATATTGTGATCGACCATTATTCCTTCGCCCAAAATCCCATATCACTTAGCGATTCACCCAAATATGTTCAAGACTTTCCCCACAACTATCCAAATATCATGGGCTTGTGCCATGATGGCTCATCGAAACCAGTGTTGGCGATTAAAACTATGGATGCATAGTGTTGATGAGTTAGGGACCACTAGTTATTCGAGGTGTTCAATCTTGGTCAGGGTTCAAGCCCTTTTCCCATTCGGAAACCTCATTTAAATTATAAAGGCTTGACTATGCCTAGGCCTGACCTCATGTGCCCCACATTGAGGTTGGGTCGGGTCCCGAGCAACCTCTCCTTTTCAATTTTTGCACCTAGCCTAATCAATCCTAGTATCGACCAAGCAACTGGGTCCCACCTCGAGTTGGGGTTGGGCTAGTCAACTCTTTTCTTCTGCACAGTTTCCATTAAAGCCATAAGGCCTAGATAATTAAAAAAAAAAGACTTACTACAACAACTAGGCCTTCTCCAATCCACCTAAGACTTGGCAGTGTCCTCACGCTATCCTCCTTGCACTTAATCAGAGCATGCCCTAGAATAATTCACATTTCAGACTATTCTCCTCAACTGGAATAGATGTGTGCCAGGTAAATGGGTTCTTAGTTCCAGTGAACTTCCTCCAAACAATGACAACCTTGCAATGACTCGTCCCTCATTAGCACACGATAAACACAATATGACTAACACTCACAAAATTTATGAACATATAGAATCCTTGTATTGAAAGAAACATACTTAATTATGTCATAAGGAGATATGTTTCAGAAAGACTCCTTAGGTGCCACCTTTCACCACTCTACACCTTTAGATTTAATGTTAGACGATTGAAAAATATTCAACCATCATATTAACAATCAGTTAATTGTTAACAATAGTTTCAGGTTAATAGCCAGTTAATAGTTAATAATAGTTAACAAAAAAGAATTAGAAATTTAACTCGTGGGAAACCCATTTTAACTGTTTCCCTTTTGTGTCTTCATATAGAGAGAGGGAGATAGAAAAATTCCTTCTCGGAAACCAGGATTAGGGGATTGTGGGGTTGGGTTGAGGAAAATCTTGTTGATTAGCATGAAATAATTTTTTTCTTGGTTGGAAGAATTTTTAGCTCGAGGGAAGCTAGAAAGAAATCTAGCTTATGGACGGGAGGATTTGAATAAATCCTTGAATCTTTTAATATCTCAAATAAGTTTCTAGCCCTTGAGATAAAATATAGAATGTATAGAGTAACTGTATACATGGAGAATAAAAGAAATTTCTAGTCCTTGAGATAAAATATAGATTGTCTAGAGTGACTGTATACATGGAAAATAAAAGAAATCTCTAGTCCTTGAGATAAAATATAGAATGTATAGAGTGACTGTATACATGGAAAAGAAAAGAAAAAAAACGGTGTAGAGAGAGATAAAAAAAATGATTGGACTAAGTGTGGAAACAGTTTTAGAAAAGTAGCTTTGTAGAAAAAAAAAAATTAAAAAGAGATTTGGAAATTTAGAATTGTGTGTAGTATGTTAGTTTGTTTTATGTGCAAGAGTGCACTGTGCAGGGTAGGAACCATGCAAAGCAACGTGACAGGTACCAGTCAAGAAAGAGGATAGACTTGTAGATTAAAATAATTGCTAGGATGTAAAATAAGCGTTCTTCTTTCAAATATTTAGAATGTGTTCGTTCTTTTTCTTAAAAAATACAGTAAGGGAAAGTCCAAATAGAAAATAGGCATAGGAAATTTGTATTTATGTAAATGTAAATTCATATACTTTCACATTTCAATGTTATATCATTTCAAATTAATTTATAATCTTTAATTTTAATGTAATTCATGTGTGTTTGTCAATTTCTTTGATATTTAGTGATAGAAATACCTAGACTATCTCTAATTTAAAACCAAATTAATATATTTAATTTTATCTTTTTTAAATTCAATTTATTATCTTCAATTTTATATTAAATTTATGTTTTTCTATATCCAATTTAAATTAATATTAAATTCAAAATATTGTTAACTAAATAACTACACTAAATTATAATAAATAAAATTTATTTTATTATATAATTATTTTATTCCTATATTATTTAAAGATATAATTGATTACCCGGATGCGGGTGCTTTAATGTCATAATCAATGAAGGTTTATGTCAAGCCGGCATCTGGACCTGCAGCTGGCAAATCCGCACAGCCTCCAAAATCCTCCCGCAGATGAAAATGGATTATATATGGTACCTGCAGATCATCAAGCATTCGGAATTGAATGCGCTCCCTGTTCGAGACTCTTCGCAGGTTGTTTTATTTATGGCTTCGTTGGTGGTATCAGTTGTCATTCCCATCGGGTCTCCCTTCATCAACTTGTCTCTGTTCCTGCATCCTCATATCGCACTGGTAGCTTGGTTGCATGTATGGTGTAAGACCTTTATTTGGCTTTCTTACCTTCGAACCTGCTCTGTCTGGCCTTGCTCTTCATCTCCTTCAGGTTACTTCGTTCCCTTGACAATGGTGCGTCGTCGTGGTTGCTCTCGCCGTGGAGGCAGCAGTGGAAACCGTGGGCATTCTCAGCCTGCTCCCCAGAATATTATCCCTCTGGCTTCGGCTTCCCCATCCTCTGATAATGGCAAGCCTTTCCCGCACAATTCGTTCCAAACCACCCGCTTCAAATTCCATAGTCGTCTCAACAGACCGATTCTCTCGGCCAGCATCACTGTAATTTTGGCTGAGGAAGAAGCTCGGCCTAGTGTCTCTGTGCATACCTCAACTTCGCAGTCTCAGGATGATAGCGAGCTCCAGGGAGAAGATGTGGGCATTGTGTTCAATTGTGGTGAGTTGCAGGCTGAGGGGAGTGTCCCTGATGTCCTCAAGCCTCCAGAAGACAATACTCAGGATATCTCGGCTTCTGTTAATCCGGCGAACCCCCCCGATGGCAATCAGCGCTTGGCAGCTCCTCCAGGTGGCAGCGGTACAGGTGCTGAGGACAATGTTGATGACTCGTGGATGGGCATTCCTTGCCGGGTGGAGAAGGATGCTCGGGACCCTCAGACAGATGCTTGATGCCTTCGGGACCTCGTCTGATGTCGCAGTTTCCCTTCTGGTTCTTTTATCCAATGTGTTGTGTTATTCTGGCTTTTGTTAATGTGTTTTGTATCAGGTCTTGGCTCGGCAAGTTTATCAGATCTTCTGTCAATATGCTTTTTATCAGGTCTTGGCTCGGCAAGTTTATCAGGCCTTTGGTCTTTCAGTTTTGCATATGGTTATCCGGGCAGCACAGAAAGTATGGCTACAGCTCTCCTCTGACCTGTACTGTTGTTTACCATTATGGCCAGTGTTTTTGTATGTATGGCTTCTGGGTCTTTTGTATCTGGTTATCTCAACCCGGGGATAGTTTGTCAGTTCTGTTGGACAGCTTCGGCTTCCTCTGAGGTCTTGACCTCCATGTAACTATATTTTCCTTTTATTAATAGAATTAGCCTTTACTTAGAAAAAAAAAAAGATATAATTTATTATTTTTCTTAAAATAAAATCTAATAAATAAACAATAAATTAATATGGTAGTTAGGTTTATCTATGATTGTGGTAAATTATCTTCTACACCTAAATTTAGTATAGTGGCTTTGAACATTGATATTAAATTTAAACAAGGGCTACATAGTAGCTAGTACCTGTCGCTTAGCTTAACTATAGTTTAATTAAACTAAAAAATAATAAAGATAAATATTTCATCATAAAAATAAAACAACTAATAAAATGTTGTATTGTTTAGTGCCATTACCAAAAATTAAGAAATATGATTAACTAATATTGTTTATATTAACATATATACACTTTAATATATATGTTTATATTTATATGTGTGTGTGTGTGTGTGTGTGTTATTTTTTAGTAATATATATAATTTATTAAAATATGTTTTTAATATAATAATAAGTTATCTTAAATTGAAAATATGGAGAAAAAACTATAATTTATGAAAATGGGAATAATAGGAAAATGAAAAAAATCCAAATCAAAAAGTTAAATAAAAAGGAAATAAGCCTAAAAACAAAAAATTGGTAACTAACAGAAATGGAAGTTACTAAAGAGACGACAATAAGACCTCGACCAATCACTTTACAAATAAATAAATTTATATAATAATAAAAAATAACAAAAATTTAATTCATAATGTTAAACTATGGATAAGCAGTGAAATTTTTTGGTCAAAGAAAAACTAATATACAAGTCAAAGCAAAACTAAATGCGTAATACCATGTTTGTGGCTAGCAGCTTGGTCAAAGACAAACTAATATACAAGTCAAAGAAAAACTAAATGTGTAATACTATGTGTGCGGCTAGTGGCTAGCTAGTACTTGCCACTTAGCTTAAATATAACTTAATGAAACAAAAAAAATAACAAAGACAAATATTTCATCACAAAAATAAAACAACTAATAAAATATTATATTGTTGAATGTGAGCACCAAAAATTAAGATATATGATTAACTAATATTGTTTATATTAAAAAGCATATATCTATATGTGCATGTGTGTGTGTTTTATTTTTATTAATATATATAATTGTCTATAATTAAATTTATTAAAATATATTTTTAATATAATATTAAGTCACTTAAATGGAAAATATTGTGAAAAAATTATAATTCATGAAAATAGAAATAATAAAAAAAAGAAAAAAAAATCAAAAAGTTAAATAAAAAATAAATAAAACTAAAAATAAAAAATTAGTAACTAACAGAAATGGAAGTTACTAAACAAACCATAATAAGACCTCAACCAATCATCTTACAAATAAATAAATTTCAATAATAATAATTGAATTCGTAATGTTAAACTATGGATAAGCGTCATAAATTTTTGATCAAAGACAAACTAATACTCAATCAAAGCCAAAATTGAATGGGTTATACCATAATAATGTGTTAAAACCTAAAACAAATATATATTTTTATATATTATTTTTCATGGAAGAAAAAAGATTCAAGAATATATAATTAAATCTAATAAATAAGTAATATTATCAAGTAGGAAAAATCAGAAAAACTAAAACATATAAAAATTTTAAGAAAAAAAATCTAAAATTAAAACTAAAATAATAAAGGAAGTTTCCAAACCTATCACATTCCAAAAAGCATCAAATTGTTAAGCTATAAATAATAAACTAAATCTCTTATAGTGTGCTCCCATGTTGAAAGATTTAGGTTTAAACTATTTTTCATGGAAGAAAAAAATTCAAAAGAGTATAATAAAATTTAATGAACCATCCTAGATCCATCTTAACTTCGGATCTATCAAGCACCAAGAGGGATCAAATATCTCGAGGTGTAAACCTCTTTTTTGAGTGCAAAACTTGAGGAAATGTTTGCACCTCGAGATATTTGATCCCTCTCGGCACTTGATAGATATGGAGTTAAGATGGATCTATGTTGGTTTCAATCGTGTGCGGCAAAATAAAATCAAACGAACATATGATTAATTTTATCAATAATATGTAAATTCATCTAATATTAATATAATCATTTTAAATATGCTAAATATGTCTCAGATTAATCTGTCATTTTAATTTTAAAATATGCATAGTTACATCAGTTTGTTGAGATGATAAATATTGTTAATAACTTTAATGATGAAAAATGATGAAATAAAAATTTTGAATGTAAAGTGACAATGTAATAGTGTTGAATGATAGAAAATGTGAATAATAAGAATACATCCAATTACAAATAGTCTTCATTATGATTAATATCAAACTATTTTCTTCTACTATTCTTGTTGTCACCCTTGTTACTTTTGTCATCTTTTCATATTGATTATCATATTTTCATATCAATTATATGAAAAGGACAGGTTAAATTGTAAACCATTTAAATCTTTAGCTCGAGCTATTGTAGTAAACATCATACCTTGTCTCTCTTTCTCTCCAATATTAATAGGTTGAATTACTATAACACAAAAATCAATGTACATTGTCAATAATTTTTTGTGCTTACATTGAAATCAATGCACAATGTTAATCCAATCACTTTAAAATTAATGTACCATCATACATCCAATTACATCAAATCAGAAATCAACATCTACACTAAAATCGATGCATCTAATGCAAGCAGTCAAATAAGATTAGAAAACAACATTTACACTGAAATCAATGCATCTAATGCAAGAAAACAAATAAGATTAGAAATCAACATTTACACTCAAATCAATGTGTCTAGTGCAAGTAAGAAAATAGGATTATAAACCAACATCTACACTGAAATCAATGCATCTAGTGCAAGTAAGAAAATAGGATTATAAACCAACATGTACACTGAAATCAATGCATCTAGTGCAAGCAATCAAATAGGATTAGAAATGACCATCTACACTGAAATCAATGCATTTAGTGAAAGCAATCAAATAGGATTAGAAATCATCTACATTGAAATCAATGCATCTAGTGCAAGCAATCAAATATTATTAGAAATCAACATCTACATTGAAATCAATGCATCTAGTGAAAACAATCAAATAGGATTAGAAATCACCATCTACACTGAAATCAATTCATTTAGTGCAAGAAATAAAATAGCAACATAAATCATCTACATTGAAATAAATGCATATAGTGCAAACAAACAACTATCATTAGGAATCAACATCTACACTAAAATCAATGCATCTAGTGCAAGAAATCAAATAGGATTAGAAATCACCATCTACACTAAAATCAATGCATCTAGTGTAAGAAATCTTCTTCCCTCTCTCCCCCCTCCATCTATATCTATATCTTTCTCCATCTCTCCTTCTTTGTCTCTCTATCTCAACCCCCCAAACACACACTCTCTCTCACTCCATATCTATCAATCTCTTTTTCCCTCCCTCCCTCTCTTGATCTCTCTCTTCTTCCCTCTCTAAACTTTCCATCTATATCTCTATCTCCCTTTGTCTCCCTATATCACCCCTAAAACATTTCTCTAATCTATCTATATACCCCTCCCTCCTCTCCCTCTCTCTCTCTGTCTCTCTCTCTCTCTCTTTCCCTTCTCTCCCCCTCCCCTATTTCTATCTATCTTCCCTCTTATTGTCCTCTCTCCCTCTCTCTCCATCTTCCTTAACTCTCTCTCTCTCTCTCTCCAACTCTATTACTATATCACTCCCTCTCTCCTCCCTCCTTCTCTCCCCCATTCTCTCTATATATCCTTCTTTGTCTCTTTATATCACCCCCAAACATATACACACTCTCTCCACCTCTCCCTTGTCACTCCCTCTCTCACCACTTATCACTCTCTATGTATTTCTTCTTCTCTCCCTCCCCCCATCCAACTCCACCTCCCTATCCCTACCTCTCTCCTCTTGTCTCCCTCCCTCTCTCCTCCTCTCTCTCAAGTATTCTCTCTCATACTTCATCTCTCTCCCTTTTTCTATTATCTCTCTGTCTCTTCCCCCATCACTCTCTTTCTCTCTCTCTTTTCCCTCCAATCCTCCCTCTTCTCCCATCACTCTCCTCCTCTCTCTCAAGTCCTGTCTCTTGTTCCTCCTCTCTCTCCCTTTCTCTCCTACCTCCCTCTCTCTTCCCCCGTCACTCTCTCTCTCCCCCTCTCTCTCTCTGCCCTCCAATCCTCTCTCCCTCTCTCTCTCCAACTATGTTACTATATCCCTCCCACTCTCCTTCTCTCTCCTTATCCCCCCTATCCTTATCTTTCCTTCTTTGTGTCTTTATCTCACCCCTAAACATACACACACTCTCACTCTCTCCATCCCTCCCTTGTCACTCCCTCTCTCTCCACTTCTCACTCTCTATGTCTTTCTTCATCCCTCCCTCTCTCCCCCCTCCAACTCCATATCTCTATCCCTCCTTCTATCCTCCTCTCTCGCAAGTCCTCTCTCTCCCTTCCTCTCTCTTCCCCCATCTCTCTCTCTCTCTCTCTCTCTCTCTCCCCTCTAATCCTCTCACTATCTCCCTCCCTCTCCCTTCTCACTCCCCCTATCTCTCCACCTATATCACTCTATGTCTTTTTTCTTCCCTCCCATATATATTACAAATATATTACAAAACTATTACAAAATATATTACCATATATATTAAAATTAACATATTACAAAACTATAATATATTACAAATAAGACACTAAAATAAATGCATATTACAAATATATTACAAAACTATTACAAAATATATTAAAATTAACATATTACAAAATTATGGTAATGTGGGATTTGATGGATCCATAATTAATTCCCTTAGCATCAATGATTAATAGAGCTCGATGCTAAGATTAATACATCATAAAATATTATAGATTATGGTATATTAACAACTCTAGTTTGCAACTCATTAAGATTATAACCTAATCCATTGATTAATTAATCTTAATTGCTTAATTAAGTCTATTCCAACTTATCTATTAATACTTGATAAAATCTACCTCCATTACTTAAAAACATTAAGGGTTACAATTTATTATAAATTGTAACCCTTAATGTTTTTAAGACAAGTAGAGAAAATCATCTACATCTTTTTCAGCTATTTGAAAAGTCATCTAGTGAAATTTTCTTCTTCCTTTTTAAATCTTTACATTCATCTAGATTAATCTTAATTTCTTAATTAGGTCTATCCAATTAGAAAAGCTAGTTTTTTCATGAAAAAAAAATATTTGTAATGAATTCCTATTTTTACTATTATTCAAGAAAACTCACTGGTAATGAATTCCCTTTAACCTAGCAAAAACAATTTTGTCTGTCTCTTGCATTATTTGGTAAATTATAATATTTCATTTTAATATTTTTTTCTAAATAGTAATATTTGACTTTAATGTTTTGATTACAAGGTGTGTTACCAACTTAACTCCATATGACAAAGAAAAAGCCTCAGTTTTGACAAATTAACTCGTAACTTAACTCCATGAAAATTTAAGTTTATTTGTTACGAGTTAAATTAACTCCTAACAAATAAACTTAAATTTTCATTTCATTCCAATAGATATAATAAAATTAGTTGGATATTCCTAGCCAGAAATCATTCATCATTCCTACCTAATCGTAAAATCAAACAAAGTTCAAAACACATAGAGTATTTGTTCAAACAAAGTTCAAAACACAGAGTATTCGTTCAACTACCTCACAAGACAGTTTCTAATGTTCTCTAGAAGAATCGTGCGAGTTTGTACCAATACCAAAGGTATATAAATACAAACATTACCGGATACACAAATGAAGAGGAAAACTATTTTCAAAATTTAAAAGAGTTTAACACACCACACAATCACTTGCGGTCGAAACCTTAGTAAATTGGGCAAAATTAACCCTTGTCCTTAAAAAAAATTACATAGCACCGACTAATTAGTAGAAACCATCTAACTTCCACTTTTGATTGCCTATATTCACTTTCGGTTGTCCATTATTTCAGTGGTCTCTAACCCACTAATGCTCAATTATTAATTCACTCATCTTATTTAATCATTAATTTATTAAACTCGCACTCACTCCCTCAATCATTGAAAGTGATTCACTAATCCATTAAAGTCAATTCATTATCATGACTTCCCCTAATTCACATCGATCCACTAAAGCCAACCCACTACCATAAACCCTCTAATTCATTCACCCTATTTAATCATTAAGTTATTAAAATTATAATCCTTAATCCATTTAATGACATAAATTTATGTTAAACATGAATCAGTAATCCACTAAAGTCAACCCGCTATCGTGAACACTCTAATTCATAAAGTCTAAAGTCTAAGAAGGTGTACATAATTTAATATGGTGTACATACTCTACCGCCCTAACCTTTTATCTTACAAGGAAGCATGTGACCTCTTACCATTAGGCTCACTCAAGATGTACCAAATGGTGTATGAAACCACTTTGTTTATGGGACAAGGGACCCATCCCTGGGCAGAGATTTGACTACTAAAATCAATTCACTACTATGAACCCCTTGATTCATTCAACACTACTTAACCACTAAAACCATTAAAATCATAATCCCTAATCCACTAAACCCTTAAATCTAAATTAAACATGAATCACTAACCCACTAAAGTCAATCCCCTAACGTTTAACCCATTGATATTTAAGCAGTCAGTGCGAGTTTAATAACTTAACTATTAATAAGATGGTTGAATTAATAATTAGGTTTTAGTGAGTTAGAAATCATTGAAATAACTAACTATCAAAACTAAATATAAACACTTATAAAACATAAACTTATAGATGTCTATATTCATTTTTGTTAGTTCATTATTTAAATGATATTTAACCCACTAGCACCTAATTATTAATTCACTCATCTTATTTAATCACTAAATTATTTAACTTATATTAGATCCCTAAATCTCAATTAAAAGCCACCAACCCCCTAAATCTCAATTATGTTATTAAACTCACACTAACTCCCTAACTCTCAATTATTAAAAATATTTTTTATATTGTGAATATTAAAACATTTTTTAATTATTAATATTTTAAAATTCTTTTGAAGAAATGACAGATCTTCTTCATAGTATAAAATAAAAATTATAATGAAAAAATTTTACTTGTATTTTTCATTTTTATTTAATATTAATATAAATTTATATGAGTAAGATCCTCATTAACATGTTTTATCTATAATTTATATTGTAATATTTTTTAAATGTTATATGTTAAAATTTAGGAATTAATGAAATAGTAAAAACACCCTTCAAACAATATAAAATAAAATATTTTTAATTAAAAACAATCCTATAATATAATTAGATGTCTATGATTAAAATATTTTTAATTAAAATCAATCTCATAATATAAATAAATTAATACTTTAAATCTTAAAAATAATAAATTTTTCTTTACCTTGTAAAGGAAAAAAACATACATGGCGTTGTGATTAAATTTGAGTGACGATCAGCACATTGATCCTCTCACCATTTGAGATTTTCTAGCTTGGTTATGAGGCATGCACTTTTCAAACAACAATGCTATGGGAGTTGGGAGGTACGACGAGCTAAACAGGTAAAATTTCCCTTCTAAATAGAAAGATGTAGATGTTTGAAAATATGCGTTTTAAATAATATTTTTTTCATTCCCTGCAAAGATGTAAGAGTTTGGAAAGATGCATTTAAAAAAAATGCATTTTCCTCTGCATAATAAAATGTAAGAGTTTCTTAAATAATAAATTGTTCATTGGAAGTGTTGACTGAAGCGCCAGCGAAGGCAACTCCTTTCACATCCAATTCTTACATATCCAATAAAAACAATTTCTTTCACGCTTCATAATTTCAAAAGACAAAGAATAAAACAACTTCAAGTCCTCATTTCTCCGAAAATTTTGCAAAAAACATTAAACGATAAATTGCATACAGAAAATAATTGCATGAAGCACAACACAAATGGAATATCTATGGTATCTATTAATGTTCATCGATGGCCTCACATTTTCAGCATCTTGTATGCAGCATCCTCCCACGAAGGCAACCCTCTTCACTTGCTTTGTGTCTGCATTTTCCATCAATTTCTTGTCAACCAGATCCATTCCATTTCCACTGTTAACAAGCATTGCAACCCACACGGGAACAATATCGAACGATATCATTTCATGTCGAAGTAGTAGACATCAGCTTTGGAAATAGTGGGCAGGCCTGAAATCCACTCTGAGCCCAGTATCCTCGTGTTCCTCTCATGGTTGTCAGAACCATACTATAGTCCCACCTAAGCCAAGTATCCTCTCGTTCCTCTCATGGTCGTTAGAACCATACTATAGTCCCAGCCTAGGTGCTTCACCAGGCCAAAATCGACCACCTTCTGTCAAAACCACTCATGTTATTAGCTCTCAAACCAGGTAAACAATGATGAAATTCAAATTTCAAATCTAGCTACATAATGATGAAATTTGAATTTCAACTCAAATTTCCAGCCCGCCACCATTTCAAATTTCAAAACGATCCATGGTATGGTAGATACATGGATCATAGATGGCAGATGAAACTGTGACAACGGGAGTTTGACAACAGATTTTAACAAACCATGGGAGACGGGGATGGTTAGAGATTGTCACAGAAGGGGAATGGACAGGTCTGACCATGGTCATGTGCATGAAGAATGAAAAACATCAAGGTTGGGAGACAGAGATGGCAAAATTCGAAAGAATCGAACACAAACATCGAACAGAGATGGCAAAATTCGAAAGAATCGAACACAAACATCATAATAACAAAGGGTACATGCCTTGCCATAAACATATTAATAATGTAAATGTAGGATTATATCCAATGGCTATGTTGGTACTCAAATTTGGTGATCATAATAACAAAGGGTACATGCCAAGTGTTTGCTTGCCAATTGTTTGCATAAATGTTTTTCTAATCATCATTAATTCATGATTAAGTCATTTATTGAGAAAACCTCACCCATGCAGAAATTATGATTTGGTGATCATAATAACAGAGAGTACATGTCAAATGTTTTCTTTCTAATTGTTTGAAGACATTCTTTTCTAATCATAATTAAGTCACTCATTGAGAAAACCTCACCCACGCATAAATTATGTTGAATATGTGGATGAATGAAATTAGAATTTGGATCTCCCACAAAGGATCCATGTGGATCAACAACATCTAATATATTTGAGTAAAGAACTTGAGGACTAGTTTTCTTTTTTAAGATAACATAATCAATGATTGGATTCATTTTTTTTCATTCTCCAAGGTCAAGTCCAGACATTCAGGAGAAGGGAACTCCTATAATAAGGAGACATTCTCTTCTAGCAAATCCTAATGGGAAACCCAATTTTGTATCACCAAGGACTCAGAGAATGTTGCATATTCATGATGTGACTATCAGTGTACATTTTTATGCGTTCACTTGGGATGGTTGATTCATTGACTGTAAACTATCAAATTGCAAAAAAAAATAGCTTCAAAATGTTTCGAGAAGGGTTTGGATATTATACATGCTTTGAGCCAATATTTGTTCTATTTTATGATGTACAATAATGCGGGTTTGACTTCAAAAGCACTGAAACTAGATTTTAATATCTTGTGAAGCATGTACTTATGATATAATTTGGGTAAATTTGAGAAATTTGTTTTCAGTGTTCACTAATATTATTTATGATGAATATATTTTATGCAGATAGGTAGATTAGTGCAGAAAATATTATTAAAGGTATTCTTACTAATATTTACTAGAAAGAATTTATGTGGAATCTCAAACACCTCATCTTTTATGCTATAGTGAGAGGGAGGGAGTGGAGGAAACAAATCAATTTTTTGGATTCCAAAAAAAAAAATTATTCAACAACATGCATGGTTGTAACATGAAATACATTCAAGCTATTGATATCTGAAAAAAAAAAATCATGATTGTGAGTTAAACATGAATTCAAAATAGAAAATGGTTAGATCTTAATATTTCTTGGGGTCTTGATAAATTTGTCAAACCCTTTCAAGCTTTAAGCAACAAAGTTACTTTGGTTAAATATGTTTTACTTTTATGGTTTTGACATTCAAACCACACAAGCTCATTTCTTTCTCTTATCTTCTGGTCAACATGTCATTCAGTGCACAGTAACTACCTAAGTTCAATATTCTATGTTTCAACTAGTGTCGCATCAAACAAATATTTTTTTCAATGGTTTGTATTCTACTCCTACCCATCTTGATTGCACTAGTATAATCTATAATATCATGACATTTGCTTTTTCTATGTTTAATCTTCGCACATCGATATTGATAATGACCAGTATTGTTAATGACAAATAAAGTTTGATAGCATTAATGAGAACTATATTTTTGGATCTATTTCCAAATTCATGAATGAAATTCTGGAAATTTTCTCTTGTTCTTGCATGAAAACAGGCATTTCTCTATATCAATTGGTTGTGTCATAGCCATATTTTATCCAGGTTGTTTAGAAAATTTCCATATTTATACTAGATATCACATGTGTCCATACCTACATGAAGCTTGGAAATTTACTTATGATCTCCTCCCACTTATTCATTTGTAGGTGAGATCACAATGTAAAATCAAATGTTCCTTTGTTTTTTTTCAAAGGGTTGATATACATAACAAACAACGAGAAAGCCAATATTGAGATATAATAACTAAGTTTTGAATCATTGTGACAAACAAAACATCACATTAGCTCTTATGGAACACACTTGCTTGATTTCCAAGATAAAATGGCTTAAATGTTGTTGAATGATCTCTACATTATTTTCAACTGCATGACATGGATTACATTTACTTAAGTAGAATATGTTGGATTAAAACAAGAACATGGAAGACACCAAGGAGATTAGTGGTAAAGAGCAATGTGATCTTTTGAATAGTTTCAAGGATCATGAAGGAAATAATATAGAGGTGAGTCAACATTCAAAAGAGAAACACAGGAAATTTTCTCAAGAAGAGGTGTAGTTGATGTTATTCTTGGGTTCAATTTCTAGATTGGAGATATGTGCATTTTTATTCAAGGGTAGATCTTAATTCACATAGAAATTCAAAATTTATTTACAAAATTGTTATATTCCTTTGTAGACACATGTTTCAAACTATAAAAAATAAAAATAAATAAATAAATAAATAAAAATAAATAAATAAATATATATATATATATATATATATATATATATATATATATATATATATATATATATACTTACTGATTAAGCTTGTCTTTAGTAGGATGATGTAATCAAGAAGAAATATGGAGGAATTGTACCAAAACGACCTCTAATTTCGAAGGTAGAAAATCACGATTCATTTCTTTATTTACGAGGAATTCATGTTGGCATAATCAGACAAGGTCTTTAACTTCAACATAGGCCTCATGATTTGTAAGGCTCAAGGAAGTAGTATTGTAGTAATATTTCATTGTAGCATAGTCCTTGCGTGTAGCATGGTCCTTTCCTTTTGTTGATATTTTTTTGTCTTTCAACAATTGTCAAAAAAACATTAATTAATGTTATATGCAATTTCCTTATGGCATTTCCTTTGCAACATCCAGTGCAATTGCTAGTTACTGGCTACAACATATTAGATCCTGGGGCCACTTGGCCTAATTTATAATTGATTGGTCATTGTCATGACATCATGTAGGATTCCCAAAATAAAAGTAAATCAAAACCCTAACAAAAAACAAGGGAATAATAACATGTATGCCCTTTATAGGCTTACAATTTCATTCATGTTTTACGTAAAAATTATGAGTCCTGTCCCTTACCATTGGTTGCCACAATACCTCTTCTGGAACCAGCTGAAGTGGGGTCTCTACCCCTGCATCACACTGTCAACATTAAAAAAATCATAAAATTTAATTAAATTATAAATTTATTTTAAATTATTAGTATTATTATTATTAATTATAAAAAGAATTAAGATACTAGTTAAACATATATACATTAGAAAACCATAGATATTCTTAATGTGTAAATAGGCTTACTAATACCACATGCTCAAAAAAATATAACGCGTATTCATATTATTTATTTTTATATGACATTTTTTTCATTAATCAATTTAATTCAAAACGAGGAAAGGTTATGAATATTTGTGAGATAAATCGTAACCTTTGATATGTGACTGCTATTAAGAACATTCTAGAACATTTTGTGGAAGTTAACTCTTATCATCCACCTAATAATTATATATAATTAAAATAAAATTATGGAAACCCTATTCCAAAATAGACACTGCTATATATATATATATATATATCCCATTTGTTAACTCCATGGTGAGCATGGACAGAAGACACCAATAAAGAGTTTTAACCATAAGAAGTTGTATATGTTTTATTTGTTTTATACCAACATAGATCCATCATAACCCAGGATCTATTTAGTTTCAATCAAATCTCTTGGGGTGTGTAAAACTCTTTTAAAGTGCAAAGATTGAAGAAAGAGTTACACCTCAAGAGATTTTATCCATGTCATCTCTTGATATATCTCAAATTAAAATGGATTTATGATGGTATAGCACAGTTAAATTAAATCATCTATCAAGCACCGATCAAACCTATTTTAAAGTGAAAAACTTCAATAAAGGGTTAAACCTCAAAAGATGGATTTCGACTATCCATTACTTCATTCTCTTCCACTATCCATTGGTCATTTGGACTTTTTCTTATGGAATTGACATGATAATCATTACCTAAATTAATTTATGATTTAACATAGCTATCAATGCTAGAGAACAACTTCTTGTTACTTATCATGTGATTGTTGTATCCATTGTCTAGTGACCAAATATCCTTGTTGTGATCTTCTTCAATGATTTGACATGAGATGAATAATAAGTCAGATGTCCCTTCTTCATTATTGGATACATTTAAACTCTTTGATATTTTGACCTAATTGTTTCCTTCTGCATTCACTTTCATTGTGTCCATACATTTCACAATAATGTGTTCATATCTTGGACTTGTTTATCCATCTTCTGCCTCTCCCCCTCTAATTTTAAGAGTGTATAGGTCGATTTTATTATTCTGACTATTGTAATGTACTTCTTACTTCTTTATTATGGTTTCCCCACCCTCTTTTACCTATATCTCTATTTCTACTAGTGAATTCTTGAGTCTTGAGGGCATATTCAAAAGAAACCTATTCCATGTTGATTTTTTATTCATGGGAAATATATATATATACCAAGACCTAAGTGGATATTGCTGGCCACCTACCTCTTCCACTATCGGAATGGTTCTCTATCTTCTTGGAATTTTTATATGATTTTTTATTCCCAAACTTTTGAGGTCATTTTAAGGCCTTAGACAATGCTTTTTGGAAATTTAAGGTGATATGGTTTGCCATGCCATGCTCTAGCCCTGCTCAAAAGTTTTTGCCTTCAGATAGTTCCTTCCAATCAGAGTTATCTTGCAGTCTAAAATGATATTGTGTGCAAATATTGCACTACCAAGAACTTATGTGCCAACTAACCACCTTGGGGCCCATATTTTCATGTTTCTTCTTCTAGCGTTAGATTTTTATAACTATAGGGTTCCTTCTTTATGTTAAAAGTCCATTATTTCTGGCTCTTGTAATAGCTTTCGTGAATGAAACCCACCATCTCTCTTTGTTCATTGATAGTTACCATCATTATAGAAATGTTGTGTTTTGCAGTATTTTGTTATTTTATTTATTAAAAGAAGTTTGATTTTCACCATATTACTATGATTTTATATTTTATTTCTTCATTGGGTTTCATTTCCTTAAATTATTTTCATTTAATTCCTTGTACAACCTAGATAAGTGGTATCAGAGCAATACCCTCATTATTTCTTGGTGCATATCCCTGACACGGCCAGGGCAAATAGAGTTGGGTATTGAGCTAGTTTCACTCAAGAAAAATCACTCTTGGCAACTAAAAAAACTTTGCATTACTAAATAAAAGAGAGATGATAGAATGAATGATCATATCAAGTTATTATTTTAGGAAGTACTCACACGACAGAGGAATAATATGATGGATAATTCTCCCTAGGTCCTTTAATGACTTACAACA
Source organism: Pinus tabuliformis (assembly GCA_031772625.1). Classification (NCBI taxonomy): domain Eukaryota; kingdom Viridiplantae; phylum Streptophyta; class Pinopsida; order Pinales; family Pinaceae; genus Pinus; species Pinus tabuliformis. The sequence goes on from CM062817.1 coordinate 1,869,914,079, forward strand.
ATAGTTTATGCACCTTTAACAAATTATTATATTGGAAATGCAACATTATTCAAGATACAAGTTAACTTTGATATCCCCATATTTGAAGGTTAAACAAATGTTGATTCTTTGGATAAATGGTTAAATATATTAGAGGGCTATTACTCCATCCAACCTTTTTCAACAATGAGAAGATAAAATTCACACTCCTGAAATTCCTTCCTCATGTAAAATATTGGTGAGAAAGTTACAAGGAGAGACACAATGAAGAGGAGTCTGGGATACTCAATGCAAGCCCCACTTCTTCCACCTTTTTATGCCATTAAAGAGGAATGATACCTTGTATGGTACTATGATTATCAATACATGAGATGGATAACCCTGTGATAGGAAAGAGACCACAGTCCCAAACTACACCAATATTCTCTATACTTTGTTCTCAAATTCGGGTATCAGATAATTAGAGTGGAACCTTGTTCAAAAATACCATGGTGGTATATAAAAGTAAATCTAAATGGAAATAATTTTTTTGTGCATATATTCACTAGGATTTTCTTATAAATATGGTTTCAAAATTGAGCAAATATTGAAGAAGAGGAATAAGCATGAGCTTGGATCTGCAAATCCATAGCAACAAAATCCTGGAAAATGAGGACCAAACTTTCAAAATAAGGGATAGAGCAAGGAGATCTAGCCTCAATACAACCAAACCAAGTAACAAACAAAGAAGGTTAATTGGAAGTTGAAAAAGGGAAATGGAAAGTGGTGTGAGTTCCATAGCCCTTTGCACAACATTCATGAATTCTCCTTGAAACAATCATTATTGGTAGAGCTTAACAAAAAGGAAATTAGAACAAGATTTAGACAAGGATAAAGGAAATTGGATCATCGATGTAAAACCCAGTGCTACCATCATGACCACAAAGATTCAACCAAAATATCCAAAGGATGCTAAAGAGGGGGAGTGCTTCTTCCATTCACAAATGTGGGAGAAGGGGACACTGCTACATTTCATTGTTGAAAAAGAAATACAAACAAACCTGATATTAGTCAAGTTCATCAAGAGATTAAAGTTGTTGATAGTGCCACACCCCTTACCATACACCATTGGTTGTTTGAGCCATGGATGAGACATTTGTTCACCCACCAATGTCCTCTAACCTATAACATAAATCCTTTCAAAGATGAGGTACTATGTGATGTTTCCCCATTTGAAATTTTTGATGTTCTTTTCGGACAACCTTATATGTGTAAATTCCATGCTATTTGCAAATTTCATCCACATAGTTTCATTATTACTCTCATAGGCTAGCTATATAGGATACAAGAGGTAGTCCCAACTAGTGCAATTTCATTGATCTTGAAAAAACAATGCCAAAAGGTAATATATCATATTGAAAAGCCTGTTCACTTCATGGTTCAGTCAAAAGTTGAAAGGAAGTCATTGCAACCACCAAAACCTCTATACAAGTCCTCTCTACACAATAGAAGCAAGTGGACAAGATTATAAAGACATATAGAGATATCTTCGCTCCACCTGTAAGGGTGCCTCTACACTGCTAAGTCAAACACTCAATTGACTTGATATATGGTGGTCCTTTACCTAATGGTCCAATATAGATGCTCTCTCTTAGAGAATTAGGAAATAAATTTTCAAATTCATGAGCACATCCAAAGGGCCATATTCAATTGAGCTCCTCACCTTATGAAACTGCAATTTTGTTGATGCAGATGAAGGATGGGACATGGAGAATCTATTAAAAATAATTGTTAAGAATAGATACTTGATCCCTAGGATTGACAATATTCGTGACCAATTTAATGGTACCAAGTTGTTTAGTAATATTTATTCAAAGTTAGGTTATCATAAGGTTCTAATTGAAAAAATGTATGTATGGAAGAAAACATTTGAATCGATATAAGACAATTTTGAGTAGTTAGTCATTCCCTTTCGATTGTTTAATTCTCTAACAATGTTCATGGGGACGATGGATGATATCCTGTGACCAATCAAATACTTTTTTATGGTTTTGTATTTGGATGACATCCCAATATTTAGTAGAACGTATGTGAAACATTTCCAACACATTCAGTAGGTCTTAAGCACCCTATGGTTGCACAAATTGTGTTCCAATCTAGAGAAATTCTCATTTGGCATGTAGAGAATTCAATATTTGGGATATGTTGTGGATGGGCATGGGGTGCATATGGACCAACCCAAGAACCGTATCATTTGAGATTAGCGAACCCCAATGACTCTAATAGAACTCGGTGGTTTCTTGGGCCTCCCTAATTTCTATCAAAAACTCATGTTTAGGTTCTCTCATATCACTTGGCTCTTAAGTCAAGTGACAATAGGTGGAGACAAAGAAATGTTTTCCAAATTTTAGTCATAGTAGAAAGAATTCAAGGATTTGAAACATTACCTTTGTTCTGCACCAATCCTCACCATGCCATACATGCAACAACAATTAGATATTGATACAAATCCCTTTGACTATGCTATTGGTGTAGACCTCAGTTAACAAGGAAATTAAATGTCCTATCATTATGAAATAATCGTTCATATTTTCAAGAGATACCCCACCTATGATAAGGATATGTACTCCATCATGCAAGCTTACTCACACTAGAAGAATTATATTCTTGGGAAGGAGACGATCATCCACATTGATCACAAGTATCTGCAATTTATGCAGACACAAGGAAAATTATATAATTACTATCTCAAAAATGTTCCACATACCTATAAAAAATCCACTTGAATGTTAAATACAATAACAGTAGAATAAATCATTGACAGACAACCTCAATCGAACCATAGTTGTGGTACTAACCACAATTCCTAACTTTTGTGGGCATATAGCTGGCCACAATTATACATCAGTGACTTTGAATTCACTACCACATACCAAATGTTAATCACAGGAAAACAAGTTCCAAATTTTCACCTTTAGGATGCACTGTTGTGCTACCTAGGCCACTTTTTTGTTCCTTTAAGTGAATGTGCCAAGCTGATTTGGGAGGAACATTATAGTCAAATGGTAGGGAACTCTAGTGTGGAGAAGACAATAGCAGTACTTTAGAATTATTTCCACTAGCTAAAGCTTTAGTAGGATGTTCAATAATATATCAAATCGTGCATTACCTTTGCCATTACTAAACCAACCATAAAGAAGTAGGTGGTGTACACTCCTTTACCTACCCCATACAAGCCCTAGGAGTTAGTCTCCATGGATTACATGTAAATATTTCCATCCACCAAACATGGTAATTATTGTGCGTTTTTGGTTGTTGACCATCTCTCTAAGATGACCATTTGGAGCCATGCAAGAAGAGTATCGTAGCTAAAGCCACTACTAAACTCTTCTTTCATTGTTTTTGGGTTCCGTTTGGACTATCTAAGAACATTATTTTCGATAGGGAAAACATGTTCCTTGGCCCCTTTTGGTCCCTCCTATGGTCTCTCAAGGATACAAAGTTGACCAACTTGACTTTATTTCATCCCCAATCAAATGGACAAATAGAAGTGGTAAATAAGAATATTGTGCATATCTTATGCATGTACAACTTCAAAAATCCACATATATTGGATGAAAGTCTTCCATATGTTCAATATAGCTATAAAAAATCACTCCATGGTTTTATTGGCCACAATTCTTTTTAGAGGTGCTTGTTGTTCCAACCATCAGCCTAATTGATGTATTAATGCCCATTGCATCTTCATTGTCTTATGCTCAAGTTGAGTTAGATAGGGAAACCAAATTTGTGGAATGGATCCAACACATTCAAAAATAAGTCCATGAATCTTGTAGAAAGACAATGCTAAGTACAAGAAGCAACATAACTAACATAAGGTTCCACATATGTTTTAGGGCGGTGATAATGTGTGGTTACATTTACAAAAAGAGAACCTCACAGACCCCCATAAGAAGCTCAAACCACTCTGAATTGGGCCTTACAAAATCATTAAGGTTGTGGGTGAAATTTTTTTTGAATTTAGTATTGCCCCTTTCCTTGGATTGCACCTAGTATTTAAATTGAAGTTTCTTCAACCATATTTTCCACCTCAACTTGGACACCTTGGAGGAAATCGATTAATTGGCCCCCATAGAACACAATCATGATTGCATTGAATAAGCTATAGTGGATTGGGTCATAAACACCAAGACAAAGAATACCTGCCAATAACACATACAACTCTACCAAGTTTTCAAAGAAGGATAGCTTCTTTACCAAGGCAAGTGGCTCACTCGGAGAAAAATTCAATGGAAGTTCCCCCATTTGATGAGTGAAATTGATGCAATCAAGGCCATTTCTTCCTAAGGGGGGAGGACTAGTCCAGGTGGATATTAGTGCCCACCCACCTCATCCACTATCTCAACAGTTATCTATATTTTTGGCAATTTTTTTATGACTTTTGGGCCTCAAAATTCTAGAGCCAGTTTGATGACCTAAACGATTTTTGTTGGGAATTAGAGGAGCTAGTGTTTTCCATGGCATACCTTGCCTATGTATTCTTTGAATATTTCTTTCCAAAAAGTTACCATACGCCCCAAATGGATATTGTATGCAAAAGTTACGCCCCATGAAGTAGATGTACCAACTAATCACCTTGGGACCCATAAATCTTTAGGATTTTCTTTTTCTAGGGTTAGATTTTTGGACCTTTAGGTTCCTTTCTTTATGTTAAAAATCCATTCTTTCAATCCTTTGTAGTAGCCTTTGAGAATGTGCATAGCCATCTCTCTTTATTCAAATATAGCTACCACCATTCTAGCCAATTTGTATCCTATAATATTGTCATTACATTTAATAATAGAAGTTGAGTTTCACTATATTACTATGCTTTCTATAATATTTCTCTATGATTTTAATTTCATTTCCTATCTTTCATTTCATTCCTTGTACAACCCATATCATCTAATCACTTCTTCTAATATTAGTTTTGATAGATATTTGAACTTCTCCTTGGCAATGACAAACATATCAAACTTCTTGAATAGTATTATGAGAACTTTCCCCGCAATTTTCTAATATTCAATCATCTTTGCAAGAATCCTAATCTCATTCACAACTCCCATCCCTTTGTTATGAATTGGTAAATATTATCTATCTCCTTCATCTTCAATATTTCAAACTCTCTCCCAAGGTTTTGAAGCTTCATAGTCTTCACTTTGACATTACCCTGTTATGGTAATTTCAAAAAACTATGGGTTTTCTTTTCCATAAACACCCCCATTATGTTGCAAAATATTGATTCATCAACTAAACCGTGGATCCAAAAGTTGGCCTTGTTCTCTCCTTCACAGATTTGCTTGATTTGGCTCTACAAATTCATTCTCCACTACTTCCCAACATTCCTATACCTATAAGAATGTCTTTCCAACCATAACTAGTCCTTGTGTCTACCCAATAGTACTTGTAAAACCATTAAAAATTTTCATAATACCAAGAGATTTTTTTTATAATCTCTTTAATATATTTTCAACCACACCCCATATATATATATATATATATTCAACATGGCTTAGCTTCCATCTTTCATGACTTGCATGATCATCACCAACACCAATAATATCAAAAGCAAATTTTGTACTTTCTACTATCCTCCTAAAATATATTTTTTTCAAAAATATATAGCCCATTAATAAATCAAATTAAATTTTTTTCAAACAATTTCCACTCAATGAATGAACACGTCCATATAAAAACCCATATATCTATGTTTTTAATACTTTAAATCACTTTATGTCCACTTGGGATATCTCAATGGACAGTAATCGTAGAAATGAAGTCTCGCTCTTGGGTTCAAAACTTATTCATAAATAATGACAACTATTATCCTCGGCAAAAAACAATGAACAATTTTGTTCTTTCGGCGAACAACTTAGTGAACAACTTAATGAGAAGATCTACAAACAAAAAATATTGCATATAACTTCCCTACAACGTTCAAATCCTTACATCTTCTTTTTATGGGCTAAAAGCTTCACTCCAGGACAAGTCTGGTTCTGGCATGAAAAGTCTGGTTCTTGCTTTAATACCATGTTAAAATTCAAACAAAATGAAAAATAAAAGCAATTGGAAAGTCTTGGGGCATTGCACATTTTCTTACAACAAGGACAGGAATAAAGCTAATTTGAAACCCATGAAAGATTGCACGCCCTTCTTATGATCAAATAAAGTTTACAATACAATGAGAATTTCGTAGCTCTAATATTTTCTATTAATCCATTTTATTAATATCTCTCTAAAAATAATTAATCCATTTTATTAATATCTCTCTAAAAATATTTTGAACTCGCGATTTATTTCCCAACTAACTCAGTTAAAAAAGATTATACTTTAACGATTATTGCAATAGCCATGTCATTGGGAAAGAGAGTTTTCCAAACGAAAGCGTGCAAGTGAGTTGTGACAAGGATAGTGAAGACGGTAATAGAGGAAATTATAGAAAGAAGTATAGCCAAGACATGTGTGAAAAGATGGGATACTTTCTCGGAGTATCTTATTGTAGCTATTGATGTCAACGTCATTGGACAGGTGTACGCGCACCATGAAATAGAGAACTTACACAAAAATATATATATATATATATATATATATATATATATATATATATATAATAATCCGTAATAAATAGGGCAAGAATTGTACATCTCCTTTATTTTGAACAACACACGGTGATACAATTTGTATTATTTTTTATGGTTAAAATTGCATTTTTAAATGCATGAACACATTTATTTTCTTGTAAATACACTTGAGATTGTGTAAATTACATAACTTAAAATTACAATTCCAGCAAATCTTTTATCTAATTTGAACAAAAATCACTATGTGAAAAAACATCAAATTATATAATAATTAGGCTTATTATATTGGCTTCCTTAATATTTTTAATAGTAAATTTTTTTTATATATAATAGTTAGGCTTTCTGAATATTTTTAATAGTAAAATTTCTTTACGGCTTTTTTTATATATGAATTTATATAATAATTAAAATATATTATTTATGATTCACTAACAATGTCTTTTTATTATCAATATTCCATATTAATATTAAAATTTTTAAGTTTTATTCTCTTCTATTTTATTTAGAGTTTACATTGAAATATTTTTATCAATTTTATGTTAATTAAAATTAATCAAAGTTATATATATATATATATATATATATATATATATATATATTTTCTTATTTAGTGAATATTTTAATTTTATTTTAAAAGGGATACATGTCTAACTCTAATTTGAACATGGAACACATATTCTTGTTATAGAATGTACCTTTTTACACAATAACAAATAAATGTTAAATTTTTATAAATAAATAAAAAGTCTATATATGAATTCATAAAATATTTAGTTTTAGTTAAACTAAAATACATTATGATATAATCAACAATTAAATTTATATAGGGAGGAGTAAGATGGGAAAATTGAAAATAATAGAAGGTTTTGGCAAATATGTGGAGAAAGAAAAAATAATGAAAAGTTATAAACATAACATTGTAATATATATGAGTGTAGGCCATTTTAATGGAAGATTTATTAGTTTTATAATCAAATATTTTAAAGTTTACATAGTTTAAGTGATTTAATCTCTCTCCACACGCACTTGATACTTTACTGGTAAAAATAGCTCTACTTGAGTTCTTTATTTGAGAAACACACATACACAAACATGTATATACCATGTATCAAATCCACTAGCATGGAATGAATTTCTCATATCCTTTATTTTGACCAATACACCAATAAAATGTTTAGGTGATACAATTTTTCTTGACATCTTTATTTTTCATTGTTTAAATTACATATTTTGAGGCATAATTGCATTTTGCTTGTTGAAAATCTTATTGAGCATTCAAATTATGCAGACTACATAGTTTAAACTTGAGATTCCTACAAATTTTCACTAAAATTCATGCTACATAGATTCCTACAGATTTTCATTAAAATTCATATATGTGGAAAAGGCCAAACTAGAAAATAATTAGACCATTTATATTTTTAACATTAGGAAATTTTTTATTTTCAATTACTTATTCACAATAAAATATTTTAATTGGTCAATTAATGAAATATTTTATACAACATCTAAGTTGCAGGAAACGTGGGTAGGGGAGGAGTTTCCGTACAGAAACGGAAACGAAACTCAGAAACGCGTACGGTACAACCCAGAAACGTGTTTCTGGCCATACTGGCATGTTTCTCGAGGCGGAAATGTCGCCAGTACGGCCGAAAACGCTTTTTTGGGCCATATGACGCTGTTTCCACATGCAGTTTGACTTTTTTTTATTCTTTTTTATTATTTTGTCTTCTATTTTTAAATTAGGTTATTAAAATGAACTTCATGGTAATGTTAAATTCTTAAAATAAAAGGATGAAAATGAAAAATAAAGGAGAATATCACTTTTACTTAAATTTTTAACATTACCATGAAATGACTCAAGATGTTTGAGAGTGGTTTCGCCCTCATTGGATTTCATATGGAGAAAGTAGAATTTTAGATCTCACTCAAAATCCAGCAGACTTATCTGTTTTTCAAGATTTCAGGATTGGGGGGATTGCAATGTTTCCATTGGATTTTATCATGTACTAGGGTATGGAACTTGTATTTAATCAAGAGAACCAAGCCCTCTATGCAGGGGAGACTCCCAATAATCAAGAGCATGTAGGGTACTAGGGTATGAAACTTGTATTTAATCAAGAGCACTAAGGTCGTTCGACTATGTAGGAGAAGACTCCCAATCAAGCACGAGACAAGAAATTAGAAATTTCTCGTGGCTGATTTTGAATATTTCTATTTTCATTATGTGATCATTCATGAGTAAATGTGATGTAAATTTAGAGACTTATAGTTTATGCATTGACAATTTACAATTTTATCATAATGTGATAAATTAGAATGTATCATATATGCTTTACGATTGCACATATTTCTTAAATGTCCATATATATATATATATATGTATGTATGTATGTATATATGTATATATATTCATGTTTCCCCATTTCCAAAATTTGGGGGGTCACGTTTCGTACCTGTGCCCGTTTTGGAAACTCCTACCCATTTCCTTGTTTCGTGTAACTTAGTACAACATGTATTAAAATATTTAGTTTATTATTATTAAAATATCATTTTATTATATATATATATTAAAATATCTTTTTTGAGAAATATCAAACTGATATTTTTTTTTGTAAGCTTGGCAGTACCTTTCCATTCATTCATTTCAATAATCAAGCAAGTTACAATCATAAAAATTGTTTGATGGCCTTAACCTGCCCAATGGGAAACCAGGTGTGTTGGTCATCGAACTGCATTATAAGCCATCCAAAACATAAATAGTTTGAGTATGTTTATCCAAGCCTTATAAGACTTATAGTTTGTAAACCATCTAGTAAACATAAAACTATAAACATAAATGCTACCTGACATATACATCAAAATATAAGCCAAAAATTATCAAACATGACTTTCAGCAACTAGTCATCTAACAATTCCACTAGAGCATGATCTTTTGCACTTGAACCTGGCAGTTCAGATTGGGCAGACATGGAATGGGGCCAAGGCGGTCATTTTGGTGCTGCAACTGGAGTTGAATTAGTTGGAGTTCTTCCTGAATGTCTCTGAGACCCAGATTAGAATTCACACTTGCAGTTATGTTGAGGGAGGAAGTCATTGCTTTAGCCACAAGGCATTTCATAAGCCAAAAAAGATGAAAAAATTGTTTATACAAAGTGAGGTAGTTACGGGTATAACCAGAGTGAGGGATAAAATCACTCCAATACTCTTCTAGAGGCTCAATCTTAGCTTTCAAGTTTAATTTTTCCTCCCAAGTCAAAATCAGATGCTTCACCTGGATCAGGGTCCCTACACAATAGGCTTGGATAGTATTTTGTAAGATCTCAACATCTGTTTTCCTGTCGCGGAGTCTTACCGTAGGACAGTCGGTTTCCTTTCCCTTGCCACCCTAATTCTTGCAACCATGGCATCTGCGGCCAGAGGCACCAACACGAGGAGGAGACTTCGCCACTATGAGAAGAACCGGGCCACCCTTCGTCAACTTTCTCTCACCTTCCCACACTCGAGACCCAACCCACTATGTAGAGGCTAGAGGGAGAAGCGACTTAGGCGGACCTGGAGTAACAACAATACAAAAAACCACCTGAAAATCAAACATAAACTTAATGGGAGGGTAGAAGAACAGAGGTAGCATCAGACAACATTGCATGACACCATAAATCCACCACCTGAGCCAATACGCAGAGACAAACAAGAACCCTCCTAGAGTGTGAGGCACCTTCTAAATGAGAACAACAGCCCCCTTGCACCCCTAAGACTAGAGTTCGTAGACTCCACCCTATCCATAAATCTGAACCCTTACTCTCCACAGGGTTTTCCAATGCAGTTCTAACTTGAAATGGTAAGGCCCACATTCAGCATGCAGAGGAAACATAATAAAAAAAGCCCCCTAAACCAGTAATCATGCCCATACAAGATAGTAAATTGCCAAAAAAGATGGATATCGACATAACATAGTCGAGAAAGCCAAAGATTTTAGTCACAGAAACTTCCAAATTAACCATTGTTCCTTTTCCCCTCCAAACGCGAGGCGAATCACGAATTGCAACCCCCAACCCAGGGAATAGGATAAGCATGGAAACATACCAGACTATGTGCGCCAACCGTGAGCAGAGACAGACTGCTACCAAGTGTTCTCCCCGCGTTCCAAGCGCCACGAACCAACAAACAGTTTCCTTAGGCTCCCTAAGATACCGGTGACACCAATTCGATGGTTGGACAAATGTTCTCAAATGAACCTCCGCTCCCACCACCTGTAATTGTAATGGCCTGCCAAACTACACGTCATGGATCCGTTATGATCTACAACCCTTCATATCATTAAGACGAGACAGTGCGTGAAGGCGTGGGAGATACCGCCCACTATCCTGAACATTTAAGCGTTCAATCATATCGGACAAATCTCTAGTTATCTTACACCCCAATCAAAAAAAATATCAAATTAATATTGAAATATATTATTTAAAACTATTAAAATTTAGATTTAAATATTTTAAAAATAAAAAATAGAATATATATATATATATATATATATATATATATATATATATATATATATATATATATATATATATATATATATATATATATATATATATATATATATATAAAGAATTGCATCGGTCCTTTATCCCGCGTGGTTAGGGACGGCGGCTTATTGCCTCCCCACCCAGGTTCGACCCCGTGCATGTATTCGCTGCTCCGCAGCACATGTTTCCGATGACGTCCGTTGTTCCGTCAGCATATGTAAAAATTCATGCTTTTGTAAAAATATGTATATGTTGTACCAATTGTGAAACTCGAGTTAATCAAGCTTCTAAAATGAGACTCACCCCCCACATTTTTAAAAAATATATATAAAAAATTATACATCTTTTGCTAATATGAACCATAAATTTCTAAAAGTGATTAATTTTTAAAATGATTGACTAAAATAATTCAGTAAATATTTTATTTTAAATTTTAAAGTGTATTTACCCAATCAAGGAAGAAATTAAATATCTCATAATGGTGTACTTCTTCGCACAATAAAATTTGCTAACAAAAATATTTATTGAGCAAAAAGTAATTTCACAACATTGAAGTCACTTCTATGTGCACATTGTTTTATTTTGCTCGAGGTATTTTATACCTTGCATACCTTTTGGGTTCTGTTGTGTTTACAGTTCCATAGATATAATTTGGACGTTATTCTTCGAATATCACGCTAAGACCACCAAAAAAACTGTAAAGTCGGACCATTATGTGGAGAGCTAGAAAAATTGATGACAAAGCACAGACATACTTTGGACACTATTTTTTATATCGTTTTATTAGAAGAAAACTAGCTTTCAAGTATAGCCATCTGATCAAGCACACGGCACCTTTGATCCTGGAATATACCCTAAGAAAGCCTCAAATATATTATACTAAAAAAAAGTGATTCTAAGAAATTATATTTTATTATATATTTGTTGCCTTACTTTAGAGGCTTTGTAAAATTTTCATTGTTTTTCTTAATACTTATAATATTGGATTAAGACCAGAATAGTGGGTTATATACCCATTTATAATATTAATTAATAATGAGTATCAAAATATTTATTTTTTTATATATTATTTCAAATTATATTTATTTTTTTATATATTATTTCAAATTATTAAAATTATAATAATTAATTAAATTGTAACAATATTTTATGACAATTGAGATTTTTAATTTGTAAATAGTTTTTGCTATAATATAATGAGTTAATATTATAGCTTATTTTATATAATATTTTTGTTATAATATTATTGGATTAAAAATACTATAAATATAACTATTTTGAAAATAGATATTTCTTTATGCATTTTTATTTTTATTTATATATATTACTAAATTATTGAATAATATTTTGTGGAAATGTAACCCTACTTTAATAATAATTATTATTGATAATCAGATTAAAATTGTGAATCTACTTATTAAATTAATCAAAATTTAATGAACATATTGTATTAGTGATTCAATGAACATATTGTTTTCATTTAAGTGGCAACAGTGAAATGGTTACCTGAAGCCTCGGAACAACTTATACGCGCAACCTGCACCATAAAATAGAAAATACAATTTACAGTTCAAGAGTTTCAGCAACGAAAACAATCCATATATTTATACTTACTACCGACGTGTAGATGAAGAGTGAAACGAAATACATGATGCGTGAAACTGTATCAAATTCTTCAAAAATAGTCTCGCAAGCCCTGCTTGCAGTGGCGGGAGCAGCCAAAAATAGAGAGAATATAGGATGAAGTTCCTTCGTCAGCGTTTCACTGGTAGGCAACCTTTGGTAGAGTGTCACGAATAATACTAAGTAATGGGCCAGCCCTACTAACCACAAGAGTATTGCAGGCTCCTTCCAGTCCAAGCTAGCCGCTAATAGAGATCCTACAAAGTTTCCCACCACAGAAAAATGTGTGGAGGGGTTGGCTACCTTTGATAATCTCTTCTCTCCTCCAGACAGCCATGAAAATGCACCACAGCGATGGATAGACGGGCTCCGCTATTGCTGGAGGTACTGCTATAGTTAGCGTCATACATGCAATCCATGGTGCGAAGAAGAAATTCACCCTCACTGGATGGCAAAACTCCCTCTTGAAAGCCTCGAAATAGTATATCGTTTTGAGGAAATAAGTGTAGAAAACGATGATAAGCGTGCATGTTAAGCTCCATTAGTTTATGCACAATTGTTGCCTACAATTATGGAATTTAAACTGCAGTCTTTCCTTAACTTATGGAAACCAACTACAGTGGTTTCCTTAAGTTAAGGAAATCAACTGCAGTTAATAAATTTATTGTTGGGAGCTGCTGAAGTGGTCCATTACTCCCATCTGGAGTTCTCTGTCTTGATCTGTGGGACATCTGACACATAGCTATCAGAAGCTTGATGGAAGCTTGGCTATAAATTCATCTGTTTGGTCCCCAAGCTTGCATCTCAATCCCCTTCAGTTTTTCACACCATCTAGCTGAGATAGCAGAGCTTGGAAGTGCCTTCAGAATTTTTGCATTCTTTCCTTTTTTGCTTGGACAGCTGGAGCGTGGTTTTTCCAGAAAGAAGTTGCATCAAGAATTTCACCAATGGCTGGAGGTAATTCATATCCCTGGGCATTAAGTTTAAAACGATTCTTTTCAGTTCTTTCCGCATGCAGAATCGCTGTTGAAACTGTAGAATTTCTAACATTTGGTATCGGAGCCTTTTTACCTCTGCCTTGCTGTGTGTTGGCCAAGAAAACGTCTGAGCGCTGTTACTGTTGTAGCCTTTGTATACTCTATCGAACAAAGCGCAAATAAATAAATTGTTGAATTCATTTTTCACTTTGTCTTCACGCTCCCTTCGATCCACCGTTTCGTTCCATAATTTATTTCTTTTTGCGCAAACCGTGGGTCGAATACATGACCTGTGTGTAGTTGGCCATAGCACCTTATTATTGGAGGTCTAACGGATTGAACCCGCGACCTAAGGATGTCAACCAGGACTTTTTATCCCATTTCTCGTATTGTTGGGAATAATTGCCCTTTCTGAGTGTATTGTTTAAAGTCGAATTGGAGTTGCTCTAGCTCTCATAAGACTTGCGGGAGGCAAGTGAAGTATTATTCTTCATGGCCTCATAATTCGTGTATCCAGTTAACGAATTCAATGGCGAGAACGACGACGACGCCAATGCAAGTGATTGCGCAGGCTCCATTATCCAATATCTGGAATTTTGATACTCAGGGCCGAATGATAAAATTTAGTTGTGTAGAGATATGATCGCCAACATCTTATGTTTCTGCTTATGTGGAAACTGACATTGATTAAGGCCTATTTTTGGGCCACCCATGGACCCACATATTCTTCATGCGTGTTTGGGCTCCCGTTAACCTATTATCGGTTATTGATCAATGGTGGGCGATTAACTATTCATTGTTTCGAGTACCTAACCACCTTATTGCTATGTTGTGGCCCTCTTTTGCTTGCCTTTTCTTTCTCCACACTCGCACATTGGGTGCATGTGGTGGGGACGTCATGAGCATATAATTGACATATTTTAATATCTCAGACACATGATGGTATAGTCTAGTACTTCTTTTAATGGTTTTGAAACATGTTATTTTGTTTGTCAAAATGCCCTCTCGTGAATTACATGATAAACATGTTATTTTGTTTGTCAAAATGCCCTCTCGTGAATTACATGATAGGCATACATGTCGACAAGCTGATGATTTTATAAATGTATATGTTTAAAGTAAATGGCAAGGTCAATATATGACCTGATTCATTCAAGAACATACACATGACATGAAGGCTTTCACCAAAGTCTCGGGTATGAACATGAAATGTTTTGTGAAGTCTATTCCTTTTGATATGAGTCATGTTTCCCTATCCTTGAATACCTCCTTTTGTTTTATGCGTGTTTGCAAATTAAAGGAAATAGTTTATGCATTTCAATATTTGAATATTTGAAATGGTTTAGTCTTTTGTTTTGAATATTTCAAATTTGCAGTTTTTGCAAATTATTTAAAGAAAATAGATGATGATGTATTATAAATTGATTGGTTATGTGAGAATTGAATTCTTATGGGTATAAATTATTTTATTGTTTTGAAGTTATATATAATTGTGGAGGCTGGAGTTTAAATATGAGGTTTTTGTATTCATTTTATAAAATATTAGGGGAAATGAATATAGGGATGACCTTTGAAGTATTACTTAAAGAAAATAACTCTAAATTGTGAGAATCTCTATTTTGAACTCAATAGCCTTGCAATGCAATTTGTAGTCATTTGCGGTAATGCTGACTGCTTTAACCTCAATTTTGATTTTGCTGGAGTTATATGGAGTTTATTTAAAATGTCATTTTGACTTACTCCTTTCAGTAAACATTATTTTTCCTCTCTGCTTAAGTTTTGTTTATGCAACAAAATAATGTCTAGTGATCCATATAATTTTAATTAATTAGAGAATAGCCACAGCATCTTTAATTAAATAAAATTATATATTTTGATTGGTTAGATCACATAAAGATTATTTAGACATTAAATTGTAATTAATTACACTGAATATAATAAATTTTATCCCACAGGAATTTTTATTATATTCATGTAATTAATTAGGATAAAATTTCATAACCTACCCACAGGAGTTATGAATTAATAAGTTTTATCATAAAGTTTTATTGAATCTGTTTGAATTGAAAATTTAGCCCACAGGCAATTTTTATGTCATTAGATTCAATTCTTTTTAAGCATGATTTACAATTAAATTGTAATTAATTACACTGAATATAATAAATTTTATCCCACAGGAATCTTTATTATATTTATGTAATTAATTAGGATAAAATTTCATAACCTACCCACAGGAGTTATGAATTAATAAGTTTTATCATAAAGTTTTATTGAATCTGTTTGAATTAAAAATTTAGCCCACAGGCAATTTTTATGTCATTTGATTCAATTTTTTTAGCATGATTTACATTGGTAAAACATGAAAGTTTATTAAGCCTCAATTTTAACATAAGCATGTGATTTTTTAATGCAGTAGTACAACCTGCAAATTTCTCTGAAATTCGTTGTGACATTCCCGAACTTAAGGAAGTAATCTCGTTTGTTTGTTATGAATCTAATATGGTTAACGTTAATATTAACACATGGTGGATTGATTCTGGATCAACAATTCACATTTCGAATTCTTTGCAAGGTTTGCAAAACCTAAGGAAGCCAGTGGGAAGTGAGCAAAGCATCTTATCAGGAAACAAGATGGGCTCGCATATGTGGAAGCTATAGGAACATGTTATTTAACTTTAAGAAGTGGCTTTGTTTTAGAATTAGAAAAGACCTTCTATGTTCCAAGTTTTTCTAGAAACTTGATTTCAGTTTCAAGGCTTGTACCTTTTGGATATTCCTTAAACTTTTCAGAAAAATCTTTCAGTCTATTCTATAAATCTGATTATGTTGGGAATGGTATTTTGTCTAATGGTCTTTACTACATTAATTTACAAAACAATGTCACTTATGATTCAATGCATGTTCACACTGGCACTAAAAGATGTGTTATTAATGAAGATTCCTCTAAATTATGGCACCGGAGACTAGGTC